>CM060193.1:68266361-69608861 GCA_030549335.1 Pontederia crassipes | reverse complement strand
TAAATTATATAAATATTTAAACTTAATTACTTTGATCAAGGATATGTTTATAAAAGACGTATATTAATTATTAATTTTTTATTATATTACAAAATATTTAATATGAATTATTAAACAAATTACTTATACATACTAAATAATTAAAGCAATACATATTGTTGATAATTTAATAATTAGTAGTTTTTTAAGAGACAATTTAAATTGTAAAATAATTTTTAATAACAATATAATAATTGCACTTTTCAAAACAGTATAGACTAATAAAATCCTAACAATTATTTTTTGGGGAAATCTGAATTAATTTCTTATATTTTGGCGAAAAGAAGTTACTCAAAAAAGCACCTAACTATGTCACACAAAGGTTACAAAAACAAGTTTGTGGACTTCTTTTCCTCAAAATGTATTCTTTGTCGACAAAATGTATTTCACGCTTTTTCTGTTATTTTATAAAATAAGGAACTAGAGGATAGTCGTAATATATTTTCTTTCTTTTCATAATATGCAAGATATAATATATCGAGCTTGTTATACACACCTCGAATTCATGTATAATAATAATAATTTTTCATTTTACGTAGAGACCCATGGAACACATAGATTGCCTTGCATACTCTTTTTTTTCTTTTGAGTTTTATTAGGCGAATACTCTTTCATATTTATCGGTTTCTAAATTTAAATCCTTGGAAAAAAATTGTTATAGAACATTAACTCCATTTAATATTTTGTAGCCGAGGTTGAAGAGTTCATCACATTTTTGTACCACTCACAAGTACAAATAATTAGTTACTTAAAAACATTTCTACACTCTTTTCTTTGTGTGATGAAATGTATAGCTACTCTTATATTTTGTGTACGACTCTCTCGTCGGGAAGGAACACAAGATTTTATGATGCATGTTGCGCTGCGTTCGTCACTAGAACACGTCAAACCGTGGCGCGTCCGGATGACCAAAGTACGTACCTGCCGCCGCCTGTTGTTCTGCATCTGCCCCCTCTCCTCTGGTCGCTCCGTCGGACGATCCTCCCTGCGGGTCCTCCACCTTCCACACCTTGATGGACTTGTCCAAGCTACCACTGTAGACTACCCACCGCCCGCCGGCGCCGGATTCCAACGGGTCCGCCGCGACGGCTAGGCACTTCACTGGACCGGTGTGACCTGTCAGTACGGAGAGGCACGTATGCAGTCCGGTGTCGTCTCTCCGCCACATGCTGATGGTCGCGTCAGCTGACCCGCTGAATACAAGGTTCCCCGCTGCCGCTAGGCAGAGCACGGCCACCTTGTGCCCTTGGAGCACGCCGCTGGCTCCAGAGGTTCCGCTGCGGCCAGCGGCAGCGCCGTTCAACACGCCACGGTCCCACCAGCTGACCCCGCCGTCCGATGACCCACCGTACACTACCCCTGCTGCGACGTTGATCGCCAACGCCGTCACCGCCACCTCCAACCTAACCAAGGTCGATGCTTCCACGTGCCTCGCCAGACCCTTGCTCTTGCCCTTCCCGGACTTCACCAAGTCCTCTCTCCGCCACACCTTCACTGTGCCGTCCGCAGAGCCAGTGAAGACGAGTCCCCCGAAGGCCGCGGACACAGCGTTTACGACATCGTTGTGGGCGTTGACTGACTCGATGCACCGGAAGTCCTCGAGGCGCCATACCTTGAGCGTCCGATCCCACGAGCCAGAATAGAGTAGGCTCTCGTCCTCGCTAAGACAGAGGCAGGAGACGGCGTCGGAGTGCCGGATCCAGACGGCGGAACGCTGGTGGCGTCGACGGACGTCCACGTAATTGCTGGGCTTCATGGAGCTCTTGAGGAGGTCCTTGAGACGAGGAAGTGTGCCGACGCGTTTGTGAATTCGGGGGTCCTTGGGCGACACCTTCCACACTCGTATCTTGCCGTCTTGGTGGCCGGTGAATACGCGCTTGACGCTGGAAATGAGGATGGCCTTCACGAGGCCGCTCGACGACTTGAAGCCCGAGAACTCCTTTTGATTCTTCCACACGCGAATGTTTTTGCTGTCGGATCCGGTGTACAGGAGGTCTCTGGTGGCGGCCAACGAGTAAATGTGACCTTCTTCGCGGAAGAGGGAGCCGATGAGGCCGGTGCCCGGAGGGAAGAGGTCGGTAGTCATCGGTGGCCCTAACGAGTCCTTTTCTTCGGATTTGGCGGCGGTGCCAACGCCGGTGTCGTCACCAGAGAAGAAGAAAGGATTGGTGGTAGGCTGGTGTTTCCAGGGGGACATGCTAAAGGGGAGCTGTCGGCGGAGGAGGCCTGGGAGTGGTTCATGGTGGAGGCGCTGCGGTCGGAGAAGTAACCGGGGCTGCATGCGGCGGCGGACGCGATGCTATAGCGGTCGCCGCCGAAAAAATCGTCCTCGCTGGTGGACTTGACGAGGGGATCGGAATGCATGATGATGGTTTTGTTGACGTCCTCGGCGGCGAACAGATCTCGGCTTTTGTCCCCTCCCTTACTCTCTTTGCCGGAGCTGCCATCAGCACCTTTCTTCCCTTTGCCACCTCTCATGTTGGTCTTGATTGTACGTACAGCGTAATCAATGATTTTGGCAACTGGACATGCATAAACATATATTCATAGAGAGATGCAATCTATGTACTCTTGTGGCTGATTAGAAGAAACAAATGAAGATCGGTGAAGGATAAGATAGTGGTAGCATATACAATTTGGCTAGCTAGCTAGAAGGAAAAGATGAATGGAGAGAGAGAGAGAGAGAGAGAGAGAGAGAGAGAGAGAGAGAGAGAGAGAGAGAGAGAGAGAGAGAGAGAGAGAGAGAGAGAGAGAGAGAGAGAAGAGAGAGAGAGGAGAGAGAGAGAGAGAGAGAGGAGAGGAGAGAGAGAGAGAGAGAGAGAGAGAGAGAGAGAGAGAGAGAGAGAGAGAGAGAGAGAGATGGATGGAGACCAAAAATTTGGTTCTGTTGTGAGGAAAATGGAGAGGGGGAAGGAGAGGAGAGACATGTGTGAGGAGAGGAGTAAGAATTGGGGGGCATGGACGAAGTGTGTACGTGGAAGGTTAAATGTTTTATTTTCAAACCCTAGAAAGTAGGCAAGAAATTAAATAACCATTTTAGACTTAGAAACAAAACAAGAAACAATTGAATATTAAACATTTCTTTTTCTAATTTAAAATATATAAGTATTTATTATTTCACGAATATATAACTTAATTTGGGACATTTTACATATAGTGTCGAAGGTAAGGTTCGCTCTCCCGCATAAAGATATTTTTTAGACTTAAAAATTATGTCTTTTGCCTAATTACCAAAATTTTAAACTTTCATTATTCTTTTCCTGATTATTTATCAAGAAATATAATTATATAAAAATTGAGAAGTCAATTTACACGAGCGTTCTTACGTGGAGATAAGATCAGAGAGTCTGCATGCAGGTCATCTCGGTCGCGCGGCCTCACGTTGACAACTTCTCCCCGGAATCCACTCCCCTCCGCTCAGCACGAAACCCCAACCCCCGTTATCCGCCGCCTCTTCTTCCTCCCCCTCTTTTCCTCTTCCGGGTCTCGGATAGATTGCATGGTCGTCAACGACGACGCTGTGAAGCTCACTAACTAGCAAATCAATCGAAGCAGACGTTCCTCCCCATCTCTCTTTCTTCATCTTTTTCCGTCTTCCTCCACCGAAGTCCCCTTCATGGGCTGCAGCCAATCGAAGCTCGAGCCAGACGAGAAGGCACCGGGAAGGCTTCGTCCATCGCCAGTTGGCCGGCGGAGGTTTCACACCCGGAAGAACGGCGCGGGTGGCAGGAAGAAGAGCAACTTCATCACCGCCGTTGAGCTCATGCGTAAAGAGGAATCCGAGGCGCGGGGGACATCGCCGGAGCCGACGAACAGTACCTGAAGTCGCCCGAGAAGGGAGCGAAATCTCCGAAGAGAACAGCCGAGGCGCAGGCGAAGGAGGAGGAGATCAGGAAGAGGAAGAGGCCCGCGGTGGTGGAGACGGGGGAGGAGGAGTTGCCGGGATCACCGAGCTTTCGGTTCTACTTCGCCAAGGGGGCGCCCCCGCCAAAGTGGATGGACGACGATGCGGCTGGGAACGAGGAGCTGAAAGACCACCGTAATATTACTCTTACGTGAATATTAATTTAAGTTAGTGTCCATTTTTTTTATCTTTCTATTTGTATATTAAAATGCAGCAGCCATGCAGCATCATGAGGACAATTTCCATCCAAGAGACGATAGTTCGAAATCTACAACTTCAAGTGATCAGGTATATATCAATATTCATGATTTAAGTTAGCTGACCGTATCAGTTAACTAACTTGTTGAACAAAAAAAAAAAATCTTTTTCTAAGGGTAAATTATATAAAAAAACGTTTGAATTTTGATTTCACTCTCAAGTCTAGTCCGAAATAAAGTAAATTAATTTAAATTTTAGCCTATTTTATAATTAGATAAAATTTAATTAAAGTTTAAAATAAGCTAAGATTATAAAATAGACTAAATTCAAACTAATTAAATATCAAAGATGTAAAAAATTGTTTTCTTTTTACTTTTTTATTTTTTTACAACCATCTACTGATGATCGTTGAGTTATTATTTTTTAATAAAAATATAATAATAGGCTATATTTGTTATCATTTTTTTTTTAAAAAAAAGTTTAAGTTAAATTTGAGAATTAAAATGAAGTTCATGATTTTTAGACAAAGAATAAAAGTTTAGGCTATATTTGATAATAAAATCAAAGTCTATGATTTTTTTACGACTAGTTTTGAGAGTAAAATCAAAATTCAAACTTTTTGTTTACATAATTCACCCTTTTTTAATGTATCTATAGCCATTTAACCAAATATTAATTAGTAAAAAATATATGTTCTGGCTTGTTATATACATAAATTTATGGCTTGTTATCAACTTAGTTATATATGCCAAAAATTCATGTATATAATGTCATGGATCACTGATTAACATGTGCAGGAAATGGAACCCAAATCAACGAAGAAGGATAAGAGTAGCAAGTTTAAAGTCTCAGCCAAGGGCTCAAGCGTTGTATACAACACCGTGTTGGGGCGATAACCAAAGCTATATATAAATCATGTATATACATATACGAAAGGAAATCTGCAAGTCGATATGTACGCTTCATAAATGAAATATGCAGATGGTGTTAGCTAGACTCATTCGTGTTGTCATTCATATCATCCATAAGTCATTGCGCATCTTGAATCAAATAGAGACACTGATCTATGCACAAATTCAATATTAACATAATTAGTTAACAGATGATACGAGACAATGCACACGACCTTTTTTAATGTCAAAATTCTTAGATACTAACCTACGCCGGCCATTCATTGTTGTGTAGCTTAAGTAATATGATCGGCTTCTTTACCTGTATATACTGCTTGAAATTTTAAATCCATACTTGTAAATTCACGAACGGATGAATCTACCCTCTGGCAAGGGCCGCATTGCCGTCGCCCCTAACGAAAAGAGTGATGATGGCGTGGCTACCGTGAGGCGTAGGTTGTCAGATCCATCCCACAAGGGTGCAGTTTCGCCCCTTCATTGGAACAATTCCACCCTCAAAGACAAATAAGAGAGTTTATCGAAGGAGGAGGAGGAGAAAAATAGTTCGCATAAAAAATAGGGTCGTCAGGCCACACAACTTCATTGGTGAAACTCAAGTTCATCAGAACTATAGGTATGTAGTTGGAGCTAGATTGAGGCCGCATGTGTCATGGTCGAAGCTCAGGTCGCTAAAGAGAGCGGTAGACAGTTGGAGGGGGGGAGAGAGAGAGTCGTGAGTGAGAGTTGAAGGAATGGGTGAAAAAAAATATAATTGGTAGCGACCAATTTTTCAATAGTATAATAGCCATAAAAAATTTTCTTATTAAATAATATGTAATCAATTTTCGATGATCATAACCTTTGAAATTTTCGATGGACATTGGTTTCGATGGTGAGACATATAAAAGTTTTCATGTTAAAATATTATCATTAACATTAGTTACAATAATTTAGTAATATAATATATTTTATGATTTATTGGAATTCTATCATAGGTGTCAGAACTTCAATGGATATAGTGTTTGTTGAAACTTTCAATGTTCAAGCCCATCAAAAAGTTTAATATAAGCATTAGTTATAATAATTTAATAATATATTATATATATATATTATTTATTCAAATTTTGATGTTAGTACAGATATAACACTACAAAAAAATAAGCTATTATAGACGGTCAGAACGTCAGTAATTTGGCCAGAATTATTGAAAAATGATGTTTTCCGACGGTTTTTTCGACGGATAGCGTCCGTGCGAAAATGAGGCATCGCAAACTATTTGCGACGGTTATTTTTGAACCGTCGATATTTTCAACGGTCTCGTTGGCGGGCGCTGCCGTCGAACGTTGAAGATCTAAGACGGTTTGAGCCGTCGATATGTATCAACGGTTTGAACTATCGATACTATCGACAGTTTAAACCGTCGAAACTTCATATCGATGGTTTGATCCGTCGACTCCACAATTGATTTTCGACGGCTCAAACCGTCGTTAACTTCATACGATTAAAATCGTCGATTTTTAGCGACGGTTGAGACCGTCTATAAGCTTGCACGGACGGTTAGAACCGTCGGTAAGAATCGAAAAAAAATAGTGGTCGATAATTATTTTTTCAGCTGTTTTCGACGGTTTTAACCGTAAAAAATAAAAAAAAATTGACTGTCCGAATAGATAATACAACACAAAATTTGGATCCATTTGGATCATAATATGTAACAAAGCAAAGAGAACATAAAAATGTAACCATAACATAAATGTCCAAACACAACACAATTTGGATCACAACACAACACATAACATAAATGTAACCATAACATAAATGTAACCATTTGGATCACAACACAACACATGTATCCATAACATAAACGTCCAAACACAACACAATATCCAAACACCATTACAAACATTTTAATGTTTAAGAAACATAAAAATGATAACACTACAAGAAAATTGGCGATTAGCGACGCAATGTAGCGCCTCCAAAAACAGTGACACTATAAAGACGCCACTAGTGCCTCTATTGTGTCTACTTAGCGTCACGAGAATCCAACGCCACTTGCCTCTCGATAGCGTCTCATTTACGTCTTCTTAGCTACTCAGCGTGTTGACGTTAAATGTAGCGCAATCGAGACGCTGCGTAGACGCTAATATATATTATATATACTATATGTCAATCAATAAATTCATTAAATATTATATTAGTATTAATTACACGATTATCAACATATTATCAATAGCATAATATCAACATATATATGTATTAATTGCACGATTATATATCTATATATATATATATTTACATGATAAGAGTGTTCCTAAATATATAATTTTTTATCTATATTATTTATGTTATCTATACATATAATATATATAATATCTTAATTATGCATCTTCTTAGCTATTCAGCAGGTTGACGTTAACTCTCTAGCGCAATCGAGACGATATTATTTCGCGCCACGAACCGCAAATGCGCGGCAGCATGCACCTAGCACCGTTCTATCGTTAACACTAGCGTGACTCTAAAGTACTTTGGACGCGACACTAGCGTCTCATGTCTGAAGACTCTAAAGCGACGCTATATGGCGTCTCAAACAAAGGAGACGCTAATGAGACGCTACTGTATATATTTAAACACTATATTATATATACTATATGTCAATCAATAAATTCATTAAATACTATATTAGTATTAATTACATGATTATAAACATATTATCAATAGCATAATATCAACATATATATGTATTAATTACACGATTATATATATATGTATTTTTACATAATAAGAGTGTTCCTAAGTATAATTTGTTACCTATATTATTTATGTTATCTATACATATAATATATATAATATCTTAATTATGCATATATTATTATTATATACTTAATCATGGGATTACGATAGTTGATTAAGTGAGTGATATTTTAGCGTCACAGTAGACACTCCATAGAGTCTACATAGCGTTTAACGAGCGCCGCAGCTAGTGTCGACGCTATGATGGCACTATGAGCGTCGCACGTTGGAAACGCCATATCACTTGCGACACTAGTTCGGCGCTCAGGTGTCGCTAAATGAATATAGCGACTCAATGGCGTCTGTATTGCGCCTCCTAAGATGACTTTTTACCCCTCGCTCAATCGGGCACTATAAATACGCGTATATGGTGATACTTATATATAATAAGTGCATATATACATATTATTATAACCTAATCTGACACATATAAACAAATACACATATATATATTCACTTCGAATACGTATACATATACATGTTATCTATATATATATGACTCACACATGTATAGACATATACATACACATATATATTTATAATACATATAGACGAAACACATTGTTGTAACTTAATCTCTCACACGTAGACATATATATACGTACACATATATTAAATATGTATATATATACACACACAATTGTGTTATATACACATATACATACATATTTATAATTTTGTATACATACATGATAGATTATCGGAAGAAAATAAAATAATTAGAACGGAGCATAATGCGATGAGACGTTACATTGATAAATAAAATTTCATAATACTAAAAAAATTTGAAAAAACTTTTAATGAGCGTCTCAATGGCGTCGTGATTATGAGACGCTACACCATTGAGACGCCCTGACGACGCTATGGTGTCGCTACATTGTCTTATCGATACATTAGCTTCTTTATAGCGCCGCGCTAGCTGAATTGTGACAGTGTCGGCGCCTACATAGCGTCTACGTAGTGTCTCTTGATTTTGCGATGCTAAAAATTACTTAAATCCCTAACCCCTCTTCTTCATTTTCATTGTTTACTGTTTACCATCGCCCGACGCGCCCCGATGCCCGACCTCCGACGCGCCCCGACGCCCGACCTCCGATGCCCGTCGCCCGACGCCCGATCTCCGACGCCCGACCTCCGACGCTCGTCGCCCGACGATCTCCGACGCCCGACCTCCGACGCCCTCCACTGCCGCCTCCGGCCTTCGCTCGACGTCCAACACCCGACGACCGCCCTCCACTGCCGCCGCCGCCCTTCGCCGCCGCCGCCATTTGCCTCCGCCGCCCTCCGCATTTGACAGCCTCCCCAACGCCCTTGGCATTCGACCGCCATTCGCCTCCGCCGCCCTTGGATCGCCATTCGCCATTCGCCTTTGCCATTCGACCGGCATTCGCCTCCACCGCGGGTGGCCTCCGCCGCCGCGTCGTCCGCCTCCCCGACGCGCGCCCTCCACCGCAGGTCACCTCCGCCGCCGCGTCGTCCGCCTGCACCGCCGCCCTTGGCGTCCGCCGCCGCTGCGTCGTCCGCCTCCACCGTCGCGTCGTCCGCCTCCCCGACGCCCGCCCTCGACCGCGTGTCGCCTCCACCGCCGCCTCGTCCGCCCTCCGCCGCGTCCTCCCTCCACCGCCGCCGACGTCCGCCTCCGCCGCCACTGCCCACCACCTCCACCGCCGTCTCGGCCGCCCTCCGCCCTTCGCCTTCCTCCGGTTAAGAAGGTACTAGCCCGCCACCATGTAAATTAAGTTAATTATTAATGCATGAAGTTAAATTAAGTTAATTATTCATGTTAAGTTAAGTATTACTTACTCATGTTATTATCATGTTAAATTAAGTAGTAGTTAAGTGAATTATCATCTCTTTGGATCAAGTTAGTATTACTTATTAAGTATAATATTAAGTATCATCTCTTAGGAATTAAGTTAAGTATTACTTAAGTTAAGTATTACTTATTCATGTTATGAATTAACTTAAGTAGTACTTTAAGTTAATTATCATCTCCTTGGATCAAGTTAATTAGTATTACTTATTAAGTATTACTTAAGTTAAGTTAACTGATGTTAATTGTTAAGTTAACTTATGAACTAATTCATGTACTTAAGTTAAGTATTACTTATTCATGTTATGAATTAAGTTAAGTAGTACTTAAGTTAAGTATTACTTAAGTTAAGTTAACTTGTGTTAATTGTTAAGTTAACTTATGAACTAATTCATGTACTTCCACATTCTTGGTGATAAAATGAAATTATGATTCGACGATGAAGTACTTGAAACATGTGATTTTGGACTTAATTTGTAAGTTCAAAATCACACGTTTCAAGTACACGAAATTTCTTACTTGGCTTAATGTTCTCCATTACAGGAATGATAAAGCCATATCGTAGTTGGATTCATCGTTGGAAGGATAAACATGACATCATAACTGAAGAATATAAGGATGATGTTGATGAATTCATTAATGTGGCATATCAAAATGAAGGTGTTGCTTCTTCATATGACGAAATCTTATGTCCATGCCGAAAGTGCAAATGTTATCAGTGGAAAGTAAGATATGATGTACAAAAGGATTTATATTACAACGGTTTCTTACTTACATACACAAATTGGTTCTTTCATGGCGAAGAAAGATGGGCTAAAGAAACAAGTAATGTAGATACCGTTGTGGGCGACTCGAGCAATCCGTACAGGGACATGATACGAGATGCAAAGTTAGGAGAAAATGTTGACGAAACATCGACTGAAGAAGACCCGAATTCTTCGGCTTCTAAGTTTTATAGTCTTCTCGAAGAGGCAGATGAACCTTTATGGGATGGATGCGTGAAGCAAACTATAGTTTCTGTAGTGTCACAACTAATGAACTTGAAATCAGAATTTAATATGAGTGAAAGTTGTTTTGACCGGATGCTTATCATTATTAAGAGTATGCTTCCAGTTTCCGAAAAATTATCGAGAAATTTTTACAAGTGCAAACGGTCAGATATTTAGGGTTGGAATATCAGAAGATTGATGCATGTCGCAATCATTGCATGTTGTACTACAAGGAAAATAACTCACTTATGAATTATTCTATTTGTGATGAGCCCAGATTTAAGTCGAAAAAGAATTCTCAAAGTTCGAAAAAAATGTGACAAATGCATTATTTAGATACTTTTCGATTGTTTCAAGATTACAACGATCATTTCTTTCTGAAAAAACTACATCATTTATGAGGTGACACAGAGAAGGGGCACATGAAGATCAAAATTCAATTACACATCCTTCGGATGCGGAGGCACGGAGACGATTTGATGCACTTCATCCGGATTTTTCTGTAGAATCACGCAATGTTAGATTAGGACTTTGCACCGATGGCTTCAACCCATTTGGCTCATCGAGTACTGCTTATTCATGTTGGCCTGTTTTTGTGACACAGTATAATTTGCCTCCAAGCATGTGTATGAGACGAGAGAATATATTGCTTACCTGTATCATCCTGGGTCCTCGATCTCCTGATGAAAGTTTAGATGTTTACTTAGGACTTTTAATTGATGAACTCAAGATATTGTGGGAGGATGGCGTGGTTACCTATGACAAATGTAAAAAGCAAAATTTCATTATGAGAGCCGCATTAATGTGGACCATAAGTGATTTTCTAGCATATGAAATGTTGAGTGGTTGAAGTACAAAAGGAAAACTTGCTTATCCCATATGTGGAAAGAATACGAAATCCTTTTATTTGAAAAATTATGGAAAAGTTTGCTGGTTTGATTGTCATAGGATGTTTCTGCCATTGGATAATTCGATGCGCCGTGATCGAAACTCATTTAAAAAGAATACATCCGAGAACACTTTGTGTCCAATTCATTTGACAGGAGAAAAATTACTAGAGCAAGTAAACAAGCTTAGTGAAGTCTCATTCGGACTGAAGGCCGGTAGTTATAAGCAAATTGAATTTGAAAGTGAACATAATTGGGAGAAAAGAAGTATTTTTTGGGAGTTGCCTTATTGGTCTTCAAACTTGGTACGTCATAACTTAGACGTAATGCATGTGGAGAAGAACGTATTTGACAACATCTTCAACACTATTATGGATGTTAAAGGAAGAACAAAAAATAGCATACAGGTTCGCGAAGACATGAAATTAATATACAAAAGACCAGAGTTAGATATCATTCATCTTCAAAATGGTAAATGCCTAAACCCAAAAGCTACTTATGTCTTGAGCAATGATCAAAGAAAAGTGATTTTCGAATGGGTAAAGCAATTGAAATTCCCCGACGGATATGTATTAAATATATCTCGTTGTTTTAACTTGGACAATGGGAAGATACACGGGATGAAGAGTCATAATTGTCATATTTTTATGCAAAGACTGCTTCCAATTGCCTTTAAAGAACTTTTGCCAAAGGCCATCTGGGAGGTTTTAACAGAATTGTTTATGTTCTTTAAAGAGTTTTGTGCATTCATCATTCGGAAAGAAGACCTATCTCGGTTAGAGGCTTCTATTGTGATTACCGTGTGCAAGGCTGAGAAGATATTTTCACATTCTTTCTTTGATGTGATGGAACATTTGATTGTACATCTTTCATATGAAACAAAAATTGCTGGTCCGGTTCAGTATCGATGGATGTATCCTTTCGAAAGGTGCATGTTATATTTGAAAAGGAAGGCGAAGAATAAGGCAAAAATTGAAGGCTCCATATGTGAAGCATATTTCATTGAAGAGGTGTCAAACTTTACTTCAAAATACTTTGAGCCGCACATACAATCACGACACACCCAAGTTCCAAGAAACGATGATGGTGGTGAAGGAGAAGTTGACATGAATATTCTATCCATCTTCAAGTACCCATGTCGACTTTTTGGTGCAGGACGCAAAGTTATCTTGAATGACAGATATCTCACCGCCATTGAGAATTATGTTCTTGCAAATTGTAGCGAAGTGACACCGTATCTCGAGTAAGGCAATTTGTTCTAATTTGTTATATAATTTGAAGCTAATTGTTGCTATATGATTGTATTAATTGAAAACTATGAATTCAGAAAATTCGAAGAATTACAACGAGAAATCGATCTGTTAGTTTTAAACGATGAGTTATTGAAACTATGAGACGAACATTTTGCCGATTGATTGAGATGTAAAGTGAAAAATCTTTCCGTTTGTTTTTAATTGTTATAAGTTCGTAACTTTTAATAAAATTTTTAGTTATTTTTTTGTAGGTTATTAATGGCTCAGTCATAGAGAACAAAATACGAGATCTCAGTCATGACCTGAAGAAACAAGTTCTTAGCTACTGCGACGTCATAGTCAATGGATATCGGTTCCATACAGAAGAATATAGCCGACAACGTTCAACTATTAATAGCGGCATATGTGTTCTAGGAAGCATGTATGCGGACGACGACTTTGATTACTACGATGTTATAGAAGACATCCTAAAATTATCTTATTTGGGAAAATCTAACAAAGTCGTGGTGCTAAAATGTCGTTGGTTCGATCAAGAGAAAGGAGTTCAGATCGATCAAAAGTTTAAATTGGTGGATATTAACCCTCGATCGAGACTTCAGTCATACGATCCATTCGTATTGGCGGAACAAGCACAACAAGTGTACTACATTAAGTATCCATCGAAAAGAACCAAGGATGAATGGTGGGCGTTATGCAAAGTGAGGAGTAGACTATTATTAGCAGAAACAATGGTAGATGAGAATGAAACATCATCTGTACAGAATGATGTGCCCATGAATGATTACTATCAAGAAGATAGAGTGAATGAGACAATTGATGTGGCCGATGGAGTTGAGAATTTTCAATTGGTCGATGACGCTGAGCCAATGGAAGAGTTCAATTCAAATGACCTCTTGGATGTGAACTTCGATAATTTCATTGATGATGACTCGAACCAAAATTATAGCAACGATGATGAAGATGATGAAAATGAATCAGAATACGAAACAAGCGAATGAATCCCGTAGTTATTCTAATGACATAAGCTTTTTACTTTTTTTAAAAGTTATATATGGTTACCGATAATAAGAGAAGTTTCTTTCTTTTTTTTCAGTCATGGTTACTAGGGGTCGAGCATATGGGTCATCTCGCTCTTTCAGGCCATCACAACCACCAGGTAATATATTTATTATGAGCTGCTTATTTATAGTTGATTATAATAGTTAAATTCCTTTTTTTAATAATATCAGTTCCTCCGCCGACGACGGGGCACGTAGTCGGATCGTCACATAGTAGGCGATCCATTGGTGGGTCTGCTGAGTGTATCACTCCAGGTACGTGACACATTGTAGGCAATAGATAGTAGGAGATAAAGTTTTTTAAATATTTTACTTTTGTGATAGTTGCTCCACTGTCGACGGGGAACATAGTCGGTACGTCTCGATCTCACGACCACGACGTCATGTCACACCAGGTTATTTTTTGTATATTATTTAATTTTATGTAGGAGCTAAATTTTATGTATTTTCTGTTGATGGCAATTGCTACCCCACCGCCACCGCCGAGAATACCTTTCACCACAATCTAGCGTTGGCGAGCGACATCTTACGCCAAGTGATATATTTATTGTTATTGACATTTATTAATTAATTATATTAATTATTTTTTAATAATGTCAGTTGCTACGCCGCCGATAGCACAAGCACTTGACTCAATTCATTCAGACGAGCGAACTACTACTGATCATGAGGTACACATTAATTGAGGTGAGAATATTATTGTACATCTATCAATTATCACAATTTTAATTTGGTATGACACTAATGATTTATTATGTATTAGGGCCCGTAGCTGATGTCGGACCTTCACAGCCTACCTCAGCTATACCGGATGAAAATTCATCTTCGAGTGATGAAGAGGGGTTACACAATAATGGGGTGGTCATTGTGAATAATATTGCTCGACCATAAGTTAAATAAGTTATACAAATTTTGTTATAGTTTTGGTTATCATTGAAAATTAATTCTTCTTTGTAATTGACAGGACCACTTTCTTACCCGCTCGTACCATGCGGGATGTCAGTGCTCTCGTTCTTTCCCACTTGCCAGAAGGGATAGGATCCTGGAAAGATGTCCCAATTCAAGTGCGAGATGACATCTTTCGAGCCTTTACGGTACGATCTTCTATTTGGGTTACATAATTTGATTTATATTTATTTTAAAATTACTAAGTTTTAACGTTCTATTTGTATGAGACAAATCAGTTTCATCCGAATCTTAGTTTAGGTACGATCCGGAGAGCTTTTAAGGAGGTCGTTGCAAAATGCCTCCGAAATCGATTATACAAGTTTCGCAAGGTCGTCACGTCCGCTGGCCTCACTTTGAAGCAAGGCATACAAAGATGCCCAAGACATATTAGGCGCTCGGTTTAGGAGTCCCTCTGTAGGAAGTGGTAAGTATGTATACTTTTACATTATTTTTATGAAAATTATAGTTTTTTGAAAGTGTAAGTATTTGATGTTCACAAAGGACGGATGAACGATGACAAAGGAAGTCGGAAAAGGTAAGAGTTAACCGTCTTTCAAAGCCCGAGGTCCACATCCATACAGGGGGATCGATGCGATTTGACGAGCATCGACGGCCCATGATAATTTACATATAAATTCCATTAATCAAACTTTTGACTTATACTTATGTTATCAAATTTGAAACTTTATTGTAGGAGGAGAAAGAAGACGGTCCCGTAGACTTTCGTGTGGTTTATGAGGCCACGCATAAGAGCCGGAAGACAAATGACTTAGTCACGTCCATTGCTCGTAGGCTTCTGGTAAGTCTCATGATATAGTCATCTGGTTGTTGCCATTAGTGCACTATTTTTTAAATACACAACGTTTAAATTTTTAGGATGAGTATAATGCAAAAATGGCTGAAAAGTATGGAGATGATCCGAGTACTCAGTCACCAGGTAATGTTTCTTTGTTGGTTTAGTCATGTTTTTAATTTACGTGATTCTTGATATATAATTTATATATTATATGATTTTATAATTTTACTATTTCATAGATGACCCTACTGTTTGGGAAGAGGTGTCCGGCACGACACGAGGGGGATACTTGTGTGACATCGGCACAACCGCTCAGATACCTAGGAGGATCGGAGGATATGCAGGAGGTGCATCTGCTCCGAGCTCATCCGTTGCACCTGATCTGACGCAGCTATCACAGCAGCTATCACAGCAATTATCGGAGCAGATATCACAGAGGTGTCGCAGCAAGTGTCGCAGCAGTTGTTGCAGCAGGTGTCGCAGCAGTTGTCGCAGCAGTTGTGTCCTCTATTGTAGGCGATTCAGGGATTGATCCCGACGCAGAATCCATCCCCGCGAGGCCATGGACCGAGCACGTCTGGGTCGAACGTCCGGAATGATAACCATAACTCTCAAACCTAGGATAGAAAACAAACTATGCATTTGTTACTTATAGAGTTAAACATACATATAGTTTGTTAGTTCGGTTTAGCAGTTTTCGTATTCTTATGTTATATATTATGCCTGTGATGGTTTTATATTGCCTGTGATGATTTTATATTGCCTGTGATGAATATCAATGCATTTTGAGATGCAATATAAATGGTATGGTGTGGGAAGGGAAAAAATGAGACTGGGGCGGGTAAAAAAATGTGCAAGTAGTGACACCATAGCGTCTCATTGGCGTCTCAAATCTGTCGACGCTAATTTAAATATATCGCACTTAACGCCATCTTAGCGTCTCATTGGCGACAAGTGCACGATCATATTTGCGTCAATATAGCGCCTTACTAGCGCCTACATTAGCCACACGTGGGCGCCGGAATAGCGTCTCAAGTCTACCGCCCCTTGCGCGTCGACTTAGCGACGCGGTCCTGCTTCGCGCAGCCGCAAACATCGCGTCTTACTAACGTCGATATAGCGTCAACATGTGGCGCTAGTTGCGTCTCATTATCTTTGACTCTAGTGCGACGCCACTAGTCACCGATTATCAGCGTCTCATTTTTGCGGCGCTACTTAGACGCTAAGGAGACGCTCTTCACAACAGAGACGTAATAGCGCCACCTTAGTGTCTCCAACCTTGAGTCGCTAATTACCAATTTTCTTGTAGTGTAAGACTAGCAAAGAGAAGTCTTTGTCACGATGAAGATGGACACATGGGCCGAGCAAAGAGATGTCTCGCCTTTCCCGTCGGATCTCAAGAGCTTTTCGCAAGGCAATTCGAACATCACTGCACAACACAAAGAGTCGGGAGAAAGTAGAACCTTCTTTAAAAAAACTAGGGGAATATGTACAAAAACTAAGGGAAGAATTTGAATTCAACAACTACAACAGCTTCTTCTAGACACCTGGTTTTAATTATCTATTTGGGAGGAAGTATGACCTATTAATTCAACAATAAAGTTTCTAGCTCCTCGCTCATTGCATTATCTAGCTAAGATGATATAATTGGCATTAAGTTAAAAGAACATATAGCAGGACGATTAGTCTCATATGAAACATGATAAAACAAACATCTAAAACAAGCGCAACACACACAAAAAACTATAAAACTAAATCTACCTCGTCGTCGACTTCCCCACGTATGATGTCATGCACCATTTTCCTCATTTCTTTCTTGGTACGACGTTCACGTTCACGTTGATGTTCACGTTCTTCGAACTCCTTACTGAGCTCCTGCGTAACCTCTTCTCTGATCTCTTGCCTCATCTCATCTATAATTTGTTGCATACCTTGACCAGATGAACTCAAACCCAAAGTAGATTTACTGACCATATCCAATATCTGCTGTATTGATAGAAGATCCGAGGCCATAAATGCGACCATTCTTCACCCCGACGTGGTCTGTCCAAAGTTGTATTGGGGTCAGCGGTGTGGTCCCCTCCTGCGTGGCTTGCGTAATGTGCTCGACTTCTTTTGTTTTGTAAGACTCCTGAAATTAGAAAAAAATCAACGATACTAAAAAAATATTATAAATCAACGATGATTTTACTATCTTATAGATTTACTTGAAAATTTTAAAAAAAGTGGCACATAAATCTACATACATATGTGTCCCGAGCAAATGATGAAATCCATTCTTTGTTCTTCTTTTGATGAGTTCGGAGAAATACTTCGTCCTGAGTAGGTGGTCTACCCATCTCTTTCTCCTATATAAAAATGTCAAATAAAGTATAATATTTTGTCGACACAATATTGAAAGACTTTACCATTCTCTTGACAATCGTGCTCGTGGATACACATCCGCCCAAATGCAAGCATGCTCCCTGGTCAGACTCTCGACTTGTTTTTGCTTTTTCACACTTCAATTTGTACTCATTGGTGGATCACTTTCGTAGCAATTCGATCAAAACCGCCTCGAGGATCCAATTCAGCCGTTCTCCAGCAGCTCCAGCTTCGGAAAATATCACGGACAATCTCTTCGAGCACCGAGAATTAAAAGCCTTCCACATTTGTTCTATATTCTTGGGCTCCCACCACACATCAGTCTGCATGTATATAAAAATAATTAAAGTAGTACGAAGATAAATTTTAATGACCAAGTTGGCTTCTAAGGATACCTAAAATTCATTAAATAACATCTGTCTCGTGGCATAAGGAACTTCCCTCCATGTAAGCCACACATCTGTATACCTATGTCGCAACACTTTAGTAACTGCCGCAGCCGCGGGTTTCGACGGTATAAACCTGGAACAATATAAGATTATAAAATATGATGGGTGAATCACAAAATGAAAAAGGATTCGAAATACATAAAATAACACTTACCCTAAATTCCCATCTGGCTCTAAGTATGCTTTGTGCACACGATTTGACAAAGCCTGGTCTGAGCCTTCCACGGAACCATGAGCTCTAACGGGTTCTTCCGGCAATTGTGTCTCCAGGTCCGCAATATCAGCGTGAGAGGAAGGAGCCGACGAAGAAGACTGCCGTTATATTATGCGAATGCCCATGACTGATCTAGGAGCCGACGGAGTAGAATTATCTCTAGGGACGACTAGCTCCTTTCCCTTATTTTTCCTTTTACCAAAATGTAACATCTGCATGATACAAAATTTAATGCAAGTCAAATTTACAATTGATACAAAACACTAATGTGACAACGTCTCGACCTGACTATGTTCGGCTACGTCTTGTGTCACATCTTTAGGAACGGAATTGTACGTATAACTCGAGAATCAATTCCTAATGTCCGAAGGCGCTTATAAAAATAAACAAATTAATTCGATTAAGTTTATGCGTAAAATTGTGATCACTATTTCAAACATTTACGAGATGGAAGCGAATATGAAAATGCATCGTCCATGTCAGGCATCCGTTGATCCGATTGATTGTCAACATGCATCGCTAACGTATTAAACAATATGGCGAGAGATGATAATTTCAATAAACCAATATGATACAACATCAATATTAATTGTAAGCGAACATTTTCATAGGATAACAACAGTCGTAATACAAGATCCCGATTAGGTAATAAAAATACAACATGAGCGTGACATTAGGTAATAATAACATTAGTCATCATCTGAGTTACCACATGACTGGTACTCATCATCATCATCTGAAGATGACGTAGTTTCAAATTCATCTTCGTCCGAATTATTCTCATCATTTTGTATGTCGGCATTATCGAAGTATTCAAATACTTATTTTGAATCTTGTAGATCGTCGACTAATTCGGTGTTTACAATAAGGGCCACAAAAGTATGTGAGTCATCTTGATATGCACATTGCAACACACCATCAATTTCTATCCTGCTTCTTGCCTTCGTCTTTATTATAATCCACCATTGTGCTTTGTTCCTAGTCTTCTCCGGATATGGCATATAATATACCTATCTTGTAGAAGACGGAATAATAAAAGGATCAAAACGATCATAACACATATTGTGACGTATTTCAACTATTTTGAAATATTTGTGAATTCGCATCCCTCTCCTTTCCTTTGGATCAAACCAAATACACTCAAACAATGTGACTCTATTATCTCCAGCGTATTGCAGCTGAATTATGTCTTTGAGAATACCGTAGTAGTCACGATCATTTTCTCCGTCCATGGATCCTTTGACGCATACTTCACTGTTCACGATTTTCTTCCCGATCGACCAAGTTTCCGTGTGAAACTTATAACCGTTCACAAAATACACCGATCAACTTTTCACCTCTCGAGCCGGTCCCATGCCAAATTTCGGAGACCAAACGTCGTGCCGGTACTAAGAACCTAAAAAGAAAATGAATGTCAATAATAGTTCATGAAGACTTCAAATTGATGATGATCGTAAGAGTTACCTGATCCTTAAACGACCGTACGAAGTCATTCTCGATTCTATCTTGAACATATTGTTCAGGGATATTGTAGAACTGCAGGAAAGCACTACATACAAAGTGATGGCTAAATCAAAATGTTGTTTGGGAAGACAAAAAAGAAAAGAACGCATGGAGAATAAACTTACTTAATGTATCCTTGCACCTCCTGCGTGTTTAGTGTTTAGAAGGACATGATTCGTGGCAGACTTAAATTTTGCATCACTCAACCATCTACTTCTTGGCTTCCCAAAATGTCGTCGTAACTGATTGAAGATCGACAAAGATGTCACAGCAGACTGTTCTTCTGAAACTTCATCATTTCGATGAAATCTGGTCATCGCACACTTAACATGGGACTCAAAGTAGTAGGAATAGAAGTACGAAACCTCTTGAATCATATAAGCTTCACATATGGATCTTTCGACACGTGCTTTATTCTTAATCGTCCTTTTAATTTGATTGAGATATCTTTCAAATGATACATCCACCTATATTGTACTGGTCCACCTACCCTTGCCTCATATGGCAGATGAATAGGTAAGTGCTCCATGAAATCAAAGAATCCCGGTGGAAATATTCGTTTCAACTTACATAATATTATTAGAATATTACGTTCCAATTGGGTTATATTTTCCACCGTTAATGTTGTCGAACACAATTTCTTGAAGAATTGACTCAATTTCGTTATCGATTTCCAAATCTTGTCCGGCAGCGAACAAAATACAGTAGGAAGCAAAGTTTCCATGAATATGTGACAGTCGTAATTTTTCATGCCAAACAAATATAAGTTATTCATGTCCACACATCGGGTCAGATTTGGTGCATAACCATCCAACATTCTCAGTTCTTGGATCCATCGACACACTTGAGTCTTTTGCTCTTTAGTGAGAACATAACTTGCCTTTGGCTTAGATAATCTACTGTTAGGTAAAGTAGTTAAGTGCAACTCTGACCTTTGACAGTAGTCCTTCAAATCTACTCTCGCCTTTAGGTTGTCCTTTGTTTTACCCTTAATGTCCATTACAGTGTTGAATATATTTTCAAACACATTTTTTTCAATGTGCATGACGTCCAAATTGTGAGAGTATCAAACAATCAGACCAATAAGATAAATCCCAGAATATACTTCGTTTGGTCTAGTTATGACAAACACTATACTCATTCTATGTGACATTTGAGTCGTCGACAATTCTGCATAAAACATTGACAATACGACGTAATTGAGCTCCTGAGCGTCTGACCGGAGCCATGTCTTCTATAATCCTATTCCGTCGAAATGCATTTCGGTTATTTCTGTACGGATGATCAGATGTAAGAAATCGTCTATGGCAATCGAACCAACTATTTTTACCCCCATTTTTCAAAGTGAACGCATCTGAGTGTTCCATGCAACATGGACAAGCTAGTTTCCCTGCGATCATCCAACCAGACAACATCCCATAGGCAAGAAAATCATTAATGATCCACAATAAGGCAGCTTTCAGCGTGAAGTTTTGTTTGGTCGTTACATCATAAGCGATGACACCATCTCACAATTCTTTTAACTCGTTTATTAGAGGCTATAAATACACGTCTATCCTCTGTTTAGGACTGTGAGGATCAGGAATAATGCATGTCAAAAACATATAAGGTGCGGACATACAAATCCTATGTGGCAAATTATATGGTGTTACTATGACCGACCAACAAGAATAATGAACTGAAGTCTGGCCATATGGTGTAAAACCATCCACGCAGAATCCGAGCCTTATATTCCTTTCGTCCCTAGCAAAATCAGGATGCTTACGATCAAAATGTTTCCACGCTTCACCATCCGATGGGTGAAGCATGACACATTCAGAAGTATTATGTTGTGCATGTCACTTCATTTGCGACGCTGACCCTATAGACGAGTATAGTCTTTTAAGTCTTGAAATAAGAGGCAAATAATGCATTCTTTTCATAGCCACTTGAGTCTTGTTAGTCACTCTATATCGTTCGGCCCCATAAAATTTGCATTCATTTAGATTGATGCCATCGCCGAAATATAACATACAACCATCACGACAATAATCTATTTTAGTTGAGCCAAGACTATGTTTACTAACCAATCTTTTTATCCTATAAAATTTTTTCGGAATGCTAGCCCCAGGTGGTGTGACCTCTTTTAAAATATTTAAAAATGCATCAAAACATGCTTGTGAAATATTGTGGTCGGCTTTTAGATTCAACAATCTAATAGCAAGTGATAGTTCCGAATGACTTTCACACCCGGGCCACAAGGGTTGGCTCGATGCGTTTAGCAAGTCATAAAAATCTCTTGCTTCTGGATTTGGTGTCTCTTCATCCTGCTCAAATCTAATATTTCCATACTCAGTTGCAGCTGCATCATAAACTAACTATTCATATTGCGAAGTAAATCCTTCTCGAGGATCGACAACATGGAGACCTGTATTTGGTATGCTTGTCGAATGTGCTCCTTCACCTAAATCATCCCATTGCCAATAATTGGGTTTGAAACCCTTTCTATATAAGTGAACCTTAACTGTCTCTAGTGTCTGTAACTTTGTGCCAATACATTTCAAGCAAGGACACCTAATTGTTTCCTCCCGCTGATATTAGAAAGACTGACAAGCCACACTAACATAATAGTCAATGTCATCTATGAATTCTTGTGTCAAACCTCTACGATCAGGATTATTTCTATTGTACATCCATCGACAATCATTCAAGTACGACATAATGTCTGCATTATGTGCAAGTTATAGTAATTAAAAATTTTGTAATAAAATCGATCAAAAATTAGTTTCTTTAATTTTAGAAATCAATTATTCTAAAATTTGGTTTCTTTTTTTTAATTATTCTAAAATCAATTATAAAAAGGAATTACATCTAAATTTCATGTATTACTGATATACTTCAGCAAAGTATTACATTTCATGTTTCATATCCTTAATATATATATGTACAAAAAAAGAGCTTTGTCTCAAAGTTGCAACTTTGGCATTCAGAGACGGGTCGAAGTCAGTAACCGCAGATGATACACTAAACATAACCTAAACATAAAACACTTGTTGAAGGATAAATAACACATGTAGTCTGAATGCAGTCATATATATATATATATATGTATAAAATGAGTATACTACTGATATATTGCAGTATATCACATTGATGTACAAAAGATAAAATGAGTATACTACCGATAAAATGCAGTATATTGCATTATTTGCAAGTATCTATAAACTACTGATCAAGGAGTCAAGCTACAGAATACGAAAGTTGTGTGAAGATGATAAATAGTACACAACGCAATCCACCGGATTTAAAAAGTTTGTTTGATTCCAACAGAAATGATGATGCAAAATCCAAATTATGCTCCCAAGAACAATTGAAAAAGAAGATAATCACCAAAATAGAGGGGGGGGGGGGGGGGGGGGGGGGAGAGAAAAATAAAAGGAGCAAAGAATGACCTTTGTTCTTGTATTTTCCATAGAGTTGCGTCAAATGCGTGTAGTTGATATCCGTAAGGCCGCTGCTCAATAGAATCAAAAAAAGATATTTGGAACAAGGCCAATCAATTAATTTTGATCCAATGATGGATTTACATGTGTGGACATTTTATGGATTTGCAGAAGCATTTAAACACAATAATATGAAGTTTGTCTTAACTAGGTAATTCACTTGATGCATGTTTACTATCAGGAAATTAGTGGTAAGGTAATCAGCCATGATGCTCAAGTTGTAATAACAAATATACCTTGAATCTGATTTCTTTTCTTGATATACGATAATAGACCAAGGCAACCAAGAAGAAAAGTAAACAAAGGAACAACGATGATTATCAGCAGATGTTTTCTCTTGCCAGGACCACCTGTCACTGAATTTTTTTTAATATCAGGACTTAAAACCATGATTGCACCCATCTTTTTTTGCAACAATAAGAGTCTTTGTCGTAACTATACATAGTAGTGACATGACAATGTAATACTGATAACCCATATTCAGCCTCCGACGCAAGTGATAGGATTCTGAATAAGTAATATTTACACCAACTAATGGTAGTCTTGTGCTACATAGCAGCAGCTCCACCTGGTGACTTTTATCTGAATTTATGGTAGCAAATTCTTAAAGAATCTACGTTGTTACAATATGAATTTGCCTCATCTCTGCCTGTTTTAAATGAAGCTATGATCGTGTGTTAAGCATTAAAACACATCCATTTTTTTAGTCCTCAAGCTTGAAATTGAGTTCGATAATTTAACATTTATATGTTCACTGATACATTCAAGATAATTTAACATGGCCGCCCTCTGCGCCGACCCGGCCACCCTCCGCGCGCGGCGGCCGGCCAGATCTGGGAGGGCGAAGAGAGCACGGAGGTCGGGGATCGGAGCGCGCTTACCTTCGCTAGATTGCAGATGCGGCGGCGGACGGCGGACGTGAGCTTTAAGCGGCGAGCGAACGCAATGCAGGTGACGGACACAAGCGTCGGCGGCCGACGGTCAAGGTGTCATGCGTTTGGCGGAGCGTGGATGCCGGCAAGGTTGCCGGAGGTCGCCGCCTGACGATATGTGCCCGGGCGATTGAGTGTAGAAGAGAGAGAAACGGAGAAAGGGAAAGTGGGGTCGGATATTTATATCACCAGTTTCCGACGGTCGTAACCGTCGGAACGTAAATAAATATAATATAATATTAATTCGAATTAAGATGGTCAAATCCGCTGGACGAACCGTTGAAAGTTTCAACGGTTTTTCAAACCGTCAAAACTTTCGACGATTTTAGCCGTCGAAATATATAATAATATATGTCACCTGAAAGATAATTCCAAACCGTCGAAACTTTCGACGGTTGTCCAAACCGTCGAAACTTTCAACTATAAATTATAAATTTCCATTTTCGACGGTCAACATCGTAAAAAAACAATTAAAGTAGAATATTTTAATTAATTAAAATTAGTTAACATTCCGAGAGGTCCGACCGTCGAAATATCGACGGTTCCGTGAAACGTCGCAACTTTCGACGGTCAGAACCATCGAAAAGTTAAATAATAATACCCGACCAACGTTAAAATATTTCGACGGCTAAGACCGTTGGAAGTTTCGACAGATAGGTGAACCGTCAAAACTTTTGACGGTCTGAATCGTCGAAAAACTAGCTTGGAAACTGATCAGCCGGTTTTAATATCATCGACGGTTACGATCATCGAAAGTTTTAACGGAAAGTTTCGACGAATTCGGAACCATCGAAAGTTTAGATGGCTAGAACCGACCAAAACTTTTCGTCGATATTTTTGACAATTTTTTCAATTCGCCGAAAAATTCGTCGGTATTTCAGACGAATTTATGCCCGTCGAAAACTAACCGTTGGAAATCGGGCTTTTTCTTGTAGTGCAACATTCATTGAAAGTTTTCAACCACGCAATTGCACTAATTGTAGTGATTTTTAGCATAAATCATAAAGCAATGGCAGAGGATAAAAAGTGATGTAAATCTGAGTGTCAATATAATTAAACACTAGGGCTTACAAGGAATTGTTTCAAGACTTTCGTTCCTTAAACTTTAAAATATTAATATCATGTTATTATAATATGTGTAATAATACATATATTATATTATTTATGTGAGTTATAACGATTGAAGTCATTAGAACTTCTAATGAACACAATATCCATTGAAGGTTCTAGCAGTTATGACTATCAAAATTTTGGCGGTGCACTTTTCAAAGCAACTACTAAAAGAAATGAAGACATCGATAACGTATTTCTGATGATTGATTTTTTTTGCTATGTTTGTGGAGGATATCATTTTCATCAGAAAAACCATCGTAAATTATGAAGAATTTTTTACCATCATAAATTTCATTTACAAATTTGATATTTTCTTGTAGTGAGATCACTATGCTTGATTAAGATTTATAAAAAAACTTTTTTTGTGTGAAAACTAAGGAGGTATTCATTACATCGCCATTGAAGATTACCTGGGAACATATATTGCCTTTTAAAAAGATGGTCACTTATTAAATTATCAATAATGTACATTACTTTAAATAGAATACATAAGTATTCTATTTGAAAATTTATATTAGTTATTTAAAATAAAGAAATCATGAATTAATATATAATTTTGCTAATATA
Organism: Pontederia crassipes; assembly: GCA_030549335.1. NCBI lineage: Eukaryota > Viridiplantae > Streptophyta > Magnoliopsida > Commelinales > Pontederiaceae > Pontederia > Pontederia crassipes. The sequence goes on along the minus strand of CM060193.1, from coordinate 69,582,672 downwards.
TCCTTAACTAAAATAGTTATGTTTTAAATAAACAAAATTATTTTGAATTTCATCTTAAATCACAAACTCATATTCTACACTCATAAAGTTAAAATTTATAAAATAATTAGTAGATTTTATAGAGATATGATAATTATATTCATGAAATTAATTAATATTTATTTGATTAAATTTATCATTTATTTAAATTTAATTTTTTATTTAATTAGTCATATAATTATTTAAATTAAGCTTAAAAAGAAAAATATGAAAACTAAAATTAAGATTGTCACACAAATAACAATATGAATTGTCACCTCTCCAAGATTATCACTCAAGTAACAATTTGAATTGTAATATTTTTCATGGACAATTTAAATTGTCATTTCATATGTAATGTAGATTGACTGAAAATTCAAATTACTCATTGCCTATCACAAATGAATATGGTAATATGATGTGCCCACATAATTTAATATGACATCATATGATAATATACAAAATTACCTATAAGATAATGTCATCTAAAATTTTTAGATGTTGAAGAGAAAAAGAAAGTACTCAAATGAGATAATTTCGCAAGCATGATGAAACCTCTGCAGAATAAAAAATCACTTTTTTAGAACGACGTTCCCTCTCTCTCTCATCAATCATCGTACTTCTTCTTCCTCCCTCTTATGATCGGTTGGAGTTGGCTTCGCGTATCACTTGCCTTCTGCATTGTCCTAAGCGGTACTCTCTTCTTCCTTCTCTTATCCTTTTTTCCACTCTTCCCCATTTGCAGCACGATAAGCTCCTATGCAAAATAATACTTCCTTCTTTCATCTATTGGTGAAAACTGTGAGTTGGAGCTCAAATATTGAGGGGTTGCGACATTATTTTTTGCATTGTTCTCTTCATTTATCTTGTTAGAATGATTTATGCATTTTGGTCAATGCATGCCGACGAAAGGGGATTGAGCACAAGGCATGTGAATATGCCATTTAAACTAGAGAAGAAGAAATTTGATTCAAGTTTTTTTGCTCGTATGTATAAAACTTCTAATGTTATAGATGAATAAGAACGTTTTAAATTGTAGAAACTATTGTGTTCCTTGAAGTTAGAGAAGGCAATGTGGCTCAAATTTTTCTTAATGGAATTTTGATAAATTGCTAAATACAAATCAGTCCCGAGTGAATTGCTCCCTTCGAAAAGCAACTGAAAATGATAATTGATGTTGTTAGCTAATTTTGACAACTAAAAATAATAAATCCCAATTTCTAACAAGGATAACCGATGTCGTTTAATTTAATCGTATATTCGAAGTTCATACCATGAAATGAGATGCATCACAAAGCAAAATGAGAAGATTCACAAATTTTGTAGCTATCTATCGAGATTGAGTCAATCAATATTAATAGATTTCATGATTTAAGTTGGAGGAACGTGACTGATAATCAGACACACCAAAACTTAAACAAGTTTTAAAGCATACACAATGTGAGTATTAGCATGGAATTGGCATGATAATTTCAAATATTTCCCACGCATACTCAAACAGTAATATTCAAAGAAATCTTAACATATTATTTAGATTGATTAATAAAATAAATCCTATGAGTATTAAATATACACTATTAATTATATTATTATAATAAATAATATATAATATAACAATAAAAACATTTTAAATAATTTTTAAGAAATTGTATGAATGAAATTTGAAATTTGATCTATGGCTTCAACAAGGATAAACAATAGTAATTTATATCTATTTATCACACACACACACACACATATATATATACACACACATTAATTTTCATATTTGTAAACTACCCAATGTCCAAAAAAGAGAGATTATAAAAAAAAATCATATGCAATGTGTGAATTTGGATATAATTGACTTTTTATAGACTTAACTTTTTGTTGCTCATTATTAGATTATAATGGAAAAAATTTTACTTTATTAGTTATATTGATTATTAAAATAAATTCCATAAATATAATACATTTTTAGATATATGTTTTTAAAAAATAAAATCAATAATTTTTTTTGGGAATGTAAGATCAAACTTGCCAATACTCTAATAATAACATAAAAAATTAATTAAAATTTGGAGAGATTATTAGGAGAAAGTTTTGCCATTATTATGTTCTATAATAAATTACTATAACAATTGTTCTTAATTGTGAATAACAAAAAAAAATGAATGCATTGTGGTGGACATTTTTGAAAAAAAAATTGTCAACGACATTATTAACTATAGTTTAAGTAAAAAATGCAATAGTTTTAGTAAAAAAATGAAAAAAGTTTAAGAAAAAAATGAAATAGTTTTTCTGTAAAACAAATTCCAATAAATTTGGTTATTATGATATGTTTACCTATATACATTTGAAGAGAGATTATTAACTATTCTAAATAGTTTATACTTTCAATTTATAATTATTTTTAATAATAATTAAACATATAAAAGTAGTTTTTTATATTGTAATCAAAAGATTTGTGTAATTTGTATCCTCATTGCAACACGTATTTCATCATATATAAAGCTTACCTAAACTATAATAATTTTATGTGTTTAACCCTAATATTTGAAGTTAACCTAGCGCATCCCTACACTATAGCGTGATTTTCTCTTTAATCCATCCGTTTGATTATGCTAAATTTTTATTTTTTTTTAACTTTTTATATTTATTACAAGACTAAATTATCCTTCTCTACTCTCTTTTAATATTTAAAATTTTTAAACAATATATAATAAATATTAAAAAGAGAAGGGTGCTGCCCCCCTCCGATGAGATCGCAAAGTTGCCCCCCCCTCTACAATCTCGTCACACCATTTGCGATCTCGTGCAAAGGGGGGCACCACTTTTTTTAATATGATTTATTATATATTATTTTAAAAGTTTAAATATTAAAAGAGAGTGTAAAAGGGTGACTTAGGCTTTCAATAAATAAAAAATTGAAAAATTAACAAAATCTAATGTGATGGATTAAGTGAAAATCAAGTATAGTTTGAGGATGCGCTTCATATATAAGGTTTAGACGTGAAAATCCTTATAATTCAAGAAAGTTTAAGGAAATTAATCATTTTTTATATAATTTCCATGCATTGCATGGACAGTATACTACTTAATATATAATAATCAAATATAATAAAATTTTAACTTATCAAGAATGTAATAATTTTGACATTAAATCTTAAAATTAAATTCTATAAAGTTATAGTTTATGATTGTTATTTTCTTCTTTTACATAATTAATTTTTGACATCATTAATTAAAATATAATAGTTTAATTTCATATATTATATTAAATATAATATTTAATTACTATTTCATTGGATTGATTGATTCGACGAATAGTTGTTGGTTCGACCGATTCAACCATGAACTGGCTGCCGGTCTAGTCGAGATGTAATATCTCAATTTTGATGAAACCAGGATGTATCGTAATAGAACCAGGAGTTCAACCCGGTAAATAAAAAGGAAGTGAAGAAAAGGAAATGAAAAGTATTAGAACTAATTTGAAAGTTGTTAATACAGAAAAGGAAATAAAAAATTGATAGAAGATAGAATCCCAAATTATAGGAGATTTGAAAATTAATAGTAGAAAAAAGGAAACATAATAATTAATAATTGATAGAAGGTAAAAAGAGAAAGTGAAATCAAATAATAGGAAACTTAATTCATAGGATGATGATGATGATGATGATGATGATGATGATGATGATGATGATGATGATGATGATGATGATGATGATGATGATTAAGCATTGTTTTCCAAAGCATAATAGACACTTTGAAAAATAAAATTAGTCGATTCTAAATAAAAATTAAAAATAAGGTAAAAATATTGTAAAGTGTAAGAATTTTATTTTCGAAAAGGAAAAAAATGTTAAATAAGAAATAATAAGAAAATAATTAAATTTTAAAAATAATTAGGGGAGGAGAATTAAAGATATGCTAATAGAAAATTTAAAAATATATAATATTGCATCACTAGTATTATATAAATATTAAACACACACATATACATATATATATTATTGGCTGTGATTGTGAATAAAAAATAATCTTTACACATAAGTAAATAATATTTTCATATTAATTTATCACTATTAGTGATTTGTTATTATTATTTGTATATTATTGTCTTAACTATGATATTTATATTAAAAATTATTAGAAAATATTAACCTTTCAATGATCTCCAATCCGATTATCAAAATATTACTCTGCTCATTTGTTTTCAAATGAATAGAAGTAATAATGGGCAAAAAATTATCTCTGACACGTGCTCAAATAGCAAAATCACGTGATGAACACGCGAATATGGAAAATTAAAGAGAAAAAAAAAGAAGCGAAGAAAAGAAGCAGCCCGACGAAACCTCCGCAGAATTAAAGAGCCACCTTTTGGGAAGCGCCCCTCCTCTCTCTCTCTCTTTGATCGATCGCCGGACTTCTTCTTCCTCCTTCCTCTGATCGGTTGGCGATGGCTTCGCGCGTCGCACGCCTTCTGCGCCGTCCTGCTGCGGTAGTCTCTTCTTCCTTCCCTTCTCCTCTATCTACTCTTCCCCATTTGCAGCACAATCGTCTCCGATGCAGAATAATGCTTCCTGCTTTCATCTGTTAGTGAAAACTATGAGTTGTGAGCTGTAATTTTGAGGCGATTCGTCCTTTTCTTTTGCGTTGTTCTATTCAATTATCTTGTCAAAGCTTTCTATGCGATTTGGTCAATGCACGTCAGCCAAAGGGGATTGAGCACGAGGAACGCGGATCTGGATTTAAACTGGAGAACAAGTCATTTGATTCGAGTTTTTCTTCTCTTATGAATAAAATTTCTAGTGTTAATAGATGCAGAATAACGTGTTAAACTGTAGTAGCTCTTGTGTTCCTCAAAGTCTGAGAAGGAAACGGGGCTCACATTTTGCTGATTGGAATTTTGATAAATTGCTAAACGCAAACGTCTCACGAGTGAATTGCTCCCTTCTAGAATGAACTGAAGATCACCTCCTATGAACTTCAACTTTCTTGATAATTACCTATACACACTAAGGAAATGTATGACCCTCGTTGTGGATGGAAGACCTAATCCGGAATGTGCATGGAATCGGAATCTTGCATTGCAGTAGCAAGCTTTTTGGGGTGTCCTTCAAGGTTCAATTTGTTTAAGAAAAATAACTTTTGGAGAAATATCTGTGCAGTCAGGGATATGTTCTTTTGGTCTACTATGTTAAGTTATCTTCAGGACAACCAAAGCTTCATGTCACCATAACTTATGTAATTTCAAAATAAAAAGGATGACTTTATCCACAAAGTATTCCACTATCACATATGTGATTGGTTTCTGCCAATCCATCAATTATCCACAAACCATGACTATATATCAAACCACAATGACATTCTTTTTCAGTTAGTTTGATCCAACTTTAAGCAATGTTGAACTGATTTCAAATATTATAAAAAACTAACTATTCAATTATCTTTGCTCCTTGATTTTTCAGTCTTCAAAATGCAAATAATATATTGATGGTTGTATGTCAATGAGTTTTAACACGAAAATTTCCATGACTTCTTATGATAAGTTTGAAGTGTTTTTTGAGCAGTTGTATTGCAAGAAAGAATGAGAGAGAGAGAGAGAGAGAGAGAGAGAGAGAGAGAGAGAGAGAGAGAGAGAGAGAGAGAGAGAGAGAGAGAGAGAGAGAGATATTTGCATAGAAGGACATAGGAGATTTACCATGTTCACCCTTAACTGGATTATTTTCTATGTGGCATTTTTTTTTTTGTTGATGCAGAATTACAAGATACATAATAACTCAAAGCCCACCTCCGCCCGACCCTCTCACCCCCAATACCCTGCTGTCCAGACAGTATGGGATGGGCAGGCGGCTTCTCCACAAATTGTTTGAGTGTCAATATCACATAGGGATCAAAATAGTTTAAAACTGCATTAAAATTCAAGGCATTATCAACAAGTTGTGACATATGCATATCTTTGATGCTTTTGTATTTTTCTTCTCATGCATGATAAAGTAGATAACTCCGCCTATATTTTATAGCCGGTCCCAAGCCCGGATAAAGGAGGAGGGTTGTGTTAGACTCCGACAGCCAGCATAAAATCATGTCGAATCTTATGAACATGGATCAACGAATTGGCGTCGTATGATCCATGTAGCCGACCCCACCTAATGGGATAAGGCTTTGTTGTTGTTGTTGTTGTTGTTGCATGATAAAGTAGATGTAAGGAAATCTTTTCAAGAAACTAGTATATGCAGATTTTTATCATGGTATGAAATGATGATCACCACTTTAGGTCAATATTAACTTCAATTGTTATATGTTGCATTGCATATGATTTATGCTGGATGCTAGATTATGATTGATAACAAACAATCAGTTTCACTCAATACTGGTGTCTTCCATAATTCTATCTTGCGCTTCCAGACCTCTGTCATTAATATTCTGCTACTTACTCTGAAAGGAAAATTGGTACTGATTTTGATCATCATATTCTTGCAGTCATTGCTTCTGTTGAGAAGTTGTAGGCATGTACGCTACTATAGCCATCATATGTTTCCAGGTGATCTTGATTATGCCAGTAATTACCTTGTAATATCATTAGAGAATGAGGATCTGACATCAGTAATAACTTTCAGGCGCCCTTCCAAGCTCAAGGTCTACAAGGTTAGTCAACTGGAACTCATTCTGTTTCTTCATTAAGTTTGAAACTAGGTCAATTCCATTAGTTGATATCTCAAATTAGTTTGTTTCTTTGTCAGACACTTGAATTTTAAAACTTGTTTGTAGCATGACCTTTTCATAATCTTAAATGATACATCAGGGAAGCTATGGATTTGCTCCCGAGGACGTCTCCTTATCTAATATGGAGCAGACTATTTTCTTCTGAGAATGGTAATTAGTTTAACATGGTAGTCCCAGACTCACCTTACACATCCTGATAATTATTCAGATGTCTTTTTTGAAAGTGAATACATCTTTTTCTTAAAACAAATCGCCTGGGTGCAGGTGACCTAGTTGATGCTGTTGTTCCATACATGGGTGAATCTATAACTGATGGAACTTTAGCAACCTTCTTAAAAAGTATGCAATTCTTTCCAGTTCCTCCTCTTGTGTGTTTGTCTTTCTTGATATCCTCTGAGATAAGCAAGTTTATTTTACATGGATGGATCTATAAACTGGTATGTTTTAGAAATAGTTATTTGAACTGTTGGCACTAATCACTCATTTGCTTGTAAAAATTCTCTGATGCGCTTTGCAGTAAGTTTGATGTCCTGATCACAAATTCACATTTGTTTTTGGAATGCTTATGTACTTTAATTGAAGGGCGAACACAGGGCCTTTTGTGTTGGTCATGCACGTGCAACTGCTCTATGGGAATCTGCTAATTTTCTTTTCTTTGTTCATGTGGAACAGAACCTGGGGATAGGGTTGAAATTGATGAACCAATTGCGCAAGTTGAGACAGATAAGGTATTACTTTCAGTTCTATGTACTTTCCAAAATATTTTACTTATATTAGGATTTAGTTAGGAATCCACTTTATTCCTCTCAAAAAAAAAAAAAATCATCCACTTTATCACATTTCAGGTGACTATCGATGTTGCTAGTCCTGAGGCTGGTGTTATCCAAAAGGTTAGAAACCTCCATTTTGTTTCTTCTAATGATTTTCTTTTCTCTTTTAGATTTGTTGTTTCATGATGTAACTTACCCTTCCCTGTGTTTTTTCCTTACATAAATTTGCCTGATGATGTAGAGGCCTGATGTTTGTGCATGTTATTTTTAGTTTATTGCCAATGAAGGTGATACAGTGACTCCAGGAACAAAAGTTGCCATTATCTCCAAGTCTTCAACGCCTGATACGCATGTTGCTCCCTCAGAAGAGAAAACAAGCAAAGACACCCCAGCAACTCCCCCTGCACAGGAGAAAGTAGACAAAAAAGTTGCCAAAGTTGAAACCCTTGTCATGGAGAAGCCAAAAACAGCATCTGCTCCACCCCCAAAGTCCTCACCTTCTGAACCTCAGCTTCCTCCCAAGGAAAGGGAAAGAAGAGTAAGTCTTATATTTGTTTTATGTATTTGCATAAATCCTGGCAGAGTTTCTTAGAATTATGTCTCTGTCATCCAAGTGGGAAGTCTTATAGCAATTGTAACTTTAGGTTCCAATGCCAAGATTAAGAAAACGGGTTGCAACACGTTTGAAGGACTCCCAGAACACATTTGCATTGTTGACTACATTTAATGAAGTTGACATGTAGGTCTTTCTGTCACAATTTTATTAATTATTTATTCAGTATCATTCTTATGTGTCATAATGCATCCACTTATCTTATGCTTTTATTGTGGAAGGCATATAATGGTCTGATATCATTGTGAATTGTAGGACAAATCTGATGAAACTCCGTTCTGATTACAAAGATGCCTTCGTGGAAAAACATGGTGTGAAAATGGGTCTGATGTCAGGGTTTGTGAAGGTAATTAATGCTACAAACTTTTACTTAATTTGAAGATGTTGTGTACTTTGTTCATATTCCTATTCTTTAAACTCCTTCCATTTCTAGGCTGCTGTTTCTGGGCTCCAAAACCAGCCAATCATCAATGCAGTCATTGATGGCGATGATATTATATACAGGGACTACATTGACATCAGCATAGCTGTTGGAACTCCTAAGGTAGTGCCATTTTTTCATGCTATTTTTGTGCAGTAGTTTCTTAATTATTTCACCTTCATGTGTTGTCATAATCCATGGTTTCTGGTCTACTGTTCATAGTCTTAATGGTTCCAAAAGTTTCCCATCAAGATTAATGTGCAAGTGTTCATTAATTTTGGAATCTTCTCAGGGTCTTGTGGTTCCAGTTATCCGAAATGCTGATAAGATGAACTTTGCTGAGATTGAGAAGGAGATTAACAGCCTTGCTAAGAAGGCAAACAATGGGACCATATCAATTGACGAGATGGCTGGAGGTACATTCACGATTTCAAATGGTGGGGTGTACGGAAGCCTTCTGAGCACGCCGATCATCAACCCTCCACAAGTAATTCAACCTAAAACCTTTTCAAATAGGTCTGTCACCTCTATAATATGTCTATCCCTAAGTTCATGCCTATTCTTGCCATTTGCAGTCTGCTATACTGGGCATGCACTCCATAGTCTCCCGTCCAATGGTGGTCGATGGAAGCATTGTTGCGAGGCCAATGATGTATATTGCCCTGACTTACGACCACAGATTGATTGACGGCAGAGAAGCTGTTTTCTTTCTGAGGCGTATTAAAGATGTGGTCGAAGATCCAAGAAGGCTTCTCCTTGACCTATAGACACAATGAGTTTGTGTTGTGGCAATCGATCCCTGTGCAGGTTGCCAAATAATGTGAAACAAACAATTTTGGTAGGCTGTTCTTGAATCCGATGCACGAGCCCGTGGGAGTCCTTCCCAAACTGCATTATATTTTTTCCTTGCTTTTGTGAAATTGGATCTTTCATTTAATTATATGTGGAATCTGGATCCTATTTACAAAGTTGCTGATTCATTATACGAGAATGATTGATATCTATCTAAGCATGTCGTTCGATTTTAGTGATGGTATTGAAATTTTTTTTTTTTTTGTCACAGTTCAGAATGCATGAGTTACTAGTGTTATGATGTCTTTTTTTTGTAAGTTTTCTGTTTTTGTAAAGTATGTTAAAGAAGAAAATAGTGAAAGATCCAACGAAGGTTGTTGGATTAGATTAACAAAAATATCCCCAACCTCACAATTGATACATTGAAAGGGTATAACTTTATAGTGATGAGTAGGTGAGCTCATTAACCAAGTCATTTGGAGGCTTAAACTGCAATGATTTAGAACTGACTAAACGAAGTGGAAGAATCCAAGTTCTTACTCACTAATCTTCCCTGGCGGTGCCGCCCCACTTCAAAAAGCAGATTATTTATATAGAAATAAGGTTAGGGGAAACTTGGTCAAGGGAATTTAAATTTTCTTACATGAGAGATATTATACCCTTACATTCTCACCTTTACAGATGATGAGAGAATGAGGACTTCGTTTTTTATCCATGAAAGCAAGATTTCAATTTCTAAGTATTAAATTATCTCATTGTTTTTTTTTTCTAAAACTTTACTCCACCAGTCGTTAACTTCTTTTGTGGTAAAAAGAAAACATGGCGGTGCGAGAAAAAAAATGGTAAAAAGTGAAAGTAAAAGGTAGGATGCTTTTCAGAACTTTATTTTGTTCAAGAAATATAATTTTGGAGACTGAATACGTCTCACTTAGCGTCATGAATCTCATCATCTCATACCCCCACTTAACTTGAAGGTGACTGCAATTAATGCAGAATGTGATGGGAAAGTGCTGAAAAAGTGGGGTCCAAATCATGATCAGATACTATTCTTTCTTACTGCTTTCAATTTTTTTTTCGTGTCGAAAAATAACAATTTTAAGTTGCAACATGTATATTTTATTTTTTAAATTTTAATTTATTTTTTTTTAAAAAATGATTGTATTCATATTAAATGATCGCTCCAATGGAATTTGGATAAAAAATTGAACGAGGCCACCCTGGCCTGCCCATCCAAAAATTATCACTATGATGTTGTCGACCTAAATGTGCCAGGTAGTCCGTCGCGCGATTCGCCCCGCGGAAGCGATGAGAAACAACCGTGGGGTTAAAAGCCCTAAGAATCCTCCAAATTATAATTTACAGAACTGCTGGAATACACCTTTTGATAACAAAGTAGCATCTTTGTTCAGTAAAAATGTTATACTTTACTTATGATTTCTGCGCCAATTCTATTTAGGACATGAACGTACTTGCACTTGAGATTACGACTTCGAGAGCGGCAAAGATTTGCGTGGGTCATTAACCTCCATCTGTTGCTGTCTGCGTTCTATTTTGACCGACCAAAGTGACCAAGTCCAAAGACTCAAAGAAGCAGCTCATGGTACATGGAACAAAGATTAGAATGGATGGCAATGGGGGCATAGCCTCTGAATAAGAGATCGTTTTCTGCGCCTTTCATGAAGGCATGCGTGCTTGTGTCATAGTCCCTTTGACAGCATGAATCTCGACCACCCACTCAAAGCCACCTTCCTTTTTATTTCCACTCGTTGCAATAAAAAAAAGTTGGTGCATGAATTCTGCATGCTTAATTAATTCAAATATCTCTCATCTTTGGACCATCTCTTCATGACCTCATGCTCACTCTCCCTTCCAGTTCAATTGCGTCATGGAGGCATGCTTAATTTAATCCTCCATGAACATGCCCTCAATTCTTCCCCATGCTTGTTCTGCCGTTTCATGAATATCTCGGTATGTACGTAGCTGGACGTTTCAGTTTGATGGAGGATCTCTGGCTGCATGCATGGACCATTGTTGATTATATGCAGATATGCATCTTCCAAAGTCAGTAGTGTGAGAAGGAGGAAACCTCAACTTGAGGTCCGAATAATGCATAAATCAAAATGTAGGCCTGCAGAGGAACTGGAGAGATAGGGTATCTTGGCACATGAATTTCATGAGGTGCACATGTTTCAGATATCTTAATTTGATGTTAATTGGATGGTTCATATATACTTCGAACACCTCCATATACCGCAATGTAACTGCTGAATGAAACTTCCATGCTGTTGTGGACCTCTTAAGCTGCAAAGTCATCTGATTAACTTGAGTTTTCTGATCAGTAGAAATTGCAAACTTGTGCACGCTGCTAAGTCTTATTAATGGCATTAGCAGAGAGAGGAAAGGGTGTACAAGTTGCCTTCAGCACTGCTGGTCAACTAGTTAATGATCAGCTTTAAGCCCGTATCTATTTAACTTAGTTATGGATGCTATAATCGAGAGTGTCACAGAAGAGGTACCTAAGTGCATGCTATTTACGGATGATATAATATTTTTAGCGGATTCAAGAGAAGAGATTAATACAAAATTAGAAATATGGAGAAATACGTTGGAGTCAAAGGATTTTCGTTTAAGTAGGAATAAAATAGAATATATGCATAGCAATTTCACAAATAAACAACTTAAAGACGATTTAAAAGTTAGGCTAGGGGAGAATATAATTCGACAAGTTTAAATATTTAGGATCAATTTAAAGACAAGATGGTGAGATTGATAACGATGTTAATCATAGAATTCAAGCTGGTTGGTGTAAGTGGAGGAAAGTCACTGGAGTTTTTTTGTGATAGAAAAGTACCCAATAAAATTAAAGAAAAATTCTATCATACTGCTATAAGGCCAGCAGTGTTATATGGTAGTGAATGTTGGGCTATGAAGGGACAACATGAACGTAAAGTGGGGGTAGTCGAAATGATAATGTTGAGATGGATGTGTGGTCATACAAGATTAAATAAGATTAGAAATGACCATATACGTGAACGAGTCGGAGTGACTCCTATTAGTGAGAAAATGGTAGAGAATCATTTGAGATGGTTTGGTCATGTTCAGAGAAGACCATTAGATGCGCCAATAAAAAAAGTAGATTAAATAATCTGGAGTCCGATTAAAAGAGGGAGATGGAGGTCAAGGCGGACACTTGGCGAACTAATAGAGCAAGATTCGAAAGGTTTGGTTACTAATAAAGCGGAATGACGTCGTATGATCCATGTAGCCGACCCCACCTAGTGGGACAAAGCTTTGTTGTTGTTGTTGTTGTTGTTGTTGTTGTTATTGTTGTTGTTGTTGTTGTTGTTGTTGTTGTTGTTGTTGTTGTTGTTGTTGTTGTTGTTGTTGTTGTTGTTGTTGTTGTTGTTGTTGTTGTTGTTGTTGTTGTTCTGCCATCTCATGGATCAGCCATTAATATTTATAAGTGTTGATTCTATTTCAATCCAATTGCTTAGCATGTCATTGGTATTTTATTATATGGTGTTTTGTTGTCTTCAATCTGGTCCTAAATTTGATGTTATGTCACTGGTATTTGTTGCCTGTTGTCTTAAAGATGCATTTCCTAAAAACAACAAATATTATCACGAACATCAAATTGTTGTTCTTTCTAAAGTAAACTATATATTACACCAAAAAGGCTACTCCATCTCATACATTAATATATAAAATAAAAAGAGGTTGGTGGGTGCTGTTTTAAGGCTATTTCACAGTTATAAGTATATATGTAGCATATGTTTCTCAAACTTTTTTTTTCAATACATGTTTATTCATTTACCAATATGATTATATGATCTATATCTTAGTAATTTCTCACCGTAGGATTGTTCCGGTAGATGCTTTTGGACATCTTATATATGCAACTAAGTTTCATGCTATAGCTATTCATTATTATTTACATATATCATTCTAATCATTTTTATTTTAATTTCACAGATTTGAAGATGGAAAATGAAGATAAGAAGTATAATATCTGCATCCTTTTGAAGGCAATCATAGTTATTTTTGCTTATAATTTTCTTACAAAATACTATAGTTTTTTGTGTTATGACTTAATATTGGAGGATGATGTGGAATTTGAGGCACAAATATGCATAGACACAAATATGCATGAGTGATATTGAAAACTTGAACATTGCTATTATCCAATAAATTATCATCCTCACTATTTTATTTTATTTTATATTGCCGTCCTTCTTAGTTATGTGCTATGTGGATTTTAATTTTGTTATGTAAAAGTATTCATTCTAATGTCAATAAATTATGGAAATTTATATATCTACTTCGCTATTATGATTAAAATTAATCAAAGACATTTGATTAAAATTAATTTTCTTGTCATTAAATCATTTTAACGGCCAAAATTTTGGACGTTAATGATGAGTAAATGGTGGTTAAAAATTATTGTTAATGGCAAGGAATCTGGTTACTAATAACGAATAACGAAAACCACATGGTCGTTATAACCAATTAATGGAAAATATTATAGTGGTCACTATTCGTCATTATCGTTAATAAAATTTTTCTAACTGCTAATTCCATTGTTATTGATTAAGGACCATATTAACTTGTAGTTGGACGTTTCAGTCTGATGGAGGATTGCAGGCTGCATGCATGGACCATTGTTGCTTTTACGCATAACGCATATATATATACCTTCTTCCAAAGTCAGTAGGGTGATGAGGAAGAAACCTCACAACTTGAGGTCGGAATAAATCAAAATTGGACTGCAGAGGAACAGGAGAGATAGAATATAAGGGAAGGGTATATCTTGGCTCATGAATTTCATGAGGTGCACATGTTTCAGATATCTTAATTTGATGTTAATTGGATGGTTCATATGTACTTCGAACTCCTCCATACTGCAATTTAACTGCTGAATGAGACTTCCATGCTGTTGTGGGTCTCTTAAGCTACAATGTCATCTAATTAACTTCAGTTTTCTGAGAGCAAGAAACTGCAAATTTCTTCACGCTGCTAAGCATTATTATGGCATTAGCGTAGAGAGAGAGAGAGAGAGAGAAGGGTGTCCAAGTTGCCTTCAGAAGTGCTAGTCAACTAGTTAAAGGGCGCTTTGTTGGTCAACTCACTATAAGTTTTCAAGAGTGGTCCATATCAGTTCCATGCACTGATGTGCTTCAAAAGTTGCAGGATGTCATGCTGTGGTTCTCCATTTTAATGGCGCATTTGGAGCACTCTCTCCTTCTTTTCTTTTTGTCTAAGCAAAAGTGCGCACACCTGATTTAAGAAAAAGATTTGAAGTTGACGTCCACATTTTTTTTGGCATTCTGAATTGTGGAGATAGTATCTAATTTAGAAGTCACATGTTTGATATCATATATTGGGTTAAAAATGATGTTCCTTTTTAAGTGATTAATTCTTCATTAATCAGAAAAGGATGAATTAAGATTTACACAGAGAATTTGGAGAAGTCGCTCCATGAATCCATCATTATCTTTTTGTTTCTATGTGAAGAGAAAAATAAAACAAAACATGAATTGGTGGGGGACAAGTTGGAAGTTGGAACATTACTAGTTGGCGATGGCATACACTGAAATATCTGTTTGAGTTCAGGGGCATTGTCCACATCCTCTCCTTTTAAATACTTGCACTCCCTCCCTCAATCCACCTCTTGCACACAAACATATCTTCTTCTTCACATCATTTTCAGTACATGAACTCATCAAATTCTAGCAAAAATACTCAAGCAAAAGATTGTTCCTTTTTTTTCTATTGTTAGCATAAATGGGGAACTGCATGGTTCTTCAGGATAAGAAGGCGATCAAGATCATGACCATGGATGGAAGAATTCTCAGGTACAGATCTCCTATGATTGTTCAGCAACTTCTATCAGAATTCCCTGCTCATGCCGTCTCCGAAGAGCTTCCGCTGGTTCAGCAGCTCCATCCGACGGCCGAGCTGAGAGAAGGGCAGCTCTACTATCTGTTTCCGCCCAAGAAGACACCAACCACCTCTTTATCACCAGGTAAGGCTACCGGGGATGGGGCTGTTAGGATCAAATTGGTCATAAGCAAGCAAGAACTCAAGAGCATGCTCGAGAAGGAAGGCGTCTCAGTTGGTGACATGGTGTCTCTTCTTCAAAGAAGACAGCCAAGAAGAAACCTTACGACCCAGTGCCAGTGGAGACACAGTTTGGATAGCATCCCTGAAGATGATGATTATGTTGCTGTTAGCTAAGATTTCTAAGTAATATTAATGTCTGGTCGAACAAGTTGGCTAAAGTAGCAGATGTAGATGACATGAACGCATGAAGGGTTTTTTTTCTCTCTCTCTCTTTTCTTCTCTTCCCTCCATCACAAGAGGAAAAGAAGGTCCTCACACAACATATACTGAACTTTACTTGAACGTGTGTTGTTATATCCTGAAGTAAATTATACCAGGTTTTCTCGAGTAGATGTAGCTTGTAAAACTGCGATGCTAATGGTCAATTTCTCAGGAAAAACTTGTTTGTTAACGGTTATCTTTAAACTGTAACCAGAAGAAAACATTTAATTACCTGCTACAAGAGATGGATTATTCTAAGAGGTGATTTGGACATAACTTGATATGTTTTTTTCCTTACAACAGGGAAGTCCATATCCTATTGGATTTACCTCCTTATAGACGCTAAAATCATCAAGCAAAGAGTTCAATCCATAAAAAGAATCATCAATCAGAAGGAAAAATTAAACTGATGTTTATCTGTTAAATCTGGTGTATGTGGCATATTCAATTAGGCCAATGATATAAGTTTTATTCACAGGTCATTAACCACCACCACCTACATCTACATCTACATCTAATTAAGAGGACCTGGTTGATGCATCATCACTTGGCACTCCGGACTAGTCTAATGGTGCAATGCTTAATCATCAACGTGGAGTTTAGTGGTAGCCGATAGAAGCAAATTATGATGTGACCTTATATGTTGGTAATTTTAGGTGGAGCACTAGTAGATATGCGCCATAGCTCAAATATTTTAAGACATTTTAACTTATGTTGATTACTCGCGTCCACTGTGAATTAAATGACCTTGGTATCATTGTGTTTTCCCTGATCGAGCTGGGTTTTAATTTTGTGATAGAGTGCGAAACAAAGTAGTTCTCAATAGGGTAGAACATGAACATAGTAATGAATTCTAAGAACAGTTGAAGCTGCAGAACAAAATTTGAGTTGAAAATTAAAAAAATCTGCCACATATAGATTGTTGCTGTTACACTTTCCAGCACAAGTTTTTGTTTAAATGGTATGAGAAAAAAACACGCAAAGAAGTTTGTTGGTCTGCCTCTATCAATTGCAGGAACTGATAGTGCTGAGAGGTTTCAAATTCCCATCCACTATCAGATGGGGTTACATCTCGACTTTTTGCAACATCAAGCTTTGTCAGTTCTTCGTTTCCATTTCCAGGGCTATTTCATTTCGACGAGTAAATGGCAGTGTGACTTGGACCGATTAAACTGCAAAGGAAAAGAAAATAGATGAATTATTAGACTTGAGTTTCTGAAACAGAAAATGAATCCATTTCAACCTGAACAGATGTTTCTACTTTACTGGGGATCACTTGTGGGTGCTTTACGTAAGTTGGACTTTCTAATTTTTAACATCTCCGTTTGTAAATAAACTTAAATTAAATGTGAAGTAAACAGGGTGATGGTTAGGTAATCAGAACGCATGATCAACTTAAAAAAGAATGGCCAAAGTATAAAAAAAGAACAGAATAAGCTTAGCTACATAGATTACTTTGATAGAAGAATGATAATTTCAGTTGCCGTTTATCTTCTAATAAATTTTAAGAATACATTAACTAATCAAATGACCCCGGGGGCGAGTAACCCCTAAGCCATGTCCTTGTCGATTGACTGAACTGCTCATACATGGAGCATATTTAGATTTCAAGCTTTCACCTAATACCAAGAAATGATCAGCTAGTGATCAAATAATACAGTCATTTCACAGTAGTTAAAAAAGGTTCAACCTCAGCAAATTCAACAAATTGAGTGGAATACTAGAATATACACAAGAAAATGTGTACCCTCAGTGACTCAGTGTTTTGTTTAAATCCATAAATTTGATCATAGCAGCAACAAAGCACATAATTGCAAACACTTAATCGATTACAGATGTCTTGGTCCCATGTCCTATTATTATGGAATACAAGTACATTAAAGATTCAGAAATACAAATAACCGATAAAATAAGATATCTCAACACTAAGGACATGGACTTTTAATCATTTGCACACACCTGAAATGCAATGACTGCTACAACTTTTCCAGGCGCCTCTTTGATGCTCACTAATTCATCCTTTGGCAAAGGCAAATTGGCACCACACTTTGACAGCGTCATGAATGAAATCTACCACTTACAGCCATGACCTGACTGACAATTAGCAAGTAAGCATGATCATACCATGTTCAAAGGCTCAAACTACATGTATGACCAAGATCAGACTCCATAAGAAAGAAATATTGCCTGCCTGGTGATGACAGGAGTTATATCCATTTTCTCACCAACAACTTGAACTTTTCGAGTATAAACAGTCCTGGTTATCTCCATTTGCTCAAGTTTAGTATTCTGAATTAAAAAAGTGTGCTAGCGTCAACAATCTGAGCTCGAGTATCAGAATTTTGAGGTATGGAATCATTGCAGTTTGTGTGCAGCAATGAAACAAAGAAGCCGTGCATTTACCAAATAGATAGGCAGCCAGGACACTTAATGAATGTGATACACCATTCAAGTCAGAACCAGTATCCCTGGGCATTGTTGTTTCAGCAACAACATATGGATTCACAAGAAACTTAGTAAGTTAATATCAACTTACGCATTGAGCAAAAATACTTGTTTGACGACAAGAATCTGAACGAAGGATGCAAAGGAATCCATGAATATCCATGATTGCATAACCTTTTGTCAACATTTTGAGGTAAATATATAATAGTTGATAAAGTTGTAGTTACAACATTCTTTCATTCTTCATAAAAGTCTAACTTTTCCCTGTTCACAAATCAAAATGCTCTGCAACTGAATGATGTGAAGTTCATGCTAATTCCTACTTACAAAGTTATAGCAGAGAGGTTTAAGACTACAATAAGAATTAGGAAAAAAGAACTTCCAAAGAATCAATCCAGCAATAAACTTTTGCTCATCTCAACTTCTCTAATTTCATACTGTTATGTTCTCTTCAAAACTCTGTAACTCACAGTTTCAAGATCAGGAACTGAATATTATTAAAACAAAATCATAGAACAACGAGAAAAGAAAGATAAAAGAGGATCAAAATCAATCAAATCAACTAAAATCACAGTAACTCGATAATGCAGAGATTGATTGATTGGTTAGTGGCATCAAACATGAAAGCTTCTTCCAGATTCCTAGCCTTGATTCCCCTCCGAGGAAAGGTGTACTTAGTTGGCTCCGTCACCAAATCCCCCTATTCTGTCACAAAAAGAGACGAGTTCATTAAATGATCCAGGTAGCTGAGAACAAAAAAGAAAGGATATTTTTGGATATGTGAGTCGCTGGATAAAGAGAGTTGGTTGGCGAAGTGAGCACCAGGATGAGCGATATTCAAGTCCCCAGTGACGACTGTGATGGACCGATGCTGTGCCATCTTTCTGCCACCGCCGCCAGCGATCTTCCAGGATTGTCTTTTGGGAGGTGACAGGAACTTTGCTGGTGATTGTACATAGATTGGCCACAAGTCATCGGCCAATAATATGCAGTATGATCATCTCCTGGTTGCATCTGCCAGCTAGTAAACTAAGAAGACATCATTCCGCTGTTGGCTTACGACAGTGGAGAATGCACCGCAGGTCCATTTGCTTTGGATCAGAATTTCTCGAAATCTCCAAATGAGTGCAACCATCCATTTTTGAGTTTTGCAACATCTTTCATGGATATTCGATCATCAGCACAATGTTGAATACCATCTTCAACAGAGGAGTTCTTTCTGCTACATGATTTTGGACAATAACATGCGTGGGACTGCAATGGTCATGAATCATCTGACAGTATATCTCAACATCCAAACATATTTGCTTAAAATATTCACCTAACTGACTGTCCAATCATATATGCAAACCTGGAGGTGATGAAAATATGATTGCCATATTAAATGCATAATTCAACTGTCAATTTTTTTTGAAGAGAATTCAACTGTCAAAATCTCTCACACCACCACAATATTACCATTATAGCATCCAGTGACAAATCCCTGCACCTTGATAAGATTCTTCTTGCATCATAATTATCATTCATTGCAGGAAAGAAATGGCACTTTAGTACTATTAACCTCGCAAATATAATATCCTTGAACCATTATAGTGTGATATGAATTGTTTTCTTCTTTCTTCCCATCAAATGCTATTAAAATCTCCCATTCTCTCGACATTTCAGCAAACAGACATTTTGATTTACAGCAACCCAAAGACTCTTCTGGTCATCTTCCACAAGGGTTCTTTATCTTCAGGCATTAGTTTAGTGCTGCCAGTAGCATCACTCTCTCTAATTGTCTTTCTAACTCCATCATTTATATTGATCAGATCGTCATCGATAACATTAGAAAAAGAGGGATCAATGAGACCTTCTAAGGGATCTGTTTTATGATCAATATCTTCATCTTTCCCACGGACATGTCCTTCCAATGGATCCATATTATGATCAGTATCTTCATCTTTCTCATGGACCATCATGGAAAAAAATGGATCCAGAAGGTCCTCCGGCAGTGTTTCATTGGTTTCAGTATCAGCATTATGCTCTTTTCCTTCTTGCATAATTGGCAAACATTTATCACCAAACAATGCAGGGATTTCTTTGTCTGTTGTCCTTTCAAATCCACAAATTACATTGCTAGTAGTTTCTTTTCTATGCAACTTATCTAAAATTCTCCATGTGACAACATCTGGCTTTAAACCATTCTTTTTCATTTCATGAACTATCAGATAAGCCTCTTTTTTCAAGCCCAATTTGCATGCACAATCAATCAGAATGTTATAGTTTATTACACCAGGGACCACTCCGCAATCAACCAATTCATATAGAAAATCACAAGCCAGATGAAGGTTTTCACGGTGACAAAGACCTCTAAGAATTTCTGCATAAACATAGTCGTCATGGACCTTTGAAGGCCAAATGACATCATCCCAAAACTTCTTTGCCTCCTCAAGACGACCCAATTCACATAAACCATCAATCAACAATGCGTAAGTCATGCTGGAAGCAAGTACTCCCTTGCGAAGCATGCCGCGGAAAACTTCCATGGCATCATCAATCTTTTGTAAACTAACCAATCCTCTAACTACCACATTATGTGTCACGAGATTTGGAGCGCAATGGCATTCTGGCATTAATCTATGCATTAAGTCAAGAGCTTCATCAGCTTTCTCTGCATCCATTAAGCCAGCTATCATAGTAGTAAAGGTTATCACATCTGGAGCACAGAACTTTCCACTAAGCATGTCGTGCATGATCTTTTTCGCTTCAATAATTTTGCCAACTTTGCAGAAACCATGGATGACAGTGTTCAGGGTAATCACATCTGGATGGCATTGCCTCTGAAGCATGGAAACCAGCACATTGAGCTGCTCACTTGGGTTTTCTACAACCCGAAGTGCACTCAGAAATATGTTGTAGATCCTTGTTTGATGGGCATCATGCTTTTCTAACATGTATTCAACAACCTCTTTAGCTTTACAGAGATCCTTTTCCCGGCAAAGGGCGTTCACAAGAACTTTGTAAGTAGACTCTGCAGGTACATATCCAAATTTGATACCTTCCTTGAATAATTGGAAAGCTCTCATGCAACCTCTGTCTTGGCTCAAACCATGAATGATACAATTATAAGAGACCAGGCTGGGAGTGAAACCTTTCTTCGTCAATATATACACAATCCGCGAAGCTCCATGATGCTTTCCGACCTTGCAAAGTGAGTCGATCATCTGTGCATATGCGAACTCCTCATTGACACTGCTTCCTTGAGGCATCTCCTCCGCAATCATGAAGATGTCAAGAAAGTATCCTTCTCGACACAAGGAGTCGATCAAATTGGCAAATGCCTTGCCATTGACAGAGGGGTCTCTCTCTTCTCTCATCTTCTTCCAAAGTTCACACATCAAAACCCTTGCATCGTCGATCCTTCGTTTCCTGAGGACCGATTTAATCAAGGTGCTGTAAGTTAAGGAATTTGGCAAGATGCCTTCCTTAATCATTTCATCGAACAGACCTCGTGCATCATCCAATTCTCCGACACGACCAAAGCCATCAATAAGCGAAGTGTAGGTTACAGCATTGGGCCTGCAACCTTTGGCTTTCATCTCGTGCAAGAGTTTGCGGGCCACGGAGGTGCGATCCTGGGAGCAGAGGAGGTCGACGAGACGATTGTAGTTGGTGAGGGATGGGACGAAGGAGGGCTTGACAGCGGCCAGTTGGCGGACGACGTCAAGCGTCAGCGCGGGGGTGCGCGCGTCGAGGAGGCGCGCGACGAGGAGGTTGGCGGTGCGGTCGTCAGGGACGCAGGCCGAAGAGGCGATGAATAGGAGGAGGCGGAAGTCGGAGGCGGTCGAGGAGGCGGAGGGCCTCGTCGACGTCGACGTCGCCGTCGAGAGCGCATAGCGAGTGGATCCGCCTCGCCCAGTAGCGGCGGTTGGAGACGCTCTGGGCTTCCAAGTCGTCCACATCTGCTTCGAGCGACGACGAGAGATGCCGAAGAAGAGGAGGACGAGGAGCAAGGAGACGAGCTTTGGACGCTGCGACGAGACATTTGGAAGACATGCATGCGGATGGGCGATGCTCGGCAGTTTTGAGTGACGAGGAATCTAGAAAGCTTACGAACTCGCATGGAATGAAGGATATCGGACAATCAACCGCATGAAAATAAACAATCAATTCCAAAACTATTATATTTATAATCTATGATGATGTATTCGAACTAGAAACTTTTTTAGCGTCTAAGTCTTCCAAATATTATGCTAATCCTCCGAAATTACAACATCTTTTTCACTTAAATCTATCCGTCAACTTTTTCGTTAATTCTTTATTTTTTTTATTTATGAAATGATGGGTGGGGGGTTGGGGTGGGGGTTGTTCACCCCCTCCCTGCGACCTCCGTAGCAGGGAGCCCCCCCTCACCGCGTCGACCTTCGGCGAGGAGGTCGCAAGGAGGGGGGCGACTCCCTTCCCCTTCTTCTCTGCATCTTTTCGATATTTTATATTATTAAATATTAGATGATAGGAGGAAATTAAAAAAATGGAGAATTAACGAAAAAGTTAACGAAAGTTGACGGATGGACTTAAGTGGAAAAGACGTTATAAATTCGAGGGGGTTAGCGGAATATTCGAAAGACGTGGATAGATGCAAAAAAATTTCATAATTCCGGAGGGTAAAAAACCCTATCTTTTAATAGTATCCTATGAAAACCCACATGTGGTTCGTATAGAGTGATGTAATTCTTTTGGTTTAAGCCAATTCGAGTGTTTATGAGTATAAAAAATTTGTGTTGTTAACATCACATATCACTTTTCAAATATATTGACTATCCAAAAAATAATATCATATGAAAATAAATGAGCTACAATATGGTTAGAGGCTATTCCACCCTCCAAATAATGAAAAAATTAACATGGAAAAATGCATAAAAATATTCTTTTTCGTTATTATCTTAGATTTTTCTTGACATTTTATTTATTATTTTCATGCCTAAAAAACCGTGGGGACCAAAGTCCGAAACGAATAATATGATTAGTAATGTTACATGTGGCATCAAAATCATTCTACGTGGACTTCTATGTGTGGTTGGATACGATCACTCAATGAGTCTCCTAAAATGAAAAGGATACATGAGGCATCCTTGTATTAGTTCCACATGCAATATTATGAGAATCGGACCGGACATCGATCCGGATAAGTCACCGTTTCACGTCGAACAACATTCGATCAGACCGGATAATAATAAAATAGTATATTTTTAAAATATATGTCCAATCCACTCATATATTACATTAATCATATAAAATTACATCATAAGTTGAACTTTAAAAATGAGTACATATTAACTTAATAGCTAATAAATTTATATTAATATTTAATAATTTTTAATATAGATATTTCATATGAAAAATGAAGTCGCAATTTGAGTGAAAAACATTATGTATCATAAATTAAAATGGCATAAAATGAGAATAAAAAGGAGAATATATATATAAAATAGTTTAACATTCATAAATTAAATAAATAAATAAATTGTGCAAATAAAAAGAGACACATTAATAATATAAAAAAATAAAGACAAAGATTACTTATAATATAAGTAAAGGACAAGTGAATAGTCCCACATTAGAGACATCAAGAAAGTGAAAGTAAAACATCTACTATAAAATGAGCCTTAGAAGTAGATCATGGCCCAAAATAAATTTTGATTTGTAAATTTTTTTAACCTTAGTTAGTTCATTTGGACCGGTTTTACTCGATTTTGGTCGGTTCTTACTGGTTTTGATTTGACCGATTTGAAATGGTTCAAAATGATCTGATTGGTCGGTTCGATACGGTTGTGACAACACTACCCACATGCATAAGTCACGTGCAACTCAAAGTCAAGATGTTTGCTTGGCTTATGTGGCATGATAGGATCCTCACTAGAATCTACCGAATGAGATGGACATCCACCACCGATATATCATGTTTTCTATGTGGGGCGATAGATGAGGCTGTTGCCACATTTTCTTTGAGAGTTGTTGAAAGTAGATATGATGTGCATATCTTTGCATATCTTCGTAATTATTGTTACTTATTATGATTTTCCTTTATTCTCTACTTTTAATATTCTAGATATATTAGTGTAATGTTTTAGATATTATGCAATAATATTCCAGTATATTCCTCTTTCTTATATTGCATACCTTTATTATAAATAATAAAGCACTAATGTTTGGTTAATTAAGAAATAACATGTTTCTTAATATGGTATCATAGTAGTAACGATATGATCCTTCCCCTCTTCGTCCCCATCATTTCTCATTCCTATTCTTTCGGTCCCTTTTTCCCTTCTCCTTCAACACTATGTTTTCAATCACCATCAACATGCCTCCTTCAATCTAGATGGCTAAAAGGTCTATTTCAACCTAAATCCATTTCACCCTTAGTTATCAAGTTTAGAGCTTGATTCTTTTTTCTCTACATGACCCATTGTCCTCAGCAATGACTAACAAGAAAGTTGAATCTAATAACTCTAGTGCAAAATCCACCCTCAACACTCCACTCAGTATCAACATTAACATTGATGGTACTAACTATCTCCTCTAGTCCACGACATTTGATCGTTATGTAGGGTCCCATAGAAAGAAGCATATCCTCGTCAAGTAAGAAGAACATATAGACGATTGAGATGCTGATAACAATTGAATTGCCTCTACCATGGTCAGTGGCGGAGCCAAGATTTAATGCAGTGGGTTCACAAATTATAAGTATGATATAATCTCAACAGACTCATTTATATAATATTAAATAAAAAGTTGGATATTTTTTATTAGCTAAAAATTCTCCAATAACAACCAAATATGTATATCATTATATAATTCCTTTACTTAAATAATTTATTTACAAATTCTACAATGATTGTTATATTATTTCTCACTCTTTGTACTCAGAAGTTTAAGATTTCGTGAGCAACATACATAAAAAATACAAAAAATTATAAAATCACAAAATTAAATAAGATATTAAATACAATAATTCATTTATTTAAAAATTAATATATTTGAAATAAGAGAATAATTGAATCTTAATGATTCAAGATGAATAGTAAATTATACTTTAAATAAAAAAGTCAATGAGCTTAGATTGTTAAAAGTTATATAAATATTAAAAATAAAAAGTTAAGTAGAAAAAATATATATTTATAAATTTGCATAATTAAATAATATAAATAAATTGATTTTTTTGTATTTTTACATTTACTTGTGATAATAAAAGAAAAGAGATATTAATTAAAATAATAGAAAAAAACAAAAAAGGTTTTGAACTAGGTTGTAGTTGTACTCGGAAGCTTAAGATTTCGTAAGCAACATACGTAAAAAATACAAAAATTACAAGATCACAAAATTAAATAAGATATTAAATACAATAATTCGTTTATTTAAAAATTAATATATTTTAAATAAGAGAATAGTTTAATCTTAATGCTTCAAGATGAATAGTAAATTATAATTTAAATAAAAAAGTCAATGAGCTTATATTGTTAAAAGTTATATAAATATTAAAAATAAAAAGTTAAGTAGAATATATATATATATATATTTGCATAATTAAATAATATAAATAAATTGTTTTTTTTTGTATTTTTACATTTACTTGTGATAATAAAAGAAAATAGATATTACTTATAATAATAGAAAAAAAACAAAGAGATGTTTTGCACAAGCGTCCGATAGCTATTGTTATCATCTTGTCATAATTGAAACACCTATAAAATAATTATTTGCTTTCTATTCTTCACATATAGAAACATTAATATTCATATATTAAATATTGACATCTTTAAATATTATTACAAGATAATGTACTCAAAGAAAAAGCTTTCTAACACAGTTCCATGTGCCATCACTTGTCATAAGCATCGATCACCCGTGATTTTGACCTAAACGATTCAAAGGAAATATATGCATATATAATGTACATAAATGTACATATATATGCATAATCTCCATGTGCATGCATCATTCTTCTAGCATACACCCCACTTTAAAGAGCATGACATCTAATGCATTATTGATTGTGATATTGTATAGTTATATGATATGTTTTGATGTGAATGATGTGATAATAATGTTTTATGATAGGATTTAATGGGGGTCATACGTCTGCTCAGGCGTATGACCCCCATACGCCCAGCACCCACCGTTGGATCTAAACGATGGGCGCTGCTCACTTTTTTTTCATCATTTTTTAGCAGAACGATGGCTGTCAGCGGCGCACCGACAGAAGGGCTAGGAGGAGTCGGACGGCTGCAAGGGAGACGGTCGGCTGGGAGGAAGAGAAGGAGGAGGCTGAGGGGCAGGGCCGCCGGGGGAGGAGAGGAGATTCGTCGTCGCCTCATCGCCTTGCCGTCAATCGAAGAGAAAGGGGGAGATAAGACCGCGTCCCTCGCCTCGCAGGATCCCAATCATCCACCTCACCTCACCGGATCCCGATCGGCCGCCTCGCCTCGCCGAGTCCCGATCGGCCACCTCGCCTCGCCGGGTCCCGATCGGCCACCTCGCCTCGCCGGGTCTCGATCGGCCGCCTCGCCTCACCTCACAGGATTCCGATCGGCTGCCTCGCCTCGCCGGATCCCGATCGGCCGCCTCGCCTCGCAGGATCCCGATCGGCCGCCTCACTTAGGGGGATAGATCGGATCTAGCAGTCATCTCCGCCTAGCCGCTCGCGCCTCATCACCGTCGTCACCTCGTCGCTTCGCCTCGTAGCCGCCATCGCCGTCGCCTCCCATCCGATAGTGGCGCATCCGCCACCTGGAAGCGGGAGAAGGCCGCCTCACGTGGATTCGGCCGGCCAGCACCTGATCAGACGCCTGGTGACCAGATCAGGCCACGACCGGCCTAGATCACCTGGCGGCAGATCAGATCACGGCCGACCACATTGCATGGTTGGGAGAGGGAGAGGGAGAGGGAGAGGGGCAGCAAGATTTGGAGAGGGAGAGGAAGAGGAAGAGCGTAGCCGGAGAGAATGCCGCCAAAGAGATCGTCACCGAGGAGAGAACGCCGGAGGGAGGCCCACCGTCCGATTTAATCGGACGGTGGGCGCTGGGCGTATGGGGGTCATACACCTGAGTAGGAGTATGACCCCCATTAAATCCTTTATGATAATGATTATATGTATGAATAATGATTTTGATATGATATGATATGATTTTATTATGACATGTAATGACAATTCATGTTTATATAAAATGACTTAAGTGCATGAACATGTATTTTGATAAGATAAGTATTATCTAGTGTCTGCACATAGAGGCAAAGGAACCCACGTGGCTCCGCCTTTGACCATGATCGTTGAATATGTTGCTAAACAAGTCATGACCTATAAGTCAACCAAGACAATGGGAGATGTATTTCAAAAACTTCACTCTCATAAAAAGTAATATATCTAGTCTTTACGAGGTCCTTAAAGACATGTAGTCATATAAGAAAAATGATCAGCCATTAATAGATTATTTTGGGACCTTGATTAACCTTTGAAATGAGCAGAATATCTATCAGCCTCTTTGTGTTGATATCAAAATGTTGATAGAGCAACATTATTAAATTAGATCCGTTCAAATTCTTTCTGTTCTTTGTCTCGAATATAAATTAGTCATGAATGACTTTGGAAATTATTCTGACCCTAAAGAAATTTATGTTCGACTCTTTCTATATTGATGATTTCTCTACTCACAGGAATGCTTCTACTCTCACTACACGTAAAAGGGGTCAAGGGAATTCTTTTGACAAATGCAGAGGGCAGGGACTAGGATGAGTGAATGACTTTGGAGGACATGACAAATTCTTCTACGAACACTATCATTAATTCAAATTCTTCTACGAACACTGTCATTAAATAACCTTGCATTATCTTTCATCTCGACATCACATTAGAAAACATTATGCTCCCATTGTCACACATCAACCCTATTTCTGGAAACTACGTTGACCATGCACCAGGCCAGTTTCTCGAAACCTTTCTAGACATGCATTTTGGGTCACACACCACTCAACAGGAAGACATTGGTTATTGTGACAATATGTGAATTTCAAGGTGCCTTAGTCTTACAAAATAACTACCTATGTTTCATGTATTCTTTAATTACCTATAGTTTGTATAATTAGATCAACTAATTATTTTATTATAGGCTTGCATGAAACATGCATTTCAGCACATAGCCAAAATTAATATTGCCATCTTAATTAATTCTCACAAAAGGAATTTCAAATCAATTTGAAATTCTAGGCAAATTATCATGCTTAACAAGATTGGACATACCAATTTAATTTTAACATATAGTCAAAATTTGAATCATAGAAATAAATATCATTATGACATACATAAACAAAATATTTATTTCATGCATGATAACACATTTATTAGGCAATATTTGATATTGACATGCAAATCTAATTATTTAATTTATTGCTTTAAATCAACAAATGATTTTGTTTTGATAGGATTAAATTGCATGCAATATTACAGATAAATTTCTAAGGAAAAACAAAATTTTCCTAATTTTTTGAGATTTTATAATAAATTTTTTTATTTTCAGAATATTTAAAAATCTGACGAAAATCAGAAAAAGAAAAGAAAAAGAAAAAACTATTTATTGTGCCTCTCAATCAGCTCAATTGTCACTTCTCTAATGTGCAACTCTTTTGCATCTAAACTGGGCCTTCCAGCGGGCCGTGTGCCTACTGAAATAGTTTTCTCCTTTTTTCCTTTTTTTTGCTGCAACGTATGCAGAAAAAAATTCTGAAAAATTCACCAAAAATATTAAAATAAATCCGAAAAATATATATGATCTAGGTTCATCCATAATATATTTGTGACGACAAACTTTACTTTGTCCCTGGTTGTGATCATACAATCGAGATGCACAGATCCTAAATAATAACGAATTTTTTTTCGGCGCAATCACGAGTTCGAGAAAAACCTAAAAAAGCTTTGATACCAATATTGGAATTTATAATAGATATAAATTTTAGAGGTTGTGGAATACCTCTTGCAACGGAAGCAGATCGTCGAGACTTTTTCACGAACTCTTGACAAACGCACTTGCACTTCGGGATCGGAAATTGAACCTCAGAGGAACAGAACTCTTTGACACAACACAAGTACTCTGGATGAACCTCTATGAAAGTATGTTTGGGACCTATGCTATGGGTCCCCTTTTATAGGGTAGGGAGACTTGGGCGACAAGTTAGGCAGAACGCATCACGCGCGTCCATCACACGTATGATGATGTGTCTGCGCAGGCATGCGCCTCACCCTTGTGGGTCGCGCGTATGTGCGGCCCATTTGCCTAAAAGGGCAATATTCCAACACTAGGAAAAGTTTGGATATCTTGTGAATTTGCATCCACATCAATTGGTGTGTCGTATGCATCAATCAAGTACTCTTTCTTTCTCTACTAATTTTCAATCCGATTGGATTGCAAATTTGGGTGCCTCCTCATACATAATAGGTGATGCATCTTTCTTCTCATATCTAAAATCTATATCAAACACTTTTAATGTTAAAGTCACATATGGTTATCTCTCTTCGGTCATTGGGCTTGGCACTATTTTTGTTAATTCTCATATCTCCCTTGATAATGTTATGTATGCCCTAAAGTTCGGTCTAAGTCTTCTTTCGATTAGCCAACTTATAAAAACCCATTAATTGTCGAGCACTCTTTCGCAATCCTTTCTTCATTCCATAGGATATACAAATGATGAGGGAGATTGGTGGAGGATTTGAACAATATCTGTTATCTACAACCAACTATCCAAAATCTAGGATAAATTTCACCAAATGCCCTCGAACTTTGTCCGCTTTTTTTTTTAACTTTGTCCTCCAACTTTATTTTGTCACTACACTATCCTCCAACTATTAACTTATTTCAATGAATACCCTCTCGTGAGGGTATAGCCCGTTAGTCGGTCATTTAGCTTACGTGACAATTGATTGAAAAATAAATAATATAAAATATTAAAAGACCACTTTGTAAAGTATTCGGTCGCGGTGATGATCCAAACTAAGGGATTCGGGTCCATAACCATGGGTTCCAATGCACGAGATAATATTAATAGTATTATAATATTATCATAAAAAATTTAAAAAAAGGTGCCTCCTTCGACGGCCTCATTGACAGCTGGAGGGAGGGGGACATCCCCTTTTCACGTCCGATGCCGACAACTGGTGCAAGGTGGGGGGGGGGGGGGGTGATGCCCCCTTGCTACGCTTCTCTCGCGACATGCTCGCCGACGTCGAGCAAGGAAAGGGGGTGACGCCCCCTTCTGTGTGTCATCGATAGAGGGGGTATCGTCCCGCTTTTTTCACCCATCTGTGTTGAGCGCGAAAAGTAGGGTGCGATGTCCCCCTTCTGCATAGAGGGGGGCATCGTCTGCCCCTTTTCGCCACAGAAGGAGGGAGGGTGATGCCCCCTTCAATATGTCTCCGATGATATGCAGCAGGGGGCATCGTCCCTCGTCCCCCCCCCCCTCACCCTTTTCGCTTGTCGGCATGGAGCACGGAGTTGAATTTGTTCTGAAATTTTGGCCTTGTCAAACTCCGAGATTTGATTCATAATATGTTTTCAAATCATCCTAGGATCATATAATATGAATAGGAATCCTTGTGCTCTTCAAATTCCTCCAAAAATCCATCTAAAAGTCGAATATGGGTTTCATCATGGACGGTTACAATGTTTTAACAGCTTAAACAATGTTCAAATCGCATTAGGAATAGATTTTCACGGCCTGTGAGAGACTTTTCACGGTCCTTATAGTGTTAAAAATGTCAATTTTACGGCCCGTGAAGGCCTGGTCACGGCTGTGACTCGGGCTGGTTGAAAAATCGCATTTTAACGGCTGAAACAGGTTTTCACGGCCCGTTAAAGTAGTATTTCAACCATGCTTCACAATTTTTCACTTTCTGGCTCCGTTTTAACTCCAATTTGAACGTAATTTTCTCCGTTGGCTTCGTAATTCAATTTTCTTACTTCCTATATAATAAAATATATTTAGATAGATTTTCATTTTTGTAAAATTAATATAAATAAGCTCATAAAATGATGCATGCTACTACAAAATAATTCGAAATGAGATTAAATGTATTACTAAATATATGTTATATTTTGCATGCATCAAACTCCCCCAATCTTAGATATTTGTTTGTCCTCAAGCAATGTTCAAGGCAAAGCTCCAACCAAGAATGTCAATCATCGCTTCCACCCTAATAGTCAACTATTTTTCTTAGCACTAGATTCTATACATCGATCGTCAAAGTATCTTTCCATCATTCCAATGATCCAACCTTGTAGAATTTCTAAATATTAGACATATTTAAACTCATCCAAGTTCAACTCATGCAAGAAAACATATGGTCTATCAAATAAGAGTCTCAATGTTGAAAATATAAGTACATACTGAGCTTATGTATTTTCACTTTAAAACTTTTGATATTTCCATTCATACTTCTTTTTCTTTGATTTATTTGGTACTTATGTGCTTCTCCATATTGCACAAGGTGGTCCATGTAACGGGCTTTTGACCGACGGATCCAGAGCAGTTGCCCTTAGGTCGCCAGGCAAGAATCCCCTACGGATCTAATCACCCGGACACACCAAGGTTCCGGATAACACTTGTGTACTTTTTTATTTTATTTTGTTGGGGTTCAACTAACCCTCTTTTATATTTTTGCACTTTATTTTCTTTCTTTTTACTATAAGCTCAATAAACACTTAAATGTTCAACAAAGAGGCAATTATTATCAAAACTAAAGAAAATTAAAAGAAAAGCGCATGAACAAGAATTTGTCGTCCAAATATTCATAGTTCTACTTAGCAACATTCACATTCCAAATACTCAATACTAAGGCGATAAAAGTTAAAATAATAGTGCTTCGAATTTCATTAACTAGCAGAATGTCCTTGAATAATGTTTGAAAATAAGAAAATATTAAGACATGAAAAAGAATGACATGGAATTTTTAATTTCTATAGATTTTTGGGATGATGTAAATCAAATATGCAAATAACAAATAAAACATGATAATAATGTATGCATATAATGCAATATAAGATGATAGGCATGATGCATGAAAATGCAAACTCCCCCAAGCTTGAACTCAACACTGTCCTTAGTGTTGAAAATCAAATCCGAAAAAGGGGGTATAAAAGTAATAAAGAAATTATAAAGGGAGGAATTGAAAAGAAACAACCTGATATATCCCAATGTGATGGATGTGGAAGCCGTAGAGAGAAGCCAATGTATATGCATCGGATGTCAAACATATCGTGAAGTTGACGATGTCGTTTTGCTCAATTCCAAATAGTCAGGGTATAGAACTCCTTTAGGATGCGTAAGTGGCCTTCATTTGGAAACTTCAGTGAACACAATAACTCCATTGTGATCGGCTCGTGAGATGAAGAAGTCGTGACGTGGAGCCCTCTACAGTGATGGCATTGTCATCTGTGCGATGGCAGTGACGAACGAGAGCCTTCACCCGAGGAGCCATCTGTAAGTATGACTATCACGGCCTGTAAGAACGAAGTAACGACCCAAAATCTGCTTTCACTAGTCGTGATACAACGGTAACGGCCCTCTTAGGAGGGCAAAATTAAAGCTAGCTGGCCTTTTATACGATTTCACGGCCATTACAGAACGTTAACAATGAAATCATGGTCGGTTATCCCTCATTCTTGGCCCTTTTTGAATTTGAGTGCTAGTCGGCTGGCGAAGGGGCATCGATCGTCAAGTCGCCGATTAGGGAGGGTAGCGGCGCCGCTGAAAGTCATTCGCTGAAGAAAGGGCGGTGGCGCAGGTCATCGTTGGAGAGGTAGATCGGCAATGATGGCACTGAATGTTGACGAAGAGGGCGGTGACACTGGACAATGGTTAGAATTGGGCTGGTGGCATCGATTTCACGAAGGTCGCTGAAGTTCGCTAGAGTCCACAGTCGTCGTCCGATTGTGGCACAGTCCGGTTGGAGTCGGAGGAGACGATCAAAGTGTCGGCGCTGGAGATGGGCGTGAAAAGCAGCATCACGGACCTGTGCTTTAAATAGTCAATACGCATAGGGGCCGTGAAGAACCAATAACGCCCCGTTAAAGAATTAATGCTAGTTGGTGGTCATTAAACGGCTCGTGAAGACATGCAGGGTCGTAAATCGGGTGAAACTGAGACCTATGGGACTGATCAAAACACTTACGACCCGTGAAAAAAATTTAACGACCTGTGAAATGATGTGCATAATGATCTAAACTTATTCTGGGACCGTGATTCGACTGTTATGACCCGTGACCCATGTATTAAGACCGATGAAATAATCCTAATAAGGCGAGTGACACTAGGATATTGCATTAGACATTCTGGGGGACCCGTGAGACGATGATCACGCTCCGTGATGACCAGTGAAAATTGTATGTATGTTCTGTGAGACCCGTGAGAGGACTCTAATGACCTGTGATATCCAATGAATATTTACTTATTGACTCGTGAAGAACGTGAATGTGTAACGGCCTGTAAAAGATAAAAAAATGCGGACTAAACCTACTGTGTGCCCCGTGACAACTAGTTAATGACCCGTGATGACTCAAGAATTAGAGAAAAGGTCACTGATGTGTTCGTGAATTGTCAGACACAATCCGTGAGTTTGAGGATAACGCTTGTGAATTAGTGGTAACGGCACGTGATATTCCTTTCTCTTTTTTTTTTTCAATTGAACCTGCACTATTGGATGATTAGTTCAAAATAAAAATAGAAACAACTAATAAAGATAAAATAAAGAAGTTAAGGAACTAAATTAAGTAAAGAAAATAACTAATCTAATCAACTAAAAAAAATAAAACCCAAACTATGAGATAAAAGTGAGAGATTAGTTCGAATTTAAAGTCATTAGCTTGACTATGATATGGCATATGCTGAGACTAAAATAAGATAATCAATCACTCAAATAAATAACTAAGGAATTAAGGAACAATCTCACCGAGATTATTTGATGTGATCATGAACGTTCGTTGTGGTGAGGCTCAGCACATGTAGTGGTGGATGACGCCCAATGTCTCCACCCTTGTGTTATCGTCCGGTGATGGAGGTTCTTCAAGTGCGACAACATTCTTATATTGAAGTTGAGAGTTGTGTTGCTTATTATCTTGAATTCCCGAATGATTCTTAAGTCTCCATTGAACTGATTTAGTTGGTGTTTTTGGCATCGGTGATGTGCTTTTTTGTTTACCCTTGATTTGCCATTGTTGGGTTGTAGTCGGAGATATCTTTACTGAAGTTGGTGATGTGCTTTCTCTCCTTGGTGATTCTTGTATTTGTAGAGATGTGACAGCCGGTGTTGTTGATGATGATGTCCGTGTTGGAGGTGACGTTTGAATAGTCGGGACCTCCGAAGGACATCTTCTCCTTTGTACTTGCCCATCCTCTATGAAGTATTCACTTGTCTCCTTTACACGCCATCTCGTAGTCGCTGTCCTTGTTGAAGACTTTGGCCTTGGATGTCCTCTCCTTTGACATGGATGTTGATGATGGCATGGGCACATGATGATCGTCGGGCTTTCGTCGGTTTTCTTTGGTGTATTAGAATTTAAAGAAGTCAATTGTACAACTTGACTCTCTAATGCATGTAGCTTTGCCTCCAAAGCATCAAACTTGAGCTCTGTATCGAATAAACGAATCGAATCATCCACTTCGATTTGTTTTTTAATTTGTGATAATTGGGCTTCTAAGTTTTGAATATGTAGGGCTAGTGCTTACAATTTGCTTTCAATTGTTATAATAAGTTGACTCATCATCCCTTCGATATCAACTTTCGGCTCAGCTGAAGGCTTTGAATTAAGAAGTGATGTGACATCCTCTTGTGTTTCCTTACTTTGATGTCGCAAATTTAAAAGTTGACTCTCCAGATTTTCGGTTTATATGATTGCTTGGAGAGTTGTTTCAGTAGAGGATTCAACTTGCTTGTGATGATGGCTTCTGGCTCCAAAGATAAGTCTTCATATGGAGATTGTTGAGGCATCTTTCTGTTCTTTGTACTTGATGAAGCTTCAATGTGAACTGTATCATGTTGGACAGCAACTTGGTTTTCCTCAATCTGCTGACTGGCGGACATTTTCTTCTTTCCCATTGAGGAGGTAGTAATATGAGCGTGAGAGTTGAGTTGTGTACGAAAGATGTAAACCTGGAAACTTTACACAACTAAAAGAACAAGTGAAAGCAAAAGAAAAATAAAGTCTCAAAGTAGCATAAAATAAGAATAATAAGTAAAGATTAATTCTCCAGCAACGGCGCAAAAAACTTGATACGAGAATTGATAACAACTAAATACTAGCAAGTGCACTAGCCGCACAAATAATAAAGTGAAAGAGTAGAGTGTCGAACCCACGAGGAATTAACTTACTTAACTAGACTAATTTCAGAGGCTAATAGGAGACGACATGGTTTTGTAATAAGGAGTTGCAGAAAATAAAATAACATAAAGATAAAGAAAATTAAAACTAAACTAAACTAATCTAATCTACTTATGCATAGAGCTTAGGATGATAAATGAAAGTGTAGACAAACTGAATTGACCAAAGATGAAAAGTTAGTTTCTAATAACGGATTAGAGTCTATTCAAATTATTGATTTCCGCCAAAGATCAATCAACCTATCTTAATTCAAATTAGATTAAGACTATTCCGTCATAGATTATAATCCAATCAAACTTAAGATTAAGATGCATTAAAATGTAGTCTCTAAACTATTATCATCCATAACATGGTAATAATTAATAGACCGCACAACTAATATTCCTTCAAGGATCTTATTAGTTGTGATATGCAATACTTGGACTTAAAAATAAAAAATCAATTCCATAGAAAATCATGCAATCAAAAGTATCTACTCCTATAAGGATGATAGATAACTGTGGAAGGCAATTAATCTATGGAAAAGCATTAATAATAGCATGCATATTCGGAAGAAAACTATATAATCAATTATGAAATAAGGTTTAACAGTTTGCCTTTAACAATAGAACTATTATACAAGTGTCTCAAACAGAAAATAAAACTAAAGGATCCAAATTACTAAATGCAGAAAGATGTATAAACTAAGCCTAAAATCATCCCAACATTAAGTAGAACAGATAATACTCTTCGGGATTCACCGATGAACTGTTGCCTGGTCCTCTTCTAGAGTCGATCGTGCAGAAATCTTCTCAGTGAGCCTTCTGAATTCTCTCACGTTCTTAGCTTTAAAACTCTGGTTGCAGGCCCTAGCATACCTAGCATCCCTAGCATGTTCTCTTCTACCTGTAGAAGGCCTCTATTTATAGAGGTTTGAGTTTCCATGTGACCGGAGAAAAAACGAAAATCTTTTCCTATTCAAAACAAAGAAAATTCGGAGTTGAATTTGTTTTGAAATTTTGGCCTTGTCAAACTCCGAGATTTGATTCATAATATGTTTCCAAATCATCATAGGATCATACAATATGAGTAGGAATCCTTGTGCTCTTCAAATTCTTTCAAAAATCCATCTAAAAGTCGAATATGGGCTTCATCACTGGCGGTTACAACGTTTTAACGGCTTAAACAGTGTTCGAATCGTATTAGGAATGAGTTTTCACGGCCTATGAGAGGCTTTTCACGGCCCTTGGAGTGTTAAAAAGGTGGATTTCACGGTCCGTGAAGGCTTGGTCACGGCCGTGACTTGGGCTGGTTGAAAAATCACATTTTAACGGCTGAAACAGGTTTTTACGACCCGTTAAAGTAGTATTTCAACCTTGCTTCACTGTTTTCTACTTTCTGACTCCGATTTAACTCCGATTTGAGCGTGGTTTTCTTCGTTGACTTCGTAATTTAATTTTCTTGCTAGATAATAAAATATAACATTTGGGTAGATTTTTATTTTTTTAAAATTAATATAAATAAGCTCATAAAATGATGCATGCTACTACAAAATAATTCGAAATGAGATTAAATGTACTACTAAATATATGTTATATGTTGCATGCATCACCGACTTAGGCCCAAAGCAGACAATATCCTACGCAAGTGCAAGAATATTACAAATGGTATCAGATTCACTCCGCGTGAACCTCTGTGTTTGGTGGGGTGCGATCACTCAATAAGGGCGTTGAATTCCCAAGGGGGGAATGATACATGAGGCATGCCTTGAATTAGTCTCACATGCACAAGACACGGAAGAGATGCTCCGACTGACGCCCCCTCCCTTCTCCCCCTACCCTCTCCCTAGTGCGCAAGATGGCACATCAGCAAAATGATTAGAAAACTAGCTATTTCCAATGGAAAGAGCATTTAGTGAAAGAAATTAAAAGATGGAGAGCAATATGAAGTAAAATTGGAGGGTAGAAAAACGTCAAAGTTGAAGGGTATTTAATTAAATTTATTCCAAAATTTACTAATGTTCATAGTTTGACGGTTCTTCGTCGATAATTTTCAAATAATTCAAGTATTGAGGTTCTCGAGTGTGAGGCTTATCAAATAGGCAAGTATCGTGGTTTCACTTTTTCACCTCAACTTGACAAAGGAGAGAAAAGTCTCTTTCCAAATGTACATGCCGACTTAGCATGGAATGTGCAAAATTTTATTGTCGCTCTTTTCTCCAACATGGAATATTTTGTCCATTGATGATGTCTAATGCAAATCTGAGTTTGGAATTCTTATGTACAGGTTGATCATCTGGAGGCCACATGAGTTCGACAAGCTAAAATATCTCTTCAATTGTTTAATAAGCTTTGGCGGATAGCAATGCAGTTGATCAATTTTCAAATGGGGCCATCTCAAAGTGTCAAAAAGATTTTCAACCCCCTGTATTTATCTTGACTAAATAATTTTTTATTCTCACATTTTGTTCAACTACCCTCTAAAATTTTGATTCATTCAACCACACTTCCACCATATTCCACTAAATCAACTATAATTATTAAGAACCAAAAAATCCAAAAACTCGTTGCCAAACTTTACGTACGTATATGTACATGATTAATAAAACAAACATTTATTACCATATATATTAACAATAATGATATTACATATTTACTATAGATTATTACTACAGCATCCTTTTCTATAATTTAGTTATAAAAGAAATATATTTTCACTTGGATGGCAATATGAAATTATAAATGGATACCCTCTTGGTACGTCATTACACAAGCAAATTTGCCCTGTAGTATAATTCGACCAATTAACAAGACGATATGGCGACCGGTGAAGTCGTGAACCAAAATAATCTTATCGCATCTTATGCAGAAACACCATCTGATACAAATAGATGCTATAATATACAAGAACCAGAAATAGACGCAATATATGAAAAACCTCGTCAGATGAGTTTTAAATCAGCATGCAGCGACCAATGTGCTACTTTCATGAAGAAACAAAACCTGGAGTGCAATTGGAGGATTAAGTGAAATCAGTGACCAGTATCTAAAAACGTAGAAATACACCCAAGGATACAAGTACAACTAACGGTCTAAAGTGACATCAACCAATATCCTCACTAGATATATAGAATGGAATGCATGCATGGACCATTAGTTGCCAATGCATCGTGCATATCCATATAGTAGCAGATCTAGAAAGACAAATTAATCACAATATGGAATATGTAACCCAAAGAGCACTATAAAAATGATCAAAGTATCCTCAGATGAGAACCTCTCACATGAGGAACGGCATATATCATAGAGTAGATAATGGCAGGAGAGCAAACCCAGTCGTTAACCAGTAGCTCCTCCAAGAAGAGCCAAACCATAGGAGACAGAACCCTAAAGGGTTTCGGAAATCTCATTAAACTCCTTCCCAGCGGCACCGTCTTCCTCTTCTACTTTCTCAATCCAATTGTCACCAACAACGGCAACTGTCACACCATTAACAAGTACCTGGCAGCCGCCCTCCTCTTGGTCTGCGGCTTCATGGCGAGCTTCTCCTCCTTCACTGATAGCTACACCGGAAGCAATGGCAAGCTCTACTACGGCCTCGCGACGAGGACTGGCCTCTGGTCCTTTTGGGATTCGAGCTCCAGCTCGCTGGACCTGTCCAAGTATAAGCTTCGGTTTGCCGACTTTGTGCATGCATCCTTGACGCTGGCTGTGTTTGCAGTAGTGTCTCTTCTGGACAAGAGCACTGTTTCGTGCTTCTATGCTTCGTTTGAGAAGAGTCAGAAGGTGGCCAACATGGTACTGCCTGCGGCTGTAGGAGCTATTTCGAGTGCCATCTTTATGGTGTATCCCAATACTCGACATGGCATCGGGTATCCTTCATCACAGACTACTTCAGACTCTTCCGAGTGAAATAAATTAATCATAGGATGTAGCATGCATATTCTTCCATAAATTTTTAATCAATCTGTCACTTCGATTGGGTGTATTCCAAATATATAAATAAAAATGAAAAATGGTTAGCAAAAAATATTTTACTTTTAATTGAAAACTAAAGCAAATTAACTTGTGCTCGACAATAACTGATGGTCAAGATTACTAATTATACTTGACTGATGCAGCCTAAGGTGTAGAATATTAAACCTTAGTCTTAGACGCACAAAAGATTTTCTTTTATAAGATTCTCTCGCATGTTTCCAGTTTATTGATCTAGATACAAAGTGCTCACTGTTAAGTAAACAAAGAAAGTGAGTTTTGGGATGGGATGAATAGCAGGTCTCGAGTTAGAACCTTTGTGGATGCAGAAAATTTCTACCGAGAGTCCTACCTACCATAGGTAGGCATGTTGTCCGGGACGATACTAGAATAGTCGGGCTCGATGGTGGGCCGAGACTTCAAATCGTGACAAGTATAGACTTCAATCCGATACCACTACTGTCACAAGCTTATTTACTAAGAGATGTGTGATGGCCTTAGAACAATGCCTAAGTGAGCCGCAATCACAAGACTAGAACGTCCTGTATTCAACTCAGAAGATCATCACGAGGGAAACTTAGGAACACCCATAATATAGAGGGAAAAAAAGCAATCTTATTAACACTTGGCAAATCAGTGGATGTCAAACCATCTGGCCAACCTCCACTTATATAGTACAACTCTTTGGTAGTTAGCTAAACCACCTTACAATGCAACCCTTTATTTTGCACCCTTTCGCACCCTTTCCCAAAAATGCCTCATAGTGTGAATGCACCACTTCAAGTGTGAACACACCCTTACAAGTGGGAACGCACCCACTCCTTGCACCTTTTGGCAGAATGAATTCTTAGGATTACAACAGTCACTTTACATAACATAGATATCTTGAAACAACCCCTTACACAAAAGCTATCGGGCAATCGCCCGTCTAGTATGGCCGCCGTCACCTATCCTACCCTGGGACATGTGTTGTCTGTGCCCCATCCTGGTGCGTCCCATGACTTTTCGCTCAGTTGGGCGGAGTGTTACAACCCTCCCCCACTGAACTGGTTGACGGCCTCGTCAACTCCTTGAATTTGGCAATTTCCTTTTGAAATTGCCACAAGTCATGTTCCTTCTCCCATGAGTCTTCAGAGGTTGGATCCTTCCAACGCACTAAGTACTCGGTGACGTTTGGCTTGGCTCGTCGATTCTGCCGCTCACTCAGAATCTCTTGAAACTCTCTGTTGTAGGACTTTGTCACATTCACGAGCGGCTTGGTTGGTCCGCCCCTTTCGGCATCATCCTGATCTTCATGGTAAGGTTTCATCATACCTACATGAAACACTAAATACAACCTTAATCTCAGTGGCAAGTTGACACGATAGGTGAATTTCCCAACTCGGCCTGTCACTTCAGAGACCTTCATACTTCTGCACCAATCCCTTATGAAGCTTCCAGAGCTTTTTGGACTATCTTGTACCCAACTTTACAAGCACACGATCGCCAACATTGTACTCAACATGCCTTCGCTTCTTGTCTGCAAACTTTTTCATTTTGCGAACAGCTTTGTCTAGGATTGCTCTAGAGATCTCCAGGTTCTCTAGCCAGTCGTGAGCAAACTGAAATGCAGCGGGACACTTACTAGCCTGGTGAGCCGCTAATCCTGCCGGGGTGAAAGGCTGCCTCCCTATCACCGATTCGAAAGGGCTCTTCTATGTCGCCTCGTTTCTTTGCATATTGAACGAGAACCATGCCACATCTAATAACTTGGCCCAATCTTCCTAATTGGCTCCAACAAAATGCCTGAGATAAATATCGAGAAGATAGTTTACCCTTTCTGTTTGACCATCCATCTGTGGGTGGAATGCCATAGAAAATCTAGATCCGTGCCCAGCAACCTGAACAACTCCCTCCAGAACGTCCCTGTGAATCTAGGATCCTTGTCACTTACAATGATTTTTGTAACTCCCCATAGCTTCATAATGTGCTTCACAAACAGTACCGCTGCTTCTTCCATCGAGCATTCTCTAAGTGCTGGAATGAACGTTCCATACTTAGAGAATTTGTCCACCATCACAATGATCGATCCGTACCCATCTAATTTGGGTAGAGCAGAGATGAAGTCCATGGTGAGCATTTGCCATGGCTTCTCCAGCACTGGCAGCGGTTCCAATAACCCCGCCGGTTTCTTTTGTTCAAGCTTGTCTTGCTGGCATATTAAACAAGTTCGAACATAGGCCTCGATGTCTCCCCGCATCTTTGGCTAGTAGTATGCATCTTCCACTAAAGCCGTTGTTCGAGTAGCGCCAAGATGACCTGCCCACTTTGAGTCGTGACAATCATGCAGGATTGTCTTTCTAAGGTTTTCCCACCTTGGAATGAACATGTTGCCAGTAGTAAACAACAAACCTGAATCCTCCCAGAAATGTCTTGACTTGCCTTCCTTTACCAAACGCAACAATTCCACGGCTCTAGGATCATACCGCAGGCCTTCACGAATTGCATCATGAACATTTGTTCTCACGAACGAGATAGTCGCTAGTTGGGACTGCGACTCAAGGCATCAGCTACCACATTCATTTTCCAGACTTGTACATCAGTCAAATTCTGCCAGAAAGTCTTGCCACCTTGCCTGCTTCGGTGACAATGTCTTTTGGTTCTAAAAATACGAAGTAGCTACGTTGTTGATCCTAACAATATACTTGCTTCCAAGCAAGTAGTGTCTCCAAGTCCGGAGACAATGTACCACAGTCGTCATTTCTTTGTCATGCAATGTGTACCTTCTCTCAGCATCCTTCAACTTTCGACTTTCAAAAGCAACGGGATGTCCCTCCTGCATGAGTACACCCTAAGGTAAAATCTAAGGCATCAGTATGAATTTCGAATTCTTTACCGCAATCCGGAAGATGTAGTCATGGTTTCGCCATAACCACACTCTTCAAATCCTCGAAGGCTTGCTGACAATCGTCCATCCAAGCCCACACTGCCTTTTTCTTAAGTAGTTGATCAATCCAAGAAATGAACGCAATTCCGAAACGTCTTTGGAGTTTCCCACTCCTGGATGGCCTGGACCTTGGCCGAATCCATGCGGATCTCCCCTCCGCATATATGGTGTCCTAAGAACATGATGTCAGTTTGCCCAAAAAACATTTCTCCTTCTTTAGGTAGAGGTCATTCTCTTTCAGCAATCTGAACACCTCCCTCAAATGCCCAACATATTCTTGTATATCTTTCGAATACACCACAACATCATCAAGGTATACCACTACGTACTTATCCAAGAGAGAATGGAATGCCTTATTCACGAGCGTTGAAAAAGTCACAAGTGCATTTATTAACCTGAATGGCATCACTAGGAATTCATATGATCCATACTTGGTTACGTAGGTTGTCTTGGGCTCATCCCCTTAGCAATGCGAACCTGCCAATATCCCGATCGCAAGTCTAACTTGGAAAAGATCTTTCCTTTCCCCAACCTGTCAAATAGATCCGTGATCAACGGAATGGAATATTTCTTACGAACAGTTACCTTGTTTAAGGCCCTGTAATCAACACACATTCTCATCGTCCCATCGTGCTTCTTCTAAAACAACACTGGTGCTCTGTTTGGTACTTTAGATGGTCGAATAAGGCATGCCTTTAGCAACTCTTCCAATTGCTTCCGAAGTTCGTCCAACTCCGGTGGTGCCATGCAGTAGGGGCCCATGGCTGGCGGCTTTGCTCTTGGGACCAACTCACTTTCGTGGTCCACTTCCCTATGAGGCGGTAGCTTCTGAGGCAACTCTAGAGGTAACAATTCGGCATACTCCTCGAGTACTGCTTGTATCTCCAGCGG
Organism: Pontederia crassipes; assembly: GCA_030549335.1. Taxonomy (NCBI): domain Eukaryota; kingdom Viridiplantae; phylum Streptophyta; class Magnoliopsida; order Commelinales; family Pontederiaceae; genus Pontederia; species Pontederia crassipes. The sequence goes on along the minus strand of CM060193.1, from coordinate 69,539,412 downwards.
CACAACACTTGTTTGGCCTACTTCGTCCGAAACTATTGTAGCCAAATAAGTCTGCTCATTCTTGCGCAGACCCTTACTTAATTGCATTTACGAGAGCATCTTGCTCTTGACACATGCCCACGTCAAAGGTACCTTGCACACCTATTCCTGGGATGTAATAAAGAGCGTATTGTTGGGCAACTTTTCCTCTTTGAAGACATCCAAGAATTCCATGCCTAGAACCAATTTATGGTCATCCATATTAACGACGGTTAAGTCGACCTTGCCTTCCCAATCTCCTATTCTCAAAGACACTCAATGTGCTACGCCAAGAATAGGCTGCGAAGTCATGTTCACAGTCTTGATCAGCCCTGGTTCCTTGGTAAACGAAACTCCGAGTCGAGTGGCCTCCCCCATGAACACGAAGTTGTGCGTCACCCCTATGTCGATCAGTGTTGACGAAGGGACGTCGTTTACCAATACCTCTGCAAAGATAAGCCCTTTTGTGGAGGAATTACTCTTTCTCGTTGGCATGTTGGCCGTTGCAACCGTTAATGCCATTAGGGACCCATCTGAATCATCGGCATCTCCTCTTGACCCGATGTCGAAGCCATGGTATCAGTTTCTTTTGAGGACAATACCGTTGGTAGTGAGGTCTATTATATGTAAAGCACTTCACTGACGTCTTTGCTCCCTGGGTTTACCATCCTTCTTTGGCTCTTCCTTTCTATCCCTCTTGGGCTTGCCTTTCCATGGCTTGCCATTTCCGGTCTTGACTCCTGTTGACTCGTTGGAATAGTCCACCAAAGATTCCGCCTTTTTTTTATGGCAGCAACCAGAGTATCTAGCTCAAATCACTCTATCTCCTGCATAGCCCAAGGCTTCAATCCATTTTGGAAATGGAAGAGACGTTGGCCTTCCGTTAGATTCGAAGATCGATTGGAACTGCTTGACGTAGTTCCTGATGGTGTATGTCTGCTTCAGACTCGTCAATTTCTTCATTGCTTCTTTGGTCGCGTTCTTAGAATAGAACTGACCTCGGAATTCAGTCTTGAATTCCTCCCACGTAGCCACTGAAAATGATGTGTCTGCTTCAACTTGACGCCACCATAACAAAGTGTTTTCCTCCATGAAACGCAGTGCTGATAAGATCTTGTGTTTGTCAAGAGTAATGCTACTGTTTCCGAATCCAGTTTCCAATTTCCAAAGGAAACCATCGATCAACTTTGCTTCTCGCTTTCCGCCGTATGTCAGAGGATCCGGACCTCGATACTTAGGTGCTCTTGGGCCTTTCACAGTCGTGGATCCCTTTATCGAGACTCTCATTGCCTCAAGAACTTCTTCAAGAGACTCCCACTTGGTATCCCAAGCAGTCTCCAAATCCGCAGCTCCTTTCATCTAGGTGTCTTTCAGTTCCGCCACTGATTTCTCCAGACCAACCACTTACGCTTCAAGACCTCCAAGGCGGTGGTTTGCTAAATTGAGATGCTCCTCCAAGTTTGCGAGACTCATCGCAGCCTTGGTCGTCCTTCTTCTCTTCTGACCTGAGGCATTCAACTCATTATCACTGCACGTTCCTCCAGTTTTCGACATGTTGAGCTTTGATACCACACTGTCATAAGCTTATTTACTAAGACGTGTGATGGCCTTAGAACAATGCCTAAGTCAGCCGCAATCGCAAGACTAGAACATCCTAGATTCAACCCAGAAGATCACCACGAGGGAAACTTAGAAATGCTCATAATATAGAGGAGAACAAGGGAATCTTATTAACACTTGGCAAATCAGTGAATGTCAAACCATCTACCGACCTCCACTTATATAGTACAACTCTTTGGTAGTTGGCTAAACCACCTTACAATGTAAACCTTCATTTTGCATCCCTTCCCAAAAAGGCCTCATAGTGTGAATGCACCCCTTCAAGTGTGAACGCACCACTCCTTGCACCCTTTGGTAGAATGCATCCTTAGGATTACAACATCCACTTTACATAACATAGATTTCTTGAAACAACCCCTTACACAAAAACTATGTATTTGAGCAACCACCCGCCCAGTATGGCTACCGCCACCTGTCCTGCGTCTCATGACTTGTTCCGCTCAGTTGGCGGAGTGTTATAGCGCGCCCCTCTGCTTAGTCTGATGAATGGGTAGCGTGTTACCACCATTTTTTTCTTTGTGTGCGCGCCCATGACCCCCTTTTGCATCGTCAGCGTGCGCAATGAAAGGCTCTCAATGATTTCTATTTTAAGAGCAAAAAGGATGATTACATGAGGTCATAACATCACAATTACATTTGGGTAACGTATTATCATATGCCATGTAGAGGAATTCAAGATTTTGTTTATAAGAATGTTGTGCCTGTGTGCGTTTCATCATTTCACTAATTCCTGTGCATGTGCTGGAATTCTGATGTAGTTTGATATAGGGAATAATGGGTGTACCCCAACTTAAATGGGGGGACACTCCCCCCCCATTAAATGGCACCCGTTCGATGCGCATCGGATGGGCGCAGATGAAAAATAGGATTTTCCAAGATGAACCGGACGAGGCGGGCGCAGTTCAAGAGTTCGACGAGCGGTTCGAGATTCGACGAGCGTGGTTCGCACGCAAAGCGGTTCGATCGGTTCCAAGGGATATAAAAGGATAAAAACCCTCATTTTCTTCTCTCCTCTCTCTTTTTGTTTTTCCTCTCTGCACCGCTTCATCCTCTCTCTCTCCTCTTCACGTCGTCCTCGCCGATCAGATTCGTGCCGATGAGCAACTACCCTGCGACTGCCGATCAGATCCACAATGACGAGCAACCGCCCTGCGACCGCCAGTTAGATCCACACCGACGAGCAACCGCCCTACGACCGTCGATCAGATCTGTGCCAAGCAAAAACTTTGACGCGATGACCCTTCGGCTAGATCCGCGACCCCTCGCCGACCTCGCGCCGCCGACCCTGTCGATCAGCCCCGCAAGACTCGCCGACCGCACTCCGCCGACCAGATCCGCGACCCCTCGCCGAACCCAACCCTGACCAGATCCCCGCCTGTCTGCCGAGCGTCAAAGATCCCCGCCTGTCCGAGCACCCACGCAAAGCCTTGGCGATCTCTGGCCAGATCTGCACGCAGTGGTGATTGCAAGCATGCCGATCTCCGTGTGTCGCCGCTCACGCCTCCGAGCTTCGCCACCGACCTCGAGACCACTCCGACCTCGAGCACACCACGGCGGGACCTCCGCCGATCTGCGGCATGCCTCTAACCTACGCAGCTCCGAGCTCCGCCGCCAACCTCGAGACTCCTCCGACGAGGCATCGACGACTCTCGAACTTTATTTGTAATTATTTTGTTTGTAATTTATTAGTGATTGTGGCAACTACGGACGTGTGCTGTCTATGGGATGGATGCTCTATATCTAGAGCTTTTAGCTTGTAATTTGGCTTTGTAATGTAATGGATGTGCAATGTAATGGATCTTTTGCAAATTGTGGCATTTTGTTGTAATTACGCTTTGTCTCCTCCTCTTGTTTATGTTCTGAATCACTTATGTGAACTTGTTAATCTGTCACAAAAAATAATGTCTACTGTCTAGGAACATAAACAAGAGGATGGCTAACAATCCACAAGTAGCTCGAATCCATTTAACAAATTTCAAGAAGAATGAAGAACTTTACTAGGAACATGTGTGTACAATCCACAAAGTACTGTACAATCCAAGTATCAACCACAAAGTAGAACGGCTAACAATAACATCCATTTATCACTATCCATATCAACTCGCACGGGGAATCTCGACGGCAACACTGGCGGCGACTCCCTAATGCGGGCAAGAGGGGCAGAGCTCGGTGGCGACAATGAGGCTGGGCGTGTGGCGTGCGGCGCTCAGCAGGGCTGATCGTCGGTGCCTGGCGACGAAGCTTGTGGGGGAGCAGCGGCGGACAAGGAATCGGGATGCGTGGGGGTCGGCGACACCTGGCGGGGCTGATCGTCAGCACTTGGCGGCAGAACTCGGGGGGAGCGGTGACGGACAGGAAGTCGGGGTGCGTGGGGGTTGGCGACACTCAGTGGGGCTCATCGTCGACGCTTGGCGGCAGAGCTCGGCGGGGAGCAATGGCGGAGCACAATGGGGGAGCGGTGGCGGACAGGGAGGCATGGTCGGTGCGCGGCGGTCATTTGGTGGGGGCACGCCGCGGCGGCGCACAGGGAAGGCGTCAAGGAGTGCGAGGGCGGCAGGGCGGCGGTGGGCGGCGGACACAGATGTGGATGGATCTGGGCGGACACAGTCTCTTCGGCTCAGATCTCGTCGACTCCATGCAGATCTGGGCGAACGATATCGCCGAGATGCAGATCTGGTCGGCGACGGTCGCTGAGGCTCAGATCTCGTCGTCTCCGTGCGGATCTGGGCGGCGAGGCGCAGATCTGGTCAGCGAGACGTCAGATCTGGTTGGACGATGTGGCCGGCGGTAGTTCTCGTGCAGAACTGGGCTCCGATGGACGCGATCACACTCGCGGAGATCTCATCGGCGGCAGAGATGACGACGACCGCGGTGACTCTAGAGAGCGATAGAGAGAAGGAGTGCGAGAGAGCGTGAGATGTGAGAGCGAGAGAGTTGAGAGAGAGAGAGAGAACGAGAGGATTTTTGTACTCGCCCTCCATCGGCTGAGCCGGGTGCCAAGAACAATCGAACCACTGCCCACGTCCGTTTCATCTTGAAAAATCCCATTTTTGATCGGCGCTCGTCCGATCTGGATCGGACGGACGCCATGAAATGGGGGGACACTCATTATTCCCTTTGATATATGAATGAGAATGTGCTACTGGTTGTGTATTGCCATCCGTCATGACCTTCTTCGCTGCCCAGTCCAAAAAATATGCATCTTTTCACAAAAGACATTCCGCCACTTGGGAGGTGAAATAGATCAAATTAAAGATTTCCCATTCCTTAGCTGTAAAGATATGTGGCCATGTTGGTTGATCTCTCGTCTTTGGCGGCTCCTAGATCAGAATACAAAAATATCGGGACAGCTATTCGAAATCTTAGGGAAAGACTCCCTTTTTGATTCATTCCCATCCAATCACTAGGATTCTTAGTGGTTGGAAGGTGGGCTTGCTACTTAGATGCTTTCAATAGGGATCATCGAATCCTGAAAGGAGAAGGAAGGCAGGAATGCCAACTCTTTCATAAGAATTCTTGACGGTATCAAGCAGGAAGAACCATTTCCTCTTAGATTTTCTTACTAAATAAAGGGGATTGTGTGCAATTATGCATAAGAAAAAGGATGGAAAGGTAATGTTATTCATATTTGGTTGACATAATTAAAGAGAACGAAAAGAAATAAATGTCAAATGATGATTTTATTAGATGATTTTATTCTATATTAATACGTTTAATGTATATGATTAAATATGGAAACGTATTAAATGTATCTTTTCCCTTTTATTCTCATTCAACTTAAAATTAATCAAAATATGAGGAATTGATTTCTTTCTTTTCATCATTTCCTCTTTTTTTTATATCCATTCAGAATCCTCAATATCCAGAATTATTAACATCCGACTAATTTGAAATCAAAATAAAGTGAGAACAATATTCTCCTAATCTAAGAGTGATTTTAGGAATTGAACTTGTCACAATTCTATTAATAAATTGTGTCAACCAAACTTGATTATTATATGATTGAAAGAGCAAGTCATATAAGAAAAAAGAATAAGGAAGATATATTTTATAAATGTATGTTGACAAAGCAGTCACATCATGTAGTACTCTCAAATTGCAGTTGTGGCAAATGGATAGTACTTTTAGAAAAGTCGTTTCATGGGGCTTAAAACTTATAGCAATTACTTGTGGTCCACTGTAAATTGGATGAACTTTGTACGATAACATAGGTGGAGCACAATGTGTAAATTTGTTTGAACAAAGTATTTAACAAATTTCTCCAGGTCGCAGAAAATGAAAACCTGAGCAGAAGAAAAATAAATAGTGAATTCAATTCGAAGGACAATGGAACTACAGAACAAGTTTTAAGCTGAAAATTCAAATTGACTGCCACAGTTTACATTTTAGAGTACAATTGTAAAAGTTCGTGTAAATAATGTGGTTGTGGAATTGAACAAAGTGGGGAATAAATTTGCAAAAGGATCGTTGGAAACAGTAATGGAGTTTGTTGATCTGCCTCTTTCAGTTGCATGAACTGATAGTGCTGGGAGGTTTCAAATGCTACTCCACTGTCAGATGAGGATACATCATGAATTTTCTACAGCATCAAGTTCTGTCAGGCCTTCACCTCAACTTCCAGTGCTATTTCATTACGACGTGTAAATGGCAGAGTGAATGGAGGATTAAACTGCAATGCGAAATATAATGAATAGCTAGACAGGCACTTCTGAAACAAAAAATGGAACAGAGTTCTACCTGTGCTACTTCTACAGATGCTTCTTCCTTCACCTGATATTGTGGATCACTTCTCAGCGCTTCGTGTAAGTTGGACTCTCTAACTTTCACTCCTCCATCTGTAACAAAACCTAAATCAAATTGGAAGTAAACAGAATGATGATTAGGTAACCAAAATGTAGAAATATGAAATGAGAAAAAAAAAATCACTGGTCATTTCAGCTGTCATTTACATGCTGATGTAGATTCAAAACAAATAAATGATGCAAAGATCTATCTCAAAACTAGGGAGCCAAGATTTTAATCACTTGCACACACCTGAAAATGCAGTGACTGCTACAACTTTTCCAGGCACCTCTTTGATGATCACTGATTCATCTTTTGGCAAAGGCAGATCAGCACCATACTTTGAAGGCATCACGAATGACATCTGCCACTTACCTCCGTCACCTGACTGACAATTGGCAAGCACACATGATCTTACCATGTTTGAAAGAGCCAAATGTAGACTTGAAACATATGTACATCAAAGATCAAACTCCATGAAACATAGTCTTGCCTGCTTAGTAATGACAGGAGTTGTCATATCCATTTTCTCACCACTAGCTTGAGCTTTTCGAGTATAAACAGGCGTGGTCATCTCCATTTGCTCACGCTTAGTATTCTGAAACAAAAAATGTATGCCAACATCAACAACCTGAGCTCGATTGCGATTGGCCATTTGTTGTGCTGCAATTAAACAGCTAGAAACAAGCCATATACCTTACCAAATAGATAGGCAGCCAGGACATTAAATGACTGTGATGCACCATTCAAGTCGAAACCAGCATCCCCGGGCATTGTTGTCTCAGCAACAATATATGGCTGCACAACAAACTTAGTATCAAGTTACATATCGAGCAAAATACTCAGTCAATAGTAAATACCAGTTGCTGGAAGACAAGATTCTAAACTAAAGATGCACAGGAAGCCATGCATGTCCATGGTTTGCAATTTATCTTAATCTTTTGTTGCAGTTTCAAGGTATATATATATATATATCTTAATTAACTATCGAAAAATGTCCTAATTTATTCTTCTAGACGTATCATAATCATCCATGGAAATGTATCTACTACTCTCTTTTCATAAATAAAGTTGAAGCTTCTTCATGTTTGCAGATCAAAATGCTCTGCAAGAATTGGATGATGCAAGATCGATCCTAATTCCTAATTACGAAGTGTTGGCAGAGTGGTATAAAATTACAAGAAAAACTAGAAAAGAAATTTTCCTAAGAATTAACCCAGCAGTAAATTTTTGCTCACCTCCACTTCTCTAATTTCATAAAGTTGTGTTCTCTTCAGAACTCTGTAATTCACAGTCTCAAGATCAGGAACTGCATAACATTAGAAAACAATCAACCAACAAAAAGAAAGAGATGAAAGAGGATGAAGGAAAAAAAATCCAAATCCCACTAAACTTTCAGGAAAATTGAGAATAGGGAGATCGATCGATTTGGTTAGTGGTACCAGACATGAGAGCTTCTTCCAGATTCCTAGCCTCGATTCCCCTCCGAGGGAAGGCGTACTTCGCCGTCTCCGTCACCAAATCCCCCAAAACTGTTGGAAGAAACGGATGAATTCGTGAAATGTTCCAATAAGCCGGGAACAATAAAGAAAAAAGATATCTTTGATACGTGCGTCGCTGTGAAACAGAGGCGGTCTGCGAAGCGAGCGCCAGGACGAGCGATATCCGAGTCTCCAGAGGCGACGGTGATAGGCCGACGCTGCGCCGCCTCTCCATCGTCGCCGACGGCCGACGTTTCTCCGGGATCGTATTTTGTTGGGAGATGACGGAGATTGATCGAGCACAGTAGCAGAAGGCATCGGATGCGATCACCACCATTTTGACTCCTTTTACTCGCCTTTAACTTAATCTCCTTTGAATTACGGATCGAAATAGTAGTGTTGTAGCTGCTGTTGAATGTCATAATCTAACAGTAAGGAACGAAAAAGATCTTCCACTTGGAAGATTTTAATTCTGGTTCGTGTTGGATTCTGAGTTCCGAAATTTTCTTCGTCACAGACATTTTTTTCTTGTGGCTGGCAATTGCAGCATGTCACCTTCTTTGATATCACAGTGCAGTGCCCACGTTTCATTAGTTAGGCTTCCAATCTCAATATATGATATATCACAAGAATATCACTTTGGGAAGCATAATTATTTAGTTGCTGCACAGAATAAAGAAATGTATACGCAGATAACTAGTTGACTGCCACATGCAGTTAATGTTACTTATTTGAATATGATCAACGCATGCGCCGATGGGAAAATTTGAGAACAAAGAAGAAGAATGGAAAGAGAATTGCAGAAAATTAAAAGATATATGATTTATTCAAATTCATCCTTGAAATTAGGGAAAAATTTCACTATATCTTTCGTTAGTTACAACCGCTGCAGATTATAACAATAAATATGTCTCTCCCTAATGAGTTCAAAACTCGAACAAAATAGAAAAAAAAATCTAATCCGTACTACATGGGCCCGCTAAAGAAAAGTCCAAACCCGTCTAGATTTCGGGGGCGCTGCCCCCGAAGCCCCACTCGCTCACAGCTGAGCGGGACCGTCGTCGGGGGGCGGTGCCCCCTCTCCCTTTTTGTCAGTGTATTAACAGCCCAGATAATTAGGTAATACTCAATTTTTTCTGAAGTATTCACCAATTTCAACATACACCATAAAGGTCATATCTAGCTGCACAGTTTTCTATTTTGTAATGGTTTTGTTCTTATATATCCGGCTTTTTGTGGTTCTTCATGTTCATGGGGTACCCACCAGTCACTGATCAGGATTATGCTGTACAGTCCCTCTTGGTTGCATTTGCCATCGAGTAAACAAAGAGGACCATTCCTGTGTTGGCTAGTGAAGTAGAGAATGCAGTGCAGGCCCATTTACTTCTTATCAGAATTATGACCTCCATGTAATTCCATTTTCTGAGTTTTGCAGCATCCTTCGTGGATGTTCAATTATCAGCATAGCTTTGAGTACTTTTTATTTTTAGTTCCCGGTGTTTGAAAAGTGATGCCGACGGTTTAAGTTGTGTGGCGTTAACAATTATACACACGGTACACAAATTAAAAGTCGGTCCGTCGTTAAGTCCAACTAATCCGGTAAGATTGTCTCGCATCGTGTGCCTACTAATGACGACTCTCAACAAAAAAAGTTTACATTTCCAAAAATAAGAACTCAAAATCTTTAATTAAGCGAGGAAGAGTCACATCCACTCCGCTTCAATACTTATTGGTAACTTTGAGTACTTTATCCACTAGAATAATCCTTTTTTGCTATATGATTCTGAACTATAACCTGCATAGGACTATATTTGCCATGAATCAGCTGATGGTACATCCCAATATCAGGGATGGAATCACAAAAACATTTCGAAGAAATCACGCATATATTCTAAAATAGTAAATTTCAAATATATAAATTTTAAAAAATATCTTTAATAAAAATTTTAGCTTATTTTTTCGATAAGACTTTTTTAGCTTCATTTAGAAGTGCCAAGTTATTAATTGATTTTCAAAATGTATAACATATATATGTATTAAAATTAGAAAAGTAACTTTATGTAATTTAGGGCAAGGGTCCCCAAATCCACGTACTTCAGGTCTTCATAAGATAGAACCATAATTCCTTGAAGATTAGGTACCAACCACATAAATTAATATATTTAACTACCGAAAATAATAATATATTTAAAAATAAAAAATAAGTTTATTTGATGACTACATGGGCCCTCTCTGATAAGCCTTTTTTTTTCTAAGACATTGCGTGTACAATAGATAAAAAATTTGTAGTTTACCAATTCAAGTAGAAGGTCGTTTTTTTTAAATGAAAAGGACACTGGAGTTGTAGTTGACATTCAACTATTTATAAAAATTGTGGAAAAGTGTACAAATATAAGCTCTCAAGAAAGAGCATCCAAGTGATAAAAGAATAAATGGACTAGTCAAAAAAGGAGATGTGGTGTACGATACATTCAGATTGACATCGCTCCTCACAAAAAAATGATTTGGATTACGTTGTAGCCAAATGGTCTAGACATCGGTCAAAAAAGTCGTCAGTAGCGTTCTCCAACATATCTCTAACGCATTAGGCTCAGAATGTCTGCCATGTGATATCTGAGTATGAAGAAAAGATGTTTGCAATGCTCATTTGTTGTTATATATCCCGGGATGTGTCGAAGAACAAGTGAGGATGTCCTCCGTTGACTCGTTATATAATACGCATGATGTGTCACTATGTGGTGCCCACCGCATTCTGTAACTCCTAGTGTGAGAAGTCGACCAAGCTCTGTAACCCCTAGTGAGTAAAAAATATTAACTTTCAGCGGTATCTGAGTGCATTAAATGAGTCTACAATCTATTCTAAAATTCGATGTGGAAGTCTACGCGTAGGCCTGCCAACCATTGATGAAGGGACAAAAACTTTGTAAAGAACTAATCTAATAGGCGTGATACGAAGACAGAAGACCAATCCCAACCCTCTCTCCCATGTCCAGATCTCTGCAATTGGGGCCTCGAAGAGTGTCGTTAGGACTAAAGACGAGGGAATGCCTATGCAAGAGATCAAATGTGCTGTCTAAAAGATAAGTCCTCCCTGGATCATTGTAGATTTTAGAGTTGGCACGCGATTTCTCCACCCTTTTCGAGAGAGTATTTTGCTGTTCCTTTTTTATTTTCAATTTTATTTTGATATATAAAAAAAATATGACGTGCATTTTCAAAAAATGTTTTTTATGTGTCGCACGATGTTGAAAACATTATAACTTCATACAAAAAGTGAAAATTGTGGTACCTAAGGTCCTAAACAAAATTTAGCAAACGTCCTTACCTATTTAAAATTTTACAAACAAGTGCAGTAAATTTAGAATAGATAGCAGTTTGTTGAAGGGGTAAAATATAAAATGACAAAAAGGTAGCTAATTGTAAAATGGTACTCTAATTTCAAAGTCTCCGTTCGTCTCCGCTTCCTGCAAAAACCCAAACCCTAGTTGCTATTTCGTTCTGTTAAAACCTTCGTGGCTTCATTGCCCCCGCCGTCTCCTTCGCCGCCTTCCGCCATGGCGGAGCTCAGGAAGCTCTCGGAGGCCCGCGACCTCACGCGCATAGAGCGAATTGGCGCCCACTCCCATATCCGTGGCCTCGGTCTTGACGCGTCACTGGAGGCCCGAGACGTCTCTGAGGGCTTGGTTGGGCAGCGCTCTGCCCGCAAGGCCGCCGGACTCATCCTCAACCTTATCAAGGAGGGTAAGATCGCCGGCCGCGCCATACTCCTTGCTGGCCAGCCCGGCACCGGAAAGACCGCCATCGCTATGGGCCTCGCCAAGTCTCTTGGTGCAGAGACTCCCTTTGCCGCCGTCTCGGCCTCCGAGATTTTCTCACTTGAGATGTCTAAAACCGAGGCCCTCACTCAGTCCTTCCGCAAGGCCATTGGCGTCCGCATAAAGGAGGAGGCTGAGATTATCGAGGGTGAGGTCGTTGAGATCACCATCGACCGCCCAGCTGCCGGCGCTGGAGCCCAGAGTTCCGGCGGAGCCGCATCAAAAACTGGGAAGCTGACACTCAAGACGACGGACATGGAAACGGTGTACGAACTCGGTGGCAAGATGATCGAGGCCCTGGCCAAGGAGAAGGTGCAGAGTGGGGATGTGATTGCTCTCGACCGTGCCTCTGGGAAGGTGACGAAACTTGGACGGTCCATCTCACGGTCCAGGGACTACGATGCCACTGGCCCCAGCACCAAGTTTGTCAGATGCCCCGAGGGGGAACTGCAGAAGAGGAAAGAGGTCGTACATTGTGTGACTCTCCATGAGATTGATGTCATCAACAGCAGGTGAAATGATATTCTTTTGTTGCAATTCGTTGGTTCTGTGAACTTGCATTGTGATCAACCTCTGGCTGCGATTTAATTGATTATGTAATGTCTTACTCATTATTTCTGATTCTGCATTATCCTTTTTACCCTTGAGTTTGTTAACTATGTGTTGCCGTTATGTGCTTAAAGTCATAAGTCTTGTTGGGCTTATTGTTCAATTGTCTACTCCCAAGTCTCAAGGACCGGAGCTTCTAAGTGTTGTCCTGAAGAGCATTGACTTGAAGTTTTATTCATAAGTTAGTAGAAATATTTTGTGGGGAGAGATTGCATGTTGACAGCATTGTATGCCATAGCTCTTTTCTTATTCGGGGGTGGGGTTTTGTGTAGTGGCGGTACACTTCCTGCCTTTTGCCGCGCTCGCTTTGAGAGCTTACACTTGTACATTTTTCTTATCATAGTGATATATATCTATGGATAGTGATATATATCTATGGATGACACCCTAACTTGGTGCTCATCCTTTTTCCCCTAAAAAAAATTATTTCATGAGCAAATTTGCTTACGTGGAAATGAAGTTTTAATTCAAATAGAAGTTCCTATAAAAAAACTCAAATAGAAGTGGTTTTGCAATGTTAGACACAAAGAATGATGCATATTTTGGAAGACAAAGCTTGTGTTTTGTTCAGGGAAAAATGTTTTTCTTCTGTTTAGAAACCAGAAAAGAAATTATGATTTGATTGACCAATTGATTCGTATGCAATTTGGGAAAATGTTTTCCCTTCTTTTAAGGGGGAAATATTTTTCATTCCCATCCATCTCTCATGTGATATGCATAGTAATTTATATTTGTAACTTTTCACGATCAAACAGTTTAAAACAAATATTTTCTCCAGTAATTACTTTCTTTAGCATTTTTTTCACCAAAAACAATGCCTAAGGTCTGATTTTTGTAATTTGTACTGTCTATTTTGTGAAGGTTATTTTCCTGTTGCAATCTCAAGATATATCTAAAGCTGGGGGTTTATTACTAATACATACCATTTATTTATAGCTTAAATCATATTGTCCGACGAGTTTAGGTTGTTTTCTAGTTTTTAACCTAGCAATGAGTCTTTCTTCATTTGAAACCTCCTGATTCTTTGCCATATTTTGGCTCCCATGTAGCTCTGTGTGGTTGGCTGTGTTTCTACTTCGAGAAGAGAAACATACTGATTCTGCCCTTAGGAATAAATGGAAGTATAATGATTAAAGCCGAGCAAGAGTTTACTCTTTCCTTTGGTCAATTTAGCATCCTGTTCTTTTCCATTGGTGCAGTTACTTTTCTTATCCATCAAGGCAGGTACCTTCTTGTGCATGAGCAGATGTCTTTTCCCTTTTTTTGTTTGTCTTAGTTATGATTCCTGATAGCTCCAGAAATTCCTTGTTGGCATCTGAAATATACTTTGACTGAAATGTGGAGCATTCTGGTGCATGAAAACTGATCTTTTAGCTTCCCTAAAACACTAATGCTTTAACTAATGTATGAAGAAAATGAATCTGATACAATGTAAATTCCTTTTTTTCTTTCTGGTTTCCTTTTTTTAAAATTTCATTTTTGTTTTATATTCTTATATTGAGCCGACCCCACCTAATGGGATAAGGCTTTGTTGTTGTTGTTGTTTATATTCTTATATTACCATATCAACTTCAGAACACAGGGTTTTTTGGCTCTTTTCACTGGTGATACTGGTGAGATTCGTGCTGAAGTGAGGGAGCAGATCGACACCAAGGTCATGGAGTGGAGAGAGGAAGGCAAGGCTGAAATCATACCAGGTGTCCTATTTGTTGATGAGGTCCATATGCTGGACATTGAGTGTTTTTCGTTCTTAAATCGAGCCTTAGAGAATGAGATGGCTCCAATCCTTGTGATTGCAACCAACAGAGGTATTACAACCATCCGTGGCACAAACTATCGGTCTCCCCACGGAATCCCAGCTGATTTCTTAGATCGGTTACTCATCATAAACACACAACCATATACCCCTGAAGAAATTGCCAAGATTCTCGATATCCGCTGTGATGAGGAAGAAGTGGACATGTCCAAAGATGCAAAGGTGTTGCTGGCAAAGATAGGAGAGGAGACATCTCTAAGGTATGCCATCCACCTGATCACAGCAGCTGCACTAGCTTGCCAGAAACGGAAGGGCAAGATAGTTGAGATGGAAGATGTAAGCAGAGTGTACCAGTTGTTCCTTGATGTCAAGAGATCGACACAATACTTGATGGAATACCAGAGTCAATACATGTTCAATGAAGTTCCCAGAGTTGGAGATGAAGATGAGCAAATGCAATCTTGAATTGTTCGGATCCTGAGGGTTACATCAAGGCAGGGGTTTGTAGAGTGGTCATGTAATGTATTCACTGAAACTAGACACAAGAATCTATGACTATTATCTGGTGACAGTATAAAATTTTTCTTGCAAGTAAACTTTGGTAAATGCTTCCTTTCTGTTGGGTGTTGAGAACATGTGATTATGTGCTAACCTTTAATTTTGTAGGTGTGAGAATAAAAAATGTAATGAACAGGCAGAATAAGGCAAGGAAATGTTCAAAGCTGAAAGCAACAATTGCATTGATGAGAAGCCTTGTTTAAGCATGACTAAAACAAGGATTTTACTGAGTTGTTCAATTTCTGATCAAAATATGCCTACTTTTGTCTTTTGCTATTACAGTATATATTATATTGCTATTACCGTATATACACTATGTATTGGAAAAAGAATGATACCTATGCGACTCTGAATTGAATTTCCGATCGTCGTAAAACATGGTCAGTGGTGGTAGTTTAACTGGGATTCATAAAGTTAGATTATTTATCTTGGTTGGCAATGCATTTCAAGATCGATGACCATTAATAGTAGTTCTATTTTGGGAATCATGGATTTAGTCAGGAAGATGCTAAAGTCTTGTATACAAGGTTCTTGAGTAGGTAAAGTGAGGTTATTTTGATCAATTCAACGATAAGTCATTCATTTGTCTTTACTAAGCCATTAACTGTGCAGACGTTCTTCAAAGAACCCATTGCAAATGTGAGATATCAAGCGAAGTTGGATAAATGGATGCATCGACTCCAAAAATATGAAATTTTGAGTTAAAGATTGAATTTTTAGGAAGTTTGCATGACAATGTCACGTCTATCTTGATCAGGTAAGACGTCCAAAGAAATGTCTCTCAAGGTAAGACGTCCAAAGAAATGGCTCTCGGATTGTCATGGTTGTGATGGACGATTCACCAAGTGCTTGTGCACAGATGAATTGGTGACGGTCGATTGTAATCATTGGATGGAAGCAAAACGGATTCAGCCACACACCATGAATCAAGGGTTCACTATGATCGTGATCAGGACACAAGCGTAACCTAGTCATGAAATGACTAGTGCACGATTATTTATAAGATATTTTAAAATCTATTTTGAAGGTATTTATATTATGTATTAATGATTGTTGATTGTATATCATCTAGATATAAAAAATACATATTTTTCGTAAGTAGGTTAAATTAGTATTTTAATGATTGTTGAAGGTATTTTAATGATGAGTGTTGATTGAAAACATAATGCACTTAATTAGTATCGTTACATATTGTCGAAAAATAATTGTTCTTACATTTTGTATAGGATTTAATGGGGGTCCTCCCCCCTCTAAGGGGGGGGAGGAACCCCCTCCCCCCATCCGCGCCCGTCGGATGGAGATCCGACGGGCGCGGATGATGAGCGGTTCAATGCTTACAAATTCGTTCGAACCGCCACCCCCCCACTCTGAAATCGCTCGAACCGACCGAGTGACCGACCCCCTCTCTCCCTCTCTCTCTCCATCCCTCTTTCCCTCTCCCTCTCTCTTTTCCTCTCCCTCTCCGGCGGCCGTCGAGGTTCCCGCTCCCTCTCCCTCTCTCTTCTTTCGGAAGCCTTCCGTTCCCTCCCCCTCTCTCGCGATGGCCGCCGGTCGGCCGATCTGGTCGCTCGGCGTCCGATCTGGTCGCTCGGCGTCCGATCTGGTCGCTCGGCGTCCGATCTGGCGCGGGTGGCCGGATCCAGCCGCCCAGCGGCCGATCGGGCACGGGCGGTCGGATCTGGCTGCGGGCGGCCGAATCCGGCAGCTCGGCGTGCGATCTGGCGCGGGCGGCCGGATCCGGCCGCCCGACGGCCGATCCGACTCGGGCGGCCAGATCATCTGGCCGCCCAGCGGCCGATCCGGCGCGAGCGGCAGGATCTGGCCGCCTAGCGGCCGATCCGACGCGGGCAGCCGGATTCGACCGGCCACTGGGAGGTCAGATCCGGCTGCCCGGGCGACCGATCGGATGCCCGCAGCCAGATCGGCCACGGGCAGCTAGATTCGGCCAACCACGCGGCCGATACTTCGAGGTTTCGCGGCCGTCGAGGCGTCGATGCACGATCTTTGTCGCCGCCCCGTGGTCATCGTCGTCACCACAGCTTCTTCGTTGTCGCCACAGCGTCTTCGCCGTCGATCGTCGTCGCCGCATCGTCTTTTTTGCTGAACCGTTCGATTTTTTTCGTTGAACCGGTGCACATTTTTTTCCTCGATGAACCGAACCGTTCGTTTTACCCCTTGAACCGCGCATGAAATCCGCGCCCGTCGGATCTCCATCCGATGAGCGCGGATGGGGAGAGGGGATTCCTCCCCCCTTAGAGGGGGGAGGACCTCCATTAAACCCTTTTGTATATATGTATTTTTTTCAGTAATAATTGTTCTCACACTAACACCGGGTGTGTATTTCTGATGGTCTTTGGACAAAAGGAGCATTGTCTCCAAGGTTTAATTAGCATATTACAAAGACAACGATATAATTCTCAACTATTATAAGATTGAAAATTATTATTGTCAAAAATTGAATTGATAAAATGAATGTCCACGAAAGTAAAGTTTGAAAGGGGTTATAAAGCCACCTATTGAAATAATTGTTATAGTAAGTGTAAATCATTAATAATGATTGTAACCATGCCACTGGTATGATGAATATTGTTTTAATTGTTATGCGTATGTTTATTCATGGTGATGCAAGGTTGAAAGAGGTTAAGCTATGATTGACATATAGACGCTCTAGCTCACGCATTCATGTATTTTTCTTTTCTATATATGAAAATGCTCGTGCAAGTCAATAAGTATCATGTTTAGGATCATCATGTTATTTACATATTTTAATTGAGAAACCTTGCACAAGTTTAAGTGATGAATGATGACTTAGTTCATGTCAACGAAGTTGCACATGACATATAAATGATGAATAAAGTCATTATATATTAATTGAATCTATTAGATATATTTATGTTAGAAAGTTTTATGAATAATTGATAGCAAGGTTAATGTTTATATTAACATTATGTTATAACAATTTTTATGAAGTCTTCGTTGAAACGATACTTTTAATTAATTATAATCTTCCTTTGTCTATTGATAAAATAATTATTTAATTATAATTATGTGATGACAACGGATTAACATAATTGCTTTCACCTTTTTGTCTTGGATTTTGGAGATATTACATTATGAAAATTATGGACATCCATATTATCTATTGATTAAACGCTTGGTAGAGTTTGGAAACTTTGTTCTACTAGGCCTTCCTTATGTACAGTACAACTTATTTTCTATGCTAGTAGCATGTTTAATCCGTAATTCCACAATGATCTTTAATATAATTTTGATTGACATAAAATATATTTTCATCCACATAAAAAGATGTCATAATTCAACATTAGAAAGGGAAAAAATTGTAAGAAATATAACAATTCAACATAAAAGATATCATAATTCAAGATTAGAAAAAAATATTATAAAAAATTCTTACAAGTAAGTTTGTTAAGATTGAAATTGAAAGATAAAAAACAGTAGAATCAAATGGAAAAAAATTTAAAGATCCTACTTATTAATAAATTAAATATTTTAAAAATTTAAATTATATTTTGATAAATTTACAGCACTTAATTATTGAATTACATCTTAATAACTATACTTCAATTAATTTTCAAGTTGAATTACATCAAAACATAAATCAAAAGTAATGAATCTCACAAGATTAATTATTATTATTATAATTAATACATTATTATATTTAAATAATTATATGATATCGTAGCACCGGATAAAATTGTAAAAGTGATCTAATATGAAAATTTTAAAATAAAGATATTAAAATTGTACAATTTAAAACATGAAACTTCTCAGCTCGTTTCCATCATGTATTCAAAATGGTAGATATTTCATTTCATACTCTGTTAATTATACTCCTTTTTCAAGAAAGTTTAAAAAATAGCTTTTTATCTTTTAAAAAATAAATAAAATAATCGGTGAAGAAGATGCGCTAATAGAAGCCTCATCTGCCGCTGCTCTTCCTTCCTTCCTTCCATCCTTCCATGGGGAAGCCTTCATGACCAAAACCCCTTGATCCACCCCTCACCTCAAAACTCCGCCCATGGCGTCCGTTTCCATCTCCATCGCCACCTCCTCGGCTACCTCGTGGTCTCGCGTCCTCTCCCTCAAAGCCCTTCCCCCCAAGACCTCGCCCTCGTCCTCACTTCGACACCGCTCTCCTCTCCCGTACCGTACCCTATTGCCTTCCTCCTCATGCTTCCCTTCTTCGGTCAGCTTCCATATCCATTTCAGATGCCGGAACTCCAGGGCTTCGATCGCGGCGGCGATGAGGGACGGCCTGGAAGTACCGGCGGGGATCGCACCCGGGGGAGCCGTGGAGACGGACAAGCTGCCGTCGGGCGTGCGGGAGAGGGCGATGAGCGCGGTGGACTACTACGGTGGGAGGGTTACCCTTGGGGATGTCTCCAGCAGGGCCGGGCTGAAGCTCAACGAGGCCGAGACGGCGCTACAGGCTCTTGCCACGGACACTGGCGGGTTTTTGGAGGTGAAGACCTGCGCTTTCTCAGTTCATGAATTCTTTCTGCATCTTTGTTTATTTGAGCTAAGGTTTACGTTGCCTGCCTTCACTTTCATCTGGATATAATGTAGCTTCCTGACAATCTGTTGTCTCTGGATTGCAGTAAATACGTGATTTTGTGGAATCTTAGAGCATCCGTAATTCTATTCTCACCCCCGTATCCATGACTTATATTTGAAACAATTATCTTTCCCGGTCGGGTAGATTTGAAGCTGATCATCTTTCATATGTGCACTTTGAATGACGACAGAATATCGCAAGTACATTTACAACTATTTAAGGGATCAGGATCCATGCAGTCAACCGTAGCTATTTGTTTGTGGAAGTTAATTTGTCCCATTATTCTTGATTCTTAGCGTAGAGATATCTCTGTCTCAAAATTGGTATTGTTTAAAAAGAAGAAAAATAGCTACTAATTTGCGATATTCTACTTTAATGGCATTACGTCTTAAAACTTTATTTCTAAGTCTAACTGTTCAACTTGGCTAGTTGCCCAAGGATATGGATGACGATTATCAAGATTGTATTGGCAGGTGTCAGATGAAGGTGATGTGCTATATGTTTTCCCAAAAGATTATCGTTCAAAGTTAGCAGCAAAATCTTTTAGGATGAAAGTTGAACCCTTGCTTGACAAAGTGAAGGTACTACTAACTGAATTCTAGCTTTAACTTAATCATTATGAATTACAATTTTCTTATCCCAATTTTATTTGCAGGCTGCAACATCATATCTAATCAGGGTTTCCTTTGGAACAGCTCTTATAGCTTCAATTGTCCTTGTATACACCACGATTATTATACTACTTTCTTCAAGGTTACTGCCAATTTCCTTCTTAATTTGTTTCATTAGCATGGATAATATCATATATTTCGGCTGAGTCGTTTGTATTGTTGTTTTCAGTCTTTAGCCATACTTATATTTTCTACTGCATTTCCTTTTTATTATCTCGAATTGGCTACAGTGAAAGTAAAGACAATCGTAGCAGACGAGAAGGAAGATCATATAATTCGGGATTTTCTGTTACCATTCTCCCGACTGATTTATTCTGGTAAGGAACTTCCTGTCATACTAAGCCTGATTAAAAATTATGATCATGATGTTTACATGCCTGAAAAAGAGTAGTTCCTGCAAGTTAACATATTTGTAAAAAAAAAACATTATTTGTACTCTGTTAACTAGTTATTTACCTTGGACTGTTAATACAAAGTTTATGATGGTGTAGAACTATCTTAATTGTTTTGCTATGTTTCATCAAGAAGTTTGACGAATTTCCTCTCCAAAATCTATCTACTGTCAATTTCTTCAGTTTTATTCTGAAATTCTTTTAGAAGATTTTTTTTTATTTTACAAACTTCACTAACTGCCGCCTCAAAAAAACTTTACAAAATTTTCATGGTCATCCATAAAGGTACGAGGGTTGATGGTGTATAGATTACGAGGGGGGTCTCATTGAGCTTTGGAGTACTCCACGAAGATCATAGTTTTGGGCTTAGAGTGAAGAAACCTAGCTGCATCTTTTTTTGTCTTGAATAATAAATTATCAAGTTCATATAGTTTTAGTTGTATATTTTTATGTGACCATTAATACAAATTGGATGTCTGTCCTTTGTCGCAGTCATCCTTCCTTCCTTTCAAAAAAATATAGTTTTAGTTGTTATGTGAATATTTTCACAAGGTCAAGTTGTTTCTAAATAAGTGTTATGATCATGTTATGCTATGTTACTTTCATATTTGTATTGTACAAGCCCCAAAGGAGATTGCTTATGTTACTTTTAACATTGGAATCATTCAATGCTTTGGAAAACAGATTGGAATCATTCAATTTCCCATTACATATCTCTGGATTTCTAGATTGTAGCATAAGAAAGAGAAAGATCCATATGCATTATTTTTACTGCTATGTTTGAAATCTTAAACTTGTACCACAAGTTTCCACAAGAGAAAGTTGTGAATACAACTTTTTCTTTGGGTCATGTAGCTGCATTAGTTGGCGCCCTATGGTATATCTGTATATCGCTAATAGACTTCCCATTCAGGTATTGGGACACACGATCCTATAGGAGACGGCAGGCCAGCACAAAGGATGGGATGAACTTTGTTGAATCTGTAATAAGAAAGGGTTGACTGATTTATTCTTGTACTTGCAACCTTTGATTCCTCTAAGTTTTCATTTACCATCCCATTATTTTATCATGGTAGGTGTTCTCTTTTGTATTTGGGGATGGGGATCCTAATCAAGGACTTGAAGAAGAAAGGTGGAAGCTGGTAAAAGAAATCATTTCTGGATATTATATTTCTGAGTTGCTGATCTTGTGCTACCTTTTGGTTTTTCCTCTGTTATATGCCATTTTGTATTGGGATATGAGTTGTGGTATATCTAAAACTGATCCAGTAGTCTTAGACATTAATTTATCTGAAAAAAGTAAAAACTGATATCCATGAGTTAGATTCTTGAGTTTTTATCCAACTTACAATTTGAAAGTTCTCTTTTTTGTAACAACAATTTATAGTTATAGATTTGATTGCGTTTTTCACCCAACTTTGAATTTGAAAGTTTTTTTTGAAACGACAATTTAATAGTTATAGATTTGATTTTCATTTTATTTACTCGGTACTCGATCTCTTCTATTTTACCTGTTGTTGCACGTGGTAGTTTTTTTTTCCGTAGATGTCATGTTGATTAATATGGTGTCCAGTCATGCCTACGCCATCTGTTCCTTGCTATGTTGCAAAGTGAGCACAAAATGAGATAGTTTCAGAGATATGTTTGTATTTTCAAATGTTCATGTAATCAGATCATTCTTTCTGAGAATGTTAGATGTGAAAAAAATGTTTCATATCGGCCTGATGACAGGGCATAGAATACTCTAATGTAGGAGTGTTTTCCTGAGGCTAGTTGTTTAGGTTTATTGCGTATATCTTACAATTTGAAATCTTGATAAGTATTCATGTTTTTTTTTTCTGATGTCACTGAATAGCAGTTGACATGTTTAGCCTTCATTGCTCATTTGGTCAGATAGGGCAGTATATTGCCACAAATGGTGGTGTTGTTGCAGCAGAAGAGTTGGCTCCATATCTTGATGTATTGCCTACTGAAGAAACCCAGGTAAGTAATTTTCTTCTCAGCTACTGTAGGAATATTTCATCTTTCACTAATTTGGTTTTTCAGGTAAAAAAGGACATTTTGCATGCCATACTAAAGCATTCATCGAATACCAGTGTTACAACCTACAATTCTTTTCTTGCTTAATAGTCATGCTGTTGTTGAATTAAACTTTTATGATTACATCTCTAAATGTTGGCAAAACAGGATGTGCCTGCCTTTTTGCATCATCTTACAACTTATATGCTTTTCGCATCTCTTGCATGTCTCTTGTTTTTTCTGAAAGCTCCTGCATGTCTGTTTTCTTAATCTCTACATTCTTTCATTATCTTATTTGTAATTACATCCACTTACTGGAGTGTGCTACTAAGTTGCAGTGTCTTGTGAATAACAGGATGATGAGTCATTTATCCTACCTGTATTGCTACGATTTCAGGGGCATCCAGAAATTGATGATAAGGTTTGTACATTTGCACTTGGGTTCCTTATTGTGTTTGTGTAAAATGCCTTAATTGCTAATATAAAAGACTTTAAAAATCTGTCAACTTAAAAAGATTCAATTGTTTACAATTAGTTGCTTGATGTGAAAGTGTATTTTATATTAAAATGTTTCTCTTAAGCAGGGCAATATTCTCTATCGATTTCCATCTTTGCAAAGAACTGCTTCATCTCAAGGGGTCCGTAGAAAGGAATATATTGGAACAAAAAGAGCTGACTGGATAAATGGAATTCAGAAATATTTTGAGGAGAAGAAGTGGCAATTCAGGTTTGACTTTCATGACAATTGATTTTATAAACATATTTTTCCTTATGTTGATTTAAAGATACGTGGTTATATTTGAACAAGAGGAACCTAATCACCTTAGGGTTTCCATTTTCTGTTAAATGAGCTGGGAGTATCAAGTTATTGATGCCATGATGCCATTGATTTATCAACCTTATTATTTTTGTTCTCTCAAAAACACTGTATGCTCCTTCAAAAAAAGAAAAAAAAAGCATTATATATTTTTTTAAAAGAGATAGGACAACTAGCAAGGTGGTTGTCGTCCAAGGGTTCCATTGATGTAATAAAAGATTACAGCAAAATTTTGAATAAGAGCAAAAGAGAAGTTGGTAGTTCAACTAATGCAAAAAATGTTGCTACATTACAGATATTTTCTCCACTCCCCAAACATTGCTTTTGCGTGGTACCCAACATTCTCAGCATAAGCACGACCACCCTGAAATATAGTGTCCTTCCTATGCCAGGGGGTGTGCCCTCTGCCACCCGCATACATAAACACATTCCTGGGGCCCTGCAACCATTGCAAACGGAACGTCTCCGGACTAGTGTCAATCCATCCAATTGTCACCTCTGACTTCTGTTATCTTCAAACTGACAAAATGACATTAACAATTAGA
Source organism: Pontederia crassipes (assembly GCA_030549335.1). NCBI lineage: Eukaryota > Viridiplantae > Streptophyta > Magnoliopsida > Commelinales > Pontederiaceae > Pontederia > Pontederia crassipes. Next base: position 69,515,753 of record CM060193.1, on the reverse strand, counting down.
GCATCAGCGCCCCTTCTGCTATTTTATGTGATTATTACGTGAAACGGTGAAGGACAAGTTACATTTCTTCATATTTGCTTCTCTCATCCTTGACACTTGTCATCGTTTATATGGAAAACGAATTAAGGTGATGCTTTATCATTGAATTAAATGCTATTCTGATTAGTTTATATGGTTTTTTTCTCTCTCTCTCTGTCTTAAAAAACAAGAAAGAAAAGAAGCTGGTTATTGTCAATTTATGAGTAATGACCTAAAACTTGTGTGCTGTAATGTGTACAGTTGTTTTCAAGTTCTTTTTACCTTTAATCTCCTCACGTAGGTCTCCTTAAGCCATAAACAGCAATAGTATGTCATTCGTCATCATTTCTTGGTCAAGTGACACTGCAATCTTTTTCCTAGATTTATCCATCTCTTTTCGGAAAAAATGTTGGACTTCACTTCTCTGGATTGTGCATTATTTTGTAGATAATGGGAATATACTGATTTTATGTTATTTATTTTTGCCTCTTCTCTTTTTTTCCCTTTGATTATAATCTTTTTTTCCGAGTTTGTGATGACTATTCAGGATGGCAGTAAAATTTACGAAGTTCTTGGGTTAAGCAATTTGACGTATACCTTACAACCTAATAGTTCACTCCCAATTTTCATCATGAAGTAACTTGTCATGATATTCAATATTTTTCATATACTTAAAATGGTTGAGCTATGCTGCCTTAAATGACCCGAAAAGTTTGAGACAGCTCATGATATCTATAATCATTTTGTGTACCCAAGTCTTCTGGTTTAAATGTCACAAAGGTCTTGTGCTAGAATCTTAATTTTGTCTTAATTCTCTGGTTTTAAATAAGTTGCAAACTAGTAAGTAGCAACATTCTCTGGTTCTGCTCTCGGTTTTTTTGCAACTTGTGGGCTAGACGATTTTGATATCTTTTTCTTTTTGTTGCGATACTTGTTGATCATAATCTTCAATAGCCTCTAAATTAGCTGTGTCATAGCCAGTAAAGAAAATTGAAAGGAAAATTTGATTCTGCAGTAAAGCAAGAGCCCAAGAGAAAGCAATGGTTATAGGCTTGGGAGCATTCAATCTTTTTGGAGTTATTGTTCTCAGAAGCTTATTAAAGTACAAACTCGGCCTTTTTTCTTGCTTTTGTCTGTCTTGGATTTGTTCAGTGCTCTAGTTTTGATGTTTTATTTGTACATTGAAGGGAAATTTCAGTTACAACAGCATCTCAAGGATTTATTTCACTTGTTACGCAGTTATTTCCCCTCCTTCAGGTATGAGTCTCGGCATTTTTTATCTTATTTTGCTTAATCACGTCAACCAAATTTGTAGGCTTCTTTTTCTACAGCTGAACTTGATGAATTCTAGTGATATGAGATCTCTTTATGGTCTCTCTTGTTCTATGTGAGGACAAGCATCTCTTTACCTGAATGTATATTGGCACTCATTTGCCTTCTCATTCTCATTCCCCGTAAGCAACAATGTCAAACACATAAAATAGACTCGACACTAAAGATCGGAAAACACAAATTGTGAAAACGTAACACGACACAAACGATTTTATCATATTTTTATTTAATATATGGGTTTAATGTACCTCCAAAGCATCTTTGGCGTTGGATGGGCGCTGAGCTCATCCCAATCGCTGATTCACTCGTCATGATCATGAATGATATTTGTGTCATTTATCTAAACCGTTGATTAAATGAATCAACGATTGAGATGAACTCAACATTCCTCCAAAACTGAAGTTGCTTTGGAGGTACATTAAACCTTTAATATATACATTTATATATTAATCTTATATAAATATATATATATATATATACGTAATATTTGTGGTGAGATGCAAATTCTTTTGAACTCATTGTAAGTACAAAATGCGATACTACACGTGCAAAATTCTAATTTTAACATTGATTAATGATGTAGATACCTATTTACTTATATATAAAAATATAAAAATATTAATTCATGAAAAATTAAGACCTCAATAAATTATAACAATAACAGACTAATACAACAACAACAACAAAGCCTTATCCCACTAGGTGGGGTCGACTACATGGATCATACGACGCCATTCCGCTATATTCGTTGATCCATGTTCATAAGATTCGACAGGATTTTACGCTGGCTGTCGAGGCCTAACACAACCCTCCTCCTTTATCCGGGCTTGGGACCGGCTATAAAATATAGGCGGAGTTCATGAAAAATTAATTCATGAAATTCATGAAAAATTAATTCATGACCGGCTATAAAACAGACTAATAGCAATTGACACATTAATAAATGATGTTACAGTTAATTCATGAAAAATTAATACATCAATAAATTTATAATAATGACAGCCACTAACACATCAATAAATAATTTCATTTTTTTCTATCCATAAAAAATTAACACATCAATAAATTTAGAATAATAACAGTAATTGGTGCTTCCATTTTATTAAACAAAGATTAATAACAGTAGAGTTATAAGAAAATGCTCTAAATTTATAACATGAAAAACTAAAAGGCAGCCCAAGTCCCTCTGCCCACGAGCGGTGGGCATGAGGGAATCATGGAAAGAGAAGCTGCTCGAATTCGCGAAGAGAGGGAAAAAAGAAACCTGCTCATGTGCGCGAAGAGAGAAAGAGAGGGAGAGAGAGGTAGAAAAAGATTGCTGGATCGGTGGAGTATGCGTCTCCACCGTTGACTGCATGGTAAAAATGTTTCTGCATAAAATAGAGCACGTTTTCCCATTGTAGGGATGTAGAATCATCGAATTCTAGGAGTCGAAACACGATTTTGACTTCATTGCCTGTAAATATATAAGGTAAAGAATGGATGTGTGTCTATGCTTTGGAATCATTATGATATGTTTCATTTCCTCATAGTTGGGCAAACACTTTTTATGGACATAGTATAAAGTCCACCTAATAGCTTTATCACCTTTGGTCTCAAGCTGGGGTATGGCTGAAGTATATCAACTCTCCATCCAAGAAGATTTGAAATTAGGTGATTGTAGGTTTTCAAGCTTAAAAGAAACAAATATTTTTTTGGTGTCCTCTCAAAAAAAAAAAAATCTTATGGTGATCAATTAGGTTCGACATATGCACAAGTATACTGTTAGGATTTATGTATGAGAGAAATTATGCAACGAAGAACGAACTGAGAATTTAAGTTGATGCAAAATTTTGTTACATGGATAACAGAAAATGATTGTAATTCAGATTATTTTTTGTTCGGACTCCTAGACAATTTATATAGGCACTCCCTTTATAGATGATAGGAATTACTGACCGATTAGGACTCTGCATTAATCCCTCAAAAATAGGACACCTATATCATAGTAAGAAAATAAATCAATTTCGAATCATAAACATAATTCACCCTAATAGGACACCCTAATAGTGAGACCCCCATAGTGCAAGAGCGCCTCCTAGTTTGGATTGTCTTGGGGACCAGATGAATTTTTAGTTGGGGTAGGATTCAATGCATTATTAACATGTACATATGCTAGACTTACAACCTTGACTTGGTAAGGTGTCATGATGTCAAGTGAAACACAGATAAGTGGTATGTTGATAATGTGGTGCTCATGCTAAGTCCTTGGTCAGGGACCGGAGTGGCAACTTCTAAGAGTGTGAGAAATCCTCTCAAACATTGGGTATCAATTGTAATTACGCACTTCCTTGGTGGGCTTGGCGTCCGCGACCTCAGATATACCAACTGGGTCCTCTTGGCTCGGTGGGTTGGGCGGATCATGGGACCTCATGATATCCTATGGCGGGCGGTTTTCTTCACGTGTTATGGTCAGGACCTTTCTTGGGATTCCCGTGCTATTATCCCCCGTGGGGCATTTGCATTTTGGCGAGGTGTTGTTGCTCTCCTTCCCATGATTTGTCCATTCATGGTCCCTTCTCTTGTTTCCGGTGAGGTTTTCTCCTTCTGGCATCATGACTAGCTTCTAGGGGGGTCTTTGGCGGCATCTTTCCCCCGACTACTAGCGTCGGGACTCATCAATTGCAGTGGCATGGTTGGAAGCTGGTGGCGCTGGCACGAACGCCCACTTTCAGATTAGTTCTCTCTGATAGGCGCATACCGGAGCTCGTGGCCTTTCATCAACGGATTGCTCCTTTTCGGCCGGATCCCCGTCAGACCGACGAATGGGTATGTCTCTCTGAGACCTTTACTGCTCACAGTCTCTAGCTTCATTTTCTACCGGTCAGCTCGATTTTGAAAACTCTCCGGGCAAATTTCACTCTTATTTGGCATACTCGGGTGCCGCTTAAGGTCAGGATCTTTGCTTGGCCTATGCGGCACGACATGATCCTCACAAATAGTACAAGGCGAGATGGGCGCCTCACGATGACATATCTTGTGTTCTATGTGGAGAGGCGGAGGACATTCCACACTTATTCTTCGGTTGCATTGTGTCACACGAGGTTTGGTTCAGAGGCATTTTGGCAGTTCCTCATAGCCCGTGGTGGACGGAGAGAAAGGCGAGTTTTGTTAGCGACCTTCCTAGCCGGTGCCTGTGCTTGGGCTATCTGGCTCCAGGACAACAACAACAACAAAGCCTTATCCCACTAGGTGGGGTCGGCTACATGGATCATACGACGTCATTCCGCTTTCGTTGATCCATGTTCATGAGATTCGACAGGGTTTTACGCTGGCTGTCGGGGCCTAATACAACCCTCCTCCTTTATCCGGGCTTGGGACCGGCTATAAAACATAGGCGGAGTTCTTTACCAAAATGCTCAACAAGGCAAAAAGACTGATAATCCAGCCAATTATGTGGCTCTCTAGAATAAGACATGAAGCAAATTTCCTTGACTTAAGGTGTCTTTTCTGTGCAGAACAATCGGAATATTTTTTGTGAGAAGAGATGTTAAGTTGATGATATTGTACACCATTTCTCTTTCCTTCTTCATGAGTGGGGTTTTGGATAGTGGTTGTACTTTTTGACCTTTTATGCCGCTCTCTTCGTGAGGGCTTACACTTGTACATTTCCACATCATAGTGATATATATTTACGATGACACCCTAACTTGGTGCTCATCCTTCTTCTCAAAAAAAAAAAAACACACACACACACATATACAATAATAACATAGATGAGTTTCCAACTTGACACTACATTGTTTTTCTTCTTTGAGAGACCTTTTTCTCCCTAAAAAATAACATACACAAGCGTACACACGTTAGATTTACAACCACGACTTGATAGGGTATTACGTGATGTCAAACGAAACATGAATAATTTTCCCTTTATGCCACTTCAAAAAAATTCCCTTAATGATTTAAAGGTGGACAAATGAAATCTGCTTCATCTAAATGATGCTTAACCATTTATATAAAAGGAGTTATACGGTGCATTGTGGCCATTGTTTGAAATGTTCCTTTTTCTTTTGACACATGCAATAATATAGATATATATGTTGCAAATATTTGTTGAAGTTTATATGGAACTCACTCTAACTGGAGAAATAATATCTCCTAAAAAAACTGGAGAAATAATATAGTGTATTAGGATGTGCCCCTAGATTATTTAAATTTTATACTTTTTTCAGTCCCTTCTTATCTTTTTTTCTTTGGTATAGAATGTTAAGAAATGTGGTGATTGTTATAGCATATTCTTTTCTGCTATTATGTGGTAATTTGATGATTATATTATCACTTTTACATCTCATATGCTTGTTATAGATGTATTCCAAATAGCATGCTGACCATAGTTTTAGTCATTCTTCATGTGGACTTTCTCAGTCTTATTTATTTTGTTTCAGTTGCTAACATTTAGTGACAATTTGCAGATTTATGCTGCTTCTTTCTTTGGGATACCATTGATCAGATGGCTCCTAGTGCTTAGGACCAATGCCAAAATTGAAAAAAGGAACAAGGCCAGAATGCAGCGAGCTGAAGCACTCGAGTTGGCAGATCCTTCTCTCAGGAGGAAGGTAAATGCTAAACAACTATAAATTGTCTAATGAAACCAGGTTCCAAACTGTACTTTCACCTTTGTGTATGCGACATATATATAACAGTTTATTTCCTAACAAAAGATAGTGGGTTATTTTCATGATGGTTTATCATATGTATGTCGTGCCATATGTTGAGTTAGAAGCACTTGAGTTGCCAGATCCTTCTCTCAGGAGGAAGGTAAATGCTAAACAACTATAAATTATCTAATGAAACCAGGTTCCAAACTGTACTTTCACTTTCGTGTGTGCTACATATATGTAACGGATTATTTCCCAACAAACGATAGTGGGTTATTTTCATGATGGTTTATCATATGTATGTCGTGCCACATGTTGAGTTAGACGTACTGTGCAATCAATTTTTTTCTTTGCCAATTTCGTGTTATATGTACTCACCTATATATTAGACATTTCACTCCTAAATACTATAATAATACTTTAGGTGTGAAATTAATGCATTAAAATGATTGTCCTTTGCATGCTTTCTCTTTGTGTTTCTATTGTTCATTTGCTAGACTTATGGTCTGGCTCTGTTTTTTCGAATTTCAGATGCTGAGTGCTCGGGACATGGCACAGCGGACAGTGATTAGTTCAGACAGGATAGTTTACAGTACCGACAAAGATTTCTCCGATCAAGATTATGAGACCAGGGATTGGGAGAGGAGATTCAAGGAGCTAGACCAGTCTTGATTACAATGTATGAGTGTGCTTTATGAACACCATTCAAGGCTAGAGAACATGTTTATACAGATTGTTTTGAAGAACCTCAATGCTGAAGCTTTTTACATCTGTTCTCTCTCCTGAAAACTGAGAGATGATGGTGCCCATTGCTTTAACTGTACGGTGTCATCTTTTCATGCAACTGACGCCTGATATACAACTTCCACAGATCATCTAGAAAGCATTTTGTTGGTGGGAACCGTTGAACACCCCATTTGTATCTCACATATGATGTACATCATTATCACTATGACATTTAGCATGTGTACATAATTCATCAATCAGATACTAATTTTCAATGAAAAAAATCCTGTTAGATTTTACCACCTGGTGTAAATGGTTCTCGTATTGTTGCTCAAGTCCTTCAGGGAAGCAGAAAATATATCTGCATACGATGAGCGAAAGTGCAAATCTCGTCAATGCAATTTTCTTTGTGAATTTTATGTTACTGTTTCCGGTGCAAGTGCATTTGGTGAATCTGTATCGGATCCCAAAAGCCTGTAGCGCTCATATGATTAATGGGGTGTCCTAGAAGGGAATTCGATATTTGATGTGTGATAAAGTCACGATCAATGACGGCAAGGTGGGTGACCAAAATGCATTTTGTTTTGTATTTACTCACAGGCTGCAGCTCATACTGATTAATTAAAAGGGTTATCTTCCTCTTTTGTTCCGGGATAAAGTTGCAGGGTATGGTGCCTTTTCAGTTGTAACAACTTCGATAACAATATCATGTATGATGTAGGTCCTTTTGTCCAGGTCAGAGTTGCATGTTGCTGCCACTATCAGATGCAATATTCGATTTGGCTATGGGCAAAGTCAGTTCAGTATGAACTTTTCTGACCTGCAAAGATGGTGTGCATCTGGTATCCAACAAGAAAGTGGAAGAGACACAGCGACATCCCCCCACAAAGTGGGTACTTCGTTATCTTTCACTTTACACTCGTAGGTAAAACGTGAAGCAAACGAAAAACCTTCCGCTTCAATCCACAGGAAATGGGAAAGTTTATGGAAACATTGAAAGGATAAAAAAACTAAAACTGGTGTTGTCATAAGGTCGAACAAAAGAATATGATTATATGCAGGGGAACTCTATGTAAAAGTTTGCACAAAGTGAACAGGAATCTCAGTTCAAGCCATAAGCTGTAGCAGGGTGTGTGGAATCCTCGCAATCAATCGAGGGGGAAGGGGAAAAAAAATAAGTATCCTTGATTATTTCAGCCTCTTACCTATCCGCCAACCTACTTTTTTTCTTCTTGTAGGTGTTGGATATGCCTCATCACCACCAGTTCATCATCTGATCCACGTTTCTCCATTGATACTCCAGAGGAATATTACTTTTAGGACAATGTCAGTGTTGCTATTCCCATGGTAAAAATGATCAACACATGCATCACCTGCATTTAAGATGTAACACAATTAAAGTTGCACCAAGCTACGAAAACATGTAGTGAGTGAGATGTGCTGAGTTCAATTTTCCGCGTTTTTTAATTACTCATTCCCTTTGTAATAGATTCATTACCCTCCATTTCTTATCAAGAAAATAAAGTAGTAGTAGTAGAAGGAATCTTAATCACATCTAGGAAACAGTAAACTTGATTAGAGTTTTGAGAAGCTAATCCTCACCGACAACTTGGAGGACGAAGAAGACATGGGCGGGAGGTATCCACGCAGGCCGATGTTGTAGACGGGAGTGCCGTCGGGGTAGAACAGCCCGTAGTTCCTCTCCGACGTCGGCCCGGGCTTCAAGTCCTCGTTGAACAGTGCGAAGACGAAGATGTCCACCGGCACCGACGGCCTCAACGGCGTGCCCTGCCTCATCGCCACCCTCTGCAGCAAGTTCCCGTTGTAAATGGCGGCGTTCTCCGGCGTCGCGCCCACCTCGTCGACGTCCCCGCGGGACGGCCACCCGGTCTCCGATATCCTGAGGTCGATGTCCGTGTGCCCCATCGCCCTGATGGCGGCGTGGACGGAGTCGATCTGCGCGTAGAGCATGTTGTCGTAGTTGAGGTTGGTGAAGGGGTCGGTGATGCCGGCGTTGGGCTGGAAGAGGGCGTACTCAAGGGGCACGGCGCCGGGGTTGCCCTTGTAAGCGAAGTAAGGGTAGGCGTTGATGAGGAACGGAGACCCGGTCATGGAGTGGAAGTCGAGGATGGGTTGGATGTAGGCGGCGAGGTCCTGCCGGAATGCCCCCGCGGAAGGCGGGTAGGAGGTGGCGAGCATGTCGACGGAATGGGCGGTGGTGACGTAGACTTGGCCGGCGAGGCCGAGGGCGAGGAGGCCCTGGTAGACGGAGCGCATGGCGGGGAGGAGGTTGGACATGAGGAGGGTGTCGTTGCCGGTGAAGACCTCGTTGCCGACGGTGATGCAGGTGATGCGGGTGTTGGGGAAGTAGGGCTGGACGTGCTGCTGGAGCCAGGCGAGGGCCCGGGTGGGGTCGGTCATGGCGGAGACGTTCTCGTTGCCGATGCCGATGACGAAGTCGATGCCGGTGTTGAGGAAGGCGCTGAGGACGTTCTGGTCGGCGTCGTAGAGCTTCACCCTGCTGATATTGAGGGACCGGAGCAGCGCCGCCACGCGCGTGGGCGATGGCAGGTTGTTCGCTATCTGCCCGTAGTTGATCCCCACCGCGAGCCCCTCGCCTGACTGGACCAGCAACTCACCTGCATGGATCGATGCATGCAATGCCATGCGTGGATCAAAATTACAGCCAATATGCATTGACAATTTGAAAGCAATAAGATTTACTAAATGTATTTTTTTCCTTACAAATGAATTGTGAAATAAGAATATGAACCCCTGGGACAATTAAATCACGACTCTCACATTTAATTGTTCAGGCTGCAGGTGTTAATCAAAATTGGAATAGTATTCTTTTTCTTCTTCTTATTTTTTATTTTTATTTTTCTGCATGCATAAAGGCACTTGCAAATTTGAACGACTACTTTAGCACATGCATGCGTCCATTAACTGTAGTACCGGGAAACATTTAACTAATTAACTGTATTTCACCGACCAACGAACCTACATCAACTCCCACATGATCATGTGATCATGGCGGTGCTGAAAAGTACAACACTCGTTAATTCTTTAGTGCTCGTTTTTTTAGTTGTTTAATTTCCCAAATGAATCAGCATGACGATGCATGCATGCCGTCCACCTTTAATTAATCTTACCCCTCCTTTTGCTTTCTCTCAACTCAGTATTAATTCAGGATATATATTTTTTATATATATTTTTAATTATTTAGTGTATGGGGATATGCCAGATGACATGACAAATCCCAGTAGAGTCGTAGTAATTGTACGTAGTACATTTATGTAGTATAATACTCGGCTTAAGCATGTCGGCAGCTCGCTACCATGTGGACTCCATCCACTTAGCTTCTACTAATGTCACGTCTAGATAGTACGTTAATTAAATACTTGGGGCAAGGGATCGAACAGTACTAGCTACTTCAATCTACATGGATCTCACCACCAAACATATGCGAAGAAAAGAATAGAAATGAAACAGGAAAAAATAGTAAAATCTTGAATGAGAAAGAAAACGGAGCTGTTGAATCGAGTCTGAGAGAGCCACCACCAGGGGAAAAAAATAAAACGAAAAGTAAGAGAAAAATGAAAAAAAGGAACAAATGATCAAACTGAGTCTTCTTGCATTATTTTCTGATACAAATGATCAGTTTTGGTCTTCACTCTTTTTGTTTCATCGTTTTTCTTTTCATGATCGAACAGATGAGCAATGAGGCATAAATGAAGGATAGACACACTGGAGAAGAATTTTTGAAAAGAACACCTACGTTGCAACACTAGATGGCATCCTTCGATTGACAGAGAGGTCCAAAGGAAATTGATCAGAAGTATATAACAATAGTAGAAGCAGAGGAATATGTGTTTGCACCTGAAATGATGAATAGCCAGAGCAGAACCACAAGGTCGGAGCTCTTCCTCCTCCTCCACCACACCGCCATGAATAATCTGAGACCTATATAGAGAGCTCAACTCAACGCGCTCAAATCCAACGCAAAATCCCACTCGTATCTGGTGACGACGCTGCTGTAGTGCTGTGCTTCTCTGCTCTGCTCTTCTCCGTTCTGTTGTGGAAGCCTGGAAGGCGTTTCTTCTGCACAGTGTGGCGTTATGGCGGTAGGGGTAGACTTCCACCAACACTACGTCACTAGTTATAAGTTATAAGCCCCGTCATTGACACGAGTTCACTCGTTACCTTTGGTGTGGCATATTACAGTTATATCCTTGCTGCCGGAGTGATCCGGACGAGGATAAGAATGGGTGTTTGGGTCATTGCAGGGGGGATGTGGGCGAGAGGATGGTGATGGTGGTGCCCGGTGGGTCACTACTGGATCCGCGGCGACGTTGGAGGTGACGCGGCTCTTACGAGGACACACCACACTCTCCCTTTTGACTTCCAGCTTAGCAAAATCTTTGCTGTTTAAGTCAAAAGGCCAGTCAACGGGATCCAGTGGAACTTCCTCTCCAATATTCATGAAAATAACTCTGATGTTCACTTTTTGAACACACAGACACATTTCTAATATATTTTCCTTAGAAATTTCACTGGTTAAATGAGGGTACCCACATATAGTAATGATAATGACACTAAAAAAATTTAACTATATACGTGTTAATATATTAATTTTACATAAAATTATATAACATCAAATCCTATGGCAATACAGAGGGGGGGAAAGAGGGAGAGAGAGAGAGAGAGAGAGAGAGAGAGAGAGAGAGAGAGAGAATGATCCATTTCTAAGTTAACTAAAGCTATCTAATTGTTGGTGACCCATGGTGTGAAAGTCCATCATCCATGTTGGAAAGAGGTAGTTAAAGGGCTACTATAATCTTCTTCCATCATAACTTCGGTGTTCTAATTTCCAAGAGAAAAGATAATGTTTATTAGTCCAGAATCATGCATATTTATACACTACATGCACCTTTCTCTACTGGATCAAATTAAGGGGGCCACACTCTCCTCCATTCTTCCTTCTCCTTTTTGCTTCTATATTGTCCTCCTCTTGCATCATCATCTCTTTTGGCATCTTTGCCTTCCACTTTCTTTTTTTTTAATGTTTCAATCCTTTGCGTGCATGTGTGGTACAATAGATACAGATATACATAAGAAAACTCATCTTATCCTATCCTATATGTATTTTAAAAAAAAGTTGGGTAGATAATTCTCATTGTTTGAGCATGATATTTCAATTAAAGTCTAACCATTTTTCGTTACAACAAAAAGAAATAACCTTTTAAATTTAATTATCCATTTTTATTTTAGCGAAAAAGTATCCCTTCCATTTCATATGATAATATGTATATATACATCAAATATCGTGCATTTGTTCATATATAATATTATAGCCCCAAGATGAGCTAGCATCATTTTCCTTTTCTTTCCTAAATGAACACAGTTTTGCCTACTCTGATGTGGCCAATAGAACAAATCATTCATTTGTAGACAGAATGAGAAAAAAAGGGGTTGTATTCTAGGACTAGTGCACAGGATATATAGAGTGCATGGAGGATTGATAATAATATCAGAAATATACGGATTGATAATTATATTATATATAACTATCCATGGTAGCATAATTGTTTAATCATCTCAGTTGCATAGTGGCAGCTTCAACCAGTTCCTGCAACCAAATTATAACTTGGAAAAGTAACACACATGTAGCAGAAATAAAGGAACACATACACAAGCTGACTGGTCCATTCTTTTTCTCCTCATTCTCCTTCATATTTGTTATAATACCATCTTCTTATATCTCCTGAAACTTTATTCCAATTCATGCTTGTCTGTCTGCTTGTACAAAAGCTCCAATTATTGCATTCTGTGGATCTCTCTTTCGGTGATGTACTGATCAATCAGGGATGGCATTGGACATATTTATTAATTTGTTTATTTATTTATATTCTGCCATCCAGAAGAAGCTCCAGTTTGCATGAGAAGTCGTCATTGTAGAGATCCTACGAAATCCAGTGTCCAACCGCACATCTCTCCATCTCCAAACATTTCAGTGAATTAAGATTCCGCTTTACACCAAAAGCACAAAAGATTCTGGATAAGGATATTAAGATCCTAAACAAAGATTCCAAAAGGACGTGTGGAGATTCAGATAGTGTCTGTCTGTTTGTACAAAAGCTTCAATTATTGCATTATGTGGATCATCTCTCTTTCGGTGATGTACTGATCAATCGGGGATGGCATCGGACATATTTATTTATTTATATTCTGTCTGTCAGAAGAAGCTCCAGTTTGCATGAGAAGTCAACAATCCAATCCAGAGATCCTACCCAATCCAGTGGCCAATCACACCTCTCTCCATCTCCAAACGTTTCAGTGAATTAAGATTCCTGTACCAGAAAGCTCGCTCTATACCCAAAGCACAATAGATTCTGGATAAGGATATTAAGATCCTAAACAAAGATCCCAAAAGTACATGCGGAGATACAGATAGAAAGCTAGTCTGACATACACAAACACAGTTCAGTCCCTCCTTTTTTTTCAAGCGTCTTGATGACCGTGGACAATTACATAAGGCCCAACATGCAACTAATTAGCTAAAGTGATTGTTGCAGATCCTAATATGAACCAGAACTTAGTATACATGATCACTGGACCTCTGATTCCTTATGAGTGTGGATGATGCAGTCAGAAGTTGGATGAGCAATGCAAGTGAGCACATAACCATTCTCCATCTGTGATTCATTCAGGAATGAGCCTTCTGACTGATCCACTGAACCTGATACCATCAGGCCCGCGCAAGTACTGCATGCTCCTGCTCGGCATGAGTATGGCAAATCCAAGCCTGCATCCTCTGCAGACTCCAGGATGTAGGCGTCGTCCGGCACGTTGATTTCGTGCTCCTCCCCCTGTGGACTAATGAGCTTCACCTTGTACGCTGACATTACCTCACGTGTCTTGCCGCAGTTTGATGCTCTCAGATTGAAGTGACCTGAGATATTCAGTGAAGAACCAAGCCATGAAGACCTTCTGATAACGGGGTGGGGCTTCAGATATTCACTGCAGTTGCTTTTGAATGCCGACGGCAGTACTGTTGTTGTCTTGGTGCATAGCACTGCAGCTATTGCCATTTCTATAAGGTTGACAAATGATCACAATATTCATCAATAAATTTATTTTATTTTATTTTATTTTTTTGCTTAGTTTCAGAACTCAGAAGCAATATGTTAATGGAAGAAAATGAAATGTGTTTATGACAGATTGGAATATGTAGTAGTTTAACTACAGACCAAGAACAAGATCATGTATGTTTGAATTCTTAAGATGACTAGTTCTAATGTAAAAATACAAAGACAATTAAGATGAGTGACCACGATATCCTAATAAGTATTAGTGTATTACCCTTTTACATCAGTCGCCTTGTCCCTAAAACTTGTGAACCACGAACACCGACAAAGAAACAGTATAACAAATCCATTCGAACAAGAAAGGTGATATCGCAAAAGGGAAGGAGAAAGAATATGAACAACAGGCATCATTGAGAAAAAACTGAAAAAGAAAACAACAATTGGACAGGGTAAGAAAGAACAGGATGGGATTTTAAAGAATACTAATTCTTCGTTTACATTTGTTCATCTTTCATCTTCAAATAAATGGAGAATCACCTTGTGTGAGAAGAAGAGAAGTAAGAAACCAAAAGTTGTCTACTGAATGCATGCAATTACCTTCCGGAGATCACCTTTTGGCTTCTCTAGATGGCTTCCTACTGCACCATTTCTGTTCCTCTATCTATCTCTCTCGCGGGTGGCTTTTATGTTTTAGTTATCTGGGGAACTCTGTGGAAAGCTCTAGCCAGCCGAACGAGCAGAGAAGCTCGAGGAGATCAGGAATGGCGTGTACTTGACAAGCGTTTCAATTTTGTCTCACACTTCGTCTTCGAATGCCAGCTGCGGAAGCTGACAAAGGCCCATTTTTTTTCATTGGTAAAATCAAAAGGCCCATATTTTGTTTTCGTTAAGAAAGGGCCTATATTTTCATCGTCGACCCCAGTTCTCATCCGTCCCCTTTGCGCCCCCCCGTCTCCAGAGACGCTCCCCGGCGGACGGGCGATCGACTGTCCTTTAACCGTCGACGACAGTAGCTTTCGGGGCTTGGAGTTCGTGATCGTTTCTCGAGGTCTGTCACCCAACTGAACTTTTTTGAGCTCTTGTTTTCGCAAATGGCGTGACCTTTTGGTTCCTTTAGGGAGGTGTTTGGCAACAGTTTCGTCCAACAATAAGACATTTGGTGAAATAAAAAATGATATTATTTATTTTTTGTATCATGTCAATTATTTTATTTTTCATTATCAAACCTATTGTAAAACGATAGTGATGTAATATTAAAAAAATTAAATGAACAAAAATGTCCTTAGGGGACAAATTGAGTCTTTTGATAAAAGAAAAAGAAAAAATAAGAAAAGCTTATAGCTAATCAAGGCCCACGTTAAAACTCCAAAATCTAAGGCATAACTATCTCTCATGTGCCTAAATCCCGCCCCCTCTTTTTCTTCCTCTGCGTAACAGCCGATGGCAACCCCCAAAACCCCTCCCATGCTACAGTAATCACTCCCTCTCTCTTACTCCCACTCTTCCTCTCTCCCTGAGTCTAAGTCTCTCTCTCCCTCTTGATCTCACGGCAGCAAGAAGTCCTATCTCTATCCCCACCTACTCTCTCACCTCACTCACCTTCCCTCTACCTCACTCCACAGCCTCCCTCAAGCACTCCTGCCGGCAGCCCCCGTTCCCTCCCTCACAGCAACCTTTTCCCTCTCCAAACCCCACCATTGTTGCTTTTGGAGCTCAAGAAGGAGGAGAAGAAGAGCAAGAGGGAAGAAGGACTAGAGCTTCAACCATTAGAAGAAGAGGAGATCAAGAGAAGAAGAAGGAGGATTGGATTCAAAGGCTTTTTGGACAAAAACCCTAGGTATGTAAGGGTGAATCCTTTTAATCCATCTAACACATGGATTAGAAGTCTCAACTTATGGAATGGATTGTTTATTGGATTTGTAGTCTTCATAAATGTTTCTGCCCTAAATTTCATTGAGCATGTGTCACCTTAATGTTAAGTTGATGTATGATGATAGTTATATGTTTAAAGATTAGAAACATGATTATCCCTAGTCCTGTTCCAACACGTTTTTGAATAGGTTATCATCGTCCAAAAATCGTGTATGATATATTGTTCGAAAGATCTCAGAGTCTAGTTTCCAGGGATTTTGGTTTCATCTCATTTGGAGCACTGCCACAAATTTAGGAAATCCACCAAATTCACCAACCACAAAACTTGGATTCACCTCAAAAGGAGGTGTCAATAAGGAGATATTAATCGTTTAGTGCTCAGCTGTCAAACTGGTTAAGGTGGTAACCACTTAGTCATTGTGAGAATGTATAAGGGTAAATGGTTAAAGGTTAAAATCTGAGAAAATTATATGTTGTTGCCCTAGGGTTCTAATGTGAAAATAAATTAGAAGCAACCAATTTAGTGACTTATGGAGTGAGTTACGGACATTGAAGCAATCAAATTAGTTTAGATTTGATTGTAAAATGCCTATAAATAGGCATGAACTCTTTTGTTATTGATAGTTCAATTATTATCCAATTATTTCATAAACCTGTGTGATTTTATTTCTCGGTGGATTCCGAGATTATTAAGCTATTGATGGTGCTTTGAACTATCGTCCGAAAGTTGTAATCTCCTCTACTTTATGATCTCCCATTGCGTCAGATTAACTAAAAAATGGTTCCATTTTTTTACATTTAGATGGGATCTGAGCTAAACAAATATTCATGTTACTTGAGAACAGCCTCATTTAGATATTGCACTTACATATGGTATTTTGAGTTACTGCATATTTCATTATTTTATATTAATTTATTAGCATCCTGCCATTTGCATTGATTGGTTTGACCTGACACGAAAGGTGGACTCCAATTCTATGTCCGATCCGAATTGTACAATGCTATTTAATTACTACCATCTAGGGCCACTCGATTCTGTTGCTGCTTTGCCATCCATCTTCTGTTCACTGCTGCTGTTCCTGCTCCTGCTCCCACCGCTTCGTTGGTCACCCCACCCCTCTCCCTTTGCTGGCTGACTGGCTCCATATTATTGTGTTTGCTTCTGAATTTTACATTTTTTTCTCAGTTCATTCTTGTGTGTGTTCATGAATCATTTGATAGTGTTCCTTTGGTAACTTGATGTTTGAACTTGGAAGTTTGCTTATTTAGTATCTTGTTTAACTATTGTTGTTTTATAATGTCTTACGAATTAATTTATGCATATATTTAGAGTCAGATTTCTGAGTTTGACAATATGGTGATAGGCAAAAGGCTGAGTGCCTCCCCAGGTTCTTCCTTTCCATCTTCTTTTGTCCTACCATGGCGACAACGCTAAGCAGTAGCTGGTAACCTTCTCCTACCTTGTTTGCTTCTTCATGTCTCATCCCCTTTTTGCATTTTAAAGATTACATTTTTATTACACTTTCATTCTTGAATTTCCATTGATCTATTATCATCTTTTTCCCTTTTTATTATGTTGCCTCATATGAAATTCCGATGAGATGTTTCTTAGGCCTTATATAGATGTTCTTTTGTCTTGTTTGTGTAGGGGAGTGGCCTATTAGGAAGATTGAATCCTGCTGAATTTAGTTTTATGTGGTGTCTTCGAAGGATTTGTTTAACTCATCAACAAAAATCAGAGGATTGTTCACAATTTTAATTCGGCGTCTACACTCTATAATGTTTGCATAAAATTGTCACCTGTTAGATCTCTCTTTGTATTGTACTTTATCCAGGTTCAATTCTCTGAGTTGACCCTTTTTCTGTAGTTTTCTTTTTTTTTTCTTTTGGTCAAGATCAAGAGCCCATTGGTATACATGAATAGTTTGACTAATTTAGTATTCAAGGGGAAATGAAAAGGATAAACCCTGACCAAACTGGGGACTTCAGAAATCATATCTTAGGCTACTAACTCCATCCACTTGGGACTCAAGAGCTAGTAGCCATAAGAATCAATATATGTAACTCTTAAAAATAGAAGACAAATCTGATTACATTTGACCTCACATAGCCTTCCTTTGCCCATTGGAAGATGATGATGCAAACCTCATGTCAGTATTTCTTTTTTAATTTCGAGAAAACCTCATGCCAGTGTCAGTTATAATTCAAGGATGGATTGCGAAGGATGTCATGAAGAAGAGAGACAACTCCAATTTTGATGTTGCATTTTGTCATGCAACCAGTCTTTAATGCATCAATTCCTGCATTTCAAAAAAATTTCCTGCATCAATTGCGGGAAGATTTGCATTTTCTCATATTTTCTTTAGAATCAATGAATAGAATTTAATGGAATGTATTGCTAAAATTGATACATTTTCATGTCAAAACAATTCCTGCTTTAGAGGTTTTGCTTACAGTGCCTTCTGGTCGTAGTGATCTTGAAGTAGACTTTGAATCAAGGGAGCATGCAAATATTGCCTATGCTGCATTGGTTGTTGATGAGGAGGTATGGCATTGTAAAAGTTATATAATGGTTATTATATTATTACAGTTTTAAGTTGATCTCGAGAACATAACAATAACACTAGCATTATTACACACTTACCATTACGTTTTGGCTTCCTTCCAATCTAACATTTACTCAACAAAAATACCTCCTTCCAATCTAACGTTTTCTCAGAAGTACAAAGGCATGCAAGAATAGAGGTAAATGCACATTACTCGAGTACTTATTCCTTTTATCATTTTGTTTTCTTGATACAGTTGCAGCCAGACAAGGTAAAGAGGCAGGTGTCCATCTCTGATAGCAGAATTATTGTGTGAGTTCTCATGTCTCTCTTTTTGTTGGCACAACATCTTTCTATTTTTTTTATAAATTTTATCTTTACGATAATTTGTCATTGCTAATTTTTCATCATTGATGCTTCAGGCAATTTGAGGCAGTGGAGCCTAGATTCTTACGGGCATCCTTTAGTTCCTTTGTGGATCTTTTGATACTTACTACTCAAATTATTGAAGAGTATGGAAAGAAAGCAAGTGATGTTCATCGGCAATGACCAAGTAGATTTTTGTTTTCATCTTATCATACTGTAGTGATTTCTAGTGTAATACGACTCATGGTATTACTAATGATCTGGTATTATACTTCCGGGGTATTCTTAAGGTGTGTTTTAATACATTGCCTGACAATCTTAGATGGCAAAGGTAATATGTCACTATTAATTGCCTTGCAGACTTTTCATTTTTAAAAGATGCAATATGTTTAATTATCTCGTCTTTTTTTCTTCATTTTGTCATAAATGCATTATCGTTCGCAGATTGCTAGCAATCGTGGTTTGTTTCATAGAGGATGGCCTCTATGGGGAATCCAAATGAAGAATTTACATATAAATCTGCCACTTCATTCACAGAATCTTCCTTTTTTATGGTAAAAGGTGATGTAACCTTTTCCGGTGTCATCTTATCTTTATGGCTACCTTTACTGCAGTTTGGAAGATTCTCTTTATGATTGCTAAAAAAAATTGCCAGTGCGTCTCTTAAGTTGATGAATCTACTGAATCCCGTATGTGTTTTCTGATTCTATCTTTAGGGAAGCTTTGATTTCGCTTTCTTCTCATAACAAATTCAAATGCATTTCTCTTTTGATCTTTCCATCTGATTTTCTTCCAGTAATTTTCTATCATCTTACTTTACCTTATTTTAGTTTGATATTTCACAATGTCATCGCTTGACAATTACAATGGGTAAAACTAGAATCGAAGGATACTCTTAAAGATGGAACCTGATTTGACTCTGTTTATTACTTGGCCGAGGCGAAAGACCCCAATCCTCATTTTACTTGCTATAAAACATCTTGCTTTAGCTACTATCAGATCAAGAAATCCTATTTAAGTTGATTCGTGTAAAAGTTTAGTCTTGAAACGAGGAGGGGGCTCCAAATTGTCTGCGCACCAAAAATTTTGTTTTTGAAATATTACTAGCATCTCAAGTGCTCGCATGATCGATTAATTTCTTTATTGTGTTTTGTGCTTCTCTTCATCTCAATCGCTCCAAATTTTGGGGTTTCTCTGACCACAAGAGTCAGAAAACAAATAGATATCAATAACAGAGTGGCGACTTCTTTGGATCCTTTTTTTTTTCCAGTCCGGGGCGCTTTGCCGAAACAAAACATGGAACTTGAAGAGGAGAAAGAAAAAATGTCTCTCTCTGCTTCAAATTTCACGCTAAAAGCATATGCAAAATAGGCATCAGCGTAAAGCTATATTTGCTGAATGATTGCGATGTTTTCTTCAAACCATGTGCATAGGGGAAATCGTCAACTGCAATTTTCTTCTAATGTCGAAAGGACATATAGCTTGATTTTGTAGTTAAATGAGATCTCAACTACCCTTTGCTTTTGAACTCCATCAAGATATATACAAGAGATGGCCCATGCATTGCATAACTATTTAGTAGCAGCTCAAGCGTTTTTGCAGACATACATTCCATCCAGTTAAATTGATTAATCAAGGGGAAAAAAGATAGATTCTGTTTATTCATTCATGTAGGCACCAACCTTTATCAAATACCAATCATTTCATCAGAAAGAGGAATTATTTCCTGCATATTCAGTAAGGTTGCTATGCGAAGCTTACAAGGGAGTCCTTGTTAGCACACAAATGATGTGTTCATCCACATTCCTTATTCCTTGTTGCATATGAGGCAAAATATTGTGTCATGGTATCATCAGAATATGTAATAAACATCAGTAGTGCCGCAACAAAACAATACATGGATTTCAAAAGACACAAACGTAATGAGGAGGTATTTTGTAAGAGCAGACATGCTGGATGAATTAGTTCTTGTTAATTACGACCTTCCAACAGAACAATTAATCCGCAGCTGGGGCCGGGCGTTCGTCCGCCGGCGGCACTCCTCCACCAGCGCCTCCCTGGCCGTCCGCAGGCCCTTGGGAACGAGAGGCTCGTCGAAGACCGACGAGTCTATCCAGTCCTTGAGCAGACCTTCCTGCCCCCATCTCTCGGGTATCCGGACGCGACCGGCCATCTCCTCCCTGTGCCGCTTCAGGTGCTCTCGGCCGCACTCCTGATCCGCCGCGTCCGAGCTTGCTGCAGGCCTCACCTGCGTGTCCTCCGGCGCCCCAATGACGCCGCCTTCTGCTGCTGCCGGAGGAGCCGTAGGGCTGCAGGAAGCATCCGAGATCACCTGCAGCTCGTTCTCGGTCTTCATCGCCTGAAGTCCACTGCTGACCTCTTCAGACGTCTTGCAGGGTACTTCTGATTGCTTCATGATGTCCTGCGGTTGTTTGCTATCGTCAGAGAGTTCCATGCATGCCGCTGCTTAACTTGCTGGGAAAACAATCAATGGGTCAGTTTATGTATTATATAAGCACTCTTTCTTCCTTCTTCCTTGTTACTGCATAATTCTTTGAAAAGACTTGGAAGAAGAAGAGAAAAACAAGAGAGGACGGTGTGGTGAGGTCGATCAATCTAATCCATGGTGGTCAAAGAGAATGGTGTGATCACGCTGAGAATGGAAGGGAGAGCATGAGGCATGGAGAAGGAGAAGATAGAGGGATGAGTGGGGGGACTTGAGAACACGTTAGAAGTGCTACTTCATATGGCGGGTGTTGAGGGTACGTGTCCATTGCGTCAGGCCAAGTTGTGTGGCTGATCTCGACGTTTGTTTATTTCAAAGAATCCAATTCCTAGTCTGCTGTTGCCGCTCCTGTGTGTGCTTTGTGTTGTGTTGTGCGTGTGTGTGTCTGAGAGAGAGAGAGAGAGAGAGAGAGAGAGAGAGAGAGAGAGACCCGGGTGGGGATGTATGTGCTACAATCTGTGGACTGGGCCAGCCAGCCAATGGAATGGGAGGATCTGATCTGATATTTCTTTTGGAGTTTAAAAATAAAATCTTATTCTTACAAATCGTTCACATTCTAATTAGTGGCAAATGTCACATGACATGACTAGTGCTCAAAAGGCCAGGGCTTACTTTGTGCCAAAAACAAAAGTAGGTCTATGTGTATGCTTATTGTGGACAAACCATGGAGTTTTGACCATTCAATTCTCATGGCTGGATTTTTCTTTTCCTCATCTGATTAACATCTATTTATGGTAGGAGAAGACAAAGCCTATAATAAGTTTACATTTTAGTAACACAAAGTTGGACAAATTATCTGTTTAAGAAAAACAGCAATGCGTTTTCTTTTATATAATTATTACAGTACAAGGAGAGTGTTCAGCAACGAGGTGTTGATTACCTTTTAGCCTGCTAATTCCATAGTTGGCTTAAAAAAATACATTGTGTGAAACAAATATAGAATTCTTTTTCGGTTAAATGAAATAATATATAGTTAATTGGCAAGGGGCGTGATGAGGATATTTGGATGATGTAGATTGTAGACCACCTTATTTGGTGCATGAGCAGAAAGCTGAGGCTTCCTTGTCCTTTCCTAAGATGCAATAAAAGCGAACTGAACAAATTTTCGTGGTGCTCATGAAAAGGCCAACAGGTGAATAAAACACACCAAAAGTTGTGATCCATGACATCTATCACAAGCTCTTAGATTACATACATACAAGTTGCAGACAAAATTGAGGAAAAAGAAACCAACTGTTGCTTACTGACAATTCGTCTATTTTAGAGGTATTTATTCCATTAACTCCACCTATATACACATTCTTCCTACAAGTAGTTCATTTGTCAAGAGGACACGTTTTTAATTTAATTGCTTTCGATTTTTTATTCGACAGTAGACAAGTAGCTTATCAAAATTTCGCAAATCTGCCATCCTCATAAAATGCAACTTGCAAGTAAATTGCACAACTGATCGCTCAGTGCTGCTGCATTCGCGTTACCCACACACACACACAAAAAAAAAAGGCAATAATTTCATCGATATTTTCTTTCTCCTTTTGAATGGTCACGTTGTCAATATGAATTTTTTTTTAAAAAAATCTCAATTTGGACAAAAACTCTATCAAACAACAATATTGAACTTTGATGCATACAAATTTACAGATGTCCCGGGACTAAGATATCCCTAATTTCATTTGTGTAACTAATTTCATGTTTTTATTTTAATGTATAAAAAAATTCAATAAGTTATTATCGCTCGGTAAACTTAGTTGGAAGAAATGAATAAGCTTAAAAATGATCGAACACAATAATTGGCTATTTTTTATGCAAATTGTTGATAATGCTTTGAATCTGAACCCAGTTGTAATTTCATGTGATCCTTCTACGTAGTCAAACGTTTCAGCAGAATTCTTCTACGGGTCTCGAGATAGATGTCTTATTTTGAAAGATTAATTTAGAATCCCAATCGGTCTGTAATTTCTATCATCTGTTTAGGAGAGTATCTATATAAATTATCTAGAGTTCAAATAGAGACTCATCCTTGTAATCATCGTTATTCTATAACAAAAAGTCATCGCCATTTTTTTTTCTTTGTGTCTTCTGTGTTCGTGCGATCTTTCTCCCTCTTTTCGTAATAAATAATTTTTTTGGAATATACGGAGGTGTAAATTCAAAAATAAATATGTAGATTAATATTCGAATATATTTATTTAAATAATTTATTGATATCATTGTATCAAACAATTAAAGTTATTTTTTAACTTTCTATATTAAAATCCAACGTCAATTCACTACCTTTATGAATTTACTCGTGCATTTTCTCTTTTTTTTTTTGGTAAAAATGCATGGAATAAACTTGTATAATACAAAAGTGTGCAAAGGAGACGCACCAATTTTGCTGCGCTAAAGAGTTGGAAGCTTTATAAAGTCGACGATGAAGGAGGCCGCGGTGTTGGCCCAACTCATCCAGTCGTACGCGCGAACCCGAAAGCTCGGCCGCGGCAGGCAACTCCACGCCCACCTCCTCCTCCATGGCGGCCTCCCCTCCGCCTTCCTCGCCAACCACCTCCTCAACATGTACGCCAAGTGCGGCGACCTCCGCACCGCCCTCGCCCTGTTCGACGCAATGCCCCGCAGGAACCTCGTCACCTGGACCGCCCTCATCTCCGGCTTCGCCCAGAACGCGAGGCACCTCGACGCCGTTGCCGCCTTCGCCGCCATGTGCGCCTCGGGCGTACGCCCCAACGAGTTCGCCCTCTCCAGCGCCGTCCAAGCGTCGGCTTCCCTCGGGTCCTCGGCGTCCGGAAGACAGCTGCACTGCGTGAGCCTGAAGCTGGGCTTCGCCGCCGAGCTGTTTGTCGGGAGCAATCTCGCCGACATGTACTCCAAGTGCGGGTCCGTGGGCGACGCGAGCCGAGTCTTCGACGAAATGCCTTGCAAGGACGAAGTGTCCTGGACAGCCATGATCGACGGGTACGCGAAGAACGGGGACTTCGACAAGGCGCTGCTGTCGTTCGCGGAGATGCTTCGGGCGGACTTATCTGCCGTCGACCAGCACGCGCTGTGCGCTGCGTTGAGCGCAAGCGGCAGCCCCAGAGCCTACAGTTTTGGCCGCTCGCTCCACGCGTGCGTGTTAAAGCTGGGGTTGGATTCTGACACGTTTGTCGTCAACGCTCTGGTAGACATGTACGCAAAAGCTGGAGATTTGGACAGCGCCTCAGCAGTGGTCAGAGGAAAGCCCGACGGATGGAACGTGGTCTCGTGCAGCTCTTTGATCGATGGGTATGCCGAGGCCGACTGCGTCGAACAGGCCCTGAGAACATACATCGAGTCCCGTAGGCGTGGAATTGAGCCAAACGAGTTCACATTCTCAAGCTTGATCAAGGCCTGCGCTGCAGACGCCGTGGTGGAGCAAGGCGCGCAGTTCCACGCCCAGGTGATCAAGAACAGCCTGATGCAGGATGCATTCGTCTCGTCTTCCTTGGTCGACATGTACGGCAAGTACGGCCTACTGAAGTGCGCAGTTCAGGTGTTCGATGAGATTGAGCACCCCAGCGAGAGCGCATGGAACGTGATGCTAGGCATGCTAGCACAGCACGGCCATGGCGATGAAGCTGTTGAAACGTTCGAACGAATGATTTCAAGGGGATTTCGACCCAATGACATAACATTCATCAACCTCTTGACAGCTTGCAGCCGCTCGGGTTTAGTGGAGCAGGGCCTCCGATACTTCCATTCCATGAACAAGGTGTTCGACGTCGATCCCCGGGACGACCATTTCTCCTGCATCATAGATATGCTGGGCCGGGCTGGAAAACTCAAAGAGGCAAAAGAGTTCATCAGCCAAATGCCATTTGAGCCGAACGCCCATGGCTGGTGCTCTTTGCTCGGTGCTTGCAGGATTCATGGGGATAAAGAATTAGGCGAGATTGCAGCTGAAAAGTTGATGAAGCTCGAACCAGATAATAGTGGAATCCAGATTCTGCTGTCCAGCGTATATGCATCAATTGGTCGATGGGACGAGATGAGAGAAGCAAGGAAACAGCTGAACGACAGCAAGGTGAAGAAGCCGCCTGGTTTCAGTTGGCTAGATGTGAATAAGGAAGCACGTGCTTTTGGATTTGATGACTCACTGGCGTCCGCAGGACTATGAATTATAAGAAGAATCTTGATGAGAAATGGACGGAGGGCATACTTTTTTTTGTTTCGGATGCCACCTGGGAAGCGGTCATTCAATCCGAGTTATGCATTATGATGACGGGTTGAAATATTCGATCCACCAAATTTAACTATTTTGATATCATTTCGAGAAATATTCGATCCATCAAATTTAACTATTTTGATA
Source organism: Pontederia crassipes (assembly GCA_030549335.1). Classification (NCBI taxonomy): domain Eukaryota; kingdom Viridiplantae; phylum Streptophyta; class Magnoliopsida; order Commelinales; family Pontederiaceae; genus Pontederia; species Pontederia crassipes. The sequence continues at coordinate 69,490,338 of CM060193.1, read as the reverse complement.
TCATTTCGAATAATATGTCTAATTATGAGAGGTGAAGTTCCGTACAAATTTGAACTCGAGATCGGTTAAGCGGGAGGACTTAATAGCTGTTATCCACAGCGGGCAGGATTTTGGGCACACATGTTTGTAAAGAAGCATTTGGGGGATTTCGGTGGGTTGCCGTTCTGTTGTCAAACTCATCTCCAAGACGGGAAAAAAGAGAGATTACAATAAGTGAACGATCATCGGCAATCCTTATTCTTTGGAGCGATGGTAATTATTATGGTCGGGTTTATATGTGCAAACTCAATAGAACCATTCTGGATAATTAGTTTGCATTAAACGGATAATAGATCACGAAAATTTTGTATGCTTTTAGCAACACAGATACAAGGAGCAAATACTTGTAAAAAAATTGCTTCATTATTTAGAGCACTGAAGAATACAAGGCACAATACCTTAAACAAAGAAAAAAAACTGGGAAAGGCAAAGCAAACTGACGTTGTTATGACAACAAATTTAAAATGCTTCTACTAGAAATTCTATCAAAGAACTAGAAAAAGAAAGAAAACCCTATGTTACTAAAGAAAGTTTATCAGAATCGTGGATAGTGAGGGCGTCCTTTCTTCCGCAAGAATTCGGGGATGTTGGCAAAATTTCCCTCAGCAGATGAAGAAGTTGGGCGTCGGTTGACTCCCAAACTATCAACATGACCAGCTTGAACTCCCTTCAGTAAGCACAAGTGCATAAGTAAAAAGTACAAAAGACGACTATCAGGACCTACAGAATTGAAAATGCAGGCACGGGCAAATGCGACCTACCTGCAAAGTCCGATTATCTGGCTCATCTTGCCGTTTGAATCCAGTAGCAATCAAGGTTATGCTCACCTGCGTGCAATTGATCATATTATTATCATATGATGAAACTGACTACTGTGCCTAGAGAGTTCAGCTTAAAAGACTCCTTGAGTCTCAAAGTGATACATGTTATTCTCTTTTTAAAGATAATTTAGCTAGTTTTTCCTCCCGTATCTGCGTGTAACATCTCTGACTCGTGCAATACAATCTAAACACTCTAGTTAGCAAGATCAGAATATTCCTTGTGCAATATGGAGCAAACAGCCAAAATAATAGTCAATTACGATATTTTCCAGTGATTAATGCATGGTCAACAAGTTTAAAAGAACAAAAGAAAAAAGACAGGCTGCAGCTTGTTCTATGCGATATAAAGTTTTATGTTTAAACTTCAGAATAATATACCGAAAGGTTTGGTTACTAATAGAGCGGAATGGCGTCGTATGATCCATGTAGCCGACCCCACCTAGTGGGATAAGGCTTTGTTGTTGTTGTTGTTTAAACTTCAACTTACTTGACCATTGAGTGATTGATCCAGCACTGCTCCAAATATTAAATTTGCATTAGGATCAACGAGGTCATAAATTACCTCGGCTGCAGCATTTACCTACAGACCACAAAAAGAGTGAAACAATGCAGGTGGTAGGATATTAGATGGATAAAGATCAAGTGCTATATCTTTTTTTTTATATCTTTAGTCCAATTCGACTGACTTTTGGTTGATGACAAGATATCTACCATTTTCAAAAGCTGTGTGTTTGCAGAATCATTTTTAACTCATTTCAACAGAGCACAAGTTACTTGGTGTTCAAAAGGATATAACTAACCAGCCAGCTCTTTGGTGGGCTGCTTGGTACCTAAAGTCCTCTAAAGATCAAAGGGTCCGAGTCTTGGATGAGATGCAGTTTCTTTCTAACTTATTTCCTTATACTAAGCTATGAACCCCTTCTCTAACTAAAAAAATGAGATAAAACTAAAAATCATGGACCTCCGAGAAGAGTACCAAGTATCAGTTCCAACTTGCCTCATAAAGGGTTAAATCACTCCCTCCGGTGATGTTCCACACAATTCCTGTAGCTCGTTCTATACCAATATCAAGTAAAGGTGACTGGATTGCATTTAGTGCAGCATCTCTTGCCCTCGACTTGCCTGCAATATGACTTAAAGATAATCAAGTGTCCCATTAAGGGTAGAAAAGCCATGCAGTTGTTAAAAAATCAAAGAGCATACCAGCTTTACTCAGGTATGGATTATGCTAAAAGGGATCCTAGGACGATTTTTTATGACACGTGAAGTAAGGGGCCATTTGGTTGCCGGATAAAGGCCGGAATATTTTAGCCAAACATGACGTAGAATAAGGTTATTTCGGTCAAACTTCGAAAAGTTCGAAAGCACATTAAAAAGTGTGAAACAACCGTTTTTAACCCATAAAGAAGAATAAACTTATTCTTCTAAAACAGAAGAATATAGTTATTTTTTCAAATTTTCAACCATATTTTTATTTTTAAAAAATGTAATCATATATTATTATATAAATATTTTATTATTATGATATTGAACACCAACTATGTATAATAAAATATTTAAATATAAAATATGATATTTTTAAATTTTATTCTCTTCAAACCAAACGATAAGTAAATAAGAATGAATATATTTATTTTTTTCAGAAAAAAAAAATCCTGTCGAATAAAGGAGGATTGTGTTAGGCCTATGTTTTATAGCCGGTCCCAAGCCCGGATAAAGGAGGAGGGTTGTGTTAGGCCTCGACAGCCAGCGTAAAACCCTGTCGAATCGCATGAACATAGATCAACGAATGCGGAATGACGTCGTATGATCCATGTAGCCGACCCCACCTAGTGGGATAAGGCTTTAGTTTAGTTTTTATATTTATTTTTTTCAGAATATGATGTTACATTGTTTTATTCTCTTCAATTTTATCCCGCAACCAAATGTCCCCTTAATTTCTTGCCTCCAGACCACACATGTAACCTAAATAATAAGATCTCATGAGTTCTGTTTATCATTTTACATCAAGCAAACAAACAATATTGAAAAGGAAATTTCTTTTTTTCTCAACAGATTGCCTTTGCTGATTTTTTTAATCTTTGAATTACCTGTGGCAGTTCCTATACCCATTAAGGATGAACCAGCATTTTCCATAATGGCCCGCACATCAGCAAAATCAACATTAACCAATCCCGGTACCTGAAATTGGAGGCGGTCGCTAAATTACAATTATAATTCAACACCTAACAAAAATTGTACAACCATCTATTCACATATTGCATAACTGACATGAAAGGCTGCATTTTTATGAATAATCAAGAATGAAAAAGAAGATAAAAATAAAAAAAGGAAACAAGGATGCTTTATATAATGTCTACGGTATAAGTGCTGATGTCTGAGAAGGGACCCATCAGAGAGTAACTCTGGGTGGTAATGTCTACCAATGGAAATAGTGACTTTCAGTTTTGAATACTATTAAAAAAAAGTCGGCTGCATGGGGGTACATACTGTGATTATATCAGAAATTCCACGAACACCTTGCCTAAGTATATCATCGGCCAAGTTGAATGCTTCCGTTACTGGAGTATTTGGAGAAACAGCTGTCAATAGCTTGTCATTTGGGATAACAATGAGCGTGTCAACATTGTTTCTTAGCTCTGCAATTCCTTCTTGCGCCTGAACAGTTCTTCTTCTTCCCTCAAAGGAAAATGGTGTAGTCACAATGCCTACAGTTAATATACCCATAGACTTGGCAATCCCAGCTATTACAGGTGCAGCACCTGTCCCAGTTCCTCCTCCCATTCCAGCCTACAAGCAGAAATCCAGAGCATCACTGGCAAGAAATATTGGATGATCAAACTAACGAAAAAGATGACACCACTGCAATTAATCAATACACCATATGCAATCACCATATCATATTAGTTCCGAATTTTTTATATTTTTAGCAAGAATTTACAACCTAGCATTTTTTATCAAAAGGAGGTGATCAAAATATGGAAAAGAAAGCAGCAATTTACTTTGACCAAAATATTCAATCATCAAACTTGCTTATACAATTAACAGTTAATTTCAAGCGACGGTCTACTACAAAATTGTATGATTTACATACCGTCACAAAAAGCATATCAGCACCATAAACTGCCTCTTGTATTGACTCTGTGCTCTCCTTGGCCGCATTCATCCCAATATCTGGCTTGCCGCCAGCACCAAGACCTCTAGTTAGATCCCGACCAATTTGCAATCGATTCTCAGGATACACAGGTGACATTCTCATTGCCTGTGCATCTGTGTTAGTGATCCAAAATTCAACACCCTTCATGGAACTCTCGATCATTCTGTTGACAGCATTGGAACCACCTCCACCAACACCAATCACCTTGATTTTTGCCTCATTATAATCATTGGGAACAGACTCCTCTATGTTATCAATAAAAATGCCACCACCAGGAGTTTCCTTCCTTGGATCTAGAACCATGTCTTCACCTCGCAGAAGGGAAATCTCTGGATGATTATTCAAGAAAGAGTCCTTGCTGGAATGGGAATTTATATTGTGGGAGTTCATAGAGCATCTAACGCCACAAGTAGAAGAAAAACGAACTCTCTGTCTTATGTGAAGTGCATTCCTTTCCACTAGCATTCCAGCCAACCCATTTACATTGGTCGCTCTAGGTCCAAGCGTGGATGAACAGCGAAACAGGCATTCCTGATTTAATGGAGTAAAGCATGGCAATTGTACTGCCATCCCGACGACTAAAATAGGATCAGTTCAGGAGCTTAGAGAGCAGAAGTCACCACCTCCGACTTCAACAACATAAATGTCCAAACTTTTATGATGTAATTTGAGGAGCACGTTCTAGATGCAGATAATGTACATTTAAAATGCAAATGAGTAAATTATAGTTGAAGAAAGAATGCAAGGAAAAGGAAAAGAATCAGAATGCGACTCACACAAGGAAAACCCCAAATTGGCACCTTGAACCAAGGAATTATCTGAAGTGGAGCTGTAAATTCTGAACTCTTTCCGGTGGTTGAAACACAAAATTCTCAGCTTTCAAATTGGAGGTGACAAGACTTCACATTGCAGATAACCCTACAAAAGAAACCAACAAAAATTCTCATCAGAAACCGACTCTGACGGAAACACAAACTCGGCAATAGATCACATTTTCACCAGAAAAGAGATAAATTTTACCAACAAAAACAAATCGATTCAAGGTATAGATTGCATTACCAGAACCGGTCCAGATTTGATCTGCTGGCTCATAAAGAGAAGAGAGCGAGCCGCGAGCGAGTGCGAGAAAGTGGAAGGAGGCGGCGTCAGAAGTGGAGGGTTTTATTTTTAAGCGGATTGGTTAGTTAGAAAAACTAATAACCGCTTTAGGTTCGGAGATCCGATATAAAATTCCAGCAGGAACTCCACTGTTTTTTTTTATGGAAAGATCATTTTCATTAATATAACAGCGCGAATTGTCAAAGTACAAAAATTGGAGTGCCTTCGAAGGTTGGCAAATAAGGCAGTCATCATAAATAGACAGAACCCTCTGTCAAATCGACTCCGCGGTTGCCATCTAGGAATTGAAAACAACCTCATTCCTAGCACGTCACAGACCCCACAGACAGACACCAATAAAAGATCTCAAATTTAACTTTGAACTAGGATTCAAGGAAGACCCCTTCCGCAACCAGGGGTCATTAGACCAATGAGGAAAAAGTTCAAAATTAAAATGGATCAGAACCGAACAGAAAAAGGACAAGAAAAAAACATGGTCAACCGTTTCAATATGTGCACCACAAAATTTGCAAATGGGATTCAGGGAAGAGACAAAACGTACTAGAATATCAGCAGTGGGAAGCCTTTTGTGCAACAACTTCCAAAGAAAGGTTTTAACTTTAGGCAAGACACAGTTTCTAGAGAAGGTTCCAAGAAGGCATATTAGGCAAATTATTCATTCCAGATGCCCGTCCAGGCAGAGTCGATGGTAAAGAGTTGTCCATCATGAACCTGTAAACAGAATTCGCTTTAGCCACACCTTGAGTATCCATCACCCAATGCCAGGAATCATCATTAGCAGCAAGAGACAAATACACCGAGAGAATGCAGTTAATTAATTCAGGCCCAAACATCTCAGAGAGCAACACATGATTCCAACAGTGGTCAGAGATAAGATTCTTAACTAATAACCCTTGATAAATGCAGTTGACATTAATATATGTAGGTTTCCAAGCAAGAGGTATACTAAAGATCCAGGGATCATTTACTACAGAAGTATCATTCCCATTACCAATCATTTTCATAAAACCAAGTTTGGTGCAATTCATAGTATTGTTAACGGCTTTCCAACACCAAGAGGAATATCTGAGAGGAGTATAGAACATCCACGGATGAGAAATACCATACTTATGCCTGACTAGCTGTACTCAAGGAACATTCTTATTATTTAGTAGGTCGACTCTTTTTGCTAATAAGGAGGTATGGATGTGTTTAAGATTCTTGATACCCAGCACACCACAAAGTTTTAGCTACTGAATAGTCTCCCAATTGATCAAATGGATACCCTTTTTCTCACTATCTAAGCTCCAAAAGAAAGATCTATTATGCTTTTTAATGGCTTCAATGATTCCATTAGCAATATAGGAGGAGCTTGAGACATACACAGGGATGAAATTAATAACAGAATTGATAAGGACAACTTTACCAGCCTAACTAAGAAGGATATGCTTCTAGCCAGTCAACCTTTTAGTAACTTTATCAATAATAGTTCTCTGAGTATTAATGGATATATATTTGAATGAGATGTGAATGCCCAGATAATAAAATGGGAAAGAGCCAACTCTAAAATTTAGAATGTTCTGAATTACATTTTTCTTGTTGGCAGCCAATTTAGAGGGGTAAAAGATTTCAGATTTATTGTGATTCATCCTTTGATTAGTGAGATTCTCATAAGCTTGAAATAATTTCCTCAAGACAATACAATTTGATTTAGTTGCAGCAATACAAATTAAAAGGTCATCAGCATACATAAGGTGACTGAGCTTGAAGGAATTAATAGAGTATGGAATTAAAGCACCCATATGGACTTGATGATTAATCAATGAGGTCAGAACCTGTGAAACCAAAATAAATAAATAAGGGGACAGAGAGTCATCCTGTCTAATTCCCCTATGACTGATAAAAGGGGAAGAGACAAATCCATTTATATTGCAGGTAAAAGTGGGAGATTTGATACAGGTAAGAATCCAGGAAATAAAGAGAGGAGGGAAATCCATTTTTAGTAGGATAGTTTCAACAGCATGTCAAGAGACTCTATCAAAAAAAAATTTCATGTCAACCTTAAGCATAAGGAACTTCTTCCTACCCCTAGCAATGGAGTGGGTGACCTCTTGAGCAATAATGATGTTGTCCTGAATAGATCTATGTGGCAAGAAGGCAGATTGGCATTGGTCAATCAATAAGTCCAGAGTAGACCTTAGCCTCAGAGCCAGAACCTTGGAGGTGATCCTATACAACACATTGCAAAGAGAGATATATCTAAAGTCAGAAACCCTGACAGGAAATTCCTTCTTAGGAATGAAGATGAGAGAGATTTGGATCTAATCAGAGGGGAGGGAGAAGGAAGAAAGAGCCTCTCTAATGTGCATGCAGATGTCAGGGCCCACAATATCCCAATAATGCCTATAGAATTTTACGGTGAAACCGTCCAGGAGCCTTACCTGAACCCATACTCCAAAGACAGTCCCTAATCTCACAATCAATAATTGGTGTTGTCAAAGTGTGCCACCAGTTGTGATCAAGCTTTGGGAGATCAGGCCAAGTAGCATGTAAGGAACTCCACTGTTGGATCCGGTGTGTTTTATACGTGACGGCTTCTCGGGCGTACAAAGTTTTCTTCGGCCTTATATGAAAAATATAATAATGAAAAAGTTTTCTTTGGCCGTATATGAAAAAATGTAATAATGAAATTTTAAAATTTTTATTTGATAGATAATTTTTAGTGGATGTTTAAATAAAAAAATAAGAAGTAAAAATATAATTTATTATTTTCTGAGCTATAAAATTATAGTAAATAAAAATATTGTATGTATTATTTATTTAAAATTTAGATCCAAATATAATATATTTTTAAAAAACAATTGAATATTTTAATTAATAAAATTCTATTATAATAAATACAATATTATACATAAGATTTTACATTAATTTTATTTAATTAATATTATCATACAATAAATATAATGCTTACATAAATTCAGTTAATTAATATGATTTTTTATAAAAATTTTATTATACTATAATACTAAGTAAAACATTTTAACTAATTAATAAAATATTTTTAAATTATTAGAACTAATTTTTTAATTAAGAAAATTGAATAATTTATTTTATAAGCTGAATAATAATGCACTAATAAATAAATAATATACATATACATTAAAAATAATTAAAAGAAAAAACAAAAGTAAAAAAGGTGAAAAGTAAAAAAAAACTAAGTTCTTACTTCTGACAAGAGCATTTGGAAAGTTATTATTGAAAGTAAGTAATTCACGTTCTTACTTTATATAATTCTCATAAGTTTGACAGAAGTTGAACAGAACTTGCTCAAATTTAGCATCCAAACACTTGAATTTTGTCTCTTTCTTGTCTCTCATAATTTAATCTTTGTAAAACAATGTTAAAAAAAGTACAAACTCTTTAGTTAAAATTTGAACTGACGAGGGAGCATTTGATATATTGTAAATTTTACATATGAGGTAGGATATAAAGGTCTAACTAAATCAAAATGTTTCTTTATATAATTAATAACCAAGGGCCCATTTGGCTTGATTGATATAATAACTGATAAGTTGAAGTACTATAAGTTGAAGTGTTGATATAAGTTGAATATGATTTTAGAAATAAACAATTGCGTGTTTGGTAATAAAAAATTTATAAGTTATTATTTTAATCAAATGATAAAAGAAAGTCTTTAATATTGTAATAGAAATATTTGAAGAAAAATTATATATATTTTAAGGATAAAATAGTAAATTTATTGATCAAACTAATCAATTTTTTTCTTACATAAAATAAGATGTGTCCCTCGGCTTATTTTTTTACTAATAAGAAAGTAAAATAAGTGCTTATCAACTATTTCTTTTAATTATCAAATAGGAAGAAATTTTTAAAATTACGTATAACTTAGCCAAACAGTCCCTAAGAAACACGTTTCATGTGATTGAAATTATTATTTTATAATAACAATATAATTATTATTAATATTTACATGTGTAAAAATATAATAATGATCTTAAATATGATAATACATATTTAAAATGTTTGAAATATTTATGTTTTTATTTGTAGTCTCATTTAAATTTATAAGAAAAAATATATTAAATACATTTAACATAAAATGTAATTTATTTAGTTCATTTATCTACATCATATTTTTGTACATTTGTCCTACGTGATTATTTTTTTTATTGAAGTATGTAAATCCTATATAATCTAAAAATCATAGGTAAGCAATAAACATATATAACTTGTTAACTAAAAACTAAATAATATACATTTTCATCTATGGAATTATATCCAAACTAATAAGCTCTTCATTTTTTTAAAGAAATTAATGGTCTCATATTTTCAACATCTCCTAATCCTAATGTCCCAATCATCTATAGCATTGATGACTTCACTAAGAAGAGAGTATAGCATCTTAATAAAAAAAAGTAGAAAAGTCTTGTACATAAGCACACTACGAAGAAAAATATCTTCTTTATTTATAGAGAGGAAATAGAGAAGGTTCAACTATCTAGGGGAGATGAATGAAAAAAAATTATGAAAACATTAATATTAAAATTAATGAGTTAGTGGATTAATGATGATAAAGTAACAATGGGACAATATTAAATTACTTAATGAGTTGATTATAATGATCAAAAGTTGTGGGAAGGAGTAAAGAAATTGAAATAAAGTGGAGTTAAGTCCCAAAATTTATATTTTAATTATTATGCTATAATTTTATTAACTTAATTTTAAATCAATAATTAAAATTGTCTTATTACGTTCTCCTGCAATAATTAAATAATCTAACAAATTTTGATAGTTGTTGTGATAAACTAAATTTATTTCATGCAATATGTTAACCCACCTCCTCCATCAATGAAAGCATTATTTTTTACTTCATATATTTAAAATTACATAATTAAAGAGATTCAATGTATATATATATATATATATATATATATATATATATATTATAATAGAGAGTTAAATTAGCGTGCAACCACAAATTATAATCACATTGTGCAATCACATACTTTGGACTTTTAGATCAACATCATTTTGACCTGCCCAAAATATAAGTAATATACATCATCGGATCAAAATAATGCAAATCTAAAGGTTCAAATTATGTAATTGCATGGTGCAACTGCAGCTTGTGGTTGCACGCTAACATGAAATAATGAAATAATATTATGTAACTTTGTATCATAATGCACATGCAATAGTGAAATAATATTAGTGCATGTATGTTCCCATTTTCACCTAAAGTAGAGGGAAAGAAATGGATAAATGTTGTGGAAGAATTAATTTCAAAATCAATGAGTTAAGGGTATGGTTATAATGAAATTACACTATTAAGAGTTATTTCCTTAAACTTTTCCTGAATTATAGCAAATTTTCTTGTTTAATCCTAATATATGAACTTATTGTAAGACGTCCCTAAATTATATTAGAATTTTCACTTTAATCCATATTTTTTCTATTTATGAAAAGATTAAAATATCCTTGTGTCCTCTCTTTTAATTTTAAAAAAATAAAATAATATATAATAACAAATTATATCAAAATTTAACAAATATATAAAAAAAGAGAGGGTGTTACCATCCTCTCTCCAGCAACCTCGCTGGTGCCAAAAGGAGGGGGTAGCACCCTCGTGTCCGCATCCCAGCAAGCTCATCGGTGGGGTGGGGGTGGCCACCCCTTTTTTGTGTTGTGTCACCATGGACATGCAAAGGATGTATGTGTGTGTGCGGGGTGGGGGGGCTGCCCTCTCCCCCACCCCCTTTTTCATGTCATGTCACACGGTGACATTGAAGGGCAGGAAGTAAATGACAATCACAACTTCCATAATGTTATTGCTCTGCCTTGACCACATCGTAGGGCTGCTCACGAAGGAAGAGCATGTCCATGACTAAGGATGGCAATATCTCTCGTCCCCTGAGGGGCCTATAGGAATTCCTCGTTCGGGTCCCACATTCAAGGAATTTTTCTCCAGTGGGAGTGGGGATGGGTGTAAACTACCCTTACCCCATTTGATTCCTATATCCCTGTCTTAATTTTTAATTAATAATTTATTATAATTATCAACCATCATCTCAGTCATCCATTTCACTGTATATAAGATAAAAAAACCTTAACTCTTTCTTGTTTCTTCCTCCCTCTCTCTCTCTCTCTCTCTCTCTCTCTCTCTCTCTCTTTCCTCCCTCCTTAACCCTAATCTCTCAAGTGAGTCAAGCCACCGATTGTCGGCACCCCTTCGAACTGCCCTTGGTCGGTCAGTCACCGACGTCGTCTCCAACAATGAATCCAACTCCAAGTTCACAAGGTATTTTTCTTTTTTTTCTTTATCATTTGAACTATTTTTCCCTTCTCAGCAGTGTCCTTCTCACGGTGGCATCCATGCGAAGGATGGAGACGTTGAAGAGGAAGGTGGCATTAGGGTTGGAGGTGAGGAAGGAAGTGAGATTGGAGGACAAGAGGTGGAGGAGCGGGTCGTCAAGCTGGTATGTGGCGGCAATGAGCGCTCTCCTTGGTCAACGCCAGAGTCCGGAGGGCGATGCATGCTTTTCCTTGGCGGCAGCAGTACCATGGGGATGAGGTGGTTGAGGAGACTCAAACCCTCAGCCCCAAGAAGTGGCGGAAACACTCCAAGGCCGAGATCCTAGCAATCATAGTCATCTCCTTCTCCTTCGCCTCTCCATCTCTGCCACCCGTGACGGACTAGTCCAACCGCTCGAGCTCCCTAGCATGTCCTTCTTCTTAATCTAGTTCCCGCTACTTGTCTCGTGCCTCCAGACCTGGGGTGAGCGGGTCGTGTTCATCTTTGTGAGTTTTGTGGTCACCGGGATTCAGCACGTCCCATTCTGCCTCAACCACTTCTCCATGAGTGTCTACGGCCCGCCGCAGGGGAATGAGTGGTTCGAGAAGCAGACCATGGGAACACTCGACATCACATGCTTGTCGTGGATGGATTGGTTCAACGATGGCATGAAGTTCTAGGTGGAGCACCACCTATTCCCCCGACTGCCAAGGTCGCAACTTTGATGGATCTTGCCGAAGGTAAGGGAGCTATGCAAGAAGCACGACCTGCCTACTACAACTTCTCGTTCTTGGAGGTAAATGACACTGAGAACAGCCGCATTGCAAGCGTGGGACCTAGCTAGTCCCATGCCCAAGAACTTGTTGTGAGAGGCCATCAACACCCATGGATGATGTGAAGTAGAAAATGTCTCATGATTGTCATAAGGAATTGTTCAATTCGGGTACCTTTATGCACTGTGCATAAAGGTGATTCAATCACCCCTTTTTATTTTTGTTTAATATTTTTTAAATTATTTATAACATTCTAATTATTTTACTTTTTATGCAGAAATAAATGGAGGGGATCATTAATATGCTACTCCAGTTGGAAGAAATCAAGTCGCATCCCGACTCCATTGGGACAAAATTTTCTGAATTCGGGGACCCGATTGGGGATTCTTTACGGACCCTAATCTCAACTCCTCCTACTCATGAATGACGCCATTGGAATTGTGCCTCTCCGTCACATGATGGCTAACCGATCTCAATTGTTCCTGCTCGCGAAGGACACTGTTGACGCTGTACCTCTCTTTATCACGTTCGCCGACTGATCTCATCTCCACTTGCCTACAAAGGATGCCATTGGAGAACCACCTCTCCTTGTCATGTTTGTCACCCAATCTCTACTCCTGCTGCAGGCGAAGGATGTAGCCGGAGTTGTGCCTCTCCTTCTCATGTTCTCCGGTCGATCTTGCCTCCTCACCCACGAAGGATGTTGCCGGATCTGCGCCTCTCCCTCTCATGTTCGCCAGCCGGTTTGAAGCCCTCCTACCCACCAAGGACACCACCAGAGATGCGCCTCTCCTCTCATGTTTGTGGGTCAGTCTCCAGGGTTGAGGGGAATGAACCGAATGAAAAGGTCAGGCTTGAGGGGGGTTGGCTCGTGAGTACCAAATGAAGAAACCGTATGGAAACATTTCATCCTAATGGTTGAAGCAACGATTTTGAAATCACAAGGAATGGTTGCATAGTATATACACTTTTTTGCATGCACCATAATGTTCTATGTGTATATACACATTTGTATCATAGTGCTTATGCAATATTGAAATAATATTAGTCAAATTTTTAATGGCCTCGTTTTAATGATAAAAAGTGTTTGAGAAGGTATAAATAAAATAAATAAACATGTAATAATGATTAATCAATTGTAACTCCACATCAATTAGAATTCTAGTTATTACTATATTCTAATTTAATAAATACTAAAATGTTAATGGTTTAAAAATTATCTTTTAAAAAAAATGGCATTAAAAAAGTTGATGATTAAATGAAGAGGTCTATAGTATTTTTAGTATATAATTTTAGTAGATACTAAAATGTTAATGATTTAAACAGAGAAATGTCATTAAAAAAGTTAACAATTCGAGATGAAGAGTTTTATAACATACGAAATAAGAATGACTCAAAAAATGAATAGCCTAATACTAAATAACACATTAGATTTTTCACAAAAGTGGAACTAAAATTTTAAAATTGTGCTATTTTTATTTTTTATTATATTTTAATTGGTGAATGACACATGAAACTGATTCATAGTTATTGTGACTAAAAATCATAGTAATGATTAAAAATTATTATATTATATTTGAGTTGATACTAAAATGTTAATGATTTAAACATTGTTGTTAAAAATATATAGGAAATGCCATTTAAAAGTTAATAATTTGAAATGAAGAGTTCCATAATATTTAAAATAAGAACGAATAAAAAATGAATAATTTAATAAATAATACGTTATATTTTCATTAAAATTATAATAATATATTATCTATTAATAATAAAAATTCTTAAGGGCATATTTGAAAATAAAATTCCTCACGGGCCTTTGATAATCTCAATATACGTTATAAACTTATATGTTTCGAGAGTGAAATGGCTTGTCACTAAGATCTATATCTATATATAATATAAAATTTTATATCATTTTTTGCAATTAGTTTTGAAATTCTGTTATTTCACCATTCTTTCCATCATTCCTGATTTTTAATTATTTAATTTAATTCAATATTTGTGGTGTAATACCCAATTTATTTTATTTTAATAGAATCATGAAAACATTACATTTCACAATGTCATCATTAGTGAAATCATATTTAATTCATTATAAAATTTATTTTAATGTACAACTTAAATTTATTAAGGCATTTTAAATTATTTAATATCTTCATTTGAAGTTATTTATCTCTTAAAATACACAAATTTATATATATATATATATATATATATATATATAAGTACCAATTAAAATGAATTTTAAACTATTCAAGACCTCAATTCAAAATTTATATATCTATATATAACATGAATCAACGAATCATGATATTTTCATAATTAGTTTTGTGGACCATTCACCAATTACAATATAATTAAAATTAAAAATATATTGCATTTTGTGATTTTATTTTTCAATTTTGTGAAAACCCTAATCTATTATTTACCATAAATTATTAATTTTTTTATTCATTCTTATTTTATATATTACAAAATCATTCGTCTTTGATTATTATTATGTTACAAAAATAATGTTCATTTTATTTTAAACTATACCGATTAAATATATATTAATGCATTTTTAATTTGAAATTTGTTGTAATTTAAACAATATAAGGTCTTCTAGACCATCATTTACCACTACACAAAAAAAAAGCTTTTTAGAAATCAAACACATTAGTACCTAGAACTTTAATTTTAGTCTCTAATATTTTTTGAGATCGAAATATCTTGGTCCTTACAAGTTGGTCATTAAAAATTATTAGTAATCAAAATTTTTCCATTAGTCCTTAAAGAATGGCCTTTTAGTGACCACAAATAAAATTTTGATTTCAAATGAATAAGAATTTGGAACTTGTATCACATTAGTCTCTAATATTTATACTTTTATGGACTAAATATAATTGGTCCCTCAAAAATTGGTCTCCAAATCATAATTTTATTGTAGTACCAATTAAAATATAATAAAGATTGAAAATATTATTTGTGTAATAGAATTATTATTTGTAATTATAGATGGTGCCTTTACCGTTAGTATTGTTTTTCCTAATTTATAATTATTTTAATAATACATATTCTTCAATTTAAAATGCAGAAAAATTGACCTATTGTACATATTTTCTGAGTCATATTATTTTTATCAATGAATTCATATGCTGTGTTTGTCAAACATTTTTATTTGTTTTAATCATTCAACTGCTACGATTCATGGTCACTAAATTTGTTAATCAATATTCGTTAAAATCTAATTACTTCTTGGCAATCTATGTTTGTACCAAACATGGACTAACTCTTATATTTGTATACATTCCTCTACTCCTCAATCTATAGAACTTGTTGGAAGCACCAAAAGAGGTAATGTGAGATTTATGAGCTGCGAAACTTGTGAATGAATGTCTGATGGTGTTATAGAACCTTAAATCTTGGAAATGGTGATATCTTTTACATGTCTTTTTCTTTCTTACATTGTAGGTTTGGCTTAATCTATCTAACCTCCACCAAGTACCAGGACAAGATGTTGAAATCAAATTGACATGTTTTCTGAAATTAGGACTCACGTATATTTTCTGTCGGTCGATGAGCATTCGCATACTATTTCTTTTTCTGATAGAGCATATTGCGAACTGTTAAACTTTGTCATCTGCATGCTTCTACAAATGTATTTAAATGCTAAACATCAAGCACCAGAAATTTTTATCCAACAGCATATTTATTAATATGTTTCACTTTGGGGACTATTTCTTGTTCTCTTATGCTAGTTGCAACTTTGCTAAACATCAAGATCATGGACTAGTCTGGAACTGCTATTCTATAGTCTACAGTTTTGAGTACCTGATCTTGATATGACTCAAATGTAGTTAATCGTTTGACGTAGAACTGGCTTTTACATAATGATCAATGCATTTGTTATATACTCGGGGATCCAAATTTGGTGCGTTCTGCAGGCAGCATAATATTCTTTTGGTGCCATAAAAAAATTGCAATATCATGGCTTGATCATTTGCCTATAGCACTTGGACTATTTGGTGCTTGTACCTGAACAGAACAACATAACAGGACAAGCACATGTTGAATACATTTCTGTTAGTTGGGCTAAATCCTTCTTTATTATGGTACTGGACATTGTAAAGTAATTATTTTCTTTTTTTATTTGTTGATTAATGATTCCCAGTAGAATATATTCAACTCTGGCTTTAAAATAGATTTATTCAGGGACATAAATAAAGAAAACCACTATTTTTCTTATATGAATTTGAAACTTCTGCTGTTGCAACCACAATATAATTTTATGTGCCATTTATTTAAGGAGGCATGGAGCAGCATTACACTTCTGGCTGGGAGATAAGACATCAGGAAAATATAGTTTATTGCCATGTAGAAGAATATTGCAGGTGGAACAGTTCAAGGAAAAGATAATATATTGGCATTTTCACAATTCTTCAACTACGCGTCTTTCAATAGATCTTAATATGTATTAGCAATTGAAGAAACATGTAATCTTTATGCATTGACTAATGTGCATGTTGGCACGTTTATCACGGAATGAAAACAATCACAAAGTTGGTTTCCATCAGAAATGATCCTATCATAATTTTCAGGGTGCAACAGCATCTCTTATTAGCTTTTTAAAATAGAACCAAAATTAAGGACAGTCTAATTAGCAGCAGACATTGAAACATATTCTTTTCTTTTCTTGTTTTTGGTTTTGTGTTTCCAGGACATGAATAATTTTATTTGTGTCTAGTGTCTGCACAATTGAATATTGCGTAATCAGAAAACACCTAACTAATAACTTTCTTTATGTGGCTAGAAGTTTTTCTAGACCAATCATTGGCATGGGGAAGAAATGATGGAGGGCAAATCATAAAGTCCTACAGATGGTGCAATTTAAATTACAAAAAAAATCATTTCTCTTCTGTAAGAGACTTTTTCCTTTCTCATGGATATTGGGATCATATCTGCTAAAGCAAATTAGTAGTTGTGTGTGAAACTTGAAAATTAAGATGGTTCTGGGAGCTTAATGCGCCATATATGTTATTGATTGCAGGGAGATCGAAAACAAAACAAACAAGTTGAACAATTAGGTGCAAAATTCCTCCAATTATATTGGCCATTTTGCTTTGTGGAACCAGTACTCAGATTAAGCAGCTGAAAAGATCATGCCCAACTGTTCCCTGCCTCTTTGGTTAAGCTTTCTCTTTGTGCAAGAGAATCTTGTTGCAGCATTAGTTTTAGGTAATTGATAAGGCATTGGATGTTGACTCACCAACAAATTAAGGTTAGGATAATACCAAACAGAGGGGGGATTTGATTACCAAGTGGAATTGAAGTAGTTTAGATTTGTGGGAGGGAAATTCTAATTAATGTTTTAGTTGAGGAGGTCATTAGAAAACAAAAGAATTGGAAGTGTGCACTTAATTATCAGAGGCCCTCCTTGAGTTGTAAAAAGTAGACTCCTCCCCCTCTTGAGCATTAAACAAAAGATGACAAAGGCCAACATAACTTTTATTTAAGTATATGGTGAAGTTGCTTGTCTTCTATCGATTCTGCTGGTTTTGTTGAATACTCGGAAAGGGAGAGACCTCAACAGTCAGTTACAACTTACAACAAGGAGTGGAGTAGGAGTCAGTGATTCTAGTGGGTTCCTGCCAAAGGCCCCACCTTTTGTTGTTTCTCAATCTCCTTTCTCTCTCTCACACACACAGTCTCTCTCTCTCAAGCCCCTTCTTTGGGACTTTGTCCACGAGGACAATATCTTCTGCACCATGGATTACTGTCAGAGGCAAAATTATTACTAGAAAGGGTGACAAGAACCCAAAGTTTCAGAAACAGGAGAGTGAGAGACAACCATGAATGGTCAAGGTCCAACATCAGATGATTCAGTTTTATAAGAATAAAGTGCTCCCTTCCTTGGCCATATGACAGTCTCTTTCTCTCTCTGGGTTGAAGAGGGGAGCCTGCTTCACATGTCAAGAATGCTTCGGATCAACCATCCGGTAATATTTCCTTTTTATTCATTCCGTGCCGCAGATATCTATAATTGAAACATATATTTTGTCGAGGGATGAATAGATCATACTGCGAATTCTACTCTTTTTGTCGTTGATCTCTTTCTTGTTTCTTGCTCGACCTTAGAAAGGATTCGTAGGCAAATCATGAAGGTATTCAAGTAATCAGAACCAGGTGTAACTGAAGGCTAACTGCAGGAAAAACAACAGATCAAGCTGATCAAAATCTAAGGCGTGGTATATGGAGGTCTCTTGGATGGCGAATCACAGAGTTGGTGAAACTGGTCTTTCAGACACTGGACCTTCAAGCCAGCCGCCCATGGCTTACGGAACTAATGGAATCACACTTTCAGCTGCCAGCTTCTTGTACAGATCAATTTTCTGTCAATTTCTACCTAATTTATGCCCTTTTTTACTTCGAAACTATAAATTCCATAGTTTTTAGAACATATGAATATGCTGCAATTACTATACTTGTTCAGCTTTGGTATGGATTGGTCCAGTAAAATTCGCTTCTTCAGTTCATCATCCTTTCAAAGAATCATCAGTTTGTACACGTCTCTTGCAACTCTGTGCATCTTCTTATCATCTGATTCTCCACTTTGAATTGTACCGTGGATACTGGTTATCTTTTCCATCCAATTTTAGTTCTATCATGCCTGTAGAAAGTTTTTTGAGAGTGCTTATAGAAAATGGAACATAATATACGGTGCTTTCATCTTTTGTCACCAATCTGGTATTTGTCTTATCTTTTTATCGGTTGAGTTAAATTTTTGTTCCTCCTTTTTTTTGGCCTTATTGTCATGTTTTTTTTTTTCAAAATGTTTCTTGAGGCATATATATGGTCATCTTCTGATTAATGGAACTGGTTTTGAATGATTGATATCAGTGATCAGGAAGGGACTAATTATTTTGGTGAGTTGGAAGTGGCTCTCATGCATGGAGTTGTTGGCAAGAGAAATGATATTGAAGAAAGAAAGTGTAGGTCTTTCTCCCTCCTCTCTCTCAAATATACAAACAACACAAAATCATAGATCAACACAAGTAATTGTAGGTCTTCCATCCTCCAAAATTGTCGTCTCCGGAGACACTCATGAAGGTGGTATCTTCAAAGTTTTTTTTTTCTTTTGCTATGCTTTCCTCCTTCCATGGTGTAGTATGAAAGAGAAGCTTGAATGTTGTGAGTCCTGAGGGATCCCAACCATATGGATATGGGAAGAGAAAGGAGGACACCTACCCCTCCCTCTCTTTCTCTCTCTCTCCCCAAATTTTCTATTGCTAATTTACTACTACTACTGACTCTTTGCAAGCCGTGAAAAGGGAAAAGAAAAAAAAAGGTTCCTTTGGCAACACCACTGACACCTCGGTCTTTATTTCTTCTGATTCTGGGACAGCTTTTATCTGACCTCTGCAACATCTATATATATCTCTCTCTCAATTGTGTGCAGCCTTTTTCACGTCGACCAGACCCCCAACTCTTGAGATCTTCCCTTCTTGGCCAATGAGATCCCATCAGGCTCACAAGGTAAGGTCCTTTCCCTCTTTGACTTGTGCCCCCTTGATCCATAACAAGGAAATTAAAATAAAAATAAACGGAGAGAGAGAGGGTGGTCGTGTCATTGTCCTCAAGTTCCATTGCTCTTCCTTTTATTTTCCAACAGGGGCACTACACGGAGCCAGCAGAAGAAGACAGCACTGACTCAGGATCAGCTCAAAACACTCTCTCTCAGCTGGACTCAGAGTCTCCAGCGAGCAGGAAGGCTTCCTCTGAGCAGTCTGGGGAGCAGCAAGGCATGATGAATATGGCAAACGAAGCAGCACCAAGCTACCACCCCACAGCCCAAGAGAAGGTACTGTTGATGATTTTGGTGGCTCTCTCGTCCTCCATCTTGATACCCAAATCCCAAAAATCCCATTTTGGAATTCCTGCACAATGCTGCAAGCCAAAATAATAATTGTTACGGAAAAAGAATAATAATACTTTATAATTAATTTGTGGCTCACATATCAAGGAACTCTATTCCTGTGGCTTGACTGCTAGCGTACTGTTCCAGTAACAGTATAATCGTCAACACAGATCCCCAAGGGGGAAAAAGATCCATTTTTTTTTCTCTTGAACAGTTTTTACTCTTGCGCTGCTAAATTGTTGTTGTGTGTGTGATCTTTTTGGACTTTTGGTTTGCTTGGGGCCTCCAACCCTCCACAACCTCCAAGATGATAAAGCTATTCTTCAGCTACATCTACGGATGTGCTTTATGTGAATTGTATATTGATCGATCTCTGTCTGTCCAACAATGCTACAGCAAACTTATATTGTACCTTACTTCCATATTTGTATAATGGATATATACCCTTACTTATATCCTTATGATTTTATGTTAATCTCCAACATAAATCGCCAAAACTTTCGTGAAGAGAAGAAAAATTGTTTGTGATGGTCCCTACTTGTCACAGACATGGACTATAATCTGATTTCTCAAGGATTATAACTATGACATACATCATTGTTTTTACTCTGGTCTGCATGGTCGCTTAAGCTTTAATTATGTGTTTAAGTATTTCTTTTCAGTTGAAGTATGAGATGCCAACAAATGCAACAACAACAACAAAACCTTATTCCATTAGGTGGGGTCGGCTACATGGATCATACGACGCCGTTGATCCATGTTCATGAGATTCGACAGGATTTTACGCTGGCTGTCGGGGCCTAACACAACCCTCCTCCTTTATCCAGGCTTGGGACAGGTTATAAAACATAGGCGGAGTATAGCAACTGACACTTGACCTCCTCAAAAAAAAAAAAAAACTACTGTTGATATGTGTAACATAGATTAGCATCCAAGTAGACTATCGAGAAAAAAATAGCATCCGACAGCCAACAAATGCATGCAAAATAAATTCAAAATCTTTGCTGTTAGTTCTTCTCCAAGAAGCAAGATCTTCTCTTCATAGATTATTCACTTGATTTCGACAGATGTTTTCTTTTTATACTTTTCTCCATGCATTATTTAACTCCATTTCACGCCTCAGAGAAAAGTGGCTGCATCTACTTCAGATAAAGATGGAAAAATACTTGACGCGAAGGTTCGTTATATACAGTTGCATCCCGAACCCTAATTGTATAAAGATTTTTTTTTTTGACACATACATATATATTTCTTAACTTTGTAGACTTTAAGGAGACTGGCTCAGAATAGAGAAGCAGCAAGGAAAAGCCGAATGAGGAAGAAGGTTCGGCTTAAGCCTCCAGCTCTATGAACAACTTAATTTAACTACTGATCATGTAAATTTTGGGCTCGATCGACGTCTGGAACTGCTAGCATGAAACAGTGATTGATGCCAGTATGTCAGAAGATACATACCTCCAGCTAATTCATATATAATGGCAATGTCATGCAGGCTTATGTGCAGCAACTAGAGACCAGCAGGATGAGGCTTTCCCAGTTGGAACAGGATCTCCAGCGTGCTCGATCGCAGGTAAATAACTAAAAGATTAATTAATTAATTAATGACTACAGATTATCTTTATCATATGATCATCTTAGTGATGTGCTAATGTCACAAATGATTCTGTCTGGTTTAATTTTCAGGGACTTTTGCTGGCAGGAAGCAGTGGAAGTGCAAGTTTGAGTTCTGGTAGATTTTTGCATGCATTATTATATAATAGCAATTCTAGTGAACGGAAATTTTTCTTTTTCTACGTGCGAGTAGAAACATAAATAATAAGAAACTGATATTTGCATGTATACATATTGGATCGATGGATGATTCATTAGGTGCTGCGATGTTCGACATGGAATACTCACGATGGCTGGATGACAACTACAAGCACATGACGGAGCTGCGTCGAGGCCTTCAGGCGCACCTCCCGGACGGCGATCTCAGGGTTATTCTGGACGAGTGCCTCACGCACTACGACGAAATATTCCGCCTGAAGAGTGCCGCGGCCAAGTCGGACGTCTTCCACCTCATCACCGGCATGTGGATGACTCCGGCCGAGTGGTGCTTCCTGTGGATGGGCGGTTTCAGGCCGTCCGAGCTTCTCAAGGTTCCATCCGCCACTCTTTTTCTCTAATATTTATGCAGATTTACAAACTATTGTCTTATCTTGGTTGATGATTAATTATCAGATTTTGATACCTCAAGTGGATCCCTTGACCGAGAACCAGCTGCTGGGGATCTGCAACCTGCAGCAGTCCTCGCAGCAAGCGGAGGAGGCGCTCTCGCAGGGACTGGAGCAGCTGCATCAGTCGCTTGCCGACACGGTTGCCGGTGGGACGTCGACTCTGATCACTGAGGCCTCCGGCGCCGGGAGTTACATGGGCCATATGGTCGTCGCACTCGGGAAGCTTGCAAACCTCGAGGGTTTCGTTCGACAGGTAGGTTAATATGTCCGATCTCACTCACTCTAATTACGTAGCGCAAAATGCATGCATGCATGCGATTTGTTCTTCTTAGCCAAAGGGGTGCAATAATTATAGGCAATCAGAAATGCATGCAATAATGTATACGTATTTGGTTACCTAAATGTTAGCTGTGCTAATTATGCAACTCTACAACTGCAACAGTGTTTATAACACCACAACCGTACTATATATAATGCAACACGTAATCAAACGTACATATGAAACTAATCATCCTAATTAAATAGCTAAGAATTCCTGATATTATTTCTTTCTTTTGTGAGTTATAAGGGCGACAACGCTACATATTTTCCCTGGTTATTGGTCGATGCAACCACAATCCTGCCATTTATATATCCTGAATAATTGATCAGCTTTTTCATACCTTTAGCCATGTTTCTGGAAAATTGTGTAATTCCTTCTTTGTGTTTGAACTAGTTGGAGCAGTGACCTGCAAGTCATACGAAAATTGTTCTTATCATGTGAACAAAATTCCAACCTCTTCTTAACTCTATACATCCATACAAATTATGTATGCTAAATATTAATCCACTTTCTAGTCTGTTGACTTCGATTTCTCATCCAACGTTAATTAATCTCACCTAACATATGAACAACAGAAAGTATGCATTTGCATACAACTACAGCTGTTGGCTTTAGTACAAGCAAACATATTATATTCATGTTTAGAGGTGTTGGGATAAGAAAGCCTCTTAGATGCCACAATTATACAAAAGTTCATATATATAAGTTAAATTGGTGCACAATCATAAATCATGATTACTCTGTACAATCACATGTTCTGAATTTTTGGATCAACATCATTTCAATTTGATATCTTAGAAGTTAAAACATAAATGATGTTCTATAAAAGTGATATTGATCCTGATTGCACGATGCTGATATGCCTCTAGATATATACTGCACAGCAAATCCTACTCTCTCTCTCTCTCTCTCTCTCTCTCTCTCTCTCAATAACGTGGGTCTGCACTTCGGCGCTAGATTTTTTTGCCTATTTTCCTTTCATCTTATTATCTTAGTGCTGACACATACAAAAGTTTTAAAAAAAAAGCTACATGGAGTTTTCTTAATGCATTATAAAAAAAATGATTGGAAGTTGCTATGCACGTATAGTAGGATGAAAAGTTACTATGCATGTATAGTAGGATGAAAAGGACGCAACAACTCGACCTTTTTTCTATGTCCTTAGATGAGGCCACTCTTCTTAGCTTCTATGTATGTACATCATATAATAAAATATCTTTACCTACCATAAGCAATATGTCGACAGGTAAATTTAATAGTTCAAAAAAGTAATTAAGATCAATGCGATTAATCTGTACGACACATATCCATTATTATACATCCTGATTAGTAGATCCTGATAATTCTAGCTTTTTAGAGATCAAGTATTCTATTTTTCCTTGGTGAGTTGTCCTTTGGTGGTGGGTGGCCATTCAAAATTAACACATATACTGACAAGATTTCCAGGTAAATATCTTGAGAACGCAAACTAACAATTAAAACTCGTTCTAGTCTCATCAGTCTTTCCTTGAACAAGACAACTCATCGGTTCTAACTTCAAATATCTATACATGCGGGCATCTTGTTTTCTCTTCCCCACAATATATATTGTTTTCTTCATTAAAGATGTGTATCAGTATCTGCATTAATTATGGTAGATTGGTAGATTATATGACAGTAGTCTGATCTCTGTTATTCATATGATCACTCTTTTCTTCACACTTTTGAGGTTTTTATTTATTTATTGGAAACGACCCTTTTGAGGAACACAGCTGCAAGAAGTTTAACATTCCAGGACTACTGATTTCAATATAATTGCAATCATTGCAGGCTGACAATTTAAGACAGGAGACCCTTCACCAGATGTGCCGGATTTTAACAATCAGACAGGCAGCAAGATGTTTCCTGGCCATTGGAGAGTACTACAGCCGGCTCAGAGCTCTTAGCTCCCTCTGGGCTTCTCGTCCTCGAGAGTAAGATTTCTATAATATGCACCAGAACTGCAAAAGAAAGAAAAAAAAATCTAATTCAATTCTTCAACTTCAATAATTAATTAAGGAAAAAACTTCATTTAATCTGCAACTTTCAGATCGGTATGTATGAACAGCTTGTTTTCTTCTTTTTATATCTTAATCTCCAATTATTGTTGTAGTTGAATTATATTACGTGTCTCGCACAAAAGTTTTGGTTGCTTAAATTTGCTTCCGACTAAACAACTAAAAGGTGATGTCGTGTAGTTGCAGGACCACTCAGTTCTTTCTCCGCACATAAATTTATCACAGTACTGTTCTTAGAAATCATTAATGAACTGGTCATAGATATAGATGTGTATGTATGTATATGGCTGGGGCCACAGGATCCACCTATTGCTGGTCATTCTGGTCCTCAATTCCTCCATCTTCCACTTAAAATGGAAAGCTCAGTCTCTCAGTTCTGCGTTTCTTAGTGGAGCATTGCACAAAGAATAAGATAACATGATCAGATGTATATAATTGGAAGTTCTGATTAAACCGCATGCATGCACATTCAATGATTAAGCTTAGGACATACATGGTTGTCTGCTTCCCTTGCACAAATTAACTGCAGATACAACCAATTAATGTGCAGGAATATGGTCAATGATGAGGGCTCCTGTCCGACAGCACCAGCAGACCTGCAGCAAATAATTCAGCAACCTTCAGCAGCACAAGGGCATTTCTCAGCCTCCTGAATAACCAATTAATCCAGTAGCAGTTTACATGTCGGAGAGACCGCATCGTGCATGGCATAGCACTGACACAGTTCTGAATAGATCAAGGTGGAGATTATCAAGCTACATATCAAATGCAGAATGATCAGGGAGGCTGTACGTACGTATTTCTGAAAAGTTGAAATCATGAATTATGTTGATTGTTGAGAGGGGAAGAAAACGGGCAGCAGATTGGGAGATTATGGGAATTCATATTACTGCTGTCTACCATCTCTTTTGCGTATTGTATTATCACGTTGATAGAGAATGGAATGAGTAACGTATCGACTTGTTTTTGGACCAGCTGCTGTCGAAACCAAATGCATGCATCTAAATTCGTCACCTTTTATCCAATTTTACGACAAAGTCAACGCCATGCATGCATGAAATCACGAGCTTGTAGTGTACAATTGTTAATAATGCATTGAATTATACTCCAATCGAAAACTCGAGTCAAAACACTTTAAAGTAAAAGACGTCCTCACACTATTATAAGAAAATTGACGATTAGCGACGCCAAATAGCGTCATTAGCGTCGTTATGACGTCTCAAGTCTCAAGTAGGAGACGTTACTTGTCTCTCAATAGTGTCTCATTAACGTTTTCTTAGCAGAAAACATTTCAAAAAGTAGGCGCTAAAATAGGCGCCATTGAGACACCAGACAGTCTCTATTATTGCACACCATAAAGCGAAAGTACGCGTGAGAACCTAGCGTTGTTCTCGCATCGACAGCCTTCGACGCGAAGCTAGTGTCGCAAACTAAGATGCTATTGAGACTCTATGCAGACGCTAATTGGCGTCACATCCACGATGACGCTATGTAGACGCCAATGTGATTACTTGGCATACATGTATATGTTAATTAAGAAATAGATAACACGACGCTAAGTAGACGCCAATGTAATTACTTGGCATACATGTATATGTTAATTAAGAAATAGATAACTATATATAAGCTATCTATATTTATATTGCTATATGTTATCTATTTTGAGGCAATCCTATATATTATATATACTATACGTTAATCAATAAATAAATTAAACATTGTATATGTACCTTCAACATATATATGATAGTTGAATTAAGAGACATGGCTCGCTAGAAATTATCCCATTTTAGCATCTCCATGGAGGCTCAATAGCATCTACCTAGCGTCACACTGGAGCTGCAATCTTGGTCGACGCCAGGTAAACATTATTGGCGTCTCTATAGCGTCGCCTTACTGAGATGCAAAAATGACTGAGACGCTACTTCGACGCTATTGTGTCGCTAATACACTTTAACGACTCAATATCGTCTATATTGCGCCGCAGTAGCCGACTTTTTATCACATTCACTTAATCGGACATATATAGACATATAAATACACGTATATATTTATACTTGTATATAATAAATATACATATACATATTATTATCACTTAATCTCGCACATATATAGACATATACATACACGTATATACTTATAATACATATAGATAAACACATTATTGTGACTTAATCTCTCACACATAGACATATACATACGTGCATATATATATATATACATATATATATAATTTTTATATATACAATTTTGTTATATACACATATACATATAGACTTATAATTTTATATACATATATGAATAATTATATATGCATTCTATAATTTTTAGATTGTGGGAAGGAAACAAAACAATTCGAATAGAGCACAATGCGATGAGACGCTATCTTGATAAATAAAATTACATACATATAATAGAAAAATAAAAATAAAAAAAATCATTAGCGTCACTAGGTCAGCGTCGATGCTACTACGATGCTATTGTGTCGCTATAGTTTCTTAACGACGTATTAGCTTCTCTATAGTGCCACATTAGTCGACTTTTTATTACCCTCATTTAATCGGACACATATTGACTCATAAATATACATATATAACTCGTGCACATATACATATTATTATCACTTAATCTCACACATATAATGTTAAATTAGGAAGAAAATTCGATATACTGTCCCTACATAGCGTCTCAATGTTGACGCTTATGTAGCGTCTAAGTAACGTCGCGTCTAGATGAGGCGCTAAACACTTAACTTAAATCTTTAACCCATCTTCTTAGTTTTCACTATTCACTATTATCAGTCATCGTTTTCACCACGACCGATGACGCCGACGGACGACGCCCTCCGCTCTGACGTCCAACGTTCGATGCACGTTGCTCCGACGCCCGTTGCTCTGACGCCCGACCCCGAGCCCTCGTCGAACTCGTTGAACGCTATGGTTCTTCTATTTGGATTACATAATTTGTTTTATATTATTTTAAAATTACTAATTTTTAACATATTTTATAGGAGGCAAATCAGTTTCATCCGGATCTTAATTTAGGGACGATCCGGAGAGTTTTTGAGGAAGTCGCTGTGAAACACCTCCGAAATTGATTATACAAGTTTTGCAAGGTCGTTACGTCCGCCGACCTCACTTTGGAGCAGGGCATACAAAAATACCTAAGACATATTAGACGCTCAATTTAGGAGTCCTTATATAGAAAGTTATAAGTATATTTATCTCAATGAGATTTAATTCCACCTCTTCTCATACTCCACTTTTCTTTTCTAACCTCTCCGATAATTTTCATCAATTTCATAATTAAATAATTTAAAAATATCAAATAATGATTTTTAGATCTCATTAATAAATAAAATATCTATTTATTTATTTTTCAAAAATCGAGGTAGTTACAAAGATTAGATATGTCAGCATATAACGGACTCCAAGGACATGAAAGTTATTGCTTCATGTGTTTGTTTTGTTTTGTTTTGTTAGGTGAGGAAAACATGAGAGTTATTGGGCAAAGTGCTTCTTTCTTAAGCAATGATTTATTTAGAGCATAATACTTTTAATCCAAAAGTTAATGAGAGAGTGACCATGATTTTCGTTCTGCCATTGCTCACTTGTTATGCTACAAGTCCCACCATGGAAAGAGTCAGTCCGTAGCTTACGACGCACAACCAGCATATAAAGAAATCTATCCACAAACTTTCGGATTGCGCAAAAAAACGTTTTTAAGAAATATTTTAAATTATTTTTATTAAATTTATAGTTTTTTAAAGTCTAAGTATTTGATGTTCATAAAGAACGAATGAACGATAATAAAGGAAGTCGAAAAAGGTAAAAGTTAATCGACTTTCGAAATTCGAGGCCCACATTCATATAGGGGGTTCGATATGATTTGACAAGCAACAACGGCGCATGGTAATTTACGTATAAATTCAATTTATCAAATTTTTTGACTTATACTTATGTTATAAAATTTAAAAATTTATCATAGGAGGAGAAGTCTCGTGGACTTTCACGTGGTCTATGAGGCCATGCATAAGAGCCGGAAGACAAATGACTTGATCACGCCCACTGCTCGTAGGCTTCTAGTAAGTCTCATCATATGTTCATTTGGTTGTTAACGTTAGTGCACTATTTTTTAAATGCGCAATGTTTAAATTTTTTAGGACGAGTATAATGCGAAAATGATCGAAAAGTACGGAGATGATCTGAGTACTCAGCCACCATGTAATGTTTCTTGGAAGGGATGTCATGTTTTAAATTTATGTGTTTTTTATGTATAATTTATATATTATATGATTGTATAATTTTTTTATTTCGCAGAGGACCTTGCTGTTTGAGAGGAGGTGGCCAGTATGACACGAAGAGGATACTTGCGTGGCTTCGGCACAACCGCTCAGGTACCTAGGAGGAGTGGTGGATATGCAGGCGGCCCATCTACTCTGAGCTCATCCGCTGCACCTGATATAACGCAGCTATCACAGCGGCTATCGCAACAGCTATCAGAGCAGATATCGCAATAGGTATCACAACAATTGTCGCAATAGTTGGCTCCGCTATTACAGGCGATTCAGGGATTGATCCTGACACAGAATCCATCCCCGCGAGGTCATGGATCGAGCACGTCTGGATTGAACGTCCAGAACGATAACAATAACTCCCAAACCTAGGATAGAATCAAACTATGAACAGCTATGCTTTTGTCACTTATAGACTTATTATTATTATTATTATTATTATTATTATTATTATTATTATTAGTTTGTTAATTCTGTTTATTACTTTTCATATTCTTATATTAGATATTATGCATTTATATGCATTATATAATTGTATGATTTGGGAAAGAAAAAAATGTGGCTGTTATGGGTAAAAAAATTTGCAGTTAGTGCATTCATAGCATCCCATTAGCGTCACAATAATTATTGACGCTATGTTAAATATATCGTCCTTAGCGCCATATTAGCGTCTCATTGATGACGCAAAAATCATGATGTTTGCGTCACTACAGCGTCGAAATAGCGTCAACTAACGTATAATGTTAGCGTCTCTTAGGCGCCAAAATAGCGCCTCAACTTTAGACCCCACTTGAGCGTCGACTTAGCGACGCATCTATACTGCTCCCAACCGGACATCATGCGTTTTAATAACGTCGAGATAGCGTCAACCTTTGGCGCTAATAGCGTCTCCTTTATTGTTGGCTCTATTGCGACGCCATTAGTCACCCATATGCAGCGTCGCATATAAGCGGTGCTAGTTTGACGCTAAAGCGACGCTTTATGTCACGAAGACACAATAACACCTCCCTAGCGTCGCGTTTCTTGGGCCGCTATTCTTTGATTTTCTTGTAGTGTACGAGGTCTCGCTCAGCGAGCTTGTGGGTCAAGGGGATCCTCCTTTGGTGTGGGGGCAGAGTCCTCTAGGCGAAAATTTTATGGGATATTCTGTATGTGATTCGGAATCGATTTATTTTCTTATCATAAGATAGGTGTCCTATTTTTTTTTAAGGATTAATTTAGAATTCCAATCGGTATAAAATTTCTATCATATGTAAAGGTCTATATAAACTTCCTAAGGGTTTGAATAGAAAGCAATTTGAATTGTAATGTTGTAATCTAATAAAATTTTATGTCACCTTAAATTTCTTAATTTTTTTATAGTAAATAATTTCTCTCTTGCAAAAATTCTAACGATAATATTGTACTTTAACTAAGCGTAAAGAAATCACTATAACACATTGTTTTTCAGTAAGGGTGTACATTAGACATTGGATAAAATATTGGATACAGAATTGAACTTCAAAGATCTTTTAAAGATCAGGTAAAACAAAAGGATATGGACATGAGAACTAGACAATTAATGATAGGGAAAAGGAAGCGATTAGATTGATGATGGGTTAAATATTTTACCCGACCAAAACTCTTCCACTCCTCTTGATTTATTGAAGCAAAGTGTGCATGCGGCGAGTGATAATGTTATATATTATGAAGTTCGTCTGGTAGCCATATGGAACCCGCCATGGTTGGTAAAATATTTATTAATTGATGGGCCCGTCCGGAGGGACCCGAGAGATGGAAGACGACAGATGATCTATTAAAAGAGATAACGTCCCACCAGACGCATCTTAATTTGACTTCCTCCTTTTTCCCATTTTTGCAATATATAATACTAATAGGATATATATATATATACATGTCTTTCGGAAATATATAACACATCTAAATATTATATTATTCATTACTCATCCGATGGTATTATAATATGTTTAATATTAACGCGGACTATCAAAACCATTCTTTTTTTATCATTACAAAGAGAGGTCCATGAATTTGATGCAAGGAAGTGAAGATTGAAATAAAGAGGCGTATATATTTCACTCATGAAATTCGAATTCATGAAGTGTGCCCATGCACTACCCTTGTTCCTGCCATCAAGCAATTCTCTCCAACTAGATATATGCATTTGTCCAACTAGAGAATGAATTCAAGGTCGACAGAGATGTATTTGTCTGTATATATGTTTTAACTTAACATAATATTCTGATATGTGATATAGAAGTTGGTATGCATCAATTATTAATTAGCTCATGGGGCACTTGGTGTGAGATGATGCGATAGGATCTTCAATAGCAGCTAATGAAGTTTATTGTAGCATTTCATTCATTTCTCTCCCTTGGAGCACCTGCTTTACTCCTCTTTTCTCATTTGTTTAATTTTTTTTTGTGTCTCCTTGTTTTTTTCTTGTTTTCCAAATGTATAACTTTAACATTTGGAGTTTGTCTATCTCTTGTCCGAAAATTTTAGCTGAAAAATGAGAATCCTATGAAGGATGTTCTTTTACCGTACAATTTTTCTTGGGAAATGTGACCACGTGTATATATAATGAGACCCAAACGACGACATCATTAAGTCTAGGATGACTCATGTTGACAATTATAGAACACTTAAAAGCCACTGAAATACACATTTTTTTCACCCAATTTGAGGCTTTGTTAAGTGAATAACGAATGCAGAGTGGACGGCCAGATACGATCTTGTAAGAACATTTGGTGTTCATGCCACTGAAGCGTAAAACCTTACCAGAGTACTTGAAGTAAGATGCTTCTAGCTAAAGCAAAGTAAATGAGAGAAATCAAACCATGTACTTGATATGTTAAATGGTTAACTCTGCACATGTCGTTGGCAAGGCTCATTATAACATGAGAGAGAGAGAGAGAGAAAGCGGGGAAGAAAAAGCTAAGTGAAGACTGTTCCAGTAGGGTCATCAACAATGCTCAATGATTACGGTCGTCTGCAGTTGGGTTGGACAGTTGGTAAGCAGCAAGTTACTCATCTACCACAGTCGTGTAACCTTAAACCCTTTTTTAAGTAACGGTTGGATGAACTGTTGGTGTGGCCAGCCATCACTTGAACACTTCCTGTTTGACATCCAACATGCATGCTTAGGACATTACTCGTTGATGCATTCTCAAGGCAGTCACTAGTCAGATCATGATTTAATTAAGGTTATTCAAACACTCGGCGTCATACTGCTCATCTGACATGTAAGTTGCTATCCCCGACAAGAGCACGTGGATGAATTACGAGCATCATTAATTCAATTGGGAAAAATTTGAGCAACTGTTCAAAGACAGATACTTGCATTCTTCCGTAGGGACAAAATTCAGTGAAGATATGATTTTGCTGTAGGAATGAATCGCCGCATTTTTTTTTTAAAAAAAAGGGAAAATACACCACGATGAATAAAGAATGGAATAACATCTGCATCACAATCGTCAGAAGAAGTTATTCAGATGGCTTCTCTAGGGTTTCCAAAGAAACACTACAATTTTCGAACAGCTAAAATAGCACTTTGATGGTTCAAAGAAACTTTTTCAGTTGATATACAGATAAATCCATTGCTGAAGTAATGTAGCATAAATGATGGCACCTCAAGGTGCTTATCTTGCAACTCCGCAAAATATAACTATTTCAGAAAATAAAACCGCGTTTTATTAAGCACACAGAGATGTGAAAAATGACAACTGAAAATGATACCATGGGAATGAATGGCCAGCTAGATGATAGTGTAATACTGTACAAAGTAAAAATTGGGATCTGTCGGGAATTGGTAATGTGTATAGAAAAGAATGGCTTGGGCTAGCTACAAATTCCAACCTAACTGAGGTAGAGCAAACGATTAGTTGGTTAATTAACTGTAAAGGCTCTCTGATCTAGATTTTTTATGCACAGATATTGGGACATTCTTCAGAAGTTCAATGCTAATTCTGAAATGTCGTCCATTGGAATGTATAGGCCGTCCATGAAATCAGCATCTTGTAATGTCTCCACGTCAACTTCAGAGTTCAACCAAGCTGCTAGATCCTGACCTTGTCCGCCAAGTTCTTCAGCTACGTCTAATCCATCAAAGAGTGGCAAGTTTGGAAAAGCGGAATCATCCTTCTGTTTAGCTAAATCATGCACCGGGGTACCACTGGGCCTCTGCAGTTCAACTCCCTGATGTATTGCACTACTTGACATTTCACTGGATTCTATCAATGGCGGTGACATGATACTTGTGGCCTCTGTAATTCTACCAAGACCAGAAGTTGACAATTGAGCTATCTTTTGCTTTGGCTTTGTTTTTATTTTACGTTCTCCCCTGCCGTTGCTTAATGATGGACGACCAGTTTTGGCAGTGAAGCTTCTCGAGGATCCTTCATTATTCGGGTTTCTCTCTTTATCACTTTGTTTCCACTTAACACTACTTGGAATGGTGTTAAGAGTGGATGTCGGCCTCGACGTAACATCATCTAGAAGAACTTCCTTCTTTTTCCCTCTGTTTGCAATTTGAGAACCATCTTGTTGTGAATCTGTCGGACCATTGTCTACCCTACTGCCAAGTCCATGTTTCTCTGTCATATTTGATTTCCCTGCGGTCCAAGTAATACAAGTTTCAATAGAGCAGAACGCTTTGTCAATAATTGCATATCCACTAGTTAATGTTGGGCCTGTGAAAAGAACACACTATAGAGTCCAAACTATAGGAAAAGGGAAAATAATCTTGAGTGCAACAAAAACACAAATGTCTAGTTGTATTATGGTGCTTCAGAACCAAGTTACACCATGTTGCATGCAAAAGAGGGAAACGGAGGAAGCAAAAATAGTTCTAGTAGATATATATGAAAAAGGAAACTTTGGGGACAGACATGAATGCTTTGACATTAACCAAATGCGGATAATTTATGGTGCTTCAGAACCAAGCTAATAATTATGTGATTCCATGTGCATGCCAATATGAAATAATGTATTACCATTAGCAGATTTAGCATTATTATTGTGAACAGGTGCAGTCAATACATCCCACAAAGCAGGCTCCTTGAAGCAGCTTTGACCAGTTTCTTCAAAGTTCTGGCATCTGACTAGTATCCTCTTGGCAAAACCTAATGCTAGCTGTTTTGAAACCCTACTAACACCACTTTTGTGACTTGAACTACCACGACCACCCTGAAAGTCAAGAAGTCAGCATTTATAACCACAGTATGCGACATTATAATGGTACACCAAGTACATATTTATGAGCATTAACAAAGGCATTCAATGTGCTAACACTAACATGACTGTAAATAGTGAGAAGACAAAGATCTGAGTTAGATTTGTCAATCCTCATAACCCCAAACTAAAGCGCAAAAAGAAGACGTGATAGGCAGAAAGCCAAAAGCTTAACATGAGTAGGTGAGCCAATAAAACGAAATCTGTGTCCTTTCTTTCAGAAAAAGCCGAGTTATCCATGACATGAACTCAACATACAGAAGCTAGTAACTACATTTTAAAGGGCATCAACTACAAGAAGAAAAGTTAAAAAGTGATCAGGCAAACTCATAACATATATGGTTGTTTTTTTCTTGAGAAACACATCATATATATACTAGAATGATAGATTTAATGCCAGAAAATGAGATATTGATACAGGACTCTAGATAACATTTTCCAAATAAATAAAATACCATAATGTTTGTAATAACCTATAACAATCAATCACACTGCTAATACGTTGAGGATTCCAGGGATGTATAGTAAGACACCAAAGAAAAAAACAAGGCAGAAAGGTACTTCCAGCATGGAAGTAATATGGTCATGGACGAAGAAAAGTGATAGGAACCTTGTTATACTTTTGACAAATTGAGGGTTGTGATGTCACAAGGAGGTCCTGGTGGAATTCAGAAATAAAAAAAGTAATAATACGAGATGGATGGAGAAAGAGAAACATTGAGTTATGTGTCATCTGCAAATCGGCAGTCTACTGAACACAAGAGGAACAATAGGAGACTCCATAATGAATTTTCACAAATGCCATTTATATAGTCATAGTGTGTAACATGTGGTATATGTACAGAAAATATTGGCAAGTTCCCAGCAATTAGCTTCTAAAATCTTGTGGCAATAAGCTCATGGGAGTTTTTTTCCTTATTCTTCAGGATAGACAAAAGATACACTAGAGGAAAAGGAAATCAGAATGCTCGGATCATACTAATTCAATAACTTCCAATATATAAGATTGGTAAAAGTGTTTAAATTATTACCATCAGCTTTTTGTGCGCCATCTCAACAAGTTTGTCAATAGCAAGTTGTTCGAGATTCCTGCAATGTTAACAATTAAAGCAGTTCAATTATCCTAGATAACACAAAAGGTTTACAAAGTCATGTGAATACAAATATGGAAGGCACATACCCGTCATCAATTTCTTTTGCCTGAAAAATTGTTTTTCCCAATTTATCAAACTGAGGCTTCTTTATCTTGACCTATTATAACAAAAAATATCAATGACATGGCCACAGGAATATCCATATGACTCAGAAATCATCTTTCTTTAAGATGAAATCATCTTGGTTCCAAGATAATAGTATGCAGGGCAAAGGTGCATCCAAGAGCAATGTGTTTGTGCCAGAAGGTTAAACACTAGAATAAACTTTTTTCCTGAATCTATCTCTGTTAAGATTGAGAATTTATGTATATTGAATTCGATTGCCAACAAGTTTTCCAATGTACGATTTCAAAAAGAGAGTAAAAGCTTTGGTGTTAAGTGTACAATAATTTCGAGTTACAGTATGTATCTAAAAAGAAGTCAATGAGTATGCAGCATGTTGTCTGTTGCATGTTAATGCACATCTGAATCATTGGATGTCATAAAAGTACTATATCAAATTTAAAGACTCACATGTGTGTAAACATGTATGCAACATAAAATATGCTGCATATGCATTATAACTATCTAAAATAATAGGCATAATAAAACAATCAACATCTAACCAGATCATAAAGCATCAGTTTAAGTTCCGAAATTTCTTTTCCAATGTCTTCAGAGCAACCGTCAACTAGCTCAGGCTGTAGCAAGAGACAACCTATGTTAAGTAATAAATTATGAATAATCATCTATTCTTTAAGAATAGATAAGAATTTCAAATCCATACGAAACTTTCAATTTTTGTAATAATATTGATAAAATAGGAAAAAGCAAACAAGATTAAGGTTTGTCCAGGATATGTATAACAGATTCACTAGATGAAAGCAAAAAAATCTGAAATCCGTAATACCAACATTAAAAATTTCTATCAAATTGTGATCCTACTCTGCAGTCATAATTCTATCATTTAAAATTACCACAAATTCAATGATATTGGCACTTGAATTGATTTGTGTAAAAATTAAGACAATGAATTTCGGGGTTGCATGGATTGTAGGGAAGATGCAACTAAGAAGTGTCAGGTAAAAACTCCTGCAGGAGGTAAAGGTACTAAGAACGACTAGTGCAAGAAAAAAGATGCTGATTATCCATGGTATTACTTGCAAATGGTTAGTTGTCCTCGCACTGCATTCTATTTATTCCCCCATTTTTACAATCCGAATGGTTTTGCTTCTTGGGTAGAGTAATTCTATACCAAAAGGAGCAGAAGTAATAACAATGTGAAAGTAAAACGGTTTCGTCAAAGAAAATGGAACAAGGGACCTCCAGTAAGAGTAAAGAAAACAATTATATCTCTGTTTTTTTTTTTCTCTATTAGGATAGTCATTGTAGCCAAGGCAGTGCCAGATATTGTTGTGCTTCTATGTCATTTAACCTCAAGGAATGAAATCAAAACTTGGGGCTGTGGAAGTCAATTTCTTGTCTAAGAAAAAACAAGATGAAATTATGATGACTAAAGTATACTTGCCACAATGTGAGGAAATATGCCTATACTATGCAGCTCCATCAGAATCTTGTCATTGAGAGACATGTGGTCATACTGACATTCATGTTGAGAATCACTGCCTCTGTTGTGTAGTCGATTAAAACTGGATAAAGGACCACTATCCAGCTGCATCTCAACAATATTTTCCATCAATGACTCATTAACAGATATGATACTTCCAATATTGGAAGGTCCGACATTGCTGGAACTTGTAAATCCATTGCAGTGAGTATCCCCTGAACTATTATCATAGCGAAACCCCACTTGAAACTCGGATTTAGTGAGATTTTTCAAATATCCATTCCCAATATGAAAATTTGCATCACAAGGAAATTTATCATTAGATAACTTTCTGTTGTCATCGTAGTCAAGCATTTCTATCTCATCTTCTGAAATAAGAGCCGAGAGTAGTATCTGGGAGAGTGGAATCATTTTCAAGGACGAATTCTCTTTTTCCAATGTTCCAACTAGGACTTTTGTATTCTGCAACCGGTCAGATGAACATGCTGCTCCAGAACATCCATTTGAACCAAAAGCACCAGCTTGGGCTTGCTCTTTAGAAAGTGAAGAACGAGATGAAGAGACCATATCACTTATAACCTCACCCTGTCAAGAAAAACTATACTAATTATAATCCAGCATAGACAAAGAACAAGTTAAGATAAATATATTATAATACTTCCACTTCCAAGATACCCCACCTAGTGGGATAAGGCTTTGTTGTTGTTGTTGTTGTACTTCCACTTCCAAGATAGCAACATAAAAGAATACAATTGGTAAAGAAAAGCTCGTAGCAAAAAAAAAACAAAAAACAAAAAAACACCACAGTTAACAACAAAAGGGAACTCTAATCTGTACAATCTTAATTAAGAATGGAAATTAAGTGGTCCGCTCTACGTTCTATGTACATGAAACATGACAGGTGTCATAAGTAGAAAATCGAAGGGGATTATACCATTACATCACCGTCAACGTGAAGCCCATTAGACAAACATCCATCAAGCTCAACCGCAAAATTAATCTGAGATGAAGAACATATTTAAAGACGGCATCTTCAAAAAGAAAAATGATAATTTCTCCATGAAGCTACTTGCAACACAAATACTAGCCTGATTCATGATATAAGATGCATCTTCAGAAGTGAGAAAAGAAAAAAATGGCTCCATCATCTTCCAGAAAGGACTCGAGCAGGCACTATCTGCAAGAAATTGCCAGAATATAATGACTAAAAGGAGCAGACAGTTTTATTATTTGAATTGAATAAGCTTAAGTTATTCTGCATACAGTTAGCTTTTCGAGCAGCTTTAACAGCTTCCAGTAGTGCCTCATTATCATTGTCAGATTCACCTACAAAATAACACCCATCTCTAACTAGAAGAAGAAATTATGCATCTACATATTTAGCATGAGTTATAGGATAAATGACGACCTGTCAAGTCAGTGGAACCGCTACTCATGAGGCTTGCAGTGCGAACATGAGGTTTGCGGTCAGACATTTTCTTTAAAGGAGGCCGACCCATCCTACTGCAAAAATGAGCATTTCATATATGTAAGCTGAAAGCACCAGCCACCAGGTAGCTATGATAGAAACTAACTATAACACAAAAGCATTGGTGAATCAAGTTTCAAAACCTTTCATTACTATCAGAACCAAACTTCATATTTTTTAGTGGTTTGGTTGTGTCTGTTGATTCAGACTTTTCTTTTGATAAATGTAAAGAAACTTTGGCCTGCATAATGCCTCGGCCAGTTCTGCCTTGCCTTTGAACTCCATCTCCAATGTCTTCCTTCAACGGAACCTTGTTTTTCTTTGTTGGAAAAATGAAAGTTGATGCCTTGTGAGTAGCATTCGGAGTTGCAACCTCTTGCTCAATGTTATTGATTCCTTTTTCCTTAAATATGTTTTCAACAACACCTGACTCCTCATTCTCTGACAATCCAGCAGGAGAGGGAACAGTGTCGTGCTTTAACTTTGACTGATGAGTTATGCCTCTAGAAAGTAAAAGTTCACTAGCATCTACAGATGTCAATTTGGCACTAACATCAGGGGTGGCAATACACCCATCAAGTGGAAACTGAAATTCGTCCAAACTTGATAATGGTGAAACTACACTTGCCCTTCTCATTCTAGAGATTTTTTGCGGCCGCTGACCTTTCCATTGAGGAGGTGAGGAGGATCCCGCTGACATGGGACGCTTACGATTAGTTGCTAAGTCATGCTCCTTACCATCAGGCCCTCCAGCTGAGCCAGGTAAATTAGATGATGTACTCACTACAACACCTAAACCAGTCCTTGGTGCTCTAGATGCCTTTCCTTTTGTCAAGGGACCTTGATTTCCACGTTGTGCATTCTCACGAGTTAGTAGCCTGCATCATGTTTTAGTTTCAGGGAAATGAATATGGACAATTAATCTTGACAATGAATAACAACAACAACAAAGCCTTATCCCACTAGGTGGGGTCGGCTACATGGATCATACGATGCTATTCGTTGATCCATGTTCATGCGATTCGACAGGGTTTTACGCTGACTGTCGGGGCCTAACACAACCCTCCTCCTTTATCCGAGCTTGGGACCGGCTTGACAATGAATAAACATGCATGAATATTACTAGGATCTAGCAAGAACCAAGTTACAATATATTGGACGGACCCAAGTAACTAACTAATTAAGTCCAAGTAACGATGGTATTTGAGGCAGTGACAGTAAATAAACGCTGTGCATAGAACTGGTAATAGTGTCATAGATGCAAGAAGGTATATAAAACTAATCATTTTGCAAAATTTGGCCAATCAACACAACATCAGTGCACATTTGAAGTTCAAAGAAGCAGAAACTGTTCACATACTTGTTGACTCCTTTGGGGACAATGCGTTCTTTATCTGTCCCAGCAGAGTGTTCCCTTCTCTCATTTGAAAGAGAACTACTTTCCACATCATTCCTGGGTATAACACGAGAATTAGTACCGTTAGTGCAACTCCCATCCATTTTATTGTTGCTTCCTATAGGTACTCCTGATCTGCAAGATGACAATAAAAAAGAATTGGTGGTTTTGCCTGAATATTAACGTACTAGCATAATATAAAACAATCTGCTACATATCTGATACACCGCCCATTTCAGAAGTATAGATACTTTCCCTCATATTCATCTTACTATTTTTCTTATCCAAACAATGGAATTTTCCAATAAACTAAAATGACTAGAACACATAATTTGGAAAGCACAATCAATTTGGCGTACTAAGGAAACTTAAGAAGGAAGACCAAGAACCAAATTTGATGGGTGGACAGCTAGAATCTGTTAGGAAAAATTTAAAAGTCACTTTACACAATATTCCGGCAAATTCTAATCAACATTTTCATTAAGAATATACGAGCAAACAGGGAAACTCGAAGATGCGCCATCTAACAGCTCAAGCTTTAAATGAACGTGCTAGTACAAGAAATTTTAAGATGGTTTCAAGGTAGTGATCATGGACTTTAATATTCCTGATCCTCGTGCGAAGCTAATTTCTTTTGAGGAGCTAAAAACTGATTTTGCTCCCTATTTAAGCCATTATCAAGTGTCAAATTTTCACTTTTTTAATAGAAAAAAGTGCCAAATGTCTCATTGAACATATTAAGCTTTAAGATGAAGTGGCTAATACAACAACAACAAAGCCCTATCTCACTAGGTAGGGTCGGCTACATGGATCATACCATCCATGTTCATAAGATTCGACAGGATTTTACGCTGGCTGTCGGGGCCTAACACAACCCTCCTCCTTTATCCGGGCTTGGGACCGGCTATAAAACATAGACGGAGTTATGAAGTGGCTAATAGATAAACATATTCAATTTGGAAACAAAGTGTCATAAAACCATCGAACAGATATCAGCGGCAATAAAACTACAACTACATTTTGATTGTCATACATAATTCTTCAATCTTTCCTATTAATGGCAAAGCCAAGAGTTCTTTCTTCACATTTGGCATGAAAATGACTTTCAACTTTCCCCATGCAATACATGAAATCCCATTTCCATACAGCATACAATCTCGAAGAAATTCTGTGGAACAATGTATGCTGTCTGTTAACACCAAAAGACATACTTTGTAATAAACAATCTTTACAACCAGTGCAAATATCGTATAAACCATGTTTTCTCTTCATTTGCATTACAAAACTGAATTAGCTGATTTTCAGATGAGAAATTCAGATGCCACCAACAGATTTCTCATCAAAACTGGTGATGAGGTTGAATGAGGACCTAGAGCAGTAACTTTATCTAGTAATTCAAGCTTAGAAAAAGCATAAACTTCAAGAAAATAGCTTTAACTAATTACATGGTCTCAGTGTCAATTATGAGAATAAGGAATATGTGACGCACTTTTCTGCTCCACATATATGGAGCACCACTGATCGAAAGATCAATTGTTGAGATGGGACATTTGAAAAGTGAGCTTTCAATTAAAAGTTAATTTATATCCCGAACCTTTATATTAAGATCAATGGTGTTCCATATGTGTGGAGCAAGAAATGCTCCACATATTCCTCAACCTGAAAAGATAATTGCTTCGCAACACTATTAAGATTATTAAAATACCATAATTTCGTCCAGGCCAACATGTTGTGTGAAAAGCCAATATCAAACCATGTATCCAGATCATTCTGCATTGGAAATGGGTAAAGTACTAATGGGCTGATAGCCCCTGGGTTCAATTTTCCACCACGATTAGTCTAAAATAATGTTACGTGAGTTCAACGTGCAATCCAGAAATATCACTTCCCTTAAGTGGACACTTGCTGAGATCAGCATTCTGTTGATGCAAATAAACTAGCATGGTCACAGATCTTTATAAAAGATGAATAACTGCTTTAGAATAACTTGTTGATTCACATATCATACTTTTCTTTAATTCATGTTCGAAATCAACACTTTCAAGGTTATTGCACAGAACTTAGACTTATATCTCATACCAGTCTGATATATAAAAGAGCAAGAGTTGCATATCATTCATGAAATATCAGCAAGTAAAATTTTATGTTGAAGGTAGCCACCTGAAACCATTGGCATCAGAAGTACGCATTCGGACCTCATTAATAGGCCTCTGCTGAATTGGCAGTTTAATCTCTCTGTCACCATCTGTTACCCTGTTGATCATTGTGCCAACAGAACGTTTTCGTTTCAGTTTCTTCTCCCAACTGTCACCACCTGCAGATGGCCCCGGCAGCTTTTCATCATTGAGTGATAAACCCCCATTACAACCCCTAAGTATACTTTTATCCTTTTCAAGCAGACTATTCTTCTCCTTTTCTGGTACCAGACATTGGCGAGGAACACTGCCACATCCTTCTGACTGAGATACATTAAGTAAAATTTTGTTTTAATCTAAAGTCAAATGAAGAAGGAATGGACAACTGTCATTGAGCGAGCCCAAGGATATTGGAGAATCTAAACAAGGTAAATTATCTTTGCAGTCAAATAGATAAAGACATCACGAGAACAAAGAGGAAGCCAAATTTCAAAGGAAAGCAATACCGTATTAATGGGTTAGAATAATAAACAATCAATGGGCCCCCCAGAAAAAGAAAAAATCAATAGCTAGGAAAGATGATTTAAGTTCAACAATAAAGACACGAGTCGAAGTGATAGAAGGTTCAAAGTTATAACTCCAAGGTAGCATCTTGATAAGAAACACAAACCCGTACTTGCACCATGGAGGATCCAATGCGCTTATTAGGAAGAACGTTCTTTGCTCCATCCTCTACTCTTTGACTAACAACTTCCTCCGAGTTCTGATGACTCTGACTTCTCATTTTTAGAGAGTTGGAGATAACTGACTTTTCACTTATTTCATCAGCTTTTTGCCGCTTCCGCATGGTGCGATACTTCTCAATTTTAAAAATTGATTCCTGAAATGTCTTTGCTCTATCCCTGGTTAAAAGCATGTCGCAGCTTGAGTAAATAGCCTGTACTAGTTTTGTGGTAATCTCAGTGCGATTAAATGAAACTATGGTTCTTGACGTTGAAGATTTAATATATCCATTCATAAAAATTAGGAATGTCCACATGCCCTCTAAAAGTCGAAAAAAGCATCATCCACATGCAAGCACACCAAACAAACCAAAGCCGTCGTGTTTGTACATTTTTTTGAAAGGAGGGATATTGCACTTTTAACCCTTACTGCCCACTTGAAGATGAAAATTTGGCCAAAAGATAATTAATGAGATTGGACTTTTAAGCTACAAAGGTAAAAATAAATTATAACCCTTTGAATGCAATGGCTCAACCAATAAATGGAGCATGGATGAAAAATGTACCTCGCCATGGATATTGAGTCGGATAGACTGGTCTTCATACGCTTAACCTGATCCAGTGACAAATGAGAAAGGGACCTTGTCTGTAGATGACCAAATGTTTGCTCCACTGTGATGCCTAGCGCTCTCCTCAGTTCTCCCAGGCGAGAACACTTTTGTTCGCTCATGGACAAAGGCTCTAGAGGCAGAAAGTGACAGACTAGAGAACCCCTAGGAGACAGTATGTTCTGGGATGTGCTAGGCCCAGAAGCTGTGACACGCTGCCCATTCTGGCATGCAGCTGTATAACTGGATTCATCCGGACCAATTGAAGCCAACTCCCCTTTCATATTCCCCGCGATTTCACACTTTAACTAGTCACAATAACTGTAACCTACATATAGAACATCCTACATCCCCTCCCTCCCTCACTAGACACAATAAACACAATCAAGATGGAGATATAGAGAAATCTAATCGGAAATGGAAAACAACAAACCCGAAAGCTCATTTAAAAGTCACGTAGCACCACACAGATCGAAGATGTTACTTTGCTTACTTATGAACTTCAGCTCTCGACGAGTCAACCGTCGAGTTTCCTCAGAAAAGTCCGATGCTGAATTAAACAGATAGGAAGTATAGTGGCAAACGCAACAGCAATCTACTAGCATTGCAAGTTTCTATTTATGAACAAATGCTGCAAGCTGAAGACTTCACATGAACTCTAAACAGTAACCTTCCCAGGGAGGCGAAGCGAACCAGTAGACTAAAGATCCCCGTACGAGATCACCACCCGAGGACTAATCTTTTACAAACCAAAAACGAAGACCTAATTCTCCAACCCAACTAGATGAATAATCGACAGAACATGAAATCCAGCAACTTGAGCAAAGATTTGGAAGGCGGACGCCAAAGCCGTTATTCCAAACGAACGAATTGACACGAATCGGAAGCCTGCGCAATGAAAACCTAAGGAATTAGGAACCACTCAAGGAAGAGAACAGGGAGGCAGGAAAGAAAGGAAGGAAGAAAGAACCCTAAAATCTTCTGGTCAATACCAGGAGGATCCTCGGTTCGAGCCGTATCATTCTCCGGCCGGAAAATTCCTGGCTTCCTCGCAGGATACGATCGTACAGGACCACTGGACGGCCAAATAACGACAGGAACCGGGGGAATATTGCAGAATTCGATGACGACGACGGCGGCGGCCGGGGATTTTGGAGCTTGCGGAGCCGTCGTCGCTCGTCACAGTGGACCAGAAAATGAAAATTCCGATATAAAAGGAATCGGAAATATAAAAAACAAACTTCCCGTTATCAAGGAACAACGCACCAGTGAGAAAAATACAAGAAAAGGATCCGTCACTTTTAATTGCCTTCCCTTTTTTCTAAATATTTTTTTTTCCTTTGAACAAGGATGTGTTTTGTATATGGGGAAGCATAATAATATCCAAATATTATATTTAATTGTCTTAATAAAAACATAATTATCCCCGATCAATTTTTTTTTAAAAAAAGCTACTA
The DNA here is from genome assembly GCA_030549335.1 of Pontederia crassipes. Taxonomy (NCBI): domain Eukaryota; kingdom Viridiplantae; phylum Streptophyta; class Magnoliopsida; order Commelinales; family Pontederiaceae; genus Pontederia; species Pontederia crassipes. The sequence continues at coordinate 69,445,651 of CM060193.1, read as the reverse complement.
AAAATCATAATGCAGCTAACTCGTCGCCCATTATAGTCCCAGTTTCAATTGTGTTTTATTTGATGCTTCTTATGTTCTATAACTTAAAAGTCGATTAAAAAAGTTCAAATTTCCTTGAGAAAAAAGAAGTTGTATAAAATATAGAGGTTAATAGCATGTAAAGGACCCCACTCTACATCTTGGTGTAAAATATTTATTTCTCATTATTTTATTAATTTTGGTAATTATAATTTATGATTAAATTAATGATGTACTTCTTAGATGAAATAATATATATTTATTAAGATAATTTGATAATAAAAAGTATCATCTAAAGCTAAATAAATTGTAGCCTTTGAATTAATCATATTTGTTGAAATAGTTTGATCATGATGACCTTAATCTCAATCACATTTACTATTTAATACATATTTTAAATTAATATATATTTATTTCATTATTCTAATAAGTAAAGTTATGTACACCAAAATGCTCTACCTATATATTTTCCTCTAAAATATAAGTACATTTTTCGTTACAAAGGAGTCTCAAAGGAGAAAATACATTTTTGAATTATATCGTTTTGCCCTATCTCTTGTGTAAAATATGGAATACTTTATTTTCACATAAAAGTAATTTATAAGTACAAAGAAATTTATAAAATTTACTAGCGATCCTTGTCCTAGATGGTAGAAATAGTTTGATTTTATTAATCTCTAATAAATACATTAGAACGAGGTATTAATAATCCTGAATATCAATTAACTTGTTAGAAAAATATAATAAAATCTCAAAATTATTTAAAAATATATAATCCTTCAACACTTATTTTCAGAGTGAGAACTATAGTTTATTTTTTAAATCATAAATAATTTGCGACAGTCGTTGACATTTTCGTTTCGGCGACTAATAATAATCAAATGACATTGAAAAAAACTATGAAGTGCTAAGTGTGGAATAAAGCGTGAATGGATATAACATATCATTTTCTTCTTCTTTTTATACGTTTTCAGATCCTTAACACTGAGTACCACTATGAAATAAAGAAAATATTTCTCAGGGTTCTTCCTAGTAGGGGTGCAAGAAAAATTGGATCCACTGAAAAAATTTATCCAATTTGAAAAATAAAAAAATAATTAAGAGACTGATATAATTTAGGATGACTTTTTAATAAAGCAAAATCGATCCGTGCACCCAAAAAATCAGGATGCATGGAACCGTTTCAATTTATTAATTTTTATCTATATAATTAATTCATAAGTAACCAATATTTTATTATTGATATAATAATTTTTTATATACATTTAATATGTTACTATCACATTTCGAAACTCTAAATAGTTCTAGTACTACATCGTATATATTAGTTATAAAATTAAATATATTTATATTAATTTTAAGTTATTATATTTTTAAAATATTATTTTATTAAAATAAGGGTTCGAAAAAATCATTCCAAAAAACAATTCGCTGGAGAGTGATTTTTTAAAAATAATTTTAAGATTATGTTTATAATTTAAAATTTTGACCTAAAAAATTATAGATATTTTTTAATATACTAAGTTGTTCAAATTGACTTTATTGAACTCACTAAGTTTAACTCCAAAATGCGATCTCACCACGTGGCGAGATTTTTTTTTTGTGCACTACTTTCATCGGTACTTCTTTAACTCTTTTTTTTTATCATCAAGAAAAGTGACACATAAACTTAAGAATAAATTATTACAACAATTAAAGATGCAATGTGCAGAATATAAATAAATAAAAGTACGATCATATAGCATAAGTCTTAGGCATATAAATGTCCATGTCATTATACAACTCGATAGGTTCATACATGATAGCCAATAAAAGAAAGACTCGATACAACTCTAGATAACCATGTGCACATGCCACTCGAACTGAAGTCGTCACACACACAATCCTAGGTCGTAGATAACTCATGTACATGTGAAAATTACACAAGGAATCAAGTTCAACCGTTAATATAAAGTTAAGTGAATTCATAATAGGTCATAAGAAAGTCCATCAGAATATCAGACAAAATAGATCACGTAGAAGAATAGATCATCATGGAGGATCAATCAAAGGAACACCATAGTTTCATTTCATTTTCATATTCATTTTTTTTGTCATATTCAATGTTCATACTCATTGTTCATAAGCACATAGTCCTTTCTTTCATTTTTAGCCATTCATTTTGTTTCATCTTGTGCATAAGTTGTAAGAGTTCTCCACTTCTAGAAAATATCATTGCAAACACACAAGGTGTAGTTACCTAGACTATGGTAGGCAAATGAGAGATCAGTGCTACGACAAAAATGTCCCGTAGAGAAGGATGACCTCGCATAAGATGATAACATATGTAGAAACTAGAAAGAGTATCTCACACAAAGTCGTCAATAACTCCTCAAGGAAAGTATCTCACACAAGGCTATCATAAAACTTCTCATCTAGGTAGGCAATGACAACCATCATCTTTTATATTTGTTAATTATGAACTTGTCTTTTGATCGTATGGATTAGTCAATCAAGACTATAGGAAGGGTAGCTCCAAATCATCATGAAGGATCATGTAGGAAAGGATAATCAATGGGACAGATGTCAATCAAATCATGGTTGTTCATTATGATCATATTCATTCTCTACCCCAGAATCAGGCGCCCAAAAGTAAAATGGTTGTCCATTATAATGTTTTCCAACGATCATTCGAAAGAGGTTTGGATGCTCATTTTATCTATATACATCAATCATCCAAAAATAGTTTGGTCATCCATTCTGAGTTCATCTTTCGATCGTTCAAAGACTATGAACTAATCAGACAACCCCAAAGGTTTACGGTCATTTGATAGCACATATACAATATTTTTTAATTTCAATCGAGAGTTTCGGTCGACCAAAATTTGGTTAGTCATTCGCTAGAACTAGGTTTGTGATCCTCGGTCGATCGAAAATGAATTTCTCTCAACCATCGAAATATCTTTTGGTGTGAATAGTTCAGATTGGTCGTTTGATCCAGGAACGGTCGATCGACTGGTTTTCATGTCTCAATATTTTTCAGTTCGATCATCCGAAGGAATTATTGACTTTTGTTCTAGTCCAAATTGAACATCCTTCAGACATTCGATCCGGTAGTTGCTATACTAGTGTCAATGTGATTCAGACGCTCGAAAAAAAATTGATCATTTGTTTTAGATCGACATGTCATTGCGAATCCTTAAGTTTTAAACCAAATTTTTCATAACAAATCATATGAAAACATGTAGTACATGTCCCTAACATATACTAAGCCACAAAAACTGGATATTATTATATGCATATCTAAATCAAATGGATCATTCATATGAGACTCCTCTTCGGACTGGAATCAGATATCAATAAAAGAAATCATTCTATTCAAATGCTACTCTTTTTCTATCATATCATAATCTATTTCATAAGATTAGCATACTTCATGTCAACCTATTCATCAAGAGAACATAGGTCTATAGTATCACGATAACATAGCATGTAAATCACCTAAGAAAATCCAGAACACTTCATTTCATAATCGGATATGTCAATAATATTTAACCGAAACGTATAGAGCATGATTCCTACCCCTCTTAGCATGAATCTAAATCTTATCAGAGTCCTTAAAACATGCATAATCCTAAAAAAATCTATCTCGTGATCTATTTCCCAAAAATACACATGTTTTGTCGTTCTTCGAAATGTCCTCTCGTTGGATTGAGCTCTAGCACGTTTTCCTTCATCCTCAAGCATCGCTTATATCCGGTGAACCTGTCGAAGTTGCTCCAATGCCTTCTGGCCGAGACAAATGAAGGGAGAACAAAAAAATGGAGAAAACTCGGATGAGAGAGGAAAGAAGATAAAATGGCTAAATGATTAGTCAATAAAGAACTTGTATGGGCATTAGTGTGGGTGTTTCGTTCATTTGAAAAGTCTGAATTCATGGTGGAGGAGTTACCAAATCTCCATTCATGATGATGGAGTAATGGTGGAGAAATCAGCTCAAAAGTATATTTGAATGTTTTGTCCATTGCACTTTTGGACGTCTGAAATATAATTTCAATCGTTCGATAGTGCATCAGCTCAGTTGTCAACTCGTCATGGTATCAAATGTTCATTTTAGTTTCAGTCGCCCCCAAGTCCATCGTCAGCAATAAACAAAAATTTATTTTTTTATGAATTTTTTTTAGTATGTTACACTAATAAACCATCATCGAATAATTCACACACTACAACAAAATAGTCATTTAAGGACACATAATTAAAGACACAAATTGAAGCGTCCTTATTTTACACAAAGTGTTCATTTATAAGGACATTTTATATAGCGTTGGTATTATTATAAAATAATAAAGACACAAATATATTTAGCGCCCTTCTTTTAAAATTTTAAGACACATTAATTTTGTGTCCCTATTTTAATTTAAAATATAAATATATTTTTATTTTAAATCTCATAATTTGAATAACCTAGTGACGCAAATTTAATTGCGTCCCAATAATATTTGATAATAGGGACGCTTCTTATTATGTGTCCCAATAAAATTCGATAATAAAGACATCACTAATTATGTCTCCCAATAATATTCGATAATAAGGACGTCACATATTATACGTCTTAATAATATTCCATAATAGGAACACCGCTTATCATGTGTCCTAATAATATTAGATAATAGGGACACCGCTTATTATACGTCTTAAAAATATTAGATAATAAAGACGTCGCTTATTATGTGTCGCAATAATATTTGATAACAAAGACATCTTTTATTATGCGTCCCAATAATATTTGATAATAGGGACATCGCTTATTATGCATCCCAATAATATTCGATGATAGAGACGTTACTTATTATGCATCTCGATAAATAGGGATGTCACTTTTTATGCATCCCAATAATATTAGATAATAAAGACATTGCTTGTAATGTGTCCCAATAAATAGGGAAATCACGTTTTATGCATCCCAATAATATTCGACAATAGGGACATTGCTTGTTATGCGTCTTAAAAATATTCAATAATAAATACACCACTTATTTTGTGTCCAATAATATTCAATAATAGGACCATCTCTTATTATGCGTCCCAATAATATTCGATAATAGAGACATTACTTATTATCTGTCCCCATATTATTCAATAATAGGGACACTACTTTATTATGTGTGCTTAAAATATTCGATAATAAGTACACACTTTACTATGTGTCTCTAAAATATTCAATAATATGGATGATATATATTATGTGTCACTAAAATATTTGATAATGGAGACGTCGTTACTTATTATGTGCCCCTAATAAATTAAGAATATAAGGACGTAGCTACTTATGCCCTTACAATTGTGATATAAACTAAGTTAAACTTTTTAAATTTTGGTAATAAAAGCAAAAATATTTTTAATAGGTAGCTCGCTAGTATATATTCTATTTATTATTAAAACAAATAAGAGGGATCCTTAATTTCTTTGACAAAGGTGTGTACATGTATTGTTTTTTTTTTTGTTCTACATTGATTCTTTTCTTTAGGGTTATTCATGAATTTGGTTGACACAAATCCAATCACTCTGATTGAGTTAAGTTGATAACAAAGGAATTAACAAATTAATATGATTGAACTTAATTGAATCTCATTGGGTCAAAAGTTAAATGAGGCCGATCTCAATTTTTGCTTTCATAACCCTTTTTATAAATCGTACATTTAACTTTTAATGCAAGATTTTATCTTTTGGACATCTAATTAAAATCATTTTTATTAATCTGAATACGTATTTTAATTTTAAAGCTAAATAAACTTAAATGTAAATCAAATTAATTTAGTTTTTGAAATACTTTGTACTATACTCGTTTATTATTAAATTTTGATAGAATCTAACTTAACCAAGAACTCAAATCGACCAAATTTAGACTTTGAATAATGTCTAGATTATTAATGATTTGAAGCTTTTTGATATAATTAATGATCGAGGATGATCAAGTATCCATTTACGATCATAGATAATTTGAAGTTCATTCAATAGTATTTTTTAAATTGGATTTCAAATATGATGTCATATTAACATATTAAAATTTCAGTTAGGTGTTTGATCGAATTTCATTAATAGATCATTTTTTAGGTAGCATAATTTTATTGGCTTTATAATATTACTTATAACTTCAAAATTAAAATTCATGATTAAGTTTTAAATTTTTAGTTGACACCAAGTTTTACGGGGTTTAAATTTAAAAAAATACAAATAATTTATGTAAAAGAAATATATTGTTAGGTTATCTAATTATGACTTTTATATACTATTTTTTATCTAATTTAAACAAGAGTAAAAAGTTAATATATATTTAAATAATTTCGAAATTTATAATTATATATTTAGAAGTAATGTTTATCTTATTTGTGTCTTTATATATCTAACAGAGAGGGGCGCCGCGAGTGGCCGCCGAGCCCCTCTCTGCTCGCCAGAGGCTCCTCTGGCAAGCAGAGAGGAACGCGAGGCGCCCCTTAGGGGCGCCGCACGTCCTGCTCGCCAGAGGGGGTGCCAACCCTGGCGCCCCTCTCTGATATGCGCCCCCTCTCTGACGCGCAGAGGGTGGCTTTTCAGTAGAGAGAGGGTGGCTTTTCAGCGCCTCTCTGTAGAGAGAGGCGCCGAGCGCCTCCTCTCTGGAGAGGGGCACTGCTGGCGCCCCTCTCAGGAGAGGAGCAGAGGGTGCGCTCGGTGCCCCTATCTGCTTTGGCACCCCTTGCTCAAGCAGAGAGGGAGCCAGGCCTTGCGGCACTTCTTGAGATCGCATGGCGTCCCTCCCTATTCGTCTCTAGCATGCGCCTTTGTTCAAGAAGTTAGGGAGTGATAAACATTCATCTTTTTTTCGTTAATAATTTTTTTATTTTTATCATGTATTTTTAAAAAATAATACTTTCTTATATGACATTTTAAATGTTAGATTTTTTAATATGACATGTTAAAAATGATAGCTTTTTTTAATATAGCATGTGAAGAATGTATATTAATTTGGTATATCTTCGATTTAATGTTTTAGGTAATCTTTTATATATATTTGGACTCATGGACAAAACTTGAATACAAAAGTCAAGAACACATCCTGAATATCTTCGAGGCATACAATCTTTTATAAAATTTGCATCTGATAATGCATTATTTGATGGGAAAATAGTTTGTCCATGTCAAAAATGTTTCAACAAATTTTCTCATGAACCAAATATAGTGGAACATCACTTGGCATGGAATGGATTTTTATATGGCTACACAACTTGAATTCTTCATGGAGAAAGTTTTTCTTCCATACCTAATGATATTCCACATTCTCAATCTACACTTAATGACATTAGGGCAGACGATACTCATCAAACAATAAATGAAGCTGGTGACATAAGGAAATGTTTAGAGACACACTTAGATGTTCCCCAGATGACTCTTTAAATGATGATCAAGGTACTAATGTAATTGGAGGTAATGAAAGTATGAATGAAGGTACTACAACTCTTAATGATAAGATAAAAGAATGTGAAAAACCACTTTATCCTGACTGTAAAAACTTTTCTACCATATCTTTTGCATTGAATCTTTATCATCTTAAAGTGTTGAATGGATGGTCTGGAAAATCCTTCTCGATGTTGCTTGAATTACTCAATGAAGCATTTCCATAAGGTACAATCTTACCATCAACATATTGTGATGCAAAGAAGATGATAAAAAAATGGATCTTGGATAATAATGCAAGATATTCTTCCACTTGCATTAAGAGGAGTTATGCCCAATCATGTTGTCCATACATTTCAGAATTATCAGCATTTTTCAAAAAGTTATGCTCTAAAACTTTGGATCCAATTGGGCTTGATGAGTTGCAGTCGCGAGCTACACTAGTACTCTGTCAAATGGAGAAGATATTCCCTCCAGGATTTTTTTACCATCATGATTCATTTAATCATCCATTTATCTTATGAGGTTAAACTTGGTGGGCCTGTACAATATCGATGGATGTATCTAATCGAAAGGTGAGTGTCTATATATTATTTTTGCATCATATACTAAAATATAAAAAAAATCACTTACATAAAATCACATTCTATGAAGGTTTTTTGTGCGACTAAAATCATATGTTCGTAATAAAGCACAACCTGAAGGATCAATCGCTGAAGGATATATAGCAGATGAATGCCTTACATTTTTTTCAAGATACCTTGCTCATAAGGAGACTATGTTCAATTGACCACAAAGAAATTATGAGGTTGCATATGGAGATAACTATTTATTCTCTTATGGTGGATGATATATTGGAAAAGATCGGGTTATGACCCTCAATGAAAAAACTTTGTCTCAAGCACATCGCTATGTATTGCTCCACAATGACAAGATGTCAACCTATCGTGGGTTTGTATTTTCTTAATTACTAATATAAGCTTAAGTATATAATTTTTATAAAGTAATGTTCTATTTGATTATATGATGTAGAGAATTTTTAACTGCTCAACAACGTGCCAATCGAAACATTCAACCTAATCAAAATGTTCTGAATAAATGGTTGGTTGAAAATTTTGCCAAGTAGTTGCTGCGAAAAGTAAGCTTTTATTATTTACTTAAATACATATTATCTTATGAGGCATAAATTTATTATAAATATAACTCTACCTTTTTAGGTTCCAGAATTAGTTGATTCTAACTATTCTGAAGAAGTAATAGCTCTCTCTCAAGGACCCAACAATATTGTTAGAAGTCTTGAAGGTTTTATCATTAACGGCTTTCGTTTTCATATATACTAAAAATAGAGAAAAGTCTCGCAAAACTCAAAATAGTGGAGTTGTTGTGGAAGCTGAAGGAAAGAATTATTATGGGGCACTTACTGAAATTTTGGAGCTAGACTATTATGGAAAGTATAAGGTTGTTATTTTTAAATGTGATTGGGTTGATATTAATTCTCCAAGAGATCTTAAGAAACACTCAAATGGCTTTACTCTTGTGAACTTCTCTAAATTGATACACACTAGAAAGAACTTATGTGATGATCCTTTTATATTTTCATCACAAGCAAAACAAGTTTTTTATGTGGAGGATGCTACAAAAATAAATTGGTTAATTATAGTATGACAAAGCCAAGAGATCTTTATGACATGAGAAGTAAATCACATAAAGAGGATGATGACACTTACACTGAATGTGTACAATAAAATTTTTCCATTGATGATGCATAAAATTTATCCCACCTAGTGGGATAAGACTTTGTTGTTGTTGTTGTTGTTGTTGTTGTTGTTGTTGTTGATGCACAATACAATTTCACAAGTTGGGCTAGAATTGACAATGAGGATAATGTCAATGCTTGAAATGAATTGTAATGTCGAGTATACTCGACAAAAAAATATTAGGTAAGAGCTGATTATCAATAATATAATTGCTTTAAACTTTTGTTAATATTTTACATGTTTGAAGAATATACATAACAATATAATATTCTAACGTTATTCTTAGTAGTAAAATTTTATTTTTGTAGGCTTCATGGATTCTCAAAATAATTCTCCTGAATATGCTAATTTACAAGATGATATTCATGAAGAACAAGTACGCTTTGTTAATGGTGAAGACAAAGATGATATTGATCTCATAATACAAAGTAAGTAAATAATATATTTTATTTCTATTGTTTTAGCTTTTCTATTGACACTTTGATTAATATGTAAATGTACGCACATTTAGGTAATGATGGAAGCACACGACTAAAAAGAGGACCTTTTCGTGGAAAAGATGTGTGGAATCTTCGTGATGGTGATCGTATCATCGTCGAATGTAATGAGTTTCACCAATCCGATAATAGAGCTGGAAGGATTTTGGGTGGGTGGCTGGGTTCAATTGCTCGAAGACCAAATTTGTGCCCTTTAAATTATCTAAGTTGGATATGGATGCCTAATACTTTAAAAAAGGGGTGATTGATTTAGCTCGGGTAAAATATATTATTTGTGTTTGCTTAAGTATTATTATTTTTACAGTGACATGACCAAAGAACTTGAGGATTGTAGAGAATGATAAAGCTTCAAATGTCTTTTGTTAGATATTTTTAGATCTATCATAATTTTTCTTTTTTTCACTAGAGATGTGTGTGATTAAAAAATAATGTGTCACAAATTCTTCAGAATTTTTAATTTGATATCTAGATTGACTTCTTACTTATATTCTATTTATCTGGCTCGCAAAACTATTATATATATATGTACTATATACATGTTAAATGATATAACTAATTAATATTTATAAAATAATAATATAATTGAATACACTAATTATGCGTCTTTAAATAACAACTAAGGACATTTTTTAGCATGTGCCAATTTTCAAATGTAACATTTTAAAATAAATAAATAAAAAAACAATTGAAGACACAAAATAAAAGTATCTTTAAATTTACAACATTGATTTATGACGCTTGTTATAACCTTCTTAATTGGCAACACTTGGCAATGATGCATATAGCATTGTCTTTACATTTCAGACGCTAGTGATACAATATCAAATAGTGTCTCCAATTTAGCAACACAAATTAACAACGTAAACGATAATGTCTTCACATTTGTATCGCATGATAATGATGCAAATATTAGCATTTTAAAAATTTTGACACAAAATAAGGACACTTTGAAAAGTGCAGTTGAATTTGTTAACGACGCAAGCTAGCAACATAAGCTAAAATGTCTTTGACTTGACAACGTCAGTCGATGACACATGTAATTGCGTCGTTAAAATAGAGTCGCAAGTGGATGACACAAAAAATAGCGTTTGTAATTTAACAACATTGATTATAAATAGAACAATAAGTGTCTTAATATTTGATACGCATGTTAGCAACACAAAATGTTAATGTCCCTAATATTTTTTTCGACACCAAGAATAAGGTCACTTTTAAAAGTGTAGGTGACCTAATTAAAGACGCAAAAAATGTGTCCATAAGAATATAAATTTGTGTTCTTAGATGTGATTTTTCTTGTAGTGACACAACTAGGCCACAACTATATATAAAAAAACTTTTTGGCTCTCTTTTCTTTCATTTTCTGCAATGGACTTTATATATAATCAACCATTGTGATGTAGATCAAGTGAAGGAGAGAAGTGTTGTTGGAGCGTGGGGAAGGCACAACATAAGATTTAAAGAAAGGAAAAAAAAGGAAGAAAAGAATGTGAGAAGCTTCAAAGAAAAGAATTAAATGTCTATGGCGTATCTATTAATGCTTGAATAGATAATGGATTGATTCTAATGCCATTGCCATGCATACAAGGAATTGTGGATTTATAGTTATGATAATAAGGTTCTGAGAATAAAAAATGTCCAAATTTTATGACTTCTGTTTGAATATAATTTTAAATCTAAAAAATGCTATATATAAAAATGTGTAGAGAACTTAAAGAAAAAAAATGTGCGTTTATATAAATGAAGGATAATTTAAAAAATCATGACATTTTTTTGTAATGGTTTGAATCTTTCTTTATAATAATAAAATGATAAAATGTGTTCGATGAGCATTCGACGGATGAGGAGAAAACGCGCGGTTCATCCATAATGGAGCGATGGTTCAGTCGATTCAGAGGCAGTCTAATCCTCCCTTTTCGTCGAGACGAGGTGGAGGACACAATTTCTACTCCCCATTGCATTTGCTCTACCCTAATGTGTGCCCTAACTTCACGGCCTCCTTCGTCGCGTTTCGAAGGTAAATCTGACTTCCGCTCTGGAACGAGGTAGATTATGATTTCTTCCTCACGACACGACGACGACTATGCTTTGCCTTCCTGCCCTTCGTCATCGGAACGAGGTATATCTAGACTCACCCCGTGCTTCGCCTTCCTGCCCTTCGCCACCAGAACAAGTAGATCTGGACTCCCTCCGCACTATAAGAAATTAGGTCATTAGCGAAGAGATATCTAGTTGTTAAAAGTTATCATCTTGACGCTAATACTTATCAATGACAAGAAAAAAACTAATTGTGAATCTTCGCTATAGGTTCCGCCGCTAAAAGATTTTAACGTCCAGTGTGAATAACTGACCGTCGATTCTTTTTAAGGACCATCATAATTCTATTCTTTAAAAATTCAATAGCGACTAGTATGTTAGTCCTGATATAACTTGTAAGGACCATCATAATTCTCTTCTTTAAAAATTCAATAGCGACTAGTATGTTGTCCCTGATATAACTTATAAGGACCATCCAACTAGTCGCTAAAGATATTATTTGTGTTAGAAGAAACTTTTTAAGGGCCACTTTTCTTGTTGCTATTATTATTATTATTATTATTATTATTATTATTATTATTATTATTATTATTATTATTATTATTATTATTATTATTATTATTATTATTATTATTATTATTATTATTATTATTATTATTATTATTATTATTATTATTATTATTATTATTATTATTATTATTATTGTTGTTGTTGTTGTTGTTGTTGTTGTTGTTATTATTTGAGGACAGATATATGATAATTAATATATTTTTAAAATTTTAAAATTCTATATTTGATAATATTCAAATTCATTCATGTTCAAAACATCAAGTATCAAATCAATTATCCATACAACATTCATATGCAACATCCAACATTTTAATTCAAATGTTTACAAAATTCCAAATAACTCTTCTAAAAAAATATGTTAAAAAAAATATAGCAAGACTTCCAAATAACTCTTCCATTCATCTTCCTTTCCAATCCAACAGATACATAAAAAATCTATAAAATCAAAATGAGAATTACTATTACAATAACTAAAAATAACTTTACTTAGAAGCAATTAAGATAGTATACTAACCAATAAAAAAATTCAAATCCACCAAGAGATATTCATATTGCGGGAAGTGTAGGTTCATCTTATTGTATTTCACCCTACACAAATATAAACTCATATTAATACACATTTCATGAAGATTAAATGAAAAACTTTTATTAAACATACATATCTTTCATCCTTGGTTCGACAAGTTTGATATTTTTCTTGCGTGCCTAAAAAAATATTTGCAACAGCTGGTGGCTATCATCTTTATCACCCTTTACATAAAAGACAATGAGATATCAAGCAAAAAAAATAAAAAAAGAATATTAATATTAATACCTATTGATTGATGAGCTCTAAAAAAGGCTTGCTGCCAATGCGGTGTGGCATAATTAATTTTGCTTCAATGCTTTTGAAATCGATGTCATCCATTTTCCAAACTTTGCAATGGAATTCATGTTCACCTATAGCAATAAAAAATTAAAAATAAAATTTAACATAATTACCACCTAATGTGAGACAAGTGCATGCATTCCATCCGTAAACAAGTCAAGAAATATGTGTAAACGAAGAAAAACTGTAAAAAAAAATATGTGCTTGACGTCAATGTCGAGAGAGACGATGACGGGGCGGCCCAACCTTGTCGCATTGGCCCAAAACATTGGCGACCGCCTCAGAGGATGGAGGCGGCCGTGTTGGTCGCCACAGCGTGAGGCGCGACCGCCGAGGCGACGACCTCCTCTTGCACAGGGGCAGCCATGTCAGGCAGCAGCCCATGGCTGCCTCACGGCTCTGACAGCCGCATGTCATGTGACGCAGCCGTCAAGGGCCACCTCTGCGCGAGAGGCGGCCATCGACGGCCGCCTCTATGCAAGAGGCAGCCGCCGAGACTGCCTCCGCGCGAGAGGCGGCCACCGATGGCTGCCCCTCATGCAGGGGCGGCACCCGGCGGCCGCCTCACGAGCAGAGGCAGCCGCCGACCGCCTCTCGAGCAGAGGCGGCCATTGAAGTTGCCTCTCTAGCAGAGGCAGCTATCGATGGCCACCTCTGCACAAGATGCAGCCACCGATGGCCTCCCCTCGCGCAGGGGCGGCACCTGGCGGCCGCTTCTCGAGCAGAGGCGATCATCGGGACCGCCTCTGCGCAAGAGGCGGCCATCAGGCCGCTTCTCGAGCAGAGACGATCATCGGGGCCACCTCTGCGCGAGAGGCGACCACCGATGGCCGCCCAATGCGCCTCTGCCGCCTCTCGGTTCGTTCTTGCTGGTGTGTGAGAGAAGAGATAAAGAAAACGATAGTAGGTATAGTAAATAAATTAGGTTATAATTAGATGATTAGTTATATTTTAATTGTTATTAACAAAATTATGATGATAAAAGTCATTTTTTTAGCTTTGATATTAAAATAATAAATATTTTATATTTATCTTTTCAATTTTTTTAAGAAATATATATATATATTAAATTATAATCGAAGTTAAATAAATGAAAAAAGTTAAACATACATAAAAATAAAAAATGAATACTTAAATATTATTAATTATTATAAGTAAAGAGATATTGATATTCTTAATTCCATTAACGAAAATAAATATTAAAATTAAAAATGAAGATATTTGTTTATCTTTTATTAATGATATTAAAACTGGAATAATAATATTAAAACATAAAGTATTATTTAATTTTTTTTAAATTTGAATTTTAAAATAAATAATAATAATAATATTTTTGGGTAAGAAGGAATATACAAAATAAAAGAAAACAAAATGAAAAGAAATATATCTTCTAATTATCATTTTAAGATTTTTTACTTGACTCATCAAACGACAAGATTATAATCGTTAAATTTAACGTCAAGTCCAATCTTGTTCCTATAGTTAACTTTTAACGACAAGTCATAAAATATTAAGGACTAGTTTATGTCTGGTCCTTATTGTTAAGGATCAGATTTTTATATGGTCATTAATAATAGTGTTTAACGACTAGATTTGAATCTCTTAATTAATTATGATCTCTAAAAGTCAGAATGAGGCAGATTGCGACTTCTTCCGCGTGACGCGACGACGGCCACAGAATGAATGTGATCGAAGGCCTGGCGAACAGATCTAAGGCCCGACGGAACGAAATAGATCTGTTTTAGTGTCCTCTTCCCCTCTCCTCTTCTTTTTGTTTTGTATGCCCATCTACTTCGTACCTAACTCCATTACTCCATCTCCAATTCATAGCAGTGAGTAGCGAATGACCTCCCGCGGTGAAGGATGAAGGACCTACAATCTAACTCTAGTCAATCTCCCCATCTGAGCTTATTTTCATCATGTTTCTACAAATAATCATAGGCTAAGAGCTACATTACATGACATGTGTATGATAACATGAGAAATTTCCAGGGAACTTTCATGAACTAATTTTTCATTTTATTCCAAGAGTCCAAGGGGAAATTTCCATCTTGTGTTCCTTTTTGCTAAGTGGGTGAGGCAACTGCAAGCTCATCTGCATTATTAAATTTGGGAGTTTGATTGAATTTTTTTACCTTATAAGCTATAAGTTGACATTCTAAATGGGCACCTCCTTCATTTGTATTCATATGGAATATGTATATTAATGAATTTGAGAGTTTATGATACATGTATTTTGATTTGAATTTAATATATACATGAACAAGACTTGGTTAACATGAATGGGGATTGGAATGGCTAGTGAATTTAATATGGAGAGGGAGGCAGCACACGGGGAGCATCACATGAACAAGTTGTCATAATAGCATAACCCTCTTCAATGTCTACTTTTTACATTATTAGTTTGATGTAGATTTTATGCATGGTTTGGCACAATGTTTGTACTTTGATTTGTATCACTTGCTGCTAATGGTTATTATCATTTGTTGTATACTTTTTATTTAATAATAATTATACTTATCCAACATGTAGAGTTTGTGGTCATACAAGATGACACCCAAATGTTATTGCCAACATGTAGCAGTAGTACGAACATCTTGGACTAAACAAAATCCTGATCGTAGGTTTTATGATTGTCCATTTTTTGGGGTGAGTTTTAAGTTTACATTTTTTCTATTGCATTATAACTAAAAATTTATGTATCTAAATTATGTTTTATTATACATCAAGAGTGAGTGTGCAAATTTTCAAGTGGATGGATCCATTTTTTGGGTCACGACCTACTCAAGTGATCAACGACTTATTACGCACGATGGATAGGTTGGAAGCTCTAAATGATATCAAAGATGAAATTGTGATCAATAGGGGCAGAACTGAAGATGAAATCATTATTAATAAGGATGGTATCAATGTATTTTGTAAATTTCTTATTGTGTTAGTTGGAGTTGTAGTCATGTGATTTATGTTTATGTAAGTACCTTGGAGTACAAGGTATCGATGTTTATGTTAACTTCTTATGTAACTTGTGAATTACGTATCAAGCTTATGTAACTGGATGTTCATGTCAACTTCTTATGTATAAATATGTTTGTGATGTCATTTGTTTGCTAGTATAGGAAAATATGTGTGTATCAATAATCTGTCACCCTCGTTCCCATTTCATTTTTCTTTATTGTTGTTCTCGTAATTTCATTCTTTATGATCCATAAAAAAAGTAATGTATTGAATTGTCTACAGAGGAAAATACTAAAAAAACTAGCTTAGAGAAGCTTGAATGACACGAACTTTGATGTGCTCAAATTCAATGAATGTTCCAAACAAAGAGCGAAAAAAACAAAATTAAAGATGCCTGAAATTTCAATGCGTGTTTCAAATCAAGAGAATGAGTGCTAGACACTAACTCGGCATATCTAATACCACATCTAGTGTAACGTTCTTCCATCTTGAAATGTTTGGACATTTAGTGTCATGGTAAGATTTCTTCATGAACCTGTAAAAGGCTTCTGCCCACCACTAGTAGGAATGACATGAATCATAAACTACCTAAGCTGAGAAGAAAATTTCAATTATGACTACTTAGAAATCTAACAAGAATTAAGAAGAGGCAGGTTATCATATGAAATTCTTAACGGAATTAGGAATAATCACGACAAAGAATCTATCAAAGAGATGAATTGAGAAAGAAGATGGATTCCTATGCATTTATGTTCATGCCAACTTCTTATGGTTTGGCTACAACAAAAGTTGCTACACTGTTACTAAGAACCCCAGATCTTCCAATCTCGAATAAAAAGAAGCTCTACAATAACTTATTCCAGTTTCACATATAAAAACTTGTAGCAGTGTGTAATTAACACTTTCAAATAAAAGGAGACCAAACTTTGGATCACAAATGAGATTGCAACACATTCAAATATGCATGACATGGCAATAAAGTTACAAAACACAAATTAGACAATTCCTTCATATGCATATGCAGTTCATACAAAAAAGCTCAATAAAGGTAGTTACAATAAAGCTACTTCATACTCTAATGTTTACAACCACATAACAACTTTCAAAGTGTCAAAAGTTGTCGAAAATCCTTGAGAACCTATCAAAACTGAAAATTGTTTTCCATTAGTGAATATGGAATATGCAATGCATTAAATTTTTTAATATGAAACAAAAAAAACTAACATTAGAATGTGTTGCAAACAGTTACATGTCTTGTTGTCTCCCTTAACTTTGGCAATCCTTTTATAATATGAGGCACACATGTTAAAAGTAGACATCAACGTTATGGAATATGATAATAGTTAGGGTAGTATATTACTTTAAATAATGGACATGTTCTTTTTCCCGCATGTTCCACGTCTTCTTTTCTTAGCTTCTTGGGAGGTTAGATCTACATCGTTTTGGCGGCGAAGGGCAGCAAGGCGAAGCATGGCAGGAGGTCAGATCTACCTTGGCGAAGCGCGGCGAAGGAGGCCACGCAAAGTTAGGGCACGCGTTAGGGCAGAACAAATGCAGTATGGAGTAGAAATTGTGTCCTCCACCTCATCTCGACCAAAAGGGAGGATTAGACCGCCTCCGAATCGACTGAACCGTCACTCCATTATGGATGAACCACGTGTTTTCTACTCATCCATCAGATGCTCACCGAACGGATGAGGAGAGGAGGAGGAAGGTCCTGGACCAACATTTTATCCATAATAAAACTATAACCCTCCCTCGTAATCTTCTATCTCTTCAATTATTTGGTTGCTCGACTTCAACAAGATTGGGATGTTGTCGTCAACCAAACTCTCCTACTCCAAATTTTTGCCCAAGATGAGTGCAACAGCTCCTATTTTCGTTTTTGTTAGCTCCTATAGGGGGTGGTCGACCCGGTGAACCCGACAAGTTTGGGTAGGATCGGGTTGGGTCGTGGTCGGGTCGGACGGACCGAACCCCACCCGAACCCGGGAACCCGAGTCGACCCTATCCGACTCGACGACCCAACTTTTATTTTTTTTTTTAATTTTTTACTTAATTTTAGTTCTATAGTTGATTTAAAATGAAAAAAATATTAAAGTAAAATATTTTAATTATGAAAATAAATGCTCAGATATTAAAAAACCAAAATTTATAATAATTATTAACTAATTTTTTATATTAAAATAAATATAAAAAAGTAAGATATTTTATTTTAAAAAAGTGATATGATCCGACAATCCGACCCGACTCGATCCGAACTGGGTCGGGTTGGGTCGATTTTTTGCTCCTAGGGGTCTTGATCTGATCCGACCAATTTGATCGGGTCGAATTTGTTCACGGGTCGAATCTAACTTGATCCGTGAAAACCCCTAGTCTTCTCTTATTTCGCAATTCACCTCTTCTTTTTCGTCGGCTAATGAAGCATGCGACTCCCAACTACAAGTTTTAAGCACACGGTCACATAAGTTGTCACTTCATCACACAAACGTTGGAAAATCCAAGTGTAACTTATAGAAGAGTTGAATACCGTACATTCAATGTTAATACAAAAAAAAAACAAAAAAATGGGACTTCAAAATAGTAAAGCTTGGACGATTCATTTTTAATACTGGTGGATTAACCAATAATTTCAAAGGGAAAAAGTAGTACGTTTAATAAATTGGAATCTTAAACATCGATCACATATATAACATCCATATAAGTAATATGGGCTCTGTCATTGTGTTGGATCATTTGCTATTTCTTTTTCCTAACAAATAAGTATTCAAATCAAGATGAAAGACGACTTTAGAAAAAAAATATCATGAGTCTATTTTTTGTGATAGAAAATGCTGACTCGTGAATTTACTAATCGAACTTTGAGTCTCATATAATTGTAGGAAAGAAACAAGTTGGCTCCTCCATTTAATAATCGAATATTGATCCAAACGATTATTATTTATTAAATGAAGCTTAACAATTTTAATAATGAGCAGTTTTGGGTCGGATTTTGTCGACTGTGATATCATCTTTTTATTGAAAAGAATTAAAATCGTAAAAATGGGTAACTTTAATTGCCTTCCTTTTTTCTAAATATATTTTCTTTAAACGAGGATGCGTTTATTAATAACCATATGTATTATATTTACTTGTCTTAATAAAAATATAATTATTTCCATTCATTTTTTTAAAAAAAAATCTATTAAAAACATCATAATAGAAGCTAACTCATCGCCCATTTAGAGGCTGTTTGGCTAAGCTTATAAGACACTTAGAAGTTAGTTTAAAAAAATCTCAGCGTTTGGTAACTTAAAAATTTGACTGATAAGGAGATATCAAATCTATTTATAAGTAAAAAAAAATAAGCAGGGGAAGGAGTGCTTATTTTTTTTTTAAAAAATAAGTCAGTTAGTTATCTCACAACTAACTAATTGTTATTAATATAAGTAGTTTTATTCAAACGTGTAATTGCTTATTTTTAAAAATAAGTTTCAGTCAATAAAATACTTATCAGCACTTCAACTTATCAGTTATTCTGTATCAGCTAAGCCAAACGGGCCCTTACTAGTCCCAATTTCAATTGTTTTTACATATTTTATGCTTCTTATGTTTTATAACTTAAAGTCGATAAAAAAGTTTCAATTCCCTTGAAAAAAAGGAAGTTGTATAAAATATAAGTACATTCTTTTTCGTTACAAATGAGACTCAAAAGAGAAAATACATTTTGAAGCATATCGTTCTGTCATATCTCTTGTGTAAAATAAGGGATACTCTATTTTCAAATAAAAATACTTTTCTAATTGCACAAAGAAATTTATAAAATTTGCTAGCGACCGCTGTCTTAGATGGTAAAAATAGCTTGATTTTGTTGGGCCCTAATAAATACATTTGAATGAGACATTCTCTTTCCCTCTACTAGTAATCCTAAATATCAATTAACATGTTAGAAAAATATAATAAAATCTAAAAAATATATAATCATTCAACACTTATTTTCAGTGCGGGAACTAAAGTTTATTTTGAAATCATAAATAATTTGCAACAATCATTGACATTTTCGTTTGGGTGATTAATAATCAAATGTGAAATCAAATGACATTGAAAAAAGTTATGAAGTGCTAAGTGTGGAATAAAGCGTGAATGGATATAATATATCATTTTGTTCTTCTTTTTATACGTTTTTTCTGTTGATATTAATTTGTGAGATCCTTAGCATTGCGTACCAATAAGAAATAAAGAAAATATTTTTTAGGGTTCCCATGCCCACTCAAAATGATTAAGATTGAACTTTATTGAGCCTAGTATCGTCTCCAATCTTAACCGAATTATAATCTTATATGACTCCTATATTATTCAAGGCTTAGTCTCTTACAGAAGTCTCGTTGTTCGGACAACGAATCTGAGTCGAGGTCTAGGGGATCCTCCATGCGGGAGCTAGGGCAGAACTTTCAAAACTTAAAGAATTTTAAGATATGTTTCCTATTTTTTATTGGAATTTCTTATATAAAATGCATTACGATTGAGTTATTCGGTATTCTTGTAATAACCAATATTTTATAACAAAGAAAGTCGCAACCATCGTCTAAGAACGTAGTCCGATATAGGATGAACTTTATAAATTTTGTGTGTTTTTCTATATGTGCGTGATTGTTCTCTCACTCCCTTTTCTTTAACAGAACTCACTAAGAAAACATCACTGAATATTTCACAAGTTTCCAACTATTTCACAACTATAAAAAAACCTTTTTGTCTCTCTTTTCTTGCATTTTTTGCAATGATCTTTCTAATCTGTCGTCGGGAAGGCACACCATAAGATCTAAGTTGTATTTCACAATCGGAACCAAATTGCAACTAAGGTCTAATTCCAATTTGTTACATTAAATGATGTGACATTTAACGAACTTTTGCCAAGAATTCTAAATGGAAATGGGTCACGTGACCCTAGTTTCTACACTCGGATGATAGATCGGAGCACTATAGCTTTTTGGTGTTTTTTTTTCAATTTTTTATTGACATCCTATGTTCCTTTTATAAGAATCAATTTTTTGTTCCTTAATTTCTCTTTCTTACATTTATTTTACAAAATAATTTATTTATTAAATATAATATATTTGTTATAAAAGGGAATACTTTAATGTTATTTATTACTTGTCATTTTATTTTAAAAATTTAATATTTTGTTAAATATAATTTCTTAGATTTAAATAATATATTTTTTAAAGAAATTTTTTAATAAAAATTTTGATTTATACTATCATTTTTATTAGTTATTATAATTATAATTATAGTTTATATTTATAATATTTATATTTTATTTAAATATGAAACACATACTAAAATTAATTCATCATATCAATTTTTTCATACACATAAATTTTTAAGTTCTTCAGTTATATTTCACTTCATTTAAACACAGTTCGAACTAATATGTCAATTCAATTATTTACGTAAAACTCGACTAGGTTCTACTATTCAAACTATCTGAAAGAAAGGAAAAAAAAAGAAAAGAAGGTGAGTTTCGAAGAAAAGAATTAAACAGTAAGATATGTAAGGGGTCTATAGCTATGATAATAAGGTTTTGAAAATAAAAAATGAAAACAATATTGTGTCCAAATTTTATGACTTCCGTTTGGATATAATTCTAAATGTTTTTGTAGATGTCCAAAATGATATATACATACATACATACATACATACATACATACATACATACATATATATATATATATATATTACCTTTTACTTCGACCGCGAATATGGGTACAAAATTTATCGATGACGTTCTTATATAACAATTTCTTTACGATAAATGTCCAATAGTTGATCAATATTGATTAAATCAATCCATAAGTGTGAACTGAACTTGTATCAAGAAGTGTATTTGAAAAGAGTTAAAATTGATGTTAGTGCTTAGGATTCTTTTTTTAAAAAAAAATCAACATATTTAACAATGAAACTCTACCAATTGAAAAGAACGTGATAGGACATACGTAGTCATATATTCATAGACTCTGTTTGACATTACTAGCGGTTTGATAAGTGGATAGAGGTTCAACTAGCAGATAGCGAATTAACTAGCGGGTGGTGGATGATGATTAGTGATTAGAGGTTGTAATAAATAAGTGTTTGTTAAATTTAGCGATAGAATAAGCTGATGAATATAAAATGATATAATTATACATATGATAATATATTTAATTTAAGAACTATATAGATTCTATTATAATACAATAAATTAAATATTTATATCTTAATTAAATAAAATAAAATTTCACAACTAATTTTTTTATCAAAAAATATATATATTTATATAATGCGCCAATGATATGAAAATATTTATTGTGAAATTATTTTTTATTCATTGTTAACATATAAATAATTTGTAATTAATTAAACATAAATATGAAAATAAATATATTTAAATGATTATAAAATGAAAATGAAAAAATAATAAGATAAGTTAAAAAGAAATAATATATTTGAATAAGGGTAAAATTAGAAAAAAATATAAAATGGTAACCTCTAATCGTTAAACACTAGTAGAAGTAGCTTTTCAATATTTTTGTATGAAACACTAACGTTATTTATTTTTGTCATTTACCAAATAAAAAAATTAACGTTTGAACCGTTAAACACTAATTTTTGTGTTGTCAAACAAAGCCGTAGTCGTATAGCTAACTAATAATAATATAAATGTGTATATGCACCCCTAATATTCATGATATACAAATATAGATAATTCTGATAACATATCTCAACACTTCGAACATAAAAATAATTGACATTTATTTATTTGAATATATAGCCAATAATATATACATATTATTAATTGTTGATCAAATTGTTGCCATCCACCTCAACAAATTGTTTCGGAGCCTTTATTACTTAATTAATCCAATGTCTTGATTTTGTATTTCATGCAGCAGCAATGAAACAAAGAACGTCGTTGCCTTGGAACCTTCCTCAAGGATTCATCTCATCGGCATGTACCATTGACAGTGCAGGCACTATTGGTATATTTAGTTCTCCAGTCATTCACATATTTGTCATTCACATATTTGTCATTGCCTTATAATTTATAGTTTTCTAGAAAAAAAAACATATTTGCAAATTATAACTATATATAATATTTAATTAATATGAAATATATGAAATAAATGTGCTAATTGAAAATGTTATGCCGATACAGCATCTTTAATTTTATAATAGTCTTAACAAGATAAATATTGTTTATGCACTAATTTCATCTAAACATTAATGTTTCATACTCATAATCTTCAAAGGAAAGTATTGTCATTTTGAAAAATAGTTCTACTCAACTTGGATATATCAAAAGTTGTATATTTCTCCCCTTGTGTTAAGTCATGGCTATATATTTGTATGAGTATAGATGGTATAGGATTTTTTTGCAAAGATTTCAAACCTCATATTCCTTATGTTAATTAATGCTTGATCAATTTGACGTCGTCATAATATTAATATTAATTTGTGAAACAACTTAAATGAAGATGTCTATATCTATATCTATATCTATATATATACATCGACAGGCTTTTTTGGTCCGTTACAACGACTTCACTCTGAGGCCTCTAACCTACCCCATGATTCTACCCGCTTCATCGTGATTATTGCCTGGTGAGTGCGAAGTCAGAGTGGGAAAATAAAGATACGCTCGGGACCATTCTAACATAGTTTAGGGTGGAATAGACCTACTTGATGTAATGGATGGCACTTGATTAATTAATAGGGCACGAGAGGACACTACCTTCATTCATTCATATATATATATATATATATATATATATATATATAGGGCACGAGAGGACACTACCTTTATTCATTCATATATATATATATATATATATATATATATATATATATATATATATATATACTATTAATAAATAGTGGTGATCCAATATCATTTTTGTATCTACCCACTACTCGTCTTTCCTTTTCTTTGGTCGCCTATAACTAGTGGCGGAGCCAGCCAATTTGTTAAGGGGGTTCACAAATAATAAAATTTAAAAATATTTATCAATATAAAATATAAAAATTTACTAATTTTTTTCAATTTTAACATTTGTCACACAAAATACTTATTTAAAAACATTCATTTTTTAGAATAAACAAGAAGACTAAAATTATTTTAATTTTAGTTTTATACACATACATGTATATAGTTAGAAATATTCATAAACATGTTAAATACGAATTGATATTAAAAAAATATACTCAAGTGCATGATGAAGAAATGTATTCGTCCCATTACACAGAAAATAAGACTAAATAATAATTTTAATGTAAAATTATACAATGAGCTCATTAAAAAACTATTTATAAATATATTTTCCTAATGGAAATTTCTTTTCAAGATATTATTTCACATTATTGTTAATTATATTAAAATTATTTATTTGAAAAATATTTATGAATATGAAATAAAATAATTATTAAATGTATATATAACATATAAATATTTGCTTAAGATGTTATAAAATTGAAACTTTGTAAAGATAAATCAAAATATTATATATTCGCATAATATTCAATAATTTTAACCTCATTAATATTTAAAATATTAAGTTCAGAAAATTAAACTTTACAAAAGTAGTTTAGATATTAAATAAAATAACAAATGAACATGTACAATTTAGCATGTATATATTTTTTGTGAAAAAAATAAAGTGATATGATGATAACCAAGGTTTTTAGAACTGGACCGGACCGGCCGGTCCGACCGGTTTAATCGCGAACCGATTGTCGGTCCATTCCGGATTTATATATAAAACCAATTTTGGCAAAAAATCGGTATGAACCGGAAAAAATCAGTAAAATCGGGCTGAGCCGGCCATTCTGGTTCAACCCGGTTTTTTTTATTTTTTATTAAAGAAGAAAACCAATGATATAAAATGGAAACTTTCAAATAGAATTTTGAAAGATAAAAAAGAAACAAAAAATATGATGAAATGAAGTCTAAAATCATGGAAGATTTGAAAAATAAAGGGGAAAAAGGAAAGCAAAATTGAATAATAAGAAAGTTACCTTTCATAATAATAATGATGATAATTAACAATCTATTAGTCATCTTAATTTTGGGTAGCATTAAGTTTTCGAAGCATAAGAGGAAATTTTAAAACTAAAACAATTCATCTCTAAGATTTTTAAAAAATATAAGAAATTAAATGAAAACATTATGCACAATGCTGGAATTTTATTAATAGCAAAAATTAGCTGTAAGAAATAATTAGGAAAGAAGAATTAAGAATAGGTTAATTGTAATATAATTAATTAATATTGCATCACTAGTATCATATAATTAATAAAACATGATGATAATACATTTGTGATTATGATTTTGAATGTCTTAATTTTTCATATATAATTAATGATATTTTCACATAACTTTATTATTACTAATGGTTTATTATTATTTATATACTATATTATATTACTTATGAATTCTCTATTCAAATTTATTAGAAAAAATATTCTTTTAATATAATCCGATTCAATCTGATCGAACCGTGACCCAGTTAACCATCCGATCCGGTTATGGAAACATTGACGATAACACTAGAAGGAAGCTATACAAATAGCTAAAAGTAAATGCAATAAAAAGTAGACGGAAGCAAGCTTTGATCTCTATGCCATTTGGAAAAAGTTTCACACTCCAAATCAGTTGCGCAAGTGGAAATATCTGTCTAATAACTACTCACGTGGCACTTATCCAGTGGGTGACGTGCACCACCGACACTCATGTGGCTCCGCCGTTACAACCAATTTGCATGTATATAAGCATGTACTATTTTTCTATATCAGAGGGAGAGAGAGAGGATTAATTAAGTGGAATGGGGGTCATCCACCCCGACGCTGACGAGAGGGGTGACACCCTCCTCTTGTTTTACGCAATTGGAGGTGAGAAACACAGTGCATGGTGTCCATATAGGTTGGACAACATGTAAATGAATTAATCCAAGTAAAAAAAATGTCACTGAAATAATTTAAAAATTGAGGTACAATTTAGTTACAAAATAAAGTTAAAAAAAGAGTAAAATTTCATAGCATTTACTCCCTGAGTTGATTAGACAAATATCTCATCCATATGATTTCAAGGAACAAAAACGCAATACGTCTAAATAAATCAAATTTCAAAACTTCGAACACACATCATGCATATAATTAATATGGGGCTTGTCATTGTGTTGGATCATTTACTATTTTTTAATAGGTGGTATTTAAATCAAGATTAAAGACGACTTTAGAAAACATCATAGGTCTTTTTTAATAAAAAAAAGTTGACTCGACAATTTACTAATTGAAAACTTTGAGTTTTATATATTTGGAGGGAAAAAAAACAAGTTTGAACATTTGCTATTACTAAACTAACCTAATTAGTTTAAGTTTGAACATTTGTTGTAATGAATGGATATAGTAATAGCTAGCCACATTCATTATCTCTCTTTTTTGTCATTTTTTTTGTTGTTGTAAAAGTTATTGTTCACCACTTTGTTCAATTTTGTCTTGAATGACCTACTTTTCAATCATAGTTAACAAATTTTATAGTTAAAATACTCTGACATTACAAAAAAAATTGTTATTCGGATATCGAGCCAAGGGATTAAGGAGATTTTCAAGCAAGGGTGTGAAAAAGTCCTTGGAAAAAAAAAATTAAGTGAAAGACTAATTAAAATAAAATGACAACATGCATGGAATTAGAATTTTATAATCTCTCTCTCTCACACACACACACTACTAATTTGTATTGACACGAGAGTAAGCAACCATAAAATATCGATTAGACAGAATAAAACGAGAATATATTAATTAATGGTAAATTGTGATATTATATAACATAAAAATAGACTTCAATTTCATGTTGTCGTCGTAATGTTATGAAACTATACTTATATCACTATATATAACGTAAATATATAGTGATATAATGTACGTATAGGTGTCGCACGTCACATGCCAATTATTTTCTTTGTACGTGTCCAAAGTTAATTCAATATTGTTGAGAATGAATATAGAATTATAATCTCTAGACCTTTTAAAGTCAAGTATGTTAACCATGCAATCAAATTTGACTACGTCGCATGCCAACTTCGAATATTCTCTCATTAAACCAAACGGGGAATGACGTAAAAAATTACACAGCTGTTGACTTCCCAAAACGGACAGGATGGTTCTGCAAAGATATTATTATTATTATTATTATTATTATTATTATTATTATTATTATTATTATTATTATTATTATTATTATTATTATTATTATTATTATTATTGTGAACAATTGTGATTGTCTTGGAACTATTAACCCTCAAGTTGATCAACTTAATTGTGTCGGCTGGTTCACTACAAGAAAATCGCGATTTTCCGACGGATAATTTCCGACGGTTCTAAATCCGTCGCAATTTGCGACGGATTTTTCGATGGTTCCGTTTCCGATGGATTTTTCGACGGTTATGACCGTCAGAAATAATTTATATTATTATTTAATTTTTTGACGGTTAGGAACGTCGATATTTTCGACGGATATCTATCCATCGTAATTTTCGACGACTTTTCCGACGGTTATGACCGTCGGAAATAAAAAATTAAATTATGTATTTTTTATATTATTATTAAATGTTTTCAATGGATTTTCCGACGATCAAGACCGTCGGAAATAAAAAAATTAATTATATAATTTATTATATTATTATTTAATTTTTTGACGATTAGGAACGTCGATATTTTCGACGGATACCCATCCGTCGCAATTTCCGACGACTTTTCCGACGGTTATGACCGTTGGAAATAAAAAATTAAATTATGTATTTTTTTATATTATTATTAAATTTTTCCGACGGATTTTCCGACGGTTACGACCGTCGAAAATAAAAAAAAATTAATTATATAATTTATTATATTATTATTTAATTTTTCGACGATTAGGAACGTCGATATTTCCGACGGATATCCATCCGTCGCAAAATCCGTCGCAATTTCCGAAGGTCGTAACCGTCGGTAAATGTATAATAATATCGTATAAAGAGTATTTTATTAATATAACTAGCGACGGTCCAAACCGTCGCAATTACTGACGGTTTTGACCGTCGGTAATGATTACCGACGGTTCAAACCGTCGGTAAAATAAAAAATAAATATTATATATAACTAAATATATTTTCAACGGTCACAACCGTCGGTAATTATAACAATATTTAATATTTACGTTTTCGACAGCCGAAACCGTCGGTAATTAAAATTTCGTTATCCCGCTTTCTTTTCTCTTTTCCCGCTTTCTTTTCACTTTTTTTCTTTATATATATTCCTCCTCCCTCTTCTTTTTCTCCCTCCTCCCTCCACTCCTCTCTCTCTCTCCCTCCTCTCCTCTCTCTCTCTCCCGGCCGCGAGCACCCCGCGCGTCGGACGCCGACGACCCTCCCACGTCGGACGCCGGTGACCCTCTCCCGCACCGGCGACCCTCTCCCGCGCCGGCGTATCTCTCTCTCCCGCTCCGCGCTGACGTCTCTCTCTCTGCTGTCGGCCGGTCGAATCCGACCTCCAGCGGCCGATCCGGCCACCATGCCGTCGGATCCGGCCTCCCGGCGGCCGGATCGGCCGCCAGGCGGCCGGAACCATCCGCCTGGCGGCCGAGGCGGTCGGTTCCGGCCTCCAGCGGCCGGTTCCGGCCTCCAACGGCCGGATCGGCCGCCAGGCGGCCGGTTCCGGCCTCCAGCTGCCGGATCCGGCCGCCTGGCGGTGGATCCGGCCTCCAGCGGCCGGATCCGAACGCCTAGCAGCCGGATCCAGCCTCCAGCGACCGGATCCGAACGCCAGGAGGTCGGATCCGGCCGCTAATTTTTTTATATTTAAAAAATTATTTGCGACGGTTGCGACCGTCTAAAGACCGATGGTTGCGACAATCGTCCAAAGTTTTGACAGTTGTGACCGTCGAAAAGTTGCGACGGCTCGAACCGCCGCCCTTTTCTGACGGTTGCAACCGTCGAAAATTTCGACGGTTCGGACCGCCGGCCTTTTCCGGCGGTTGCAACCGTCGAAAATATCGACGGTTCGAACCGCCGGCCTTTTCCGGCGGTTGGAACCGTCGGAAATATCGACGGTTGCAACCGCCGGGAACTTTTTCGGCGGTTGCAACCGTCGAAAAATTTTGACGGTTCGAACCGTCGGGGACTGTTCCGACAGAACCGTCGATATTTTCGACGAATTTGTTTTAACCGTCGCAAATCCATTTGCGACGAGCGTTTTTCGGACGGATCGATTCTGATTGAAAAACCGTCGGTAATTGCGTTACCGACGATTTTCGGGCTGATTACCGACGGTTCGGACCATCGGTAATCCGCGTTTTTCTTGTAGTGGTTGGCCCGTTAGATTTTTAGTGAAAAACTAATATAGATTGACTAGATCAATGGAGATGTAATTTAATAAAACTATTTATCACACATTTGAATCACCTAATTAATTAGGGCCCTTAAGCTTATAATTTAGAGTTTTCTAGAAAACAACATATTTGCAAATTATAACTATATATAATGCTTTTAATTTATAATAGTTGAATAATGCTTTTAATTTGTGTTTGTATTCAAAGTATGAAATACATGTTATTAACTCCAACTTCATATCATGACACAATATTTTGATCGACACATATCCTTTACCTTCAAAGAGGACGTCGAGTATGCAAATGAAATCTGAAAGCTCCTCATACTATTTAACATTTTTTCTTAGATAGAAATAAATTACATATAAATAATTTTTTCTATAACATTTTTTTGAACGAAAAGAAATTATATATAAGTAATTTTTGTTATCACGCACAGATCTATACTTGTAGGCTCGCATGTATTCTTTGTCTTCAAAGAAATCGTTGAGTATGTAAATGAACATTGAAAGTTCCTATATTTATAGTTACAAATATAAAATTTTAAATTATAGATAATAATATTGTATATTTTTAATAACTAACTTTTAAGTATCCATATTTATATAATAAAAATATTATTATTTTATATATTCAATTCATGAGAACTTAACACGTGGTACTTTCGACAAGTGCTTTTATATATAGATAGATATAGATAGGCAAACTCTTATCTTTGCTATTATGCAAAAGGAAAGAATACATGTGGATGCATGTAGTTATACTTCTTTTCACAAATAAAATGTTACAGTGCATGATATGCAGTGTAAAGAATTACATTTTCCTTTCGAACTCTTTTTTTTTCAAATTATTCACATGATGAACAGTCATGTGCTCGAAAATTCTATCTGGGCATTGATTCTATGTGCTAAATAGTTTAATCGTCTTTATTTTCATATTTTTTGTGTTTTTTTTTATTTTTTTGAATATTTAACTAAGTTCTTACCCAATTTTTATGTAAATACTATTTGTTTCAGTGATTAACAACGGCAGTTATTATCAATTTTGAATATTTGTTATGCGAATCAGGAAACAATGTTGTATTATCAACCACAGTCATCTTTTTTTTCATTGATTCTAAGCTCAATATTCTCCATCTCTGATTTGCTACTTTTTTTAAGAAAAAAAAGCAGAATATCTATTAGTAAAGGAGCAAGATAAATCATGATACAAATCATTTAGGTGTCAGGACTGGTCTCATGGTGTAACATCCGAAAAAAAAAGATTTAAATTTCAAAATCGGACAGCAATAGCCAGCTAGGTGAGAGATTTGAAATTATAGAGACGTGCAATAGTGGGCAAGGGATTAAATGGAGATTAAGGCAAATAATGAGAGGAATAAAGATTAATTGGGAGAGAATAAAGAGGAGAAAGAAAGATAATTAGAGAGTAAATTACCTGAGATGTGCCTCATACCCTCTGCCAGCCGTAAGAAAAAAATAGCTCTCTTATGTAAAACATGTTCATTGTGCAAATAATCCATATTGGGCTGTTACAATCTGCACTTTGAAGATCTCTCCAGCGAATCTCATCTCCTGTGAGGATGAAATCATGAACCATCATTTTCTTTCTGTCCCTGTCATTGTCTGCAACACCTCCTCACCTATACGAGACATCCATTACTCTGCAGGTGGAGGGCAACCTGTAGGAGGAGGGGCGCAGCAACGTGAAGGGGCGTGAGATTCTAGGAGTTGAAGGATCGACGGGAAATGATCGCAAATAAGGTGGGTGAACTCGAAATCCCTCTGCATAATCTAAATAGTATTATGCCAAAATTATGGTTGTGGATATTTTGAAGAGTGACCCCTGTTCAAATGAAATAAAAAGAAAAAGGAATAGATTTGTTTGCTTTGATTTGAGATGTGTTGTTGATTCCTGATTTGTTATTGTTTGTTACTAAGTATGTGCTTCTCTTCGTAATTCTATGTTTAGATGATCGTTTGAAAGTAGTGATTTCAATTAGGAGTGAAGACTCTCGAAATTTTAAGACCTATTCGAAATTTAATTCACGCCGACCAGTCGACCGATCCAGAAATATCGGCCGACGGGTATGTTCCAGTCCACACATCTGTAAAGATCGGTCGACCGATCAATAGAGATCGATCGACCGATCATCCCCTCTGATCTGCATGGTTCGGCTGACCGGTCGATCGAGGCCCATTGAACGGACTCAGCATCATCGGTCGACCGATCCAGAGATATCTGTCGATTGGTACCAATTAATCGGTCGACCGATTAGAAAGAACCAGTCCCACAAGAGCATACTCATTTCCGCAAGACCGAACCTCAAGTCAGATTTCATTTTGCTTGCTATTTGATCTATATTCCTTTCATGATCATGATCTGTCATTCCCTGCTGATTGAATTGTTGTATGACTGAATCTTATGCCTTGTTATTGATCTGTCCTTCCAACGATCCAATCCTCTTATAGAACAAAAGAATGATAAATTGATAAAGTGGCTAATAAAGAAAGATGAAAAGATAAAAGGTGGATGGCTAGCCCATGCCAAGTGCTTATAGTGAAGGGTCGCTCCCTTAGCCATGGCTTGATCACCCATTGGTTACACAAGGCTGTACTATTTTGTTCGGCATAAAACCCCAAAAGATAAAGGCACCTAAAGTCACTTAGGCTAAGAAAAGTTCAAGGATAAGGAGAATGTACAAATGATATGAGTATGATGGTAAATGAAGTATGATTATTAATTCAACATGATTATTGCATCCTTTCATGATTATAAGATTGTTATATGATCTCTGTCCTCTTTGAACCATTGACATCTATTCTCAAACGATCTTATGCTCACTACTTGATCTTGATTATATGCTTACTGATTCTAACTAATTCTATTTATTTGTTATGCATTGAGTCATTATATTGATTCCCTACTAGATTGTATAGCTTACGAGAGGACCTCCTCCCCTGTATTGATTTCCACAGGGCCAGGTCAGTGATGGTGTTGAGATCATGTGCTGCGATTGAACTCTAGCGAAAATAAAACACATGAACCCGAGAGGGCCTAATTATTATTTTCTTTCCTTTCGCATTCATGAACTTTGATGTAATTCAACTTTCGTATTTATTATGGAGTCTTTATAGTACTTTGAGACTTCTGCCATTATGACATCTCTATTTTTCTCTTTTACCTCCATTGCTAACATGTAATTATTTTAATTGAGATTTGGTCAAATTTTAATCAAAGTTGTAA
The DNA here is from genome assembly GCA_030549335.1 of Pontederia crassipes. Lineage (NCBI taxonomy): Eukaryota > Viridiplantae > Streptophyta > Magnoliopsida > Commelinales > Pontederiaceae > Pontederia > Pontederia crassipes. The sequence goes on along the minus strand of CM060193.1, from coordinate 69,412,921 downwards.
TTTTTCGTAGCGCTTTCAGATAGATTCTCACCATGTGGTGTTAGTCGATTTGGGAGCGTTACACATGGAGCACATTATTAATTATGAAAAACTTTGAATTTTCTAGTACATCTATATTAGATAGCGTCCAAGGGCATTTCATGTTCTTTTGAAGAATCACAATGAGATTTGTTAAATCACATTTTGTTCATATTTTATAATCAATAGTTTGTTCATGGTTAAACTGGTCAAAGAAGTTGGTTACCATGACAATTTGGATTTAATTACACTATCGTATTATGTGCTGAACCTTTTGGAATTGGACTTGCACTTAAATATCCGGCCACAATCTGATTGTCCATATACACATAATGTTACGTCAGGAGTGCAAACATTTTTTTTGTTAAATTAAAGAGTTATTTAATTGACGGTGGAAAGATCACTACAAGAAAAATGACATTTTCCGATAGGTAATTTTCGACGGCGAAATTCCTTTTAAAGTACGGAAGGAATTTTCGATGGATGAAATTATCCGTGGAAACTATGGACGGAGAATTATCGACGGTCAAGACCGTCTAAACTTACGATGGTTTACCAACCATCGAACATTTTGACGATTACAATTGTCAAAAGTTTAGACGTACGAACAACCGTTAAACTTCAGATGGTCGTAAACGTCGAAATAAGTTAGAAGTGCGCGATTACTTTTTCATGGCAGTTATCGACGGCTCAGACCATCTGCACTTTCGAATTTGAATTGATATTATATATTATTTTTTATGTTCTGAGGTTTATACTTCTATTTTTTATTTTTTGATGGTTCGGGCAGCCGAAACTTTCGAGGGTTCTGTGAACCATCGAAACTTTCGTGGTTTCTAACTGTCGAAACATAAGATATACTATATTATATATCTAACGGTAAATAGCTAGTATAATATATATACCTGTTTCGATGATTAGAGCCATCAAAACTTTCGAGGGTTTAAATAGCCGTCGAAAGTTTCAGCAGTTCGAACATCGGAATTTGAATTCACATTTAATATTATTTATTTATTTTTGACAATTTGGACCATCGAAACATAAGATATACTATATTATATATCTAACGGTAATGTAGCTAACCTGTGATATATATATATATATATATATATATATATATAATGTTTCAATGATTAAAACCGTCGAAACTTTCGAGGGTTCGGAGAACCGTCTAAAGTTTCAACGGTCCAAACCGTTGAAATTTGAATTCACATTTAATATTATTTATTCATTTTTGACAATTCAGACCATCGAAACATGAGATATATTATATTATTTATGTAATGATAATATATCTATTAATATATATTATATTTTGACGGTTAGGGTCGTCGAAACCTTCGATAGGTCTATTAACCGTCAATACTTTCAGCGGTCTAAATTGTCAAAATTTGAATGAATATTTTATATTATTTTTACTTTTCGACGGTCAGGACTGTCGAAAATAGACAAACTGTCCCTATAAGTAATCGACCTTTCTGTTTCTAGCTCTTCTTCTTCCTTGCGATTTTCGTTTCCAGTCGACGTTCGCTCCGGAGCTGACTCCAGTTCCGGCTTGTCACTGCGCCACCACCCTCGCCAGCCGGCCATGTCCGCCATCGCTTGACTCCAAGCACTGTCGCTGTAGGTTCTCCACTCCGCCGCCGTCGGCCCGTCGCTGCAATGGCTCCGCTGCCGGCCCGTCGCTGCAATGGCTCCGCCGCCGGCGGTAGGTACGTTCGATCACCCCCTTCCGCTCGCTCCTCCGGCTGCTCCCCTTCACTCTTCCTTGTGATCCCTTTCAAGCCGGCCATCAATGGCCAGAACCGGGTGCGGTGGCCGCCTCCGGCCGCTCGCGGCCAGATCCGGCCCCATCCGGCCCAAATCCCCGTCGGCCACATCCGGCTGCTCGTGGCCAGATCCGGCCCCGCTGGCTGCATCTAGCCGCTCACGGCCACATCCGGCTGCTCGTGGCCAAATTCGGCCCCGCTGACTGCGTCCTGCCGCTCGCAGCCAGATCCGGCCCTGCCGGCTGCATTCTGTCGCTCGTAGCTAGATTCGGCCCTGTCGCAGCTCGATCCAATTGCTGCGGCTCGATCCAGCCGTCACGGCTAGCTGGTCTGGCCGCATGCGGCCATATCCTGCCGGTCGGCCACTTTCGGTCCAGCCGCAACTTTTTTAACTCGTGTATGTTGTGTACTTGCATTTGACTGACGGGACTTAGGACTCTCGTTTGATAAACATTCTGAGCTTTTGACAATTCCACAACTTCAAGAGTGTAAGAATGCTAATTGGTTGTTACGTAAGTTTGAAGTTATTATTTTTGTTATCTTATGTTCCATTTATATGCATATTATCGAAATTCTCTTATTATCCTTGTCAGTGTTGTGTGTTCTCACCAAAAGATGTAAGTAATTTATTTTTTATAAATAATTATTTGAATGATTTGGGTGGCAAGTATGATTTGTGCATAAATTGTTAGTTATATCTTTTAGTCTATATTCTAATTTTGATTATTTAGTAGCAATGTATGATTTGTGCATAAAGATGATTTTTTATATTTTATTTACAACATTTATTACTTTGATGTTTAATTTTGATGTCTAATTTTGATTTTGATGTTCAACTTTTACGTCTGAAATACATGTTCAACATTTATTATTTTAATACATGTTCACCAGAGTTATGAAATTCAATAGTTATCACTTGTTTGGATTATTTACAAGTCAATCCTCATTTTCAAATGTTAATATTTTGTATAGCTAATGTTCATTTTTTGTTTTTATTTAAAATACTTGTTTATTTAAAATACTTGAAAGGATTAAAAAAACTGAAAGGACTAAAAATGTTTATTTATTTAAAATACTTAGAAAATTAATTAGTCTAACTTGCAAATAATGTAGAAATTATGATCCCACCAAACGATCGTCAATAAATGTACAATAGAAATTATCCCGGTCGTAGAGGTTTGACACAGGAATTCATAGATAGCGTTGAGTATTATACAAGTGTGGCTTGTCAATCTTTGCAATTTCAATGGAAAGGAATAATTAGGTGTCCTTGTCTGAAATGTTGTAGTACAAAGCTGCAATCGTTAGAGACGGTTAAAGTTCATTTGTATAGAAAGAGTTTCAAACCAAATTATTGACATTGTGATGATTTAGATGAAGGAGCACCATCAACAAGCGTAGCAAATCAAGAATTTCAGTATGTTGATCCTTGTGAAGGATTTAGTTCGCGATATCAATAGTTAGTTTATGACACTGCTGCAACAGAGTATGGTCACATAGGATCTGAACAGGATGAGGAGACACCAAATGCAGAAGCAACTAAGTTTTTTGAGTTGCTAATTAAACACCTCGAGCCAACCCTTGGGGCTCGGGTGCGAAACTTATTTGAAATTATCACTTGTTGTTAGAATATTGAATCTGAAAGCTGATCATAATATCTCACAGGCATGTTTTGATGCATTTATAGATATTTTAAAAGAGGTCACACCGTTTAGATCTCACATTCCTAAAAATTATTATAGGACAATGCGACTTGTTCCTAGGTTCAACCAAAATAGATTGTTGTCGCAATGGTTGTATGTTATATTATGGTGTTGACGTCAATCTCAAAGAATGTAAATTTTGTAGGGCCGAACGATACAAGGTGACTAACAAGACTCAAGTAGTTATGAAGAGAATGCATTACTTACCTCTTATTCCAAGACTTAAAAGACTATACTTGTCCATAGGGTTAGCGACACAAATAAAGTGGCATACACAACATAATACTTCTGAAGATGTCATGCTTCACCCGTCGGATGGTGAAGCGTGGAAATATTTTGATTGTGTGTACCCAGATTTTGCAAGTGATGAAAAAAACATAAGACTCGGATTATAAGCGGATGGTCAGACTTCAGTTCCTTATTCATGTTGGTTGGTCATTATTACACCTTACAACTTGCCTCCTGGAATTTGTATGTTCGCGCCTTATATGTTTTTGACATGCATTATTCCTGCTTCTCACAAGTCCTAAGCAGAAGATAGACGTATATTTACAGCCTCCTATTGATGAGTTAAAAGAGTTGTGGAATGGTGTCGTAGCTTATGATGTGCCGAGTAAACAGAATTTCTCCTTGAAAGTTGCGTTATTGTACACAATTAATTATTTTCCTGCATATGGAATGTTATCTGATTGGCATACTGCAGGAAAGCTAGTATGTCCATATTGCATGGAACACTCAAGTCCATTCACTTTGAAAAATGACGGTAAAAATAGTTGGTTTGATTGTCATAGACAATTTCTTCTGGCAGATCATCTTTATAGAAGTAATAAAAATGCATTTTGATGAAATAGAGTTATGCACGACATGGCTCCGGTTAGGCGGTCAGGACTTCAATTATTTTGCATTGTCAGTGCTCTATGTAAAATTGTCAACAATCCATATGTCACATGCAATGAGTATGTTGTTTGTCATAATTGGCATAAATGAAGTATCTTTTGGGATTTGCCATATTGAAAGGACTGTTTGATACGTCAGAACTTGGATGTCATGCACATTGAGAAAAATGTGTTTGATAATGTGTTCAACACTATTATGGACATTAAGGGTAAAACAAAAGACAACCTCAAGGCGAGACTAGATTTGAATGAGTATTATCGACGGCTAGAGTTGCACCTAATTAATTTACCTAACGGTAAAGTATCTAAGCCAAAGGCAAGTTATGTTATGACTAAAGAGCAGAAAACATAAGTGTGTCGATGGATCCAAGAGCTTAGAATGCCTGATGGTTATGCATCGAACTTAACAAGATGTGGATATGACTAACTTGCGTTTATTTGGCATGAAAAGACATGACTGTCACATTTTTATGGAAACCTTACTTCCTATTGTATTTTCATCGTTGCCGGAGAAGATTTGGAAGCCACTCACGGAACTGAGTCAATTCTTCAGAGATTTGTGTTCAACAACATTAATTGTTGAGAACATGAGGCAATTGGAACGTAATATATTTTGTTCATTTTGTGTAAATTAGAATGAATATTTTCGTCAGGATTTTTTGATTGTATGGAATACTTACATATTCAAAGCAATGGTAGGTGGACGAGTACAATATAGGTGGATGTATCCTTTTGAAAAATATCTTAATTGCATTAAAAGAATGATAAAGAAAAAAGCACGTGTCGAAGGCTCCATATGTGAACCTTATATGATTCAAGAGGTCTCTTACTTTTGTTCATACTACTTTGAATCTCATGTTAAGTGTGTGAGAATTAGAGTTCGTAGAAACGATGAAGTTTCGAAAGAAAGGTCTATTGGGGTAACGTTGTCTTCATTCAGTTGGGACGATATTATGGAAAGCCACGAAGTAGATGGTTGAGTGATGCGGAATTCAAGTCGGCCATGAATCATATCCTCCTAAACACACAAGAAGTCCAAGGCTACATTAAGTAAGTAAAACTTAATGTTGATCTTCAAGACGTTTTTGTTTTTATATCATAAAACTATTAGTAGTGCATTTATCATTTCGTATACGGTGCCGTGTTGCAGTAATACAACATACCTGAAGAACATATACAAGTTAGAAGCAAGAAGGATTTTGCGACATGGTTTAAGGATCAAGTAACTCATAGGATGTTGGTGTAACAATTGTCGACCATGATATCCTAACATTTTCATTTTCATTTTAGGTTCTCAGTAGCACAATCTCTACTACGTCAAGTCTCCATGATTTGGCATGGGGACCGAGTCGGGAAGTCAGGAGTTGGCCAGTGTATTTTGTGAACGGTTATAAGTTTCATATAGAAAATTGATCGAGAGAAAAGAAAATCATGAATAGTGGCGTTTGTGTCAAAGTATCCACCGACGGAGAAAATGAGCGTGACTATTACGGTGTTCTTAATGACATAATTGAGTTAGAACACACTGGAGTTAATAGAGTCACATTATTTGAGTGTAATTGATTTGATCCGAAGGAAAAAAGAGGGACACGAGTTCATAAAGATTTCAAATAGTTGAGGTACGTCACAATCACTACAAGAAAATTGTCATTTAGCGACGCAAAATAGTGACGCAAAATGATGCGTCGCTAATTCGTCACTATTAGCATCTAAATAGCGACGACGTTGGGTCGACAAGATGAGACACTAATTGCCTCCCAATAGCGTCGACTCAGCGTCGCATTCACGTTACAAAAAAATGACGCTAAACTCGGCGACATCACGACACTATTTAGACATTATTACGATGCATCAAGATTAGAAATTGCGTGAGAAATTATAGCATCGTATTAGTGTCAACAAGACGCGTCGCAAGTTGGCGCCAACAACGGTGCAGCGCTAAATCGACGCAAGTTCAGGAGGCGATTTTGGCGCCTGCAACTTGCATTGTATTGACGTCGACCAGCTGTGGCGCTAATGGGCATCACAAAGCTTGCGTCGCTAATGTGAAGCTAATGCGGCGCCAACATTAGAATTTTAAGAATATACAAGTATTTATATAAGTAATGTTAATTATTATTCATATTTAGGTAATGTTAATTTGTATACATATACATATACACACATACATATACATATTTTATAAATTATATAATTTATATGTTATACATGCATTATACTCCAATTCCCAAATTTCAAAATCGGAGGAATAGTGCTTCTTTATTTTTTAAGAAATTCAAATGACGATTGCCAGAGATCCGACCGTTGGATCATCACAAAATTTGTACCTCCCATAGAGCACAGCAACACATGTTTTTCAGTATTTTTTGGTGATTTTAGGAGGTCGTATGGTAGAGTTAATTACCTAGGAAAAAACAGTTTTTCGATGGTCTTTGACGTGAGTCCAGCGGGAATTAGTTGAAACGAAAATTATGGACATGTAGATATTGACACAAGCTGTCCACCCGCACAAGAATCACAGTGATCGGAGGTAGGAAGAAATTCAATAAAATGGGCAAAGTTTTGGAATAGAAATGATCGGTTCTCCGCGGCCCTAGATCAGATTGCTACGAAAAAATAGGCATTTCGAAAGGCTCAAGAAGGTTGGGCGACGCAAACATTTCATATTTCACGTATTTTACGTTTCCTCCGGTTCTCAAAATATATATTTTTTGTAATTATAAAAATTCCTCAAAACTTCTGACTCGCCTAAGAAATTTAAAAATGTGCGTTCTAAAAAATCGGACCTTTCGGGAGTGCTCAGAATGGTCCTGTTTAGTTGACATAGAGTTTTCAAATTTTTTTGAGAAATGCTGATTTTATTAGAATTTTTTTGTATCGAAATTTGAAAAGAGTATTCATCTATTTTTCTTCGTGCGCTTAAAAAAATATTAAAAATTACTTTTCTTGAAAATCAGACACTTGATACTTCTTAGAATGGCCTCATTTGATTGACATATGACTTTCAAATTTTTTAGACAACGTTGATAAACATATACATATATACATATCCATATATACATATACTTACATATATGCATATACATACATATATATATACATATACATATACATATACATATACACATACACATACACATATATACATATACATATATATATATATATATTACATAATATACAAAAGTTAATATGACATGCTATACATACATTGTACTCTAATTCCCAAATTTCAAAATCGGAGGAATAATGCTTCTTCATTTTTTTAAGAAATTCAAATGGAGATTGCCGGAGATCCGACCGTTGGATCATTACAACATTTGTACCCCCATAGAGCACTGCAACACAGATTTTTCAGCATTTTTTGGCGATTTTAGGAGGTCGTACAGTAGAGTTAAGAACCTAGGAAAAAAAAGTCTTCCGACGGTTTTTGATGTGAGTCTAGTGGAAATTAGTCGAAACAAAAATTATGGACTCGTAGAGTTTGACACGAGCTGTCCACTCGCACAAGAATCGTGTTGATCGGAGGTCGGAAGAAATTCAATAAAATGAGCAAAATTTTGGAATAGAAACGGTCGGTTCTCCGCAGTCCTAGATCGGATTGCTATCGAAAAATAGGTGTTTCGAAGGGCTCGAGAAGGCTGGGTATTGCAAACATTTCACGTTTCACGTGTTTTTCGTTTTCTTCGATTATCACAATACCTATTTTTATAATTATAAAAATTTCTTAAGACTTCCATCCCCTCTAAGAAATCTAAAAATGCACATTCTTCAAAATCGGATCTTTCGGGAGGGCTTAGAATGGTCCCATTTAGTTGACATAGATTCAAATTTTTCTGAGAAATGCCAATTTTCTTAGAATTTTTTTTTGTATCCAAATCTAAAAACTATTCAAAATGGTCTATACATATACATATACATACATATAGTTTGGCGCCACTTAAGTGTCACAATAGCGACGCTATCATTTTAGCGTCACATTCATGCCACAATAACATCGCAAAGCTATGACGCTAAATTAGCATCTCGAATGCGCGACGCCAATGCGACGTGATACTCTAACTTAGCATCACAATATATTGAGTCGCTAAGTTGAGATGCTATTTGGCATACAACATGGCGCCATATTAGCGACTCAATAGCGTCGCATCATTGGCGTCGCTAACTAGCGATCCGTGTGCTCATCAAGGAACGAATCATGACCATCCGTTCTTTTAATCCGACGATTCGTAACGCCTCGTTTGATTAAAATGATTTCTCTCCCTCTTTTAATGCATGCAACATGCCTTCTCCCCTCCAACATGCCTTCTCCCTCCGATGCTTTCTCCCTCCGATGCCTTCTCCCGCCGACGCATCCACTACCGCTTGCCTCCGTGGTGTTGTCTGCTGCCGCCACCACCTGCCTCCCTGACGCCGTCTGCTGTTGCCGCCATCTACTGTCGCCACCGCCTACCTCCTAACGCCGTCCCCTGCTGCCACCGCCTGACTCCTGACGTCGCTACCGCCTGCCCCCTTGATGTGTGACGTCGTCCGTTGCCGCCACCGCCTGCCTCCTTGACGCCGTCCACTGCCGCCACCGCCTGCCTCCTTGACGCCATCCAATGCTGCCCCCCGATGTGTCCACTACCGCTCCCATGTGTCCGCTGCCGCCCCCCATGTGTCCGCTATTGCCCCTGCCGCTGCCTGCTCCTTGTGCCGCCTGCTCCCTGGACCGCCTTCTCCCGTTCGAATGTGTGTAATTTGAAATGTATATGTAAACTTGATGTATAATGTGTAATTTGATAAATTTGATGAACCTAATTAGAACGTGTACATGATCTAATATCATAATTAAACTTGTGTAAAGAAATGTGAAATGTGAAATGTAAATTAGATTGTACAAAGCATGCTATTTTTGTTGGATGAAGATGTCGTACTTAGTGTCTCTTTAGTGTCACATTAGCATCGCAAATTAGCGCCACATTAGCGTCCACTTAGAGTCACAATAGCATCTACATAGCGCCACAACCAACGACAAGGATAAACTTAAGCATTGTTTTAGCGCCATACCAGCGTCAAAACAATGTCATATTAGCGTTATTTTAGCGTCAACCCGATGTCACCTTAGCGTCGCACACTTTAGCGCCATTTTAGTGTCGAACTAGTAACGGCGACGCAAATAGCATCAATTTTTTGGCGTCGCCATGACTGTGACGCGTAGGCGACGCTAATTCGTCGCTACATTGTTTAGCGACAAATTAGCGACGCATTAGGGTCAATATACGTGCGTCGCTAATTGATTAATTTCTTGTAGTGAATAGACATTACGAACGTTTTGATCCATTTATTATTTCGTCATCTACATGCAGATATATTATGTCAACTATCCAGAGAAGACGATGGACAAAGCTCAATGGTGGGTTGTAATTAAAACGAAGGTAAGAAGTAGGATAGAATTTGATGATGCGTTGCAAGTTTCATAGCAAGATGACTCGAATACTTCAGTGGCAGCAATTGTACAAACCGAGTTAATTGAAGACCTACGAGTTTCAGAACAATTATTTGAAAACTTTGAAAATGTCGAGGTACAAAATGATTATGATAGCGCAGAGGAAGAAGAATTTGAAACTTCCTCATCTTCAGAGGATGATGATGAATATCAATCGTGTAGTAATTCGAATGATGATAAGTGATGTTATTACTATTATCGATTGTAATATGAATCATGCCATTACTATCCGTTATTATAATTTAGTTATCTTTTATTCAAATGCTTGTATAAATGTTTTATTTAATATTTAAACGTAGTTCGCAATGCATGCGGATCATCATTCGGACCGACGAATGCCTGATGAGGATGATTCATTTCCATATTCTATTCCTTCTCGTGAGTGTTTAAAGTAATGACCACATATTTACAAATTAAATAAAAGGAGAATTAATTTGTATATTTTTCAAAAGTGCCCCCGGATATTAGGAATTGGTTCTCAAGTTATATCTACAATTTAATTTTTTAAGATGCGACACAAGATATAGCCGAACATTAGGTTATTATGACGCAACTATATTAATTGTTGTCTGAAATGTAAATTTATTGTGCATTAAATTTTGTTTCATGTAGATGTTTTGTTTTGGGAAAAATGAAAATAAGAGAAAGGAGAAGGTCGTTCCTAGAGATACTTCTTTAGACAGGATGCCAATACCACCCACGGGCATTCGCATAGTTAAACGGCTATATATACCGTCGGCTTCTTCCTCCTCCGACGATGATTCACCAGAGCCCGTTCAAGCTTCTAATATTGCGGACGCTGAGACACAATTACCGGAAGAACCTTCATATGCGGGTTCATTAAATCGTGGGTATAAACTATCATATGGTAATTTAGGGTAAGTGTTATTTTATATTTTTCACATCGTTATTATTTGTTGTTTTTTGACAATGTAATTTAAATTTTATGTTCGTGTAGGTTTGTACCATCGAAACATGCAGCTGCCGCTGTTACCAAGGTATTATGTTATAGGTATACCGAAGCATGGCTTACATGGAGGAAAGTTCCATATGCCACGAGACAGATATTATTTAGAGAATTTCAAGTATCCTCGAAAGCCAATCTAGTTATTTTCAATTTAATGGTGTATTATAATTGGATTGTTTTTATGTACACAAAGGCTAATGTTTGGTGGGATTTCGAGAACACGAAAGAAATGTGGAAGGCTTTTAATTCTCGGTGCTCGAAGATATTATCCTCAATGCTTTCTTTAGCACGAGCTGCTTGAGAGCGACCCAATTGGATCCCTAAAACTATTTGGATCGAATTGCTTGGGAAGTGGTCTATCGAGGAGTACATATCTAAATATGATCGATCTGACCTAATCAGATTGACCCACTCCAATTTATAACCGAGACTCTGATCAGTTCACCTATACTGGCTAAGTCTTACTATACAAGAGATCAATGCCCAGTGGGTCCTAAATTGTAGACTTCATGATAACCAAAGACAAATAACGTAAAGACAAAGACATAGAATTGCTATGTGTCACCCCAAAGTTAAAGCAAAGATCAGAGATAAAGCAGAGAAGGAAAAGGTAGTTAGTTGAGGAGACGGTGAAGCTACTGTCTTCAATGACCACTATTCCTAAGATTTCATGTTTCTCCCACCTGAATCTCGAATAAAGGATGATGCTTTGGTCACACCTCTTCCCTTAAAGATTAAAGTATGATGCCAAAGGGACAGGTAGCTAACTGAGAAGATAGTAAACCTACAGGTTCTTAACCGACCATTGTTCCTGGGGTGTAAGTTCTCTCTCACCTACATTCCGAACTAGGTGAGGTATTAACACTCACCTCTTTTCCCTTTATGGGCTTACTAGCATCAGATATTCAGAGAGGCACCTCTGGCATCCTAATTAATAAAGTCAAGCTCGCCTAGGACAACCAACTTTAAGGATATTGTAGTAATGTAAATGACGTAGTATAACTCACAGCAAAGCAATATAAAATAAAGCAACGCAAAGCAGAGTACTGTAACGTAAAGTAATGTCAAGTAAAGCAATGTAAAGCAGAGTAACGTAAAGTAAAGCAATGCAAAGCAATGTCAAAGAATGACGTATGGATTCATTATTGATCTATCGATTTTATGATTTTCATCGACCCTTATTTCACCTTCTATTGCTATTGTACTGGTTTTTTGCTCATGGGTATTCGATTACTCTGCATTGGGATTTTGTAGGTGAGAATGCAAACTGATGGAGGATGGAGGGCACAGAGCTTGGAGAACGCTGCACATGACTGACACTTTTGCTCTAAGCTTTCTTGCTACATATCTTTTAATTATTGTAATAGTTCTGAGACATCATATTATTCTGCTCATTGAACCTCTAACAATCTTTATTGTGTTTTCCGCATATTTCATCACATTAAAAGACCATGAACTTCCGTATTAAAGTCATTCATTATAATATTTCGACTATTGAACTTCCGCATTTTTAGGTTTTCTATTATATTATTATTATATTGGTGTCACGTATACTATTTTGTTGAATGATCAAGGTCAGTAGTGCAATAGGCAATGTAGCGCTCCCGGGGTCAAACTGACTGCTTACGTGACAAGAGGGGCGATTTTGGGGGCGTTACAGATGGAATCGAAGGTGGAACTCAATTTCAAAAAAGGGATTCCCCTTGATGGAACCAAGCAATGTAGCACCAATTTCTTTTTTTTTTTGGAATTGACGTGTTGACTTTTTTTTCAATTTCATTTATTTTTTTTTCTTTATTTTCTCTCTCACACATATGTATCTTATAAAATAATTTATTTATTAAATATAATTATTTATTATAAAATATTAATATAATATTATTTCTTACTTGTTATTTCATTAAAAATTTTTAATATTTTACTACATATAATTTATTAAAAATCCAATTTTTATATTTAAATAATATATTTTTAAACAAAATTTTAATTTTTACTTTTGTTTTTATTTATTAATAATATTTTATTTTATATTTATAATATTAATTTTTATTTTAAAATTTATCAAAAATTAATCCATCACAATTATTTTTCCTGTCACATCAACTACTTTATTCCTCATCATCAAATTTCACTCCATCCAAACACATCCCGAATTATGAGAACTTGGTGGAACTCAAGTTTCAATTACCAAACGACCCCTATATCACGAATGCAAGCATTATTTATTAAATTAAGAACTTTTTTTATTGGGGATGGAAGGATAGGAATCCATTAAAAGAAAAAAAAAATAGGGGAATCAATTTCTTGTATGAATGAATGGAAAAGTCTTCTTTCTCCTCCATTTTTTCAATATATTATTTTTCTCTCAACTTCAAATTCAGATAGAAAGAAGGGAAAAAGATGCATTTAATGCATGTTTTCATTCTTATTTATCATTCATTTCATTCTCTTTCTTTTAATTATGTGAATCAAGCAAGACTAATTATTCATCTTCACTCTCCTCAAATTTTTTTCCATCTTTTCTCTTCTCACGCTAAAAGTGAGTTGTTCCAAGATCTTCTCACTCCCAATGGATGCAAATTTGAATCGTTTGTTTGCATTCGTGAAAGCAATAATTATTCTTAGACATTCCCTCCGGATCTTCCAGTAATTGTCACCGGTCATGGTGTAAAGTGCTGTTATGTGACTAGAAATCCAGGAGAAATTTCTTGGGAGTAATGCTACACCCTTAATTAGTAGTACAGTCAAGACTTTCACCATGGGCTTAATTACTTGCTGCATGATACAATATGGACTCGAGATTAAGCTCAATTTATATCTATGCTGAACTAAGTTGTAAGATTAATCAGAGAAGAGAATAAAGCATCTCATTCCAAGCATCTGGCACTCCCGGCAAGCACCAATGACTGCAGTCTGAGGAGGGGCCTTCTCCGTTTTGCCTCGTCTCTGAATTCAGGATTGAAGTGTAGATGGAAGGGTGTCCATCTCTGCGAAGAGCTGACATGCTTGTCACTTCCTGCAGGTACACTGGAAAGTTCATCTTCTTCAGCACTTCCTTCAACGCCAACAATTGGCTGGGAGTGCGGGGTGCATAGCCCAAGTAGGCCACCGGTTCCTTCTGTTTGTAGCACTGCCATCCGTTCTCCCTGTGCGTGTAGTAGGATACAAGTCGGATCAGAATATGTCTAACGTGCTTCCTGTCACTTTACCTTCTCTTCTAATTAATGCTTCATCAGAACCCAGACTATGAATAATGCACTAGGAATTGTCACAAATTCTAGGTAGTTAGAGTAAATCCGATGTATGAGTTTCCAGATTAGTATCTGAATTGCAATGTACCTGTTGTGCCGAGGGGAGACACTTCGAAATATCACTCTAGTTCGGTGAGGATCTAGATTCAGATCTATCCACCTAGCCCATGTCCGTAGCCCTTTCTCGTAAGCAACTATTGGATTAAAATCCTTCAAGATCCTCTCCCCATCTTTGATGTAGTCCCACCTGACAAGTTGCAGAAGCATGCAGTCCATTTTTTTTTGTTCACATTGACTGATTAGATAATTAAACAATTATCTCTGTCGATAAATTAGTTTTCAGACGAGAAATTTTGACTGTTATTGCTACTGTACAGCTCAATTAGTTCTAAGCAGAATAGGTACTTACGACCTCCATTTGCCTGAATGAGTCCACCAATGAGCAGAATCAAAGACGAGGACATCAACTCCAAGCCAATACTTGGCATTGTCTTCGATCGAATCCAAGTGCAATACTCGTTTGTTCCCTGCTTCTTCCTTCAGCTCCACAAGCAGGGGAGCCCATGTGAACTCAATTGATGCCTGAAATTCCTGCATGCAGTGCTCACCTAATTAAATCTGGTTATTTCATATTGTATTTAACAGTCAAATTTTAATTTGGGATCATGCAATTAAGTAGTGCATGTAGTAACAAGCAAGCAATGCAGTAGGGTTGTCTCTTAATATTACCATAGCATGGAAAACAATGATTGGGCCAGTGGAGGTGACCATCTTCATATGGCTTGGGATCACTGCTTCCACCAAGCAAACCAGTGACTCCCACTGATTCCTCATTATGGAGTCTCCTACCAGCATCACCCTCTTGTGCCTAATTCTCTGAAGAAAGTCCAATGCATTGAACCTGCAATGCATGCAAAACTATGTATACGATCAATCATTCAACGCAGGTTGTGGCTTTCTGCTTTCTCTCTCTCCTGAGATACCTCGGAATTATGCACTGCTGTGGCTTCCATCTCCATCTCTCGTAGTCGGTGTCAGGCCTCCCGTTCCTCCTGCAGTTCACTTCGCTGCTGAGGTAGGGGCAGCTCGAGTCGTACAGCGGGTACGACGCATCGAAGACCCACTCCCCTGTGGACATATCGCAGTCTGATCTTGGCACTCCCTGATGGCTCTGGACTTCGTCGACTTCATCTTCCTTCTTATCGTTCCACCTGACGGACTCCACGTCCAGGATGGCCAGACAGGGCCTCAAGTTGAGGCACTGGGAGATCACGGAAAGGGCAACGCAGGTTATAACTAGGAGCAAGAATGGGGCACGAGTGGCCATCTGGTGGAAACAGGAAAGAGGTAGACCATTTGCGGAGGGCTTGGCAGAGTTATATATTCCGTGGATGTAATGGGTAGAGCAGAAGCAGCGCAGAGGATTCCGGCCGGGTCGCAGTCATTTTGCTGCATGCTGCTGTCATGATGTGGAGGCATGGAGGTGTCTGCTCGCGTCGTTGAGTGTGCTGGCCACGGGCAACAAAAAGGGACATTTATAGCCAGGAAAGCTCATGCACGCTGATTGCTGCATGCGTTTATGACGCCTCATGCGTAGCTTCTCTGGAGGGACAAGCAAGCAAGCAAGCAAGCAGAGTGAGAGTGAGTTTTACTCTATCGTCAAAAGGAATTAAATGCCACGCTTAAGCAGTTCTAATTCTTGCCAGTAAAATTTTCGATCTAAGGTTGGATCATCTGCTTTCGATCATTTGAAACTGGTAGCAGATTTGTGCTATATATGACATCAAAGAAGATACTTCTTTATATAGGAATATACGATAGAGCCAAAAATTTTAATTATTAAAATATGAGAAAAGTGTATATATAGAGAACACTTGACGTATATTATCTCTCTATTTGTATTAAATAAAGATATAAATATTTATAACTCATATAAAAAATGATAATAATAAAACTTGAAGTATAATAACTATACTCAAATCTTAGAAAATTTCCAATTATTGGATTCTGCAAGGTTGACAACTCCAGAAATACTTTAAGTTTAGATTATTAGAAAATTTAGAAATCACGTCCTCTATTCTTCCAATTGTGGCAAGCAAAGATTAAAGAATACATACAACATCACTAAACACCACTGTCCTAAGAATCCATCATCTTGCGATCTACGTTGGATCAGGAGGAAAACACGACCCAAGAAGGTGGGAGGAGCAGACTTCCTACTTAGATATTTTACTAGAGGTTTTCTTTTCTATAGATCTTCAACCAAGAATTTTTTCACACCGTCCTTGACTGGGAAGTATGGGCACTAAGAAGGTATCATCAAATGCTCGGAATTGGGCTACCAAAAGATCAAATTTCAAATTGACTCGTCTAATCTTGTCCTTGGAAAATCAGAAATGTAATGATATTATAGACAATTTTGAATCTTTTGAAATTAAACATATCTATAGGAAAGCAAATCAAACAGTTGATTATATTATTAATCGTAGTCTATTAGCCTCTTCTATTGACGTATTTTGACAGGATGAGTCATGGCCTCCTAAATTTTTTTCTGTCAAGAGATATCTGATTTGATTATTACATGAATAGATGATCTGGTAAATCTTTATTAAAAAAAAAAGAAAAATTTCAATTACGATCATCGAATGCGAACTTGTTTAATGCCACTTTTTTTCACAAAACTCTCGTCGTCCCAAGTGAGAATATATATTTTCTTAATCTCGTATTGGAATCTAAACTATGATTTAATTTTTAACACGATAAAGCTAACAATCAAACATTAATTTAATAATTTTTCGATGGGAAAAGTAATTATGATTTTTATCATTCCTTTAGTTTTTCAAAGCTTCCACACGGGCTACTAATTTGTTTCGAGACCCATCAATTTCCTAAGCATTTGATTAATCCGACATTTGGACGGAATAAATCTTAGTACGGCATGAGATTAGTAACATCCAAACGCGCACAAGACACAACTCTCGTGTCAATCAATCTTAGTTATAAGGGGTCCTAATTCGTCAAAGAGGACACTTTCCATTTTAATCCATGGTCAAGTTTATTTAGATCTGTAGTTTCTCTCAAAGAAATTGATTATTTTGTTATTAAATAATAAATATTAAACTTAACGTTAAAAGGCATTTATTATTATATTCTATATTAGAATTTATTTCTAAAAATTATTATATTTTATCTTGTGCATATTACAATTAGTAGTGCCCAACTAATCTATAGTGGAATTAGTTATAAAGTTCTAGATCTGTCACAATATTTTTTCTCCTTTGTATTGTAGATAATGTTGGCTGACCTGCTAATGATTTTTATTTCACTCTATATTGATTATGATATATATATATATATATATATTGTAGATAATGTTGGCTGACCTGCTAATGATTTTTATTTCACTCTATATTGATTATGATATATATATAATCTATTTTTAAAGTTAAATAAATTAAGATTATTAAGTAAAATATTATTTAACTTTTATTTTGATTATTTATTATTTACTATTTTTATAATATATTTATTTATTGCTCTTTCTTTAAATTTTTTTGAATCCGTCCCTAGTGATATGCTAATTTAAAAATCTTGAGTAAATTATGATCACTCCATCCTTAGTAGATAAGGTATTGTTCAAGGTATGGACTATTAGTCTAATAATAATAATAATAATAATAATAATTCTATGCATACAGCTTCAATTTTTAAAGCCTAAAGCACAAATTTCCCCACATAATTGAATTCATATCGCCATTGGTGTCGTCGGGACGACACATTCATCGTTACAGTCATGTGAGTCGTTACGTTACGTATCGGTTCCTCATGCTGTCAACCTGTCACAGTCGCTGTCGCAGTTGTAAGTTTAAAACGTTACGTTCGCCGTCACTCACCGAAAAAAAAAACGGTTTCGTTCGTCGCTGTCGTCACTCGCGCCGACATGATCTGAGATCGAGCGAAACAAAGACGTTTCCCTCGACGTTTCTTCGGCATTTATCTTCCCGTCGCCGGAGACTCAATGGGGCATCGCCGCCTCAGTTCTCCGCCGGCCGTTCGCTGGAAGCATTGGCGCTTCCGCTCCATACTTGTCCTCGCGGTTGTTGCCTGCACCGCCGCCTTCCTCCTCTCAGTCTCCAGCTGGCCCTTGGACGACGATCCCCTTCCCCGCAACCGTCATGCTGAGGAAGACTCGGATGAATTGTACTTGAGCGAGGAGAAGTCCTTTCATCTTGGCGGCGGGTCCGCAGACCTCGATGAGAATCTGAGGGTCCACGAAGACGAGGAGGAAAGGGAGGAAGGAGAGGTGAAGGCGGAAGGGGAGAAGAGTGGATCCAGGGGGCCTGCAGGTTCTTGCGCGACCGTGGAGAAGATGGGTGAAGCTTTTGCCGGAGGTTTCGAAAAGGAGAGCCTGAGAGCGAGGGAGGTGATCAGACGCCACTTCGATCTCAACGGTGCGTCAAAAATGGTATCTTGTACCTTTTTCCAGCAGATACAGTTGCTTCTTACATATCATTGTGTTTGTCAGTTACTTTTGATTGTGCGTAATGTTGTGAGCTTTCCATTATGGTGGTGACATAAAGGTTTGGTTTGGCAAGTTCAGTTATATAAGGTTTAGAACAACTATCAGACTAATGCTTACATGATATGCTTTTATTGTTGAAATCTTGGAGCGTGGTCGATGTCATGCAATTCACATTGTCATATAAGGAAAGTATGTTCTTTTAGAAGCTTCTGAAATTTCTGTCTCGCTACTAGGAAATGCCATTGCTATTCCTTCAGTAAATTGTTGATTTGAGTGCTCTTTGTATTTTCCTTCAATAAACGATTCTACGTCGACATGACTGTAAACCAAGGCGAACAATCCTCTCTAAAGAACCTGACACGTGAGGATACATTGAGGTTTCAAACTAGGATGACCCCTGATCTCTTTTTTTCTTTTAAGAAAATAAAATGTAATTTAAGTGATAACCGAATAGTCTCTGAGTACAAGATACTGAGAATGCTTAGAGGTGGGTCATTCTCCCAAAAGGAATCACATTGCGAGTGCCTGCCCAAACAGACCAAAAAATCAGCAGCAATGTGCGAGGTGCATGAGTAAAAATAACTTGTTCGAAAAGTGAGATTTGATTGTGAATGTCGTTGATTAAGCTTCGTGCATGGCAGGGAGGCGACCGATTGTTCTTCAGGACAATAATGAGGCTGTCGCAATCTGATTCAACAATAATTCTCGGGACACCACGGCGACATTTGGCTAGTCCAGCTCTAATGCCCAGGCTTCACTCTCCAAGGCAATCAGAAAGGTAGCATGGTAAAACTAGAACCTCCCAACTCACCCACCCACACCCCCCACCCACCCACCCACCCCACCCCACCCCGCCCCCCCCACCCCCACCCCGGTGCCAAGTTTGGTCCAATAAATGAACCCCATCCGAGTTCAGTTTGAATGATCTGACTGACAAACTTTAATTCATAAGGAAGATCTTAGTTAAGGATGTGTCCAGAATGTGAAGTATATTTGGTACTATTGCCCTTTAGTTCCTAATTACATAATTACATTACTACAAGTAGGATTTCATGATCTCCTACTGTTTGTCATATGAAGGCCCTTTAGGAGCATGATTTCATCATCAGAACTCAGAAGTAAAAAGCTGAAGTAAAAGTGTGATAAATCTACTGGCCCCTCGCACATGAGCAACTGACACATTTGGTGTTGTCCCACCTATCATGTGGACAATTAAAGGCAGAAACTAGCTTAAAGAAATAAATAAATGAGAAGACTAACTTTTAATAAGAGATTTTTCAGGGATTGAACTTAGGACCTCTACTATGTTAAATTAGATGGCTATTATCTTTCCCAGAAGGTTAAACTGTTAGGAATATATTCATCACTATATCTGAATTCAGAACGACATGAATCCTACTACTATAACAATCAACTTCGAGTAATTAAGACTTATTAGAAAGACACATGTCTTCCTCAAGAAAAAGAAAGACATAATCCCAAAGATTACCATTAAAGTACCTTTTGTAATAAAGTTTCCTGTGGTTTATTATAGCTTATGATTTTGTGAGCACCGAGTTGAAATCTAATTAATTTTGTTCATTCTTGAAGAATTCCAACCTGTTCTTAATGGAGATGTCAAAATGGAAATTCGGTTTGTTGTGGGTGCCTCCAGTGGATTCTAGGGCCGTGATGCCTGATACTTGGACTGTCTAGGCTTAATATGTAGGACTTGTGTTTTCTGACTTATACTCTGTCACAAAATGATGTTTCTTTTTTTTCTGTTTTGGTACCTTTCATATGATTATAAGATGTTCTTCTTGATTTATGTGGAGTATTAGTGAATTCCATGATTCTGAAAAAAAGAACAATTTCTGAATTGATACTTGTTGAATCTTGCAAATGATGTTGTAAACAGATGTAGCAATTCAATTGTGATCCATACGTTATTGTGGTATATTCCACCTGTCATGTGTTATGCTCTGTTTTTCAATACCCGAGATTATGTCTCTGGAAACAGGTTTTGGAACTCCATGTTCACTTATTTAATTAACTTTCCAGGAGCTGCTAGAGTCCGAGAACTACCTGCATCACAGTTTTGCAGGCAGGGCTTTGTGATAGGAAAAGCATCAGAAGCAGGATTTGGAAATGAAATGTACAAGATTTTAACTGCAGCAGCACTAAGTGTTATGTTAAACCGGTCCTTGATCATCAGTCAAAACAGGCATGCAGATTCTCTGTCATGCTGTTTTCTTCAATGCCTGTAACTTCTACTCGTGAATTAAAAAAATTGCATCAAATCTTACAGTTTCAGGAATGTTGTTTCTTTCATTGTCTTTTTCTATTTGTATGTGTTCTTAGTATTGCTCATCTTAACTGAATGATTGGTTTTGTAGTTCATGTAATTGGAGAGTTCTTACCAAATTCTTATATTTTTGTCAGGCAGATATACGCCTTTGGGGATTATATTTCTTATACAAATCTTGCATTTACTCTCAAAGAAGTCAAGCATTTATGGAGGAAGAATGAATGTGACAGAAAGTATGGAAGGAATCTTATAATGAGGGTTGATAATTTTGAACATCCAAAGGAAACAAATGTTCTATGTAGTGATTGGAGGGCATGGAAACAACCAATTATCTGGTAGGTTAAAAAATAAGGTGTTGCAATGTCTGTATATTTAATATCTTAGCAGTGATTTTATGCTACTACTTAATCATTGATGTATGTCGTCAGAGCTGGCTGCAAGATCTTACATCCAATCTGGATGAATGAGCTACTTGTATATGCTTTTACGTGAGGAAACATATCGTCTTACATTTGTATGAGGATCTTACATACGTTTGGTTTTTTCATCTCTATTATCTTTATTAGCATTTCAGCATAGACAAACATCAATGAAGAGAGTTCTGTGTGCTCTCTGTGCACATTGGCTGATTCTTTTCCTTCTTTTTTTTTTTCTCTCGTGTGTGGGGGGATGGGGTTGGCCATGGGGGACCAAATAATTGTGCAATCAAGACACTTGAATGCTGTTCTTTCGTTAACAACAGGTTCCAAGGTACAACAGATGCAGTTGGTATTCAGTTCTTCCTAAAGAATATACATTCTCAAATGAAAGATGTAGCCGAAGTTCTTTTCGGACAGACAGAAAGTCCTAAATCCAGACCCAATGTGTTTGGAGAGCTGATGCATGTTATCATTTCTCCTACAAAAGCAATTAAAGAAGCTGTTGACTGGGTTCTACAAGGTACAGAGCCTGATATTGCTCTACACATGCGAATGCTCACTAACAGGTACAGTTTCTTTTGCTGGTGATTAATCAATAAATGCAATACTTAGAATCACTTTTGCTGCAAATACATCTGATTTCTCAGTAATGTTTTGAACTAAATGTTTCATTGTGAGATGACATGCCATATAAGGAATTAGTATCAAGGAAATCTATTCCTATCATTGTGGTACAAAAAACTCTATTATTATTTTTCTCGAAGATATGACACCTATTATTAACTGCAATAACGAATGGACTTAACTGAATTCTCAAATATTTTAAGGTCCATACGTGCCACAAAGGCAGCTGTTGAATGCATTAAGAGAGCACTTTCCACTGTCCAATATCAGAATGCAAAGCCTCGGATAGTTTTGGTGTCAGATACACCTTCTTTCATTGATGAGATTACTCCACACCTAACTGATTTTGCAGAGGTAATCAATCTATGAACATGATACTTGTGGTTTATAATATGTCCACTTATTTATGGTTTGAGTTGATGATTAGCATCCTCATAAGATTTTCCAAACTTATTCTTATAGACTCCACAGCTCCTTGTGTGCTGGAATAGCAGAAATAATCAATTTCTTCTCTTGGAAACAGGTACTTCATTTTAATTACAAATTGTTTCAGAAAAATATTACTACTCAGAGCATGATCATGCAACAACAGGTATCTTACATATCTTTTATTATTTAAACTTTCGAACACTGTGTATATAAATATTTTTTTCACTTCTGCGGATATTCTGTTCATCAATTAACATAAAGAGGGAATCCAGATACTACTTGTTTCTGTATACTGCTTATTGAGGCTTTCATGTGGTAATTGTTTCAGTATCCAATTTGTCTTCGTTTTTCAATATCATGTTAACATGGAAACATGAATCAATTCAAGGAAAAAATAACATGGGAATAGGAAAGTAATCAAGCAGCTAGGTAAATATATAACATGTAACTCATTTTTTTGTGCAAAAAGAGAAAACTGAACTGGATCCTGGGTGATTATGATACAGGTTGTGGATGCTTAATTATTCATATGATATCTGTATAGGACCTTGCAATGAGATCTCGCCTTCTACCCTAAATTTGAATACCTTGTGGACTCTGGATCGTTTGAATTTAGTTTTTCTTTTCGAACATCCATTGAATTTGATGCCAATAAATTTTGGTTACCATCTAAAAGAACTAACAAAACCAGTTTATCCATTATTGTGCAGCATTTAGAGTTCAGAGCAAAAGACTGGGGTCCTTCTCCAAGATGGGTAGCTTTTGTCGACTTCTTCCTGGCATCACGAGCTAGGCATGCTGTTATTTCTGGAGCTCATCGCCGCGTCGGCACAACTTATGCTCAACTTATTGCAGCATTGGCTGCAGCCAACCAACATGGTATGCTTACACATTTTCTGATCAATCCTGGTTGTCATCTAATAGAGGTCATTTGTTCATGCAGGCAATGTTCCCACAGGGTCAAACTTTTCTTTCTTCAGCAGCGTCCAGAGTAACCTGCTGGTGAATGGTCTCAGCAGCCAGATTGGATGGGGACACATCTGGAACAGATTCTCTGGGCCACTGAGTTGCCATCAGCAGACCCACCAATGTGCCCTAACGCCGCTCCTTCCGCCTGCATGGTGGGATGTTGTGTGGCAAAGCCCTATTTCTCGTGACATACGGAGGCTGCAAGAATATGGTGTAAAGCTAACTGAAACTGGTAAGGTCATCGAGAAAAGCCTTCACTCCTTCTGTAGCTCCAGAAAGGACCATGTGAAATCTTTTCTGATCTTTGGACGGTACAAGATTTGAAGTGTTCTTCATAGCTTCCGATGTTATTGAAGACCGGACATCTCATTCTTCAAGCGGCAGTGGTTTTTAGTTGTGCTTGAAATGTCGACATCGATGAAAAGCCATTTCAGCAATTTGGCATTGTGTACAGTGTACACATTATTCTTGAGTTTTTGTGGGCCTCAATGTTCTCATAGTTTCTCCTATGTACATGTAAATTCAATCAAAATCTATAAATCAATTTTGTATGCCAGGATTGTTCTTTCTATATTTGTCTACTAACAATTGATTAAGAAGCTAATGTTGAACTGATTTTTTTGTTATTATAATCGTGTCGTTAACCAGGTCAACTATAGAAAAAGAAATTAGTAAATAGTCATGACTTCAAGTTTTGAGTATACACTTTCAAATCAAGGAATTCAAAAGTGCACATTACTCGTGCAGTGCATTTTACATTTTCTTCGATCGTTTTTTCCCCTTTTGCTGTAGTACTAGAGTTGAAATTAAAACCGTCAGCTTTTAAATCACCAATAAAACTACCCAACGAATCTTCCATGCCAAGTTCAAAAGTAAAATTTTCACCAGTCATAGGTGTCAAATGATGCACATTAGTTAAATATCTCAAGCTTTTATTCATAGGAGAAGCCTAATCTATGTTAATTGACTAGAAATATTCCAGGAAAAATTAGATCTTGATGTATTAATAAAATTGGTCATATAAAGAAGGAAATTAGGATATCTCAATTAGTAGTACAGAAAAGATTGGCTGGCAAGATTAATCTCAATTTGTACAGATGCTGAATGAGTTGTAAGATTTAGATAAGAGCATAGAGCATCCCATTCCAAGCATCTGACGCTCAAGGCAAACACCATCGACCGCATTCTTTTTTAAAAAACTTTTATTTGTTTTTTAGTGACTGCATTATAAGAAGGGGCCTTATCTGACTGATATGCATCGCGTCTGAATAAGATTGTTGAGGAGAAATGCATAAGATAAGATGGAGTTGGAAGATAAATGGAAAAATATTTAGGAAATGAAAGATAAGTATCCGAGGAAAAAAAGACTTAAATTAGAGTTAATTTCTTCGTAAATCCTAATATAATCCTAAATGCAAATTTAATCTCATAAAAAATTTGAATTGCATTGAAATATGTTTACGATGAAGTCGGATACCCAATTTAGACCTACCTCTCTTTCATTGTTCTTTCTGTCTTCTTGAAATCAGCACCGACATAATCCTCCGACATATCTAGGAGCTTCAAGCATTTATATCTAGAAAATTATTTGTCTTGAAAGTTAAATATATTGTAATAATACGTGGACAAAAAAGTCTTAGAAGCACCAACATTATCACCTATAAATAGGCGTGAGCTCCTCCTATCTTGCAACGTCTCGGCAGCAACAAGTGAGAGAGAGTGAAGAAGTCGTCTCAACACACAGTGAAGGGTTGTGTGTAATAGGTGTTGTGTGCAATAGAGTGTGTGTTCCGTGAGTTGGTTGGAGAGTGTCGTCTCCTTGAGTGTTGGAGTGTCATTGTGACATGTGTGATAGGATAGTTTGTAGTGCACCTGAGTGTGAGTAGGAGTGTGGTGTCATTTGTAGTGTTTACACTTAATTAATTGTACACACAATTATAAATGTTGACTTTGATTTAATCAAACTCTCTACGGGGCTATTTGGTTCTAGGTTATAGGTTAGAATATTTCAATAATTTCGAGAATATGATCAAACATGAGCAGAATAAAAATAATTTAGTCAAACTTCATTTTTTGTAAAATCATATTGGAAATCGTGAAATCACTATTATATTCTACAAAATAACAATATTTGTATTCCATAAAAATGATGGAATATTTGTATTCTCAATGTTTTCATCTTTGTTTAATTTTTTAAAATTTAACCATATATTATAATATTATTATTTATATAATAATAGTAATAATAAATGTCAAATATTTATAATAAAATATTTTAATTATAAAATATAATATATTTAAAAGTTATTCCTTCAACCACCAAACATAAGGTAGAATAAGAATATGATAAAAATATTATATTCTTCTGAATAAAATTTATTATTTTTCATCCAAACGGCTCGTACATTTCTATCTTTTCGCACCTTCTCTCATGCACACACGCACAAAGGCATCAGCGCGTGATGTCAACAACCTTCGTGGTGCCCTCTCCGTCCACACTGACGTGCCAACATTGTAGCACGACAACAATAAATAGGAGAAGGAGAAGAAGAGGTAGCAACCGATTGGGGGAAAGGACTGCAAAGATATTTAGATGGATCACAATATCAACTATTTCATCCATATGGACACATGTTTCGTTGCCTTATATGTTGTGCTATATGTTGATGGCATGATTTTAAGCATTAAAAAATTGAGAGGTCCAAACATTGCATTTATGATAATCATATTTTTGTTCACTTAGGTGGCGTTTGGTTGAGGATTAATCGGTGGAATACGCAGATATTCTCGGAATTATAGTCAAACATACCTCTTATTCTACAAAAAGTACAAAGGGCAAAGTTGGCATTTTTAAAAAATTTAACCGTGCAAACAGTGAAAATTTGAGAGTTAACATATCCTTTATAAAAGGTAGAATATTAATAATCTGGTACAAACTTCAAAAATGGGCTAATCGGATGGATTATGTGCCTTAACCTGATACATAGATAACCCTGAACCAAACGGGGGAGCGTTTAATTCAACACAACCCTATTCCCTATGATCCAATCCAAGTTTTAAAATTCGCTTTAAAGATGATATGACTCATTTTTAATAAAATATAATATGTTCACTTTAATGACATGATATATCATCTCACACCCCTAAAAGAATTTCCACAGCCAATGAAGTCATATTCACGCTAAGTGATAATAGTCATCATAATCAGATTATGTAAAATAGGTGTTCACAATCATGGAATAGGGTTCACGCTCATGATATAAGATAGGGTTCATCTCGCAATATAGTGTTCCCAACATGTGAATTAAATTTGCTTCACTACCATGACCAAAGGTGGTAATAATGCCTTAAATCTTAATTCAATACACTATTTTCTAACTCTTATGTTATACATAAAATCAAACAATTGGGATGGAGGTCTAACTGAGCTGGGAAATTTAAGGTGATCCTCCTTCAACAGTTGAAGGCACGAGATACAAGACAAGTCTAATTGATAAAGGTTACAACAACAAAAAAAAAGTGAACTATAAGGAGATATTCACACTTATTGTCAAACATACTTTATCAAAATATTGCTCGCCCTTGAAGTACATCATAATATAAAAGCTTGAGCATCTAAATATGAAAACTATATTCCTGCATAGAGAACTTGTAGAAGATATTCTTGTGAATCAACCAGAGTTATTTTCTATTCCAAGCAAGAGGATCAAATTTGCATATTAAACAAGTCATTGTATGGCCTAAAGAGACATCAAAACAATAGTACAAGAGTTTTGACAACTTCATTATAAGTAATTTTCTCTATTATCATTATGGATATCATAAAAAGTTTTGAAGGATAACTCTATCATCTATTCTCTCTTATATGTTGTGAATATATTTATTGCTGTTAAGAATATATCAGACATTTAGAATTTGAAGAAGCTTCTTAGTGTAGAATTTGATATGAGAAATCTTGATGCAATATAAAAAATTTTGAAAATAAAAATAATCACTACAAGAAACACTTTATGTGACGGAAAATTGTGATAGAAAAAATTCATCACAAAAAATGATAGTAATAGAATTGTGAGGAATCAATCTTTTAATTTTTTTTCCAAAATTTTAATGTCAACTTTGTGATGAAAATATGGTCACAAAATGTTTAATCTGTCACAATTTTGTCACAAAAAAATTTGTGACTTTGGCAACTATGACCAATCAATTTTATTATAGATTTGTCACATATAATTATTAGTGACATATTTTCACTCTTTTGTAACAAAAAATTTCGTCACTATAACTCGTTTTCTTGTAGTAAATAAGAGATCATACACACAGAAAACTCTCCTTATCTCAAAAACTATATTTAGAAAATTTTGTTTAGATTTGAAACATATGGAGTGAAGCTCTTTAATATTCCATCAATATTAAATATAAATCTTTTACAATCTTTGCTCCACAATATGATGTAGATGAGTACATCTCTTTAGTATATTATATCAGTATAGTTGGAAGCTTGATGTATATCATAATTTGCATGAGACTTGGCATTGCTTATGTAGTTAGTGTTGTCAACAGATTCATGAGCAATTTAGAAAAAAATATTAACAAGAAATGAAGTGCATCTTCCGATATCTAAGAGGAACATCTAATATCTCGTCTACAAAAATATGATAAAGCGTGTTTGATTGTAAATTATTCAGATTATGTTACAAATGTTGATGAAAAAAATCCATGACATATTATGTTTTCATTTTTTATAGTTCTATTATCAGTTAAAAATCGATATTCCAACCGTCAATCATATTGTTCACTACAAAGACAGAGTACATGACACTTACAGAAGCTATTAAAGAAGACATCTGATTAAAAACCTAGTGAAAATCTTGGATGGCATGAGTAGGTTGTAGTACATTATGACAAATTTAGTGTAACATGTTTAATAAAAAATGAAGTACATTATAAAACAACAAGCACATTTATGTCAAACCCCATTTCATTGGTACTAAGAGGGGATTAAGGTTCATAAGATTGTCATGATAGATAATTCGATTGTTATATTCATAAGTTAATTTTCTATAGCAAATTGCATTATTTGAACTTGTTAAGTAAAAACACTTGCTAATAACCTCAAGGTGGGAGCCGACGACAACATAACATAAAAAATCTTTGATTTTGTATGATTTAAGTAAAGGTGAAAATTTATTGATAATGCCTTAAATTTTTATGCAACTGTAAACTCTTTCTGGATGTTATGTTATACGGACGCTCAAACAATTGGGATGACGAAACAACCATCCATAAGAAGAGTCTCTTTGAGGGTTGAGTTATTCTATATTATTGTAATATCATCGTTCAAGGATGTAGCACAATTTGAGTTGAAGCTAGTAACTTTTTTGTGTTATTTTGTGTGCATAATTTTTTGTTCACATCTTTGCATAACAAAAGGTTTTTATTTTATATTTGTTAATTATAAATTGATTATTGATTTTTTTTAAGTGTGATCTTGTCTAATATGCATCCTATTATTGTCAATTTATGCACTTATATTTGACCATGTGCTAATATTTGGCCATGTATGTGTCGATGTTAATCACTAATTGATAATTGATTGAGGACAATTTCTAATCGGATTGATTTATCATTGCTAACCATGGTGACCAAATCAAGATTGGTAAATTATTGAATAATGGTTACTAGAAAATTGAAATTGCAAACTTGATTGATAATTGGAGATTGTTGATAGACAACTTGATAATTGTTCATAACTAATGATTCATTGATAATTATTTAAATATTTCATTATGGATGATTGATACTCTTATTATTGAACTATTAAATATTTATGATATAATTGGATGTGAATGACATTCTATGGATATGCTATATAATTATATATTATACGAGTGACCTTATATATCAAGTTTCAAATTCATTTATTCTTGAAATAATGTACAAGAAATATTTGTATGTTTGGTATCCATAAATACTCTCAAGTTACCGTGCATCTCTAAACATGTGACATATTTATTTGGGTGCATCCAAAACTTCATATTCAACTTTTTCTTGAACACCAGCAATTGGCAAAGTAGACCGATTTGCTTGTTTGTAAATTGTAATACCCCCATCCATTCTCCTTGCGCACACAAAAAATTACAAGTTGGATTAGAAAATATGTCCACTTGTTAGTACATATATTTGTCTTTACCTGCTATAACCCAACAATGCCTTATGTTTCATTAAGTTTTAGCTTCACCGTCACAATAGATGCATATTATGTGAAACAACAAATGATAAAAATTAACGCTCCCATAAATATATTTTTTTTACATTTAATCATAAATTATAAATTTATACATTTTAGTTTCTAAATTTGTTCAAATTTGACATTTCCATTATTTTTTATCCAAAATTCCGTTGTTTATTTTTAATAATTCTGAAACATAATTTTTATACTATTAACTTTATTATATAATAAAAAATATTTAAAAAACTAATTAATATGAGTAAAAGTACTATTTAATAATTATATGTTATACAATATTATACTCATGTCAATATTTGTTATAATTATTCTTATATTCACAAAATAAGGGTAAAAGTGACATGTCATAAATATTAAAAATAACTTAATCAAAATTTTGGACTAATGTTAATGAATAAACTAAATGTTAAATTTGAATAATATTAGGAAATAGCATTTATAATTTTATAGTTTACAATTAAATGCAAAAAGAAGTTATACCAATGCTAAAGAAACTAACTGTTGATAATGCCTTGAATATGAACCCAATGTGTCCTCTTATGCAATCAGGCGCTTCAATAGATTTTCCCTACGGGGGTCTCAAATTTTTTAGGGGTATTCTATATGTGATTCGGGTTTGATTTATTTTCTTATCACGAGATAGGTGTCTTATTTTTTTAGATTAATTCATAGCACAGTCGGTCTATAATTTCTATCATCTGTTAAAGGGAGTGCCTATATAAACTCCCTAGAGGGTCCAAAGAGAAAACAATCTAATCCTCTTCTATTTCTTCCATCTAATAAAATTCTGCGTCGCCTTAAATTTCTTGAGTTTTCTCGCGGTGCATAATTTCTCTCGTGTAGAAATCCTAACAAGGCTTCATCGGCGATCCTCCGTCAGACATAGAGATGACATCGCACAACGTCAACAATTCACAGGGCGAAACGATTTCAACCTCTGGCAGATCAAGATGCGTACACTTCTGAAACAATAAGGAATCTGGGCGCCGCTCGCAAAAGTGCCGAAGAAAAGACTTGGCTGTGGAGACTCAGGCCATAGGGTTGGTAACAATCACAGAAAAGACAAACTCTAAAAAGAGTAAGTCGAAGAAGAAGAAGAACTTCAATCTGAAGGACATCTGCAACTACTGCAAAGAATCGGGTAATTGGAAGAATGATTGTCCCAAGAAGAAGAAGAAAGACACGGTTGCTGTAGTAGCTCACCAAAATAGCGAATTTGATGATGATTTAGCTCTTATGGTGTCTTATCAGAGATGTTTGGAGGAGAGTTAAGTTCTCAACTCAGGATATTCCTATCATATGATTCCGCACAGAGAGTGGTTCTCGACTTATCAGAAGATTGATGACGAAAATGCCATCATGGGCAATGATGCAGCCTGTAAAATAGTTGGAATCGGCTCAATTCAGATCAGAAGTCATAACAATCAGGTGAGGACATTGACATAGACCTGTCATGTTCCGTAATTGAAGAAAAATCTGATATCATTAGAAGTTCTGGACTCCAAAGGATGTCGGATTAATGTTGCAGGAGGTGTTCTCAAGATCACCAAGGGTGATGTTGAAGTCGTGATAGAAGTCCGACAAAAGTCCTTGTACATATTACAAGACAGTAATTTCTGGCGTAGTTACAGTAGGTAGTTCATCCAAATAAGAATCAGAAGCATCCAAGTTGTGACACATATGACTTGGACATATGAGTTAGAAAGGAATGGATACCCTCAGCAGGCGCAATCTTCTGGATGGTCAGAAGATATTTGAAATCAGATTTTGCAAGCAAAATTGACATTAATTCAGCAAAGTCGTGCACAAGACGAAGGCGACATCCACGTCGACTGTTGGGCCCCTCTCGTGTTCCATCTCAAGGAGGTTCCAGATATTTTTTATCTGTGATAGATGATTACTCAAGGATGACATGGGTATTCATGATGAAGCACAAGAGCGAGACATTCGAAGCTTTCAAACAGTGGAAGACTCTGGTGGAGAATCAGACATCGAAAAAGGTGAAATGCTTTCGTACAGATAACGGCTTAGAATTCTGTTCGTCTGAATTCAATTAGTTCTACAAGAATGATGGCATTGCGAGACATCGTACCGTCAGAGATACACCGCAGCAAAATGATGTAGCAGAACGCATGAATAGAACTCTTCTAGAGAGGGCACGGTGCATGTTCTCTAATTCTGGACTGAACAAGTCATTCTAGGCTGAGTCTATTAGCATAGCATGCTACCTTATCAGTCGGAGTCCTGCAACCACGATCGATCTGAAGACTCCCATTGAGGTATGGTTAGGAAATCCTGCTGATTATATTAATCTGAAAGTATTTGGCTATCCAGCATATTATCATGTCAATGAAGGAAAACTGGAACCAAGGACCAAAGAATAAGTCTTTGTGGGATATGGTGCAGGTGTAAAAGACTTCAGAATTTGGTCTCCCTCGGAGCAAAAGGTTATTCACAGCAGAAACATATCTTTTGATGAGATGTCTATGCACAAGTAGAAATCAGATATTGTTGACTAAAAGAGGATGTCAACAAACAGGTGGAGTTTGGATTAACACCAATTCAGAATGAGAGAGAAGAATCTAATCAAGCTGAACAACCTAAACTTGAGGAGCAAACAGAAAAAGCAATGACAAGTCTAGCTATAGGATGTGCTCGCAGGTAAGTAGGTCATCCAAAGTGTTATGGCTTTGAGGACATGGTTGCATATGCATTCCAAGTAGCCGAAGATGTGGAGTCACCAGAGCCATCGAGTTACAAGAATGCTATCACATGTGGAAAATCAGAATAGTGAATTGCAATAATGAGTGAAGAGATGGAGTCTTTTTACAAAAATCAGACTTGAGAGTTGGTCAAGTTACCAAAAGGTAAAAATGTCATTGGATGCAAGTGAATTTTCAAGAAGAAGATTGGAAGTTCAGAAGCTGAAGGCATTAGATTCAAAGCACTTCTAATTGCTAAAGGCTACAGTCAGAAAGAGGGAGTAGACTATAATGAGATCTTCTCTCCAGTTGTCAGGCACACTTCCATCCGGGTGCTACTTGTCATTGTAGCATATTAGAATTTGGAGCTCGAGCAATTAGACGTGAAGATAGTTTTTCTATATGGAGAACTTGAAGAAGACATCCTCATGAGTCAGCCATAGAATTTCTTTATCCCAGATAAAGAAGACTAAGTCTACAAATTGAAGAAGTCATTATATGACTTGAAGCAATCACCGAGATTCGATAGTTTTATGATTAGTAAGGGATTCAACAGGAGCCCTTATAATTGTTGCGTTTTGTACGTTGATGATATGTTGATTGCTACCGGGAACATAGAAGACATTCAGAATTTGAAGAAGCTCCTTAGATTAGTATTCGATATGAAGGATCTTGGTGCAGCAAAAAAGATTTTAGGGATGGAGATTTACAGAGATTGCGTAAAGGGTAAACTCTTTCTGTCTCAGAAAAGTTACATTCAAAAGATCTTATCTAGGTTCAGTATGTCTGCATCGAAGACCTTAAGTACTCCATCAGCTTTAAATGTGCACATTTCTGCAACTGAATTTATGTCTGATGAAGAAAATGAGTATATGTCTCAAGTTCCATATGTCAGTACAATCGGAAGCTTGATGTATACTATGGTATGCACAAGACCTACACATGCCGTTAGTGTGGTCAACAAATTTATGAGCAATCCAGGAAAGGAGCACTGACAGGCAGTAAAGCATATCTTTCGATATCTGAGAGGAACGTCTGACATTGGCCTTATCTACAGAAGTGAAAAAGAG
Organism: Pontederia crassipes; assembly: GCA_030549335.1. Lineage (NCBI taxonomy): Eukaryota > Viridiplantae > Streptophyta > Magnoliopsida > Commelinales > Pontederiaceae > Pontederia > Pontederia crassipes. Next base: position 69,379,560 of record CM060193.1, on the reverse strand, counting down.
TGTTTGATTGCAGGTTATTCAGACTCAGATTATGTTGCAGATGTTGATGAAAGAAGATCAATGACATGTTATGTTTTCATTCTTGACAATTCTGTTATTAGTTGGAAAGCCACGCTCCAGCCATTAATTACATTGTCTACCACAGAGACAGAGTACATGACATTGACAGAAGCTGCTAAGGAAGTCATCTGGTTAAAAAGCCTTGTCGGAGATTTTGGATTACAACAAGATCAGGCTATAGTGTACGGTGACAGTTTAAGTGCAATATGTTTAGCCAAGGATCAAGTGCATCATGAAAGAACCAAACACATCGACATCAGGTATTACTTCATCCGTACTGAGAAGATGATCAAGGTGAAAAAAATCGGCACAGAAAATAATTCAGCGGACATGTTCACCAAATTGGTTCTTATTAGCAAGTTTTAACATTGTTTGGACTTACTAAATATTGATAGGTGGCAGTAGTCCCAAATTGGGACTGACGACGGCAGAGAGTAATAAATATTTGATTGGAGGATTCAAGTCAATGTGAAGATTTGTTGATAATGCATTGAATCTGAATCTAATGTGTCCCCCTATGCAATCATGCGCTTCAGCAAATTTTCCCTACGAGGGTCTCGAATTTTTTAGGGTATTCTGTAATTCAGATTTAATTTATTTTCTTATCACGAGATATATGTCTTATTTTTGGAGATTAATTCAGAGTTCGGATCGATATGTAATTCTTATCATTTGTTAAAAGGAGTGTCTATATAAACTTCTTAAGGGTCCAAAGAGAAAATAATCTGATTTTGTAATCTTTTATGTTTCTTCCATCTAATAAAATTCTGCATCGCCTTAAATTTCTCGAATTTTCTCGTGGTGCATAATTTCTCTCGTGCAGAAATTCTAACACTAACCTAAAAATAAATTTTGACCAAGGTTATGACTATGTAAGTTAGGATTAAAGTGAAAAAGTTTAAGAAATGAGTTTGAATTTTAAAATTATCAAAATAATTTAGTTAATAAAGTACCAAAACATGTGTGAAAGAATGAATTCAATGTGTTAATGATCGAGAGTAAATTACATGAATCATTTTCTAACTTTGAATGCGGTAACTAAACGATCTTTCAACATCAATTTGTAATTAAATTATTCTCAAACTTTACTTTTTTTTTTGCACATGTTATCCTCCTGCCTCGTAACCACCGCCTCTCGTTGGAGTCGGAGACGCCTTCTTTCCCTTTCCCCTCCGGCACCAAAGATGACCTCTTTGGCGTTGGAGGGGAGAGGAGTAGGGGTGGCTCTCTAATGTAGGGAATGGTCCTATGGAGGGGAGCAAACCGTCTTTTTTTTAACTTTTTTTATTAATTTTTATTATATATTTATATTAATTTTTTATATCACGTCGACAATTCAATTAAGAATCTGTCATCAACAATTAGAAAGATAACACATGCAAAAAGAATTAAAATTAAAAAATAATTTAATTATAAATTAAAATTAAAGAATTTTTTAATTATTGGCACATAAAATTAAAACACTATTCGTGTAATTTACTTATCCACTTGGACGCGAATATCCATTGATAAAGTATGTGGGCCAATTACGGAAGCCCATCTTACGTCGTCGCTGACGCATACCAGTCAGTACACGTGCCCTCCAGAATTAAGAAAAATGGCATCACGCAAAGGCCCGCAACGACGACCTGTGGGCGAACTGTAATTAATCGAAAATAACATCTCTCTCTCTCTCTCATATCGGCCTCCCTCTTCTCCGCCGCCAATTTCAAACTCCAATGGTTGGAGTAGAAGAAGCAAAGGTGCTGCTGCTGCATCTTTCTTCTTCTTCTTCTCGACCTCATGCCCTTCTCCTCTTCGTTGATCTCCAGATCCCTTACTGCTCCCTCCAAGTTCTGCTCCTGTCTCCTTCCTCTTCTCCCCATACGCCGCCGCCGCCCCCGCTGTTCCTCCGATCTCGTCTCCTCCGGTGACAACGGCGGCTCCGATCGCAGCCTCGATTTCGAGCTTCTCATCTCGGGCATATTTGACGCCGATCCCGCCTCCGCCTTCGCCCAGGGCTTCCCCGCTCCGGACCCCGTCAAGCCCCTCCTCGCCGACCCGGAGCTCTTTCTCGCCGCCCTCGGGTCGCTCCGCGCCCGACCACGCCTCGCCCTCCGATTCTTCCGGTGGGCTGACCACCAGCCCTCGTTTCGTCCCTCCGCCCCCGCATTTCTCTCCCTCCTCCGCGCACTCGCTGCCGCCCGCTTTATGCGCGCGGCCTACTCGGTTGCTCAGCGTCTCCTTCGCCTCCGTCTCCACGCCGCCGTCGTTGACCTCATCCTCGCTGACGCCTTCGACGATCCCGCGGCGGTTCGGCTCCTGAACCTGCTTCTATGGCTACCCACCAAGTTTCCGATGGCGGGCGTCGCCCTGTCCACCTTTTACAAGATGATAGCTGTGGGTTTTCTGCCTGATGTAAAAAATTGCAACCGTATTCTTAGGATTCTGAGGGATGCAGGTAGGTGGGCGGATGTACGGGCCGTATACGGGCGTATGATGGAGCTCGGCATCCAGCCAACCATTGTCACCTACAACACGATGCTGGATTCCTTCTGTAAGGAAGGGAAGGCCGACGAGGCCCTCAGGTTGTTAGGGGAGATGGAGGTCGATGGTGGTACCCGATGCTTGCCTAATGATGTCACCTATAATGTTGTCATCAATGGGCTGTCGAAGAATGGGGAGCTGGACAAGGCTCAGCTACTGCTCGATAAAATGCGAAGATCAGGGAAGGCTTCTGCATTTACTTATATCCCTATTATCAGAAACTTGTTCAACAGGGGCTGTATCCAGGAAGCGCTTAGCTTTGGGGATGAGATGGAAATGATTGGTGTACAGCCCACCACAGAGACTTATAATGTTATTATCTATGGGTTGTCCAGGAGTGGACGCATGGAAGATGCATTGGAAAAGTTTTTTGAGATGGATAGGATTAAGTTGGTGCAAGATGTGGTCTCATACAATTCATTGATATATGGGTACTGTAAGGCTGGAAATATGACTGAGGCCTTGAGTTTATTTGATTGTTTGAAAGATGCTCATATAGTTCCCAATGTTAGAACATATAATATCATCATAGATGGCCATTGTAAGTCAGGAAAATTAGAGAGAGCTGAAAAGTTCAAGGAGGACATGATTGCCTCTGGTTGTTCACCTGATGTTTGCACCTATACCATTTTAGTTAATGAGTCATGCAAATTGGGAAATCTTGCTCTGGCCAAGGAATATTTTGATGAGATGTTGCTGAAAGGCATCCAGCCTGATTGTTATGCCTACACAACAAGGATAGCTGTGGAACTAAGACTGGGAGCTACATCTAAGGCTTTTCAGCTGCGGGAAGAAATGGTAAATAGAAGAGTTTCACCAAATACAATCACATATAATGTTCTAATTGATGGTCTTTGTGAGACTGGAAATCTGACAGAAGCATATGGTCTGTGGAGGAAGATGATAAAAGATGGCCTTCATCCAGATTGTGTGACATATACTTGCTTGATTCATGCTCACTGCAAAAAGGATTTTATGACGAAAGCAAGGGATTTATTTAATCATATGATTAGCAGCAATATATCTCCGTCTGTTGTGACTTACACTGTGCTAATTCATGCACATGCTGATCGTGGCAACCTTGAGATTGCATATAACTACTTTTATCAGATGCAAGCAGATGACATCGTCCCTAACGAAATAACCTATAATGCCTTGATAAATGGGCTATGTAAAAATAACAAAATTGCTCTGGCTTATGAGCAGTTCTATCAGATGGAGGAGCAGGGATTGTCTCCTAATAAGTACACATATACTTTACTGATAGATGAAAATTGCAATTTGGGAAATTGGAAAGAAGCATTACGGTTGTACAGTGAGATGCATGAGAAAGATATTATTCCGGATTCATGTACACATAATGTTTTGTTTAAAGGATTTGGAGATGACCACAAGTTCCATGCAGCGAATTTCATAGAGAATGAAGTACTGGGCAGTTAGTTGACAATTTATTCTCCAGAGTATGACAGTCTGAGCACTCATGTGACCAAAGAACGACTCTCAGCACTTGGTCCGTAGTTAAACCACACAATTCTTTTAATTATCTCCCAGGAAATAATGTACTAAAAGTATATAGCCATGTATGGACAAAGCCCATTAACTACATATGTATTTGATAATTTCAGAAGGTATAGCTTTAGTTCAAGAACTTCAACTGGGAACTTGATTTTTGACAGAATCCTACAGGTGCTGACCTCTTTGTGCTTTCATTGGTGTTCTGGCACTTTTTCCTTCTTTTTTAGTTGCATCAAATGAACACAACCCAGACAGACAATAGAGAGTCCAGTTTCAGCAGGAGTGTGATGTTTGATAAGGTCAGTAAAGCAACCTGACTTTAAATTTTCTGTTTCATGTGTATGTCTCAAATGTTAGGATAAGTATAATTTTACTACAATTGCTCGAGAGACCTCTTTTTGTGTAAGTTTGTTCACAATTAACTGAACCAGAAAGCAAAGTTAAAGAAAAGCTGACCATGCCTTTTCCACTTCTTTGTGATGCTACATTTTCTGATATTTGATTCTGTCAATGGATGACAACTAGAAATGCTATATGCTTAGGCTAGTGCCAAAAAGAAACAATTGTTTGAGACTAATTATTTATAGCATGCCCATTTGCCTACTGCTTTGTAGATAATGCCAAAAGTCAGTGATCTGCCTGACAGTAACAGTCCTCTAGTGATCATGTGTTTGCTGAAATTATTATCTCAATAACACGTGACTAGAAAGTTTGTAATGAAAAATGATTGAGCCAAATCTCTCATGTGAAAAATTAGAAAAGAATTAACTATAATTCATGGGTATCCAGGATTTGAACACTTAGGATAATCGATGATCTCACTTCATTTTTGGCAAATCTCACCTTAATGTTAGAGGGTTTATCTACATTAGTTGTATTTTCTGTTCTATAGTATGTTTTGGCTCATTTGTGAAACTGAGAGAAGAAATACTTGTTATCTTGATTTCTACAATGTGTAGACAATAAAATTATCATACTTAATGGTGGCAATTTGGACAAAATAAATTAATGATAACGTTACTACAAGCAGGACTCTCTGATTGACACGTTCTCTTCATCATATGAAGGCTATTGTTAGATATAGGAACATGGTTCCATCTATCATTAAAGAGCCTTAAATTTAATTACTAGCTGAAGTGAAAATTCTTAAACTATTAGCTTAAGTTCATTTTTGAACTTGATTGTGTTGCAGTAATTCATTTTGAAGCTTGACTGGAGCTGACTTGATCAGATAGTCCCATACTCAGAGAACTAAAGTAGATAAATCTTTTAACTGATAGGTTAGGCATGGGAGAGTTTGTGATATATTCAAAAGTAGAAAGCTAATACGATTGCAGATTAAATGGTCGATCTCCCCGATTCGGCCTCTGTGAGTGACCTTCAGGCATCTATTCATGCGCGAAGTGAGTATATGCTGAAAGCCTACTCAGTGACATTTGTCTTCAAATTGTTATTTAACTTTCTTTTCCTTCTTTTATATTATGGTTGCCTACTTGAACAATGTGAAATTTGAACGGTGGGCATTGTCGATGTGCTTTTGTTTAGTCTGCATAAAGCTCACTTTCGCTCATCATAGAGCAGTGATTATTAGTAAATTTCAGAAAATGATTGCTTTACAGAGTTGGACAGGCCAGTTAATAGTGTAAGGTGGATGGATCGTCGGACTTTCTTGTAGGGGGAAAAGGAATATATTCCCTTGTAGTTAAATGAATAGATTTATAAGTTACATTACTTTGAAAGGAAATCATTTTGGTTTCTCTAGCTTATGTAAATTTGATATATATTAATCATGGTTATGGCGCAGTGGAAGCAAACATGTTCCATTAGCATGGATCATAAAAACATGAAGGACCTAATTTTCAATTTTCCACTATCATGTCTTTCCTTTCTGAGGGAGATGGGAATAAACTGCACCTTCCTTGCATTTTCTACTTTATTGCATCTAAGTTAAGATAGACTATAATCAGATGTAGTATTTTCTTCTACTTTTCTGCCACTATTGTGTATTGTAATTGTGTATTTTTTACCTCTGTTATTTGAAAAGGCCTTTACAATGTGTCCATTTCGGATTTCTGAGTGAACTAGACGGCAACAACACTATATTGATGAAAATGTAGTTCTCATCATAGGTTTAGATTTTTCCCTTGTGGATGGCCATAAAAAACTATGTATTTGTAATTAGCAGAAGCTTCTGACTTTGGCAGTTTTTTTGTGTCAAGGCACAGACAATGTGGTCGTTGATGCCTGTCAAACGAACCAGTGCATAGTGGTAATCTCTAGGACAATGTAGTCATGGACTCCGTAATCTGATACACGTATCTATTACATTGTTTAGCTGTTCTCATTATTTTCTTTTTGTTACAAAGGAGATCATATCATATGGATTTTATCAGAAACTGTTTGATGTCAGTTCTTAAAAACCAACTTGGTTTTAATGCATCCCAAATTGGGGTTTTTGGGTTGGTTGGGGGGGGGGGGGACATAACCTAGATGTTTTTTTTATGACGGCTTGACCTTTTTTGCGCCTTGTTCCACTTGGCTTGTTTAAAAAATAAGACGGATTAGCTTTTTTTGCTTTTCTATTCGCGACACTTTATATAATTAATGTATATTATAAACAACAACAACAAAGCCTTATCCCACTAGGTGGGGTCGGCTAATTAATGTATATTATAAACATAACTTGAAATATATTTAAGTTCTTTTATATTATTTTATCATCAATAATAACTCCGCCTATGTTTTATAGCCGGTTCCAAGCCCGGATAAAGGAGGAGGGTTGTGTTAGGTCCCGACAGCCAGCGTAAAACCCTATCGAATCTCATGAACATGGATCAACGAATTGGCATCGTAAGATCCATGTAGCCGACCCCACCTAGTGGGATAAGACTTTGTTGTTGTTGTTGTTGTTTAGCTGTTCTTGTATGCCACTTAATTCTGAAGTAGCACAGTTCAATATGTGATAATATTCCTAAACGTGGTGGCTTTTTTGTTGAAAATTTTCCTGCTGATTAAACAAATAAATCTTGCTACTGTATCTATCAGCTTTGATTAATTGTGGCTTATTGGGAAAAGACACCTGTATTTAGAAACAAATATTTCATAATTCCAAAGTGATTGTTTTATAAAAGGTCCCCAAACCAAACAGAATTTGATCATAAAAGATAACTTCGTGTAATCGCTTTTCCTGGGGTTTATGAAGTCTGAAGATTCTGTAGGCATCAAGTTGGTCTCAGACTTATTCTATACATTGTGGAAGACTCTCACCGCTCCTTTAACTGGCATTTTCAGTCTGATTTGGGTTCCAAACTGCCAATACTTCCACTGAGATTTCTACAGCCTTGTTGCATGACTGGCTTGTTTATAGAAGGAAAGGGCTGATCCCTGGACTGTCTAGTACATTATGTGGGATTGGCATTTTCTAACTTATAAGCTATCTCCAAAGCATGTTTTTCATATGGGTTAAAGTTATTTTCTTGATTCACCATAGAACATTAACAAATTCCAAGATGATATGAACCTTACAAAATGACTAATAAAGAACCTTACCTGAGATAGTCTTCAGAAACAGGTGATGGAGCTCTATGTTTACTTGTTTAATTAACTTGCCAGGAGCTATGAGAGTCCACAAGCTACCTCCATTACAGTTTTGCAGACAGGGTTAACTGATAAGAAAAGCATCAGAGGCAGGTTTTGGAAATGACGTGCAAAATTTTACCTACAGCAGCACAAGTGTTATGTTAAACGAGTCCTTGATCATCAGTCAAACAATGCATATAAATTCTCACTAAAACTGTACTCTTCAATGCCAGTCACTTCTACATGAGAGTTAAAATGTGAAAAAAGAATGGCATCAGATTTTTAATTTCAGATGTCTTTGAATGTTGTTTCTTTCAGTGTCTTACTCTCTTTGCACCTGTTCTTATTGTTGCTTGCTGCCTTAACTGAAAGAATGTCTAAGAAGTCCACGTAACTGGGTAATTGGGATGTTCTTACCAAATCCCTATATTTTTGGCAGGCAATTATGTCCCTTGGGGTTTATATTGTTTGTGAATATTGCATTTAATCTCAAAAAGTCAAACACTTATGGACGAAGAATGAATGCCTCAGAAAATATGGAAGAAATCTCATTATGTTGATAATCGATATTGAAAGGAAAGAATGCTCTATGTTTGTGATTAAAGGAGGGCATGGAAGCAACAAATTATGTGGTAAGTTCAATATTATGGTGATGCAATGCCTTTCTGGTATATTTTACCATGATCTTATATTACTTGATCAATGATGCATGTTGCTGCAAAAGCTTACATAAACTCGATAAATCTAGGAACTATATCCTCACATCTGCTTCCTGGTTATTGCATTTTTGGATGTGAGATGCATTGGATTGTCATCCCTAGAAAGACATCAAGAGCAAATTTAGTTCTTCGTGCATGCATGGTTAATTTTTGGGAGGTTGGACCATTACGGTGACAAAATAACTGCTGCACCTAATAACTGGATGATTGTCATCTTGGCAATCATCCTCTTTTCTCTCAAAAAAATCCCCTTTCTCCAATGCTCATGTGAAAGATGTAGCTGCAGTTCTTTTCAGGTAACTAGTTGCTATAGGATAACAAGGACTTGGAAATGATAATTGCATTAAGTTATTTCTTAAACAACAGAATTTCAGTATCTGAATCTTTGCTACTTAGTCTTACTTTTTTGGAATGATTTATTGTTCTTTTCTTTGATGAAAAATGAGCATGTTTCAATAAGAAAATGACAAAATGAGTATACCTAAATTCTCCAAACATTATGTCAAGGTCTATGTGGACCATGAAGGAAGCTATTAATGCATTAAGAGGGCGCTTGACACTGTCCAATATCAGAGTGCAAGACATTAGGTACTTTTGGTGTCAGATGCACTTTCCCTCATTGCTGAGATTACTCCTCTATCTCACTGATTTTGCAGAGGTAATCAACCTGCGAACATGACCCTTGTGATTTATAAAATGTAACATTTATTAATAGCTGAGTCGGTCATTCGCGTCCTCGTAAAATAGTGAATTTCCTAATGTAATCTGGTGGATTTCCGGCTCTCTATATTCTGGAATAGCAGAAAATTATTTTCTCTTGGAAACAGGTGTTTCATTTAAATTATAGATTATTTAAGCAAAATATTTGTACTCGGAGAATGATTATGCAACAACAGGTATCTTGCATATCTTCATTATTTAGCTTTCAAGCATTCCCAGATGAACTGAACAGCCATATCATCTTTTCACTTCTGCTGATATTTTACTCGTCAATTGAGAGGGAAAATATATACTGCATTGTTTTGGTATATGATTTACTGAAGCTTTCATTTGCTCTAATGAGATGTAGTAGTGCATTTGGTGTCATTATCTTCATGACCAACTGTCAATCTTAATATGGAAATTGGTATGTAACAAGCAGCAAGGAGTACTTAACCTGTAAACTTTTTTGTTGAGCAAACTGAACTGCACTCTGAGTGATTATGAGCAAGGAGTACTTAAACTTTTTTGTTCAGCAAAATTGGTATTCCCGAACTCCCGCGGGACCTGATTCCCCTCACAGCGCACATAGGTGAGGGCATCCGCTGCTGCTTTCATTCGGGTGCACAGCAGTAATAGCATAGGAAGATGACGCTGGCAATGGATGGCCGGTCCAGTGGGGCCAGACGCCGTGCACAGGAGGCGTTGCTGTTGCTTTCGTTCAGGCGGAAGAAGGGTGTGAGGTGCGCCGCCGAGTTTGAAGACAATGTCAACGGTCAACCGTGAATGGTCAGTCGAGCGGGTCTGGCGCCGATGTGACTTTTGCTGCTGCTGCTTTCGTCCAGGAGGGAGAAAGCCGTGAGATGGGATGTCGAGCTTGAAGATGACGTAGGCCATGGACGGCCTTCTGTGGGTCCAATGTCGTGCACAGGAGACGGAGGATGCGACGTTGCTGCTGTTGCTTTCCTTCACAACGTCACGATGTACTCACCGCTTTCTTGCTGGCGGCAAACATGCCCAGCCGTCGCCGGGGAGCCGATCGGTGTGGAGGTCGAAGCTGTCATGACGCAGTGCCTTCACGTCGCGGTGGATCATGCCGTGGATCACATTGCTGCTTGCCGTGGCTTCACATCCCCTGTACACCAACAGAAAACTCCAGCGGGCAATGACTCCGGCAGTCTGACCGGCGGCCATCTTGTCTTAGAAGAGAGAGGGGTTGTTAGAAATGTTTGGAGGAAGAAAGAAAGGAGCTAGGGTTTCTTATGTTATTAGTTATTTATATGATGATTGGACGGTTGGGTTTTAACATGTCTGAATATATGATTCATGATTATAATGTATTTATATAAAAAAAATTAGGGAGCGGGGTTCGGGGACCAAGGGGCGGGGACAACACCCCCGCCCTAACCCTGAGAGAAGGTGCAGGGGCACTTTGCCCCCCGTCACCGACCCTGCAGGGGCAAAATTCCCCAAACCCAGGGCCCTGATCAGGGATTCCCCGCAGGGCCCGCCAGGGTTGGGGAATATTGCCATCCCTACTGGGGTGCATTGATATTTTTTTCCTTCTCTGCATGTATATTCAATTTGAAACTAACAAATCCAATTAATAGTCGATTGTTATGCAGCATTTAGAGATGCCTTGCCTTTATCAACTTCTTCCTAGCATCACAAGTTCAATATGCTCTCAGAAAAAACTGGAGCTCATCATCGGGTTTGACACAACAAATGTTCAACTTATTGCAGCATTGGCTGCAATGGACCAAACATGGTATGGAACTCCGGGTTGAGGAGTTACTCGGAATGCTGTTAACACATTTTTCAGATCAATCCTGGTTTTAATCTTACTCTTGTGGTTCTGCAGGTAATACTCCCACTGAGTCTACTTCTCTTTCATCAGCCGCATCCATAGTTGGACTCACCAACAAAATTGGATGGGAATACATCTGGAACTGGTCCTCTTGCCCACAAAGTTGCCATCAGCAGACCCATCAATGTGTCTTAATGCTCCTTCCACCTGCATGGTGGGATGGTGAGTGGCAAATCCCTATTTCTCGAGACAATTGGAGATATCAAGAGTATAATGTAAACCGTAAAGCTAACAGAAACTGGCGAGGTCATCAAGAGAAACCTCCAATCGTTTTGTAGAGTGGCAGAAAGGATCATGTAAAAACTATGGTGATCTTTGTCTAGCATAAGGTCTGAAGTGTTTTTCATAGCTAACTGATGCCATGGAAGAAACCAGAAATTTCGTTCTTCAGGTGGGAATGTGTTTTCCAATTGTGCTAAGTGGTTCTATGCGTATGAGGCACCACTTTTGCAATTTTGAATTTCATTCTCTGGTTCCATGGGCCTCATTGTAATACAAGGATTTTGTTCTCATAGTCATAATCTTATATGTGCGTATGTAGGTTGGAAATAAAACAATTTTCTACTCTGAAATTGTTCTGCTTATATTGAAAATGTTTCTTTTGTTGAACTGATTTTTCCTTGCCAATGATGTGTTCTAAGTTCAACTGTATTAAAATATATAATACTTGATCATGTCTTCAAGTCTCGAGTATGCGCCATTTGTCTAACTAGACAATACCTATTATATTCTTTGTTTTACATTGGTTTCCCATGATTCACAAGGTATGTGTAAAAATTTTCCCCTGCCCATTTTCTTGGAATTAACTTGTAGCTTACAACAAGCTGTTCTTTCTATTGCTGTCCCTCAATAGTGAATACACGTTGGCTGCAAACAATAATTACGTCTAAAGAATTGCTGGAGCCTTTGTTTTTACAGATCTCTACATAGGTGAGAAGACTTTATGGAACTGTTTTAGATGTTCAAACTCCACAGAGTTAATTGCAGATTCCAGCCCAATCAGACGAGTAAAAGATGCTGAAAAAGTAAGGCAACAAGGAAAACCAAACAGGTGAACAATTAAACAAAGGGACCTAAAATTAATGAGGTCCATTATTTTAATTCTCATGTTGGCTGCAATTCATCAAACATTATGCATGTTGTCAACTTCTGACTTACCACAATAAGATTCCTGTGTTACTTTTGCATAGAAAAACCTTCTTGCAATAGGCCAAATTGTGCACTTCCAGATGCGTCCTGAAGTATGTTTTGTTTGGCAACTTGTTTATAAGATATTGATTCTTACACTACCGACATGAATTTGTGCCACGTTTCCAAACAAGTCAACTGCATGCACAGATTGAGGAGATGTCATTATATTTTAATGATTCCATCGTGTTGCATGATTTCATCATTCTAATTGTGATTGAGCCTATGTAATTAAATTAAGTCGATTAGTTCATAAGATTCTTTGGATGTCGCAGACAAATAGAAGGAAGTCATTTAGAAATACAAACCACAATTTGAACGTGCTCTTCAAACAACTATATGTGTACATATTTATGCCATCCAAATACTATAAACCTTCATGCCGGCACGTACGTAGTACCATTTAATTATTATATCCAAGGTTTTGTTTGTTGTAAAAATCAAATATGCTAGATAAGAAATATAGAAAGATGTATGAAATATTGTATGGGAGTCAAAATTAATTACATGAATTTCACACGTTTTTTTTCTACTAAGTGGATGTACGCACGTTAGATATTTATAGCTCGTTTTTTCCCCTTTGGATGTTTTGGTTCAAGTTTTCTTGAACTCTACGTCTTTCATAAATTTCCAGATAATACCCTTTGTTAAGTAGTTCCAAATTACTAGATAATTAATTTGATCGTGTGACATATTTACTGATAAAATTTGTAAGGGAATATACAGAATACTTTTCCAAAGATCATCTGTAGGTTCTTTTGCATTGTGGCTTTAGAATGTGGCATCGTAAAATGGTATGGGTAGGCCTTCATGTTCTTTTTCTCTGTCCTTGTTCTTGCTTGTTGATGTCATGCTTGTAGCATTTCTCTTACTTCATCCTAGTTCCCTACCTTCTTTTGCAAATACCATATGATGACACCCAGTCGCTGCTGCATGCCAAAGCCAACAAACAAACAGCTCTCTCTCTCTCTCTCTCGTTCTGTGTATGCATGCAATATAATTAGTAAACAGCTAGAATTCTTATGATTTCTCAGGAGGCAAAAGAAAAAGACATGTCCAAGATATCACAGCAACGGCATTGTGCTATGGAGAGCTCCCCACATCAGTTTGCTGCCCTGCGCCCCTCCTGCCTCAATGGCAAGGGACCAGGATTGGGCAGCATAATGCAGCCTACGTCATGGGATGATCAATTGAACCCCTGGATGCTCTCATTGCTGCTCGCTATGTCTCTCATGTCCAAAGGAAGGCAGAGAGGAGAAAAAAAAAAGAGAGGAAACAATAATAATAATTTGCAACACAACTAATCGCCTCATTGATCACAACCGGACATCATCATGATCGTATGATTATTATGGCGTGAAACCTCTACGTTGATTGCATGACAAAAGTCTCTCTTTCTCTCTCTCCACATCTCATTAGTTTCCCTTCCCTTCATAATTAAAACTTAGGATTGACGTTATATGTCCACATTAACACATGATAACAGGACCACGACATGCACCTTGGATTCCGTTGTATGCTTTTACACACACAAGGCGTTGCTTAAGCGGCACTAAATCGTGGCAAAAATAATTAGCCACCCTTTAGCGTTGATACGACATTACGCCGATAAGACGCCTAGTTTCGATAACCATTAGCATCGCAATGGCGACAAGAGATTGGACGACGCTACTAGTGTCACATGCTACTTCGACGATATGATGACACGTAATATGTGTCGCTACTTCGGCGCTAAAGAGATGGTGACATTGTCGACGCTACCTCGACGGCAAGTTGACGCTATACCGTGACGTTATTCTGATGCTAATAGGGCGCTAAAATTATCTATACCTTGTCGTCGCCGGTGGCGCTACATTGACTCCAATGCGTCGCTACTGTAGCAATAATACAACGACGCCAATATAGCTCTATATACGATATGCTCATCAAATGAACAAATGTGTGCAGAGGATCATTTTCACATATACAAAGGTTACACATATGCAGATCATTTTCACATATATTTCATCAAATTTGTAATCATTTTCATTACATCATATGATTCATTACATCACATATAAATATGAATTTCCATCAAATGAATTTTCGGGGCGACGTCTGTGATGGCGAGGACTCCGACATTGGCGGTCGCTCGACAGAGATCATAGATGAAGCTCAGACATCGACGGCGGGCACTCGCGGATGAGCCTCACAGGGCAAGGGTCGGAGCGGTGGTTCAACACCTTGGGAAGGGCGGTGCAGGGGAGGTGGACGTCGAACTCATAGAGGGCGTAGTGGAAGGAGAAGGCCTGGCTAGCGTGGCTGCATGCGTTGCAGTAGAACCCATTGGCGCTCGGGTAGGACGACAGGGGGAGAAAGGAGAGGGGATGGGGCGGGTGGGTGGCGGAGGGTCGGAGGCAGTCAAGCGCATGTCGGGTTGAGGGCATAGCCACATCATGTAGGCGTCGACACACATGTAGGTGGCATCGGCGTAGGGCTGCTGGCAGGCGCGACAGACAACATCAGTGCGGGCGCTGCACTAGAGGCTTGAGAGGGTGGAGGAGGAGGATTGAGGAGAAAGATGGATTGAGCATAAAGAAAGAGGAAAGAGGGAAATAGACGATGACCGCACGCTATGAAGCGTCGGATTAAAAGAAAGGAATGTTAGGATTCGTTCTTCATCGAGCACATGGATCGCCACTTAACGATGCAAACATTGTGATGCTACGACGTCACTAATGTGACGTCATGATAATTCAATTCTGATAGATAATTAATTATGAAATATGCTGAATAGCGTCGCATATTAATTGTAAAATATGTTGAATAGCGTCGCATTGGCGCCGACGACGTGAAATACTAACCTAGTGTCACGTCCCTGTGACACTATTATGCATGGCATAAGAGTATAACAAAAACATTGCAACGCTATTGTGAAGCCAATGTGTCGCTAGTTATTTGCAACGCTGAGGTAGAGCCAAAGTATTAGTTATTTATTAAATGTAAGTTGATTGAACGTACATAAATATATATATATATATATGTATGTATGTATGTGTGTATGTATGTATGTATGTATGTATGTATGTATGTATGTATATCTAATTATATCAACATATATGTGTATGTATGTATATGTATATGTATATGTATATGTATATGTATATGTATATGCATATGTATATGGATATGGATATGGATATGTATGTATGTATGTATATATATAGACATGTATGTATGTCTAAATGTATGGATATGTATGTATCTATATGTATATGTAAATCAGCATGGAATTAAGTGATATATTTTTCTTATTAGTTTCATATTTTGTACATATGTAAGATTAAGTGAGAATAATTAAAAGAAATTTATACATATGTAGGATTAAGTGAGAGTAACAAAAAAAGTCATCTAAATAAAATAGCGACTTAATATTTCATCGCTATCCTGACACTAAGTCATGGATAAATAAAATAGTGACTCTTTAGCGTCGACATGGCATCACATGCTTGATGATGAATCCTATGTTTTGATGATAACAAATTAAATTTGACATAAAAGTTACTAATATATACTCAAGTGATGATAATGCAAGTGTAAGATTGATATGACTTCATTTGCAGAAGAAATCGTCTAGATAAACGATGAAAATAAAAATTTTACACACGACCGGTCGACCCACCGGTCGACCGGCCATGATATTAAGAGGAAAAAATATCGAGACTACATTGATCGACAATCCGATCATTGCACCGGTCGATCGATCAGCGCAGAAATGAATTTCAGAAATGTTGACACTATGTCGGTCAAAGAACCGATAGATAGAACGGTTGACCGATCAGACGCTACAATAGAGACAAATGTGCAACGATCATATTGACTGGTCGACCTGCCCATAAATGTGGTCAACCTATCATACAAATGAACGGTAATGATTATTTTCAAGGAGAAAATTATGGAAGATTTTTTGGACAAAATTTCACCTGTAGAAGCCTATAAAAGGAGTGTCAAAGCCCGAAAAAAAAATTATCCAAGTAAGTAAGATCATTCCAAAGCTCTTTTCAAGTTTTTGAGCCCAAAGTTGTAAATTCTTCCCTTTCTCTTCTAAGCTTTGAGTGTGATAATATTTTGTGAAAGAAGAGAGTTTGAGGGAATCATTGTATTCAAATCTCGTGAAGTTGAGAGTTCTTTGTAATAAGAGGTGTGTCTTGCCTCTTGAGCAAAGAAGAAGGCGAGTGGTGTAAAGAGGGTTATTCTCTCCCTACAAAAAAAATAAAAAGATAGTGAATCTCCAATAGTCTTGAGGTCGAGAAGTCGAAGGAGGGACGTAGGCCAAAGAGTTGAGGTCGAACCTCGTCAACATATCGCGTCTCTTTGTGTTTGCTCTCTATCTCTCACTTATTCTTTATCGTTATTTGCTTGTGATCGATTTTGTTGATTTTCTGAAAGTAATTTCATGAAAAAAATTTTATACACCAATTCACCCTCCTGTGCTTTCGATCCTGCACTTGAAACATCAATGTAGCGTCAAGAACACGCGTCACTAAGTCAACATTGTAGTGGATCTAACTTAGCATTGACAATGGTTGTTATATCGACTATTTTGGCACCATGTGACGCTAAATTTCAGTATTAATTTCAATTTTTGTAAGAAAATTGTCACTTAATTAAACCCTCATAATTTCATGATTAAGAATATAAAAAATAATTTATCTCTAATTAAGATATTATATATGTATTGTATGTATAATATATTGGCATGTGTGCATGTGCATCTAGGTATACATTAATACATCTATAATTACTATATATGTATATTTGTATATATGTGCATATATGTGTATTTGTATTTATGTATATTTTGAAATACATATGTAAGTAACATATATAATATAGGTAACATATATATTTAGGAATACATATGTAGCTAACATATAATATAGGAATACATATGTAGGTAACACATATAATATAGGTAACATATTGTATAGGAATACATATGTAGGTAACATATATATATTTAGTTAGGAATATTTAATCTTTTTATTCATTAAACTATAGTATAGGTAAGATATGTAGTTATACAAATTAATATATCAATATACCATTTGCGTCACATCAACGACGCCTTAGTGATGTAAGGAAATAGTGTCCCCCCCCCCTTCACAATAGCATCACAAGCTTTCGATGCTCATATCGCCTCTTGAGCTAGCGTCGCAGGGATGTGAGGCTAAATTAACATCGCATACCATCGCCAATACAACGCAAGTCTCCAACGCCAATATCATCTTCTGAACTCATGTGGATTTAGCGTCGCATTGGTGGTGACGCTAATTTAGCGTTACAAGATGCGACATTAGCGTCACAAAATGTCGACGTCAATATAATGCTATAATCTATCGCGCATTTTTCAGTTTTGACGCATAATAATAGCGGCTAAGTAGCGTCAAAATGGCACCGAATTTAGAACCGACATGTTGTAACACTAATGCGATGCTAAATAGGCGTTACGGGGATGCATTTAGTGTCGCATTTTGTCGACTTAACAACGTCTATATTTAGACGCTATTGGAGTCGAATTAGCATCGCATCATTTTGAGTCACTAATGTGCGTCGCTATTTGACGGATTTCGTGTAGTGGTTGAATGTTTTTTGAGCATTTCATTTCAATTGATCTTTCTAAATTACTAGTAATATAAAGTTAAGTTACTCATTACAAAATCACACTCGTCGATAGGATTGTTCTTAATTGAAACAACTTATCTATTGATTAAAAAACCAAAGG
Organism: Pontederia crassipes; assembly: GCA_030549335.1. Taxonomy (NCBI): domain Eukaryota; kingdom Viridiplantae; phylum Streptophyta; class Magnoliopsida; order Commelinales; family Pontederiaceae; genus Pontederia; species Pontederia crassipes. The sequence goes on along the minus strand of CM060193.1, from coordinate 69,361,643 downwards.
CATCTTGAGGAGATCCTCCTCCCCAAAAGTATTGAAAGCACAAACTCTTCCAACATCAGTCAAAAAATCAGTCGCCTAATTACATTCTCTAAAATAGTGGTGCAATTCAAAAGAAGAAAAAGTTACAAAATTTATCCAAATGGAATTTGCAATGTTCTTTAGCCTTCAGGGCACTGACATCTATGATAAAAATATGAATCAAGACTATTGAATCCACCTCGGCCAAAACCATTTTGAATCCCAATCTTTGGCAGGCACCAAACCCTAAAGTAAGCTCCACTCCTCTAGCTCGAGAATCGATACTGCACCATTCTTTGAAGTCCCTGCAGCGAGAAAAGAAGAGTTAGAGGTCTGAATAATGTAGTCTACACCTCTCGTCTAGAATGAGGGCTCCCATCGAACTCATCTCGAATCCTGGGGCGAATTGCATTACGTGCATGGGTAGTTACATATTCTTTTTTCGTAGCGATAGCTTTCTCCCAAACACAGGGCACAATTTGTTGGCGTGGAACTAAAATCATTTTGAACCATTCTAGTCCCCAAAGACAAAAACTAAAAAGCGATAAAAATCTTTTCCTAAATCTTAGACCCAGGATACGACCACCTTCCTTGATCCAATCATCCACATGTCAAGAATCCATGTATCCAAATATATATATATATATATATATATATAATATATATATAATTAAAATTTGCTTTAAAAACTTCCCATAAAATCAGATAAAACAGACATAGAAAAAATAGGGAAATATTTGTGTCAAGATGTAAGTCACATAATGAACATGCAATACTAACAAAATTTTATGGGGGACTTTGATTTCCCAAAGAAGTTCGAGGCCATGCTGTAAAACCCGACCCGACCCGGCCGATAGGATCGATCGAACCGGTGTCCAATCTTTGGAACGGTCCGTGGGTCATCTCAAACCCGACGTTGAGGTTGACCCATTTTAACCCGATCAAAACTCGAGTTCAACCGCCCAACTCGTCAAGTTTGAGTGACTCGGTCGATCGGGTCAAGAAAAAAATAACTAGGACAAAAGGAAACTTTATTGCAGGACACATATATATATATATACACACATGTTTATATATATATTCTTAAACTTTATGCTTCTAACTTATTTTCATTTCGTTATATCACCGTTTTGATTTATAATTATGATATTATTTTTGTCTTTTACGTTGATACTTATGTTATTGTATTATTTGACTTATTAAATAATTTTACTTTACTTTATTATATTTTAATTTATTTATTATGCATCTTACAAGATAATAAGAATATAAGAAAATTTTATTTAACATATTCTATTACTTTTTATTAACATATATTGTCCGGTTGAACCAAATTCCGAGTCGATGGCCGGGTTAACCCTCCAGCAGTAGGTGTCGAGCAATTGTCCCTGGTAATAAAGTGATAAACAGATTTAACACTAAGCATGCTTTGATTACTGGTCAAACACATATACCAACAAAATGAAAAACCTAACGGTTGAAAAAAAACCATACAAACAACACTATCCAATAGAACATACTAGTTTCTCTCTCTTCATCTCTTTTAAATTTTCCACGTATACTATGGAAACTGGAGCCATTGACCGACCACATGCAACCCACTCTCTCTCTCTCTCTATATATATATATCCACAATTAGCTAAACATGGTTGGAACCCGGTGTATTGGCTCAAAGGCTTTGGATGCATGACGGCATCTAGGCATCGCATGCGCCTTGCTCTGCTCACCCGAAACAAGCACGAAAAGGTCCCCATCACACTGCAAACACGTCACCAAGGCCACCTTGAGAACAGCTAAAAGAATGTAGGCAACATTTTTGAAGCAAGATAAAGGAGGAAAGAAAGGAGAGAGATGAGAGAGGAGGAAGAGATCAGCAGTCAAGCAGCATAACGTCAGCCCTCAGTAGAGATGATTTCCTTCCGACATGTCCTCTTTTGCATCCATTTCCTGAGGGCAAAGACAGCACCGAAAGGTGGCTACTTGGTTTTGTCTCTCGCACCTTTTTGGAGGACTTCTTGTTTTGTGGTTAGCTTCATTTAAGATTAAACAATCACATTAGTTTTTTCCCTCTCTCCCTCTCCTACTCCCTCCCTCAGTCCCTCTCCTTGGTGTTTTTTTATTGTTCAATGAAGATTAAAACAAGAAGGGCAAAGGGTTGCTTTTGCATGCACTTCCCTGTTCATATCATGGAGACCAGTAGACAAACATGTTTCCAACCCTTGTGTTGCAACTGCTCTTTTTAATTAGTGAGTCCAGTGACTGCTGTTACTTATAAACAATGAGAAAAATAAGCTGCAGATTATTGCTTAAATAAGAAGTTCAGCCGAAATTAAGACTTGGAGTTGCAACTGTTCATACTGATCGCTGGGATTCTCTAGTATAGTCTGCTTGATTTGGCCTTCTTAAAAGTAGTGTCATTCAACTATTACTGTTTATTAGCAGTTTAAGAAAATGGATATATGCTAGTTAAACTTTATTTGTCATGGTGCCGATTTAATAATGTTAAAACATATCAGTTAAGAGTCATGCAATTATGTTTCTACATGCTCTAGATCTCTCTCTCTATATATATATACACACACATATATATAGTACTTGAATCTTCCGAGGGAAAAAATACGGGCAGCTGTTATTTGTTCCTGACCCTCAATTGTAAATGGTAATACGTGATGCTTTTTCTTGCGTAGCAGCACACAGTATGCATCGTAAAGAAAGTTCTCTTCTTTTTTTTAAGAAGAAAGTTCTCTTAGAATATTACAGCTCAAGTTTAAAACTATACGCATAAGATATTTAGTATATAGCCTTAGTATGATGATATTTAATATTATGGTACGTACATGATTAACGTCAGTATGCATACCAGTTGCTAGTTTCTGTCAGTGTATTTAATATAAAGAAAAAAAAAAGCAGCACATTTCCTAAACCTTATGATTAATACTTTTGCACTGTTCCAATCGGTGTTGATTAAAGACTTTCAGCTGATGGAGTTAAGTAATCCTTCACACACAGCTTATAATACTTCTTCCTGGGTCAAAAGTGAGATTTGCATTGGATTTCGGAGGAGAGAAGGGGAGCGAAAGAGGGAGATGCTGCATGCGAATCAAAGAAGCAGCAAGAGATCCAGAGCGCCGCCCGTGCCTGGGATTTGCCACCATATCCCCATGTTTCCTCTCTCTCTCTCTCTCTCTCTCTCAATATCTATCTATCTCCATTTGGTTCGATCAATTTATATGTGTGTGTGGTATGATCTTAAGCATAAAAAATGCTTTGGATTTAGATCAGTTTGAAAGGTACATCGGTTTTTATTTCACTAGCTTTATTCCCGTGGCTTATGCTCCTGCGGCCTGCTACGCCCTTCTTTTAATTTGTTTGCCTTTGTTTATTCTTGGTCTCTGTGCATGCATGTTACACCACATACACACACAGTTATACATTACCTCACCTCCCCTTTCTCACTCCTGTGTTTCTCTTTCATCGTGTACGTATGGACATCCAAGTCAGCTTGTTGCACCAGATATATATTGTATTTATTTGGGGACAATTTCGCTATCGTCTTTGCGGATCGAGCACTACATATATGGCATGCACTGATGCACACTCAGCATATATCGTCACTCGTCCGTTCCGACTTCCGTTCATAATTGTATAAGTGTGGATGGATCCCATTGCATGCATGCAACAATATATGCAGCTCTAGCGGCTAATAATATGACAACCTCATATGAATTGGATATTGTGTTTTGTATTAATCGCAATGCAAATTTTTTTTGAAATGCAGTGTTATATATTTTTAATAACAGCAGGGAGCAGACAAAATTTAAGGTGAGAGAAAAGGAATGGCAGTTTGTACAGTTACGGAAGAGGAGAGAGAAAGAAGCATGGAGGGAGGGAAGAAGGTCGACCGAGGAGGCGAGGAGACAAAGGGCGGGGGGTGGGGAGAGAGAGAGGAGGATGAATGGATGATAGCTACGGTTATCGTGAGCACGCAACCCCTACCTTTTGTTCCCCGTCTCTTTTATCTTTTCTCTCTCTCCTGTTTCTCCCTCTCTACATCGAAGAGGATAGAGAGAAAGAGGAAAGGAGATCGAGCAGGGGCCAGGAGGGGGCGCAATGGATGTTCCCACGTGCCGCATTCCACGCTGACACCACCATCGGCTGCCTCCCACGTGCATGGGATCACTTCTCCCACGTGCTGACCCGATTCGACGAGGAGAGAGGAGGGAAGGTCCTGGTGCTGCTGCAGCACCATGCACCAACGCCAGCGTCAACAGGTCTGCACTTTTTTTAGCATAATTATTAAAATAGGATCGGTGCAGTATTGGTTCAATCACAAATCCGTAGCTGGTCCGGTCTGATTTTAAGTAAAAATTAAAATGATTGTTTGGCCGGACAAACTTCGGTTGAACTAATTTGAACCGGTGAACCGGAAGAAACTCGGTTTAATTTTAAAAATGTGAAAAGAAATTAAAAATCACTAAAATGGAAACAAAAAGATGAAAATATGAACAAATCGGAATGATAAAACACAAAAAAATTAATGAATAGAGAGGAAAAAAAGAAAAAAAATAAAAATTAAAATTAAATAAGAGAGAGAGAGAGAAAAATGGAAAAAAATGAAAGTTAAATAAAAATGAAACATAAGAGTGATTTATGGTAAAAAGAAGTAATATATTATTAGCATTTAACGATAAATAAAAATTTAATAATAATAAATGAATATTAAGTATTAAAAAATTGGAAATAATTGTCTTATCAATAATAATATTTTAATATATATATATGTTAATATTTTAATTTTAGTGGATTACTAATTTTTTATATATAATATAATATTTGTTATGTATATATTTTTAATATAATTTTAATAAAATCTGATTCAATCCGATCGAATTTGATTAAATCGATCGAACCATGATCTAATTAATCGTCCGATTCGATCACGAGTCCGATTAAGAAAACATTACTTTTGAATTTTGACTCGGATGGATCAACAGATGTTGTCGTTGTCGTCTCATTTTTGACCGTTGACCATTGGATTCGTAACGTAGCCCATGAAAACACTCGAGTCATATATATAAATATATGTAAATGTAATGGCTAATTTATGTTGGCTGGCCGACATGGCCATGGCAATATGGCATCATAAGTCTAATTCAATAATAATTACTTTAAATATGCATTGATTTTTCCATGAGTTTAGAACATTCTAGGCGATTTTTTTTAAGAAACGAAGGATGAACAACCAAAAAAAAAAGTTCAAACTTGTAAATTCCATAATTAATTTGCACGTGATTACATTAAGCTTAAAAGATGTAAAAGATTATATATAATGTATGCTTATATACACAACTGTTTGGATTGGATAAAATAATGAATGTCCGTAAAGTAATTACAATGGGCAACATATAAATTAAATTGCAGTTGTCATCAGTCTTTGCATCGTGATTCAATTATTGGTAGAAGGATGTGGCGACAGGCATGAATGCCACGTCACTTTCGTTTGCCTTTCGTCATCCAAACACGTAGGCTCTTTTTTGCGACACCAAAATTAACATTTCAATTAGCAATTAGTGATTTAACCGTTAATTTTTTTATTTGATAAATGACAAAAATAAGTAGCGTTTAATATTATATAAGAAAATATTAAAAAGTTACTTTATAGTACGATTTAACGATTAGAGATTAGCGGTTCATAATTTTTTTTCAATTTTACCTTAATTCAAATGCATTATTTCTTTCTCAACTTATCTTATTATTTTCTTATTTTTATTTTATCAATATTTAACTATATTTCTTTTTATATTGATGCTTAATTAATTACAAATTATTTATATATTAATAATGAATAAAAAAATAATTTAATAAATAATATTTGTATATCATGGGTGCACTATAGACAATTTATTGTCAATATAAATTTCTATATATTTTAACAAAAAAATTAATTGTGAGATTTTATTTTATTTAATTGAGATATAAATAATTTATTTATTGTATTGTAATAGAATTTGTATAGTGCTTGAATTGAATAATTTATCATATGTCCAATTATGTCATTTTATATTTATAAGCTAATTATACCGCTAAGTTATCAAATACTTATTTGTTATAACTTCTAACCGCTAATCATCATCCGCTATCCGCTGGTTAAACAACTATCTGCTATCAAACTGATATCCGCTTATTAAACCGCTAATAATGCCAAACAAAGTTCCTAAAAAATATATTTAAGTTAGTTGTATACCGCGGAAATTTTAAAACAAACCAAAAATAATATATACATAGTTAATTAATGTGCAAAACTAATGCTCCCTCTAGGACCAAAAATAAATCAAATCGTTCATGAGCCACTCGTTCGATCTATTTTTTACCTATCTTGACTTGATCTATTACAAAAATAATCCAAGTTAAAAGAATAAAAAAAATATTTTCTTAAAAAGACTTAGCTTATTAATAATTGGCCTAGCCTTATAGCTTATGAGATCAAAAATATCCATTCATCTTTTAAATATCTAATTTTAAGTTTAATGCTACTATTTTTGTTATTTGTTCAAAAAAAGCAAATTAGGGACGTCTCTTTTATTTAATTCATAATTATTGTGTCTTTAATAATAATATTTATTATATTTAATCTAGTGTATTATTAATATATATATATATATATATATATGATTTTACAGGCTAGTAGGTCATGTCAGGCATTAAAAATTAATCGATCAAGCCAAATTAAACTTAGGTTCTTAGCTTGTTATAGGTCAAAGGACAAGTTTAAATATTTTTATTTTACAACAGACAGCCTATTTAGATGAAAGTCTAACTTTGACATAACTCGTGTCCAGGCCTACTTGCAAGGTTACTATGCTCTTGGAGTATATATGTTGGATGCCTGTGTGAGCTCTACTACACATGCGTTCTCCGCCTCTAGAGATTTCATATATAGAAATTAACATGATTTTTTTTCTTAATTAGCATTTAAGTTTCATGAAGTGTTTTTAAGTTGGTTTCTCTTAATGAATTCAAATTTTCAATCCATCCTTGATCAGAGTGATTTCAAATGTTAGGAAATGAGAATGGAAAATAGCGAAAAAATTTTGAAAATACATATTTGACAAATATTTTTTTAAAAAAAATAGACACCACAATTCCATTTATTATGATATACTTCTATCAATATTTTAGCCTGCAACCAACTTTTGTACAATCTATATGCAATCAATAAATTAGGATTATTAGAAAATATTGATTATATGCTTAAAATTTAACCACTATTAAATTTAATGTTAGTTTATTAAATTTAATCTCAATTATATAATCATCATTGATTTCTATTGGTTGTACAACTTTGATTGCATTATTTAGACGGTTTTTTTTCGATTTGTCACCTCAGTGTTCGGGAAGCGGCAGCGATATCTAACTCACGTGACGTTAAAGGGCACACTGGTCACAAGTTGAAGTCTTGACCTACTATCGAGCTCAACTAATCTGATGTCGGCTCGGAAAGCATGTCTGGCTATAATGGGTGAGGCTCTCAGCGAGAATTTTCTGCATCCATAAAGGTTTGAACTCGAGACATTTACTTAAATGGTAAGGAACTACGATCCACTCCATCATTATTTAGACTCTTTATAATTTAGATTACAGTACTAAATGGTCAAGGTCAATTGAGATATCGAATAAACACTATTCCTAACGTGTCAATTTTCTATAAATGTCAACTAGACTATTTGATTTTTAATATCTCATGCCTCTAATTTTACATATAAGAACATTTTAAAAAAATTCTTCATTTTCATAATAAAATAACAGCTTACAATAAATTATTACTATGCGAAAAATAACATATTCAATTATTATTCTAAAATATATGAACATATTTCGTGCATATGAGAATGCAAATTATTTTTATATTTTTATTTTATTTTGTGATTATTGATTAGTTCAGTCCTTACTTTTAATATTGACCCTATCATGGGCTCAAGGACTGCATCAACATAGGCATCACCAACCTCATTATCGAATGTGATTCTATGAATCTGGTCGGCATCATTAACAATAGGGACAACACCCCATGATGCATTCGCAATATCATAAATGATTGTTCCACTTTGTTGGCTACCTTAAGGCTGTGTTTGTTTTGAGAACTTTAGATAGAACTTCACGAAGTTCAGCAAAACAAGCGTGCCTTTTTTATGGGGCCCACCAAAATAAAAGTTTTGGTCAAAGGCAAATGTTACAGAAAATCCTTGAAAAAAGTTCCAACTCCCTGTTAGAACTATGAAAGTTTTCATCTTTGCCGAGAACTCACCTCGGCACCCACGTCGTCTTTTCTTTTGCATCGCTCTACTTTGTCTCATTTACCTCTGTGTCGCATTTTCTTCATCTCTCTAAGCCGGCCCTCCTCCTTCGAAGATCTCTCCTTTCGCTGACTTGCGATGAGAGGACGGATGACATTCAGGCTTAGGTATGCCGGTCATCTTTGCATTTTTTTTTCCTTGGCCAACCATGGCTTCATGTGTTCTCCACTTCATGGGCTCAAGGACTGCATCAACATAGGCATCACCAACCTCATTATCGAATGTGATTCTACGAATCTGGTCGACATCATTAACAATAGGGACAACACCCCATGATGCATTTGCATCATAAATGATTGTTCTACTTTGTTGGCTACCTTAAGGCCGTGTTTATTTTGAGAACTTTAGGTAGAACTTCACGAAGTTCAACAAAACAAGCTTGCCTTTTTATGGGGCCCACCAAAACAAAAGTTTTGGTCAAAGGCAAATGTTCCAGAAAATCCTCGCAAAAAGTTCCAACTCTCCGTTAGAACTACGAAAGCTCCTGTCTTTGTCGAGAACTCACCTCGGCACCCACGTCGTCTTTTCTTTTGTGTCGCTCTGCTATATCTCATTTAACCTTGTGTCGCATTTTCTTAATCTCTCCGAGCCGGTCCTCCTCCTTCGAAGATCTCTCCTTTCGCTGACTTGCGATGAGAGGACGGATGACATTCGGGCTTAGGTATGCCGGTCATCTTTGCATTTTTTTCCTTGGCCAACCATGGCTTCCTGTGTTCTCCACTTCGTCATCTCAATATGATTCCTCTAGGCTTCGTGCATATTTGGCGGCGATGGTTGTAGTAGCAAAAGTTCGCAAGGATCTCACGCACTCCAGCAATCCTTCAATAGGTAATGCCTTCATCTTCGTACTTGTCTTCCCGATCTAGGTTTTTCAGTGGGGTTTCCGGTTGGGGATCTCGATCTAGGGTTTTCGATTAGGGAACTCTCTTCCTTTCGGCCGACATTTTCTCCATTTCGCGTGTTCGAGTGATGAACTCTATCTTCAGGTCCGAAGCTTCATACAACCATGGCGACTGTTCACTTGGATCAAGGATCTCTCCGTCTTGAGCAAAAATATTAGGTAAGCCTTCAACTTCATACGTTGCTTCCCAATAGTGCTCGATCTAGGTTTTGTTATTCCATTTTGGCAACTAACATCTCGATCGACTTCTTCCGAGCTTCATAGGATGGCACAAACGGCTTCAACTTGCAAGGTAATTAAGCAGTCAAAATTGTCATATTTCAATTTGCAACTTGAATATAACTTCTCATATTTCAATTGTGGACATTAGTGAACTATCATCTTCTTACCTACTTCATGATAGTGCCATGTCATCTACTTGCATGTGAAGGGTGTTAGTAAACAACATTTTGGGGGGTCATGATTACAGTAAACTGAATGTGTATTAAGTTACATTAGTTGAGAAGTTGCACAACTTAATGTGTCGATCTACAGGGTGTATATGAGTGTGCTTGTAGGCATGGGGCAGTTTCAATGTGTGCAGCCATTCGATAGTAAATAAATCGTTCATGCCATAAGCTACCAGATGTTTGTATTGCCAACCTCTTATGCTATTAGTTATCGTTCATATTTGCTGATGTCATTATATCCTTAACACATATGTTCTCATTTATGTGTCATCAACTTCTTGTTAATTTTTTATGGATTGACAATTGGGAATGTGAATAAATGATAGAATGCTTATTATGTTATAACAAGAATTATTTTTGCTTCCTTCCCATTTGTTTCCTACAATAATTTATGGATGGTACTACATTGAGTGGCTTTAGTTTCATCTTATACTAATCCATATTATTTTCAATTACTTTAGTTTCAACTTTTACTTATCCACATTCTTCATACGAGGACTTTAGTTTCATCTTGTCTATTATTTTTAACACAGCTATGTTCTCGTTTATTCAACTTCTTATAATTGTAAAGTTCTAGTTGTTTTCCATTTATGGATTGATAAATGGAAAAGGGCAATATGGATTGACGAATGGAAAATCGAACTAGTCCTTCCTTTATTATGATTTCTGCAATTTCAAAATTACAAAGAAATAAATCTCAAATGACTCCCTCCCCGCGGAACATTCACCCAAACTTCACTGAATTGTCAAAATCTCAAGGGAGGGAAGGGGACACTTGAGTTTTTTTTCCTTTATATCGTTTGTCCTCCTTCTAACATAAATGTGACCTATATGTGGCAATGATCAAGTATTTGATAACTTGTGTGGGTGAGGGTCGTCAATAGGAAGTGTTTAGGCCCTTTAAGTTCGTCATATGATAATATGTCATGATGTATGATCATTGTAGGAGTTGTCGTACAAGTTCCTTCTTCATTGCTATTTCATTGTTCTTGTCTCGACATAAATGAGTTCTGATAAAGGGAAATATAATATGGTCTCTACTGGGGAGAAGGCAAGATCGAGGCATTGATCTCCGAATATGGATGTGTATTTTGTTGGGATGATGATGCAAGAGAACGTCGATGGATACCTTCGAGCTAATACCTTCGTGACGGAAGCATGAAAAAAAATGTATAACATGTTCAACAAGCACTTTGGTGAGAGGATGACTGTTGAACATATGAAAAACCGAAAAGAAATTTCGAATCGTATAAGGCCCTAGCCAACAAAAGTGGGTGGGGATAGGATCCAAAGAAGTGCATGTTGGAGCCACTTGATGAGAGAATGTGGGATGAGGTGATTGCGGTGAGTACTTATTTACAATAGATTGTGCGTCGGTTAATAGCGATGAGAAGTACTGACCTATCTCTTTTCTTGTAACAGGAGAACAAATATTACAAGAGGGTAAAAAATAAATTGTTCCCATGACTTCACATTCCTATTTACGAAGAACACTGCTTCTGGGAAGGTGCATGTATGACCACCAAGTTGGTCAACTTAGAAAAAGAACAAGATAGCTTCGACGCTAATATTATAGATATGACCATGGTCTCAGCTCTACCCTTGAGATTGAGAACCCTCTGTCTGTCATCGAACATATGCTATCAATTTCGCATGGAATTACATCATCCGAAAAAGAACCAGGTCTAGTTCCACCCCCATCACATCAAAGAAAAATAAAGTTGGTACGGAAGTGGATTTGGTGAAAATCGCGATGAAGAAGTTGTAGCTCATGGAGGAAATGCTTGCATAGAAGAAGAAGAACACCATTGTTGATGATTGTTGGGCAAAGTTGGAGGAAAGAATGACCAATCTTCCTTCACATGTTCAGTTGAATATCGCTTATGCATTTAAGGACGAGAAGGACGTTCATGGGGTGTGACGATCAAATGCATGAAGGTTGGATATCGAGAAAGGTGTCCAATTACTATCGTCTACCCCCTCGTATGACGCTAGCTATGGAGTTCATTTCAATGATGTCTAAGCATGGGCCTCCACATGCGTCATTTTGGGAAACCACTTTTACTTCTACAGTCACTTACGCAGCTTTACTGATAGTCCCTATTGTTGTTATCCGTGATTCTTTCCCTGGCCATAGTGGTATGCCCAACCCCTTTGGCATGTATCAAGGCATGACAATGCTAGTGGGACTGCCCATTTCGTATTTTAGTCCAACCAAAGTAAGGTCTACAAACCCAAGTTATGCATTACCTTCTCGTCATTTTGTTTCGCCCAGATTCAATGGGGTGGGGCTTCCTCAAGTGACACATAGTAGCATGTTTTGGTTGATTATCATGTAAAATTGTGGATTGTCATGTACATTTGTATGCGTGTACGGTACAATAGTAGTTGTTAGAACATGATGTATTAGTTGTAGTAATACTTATGTGTGTACTTGATATCCAAAAATGTACTTTTGATCCTCCATTACCTGTAGGTGCCATGTACTTTTCATCATACTATGGTCAAATTTGTGTTGTACTACTGTTACCATCTATCAGTTGTATGACAATATTATTTGTTTTCTCATTCAAACATCACTTAATTTATTGTCTTCTGCTAGATGAATATTGAACAAATGTGGCCCTTTCTTATTGAGGATGAAATTTTCAAAGAGGATGCAAATTTATTATCACTAAGTAGCACTGGCGTTGCTAGTGTCACTTCATCTTTTGGGCACGTACCGAGAAAACCTTGCAGGACATGTCCATTCATGGGAGATCAACTTATTAATGAAATATTGAATGGACATCCGAAAAGAGGGCACCATCATTTTGGACTCCAAAATACAATGTTCTTGATGTTAGATGAGCTGCTTGTATCCTGAGGGCTTCTTGCATCCACAAAGTATGTTAGCACACGAGAACAACTGACCATTTTCTTATATGGCATTCACCAGGATCAATCAAATAGAGACATGCAAGAGGAGTTCCAACACTTCAAAAAAATGATATCATGACATTTTAGGAGTGTGCTCAAAGCAATTTGTTCATTGAGTAATGAGTTCATACAACTCCCAGGTGGCAATGTAGCGGTCCACTCGAACTTTCTATTTGTACTTTGTGTTAAGTGTGACACGTACACGTACATGTGAAACTTACATGTGGTAGTTGTCATTAACCCTTCTGTCTGTTGTGTCATTTTAGAACACATTATGCGTTATCGATGGAACACACATTCCAACTCATGTGAAAAGTCAAAAGTAGTATCGTATCAAAATCGCAAGGGATTCCTTCCACACAACATCATGGCGGTGACATCTTTCGGCTACATTTTCCTCTTTGTGTGTGCTTGTTGGGAAGGCTCAACAGGCGATATGAAGGTGCTAAGATTGTGTCTTGAGAGGAATGAGTTTTGCGTACTTAATGATATCGATTGATACTCCTTATATTCTAATTAATTTGGTATGTTGCATTATTTAATTATTGATCATTTGAATTGACATTCTTCATAGGGAAGTATTATCTTGTCAATTCAGTTTATGCAAACTTCGATAAGTTCCTAGCACCTTACGTGGGTGGAAGGTATCATTTTGGTACTTTTACAGAGAATACCCCGACGGACAGGTATCGTGATGCGAAGGATATTTTTAATCATAGACATGCGTAGCTAAGCAACCAGAATATTGAAAAAGAGGTTTAAGTTGGTTCGTCACCTCATTCAATATCCATTGAAGATTCATAAGTTTATTGTTATAGCCTGTTATGTGATACACAACCTCGTCAGATGGAATGACGACAAGTACTTCAATAGGACTATTTGACCTGAGCTCGATGAGGTACATGCGAATGACTTGTTGCCTTCTATGCCCACCTCTACAATTGAGAAAACTATAGGTGATTTGCTTTAGGACGGGATAACGTCTAGGCTATGGGTTGATCATCAACACCGCAATAGTAAGTTTGTTTTCCTATTATACACTCCAATATTTATCATCCATGTGAAATTTAGTTCTTTGCTTAATTACTGTTTACATTATTAGTTAGAATATGCAATTTGGGATTAAGTGACTTCTGTTCATGGGGACAATGTTAGTTTCTTTTGTCAGATGAATATTATGTAGTGTTTGCTTTAGGTCAATGTTCCATTTGAAAGGGAGGCAATATCTGAATGGAAGGTATTGTGATACAACTTTAGAAGGTCGACTACTTAACCTCATAATAGGACAGGTGACTGAGTTGTCAATTGATTTTGTTGTTGTTAATTAATTTTCCACTGCCCTTTTTTTTAAGTGCATGTGTGCATTCAGACATTGGCTATCAATGAATTGGAAATTTAGCGGATGAAACTTAGACAAATCAAAGTTAGGTAGGAAGGCAGCATGCTTTGTCCACCATTGTGAATAGCTTCTCAAGGATTTTCGGAGTCCATGTGTAATGGTTATTTGTACTAAGGACATTCAGACATACTTTATGCAAGAAGTGAGGTCACATAGTCCAAATTAAGTCATTTATGTGTTTTCATTTTCTATAATCCTTCCTTCATTTAATTAGCCTATGTGTTCTAAATTTCGATAATGCTATCAATCCTTTTATTATCATATATGTGTTCTAAATTTTGATAATGCTTTCTTCCTTTAGGTAGCCTAATGCATAGTGTGTTATTATTGTACTACCTTACATAGGATATCACAACACGGATGCTTAGGATGGTGCCACGCAAATTTATGCGGTTTCCAAAGGGTGCAAATCCGGAGTGTACGACATGTGGGAAGAAGCTCTAGTCTTGGGTCATCAATATTATGTGTTTAGACTCATTTCAAGAAGCCTCTAATTCTTTGTCTACTTACTTTAGTATGTAATATGTGCCACCCACGAAAGAAGCACATCATCCGACTCAAGTTGGTGAAATTGTGGCCAAAAGCATTGTTCATAAGTGAACTCTACTTGCAAGTGTATGAGGGATGTACTTGTGGTATTGGTGTGTACCTTGTTTTCTTTTACAGTGGGGTTTGTAATTTGTAAGTGCTGTAGCGGGACTTCATGTTGAATGTGTTGTAAAATTGATCAAGTGTTTTGCAGTTCAAGTGGATTGTTAAGGCTTGGGAATGATTTTTTGTTGAATGTATTGTGAACCTTCTCAGATTTCCACTTTTGTGTAACTTGGCTCTTCGAATTTATCGGTTGATTGTTGCACTATAAATTATTTAATATTGCATTAAAATTATTGAATGTTGGTAGTTAGATTATTTAGATTCCCAATTTTGGGTCAGTCATTCCATAGGAAGGAACAAATGAATTGTGGTATGTCTTTGTATCCTGCTCTTCTATGTGATGCTTGACTGATATTATATTACATTCATATTTAATATTTTGATCATACTATGTTATTGGACAAGAATGTGTGTGTAAGTGTGTAAGAATGTATCAACATTAACTTCCAAGAATGTAAGTGTGTTGCAGCAAAGGAATTTAAGCCTTGTCGTGAAACTATCGCCAAGGAACTTAAGTCATGTTGTGAACAGCCAAACGGCGTACATATCCACTCGCAAATTATTTTCGATGGAACTTAAGCCAGACACCCATTTGGATTAAACCATCAAATCGACCTTAAGTTCTCGTCCGCTAGTGAAACTGCATCCAAACGCTTGAATGAACTCCCGCGTCATGTCGTGAAGTTCCAGGAACATTGTGGAAATTTTATTCCCCAATCCAAACACTGCCTAAACAATTTTGTAATTAAGCATATCTATCGGCAAAGTAACTGTATTGCCAATTATCCGGCGAACTTAGGTATATCAAATGATATTTTTTAGGTAGAGGTATCTGTGTTATTTTGTACTATGACTCTTTTGGTCAATTAATCAATACATAAGATCATTTTTTAAAAATATTATTTTATGAATGAGTAAACTTCTACATGAAAGATACTTACATCCACATCCTATTATATATACTTCTTTTTCATTTACTTTTATTATTCCTTGTTACACAGATAGCAGGATAAAGTTCATTTTTCTATTAAGATTAAAATCTATTGTTAAACCTTTCTATGATAAAAAAATGTACATGCGTAAACATTTTTTGGATTTATATTGTAATATACTGTGCAATAACATATTTGAGAAAACTTCAAATTGAATTATTTACTTATTCTTTTAGTTAAAGGAGCTTCATAAATCATCTTCAATTGGAAAAAAGCATAAAAGAAACCAAATTGCGAACGTAAATTAATAATATATTTTTTCGATTATAAAAGAAGATGTGTCCATGTTAAATTAAAAATTAAAAGAAAGAAGAAGAAACAATAAAATTAAAAGATATATAAAGTAAAGTTACATACGTAAAAGGTTGTTACATCTCACATAATTAAAAGTTAGATTGGACACCCTTAACTCATGAGTTAAACATTGTTTCATAAACAGCTATGTACTCTAATCTAATATGGAATGCATTTTTTTTCACTTACAATCTAGACGTCATTTTTTTTATTCAAATTAAATGTCCTCCTATGTATCTTCCATCCAACATATAAGTAAAATTAATAATTATATGAATAAGGTTGTCATGGGAGGAAAAGATCAATGGGATACCCCTAGGAGATATATAGAAGACATCAAAATATGATAGAAGGGAAGATGTAAACTAAAGGAAATAAGTTGAAATATTTGGACTGATATTTTAGTCTTTGAGAATTTTGAATGTAAACTATTCCGCGAGGCCAATAAAACGATGAACCTTTTAGCATACTTGGAGGATCAGTTATCTCCTATATATCATATCATATCATACAAATAAAGTTCCATACAACAACAGACAAAAAATGTTGGTATGGGTGATAATATATGTTGGCATAAATCTTTTTATCATCTTCAACGAACAAAAAAAATCATTGGCTATACTCACATTAATAAAAATCTATACAACACAAAATTATTTTTTGGAATAAATTCAAATCTTTGCCAATAGATATTGTCTTTAATATAAAATAATATTTTGTTAACAATTCTCATGATCTATGACGTCAAACACATGTCTCATTTGATTGTTTTTGTTAAGAAAATTTTGACCTAACAAATAATTTGTTATAAAATAAAATTCAGATAAACAAATATTATTTAACAATGAATGATAATTATCGTTTGATATCTCTCTGAATTATAACTAAACTAACCTAACAAATAATTTGTTAAAAAATCAAATTAAAAATAAAATTTTAATAAACAAATAATAGTTAATAGTCAAATTATTATCTCTTGATATTTTCCCAAACTGTAACTAAATTATCAAATTTAATATTATTTTCATAATATTAGATGCTAAAACTTTATTTAAAGTGTAATACAAAGAATTAAATGACTTCATGTGATTTTATTTCATCAATGATAGATGCAAAATAAATATATAAATGAATTATTCTAAGTAAGAGATATTACAAGGTTAAATACTCAATTTCGAACAATTCAAATATAAAAATTGATATATTACATATTACTATAATCATTCCATACATATGCTCCAACTATACAAGTAAAGTTTTCAAAAAAAAAATCATTCTAGAACAAGACTCCAATATCATTTAATTGCAAAGAGTCTTCATTCAATAACTTGCATTTTGTCTCCCGCAAAATTCATATGCATCATCCATTGTGGCTTGGAATTGTGTATCTCTCATCCATCAATCACTAGATCATATAATATTAATACGAAAAATACTAAATCGATGCAGTAGTACAAGGTTACATAACATAATTGGTAAACAATTAAATAAAACCTCTATCTAGTAACATTAAGATAATAAAAATATTATAACTAGAGGCAAAAAAATCATCTCCTAACATTTGGAAACTTTTGGAGTGAAAAATAGAGAGATAGTTGTAGAATAGAAGAGGGGTTTGATAGTTTGGTGATGAGAAGCTAAATAGCTTGATGAAATAGTATTTATTTCAAGTTATATTTAGAGATGGTTATGGAAGGCCAAGTGATGGAAAAACAAGAAAAAAAGATTGAGTATCATACTGTTATTATTTGTTTCATATTGTTATTATCTATTAAACACATACAATAAATTTCCAATAACTATTTAAAACAACTAACTTTAAGATAGAACCAATTATTTCAGATAACTATTTATCAATGCTAAGGCTTAATGAAATATATAATACCAATAGCATATATATCTATAAGCATAAATATATATTTGCTAATATTTATATGCTTATTGGTGAAAATAAAGATATACCAACAATTATTTTTCACTTATACCAACATCATTCATTGGAAAATATTTTCATTGGCAAATGGCAATTTTGTAGTTGTCTCGTCCAATTTCTTCAATAATGAGAAATTTACTTCTTATTTTAAAGCATAGTGGAAACAAGATTTTTTACCAAAAGGATGTGTTTGATTGGCAGAACTTGGGCAGAACTTGCCCAAGTTCTACCAAACACACTATGTGACTAGAACTTTCAAAGTTCTGGACACGTTACTAACTTTTCAAGTTCTTGTTGAAAGCAAGAACCTTTTTTTTATGTTTTACTTCTTCCTTTTTTTATTTTTTTCATAGGTCTAAAAGTTGGTGAAGCTACTTTTAGACTTATAACTTATTCTTTTAATAATATCATTATATATAATATAATATAATATAATATATATTATATTATATTATATTATATATATTATATACATATATGTTATATTTATTTATTATTTATACATTATCATAAATTTATAATTTATTTAGGTATAATAACAAAAAGTACATTTATTATTTATTACAATTTACTTTGTGTTATAATAAAATAAAATTTTCCATTATTATTTATTATGAAAGTATATATTTTCTTGTTTAAATATTGACGTAAATATTTTTATTTATTTTACTTATTCAAAATAAGTTATAATTATATAATTATTTTATATAAATATGATGTTAAATTTTTTTCTTCTATCTAATTTTCTAATTATAAATATTTTATTGATTAAACTATTCAATTAATTTTTAAAAAATTATATTATATTTGGATCTTAATATGTACATAAATTATAATATTTAAAATATTTAATCAAATAAATAAATGAAATAATAATATAATATTTTTTTACTATTATAATATTAATAACATATTTTTATTTACTATAATTTTATATCTCATAAAATAATAAATTATATTCTTAGTTCTTACTTTTTATCCAAACATCTACTAAATTTATCTATCAAATTAACTTTTTAAATTCTCATTATTATACTTTTTCATCCAAACATCAACCCAAATTTTTCTATCAAATCGATTAATTTTTTAAAACTTACGGGAACTTAAAATACACATAAAAAAAACAAGAAGATGATGACAGCATGCATGGCATTGCATAGTGTGACATTACCTACATAAAGATCAAAACAGCTTGATCAATTAATCAGATAGCAAAAAAATGTAAGTAGACAATAAAAGAAAAATCGATCCAAAGTGGAAAGAAAAAGGTCTGCAATAAAGCAGACAAAAACATCATGCGGGCATCTCTTAGCCCCGTTTTTGCTTCCCTCAGCTCGTTGTAGGCCTCGGAATCCAGTAAAAGAACCACCTACGTCAATGGTTGCATTGCTTGGGGGGGGGGGGGAGAGAAGGATTCAGATTTGATCAGTCACTGCGCCCACTGCCGTGGTCATTGCCTTTGGGACAGTAGGAATACCCTCTGAATTCCCTCCGTCCGACAACAAGGACGAGCACAGCCGCTTTCCTTTTTCTTCTTCCTCCCTTCACTCTCTTTGATCCCTCTGTCTCGCTCTCTCTCTCTCTCTCTCCAACAACAAGAATTAACGACATCATCCGGCCTACTTGAGCTGTCAAAGGCTGCATCCTTTGTCTCTCCCAATCCACCAGGCCTCTTGCGACGTCCCACATTTGTCTCCAAAATCTTGCCCTGCTTTTGCTTTCTTTTCTGGCCAACGAGCAAGAGATGGTGCAGTGCAACTCAAACATGCAAGGGGAATGAAGATAAAAAGAAAAAAGAAAAAGAAAAGAAAAGCTCAATAAAGTATCATCCCAAAATTAGGAATAATCTCACACTTCAAAGCGTGCGTGCATTTTGTTATTGACTTATTATGTTATGAACTTAAAAAAGAAAGACAAGCATATATCTATGACTAGATATGCGGTCACCATTTCCATTCCATGCAGCATTTTTTTATAATCAGTTATTAAATTTGCATTAACTGTTCTAGCTACCCTTTTGTATCATCTTAATCAGCACGTGGGTATCGAAATGATAACAACAAAATATAAACGCATTGACAATGTGAAATCTAGAATCTGAGCATGCATTAATTAAACATGTGTTTGAAAAATATTTAATGATCCCTATTATACAACAACAACAAAGTCTTATCCCACTAAGTGACTCCGGCGTGCCCGTTGTGTCTGAACATTTAATGACCTCAACTACAAATATTTAATGATCCCTATTATAACTGAAATAATCAGCGTCTAACCGGACTTCTAACTATCAAATTTGGCTTGCAATGAGTCTGAACATTCAAGAAAGATCTGCATCTATTGTTTAAAAATGTCTTACTACAACTACATACTTAGTACCCCTTGCACTCCGCGGCAGCACCTGATCAATGGTCTCCTCCACGGAGCAGGCAGAAGGAATGAGCAAGGAACCAAACAAAGACAGACAAAATTATAGGAAGTAATCGAACAAAAGCAGGACCCGGAGAGAGAGAGAGAGAGAGAGAGAGAGAGAGAGAGAGAGAGAGAGGGAGAGAGAGAGAGAGAGAGAGAGAGAGAGAGAGAGAGAGAGAGAGAGAGAGAGAGAGAGAGAGAGAGAGATGAGCAGCAGCAGAAATGGACCCAGCTCACAGCTGCCTTTGCATGGTGCTGATGCAAGTGAAGATTTCCAATTTTACCCTCCCAAAGTAACCAAAATTTCTTATTCGAATGCTCCAATTTCCATCTCCGAAATACCCTTCCTTTCCCCCCTCTATAAATATTTGCTGATCCCACACTTCCCCTCCATTCGCTTCAGCTCACACAAAGTCCCCCAAGTCCTTCTCCTTCCAACTCTAACTCTAACTACTCTTCTTCATCTACTACAACGACTGCTTCTGGTCCTTGCATCGGTGAAGACGACATCGATCGGTCGAGCGGCATCTGTTTGTAGTTGAGGTCCTCGAGTTCTGCAACCGAGCGCTCTATATACTCTTGGCGGTCACGAGAATATTAACGACAATGCAGTATCAGACGGCGGCGACGGCTGAAGCGTGGGGATACGTGGCTGCGGCCTCGGCGCGGGGCATGTCGATGGCAGCGACGGCGGACCCGCTGGAGCGCATCGAGCGGCTGGCGTCGGAGAGCGCGGTGGTCATCTACAGCATCAGCAGCTGCTGCATGTGCCACGCCGTGAAGCGGCTCTTCTGCGGCATGGGTGTGAGCCCCAGCGTGGTGGAGCTCGACGAGGACCCCCGGGGAAAGGAAATGGAGCGCGCGCTGGCCAGGCTCGTGGGTGGCTCCGGCGTGCCCGTTGTGTTCATCGGCGGGAAACTCATCGGCTCCATGGACCGAGTCATGGCGTCCCACATCAATGGCACGCTCGTGCCCCTCCTCAAGGAAGCCGGTGCTTTATGGCTCTGATCATACAATATGCATGCATGATGTAGGAAACAAAAAATTATATATAATTCCTGCAGCATGATACGTACCATTAGGACTTCTTCCTTCTGCTATGTTTCCTTTGATGTTATAAATATAGAAGAAGAGTTGTTACAGAGCTACTGGAGAATGAGTTGTTACAGACTTGTTACTAAGAGTGGAGAATTATTGACAGAGAGAGAAAGAGAGAGATGTGGGAGGTTTGTGTGAGTTTTTTTATTTTATCTTTTTCTTTTCAGTTGCTAAGTTCCTCCGTTTTGGGTTTCGAGAAAGAACTAATGCAATGCATCTGTTTTCTTACTTTTGGCCTCTTATGTTTTGTTTTCACTTGACATCTCATTGCCATTTAGCCTTTTGGTTCCTTTTCGCAATATGATTCTATCATAGTGCGTAGTTGAAGAAAGAAGTCTCGGTTTGGCTTGGCATTCACATATACTTATATATAGAAGACAGGTCTCTGAAGTGAACTTTTTATTTCAAATAATTAAGGCAGGCAATGAAGAGATATTATGGGATCGTGTAGTTGCTAATGATTCAGATCTCTTTCTAGGCTGTCCATGTATGATTACAGTAATCTCTTTATACTAAAGTTTTTTTTCTCTGCCAATTAAATAAACAAGCATGTATCATGAGTGACTTAAGTATGCATGCAATTTGTTGTTCATGGTAATGCATGCAATTAGTCAAGCGCGCAAGATCGTGACTGTTGTGTTTCTGTCGCCAACATATCTCAAGTTTGCCCAAACTTAATTCTCATAATCAATTTGGTTTTTTATTTCTGGTTTAACTTTTTACGAATTCATGTTACTAGATTTTCAGTTTTCAGTTCATAGATACCTCTGTGCATTTTCTTTTTTGGATTTGAATCCGATGGTTAAATCCCTGCCTGTTTTTTCTTTGTCTGTCATTATATATAAGTAGTCTTCCTCTTTCCTCGGTATCTTCATTCAAACTGTTTATACAAAACACGAAGAACTGATCAGTCTACTACAGACAGGGATCTCAGAACTCGAAGGTGTTCCTTAATATGCGCCTTCTTTCTTTTTCTCCTTTATCTGTTTTCCTCGTCGGACGTTGAACAGTGTCTCACTTGTGACTTGATTTTGGAAAAAAAAAAAACTAAAACTCGGCTGATTAGTTTAAGAAGGGACTGGTGGAGAGTATGTTCTTGTGACGCAGAGATGGGTCAATGTCCGAACACGACAATGATACTTTGGAGATGTAACTGTCTACGTCAGCAACGACAGGCGCACTGCACACAGAGAGAGAGAGAGAGAAAGAAGGAGAGAGAGAGAGAGTAAAGAAATGAGGGTGGGGGGTTCGTCCGTACGGAGAACATGGGCGTGGGCCGACAGGAATGTCGGGTCGGGGGACGAATGAATGAATGGGAAGGGGGGGCGCCTTCGCGGTGTCGGGCAGCTCTGCGCTCGGCCGCCGGCCTCGTCGGCCGCCCGGCGCATGCGCGATCCCAGGCCCCAATCTCGACGCATCAACCTCCCTCCCCCTCCTTCCATATTCCATCCCTCCCTGCGTAACGTGTCCCTATGCATTTTATCGTATGCATTTACATGCCATGTTTTGTTTTTCTTTTATCACCGTCAAAAGTTTATAATCAATCTCAGTGAATCGCTAAGAACTAATAGTCTTAAGTTGATCAGGAGAATAATATTCTATTTTTTTTTACACCGATTCTTAGATCCATCACTTGATTAGGAGAATAATGTTCTATTTTTTATACCGACTCATGTGCTAATAGTCTTAAAAAATATATTAAAAGTTCATAATCAACATGTTGGAATAAAATGTGACTCATGTGAATTATACGAAAAAAATTATTATTGAAAGTTTTATCCAACATCGAGTTGATCTAATCAAATTAGTTAGACATAATTAAATTAATTGAACTCGATGAAATGCATTCAACGGGTTGGGATTGGGGTTTCGAATTAACTTATTAGATAAGAAAACTTAAGATGTCCAGGGCTATTAATTAATTCAAAATTGAAAAAAAAATAGATTTTTTTTTCCAGTGATGATGCTAAGAAATCATCTCACAGGTAACTCTGTTAACCAACCAACTGCTTTCTTAGAAATGAAAATTTTGATTTGTAACACAAAAGAAACAAATCAAGTTAAGTCAGAAATTAGTAGATCGCGAAACCACTGAATATGCACGTTAAATAAGATCACTCCGCTCATCTCAAATCTGTGAATTCCGTGTTCTAATTAATTAGACCCCCCGGTCGGTCCTCGATTCAAAAGAAGGAAAAAACACAACAAAACAAAAGGTTACCCCCAGACATATTACGCTAACTAATCTATCTTTACTACTGTTACAACCATAAGAAGTGATATTTATTATCCCGAAAATTCTTTCTAATAATTAACACGATACAACTTTTGGGATTGGATTGAATCGCCTTGCGACACTACGACATTCTCGAGAGTGTTCATGAGATGTAACATCACTTGAAGACAAATTGGTGTGTTCGTGCAGTAGAGCTCCCCTGGGAAAGAGACATGGAATCATCAAAAGTACTTCAGGCTGAGATTAGACGGGTTGAAGTTTTCTTTTTCCATTATATTAGCTACCTATTTTGTTATCATTGCCTAACAGAACAAACATTAGGAATCCTGTCCATTATCCATCTTTTCTCATCCAAAAAAAAAATGTCCCTAGGAACAGCATTTGCAAACACTGTAGAAAAATAAATAAATATAACTTTGTACAGCTAAAAATGTCCCTAGGAATACACTGAGTTCCTCTCCAATTGCCAGAGTCGAGATAGACAAATCCTCAATTTTCCTAGAGTTGTAGATAAATGTAACTTGGTATAACAACTAAACCTGTTCCAGTCAATCAGTCGAGATGAGCCCAGTCAGGATAGGGGCATTCGTAGGCCCAGTCAGGACCTGAATACCGCACACAATGCAGCCACAAACCTTCCTCCTCACCGTCATATCTGCAGAGGATGAATCGGAATATGCATTCAGAGTTAATGAACATCCTATAAACTTAATGTTACTTTAAATATCGAATATATCTTTACCCCTTTGGCCCCAAATTTGGGCAATTAGTGCACATTGGATCAATATCAAACCCATGAAGGGCGGCATCCTCAATATCGTGGCCATTATTGAGATGACTGGGTGATGAGAAATTCAAATTTCCAAATGCAGCTCTGTCGGCACCTGTTCCTTCAGTAGAACGAGTAGCAACATCCTTGGAAAGGTATAGCGCATCATTGGCTATGGGATGGCCTGTATACTGCAGATGCACACGTATCTGCAGCAAATTGAATTATTGAATTTCACATAACATTTTTAAAAAAATAATAAACAGGAATTTTCAGTAATCTCTTTCCAAACAAAAATAGACCAATCCTCCCAAAAGAAATAAATGAAAATAAGTTGGTGGAAACTGGAAAGTCATTATTTTAGTATTCATCTCATCCTTGATGATCCCCCCACACAAGATATTGAATCAATAGATCGACAAACAGAAAATAAACAAGGTACCATAAACTCCCAAATGTAGCACATCTAGTTCATGAGATCCAAATGCAAAAACCATGTGATAACTATTTTCCAAGTCTAGTGACTTGTGATATACAACCTTGTTTCTTTTGTTGATTAAAGACTATATCTCAATGTGATGATGTTCTCCGAGACAGCGTTAAATCTTCTACCTTCAAGTGTGTGAAAAAATTACACGTTTGAATACAGCACCAAGCCCGGATAAAGGAGTAGGGTTATGTTAGACCCCGACAGTCAGCGTAAAACCCTGTCGAATCTCATGAACATGACGTCGTATGATCCATGTAGCCGACCCCACCTAGTGGGATAAGACTTTGTTGTTGTTGTTGTTGTTGAATACAGCACCAACCAGTAAAGCATTTCTCTGTTGTTCATTAATTACTACCAAAGTTCACTAAGCAATAGATCATCATAACAGCTTTCATATGCATATATTCAAGATTTCCTAATTTCATGATCAAGAAGATAAACCTTCACTTCTAAGATGCCTTCAGCATACCGACACTCAATCAGCTTGCAAAGCATAAAATGTTATACCTGATGAGTTCGCCCAGTGACAGGTTTACACAAGACTATGCTATGAGTTCCATTGGTGCTAATCATGATAAACTTTGTGCACGCCTTCTTTCCTCTTGAAGCCTTATCGACACACTGTTCATCTACCTGCACATGAGAAAAAGAAAAGGAGAAACATCTTAATCTTGTCTGAGACATGTGATATATAAATGTACTTGCTCAATTTCGTTCAACTTGAAGGAAGGCAGTTTGTAATAAAATTAAATCACAGATGGGAAAATCTTGAACTGAAAAAAAAAACAAATAGGGAGCAGGAAACGAATGAAAATGATGATCAAGATAAATTTCACATGCACAATCCTAGAACTTAAAATATCATCCCAAGGACTGATGAATAAGCATTGTCTAGACACACTAATAATGTTGATTAAATGGCCATGACAGTGCCCTAAAATGCATCACGCTAAATTAGAATGTCGTATATACTAGTACAATCAACCGGAAAAGGGTTCATCATTAGAAAGGATCTCCAAGTGTAAACATCCTAAACTTCTTGAGAAAAATCTAGTCTTATCATTTATTCAATGTGGCGCTTCAGAAATCACTTACTCGTGTGACCAATAAGTATTACCAAGGAAATACACCTCTAGAGAGATGAACAGTAAATTTGCACAATAGAAATCTTCTTGATCAAAACAAAAACATGAGGAAAAAAGAAAGAGAAATAGTATTTTCTTAAAGGAAATGATATGATTGCCACACCTCTAAGTAACTCCTTCCTTCACGTGCATTATAATTTACATTCACATCCACAACTTGCTGAAATGAAAAAATATTTTGTTAGAAAGCGAATTCGTACTTGTCAAAAAACAACTAATATCTTCAAATGAAGAACCATTGCTTTCAAGCTGACTTCTTTTGGAGGTTAAAACTACATTTGCTAAATCATCAGTTAAAAGTTCCCCAAGTCTTTATGGTTATGCATTTTGTGTTTTGAGGGTCTTATGATATGACAACTCAAGTGTCTTCTTTAGGTTAGCTGATCAATTGCATAGATACCAATACTTTATTCCAAAAGATTACATGTTCACACAACAAACTTTTTGCTTTTATGGTCATAAGCATTTCATTTGAATCAAGTGCATTTACACAGGTTCTGCCTACTGAAAAAGGTAGTGAAAATGTAAACCAGATAGATGACTGGTTTGTTTACATTATGATTTAACAATTATCAATGATAATCCAAATACCTCTTCTTCTGGAAATACCCCTACAACCTTCGCTATATATTCTTTCTGCAGCATACTGGCTTCAATCTGGAAGAAGAAAACACCAAGGATTAAAAAAGTACAGGGAATGAAGCGGTTTTGGTGCACGGAATAATGGTGCCATCTTTGATATTGAGTTGTGTGATGTTGTCATTTTGTTTTCATAGCCTTCTGTTGGCCTTTCTATCAAACTTCTTTTGTAACTCATAATATTATTAATGGAACTTTTGGATGACTACCATCTTGCTAGTCATCCTTTCTCATTTCAAAAAAAAATAAAATAACAAAATATGAACAAAAAGGAAGACAAAACATAAAAAAGCAGGATTATATTATAAAATGCTTCTCACAACTGAGCTCTTTAATCCTTGTTGAAACATAAAGTACAGATGACTTTGCATGCGATAACATACAGATATCATTGAAGGCCCCAGTTTTCTTTTCTTTTTTGAGATGAAAAAGCATGGCAACCAAGTTATGGTGCCATTGTTATTATGATCTTCAGATACCACATTACTAATGCTAATCATGAACAATGAACCAGATAGAATGAAGAAATGCATTTTCTTGCAAGCGGAAACATACAAGCACAAGGTACTAAAAGGATTTACCTGTTGCCTTAGGCGATCCGCTTTATCAGCTGATTTTGCAAAAATAAGGAGACCAGAAACAAGACGGTCTAGCCTATGCACTGCTATCAAAATGAGTATTTAAGTCAAGGAGGATACTGTGAAACACAGACAATGCAGAGAAAATAAAAATTCACAGAAGGACCACGCCTATAAAGATAAAGATATATGAATCAATAAATATTGACCATAAGTACACTTTTGAAATAAAATCTGTCCATAGGATACGAAATAAAGTTGCCAAGTCATGCTCTGCTTGCAAAATGCCTACAACTGTGTTCTTACGATATTGACCACATGGATGCACCTGCATTTTAAAACATCATTAGTTCATTTTCTTTTCGTAATTCCTTCAACAGTTTAATTAGCAATTAGGTAAGAAAAATAATAACCCTTGTGCTCATGGGATCCGGCGCATTAATGTTGGTATGATCGCACCCAAAATAATAACCCTTGTTAGGAACAAAAAACAAAGAGGAAGAAAGATCACATAAAAAAGACGGACAAAACACACATATTTACATGGTTCCGAGATGATTTCCTATGCCCACGGCCATGACAGAGGCGTTTTCACTATGTAGGTGTAAAACAACACAGCACATATCCCTAAGTTTACATATACATGATAGGACTAGGTAATAAACTCCGCCTATGTTTTATAGCCGGTCCCAAGCCCGGATAAAGGAGGAGGGTTGTGTTAGGCCCCGACAGCCAGTGTAAAACCCTGTCGAATCTCATGAACATGGATCAACGAGTCGTATGATCCATGTAGCCGACCCCACCTAGTGGGATAAGGCTTTGTTGTTGTTGTTGATAGGACTAGGTAATACTGATACAAATTATGAGAGCAGGGCAACATTTTTTGTTTCAAGTTCCAAGAAAATGACAAATAGTTATGAAGGATAAGAATACATATTCAATACAACATTTTTTGAGAGGACAGCAAGGACCTATACGGTGCAGTAAGTAGACTTTTATATTTTTTTAATGTGAGTTTATGGCTATACCTCATATATCCTTATGAGAGTTTTAAGAATTCAAATACTTGATAGTTGTTGTGCCACTCAGGAGCACTCCTCTTTGTGTATTGGCCTAGTATCAAATGCTCTTTCCCTTAGAAAGGTATCAGATGAATTCATACAACAGTTTATCCTATTTTTTGTAATGTTCTATATAAATGAGACATACTCATATTTGTACAGGCAGCCCATTTAACATCATATATCTGAGCATATGACATTTATGCCACCCCTTTTTGTCTAAGTCATTCCTTGATCTTATTCTTGTCATGATATATTAATCTAGATCAACTCCGCCTATATTTTATAGCCGGTCCCAAGCTCGGATAAAGGAGGAGGGTTGTGTTAGGCCTCGACAGCCAACGTAAAATCCTGTCGAATCTTATGAACATGTATCAACGAATATGCGTCATATGATCCATGTAGCCGACCCCACCTAGTGGGATAAGGCTTTGTTGTTGTTGTTGATATATTAATCTAGATCGAATCATCGTAAGTCTTACAACCTCTTAATCAATGAGTATTTAAACATGGAATCACAATCACAAGCTACATATCTAAGCCTGAAGCTATAAACTTGAATGAACTTACTGGTACAGATGCTGGCTTGCAAACTGTCATTACATCAACATCATTCTGCAAAATTGTCACCTTCCTGGCTAATACTGGTGGTTCATGCCTATATAATAATATTTTTCATTAGCCTGCCTCTAGCTAATAGTAAATAGAAAATAAAGTTATTACTTCCAGGCTAAGGTTAATTCATTGGTTAAAGCTTAATCCATAACCTATTTAGGCCTTTCTGTTTAGTACAATTAATTTGAAACTTAAAACATGTAAGAAAAGGTTGAATCAAGTAAAAACTAGTTAAAGTAGCATAACATGGTCGAACTATAGATAACAACCCAACATGTTCTAAACTTTGACATGAAGAGAAGAAACTCGCGCATTCTTTTACGTCTAAAGATACTCCCATGCTTGGCCTTGCAAAGAAATATTACAGGATTGTCAATTTGCATAGTGTTAATATTGAAATCTTTTTTTTAATGAAGTTAATATTGAAATCTAGTGCCAAAATTTGTTAGTATAATCAGCCAGCAACTCATCATAAGGTATAAGATCCAAAAAGAAGAATGGAAAGCAATGAAGATACACCTACCTGTGCAGGAAGTGACTAATCTTCTGCGATGATCGCACAACATATGATGTGGGAACCCTTTCACCATCCACCTGAATTCGACCACAATTCACAGCAGAGACCTACCAAATTCCAAGGTAGCACACAAGAATTTAAACAAAAATCTTGAAGAAAATTATCCCAAGCAATCTGATGCTGCATTTGCAAATCATCCCCTTTCAGTCAAATTAAACCTCGGAAAACCAGATAACCCATCTAGACAGCATCCGAAACCACTGAACTGAGTCCAAATTACATCCAATTTTTCAGGAAACTACATAAAACGGCACCGAGGGCAAAGGCATATAGTATAAAGCGAAGGAAGAAAGAGAGCAGACTGAGAAACACTGAGGACGCTAAAACAATAATAGTTCGAATCTGCAAAACTCTGAGTACCATCACAAATCACATCATGAGAGTGAAAACTCGCCCAAAAAAAAAAACATTAGTACCTAGATCACTCGAACAAACAAATGAAATAATTACGAGGCAAAGGGCAAAAAGATGATAGATAACTAGAGAAACAAACAAAATAAAAAAAAGTTTAAGTTTTGCAGCACGTATTTGATGCAGTAATCAAAATGTTTGCGCTAATACGATTTAACATATGAACCAAAGAAAAGGAAAGAATAAATATAAAAGAAAACAAATCATACATAGTAATCGCGAGGTCTACCCTTGAACTCTTCTGAGAAGAGATCAACAATGGTCTTCCCTGCCCACCTGTTCTTAACCTGCGAATACCACCAGTAGAGAAACCAAGATATATATCATAAATTCCCAATCCTCTGTACAAAAACATTAAAAGTCGCGAATTTTACGTGGGAGATGAACTCGAAATAGTAAGGCCTCACGTATCGTCTCCCTGTAGAGAATACTCTATTAGTCTAGAATTAAGGTTTGAAACTTTAGAGCGAGGTGGGCTTCGTGGTTTCACCGTCGCGGAAGATGTAATCGTTGAGCTCAGGTGGAGTCGCCGGGGTTTGCCACACGATATCCGCCATCTTCGTCGTAGTGGTCGTTTCCTTAGACGGCTTCTCGTCGCCGGCGTCGTCGTGGCTCCGTGTTCTCTTTCGATTTGGGTTCTTTCCTGTGCCAACGCTGCTGCCGCTGGTCATCTTGGATGTAATGGTATCGGGTTGCAGCCACTCGGTACACCGATCCGATATAATATATGAAATGTAAAAGTTACTAAAATATGAGGAAATGTGACTTCTTTTGTCTTTGGGGAGAAGCAAATTATCTCTTATAAAAATTGCCATTTGTTAAATTAATAATAATTTATATTACTTTGTTTTAATAAACTCATTAATAATTTATTTGGTAATTCATATTGATTCTTTAGAATATAATAAGAAAGATTTACTGATTAATGCATATTTTATAATCAATATACTCTTTGCTCAAAATAATTAAGTTTAAACATTTATATAATTTACTTTAAATTTCGTAAACATATACATAAAAATTAAATTTATAAAATAATAAGTATATTTTAAAAAGGTTGGCAATAATATATTCATATCAAACAACCCCTTTTCAAAAGTATGAATAAAGATCAAACTATTAAAAGAATTCAACCACCAATCAAGTTCAACTAGTTTTCTCCAACAATAACTGCAATAAAACAATGGAAAAGATATGGAAATTATCTGAAGAGAAAAAAAAAGAACGAGACAAACCAAATATGGAATGTGAGGCAGGTTGAGCTCTAATCTCTTGAGTTTACATCCTCGCTCTGAATCTTTGTAGCCAAGTCTTTTTCTTCTTCTCTTCTTGGCGTTCTGCACAGATTATGTTCTCTCTAGCATCAATGACTGACTGATTTATGATGTTAACCATAAGTCATATTTATATACTTTTGCCCGTTGAAAGTTGATAAAATTCGAATCACATGTTTTTTTTTTATAAACTTTTTTTACTTCCAAGTCGATCTCAATAAAGTTCACAGCTTGTAAATATAGGTCACAATTGTGAATTTTTAAATGGGTAAGAACCGCCTTAGCACTTTTGTTAAGGAAGTTGTGTGATGACAAACTGGACCATTGGATGTAGTGTCATCATTTTCTTTTCGTTTTTCTCTTTAAGATTTTATATGTATTCTACGAAATCGTTCAAATAGGTTCACATCATTTTCTTTCTTTTTTAGGATCTCTTTCATTCAAAATTCATCAAAAGAAAGAAAAGATAAAGAGTTGAAAGAGAAATAACGAAAAAGAAATGTAGAAGAATGAAGGTGAATAATTACTCTTATTTAGTTGATATCATTAAAAAAATGAAAGAAAATAAATGTTAAATGATTAATTTATTTACACGATTTTATTTTTTATATATATAGTTATATGTTTAATTTATTTGATCAAAATTAGAGACACATATTAAATGTCTTTCTCCTCCTTTTCACTCCGATTTGAAGTGAAAAGAAAAATGAAATATTAAAAGGAAATGAAAAGAAAAGGAATGAGACTTTCCCATTAATTCTTTTCTAACTTAAACTCAATAACAAATTCTCCTTATTTTTTTTTTTCTCTTTCTTACCATCCTTTCACCCCAACCAAATAGACCCTTTGTTTCCTCTCTCCTCTTACCTCTCGTCTATCTCTCCTCTGAACAAATCTTTCACCATCATTCCTTCCGTCACATAGATGCTCTCTCTCATATCATTCTCCTCATCGTTCCACTTGCAAATCATTCGAGTCTCCTCTTTCATCGTCACCCATCGTGCAAAGTATGATATTAATGATGTTCTTAGTAGCCTCGTTATTCTTTTGAATGCTTGGAACTCGAGCAAGTTCATCTCCACAACCCCCAATAGTTAGATTTCATTGCTCATTATTATATTTGATTTAATTTCTTGTATTTCAGTTAGATTTCTGCTAAAATCTTCTTGAACACCATAACTCTGTATTGGTTTACTTCCTTGTTGCGTTAATTTTCTTGTATAGAATACTTTACCATCTCCAACTCTTTCATTTTTTTATCAGGATCTATGGGTACTAGAGATTGACTCATTAGACTTCGAAAATTCAAGGAGACGAGACTCTCGCACATTTAAATATACTCAGACTCAGAGACCCTCATTCACATCATTAACAACAAACGAGCATGTATGTGAGAATTGAAGGGAATCATTGTTGACATCTGGACATCATCATGATGATTAGCCCTACTATTATATCTTATAGAACCCGAAATAAAAATCGAGCAACTGACTATCTTGCACGCTTTGGTCACACGAATCTTGACGAAAATTTTTGACTGGACGTCTTGCTCAATTTTTATACTCTAACTCCGATGAAGTAACTTAATATTAATGAATTTATTTTTTTAAGGAAAAAACTTCATTGCGTGAAAAGGAAAAAAACTGCAAGCATCTTATTAAAAAAATATATAAAAAGAAATACATTACCAAACACTATGCACAATTACTTGAAAATAATATAAAGAACGACATTAGTCTGAACAGTTCTGCATAGATGAAAAGATGAAGTAAGGACGAACCAAAACAGGAAAGGAGCAGCCGAAGGGTAATTGTAGTTTATAAATCTCACATCAATGTAGGATGAACATCATTGGCTCTAGACTACTGAAGTGAGCTAACCAGCCTCTCTTTCAAATGTGGATTAGTTTGATGGGAATCATGGATTAGTAAATTAACATATGTTATACATTATGGAACTAATTCATCCGAGTAATGACCTAGCTGTATATCTTACTATGATTTCCGCTGTCAATCCATTACATTGAAGTTTGAAGCAGCATTGGAACGCAGTGCAACAATCAGTACTTGTAAAAAAACAACATGGTGCACTTCTTTAGTTGTGACAGGAACTATCACAGCTGAAGTAAAGAATTCTGCCAAGGTAACACAGGCCTCAGGTTGCTTGCTGCTACTAACATAGAGATGCATACGAGGTTATTTTGTCCTGGCCTTAACAATAACTATATCCATCCTAACATTCTCATGACCACTCCTAGCAGATAAGCTACCAATGATTTGTGCAACCTTTTAGCATTTGCTGTAAAAAAAAAAGCTTCTGTGCAGATTTAGAATGAAACCACTTCATTGTCAGCAATCCTTCAACATGTCATATACAATGCTGGACGAATGATTGCAATATTCCATCATTAGTGGTTACCTAAGCGAACTGATAAATGTGCTTTAAAAGTTCCAGATGAGACACCCCCCTTATAATTATACAGGTTTTAGACGGACATGAATTATTAATATGGTGGGAGTTTAGATTATCTTAATCAATTTTCTGAACAAACGAGCTTATATATATCTCAGTAGCAGAAATTTTTGTACACAAGAGCACCAGGCAGATTAACCCCAAAGGCAGTGGATTCATAAAGGGACTTGTATGATTTCTGTGCAGCATGAAGAAGACATTAAGAGGGTGATTAATTATAATATGGCAAAGAAATGAATGAGAGGTGTTCCTCCGGAGTCCAGAGAGAGCCAAAAGAGCCATCTTCTATTCTGTCTCCTGCCACGTTCCATGGCAAGGCACTGGAACTCTTCTTCATCTGATTGCTCCTCCGCAAAGTGACCTCTGCAAATAATTGTGAGCACCCGTGATCTCACAAGTCCGGAAGACTTCTTCCCTTAAAATACCTCACGTAAAGCCAAGTGCACCCTTCACATGTCTTTGTTCCATATGAATATATGATAGAGAGAGAGAGAGAGAGAGAGAGAGAGAGAACAGTTCATCTACTTCATACTCATTCATCACCCAATTCCCACCATTACTAGCTATCTACCTCTCGTAGTTCACAGGCCTAGGAGAGCAGGAAAAATGTACGAAGAGAGGTGCTTCTGAAACCTGATCATAGTTAACTACCTCATCCAGCGCCATTGCTGTCAGAAAAAGATATCCTTCCTTCGAAGGCGCCATGAATCCTAAAGCTCTCGTCATTCTCTTCTCCCTCACGCTCACCATTTTCCTCTGCCATGGAGCTGATCCTGCATCCATCTCATCAAACATCACTGTTATGGGCACTGTGTTCTGCGACGCCTGCTCTAGTAACAACTTCTCCAAGCAGAGCTACTTCCTGCAAGGTAATTAATTGCACAGGGATTTGCCACTACATTCCGCGTGCATGATGACTCGCTATAATTTCCTCAGAGTCAGAGGAGATTAAAGAGAACTACCTACTTGTTTCAGGTGTTACGGTGAGGGTGATTTGCAGCTTCAGAGTGAACTCCACGTCCAAGGAGGAGATCTCGATCACGGTCGACAGGACCACGGACAAGTTCGGCGTCTATAGGCTCGACATCCCGCCGGTCGAGGGCTTCGAGTGCCAGCAAGGGCGCGCTTTGCAGTCGTTCTGCAGGGCGAACCTTGTAGGGAGTCCGTCCTTGCTCTGCAACGTCCCCGGACTGAGCAGCTCAACGGAGCACTTGGCGATCAGGGCCAGCGAAGGCAACCAGTGCGTGTACAACCTAAATGCGCTGAATTACCGGCCATCCAAGAAGGATACTGCCGTGTGCGGAACGGCGGGTGAGCGACCGTCGTCCGACTCCCTGAGCTCCTCCTTGTTCTTCTGGTCTCCATTCCCACCGTTTTGGTCGCCATGGCCGTACTACCCGCCACCTTGGCCGTTCCTGAGCCCGCCGTCTTTCCCTTTCCCGATCCCTCCAATTTCCATACCGTTCCTCACTCCTCCGCCGCCATCATTCCCCTGGCCGTTTCCGCCATTGTTCCCGGCTCCATCGCCGCCGAGCCTCTTCCCCCCGATTCCATCTCTCATCCCATCGCCGCCGCCGCCGCCTAGCCTCTTCCCCCCTATTCCATTTCTCTTCCCATCCCCGCCGCCGCCTCCGCCGCCGGCGTTTCCCTTTCCACCCTTTGGTTCATTTCCACCTCTGTTCAGGCCGGCGACACCTCCGCCTTCGCCACCGCCACCATCTCTTCCATTAACATTACCACCCTTTCCGTTCCCCCCATATCCCTTTGCTTCACCACAACCTCCACCACCTCCTCCTCCTCCACCACCTCCGGCGTTTTCCTGGACAGACCCTGGAACTTGGTTCCCTCCTCGGCCTCCCACGTCTCCTCCGTCACGACCATAATGCAAAAGCTTCAATTATGCATGCCAATTATTACTATTATTATTATTATTATTACTGTAGCAAAAATGTATAAATAAGTTGTGTTTTTTCTTTTTATCTCTTGTTACATAAATGATAGAATAAGCTATTTGTTATAGAGAAATTATGGTTCGATTTCTTTGTGTTGAGAACTGGTAATTCCATATAAACTTATTTTAGTGGTGATAAATGATGGATCCATAAAAAAAATCCATTGAAGGCATACGATGACGAGAATGTGTCAGAAAAAAATCTAATAATATGATAAACAAGAAAAAAAATATGTTAGAAATATATAATATATAAGAATTAACCGCTGATTTCTTCTTAAAATGAAAGGAAATTGTAGTAATAAATGAACTAAGAATTAATCACAAGTTCTCAAATTAACTACTCCTTGTGAAAATAAATTATTACAGAATGTCATGGTCTCGCTGACCTGGGACGGAGCTAGCTTGATGCTAGGGGGGGCCATGGCCCCCTAACATTTTGAGATATTATAGATAGTAATGTATATTATTATATAGATATTTAAAATATATGATATGACCTCTTTAATTTTTTGAACTTGACATAATTAAATTCCCTAGCTTCTAGACATAATATATATATAGTAATATATCAAAAATATATAGTAAGACCCTAATTTTGTGAATTTGAGATAACGATAGAATATAATTTATAAAAAAATTGTAATGTATGTATATGTATATAGAATAATACATGAATTTATGCAAATATAATGTATGTAGTAATAATTTTGACTCCTTTCTATAGCTAATCAAATTAATTAATTAAGTCATAACAAAATTACTTACATGTATTTTTCTTTAACATCATATACACAAAAAGAAAAAAAACTATGCACAGTGAATAATAAAAAGATACTTTACTTTAAATACAATAATGTTTATAATTGTAAGTTATTTTTTCATATATATTATTCATAAAGCAAAATTCTTTCTTAATTTGATTAAAATTTTGATATATACATATATGCATTTTATTTTCTCACATACTACCCCCCCCCCCCCCCCCCCCCTTAAATTCCCATCCTGGCTCCGTCCCTGTCGCTGACTACATATTGTGAGCTTTGGAACAATCACTCTCCATTTACCAAGTTAATCCCACAATAAATCAATTGTGTTTGGACTTGTGTTTTGTGATAATTCTAAGCAAAGGATGCATATTGATTATAAATTATCATATTAATTGTAAAAGTCTCCTTTCAATTACAACAATTGGAAGGAGATAACACTCAATCGTGACATCAATGAAATCAAAATATAACTAAAGCGTCAGGGATAATCGAATTCAGCTAGAAGTATGTATAATCAAGCAAAATCGCATTACAGGAAACACTCAAAATAAAGAAAAAAGTAAGAAGTTTTTTTCCTTTCTGATGAAACGAAATTAAGAAGTCATGGCATTAATTATGAGCACCAAACATCTTGCATACTACTCCAAAATGTGATCATAAGATGACTACTATGTCTCATATTACAAAAATAGAAAATTATATAAAACTTGCACAATAAAAAGCTTTATAACCTAGAGTACAAATCCTAACAATGCCACATATGAATGAGGAAGTGGATGGTTAAAAAATGAACAAAAATACAATAAAAATACTTAAATTATTGAACCTTCTAGGCTGGGTCTATTGTTTGTTCAATATTTTTACACATATTCTCTAAGCTTGTGAATCCTCTGCCTCAAATTACGATAGTGCAAAATATTCTCCATCTTTCAACATACCTCAGACAGAATTTTACAAATTTTGTAGTGTCACTCTTCTTTGCATTGTCGAAATTATTAACTGGCCCTCAAATGAAGAATGGCAAGGATGTATCCACCTCACATATCGTGACTAACGCTCTTTCTAACCTCCAGAATTGCATAGCTAATGTCACTTCCTAGTACTTGTAAGCCCCAAGCATGATTTTGAGAAACGGCCGGGCCGGTTCGACCGTTTCAACTACGAATCGGCCGGCAATCCGATTTGATTTTGCTTGAAAATAAAAAATGGTTAAAAACTGAATTGAACCGGGTTGAATCGGGAAAGATTCAATCCTATTTTTTTATTTTTGCATTAAAAGAAGCAAAATTAGAAAGTTAATTAATAGAATCAAGTGTAAAATGGAAAGTGAAAACTGATCCAGTTGGATTTTTATTTTTGCATTAAAGAAAATGTAAAATTGCAATTTAAATGATAGAATCAAATAAGAAAGGAAAGGAAATTAATTAATTGTGAACAGAGTAAAGAAAGGTGATGGCGTATAAATATAATGAGAAATTTAAGGAGAATAATGAAGTGAGAAATTTAAGGAGGAAAGGAGGAAGTGAGAGAAAAAAATGAAAATAATTCAATGAAAAAATAGAAAGGAGAAATAATTTAATAGAAAGATATGAAAAAAAAGCAAAGTTATTGATAGAAAACAAAAATAAATGATACCAATGGGACAAAAATAAAAGAATAAAAATATTGTTAAATAAGAAAATGTGAGGTCAATGTCATTCATAAGTTTTTCTTGATACATTTTGTTAAATAATATATTCAAATTTTCTATATTTACATTATAGTAAATTTAAATAAAATTAAATCATTCAACTTTATACCTTTTAAATATAAAGAACATGAAGTTCAAGAATTAACATAAATTTTCATATTATTTTAATATAATGAACCTACATTTTCTTTCTCTATTAAATTTATACAAAATTAGAATATATTTTGGATATATTTATTTTAAAATTAGTGAAAATATGGTTTAGAAAATAAGATATTTAAATTAATGTTCAATATTAAAAATATATGTTGTAAGTATTCTATATATTCTTTTTAGAGTATTATTCATAATATATCTTTGAAATTTTAAAAAATAATATTGTAATAGAAATCTGGTTCAATCCTGTTGAACCGATTAAACCGATCGAACCACGACCCAATTAGCATGCTGGTTTGACATCCGGTCTGGTTTTAAAAACATTGCCCCAAGTTCCATGAGCATGAAATACCAGCAATCATTGTCAAAGGATTTTCACCGAGAGTGTCCGCTTGGTACATATGTGTTGTTGGAGTGACCATTTATATGGTGTCCTTCCTCCCACCATAGGTGCCAATGTGTGGGCCATCCCCAGTAATCCCAAGGTGGTAATGTCAAGGGTTATGTCCAAATTCCCTTGGGAGTTGGGACACCCCATATGATAGATGGAAGTCAAACATTTAGCTCATCAAAGATTAGGAGAGTACCATTTTGCTTGGTCATTTCAAAGCGGATGTTTAATAAGTCATTTATTGATTTGATAAAGCCAGAATTTTCTTCAATTGGTAAATGGATAACAACCTCAAACTTATCCTTGTGGGTGTCTAAAAGATTTTTATTGTCTTAATATCATTGTAGGGGGGAGGTCAAAGTTTTCTATGTTGCACCTCTTGAAATGTAGGGGGAGTCAGGAAGACCAAGTACTGGAATTCCATTTTTTTTGGGGAAAGTGAATTCATTGATATTAAGTTACTCCATTGAAGTTTTGAGTACAAAAATTGAGTAAGACACGAAGGTGGACTGCCTAGCCAAAAATTGTCACTATGATTCGTGCGATCAAAATGCGCAAGATAGTTAGCATTGTGGGTGCGATAAGATACAATAGTAGTATGAATAGCCGTGATAACCTCGCTGATATCAACAATGATTCCCCTCAATCTCCATGGGCAGTTTCGCTTGTTGGTGATGATGTGAGCTAGGGACTCGGAATCTGAGTATATTTGGATGTGTGAGAGCCTAATCTCCTTGCATTTTCGTAGTCCAATAAGCATAGCTTGAGTTTCAATCTTGAGTACGGAGTCTATCATCATGGTACCAGTTCCTGCAAAAAAAAAAGAGACATTGTGAGAGAGGGT
Source organism: Pontederia crassipes (assembly GCA_030549335.1). Taxonomy (NCBI): domain Eukaryota; kingdom Viridiplantae; phylum Streptophyta; class Magnoliopsida; order Commelinales; family Pontederiaceae; genus Pontederia; species Pontederia crassipes. The sequence goes on along the minus strand of CM060193.1, from coordinate 69,322,151 downwards.
TAAGCATCCTATACCCCTACCCCAGCAGACTCGTATGAGCCATCTGAGCTAAAGACAACCCAGTGCTGGGATGGGGGCTCCCATCGGATCCGCAAGTGTGAATCTTGGTGCCTCAAGTGCGTGGGCACCAGCATAATCATGGAAGCCAGCCAAAGTCCTTTCCTAAACCTTTAACGTGAAAGAGTCAGCATGGCCATAATAGTACCCTTCAAATACACAAGCAAGGCATAGTATGCTCGCTCAAGCTCCCATGCCGAATTAACAAAACGGATCATCCCAACACTTGGCACAACTAAGATAACCATCTCAGCCAAAGTGCTTTTTGACACATAAAGAACTCCAAAGCTTGTGCCTTTCATAAGGGTCTCAGTCAAGGCATTCACCTAAAAATTAAGACAATACAAAAGCTTCAAGAACAATGAGATAAGAAAACAATAGCAATAGATAAGAATAATGTGATTTATCTACGCATTTGTGATTTTAGACGAGCATAAGATGTCATCTTCTTAGCATCAAATTACAACATGTATCTACCAGATCAAATTTAAATAGCCAATGGTAACATTAGCAAAAATTGCACTAGAAAGCTAACTCGTGAATAAAATAATTTTAAAATATTCAATGCAAATCCAGGGTTGTCATCTAGACACCAATAGACCAAATCAGGACCCATGATCCATGCATCCTTATTCACTGATTTTTTTTAGGGTACCTTGTTTACTGAATTTTAATGTCAAATTGTGCAAAACTATGGTGTACATCCCACAGTTCAAAATCCATCTATCATAAGACACCTTGCAAGAATAGTGAGGTGCGACCAACAATCATAGTGAAGTTGATTGATTATGTAAAATATTTACTCGTCATATGAAAATAATATTGCAAATGGTATATAATGCAATGTTGTCACGACCGAATCGGACAACGAATCGGAAAAGGCTCCGTTTTAGATCGGACCGGTTAATAATAAAATATTATTATTTAATATAATCCATCAGATTTAGATATGTACCAAAAAAATAAACACAATAAGTTAAAGGATTGTAATGAAATAACATCATAATACTTTAAATGCTAAGTATTAACAAAATAATAGACATTAATAACTAACAACAAGCCAACAAGTTCACGTATCTATAACTTCAAGTTCACAATCACATCCCATAACTTCAAAATTAAAATTTAAAGTTCACAATCACAATCTATTCTTTCGATCCTGCCAATCATCACCCATGATAGTGCAACCGGTTTCTTTCCAAGCACTTCTAAAAGTTTCAACCAATAATCCTACCTCATTTTTTATATCATATAATAACTTGATTTTAATAGAATGATAAGAAGGTCCTTTGTATCCCGAACCAATAGCAGCAATAGCGTCTATCATTGGTTGATAATAAATTGAATTTGCATAGTTAAATGAAATACAATAATCATAAAAAATCTAGCATAAGCCAAATCAGCTCGATATATAGCATCTTTACTTGCCAAAGCACTTTTAATGGAAGGTTCTGCGCCAGGACTTGTCCTTGGAGAAAAAAAACTCGTTGCATTTATTATTTCCTTTCCTTTCCCTTTTGCTTGATTAGAAGTTATTGTGACTTGTTCTTATGAACATTGTGCATCCATGTGTAGCTATTGATTAGAATTTTCTTCATCACTTGATCAAGTGTTCTTTTCTTGGATGTTGATGCTGCTTTCAATTGCTCTCCAAGAAGATACCTCACCTCATAGCTAACTTTAGAACAATGCATTACATCTCCTTTTTGTCATGCTAGATGCATCTTCATTCCACGTATTCCCCCACCTTTAAAAACTTTTGCACAATATAAACATTTTAACCACTTTTTTCCTTCGCCATCATAACAAATTTGACAATGTTCCCATGCAACATCAAATTTTAATCTCACTGATTGAGTACAACCAATTACAGACTGGGTGCTCGTTGCTACAGTTTGAGAATCACCAGCACTACTTCTAGCAGATGCCATAATTGAATTCTACATTATATATTATATAATAAAGACAATATAATTAGTAATTAGTAATCACAGTAATATAATTAGTCACAAAAATATAATTAGTAATTAGTAATAACCGCAAAAAATTAGTAATCACATTTCCAACAAAGGTCAAACCACATTTTATAATATAATCAGTAATCACAGCATTTACAAAATGTCAAAAATCATCACATTCTACAATTTAATCAGTGATCACATGCAATATAATAATCGCATTTTACAATATTAATCACAATAATATAATAATCACATTAATAATAATTCAATTATCTAGGTCAATTCAATTAACATTGTGACTCTATGTCGGACAAGGGCAGCAGAACTACAAAGCATTTTTTGCTGTTGTGACTAGAAGTGAGCTTGAACAATCCTTCTGGCTTTGCGACTGCCGAAGAAATCGCTGGAGCCCGGAGTGTCGGAGAAATCACTGGAAAGTAGAGCTTGAGCGGCGCTCGTTCTATTGGTCGGAGGCATCTTCCTCCTCCGACAAGCTGCCCATCGCCGCCACTTTGACTAGGAGATGCAGAAGGGAGGGAGGCCTAAAGTGCGGAGATCATCGACGACAGTCAAAGTCGAATGGAAAATTGGAAATAAAAGCAAATGAAAATTGGAAATAAAAGTGTGGAGATTGTCGAATGGAAAATTGAAAATAAAAGCAGAGAAAAACGAATTGAACCTTTTGGTTGGCCGTAGGAGATTGTCGACGACTGTCAAAGTCGCCCAGGAGATAGCTCGCAACCGTCAAAGTTGCACAGGAGATCGTTCGCTGTCGTCAAAGTCATGCAGGAGGTCGTTTGTCGCCGCAGGAGATCGTCGACGGTCCCCACTTCACCGTCGTCGTAGATCGTTCGCCACTTCGCCGCCGCCGCAGATCATTCGCCACAGTCGCAATTTGTTCGCCGTCGCAGGAGATCGTTCGCCACTTCGTCGTCATCGCAAATCGTTCGCCGCAGCAACAAATTGTTCGTTGCCGCTAGATTTGTTTAGGGTTATTTTCTATGTATATTGTAGAGTGTAGACTGTAGTGGAGGCGAGTCGTGATTGTTTTGGCCCTTTTGGATTTGGGTTTTGTTTTTTTTTCTGAACCAACTGGTCCAATGAAATGCGGTTTGATCTAGTTTTTCCTAGTTTTATCCAGTTTTTGACCGGTTTTGACTGGTCTAATCCGGTCCAATATCCTTCGATTTTAGGCCTTCCATTAGGCCGTGCTATCGATCGAGATCGGACCGGTCGGACTGGCCGGTCCGGTCCGATCGTGATAACACTGATATAATGTGCAACCTCTATTTCAATCCAATATCAAGAAATCATATTATTTGTCTTGGAGAGTTTATTCCACTAAGATCCATGCTTGAAGATTTGAAATAGGATAACTGCCATAATACGACTTGAACAACATTTGTGAATTAGGGATAATAATTAAGGATAAGGAGTAAAAATATTTGCATGGCCAATGATGGAAGGTTCCCATGAACCAACTTAGTCAATGTACTCGACTACTCATTACCATCAACATCCCACATATGCAAACCCTCAACAGCACCAAAAGTTATGGACTGTCCACCAACAGATTTAAAGGCACGAAACATGTGAATTCACACCTCCAAGCATCAACTATTTGAACCAATCATATATACATCAACAAAGTTCAACAAGTCATGAAAGCATATTTTTGTTTGAGAAATTTAAGAAAAGATGTGTCGAGTACATGGTACTAAAAACTGGATGTCAGTGCAATAAATAAAAAAAATTTAATTTTTGTGAGAAATTAACCCCCTTCCTCCACCTCCGAAAAAATTACTTCATAGCTTTTAACATCAAAGTTGAAGTTTACATTCACTCCCTACAATAAGATGGTAAGTTACATCCAAGATGTCAATGCAACAAATAATGTATGTGAGAAACAAGTTTATGATTATTGTATCAAATTATGCAATTCACGAGAAAGGATTTATCTTAATTCCATTCCCCAAGTAGTTGCATGCTTCCAATTGTAATAAATGATCAAAATCCCATCCAAAAAGCACAATGACTAGGATAAATAGTGCAAAAAAGCAACATTATAGCAGTACAAGAATGGGATCATCGCCCCAATGTAAAGCAAAATAGGATAGAACAAAGGCGTGTAGCATCCCAATTCCCAATGAAGAGGCATATCCCCATAAAGCTCATTGAACGACTAAGCATAGAGAACATATGGGTGGAATGCCAAAGACGATGACAATATCGATTGTTTTAGCCAAATAGAGGACAAAGATACTACCTTTCCGGCATTAAAGATCTCCTCAAACTCTTGAAAGTTAAAATTCTTCTTGCGAGGGAGACGGCGCACTGCATGATGACCCTGGAGGAGGGAGAGATAGTGCAACAACTCTGGGTACCGGACCAAGTCGATAACCCTCAGAGGAGGGCATGTTTATAACTCTATGGAAGGCGCTCTCTTCTTTCTCTCTCTCTCTCTCTCTCTCTCTCTCTCTCTCTCTCTATATATATATATATATATATATATATATATATATATATATATAACTCACAGGTGGAGAAATAACAAAAAAGAAACAAAGAACAAAAGAAAATAATGGACTTCCAAGGTAGTTTTGGAATTCCAAGCTCAAACCTATTCCAACAATGTAGGGCCTAATGGGCCTAATAAAACGCCATACAGCAATTCCTTCTCAAGGTAAAAGGATTTGTTTTTTTTTTCTCTTTTTCTTGCTTCTATTTGGCATTAAGGGTATTAAAAAAGTTGAGTAAATTCTAGAAAAGGACATCCAATTCATAATAAGATTATTAAACTTTAATTTATGATCATCAAACTTTAATAATTTTATAGTCATGATCATCTTATAAGAGGGCCTTAATTGAAAATTTCATAAAGGATCCATGGGGCCATTTTTATTTATTATGTATTTCATTCTGTTTGTATGCATCTTCATATGTGAATTTATTGTACTTTTTTTCATTTGTATTTTTGTTTGTTTGTATTTTATTTTGTACGCATGAGGTAATGAATGTATGTATCTATATAGTGTGCTTGTGTGTTTCATGCATGTATGGGTTGCTTTCCTTCTTCATGAATGGGGTGAATGATGCTTTGTTTGCATGGAATTCATTTGACGTTTTTTATTTCAAAGAATTCATTTGACGTTGGAGTTGAACCCTTGCCGACCTCTTTGAATATGACCAAATTTCCAGCTGGGATATCTTTATACATTTCTAGCTACTTGACATTTAACACTTCATTTTTCTCCATTTGTTTTTTAATGGTTGGTTTAAACTTTAAAGGAAAGAAAAAGAAAGAAAAGGGAACTTCCTTTGACATGAGAGAGGTCCAAAGTGGTAGTGTGATTAGTCCAACTAATATTTGCGCAGGCAATACAATTTTGAGGAATGTGTCACTTCATCTTCCATACTCGTCCTTTGGAGCATGATGAACCAAGAACACACCACAAAGCCACTGACTCAAGTATCACTCTCTTAACTTTGAACGTTTCTTTGTTGTCTTCTGTTCACGAAAACTTTTGATCTCATTCACCATTTCTGCAAAAGCTTTCTCATCTACCAAAACGAGGCTTGGTTCTAAGCTTGTCTCGCATGCATTGCATTGCCATGTCACGTTGCCACCTTAATTCCACCTTTTCAAATGGAAGCATCAACACGCTTGGCACGCATTCCTAACTCGCCTTCTAAAAGATTTGCGTCATCAACAACCACCCACTAATCCTAATTAGTCTCAAGAAGCTCTTCGTTAATTATTATAATCTTTGCCGACTACCCACTCCATCTTTACATAATTAGTTAAATAGTGTTCATCTTGTCGGATGAAGCAAAAAATAAACTCAGAAAGTAACAATCTAGCAAGAAAAAAAAGAAGGTTTATGGTAATTCTATAAAGATGTCAGTAAATGATTCCCTCTCATTTGAACAAATGTTTCTTAAATGAATTTTCTGTATACAAATCACTTAGGCCTATTAGGTATGGGGATAATGCATAAGAACAAGGTATTATTCTCACTTTTGTTGTCAAATATTAGTTTTGCAAATATGTGAATTCCACATTAATAATTGTAGAACAAAAAAATAATAGAGATGAATTTATTCTTACCTCACCCAAGAACATCAATATTCTCATTTGTTTCTATGAGAACATGTTCTACAACTCATTAACCTTTTATTAAAATCGGTGTACTCGAAAAGTCCCTTTGAGCTTCTCAGTGCCTAAATTCATATCGAAACAGACAAGGACACAATTGAAAGAAACCAAAGATTTAGTGGGGATTAACAAAGACAAGGAAGGCCATTGGTGATTAATTAAATTAATTAATTATACTTTGCGAAGGCCGCCAAATTAGAAGGTTGAAACGTGGGTCACGAGTGGGTCGAAAGAGGAAGGCAACTGGGGACATCGATCATGCATATATAACATGCTAATTAATGATGATGATGGTGATTAACACCATTCAGCAGCACATGCAATTGGTCACGATTAATTGTCGCCACTTACAAAGAGCTCCTAATCGTCAAGCCCCGACACTGTTTGCTGTTAAAGAAAGAGGAAGCATTTTTTAAACGTCGGCATCAATCCAAAGAAGAAGACTTTGAGCTCTTTTTTCCCCCCCTTGAAAAAGAAATGATGTCGGCATTTTGCCACGGGAATTCAACATTTGCTGCATCATGCCTAATATTTTAGATAAGTTATCAAATGACGAGTACACCTCGATGTTGGCATCGCTCGCAAATATGTTGCCCACGTTGCACCGCTTTGTGAGGATGCCAAATTAATGCAAAGACACAATTGGTCCTAAATTGGATGATCCTCGTTAAAGGAAATGAAAAAAAAAGGAAGGGGAGAAAATTTCCCTCCTCTGCGCTTCAAATCGGAGTTGAAAAAAAAAAGACAGGAGAATGGAGGGCCCTTCTTCTAAAGTTTAATTTAAACTAGAAGAAAGTTTTTTTTTCTTTTCCCTCCCTTTTCTTACCTCTCTTTTCCTTTCATCCAAACAAAGACTTAATTTTTGTAATCTAAAATAATACAAACTTTAAATTAATTTTATTAATAATATCTTGAATCCTACTTCTGAAATTCATCTGGACCCAAACTCTAAAATAAAAAAAAATCTGTCTAACATATTATGTATATTTTCTTATTATTAAATTATTAAAAAATTAACTTATTTTCTTATCATAAGATAAGTATTCTAATTCATTATATAAAACTTCAGTTGGTTTGTAATTTTTATCATCTATTAAACGGTGTGTCTATATAAACTTTTTAGAGGGTCCAAAGAAAAACTAATCTGATCTTATAATCCTCTTTTGTTTCTTTCATTTAATAAACTCTGTGACGCCTTAAATTTCTCGGATTTTCTAGATGCATCAGAAATCCTAACAAATTTAAAAGACAAACTTCCTCCTAAAAGTTGAGGAGTTAATTATCCATACAAAGAGCCGTGATAGAAATTTGAATTTATGTTGTAGTGATATTATTATTTTTTACCATAGTAAAAAAATTAGACTATAAGTCAAAGCAAAATGAAAGTTCCAAGGTATTATTAATTGTGTTTATTTGTGTTATAGACTCACAAAATTTGCATGATGTATATATATAAAAAAAAAGTGTCGAAAATAATGCCTAGCAATAGGAAATGCTAACAACTAGCTAAGGTTGATTGCAGATATATAATTAAATTTTCACACATCAATGCGATGCAGGACAGCAGGATATCTAGTTGAGCGGACATTGAGTTTAAGGCGACCAAGTTGATGAGCCAACAAAAGAACATGGAACAATGCACGTCGGTTGTAAGTCGAACGCATGCATGCATGCATGCATGCAACCAACCATCGTCGTTGGAACATGGCTAATTACACTTTGCCTTCACTGCTACTAATCCCTGCCTGCCTGATGACTGCTGGCCTGGCAGCAGCTTTCGGCCAACGCGGTGCACAAGGGACTGATAAGATGGATATGTCTTTAATGACAATCTAATCCAAGTCCGAGACCAGTGCATGGTGTGGTGAATCATGCAAAGACACGACAACTGATACCTACGTGTTTTCTTTCTTACAAGTATTTTTATTTGTTTACAAGTATTTACGTGTTTTCTTTCTTACAAGCATTAATTGTAGGAGGAGGATGTGGTGGTACTATTACGGCTGAGGTCACTTTCAAAATTGGGCATGCAACGATTACTGTGCCCTCCATTTTCCATTCTCATGAAACATCTCCCGAAGAAATCCGAGGCCAATCTTCTTGGGAGCTTCAAGACGAACAAACGAAAAAAAAGGACACGGCAGAAGAATAATTGGAAAGATTAGGGGAAGACTTATATCATTTGAAAATTATATTGAGACGAAATAGAAAGAAAAAGATTGCATGATATCTTTTGTAAACAAACTTGAAGAAATCACGTGATATCTTTATACATGTTAATCAACCAATATAAGCATTTTTCGATCAAAATTCAAATTTGGAGATAAAAAATGTTTTGTGCAGGAAAAGGTTTGCTCCTTCGGTACACGATAACATGAACAACTAGAGCAGCTGAAACAGGGATCCATATAATTGCAAAAAGGAAAAGATACGTTGGGAGGGGAGAAACTGCTAGACAAACTTCACGGTATGCAACGGAAGGACGCTTTTCTAGAAGCGACAAAAAATGGCAGAGGAAAGAGTCGACAGATCAAAAAGACGTAATGAACAACTCCTCAGCTCCAAACCTATCTCCAAAGGTTTGTTCATATTCATATTGGTTAAATATATATAAAAGAGGAGATTATTTACATAGACGTGAGCGCTGGAATAACATTGCAGCTAATAAGGGTCAGAAGAAAGGAAAATACCACACTCGCAGCAGGATATCACTATAAAAGTCATCATAATCCAAGTATACAAACAATAGAAAGTATCAGGTTCTGTACAAAAGATGGCTTAGTATGCCCATCAAAATAACTAATATGATTTTCACAACAAAACATTTCAATCTCCTCAGCCTCCCATGATTACCGAAAATCTTTCTTCATATTCTTTTCCATATATGTACACCACATTTCAAATTATTACACAGGCACACGTGACCCAATCACCATAACTAAACAAGCTCATTAAACTCTAGCTAATACACAACACGCGCAACACAACTCCACAAGCAAAAAAGACACTGCAGTCACTCTCCATATAGCCCACCCTTCCCTTTCTTTTGTCACTCTCTATCGTCTGTAATCCTCTACAACAGCAGTCCTTTTCTGTACCAAAAAAGTTACAGTAAGTACAATTGGAAGGAAAGAAAGTGGTTGGTCCGCATCAGCAGCGCGATAACAGCGGCAGCCATCAAAACTTTAATAATCTGATCTCTTCGGCCAGCTTCAGTGGGTGCATGAGTGCCCTCAGGGAGCGCAGGAGGCGGAGGTAACGGAAAGAGGGTAGCGGAAGGAGTTGGCGTACTGGAAGGAGAGGGAGGAGCCCGGGGGGAGAGGGCGGCCATCGTTGAGGAGGCAGTCGTCGTAGCCCAAGCGGCGGAAGACGCGGGGGTTGATGAGGCGGGCGGAGCTGAACCAGCCGCAACTGAGGTGGATGTGCGCCATGCTGCAGGCCCCGGCGCCGGCTGCGCAGACGTTGAGGACATCCACGGTGTAGGTGGGGATGCCGTTGGGCATCGGTGACGTCGCACCCTGGTGCACCACGATGTCGTCCTTGCTGCATTCGTCCCCAATCCGGTCCGTCCTCTTGGACGAGGACGCAGACGATGTCGATGACAAACCTGTCGAAAAAAGATTCTCATTAATTTGCATTTCAAATATACACTACGATTTTCCACTAAACAGAATCACCGCGTTTATAATAATGGAAATATTCTTCAAGAAATATAATAATATCCAAGGCTGCAGATCATACGGCCATCCATATTCAAATGAAAGCTCTTGTTTATTAAAAAAACTGGGCATAAATGGACTGAAGCATATACGGAATTCTTCCACGTAAATAATGGTCGTGCCGGCCGAATTCTCCCACGGAGATGTTGACCGTACGGAGTAACACGTGAAATGTAAAACAAAGTGGGTTTATTTATATACAGAAAGCAATTTACAATTTTCAGATACAGAAAATATGTAGGAGAAATGCGGTGCAGGAAGAATATAAAGTTAAATAACTACTAATCTCACAACTGTTAAGACTATAAATTTAAATATACCAATTTGTTCTAAGGTCTGAAGGGGAATTGATAACACAATCCATGCAACAATCAAACAAGTCATGGATGTACAAAGAGAACACATTGGATGTAACTATTGCAATAAAACGGGAAGACTTGAAAACATCGTCCCTGCCATATGCAAGCCACACCTTTGTAAAAAAAACAATGACAGGCGAAAGAAAAAAGCATGGCCGCATGGGAGAGGGAGAAGAAAAAGGAACAAACTGTCAGAAAGACAATACAACTAATGCGATCGATGGATCAGAAACGCCCACCCCTCACTGCCATGGTAGACACATAATACGATATTTACTGCTGTATCATCACATATAACACAACATGAACAAAAATTAACAGACTTCATAGCGTAACCATATTTGTAGGAAAAGATTAACCATATTAACTTAAATCCTTAATTTTCCTTCACTATGTTGAGTTCAAGCCCTACGAGTGGCAAGATGACGAATCGAAACAATTTTGTTCATACCATTTTTTGTTCCGTCATGGCGGCGACATAAAAAAAGTTGCTCCACCCCACAAAAACACACTCTCTCTCTATTACTACCCCAACCGGATATTCCAGTGCCCCCACCATTCGCCGGGACCACACCGCCGCTCGCCACCGCCCCCCTCCCCAACCAGAGGACAAAGGCCTTGCGATACGGTGGACACGTGTTAACTAACAAACGGTGTGCAATGATGATGACTAAATGCAAACCGTTCGATAAGAACATGAGGGAAGGAACATATTAGGCATTATACCTCCTGAATCCACTTGGAGAAGCTTGCGGTTGGAGACGGCGCGGGCGAGGGAGCACCGTCCGTCGAATCCGGCGCCGGAAGAAGTCTGATGCATTGGTATTCCGATCAGTCCTCTGGAATGAAAACCTACACACAAATCGATCTCTAAGAACAAAGACGGGGACAAATGCCACAATTCGAATTTAAAAAGGAGAAAATTAGAGGAAAGTTTTTGTAGAACTTTTTATAAAAAAAAGGAAAAAGACGGAGATTCCTCAGAGATGATTCGGTCATGGTGTTCGGTAAAATACCAGCACGATAATGTACAAAGCATTCAAAACCCTCTAACGCATTCCGTTTTCTTGACAAAAAAAAAAGGAAGAAAAGAATTACTAGCGCATTAAACAATTCAAACTCCAAATGGAAAACAACAAAATCCAAACGATCCCAAGGCGACAGAAAGTTATATAAAGTTCAAAAGAACAAAGTTACGCGGAAGGGCGAAGGAAGAACACATACCGGAGTGGAAAAAGGCGAGGAAGAACATAGCCGCCGTCACGGACACCGAAACCGATACGGCCGCAGCCGTGGCCAGCGGCGAACTCCGACTGCAAGAGCAGCTCATCTCAGAAACGAGGATCCAAGACACTGACTCCCGAAAGTCCGATGCCGAAACCCTAGTCGTGTCTACTTCTCCGTCGTCGCCCGCCGCTACAAACCTAGACAACAACAAGTATGAGAGGCCACTCGAGATTTATACAGAAGCACACGGTGAAGACTGAAGAGGCAGATGAAAATGCGGAATTGACTTGGAGAAGCAATCAAGAAAAGCGCCTCGGATACAGTGTCGTGAAAGATCGAAAGGAGCTCAAGGGAAACACAAAACATTGGGGAGGGAGAGAGACGCAAATGGAATGGCGAGGGGATGGTGAGACTTGAGAGGCCGAGCTCGTCATCGCGCTCAAAAGTCTTGCCGTTTCAGGCATGTTTACCAGGCACCAAACCCGTCTCGCCAAACGAGGAGGACGCGGCGCCTCACGACCTGGCGCTCCTCTCGGCCGTGCGCTTGTCTACGAGACCACAAACAGCCTCGATGGGCGCGCGCACCGCCGCGACTGAGGAGGGGCTTCCCCGGTCGCTTATGCCGCAAATGGACGCGCATGACAACGAAGAATGATGCATGAAAACTGATAAAAAATGGATGGAGAGAGAGATGTGTGTGACTGAGTGAGAGAGAGAGAGAGAGAGAGAGAGAACCTGGTGCAGAAGGAGGCAGCTCGAGCTATCGCTCGCTTGTATGTTCGGCTAGAGGGAGAGACGCACGCTATTTATACTCGCGAAGGGACCAATATGTTTCTTCAATATATGATAAAAAAAACTACTTTTTTTTTGGAAAACTGAAATAGTTGGTGTCTTATAACTGGACCTACTATGTTGATTTATTTGCTGGAATGCCCCTACGACGTCATGGGCTCTGTTGCACCTTGCAAGGAAGGGCCAGGGGTCCATTGGCCGAAAAAAAGACGCCGGTTCCCAATGAGTGGAGATCAGGGTAGGGTGGTGTAATATTACTGGACGATTAGGGACATGATGGGGGTAACATGTGGCCCCAAGCCAAGCGCTTTAACGATCGGCGATAACATATCAATAACGCCCGAGGGTTGTGCCACGTGCGGTGCCATTGTAGGACGACGTCGATCCAAACGAAATGAACACCATAATTTGTTTAACTATTTTGTTGGCCAATATTTATTGTTAATTTTATATGATTTAAGAAATAAAACGTGCGTGCAATGAACTAATTATAAATATGTGAGGCATAATCCCACTATTTGTATGTTATGATATTCATTATTTTATTTAAATATATGGAAAAATAAAACGCCATGCACACTCGCTCCGATCAATTTCTTCTTCTTTAGATTCTATTGTATTATTAAATATTTATTATTTTATCTTTGCAATCTTTTTTTTCGGATACAAAAAATACTTAGCAATATTATGTTTGTTATATAAAGAATATAAATTCGAAGATAGGTATACAAGATTATCAAACAACAACAAAGTCTTATCCCACTAGGTGGGATCGGCTAAATAATAATTTAAAATTATTTAATTAAATTTGGTCATGAACCAATTACATTTTAATTATTAAATATAAAATATATATACAAAAGATCATTATTTTTAAAAAAATACAGAAATATTTGGTCATATAATCAACAAAATAAATTTATTAAAGGTTGTTAAATGTTTTTTTTTATAAATCAGTTTTTTCCAAAATTTCTTTATATATTTAATAAAATATATCACTCCATTCTTTATATATTCTGATAAAATATAAACTTGTAGTTATTAAAGGTTGTTAAATGATTTTGTTGTTCATCTTGAGGTTGGCAGGTTGACGTTTCATCTTCTCAGATATTCTAGTAAAACAATATAACAATCTATGAGGAGTGGGGATTATGACATTAATTTAATAAGAGGATATAATAGTCCAAATGGAATGGCAATTATGGACATTAAGGACACCCTTCCATCGATATGACAAAACTACTAATTTTTAATCCAATAGTAAAATTCGTATGCAGAATAATCAAATCTTGTTTTAAAAAAATGTCACTATAAAATAAATGTGCAACTATTTTTCTTGTTGCATCCTGTCTCCGCTACCATGATGTCAGGGTATTACATTTTATGTAAAACTTTATATTAACCTCATTTTGTCCCCAAATGATGGGATATCCTGATTATAGTGTGCAAGAAAATAGAATAATTATGCCTTACTCGACATCAATGTTTAATTTATAAAAAAATTAATTTTCAAGCTTTTAGTTCAACCGACATTAAATTTCATAACTTTCTATTTTCGTTTTAAATCTCTTATTTTTTTTTCTATGATCTTCTAGCTATTCTTTTTATCAAACTCTATTACCACTATAAGAAAAACGCTGGGTAATCAGCTCAAAAACCGTCGGTAATACAATTACTCACAGTTTTTCAGATGAAATCAATCCGTCAGAAAAATGCTGCGACGGTTAAAAAAAATTGTCGGTAATTGCGATGGTTTGGACCGTCGAAAAAGTTCCGGCGGTTCCGACCGTCGAAACTTTTTGACGATTGTGACCGTGGAAAATTTCGGCGGTTCCAACTGTCGAAAATTTTCGACGGCCGCAACTGTCAAAACTTTCGACGGTCGTCGCAACCGTCGATCTTTCCAACCGTCACAAAGAATTTTTTAAAAATAAAAAAAATTAGCGGCAGGATCCGAACGCCTGCGGCCGGATCCGGCCGCCCGCGACAGGATCCGAACGCCTGCGGCCGGATCCGGCCGCCCGCGGCCGAACGGTCGGATCCGGCCTCTAGGGGCCCGATCCGGCTGCCAGCGGCTCGATCTGGTCGCAGGTGTCTGTCGGCGACCGATTCGGGCGTAGGCGGCTGGATCCGACGCCAGCGGCCCAATCTGGCTGCCCGATCCGGCCGCAGGCGGTTGGATTCGGCGCCAGCGGCCGAATCTGGCCGCCCGATCCGGCCGCTGGCGGTCGGAGAGAAGGAGAGAGAGACGCTGGCGAAGAGAGAGACGCTGGCAGGACAGGTCGCCGACGGTCGACGCTTGACGTCCGGCCAGAGGCTCGCCGGCCGAGAGAGGGAAAGGGAGAGAGAGGAGAGGTGGAAAGAAAATTGGGTTATTATATATATATATATATATATTTATAAGTGGAAAGATGAGAAAAAGTGGGATAACGAAATTTTAATTACCGACGGCATTGGCCATCGGAAAAGTAATTATTAATTATTTTTAAAGTTACCGACGGTTGTGATCATCGAAAAATATTAATTTATATATAATGATTATTTTTTTATTTTACCGATGGTTTGAACAGTCGATAATTATTACCGACAGTCGAAACCGTCGGTAATTGCGACGGTTTGGACCGTCGATAATTATATTAATAAAATAATCCTCATACGATATTATTATACATTTACCGACAGTTACGACCGTCGAAAATTACGACGGATTTTGCGATCGGAAATATCGACATTCCTAATCGTCGAAAAATTAAATAATAATATAACAAATTAGATAATTTAATTTTTTTTCATTTCCGACGGTCGTAACCGTCGAAAAATCCGTCGGAAATAAAACCGTCGTAAAATCCGTCGCAAATTGCGACGGATTTCAAACCGTCGAAAATTGGCCGTTGGAAAATAGCAATTTTCTAATAGTGTAATTATATGGTCTTATTGTTATCAATCATCTTCTTTATTTAAATTTGAAAGGTTATCCACATATAATGTTACGCAGCACCTTACTTCTTTTATAATTTAATACAAAATGTTTTTTCAATTAGGTTTATTTGTTAACATAATTCTTTGGTGTTAAAATTTATAGTGTGCACTTAAAAAAAATATTTCTCTCGTGCTAGGTTATCATTTTCTAATTTTTAAGTAACTAGTTTGAGGTGAAATATTCTTTTTCTTCTATTCACCTATCCTCTCATGCTATACATTTGTCATTATGATAAATGTTTTTTAGTAGTGTACATGCTAGTACTTCTCTTTCAATCCATTCTTCTTTATGGGCTAAACTACTCAATCGACACATTGATGATATCTCATGGTTCTCTAATCTTAACACTATTCTAAATCAAAAGGATAAATAGGGTGGTACTCTTTTTAGGGTCCATCCCTTTTATTCATGAGGAACCTAATTGCCTTGTATGATTTCATTAACCTACAATTCACTAGTCCAAACTTTACTTGATGTAGTAATTGTAAAGGATTAGATCATATTTTATGCTAGCTTGACAGATGTCTGGACAATCGGGCTTACACCTTCTTAATGCATCTTTAAAAATTCTTTTCACTTCGTGTATTAGATCATTCTCCTTTGTAACACTTTCCCTGACTTTAGTAAATAAAAAATCATATATAAACACTTTTGATTTGATTATTAAATCTTATAATATAGTCCAATAAGTATGATCCTCCAAAAATCCTTTCATTTTTATACACCACTCTCTAAATATCATTAAAAAGAAAATCCTCTATAGAAATTATCATGACCTAGGAAGGTTGAAGGTTAGAGAGCAAGAAGCAAAAGTATGAAATTTATCACCTAAATTCCTTAGACAAGACCAGACAGGGGTTCATTAATTAAATATGATTATTGTACCAACAACACACATCTCTCTTAAAACACATCATTTTAAAATGATAGAGCAAATTTATACATAAGTGGTTAACTGACCGTGATAAAAAAATACAAAATACTTTCACATGCTTGTTATATATTGACAAAATTTACTTGCAAGCATAAGTGACTCTATGACCTAAATGTTGCAGATAACAAGTGGATACTCTCACTTGGTCCCAACTTCCTAAATTGGATGTCCTGGCACAATGTCTTCGTTAAGACTTTCACACTAAATTTGTTTGAGTCATCCACCTTGAAAAACCCTAGTTAAGATAGCTTCACATTAAAAGTTTATAAAAAATATTAGAATGTTATTGGGTCGGACATTTCCTCAGCCATCCTTAATTTCTTTAACTTTGGATCTCTACTTAATTAATGGGTGGGGTAGAAATTTATTAGTTTTTATTCCCAAGAAACATACTCTAAACTAGTTATGAATTATAAACCTGTTACTCTGTCCAATGTTATATATAGGATTGTTACAAAACTTTTGATCAATCATCTGAAATATACTCTACCCTCCCTTATCGATAATATTCAATCACCATTTTATAAGCAACAGATCTATCGAAGATAACATCGTGGTGGCCAAAGAGATCGCTCATTCTTTATCCTATGGTAGAAGAAAATTCGTCTTAATAAAATCTAATCTGTCTAAAGTCTTCAACATAGTATTCTGGGAGGCAATATCTAGGATCATGAAGTTAGTAAACTTTCCTACCGTCTTCATTCCTTGGATTGAATCATATATTCTTTCCCTATCTTTTCCTGTCATATTAATGAACTTCAATCCTCCTACTTCCCTTTTCACAAGGGCATACTATAGGGAGACCTCATATCCTTCTACATGTTCATTCTCATATTTGAGGTCCTCTCATAATTGTTACACATCAAGTTTCTTCTAATAGAATTATCCTCCCATTTGAGATAGGTGCCACCGTGATTACAACCTAGACTAAATCATAAAAAAAATACAAGAATATTTCTAAAATCCTTAAACATTACAGCATGCTTACTAGCTAAGTCATTAATTATGATACATCACAAACTTATTTCCTAAAAGAAATTGCTTCCATTAGAAATCTAGCCATTAACGAGCTTTAAACATTAAGGTAGAGAAGTTTTCGTTTATCCACCTAGACATACCCATTTCATATAACTACATTCATCTATATAGCCATCAAGTGAGCTTTAAACATATGAAAGTTTTCGTTCCTCTACCCAGACATAATCATGTCATATAACTACATTCCTCTATCACAATAGCAAGGCTTAATCGACAGAGTCACATCACAGCTTATAGGATGGAAAGGTAAATTATTAAGTCAAGTAGGAAAGGTGGTATTACTTAAATCCTTATTGAACTCTATCCCTACTCATTCATTAGCCAATATTTATATTTTCGGAGGAGCAATGGACTCTATAATGAAAATTTCTATAATATTTTCTTTGGTCAATTGCAGGTAACAAGTGTGGGATGCACCTTATCAATTTGGAGACGGTTCAACTATTGGCAAATGACAAAGAGCTAGGTATATGAAACTTGCACTGAATCGAACATTGCTAGTTGTCAAAAAGGTGTTGGCAGTCCTCAATAGTTCTCAAGATGTGTGGTGCCTCCGATCAACAACCCATCAGGGTGTTGAAAAATGTTTAGCTTTGTCATTAAGGACGTCATGTTTGGACTTTGAAAGTTTATTGGCCAGCCTTGCGTTATGCCAAAAAATCTTTGGTGTTTCTGCACTTCTTTATCACTCATGCCCACATTTGTCAATGTTAACTCTTCTCTTATGACTTTACAATTTTGTTATTTGCTTTCGGATTGTTGCTCAATTTTGCTTTTTTTTTTGAAAATTTTAGTCTCCTTCCCCCCTCTACTCGAGCCCCCCCCCCTTCCCCCCTTTCACCCATATGATAGGTCGATCTTTTGATAGCAAAGATCAAAATTGTCTATTACTTGAGTCACCAGCCTGCTTGTTAACAAACATTCAAACAATGATTTGGGACTCTATGTGGTTGATCCTTGCCCCCCACTAAAAGAATGTTTCTTTGGAAATTGTTCCATAATAAAATACCAATGCTATATATGATTTCCTCTTTTGATGATATTAATCCTTTACTATGCATCTTTTCTTTATATGTCATGTTGTTGTGGATGTCTGGAACACATTATAGTTCAACTTGGATGTTAATTTTGTACATCACATCTCATGCTTTTATGAGCATTGGCTCCATGAAGGATAACTTAGACAACCACTCCTTGTGATATTTCTCTCTATTTTTGCTTTTTATTTATAAAATATGAAGAAATGAACCTCTTCTCTCTTTTTGTTTATAAAATATTTGATTATTAAGAAATGAGACCCTTGTGATATTTCTATATAATTTGATCTAAGGCTCAAATGAGTATGACAGTATGTCAATTATGACCTCCTATTGCATTGGGTCAACTCCTCTGGGTAAAATTAACTCATAATTTCTTTGTGGAAGTCGGATGAATGGAGAAAGTGAGTTTAATTATCCGCTCTTATTTATGATCTTTTATTATCGTAGGGCAAAAACTTGGAATGCAATGATGAGGCTCTTAGATGATATCAAGAGTTACTTAGACGAGTGTGACTTGAATAATTATTAATAGGCGAACTAGACTATGGAACACACTGCATCATTTATGACATTATGCATCTCAATTTGTATGTAATTTAGAGTTGTACTAGATGAGAATATCCTTTTAAAAAAATAAATCCATTAATTTACTTCCTTACGGTTCGCTATGTTCCACTGTACCGGTAAATCAAATATATAAAACGGTCTGTTACAAGTTAATGGGAACGCCCGGTGTCCGTTATCACCGTTGTAATGGACAGCGGTCAACGAGCAGAACGAAGTGGAAGAAGTGGAGGGAGGGAGGGGAGAGAGAGAGAGAGATGGACGCGACCGCCGAGACGACCCGCGTACTCGTCCTCCACAACGCACTTGTCGTGACGATGGACCCGTCCACCTCTGCGGTCCTCCGGAACGGCGCCATTGCAGTCGCCGGCGACCGCATCGTTGCCGTCGGCCCTTCCGCCGACGTCCTGCGCGACTTCGGCCACCGTGCTGTTGAGACCCTCGACCTTGGCGGTCGCTTCCTCCTCCCAGGTGACTTCTTTCTCCTTCTATCCTTCTTTTTTTGTTGGCCTGTCTTCTAAATCTCTTCTGACTGTCTAGGGTTTATCAACACCCATGTCCACACTTCACAGCAGCTGGCGAAGGGGATCGCTGACGACGTTGACCTGATGACTTGGCTCCATGAGAGGATTTGGCCGTACGAGTCGCGAATGACGGAGGAGGACTCGTACCTCTCCACGCTGCTATGCGGGATTGAGCTCATCCGCTCTGGAGTGAGTGTTCTTTCTTTCTTTCTTTTTTTAATCTCGATGAGAGATGGAAATTGATGTGCTAGTGTACGTTTAAGAGTTGGATCGATTCATATCCCACAAGAGATGTATTGGATGCTGCTAAGTAGCAATCTGTACCTGCTGCTTCGAGAAAAATCACATGCTAGGTCCCACATTCCCTTTGTGAAATGCTAATATGAAACAGTAATTAAACTAGTGCGGGAACGATGGATGTTTGATTTGCTCTATGACTTGTATGTCATTTGTGACGTATGATAATCTGGTTGCCGGAAGGTTGCAACCTTTGTGTGCTGTCTTGCCTTGCAAAGGATTTCGTATGAATTCATGTGTTTGTTTCTAGCATGCTGAAAACAAACATAGTAAAACACTGACAGAAAAAAAAGTCATCTTGATTTTCTCTATTGTTGTTGTTGTTGATTTTCTCTATTGTTGATACACTGGTTCCCAGAGGCCAGAAAATTTTTTTTTTTGGAAAAAGAGATGCATTAACTATTATAAAGAGATTCATCATGATACAAAATATTGAGGATCCCAGGGGGTGGGGTGTCCTCCCAAAAAACATCATCTTGCGTTCTACGACCAATTTTGGCTAAGTAATCCGCCTCCGAGTTCGCGTTACGGCCAATGTGAATACATTGAAAATAATGAAAACTAACAATTGCTGCTTTAATGTCACTAAACATGTTCTTCAGTCTCCATGGGCATAAGGCATTGTTGTTAATGATGTCGACCGCCATCAAGGAATCAGTCTCGATCCTGAGATTTGATATATTCCTCCGAATGCAATGGAGAATCCCACATCTAATTGCCCAAAGCTCAACAACCAGTGCCGATGAGAAGTAAGACGATGTAGTACCTGCACAAACAAAGAAGGAGGATGAGTCTCTAACCACATAGCCTGCTCCCCCCACCCCGGACCTCAGAAATGAGCCGTCTGCGTTCAGCGTGAAGCAGAACGCGGGTGGGGGCTCCCATTGAACCAAAGTATGATTCAATGGGGAAGTTCCCTCAGAGTTAGGGTGAAGATTTAGTTCATGATAGAGGGCCAAAATCCGCGACCAAGCCACCCCAACGGTTGCTGGCGTGAAGAAAAGTAGGCATCATTTCGTAACCTCCAGATCCCCCATAAGGTTAAGGCGTATAAGGTTTGAATTTGGGACCTAGACTTTGAGTCCGGAAGATCATGACCTTCCAAAACCCACTGTCCAGCCCCCCACTGATGACAGAATTTGAAAGTATATTTTGTGTAAGCTTGGAAAAGGTTCCAAAATAAAAAGGCAGTACTACATTAAAAAAAGAGATGGATATTTGTCTCAATAGAAGAACCACATAAAGGACAGCTTGGGTTAATAGACGAGTGAAAGTTTATCAGCATATGCAAAGTAGGTAATTTGTTGTGGGCTAGTTTCCATAAGAAAACCTGGATTTTGGGGGGGACCTTGAGCTTCCATATCATATTCCAGCCAGACCATCCAAGAAGGGGCGGCGACACATATGGCCTGCTAATCATTTTATATACTGACTTTGCAGTAGGAATCCCAGAAGGTTCTGGGGTCCACACCAAATTATCATCACAGGGAATAGTAGGCAGAATAATAACATAATTTTTTTCTATCAAGCATGGAGCAAAGCAGTCAGCAAGAAGGCTTAAATTCCAATTTGAGACAGATATCAGATCAGCAATAGTAATAGTAGCTAAAGGAGACTCAACATTTACAAATGTAGGCATGTGACTAAAAGGTATATTGAACACCCAAGGATCATAATAAGCATGTGTAGTCGAACCATCACCAATATGCTTCCTTAAGCCAAGCTTAATATTGTCAAGTGTTAGCATAAGAATTTTCCAACTCCAAGCAAGTTATAGCTTTCACCTGCCGAATCAATATGAGCATGCCAGGGGTGAGGAATACCATATTTTTGAATCATAAAGGAAGTGCAGAGTTCATTTGATTGGTTGAGAAGGGATATGACACGTTTTGCAAGCAGTGCAGTTCTCATATGGGTTAAAGATTTGATGCCTAAACCCCCTTGAGATTGATGTAATTGAGTGGTTTGCCAATTAACAAGATGGATTCCCTGTCTATCACCAGAGGAAGACCAAAGAAAGGATCTGGATAGTCTTTCTAAGGATCTCGATTTCAGCAGGCTAGCAGATGTGTAAATTGATCCTAGAGAGTAGTTTGGAATTGAGGAAAGAGTGGCTTTGATAAGACTAATTTTACCTGCCCGACAGCTTGGACTGAGACTTGGACATAATGTGATTATAGGCATTCTTAGGCAACCTCTTATAAGATATAGGAGCCCCTAAGTAGGTAAAGGGGAAGGAACCAGTGGGTATGTTAAGGATATTTTTTATTTTATTTTTTCTTCTAATATTTAGCTTTGGGGGGAAATATATGGCAGACTTGTCCAAATTGATAGTTTGATTTGTGAGTAACTTATACTGACTGAAAAGCCTCATTAGGTTTTTGCAATTTGCAACTGTGGCAGCCATACAAACAATGAGATCATCTGCATAAAAGCATATGGCTAACAGTTAGGGTACCAATGCTAAAGGGACGAATAATGCCTCTGATTGTTTGCTGATTTAATAGTGATGAGAATACTTGAGACACAAGAATGAAGAGATAAGGTGATAGGGGGTCCCCCTGCCTAAGCCCCATGTTGCTTTTAAATGGTGAAGAAAAGGCCCCATTTATATTACATATGAATGTGGGAGATTTTATGCATACCATGATCCATGTGATAAACTTGGGAGGGAATGACATTAGGCTTAATACCATTTGGACTACATTCCAGGAAACCCTGTCAAAAGCTTTTTTCATATTTGCTTTTATGATTAAGTTTTTTCTCCTACCCTTAGTCAAGGAGTGAGAAATCTCCTGCACTAAGAAAATGTTGTCTTGAATAGATCTACCATGAACAAAAGCAGCTTGTGACTTGTCGATTAGTGTATCTAGAGTAGGCTTCAATTTATTAGCCAAAAGCTTTGCGATGACCCTATAAATGATTGAGCATAAGGAAATGGGTCTATAATCAGTTACCCTAGATGGATTTTGCTCTTTTGGAATAAAAGTAATAGCTGTGAGATCAGTTCCAGCTAGCAGAGTATTGTGAGTGAAGAAAAAATGGATATCATCACAGATATCCCTACCAATTATATCCCAATAGTTTCTAAAAAATTCAGCAGTAAATCCATCAGGACCAGGGGCAAGGTGCCAAAAACAATCTTTTATATCGTTATCAGTGATTTGATCAGTGAGCTTTGAGTGCCATGATGGGTCAAGCAGAGGCAGAGGTGGCCAGTCACTGCATCTAGGAGAAGGGAGGGAGTCTGAGGCCCAGAGCTAAGAGTAACGCTTCACAAAACATGATTGAATGCCAGATTCCTTGGTTAATAAATTACCAGCATCATCTTTTAATTGAGTGATATTGTTTCTCCTATGTCTGATAATGGTAGTCAGATGAAATTTTTTTGTGTTTTTATCTCCATCCTTAATCTAATTTACTCTTGATTTGGACCACCATTTAACTCCGCCTATATTTTATAGCCGGTCCCAAGCCCGGATAAAGGAGGAGGGTTGTGTTAGGCCCCGACAGCCAACATAAAATCATGTCGAATCTTATGAACATGGATCAACGATACTAATAGAGCGGAATGGCGTCGTATGATCCATGTAGCCGACCCCACCTAGTGGGATAAGGCTTTGTTGTTGTTGTTGTTGTTGTTGTTGGACCACCATTTAATACTAATTTGCTTGAGAAAAGCAGCATGTTTATTATATTTTGGATCTTAGGATTTGAAGTTCATAGTTAGATAGGCCTTGCCTCTCATCTTTGTATTCTAGCCGTGTGATTTCCTGTTGAACCTGTGCTGCCCTATTTTCTAGCTTCCCTAAGTTAGATCTATTCCATTTAGTAGTCAAAGTCCTAATGTCATTTAAAGATTTTTGAATAGAAGTGGAGTTGTTTCTTTTGGTCCACACCTCTCTAATAATGTCTCTAGGTTTCTGATACTCAAACCAAAAGTGTTCATATTTAAAGTTCCTAGATCTATGTGCTTATTATTTGTGTCCAACAAAATGGGTGAGTGATCAGAGGTTCCCCTAGTTAGAGCTTTGAGGGAGATGTTTGGAAACACAGTTAACCAATAGATCTATGTGGCTTATTATTTGTGTCCAACAAAATGGGTGAGTGATCAGAGGTTCCCCTAGTTAGAGCTTTGAGGGAGATGTTTGGAAACACAGTTAACCAATGATAATTTATGAGAGCACGATCTAGCTTACATAATATTCTAGCCTGTCGTGACCGGTTGTTACACTAGGTATATTGAGAACCAGTAAGTGGAATATCAGTTAGACCTTGATTTTGCAAGAAATTACAGAAAATAGATATGGATTTTTTGAATGAGAATGGAGCACCACCCTGTTTTTCCCCAGCTGAGATAATAATATTCATATCTCCAATTAATAGCCAAGGCAGGTCATCAAAATCTAAGGAGCTAAGAGAGTTCTAGAGGTCATTCCTAATAGATGGGCAAGTACTAGCATATATAGCAGACAAAAGGAAAGAAAAATCATCATTTGTGACCACAGCATTTATATATCGGTGAGAGGAATTTACCACTGAAACAGTAGTGTAGCCTAATTTCCAGGCAATTATGATACCACCCGAGGCCCCTGTCCCTTCGAAATAACAACCAGTCCAGGAGCTACCCAAGCGTTTAATGACTAGTTCAGAAGACTTACCATAGGTGTGTGTTTCAAGCAAAATGATAATATCCGGACTCTGTTCCTGGATGAGATTACGGATGTGATCACGAGCGCGACTCCTAAGCGCACCACGGCAGTTCCAGGAGAGGGCTCGCATTACTAACTTGATAGTGGGAGGGCCTCCTCTGAGCACTGTGCTAAGGAGGGTAAGGAGTTAGATCTTGCATGAATTGATTTAGATTTACCTTGTTTTCTCTTTCCAGCTGGACGCTTTGAGTGCATAGATGGTGGGGGGAGAAACGGGAGGTCGCCTTCCGGTTCCGATACGAATCTGGGATGGACTCGACATGGATCTCCTCGTCGATCTCTTCGGACCCATCCTCCGAGAAGTCGAGCGCTTCCTCCCGCTGGGGGGATTGAAATCTTTCTAACACTTGAGCAACTAAACCATCATGTCCCTGCACAGAAGAAGAAGAAAGATCTGGGGCGCTACGAACCAGGGTTTTTTAACCCCCGGTGAGGTAGCCTGAGGGAGGAGCGTCGGTGGAGGAAAGGCCGAGATGTTAAGAGGTTGGTCACGTGGGGGGGGGGAGCATCACTAGTCACGTGAGATGTTAAAGGGGGAGAAGTGGGCACACGAGACACGTGAGGCATATCAGTTGATAGATTGTGAAAAGCAGAGTGGATGTTGCCACGTGGAGGGTTGGGATCAGCCGTGGCTAGGGCAACAGCGGTAAGGGCCGGTTCAGGAAACTGAACCGCTAGACGGCGGAGACTCGGAGACAGTGGGCGTTCCGGTTCGCGCGGGTGCTCTGATCGACCAGTCCCGGGGGAGGTCAATGCCGGAAGCCAGCGACGGGATGCCGAGGATCACATCCATGTCCCGTAGAGTAACATACCGTCTTTTCCCACCGGGAGGAGGCCGTGATCCCCCTGCCTCGCCGGACAAGAATCCAGAGCATGTCCTACATGACCACAGTTAAAGCAAAAGAGGGGAAGATTTTCATATGTTACCAGTTGGAAATACCTGGAACCGTCCGACATAGATATCCAGGTGCCTTGTTTCACCGGAGCTGTGAGGTCAAGGTCAACACATACGCGCACAGCATGGAGTTGCCGGTCAAGCTTGAGAGGTTTACCAAAGACACCAGCAATTCGCATAATAGTCTCCGGGTCACCAAGCTCATACGCCAGTCCCGGAAGTTGAAGCCACACTGGCGCTGATGACAGTTGTTCTTCATGTGGGCGAAGAGAGCCTTTGCCTGTGATAAATGGAGCACGTTATCTTTATATGACCAAGGACTGCGAGTGAGTACCTGCAATCGATCCGCCGGCGAGTTGAACTTGAAAAGGATGAAGCCGTTCCCCAGATCCACCAAGCTAAGAGCAGTCGACCAGAGGGATGAAAGATCAGCTTGGAGCATTTCCAAAGGGATATCGCGGGCTATGAGGCGACCCATGAGCGATTTTTGTAGATCTGCAGTACGATCAGCGACCTCAGCCGCTTGGATAGAGATCTCATCCTTGGAGGCCTGCTGGATGGCGAGGAGTTGCTGTTTGGCGAGAGAAGGAGTATGAGCAGCTTGGGGGGCGGTTGAACGAACCACATCTTTCCAAGATCGACCGCGATTTGGCGGGGTGGGGAGGAGAGGAGGAGGATCTTGAGTATTGGCCGGGGCCATGGCCTCGGTGGAGAATACCACCGCCGGCAGGGGTGCCGGAGGTGGTAAAAAGGGGGGAGCAGAAAAATCGCAAGAGAGAGAAGTTCCCGCTAGAGTGAGAAAAAGCTGGAGTTAGATGATTAAAGAGGCCAGAACTTTTAGTTGCTGATTTATGTTCTCTTTGAAAAATTCTTTATCAACTTGGTTTTCAATTTTTAGTGAAATGATATGCTTTTATATATTAATTGTTAGTCCTTTAATGGCACTCAAACTTTTATGTTTCTGATGATCTTTTTTTTTGCGGAAATGACTAAATCATTAACTGGAAAATTCCTGTTCCAAAAAGCATGACAGATTCTAACTTTTGTATTGGGACGCCATGACACTCATAATACCTCAAAACACATCAATGCTGTGTTAGACTTTAAGAATATTCTCTCTCTCTCTCTCTCTCAGCTAAAAGGAGAAATAACCAAAAAAATTTCCAGGCATGAGGTGGAGACTGACGATGCCTGCCTTCCTTCCCACACAAGTTCAATTTACATAGTTGATGGATGATTTAAATTTTCAGAATGATCAATACTACGCCTACTTTTGTAAAAGTAAAATTTAGAATTGTGGAATTTGTTTGAATTATTATTATTTTTTTACAATTCAGAATTCTAAATTTTAAAAATTTGGAATTATTAATTTTGGTTGTTTTTTCAGAACAATTGTGCAAAATTATAATAGACTAATGTATACTGTGATTGTTTAATCAGGTTACCTGCTTTGCAGAAGCAGGTGGCCAGCATGTTCCTGGGATGGCAAGAGCAGTGGAGTTGTTGGGTATACGTGCATGTCTAACACAATCCATCATGGACTCTGGTGATGGTTTACCTGAGAATTGGAGGGCTCATTCTACTGATTACTGTATCCAGGTTTGCTGCTGCACTTCTCTTCTCCTTTAACTATCTTGCAACTTGTGCAAAACCAAACTTGCTTTCTGGTTACTCTTTTTTTCCTTTGACCCTTTCTCAGAGAATAAATGGTTTAACCAATTTCTTTGAGGCACAGGAGATGTACCACTTGCTTCGACAGTATAACAATTGGGCTGGTGATTTTTGGCCATTTTACTTGTGGATAATGTGGCTTATTAGTAAACATTTTTAATTGCTCTCAAACACAAATTTGAAAATTGGTTTTTTTGTCTGTTTTAAATTGGACTGCTAAGATTTAGAGCCAACTGCGCACTAAGAGTTGTATGTCCGAAGTTATGTGTCATTTTTAGACATAAACTTACTCTTGAAGACATTGGATAATAGTATAAAACATATCTTTTAGAAATAACTGGATTACTAGAGTTCTTGGAAAGATGCATGATTGGGCATGAGATGTAGTTCTTAGTTGCTACTATCTATAATAGAATGATCTCAGTAGCATTATTTGCTTCTGAAGTTATAATACTTCCTGCAACTCCGCCTATGTTTTATAGCCGGTCCCAAGCCCGGATAAAGGAGGAGGGTTGTGTTAGGCCCCGACAGCCAGCGTAAAACCCTGTCGAATTTCATGAACATGGATCAACGAAGGAATGACATCGTATGATCCATGTAGTCGACCCCACCTAGTGGGATAAGGCTTTGTTGTTGTTGTTGTTTTGTTGAAGCTATAATACTTCCTGCCTTCCTGGTATAAGCACTGTAGCTTCTGTGGTTGTTGTGTTTTTGAAGCCTTAGACAAAAGTGCCAAGTGATTGGTGGGGAAACGGAAAATGTCGTTGATGTCCAAATACAAAGTGGTGTAACAAAGCCACCTCCTCTCTAAACTAATTAAAATATGACAAATATTTCTGTCAGATGACATGCCTTTCTACTTATCACTTTCATCCTCACTAACTTTTGCAATAAATGTACCTCATTTCTCCATTCTTTCTGCATATTGTATGCTTTTGTACTGAAAAGCTGGCCCTGCCGAATAATTATCAATTAGATAGGTTGAACTTGAAGGTTTACCTGTTTTTGTCTTCTTGATTCATTTGTTCACATGAATTTCCATGAAGTAATCATT
The DNA here is from genome assembly GCA_030549335.1 of Pontederia crassipes. Classification (NCBI taxonomy): domain Eukaryota; kingdom Viridiplantae; phylum Streptophyta; class Magnoliopsida; order Commelinales; family Pontederiaceae; genus Pontederia; species Pontederia crassipes. Next base: position 69,294,171 of record CM060193.1, on the reverse strand, counting down.
CCTTTTGATCTTGTGTACAAAAAGAGAGAAAATTTTTTTAGTTTATATATTTTCTGATTTGTATAACTCCGCCTATGTTTTATAGCCGGTCCCAAGCCCAGATAAAGGAGGAGGGTTGTGTTAGGCCCCGACAGTCAGCGTAAAACCCTGTCGAATCGCATGAACATGGATCAACGAATATACCGAAAGGTTTGGTTACTAATAGAGCGGAATGGCGTCGTATGATCCATGTAGCCGACCCCACCTAGTGGGATAAGGCTTTGTTGTTGTTGTTGTATTTTCTGATTTGTATCCCATTGTTTCCAGATTCTGGAAACATGTTAATAGTTTCCAGAACTTAAAGCTTTCATGTTTCGGCTGGTTACCCTATTTCCTTACTTGATCCTGCACTAGTAGATAAACTGTAGAACTATGTTTTCTTTTTTTAAAGAAATTCAGTCAAAATCTTTTGTAGCATAACAAGTTGTTTTTCTGTAGAAATGCTTATTTATGAAAATATATTATTGCTATACGAATTGTAGAATTCTCAGATGGTTTTCTTTTTCTCATTCTGTGGTTATTGGATATTGAATCCGGATTGCAGTCCCAGAGGAAACTTTACAGCAAGTATCATGGTACTGCTGATGGAAGAATTCAAATATGGTTTGGATTGAGGCAGATAATGAATGCAACTGATAAACTACTACTTGAAACAAGAGATGCGGCTGAGGCACTAGGGACGGGCATTCATATGGTAGTGATCTCTTAATGACATTCCGAGGTCCTTGTAAATATCCATGATGGTATATGATAATCATTTTGAAGAACTAAAAGTATGTATTTGCATTTTTGGTTGTCTACCAACTCCATGTTTGGACTTCTTAGCTATAATTGTATCAAATCAAATCACACACACACATCAAATCTTTGTGCCAAGTACTTCATTTATTTGATCTATTTATTTGGTTATGGACAACCTAATCAAACGCAACTATAAAATAACTGACACTCATTTGGAAGTTTCAAAAGCAATAATATTTTGCATCTAACTTGTAATTGGTTATGATAATATATAACAGAGTTGAATTGGAGTTTTATATGTCGCCGATCATTTAGTACATACTTGATACTAATCCTTGTAGCTCTGTTTTATGTGTGACTTCTCTACATGTACGGCTGTACCTAACTTTGAAAATTATTATGGAAATCATTGTGCTGTAGCATGTAAAGGCATATCCATGAAAATGCTGCCACTACTTCCTTAGTTGAATCCTTGTAATTTTTTTTTATTTAACAATAAGATCAAAGATTTCTTCCAGAATCCTTCCAGTTTTCATTTTGTTTTGCTGTCTTTTACATGTTTGCCTCCTGTGGCGTTATAAGAATGTGTTCATCCCCTTATAACAACAACAACAAAGCCTTATCCCACTAGGTGGGGTCGGCTACATGGATCATACGACGCCATTCCGCTCTATTATTATTCGTTGATCCATGTTCATAAGATTCGACAGGATTTTACGCTGGCTGTCGGGGCCTAACACAACCCTCCTCCTTTATCCGGGCTTGGGACCGGCTATAAAATATAGGCGGAGTTGATATGTAAAATATAGGCGGAGTTCATCCCCTTATGCTTCTTTAAAATGATATGTAATTATCATGCCAATCAATCAAATATTATAATTGTTATCTATTCTTGCAGCAATGAACACTATTTTTTTTTATTTTTTTTACAAAAGTTGACTTCCTATCTCTTTTTGTTAAGTGTAGATTCATATGAGATTTTGTATTTATTACCTTCATACTTGTTAAGCATGTTGCAGAAATCCCTTATGAAAATGAGCTGGTGACAAGAACAAGAAAAACTAACCATGGTGGTACTGTAACAACTCCGCCTATATTTTATAGCCGGTCCCAAGCCCGGATAAAGGAGAAGGGTTGTGTTAGGCCCCGACAGCCAATATAAAATCATGTCGAATCTTATGAACATGGATCAACGAATATATTGTGTTAATGCTAGGTCGTTACCCGTAAGTAACGCGCTGTACAGCTCGGGTACAGTGATAAGAGAGCAAGAGCCGCTGCATCCTCGCCTGAATGCAGTGTTAAATGAGCAAGGGCTACCGCACTCTAATGGACGGAGGCGGTTAAAGAAGCTAGTTCATGAGACTAAGGTCAGATTAGGTTCTTGGAACATTGGGACGTTGAATGGGAAGCGCCTCGAGGTGGCACAAGTAATGGACCAGCGTAAGATTAGTATCTTATGCTTGCAAGAAACTAGATGGGTAGGAGAGGGAAGTAAAGAGATTAGGTTAAATGGTTCCAAACTTTGGTACACAGGTAAGGTAAATGGAAGGAATGGTGTTGGTATTATCGCGGATGCAGAATGGAGGAAGAATGTTGTGGAAGTTAAAAGGATTGAGGATCGAATCATATCCGTGAAAGTAATTGTTGGAAAGGAGACTATGAACATTATTAGTGCATATGCACCCCAAGTAGGAGCAGAATCACATCTCAAGGAGAAGTTTTGGGCAGATATGGAGGGTTTGATTGAAAGTATACCAACAACCGAGAAAGTTTATATTGGGGGAGACCTTAATGGACATGTTGGTAAAGAGGCAGGACCACATGCAAGGGTTCATGGTGGTTTTGGTTTTGGGGAGTTGAATGAGGAAGGACAAACTATTATTGATTTTTCTTTAGCATACGACCTTAAGATTATCAACACTTGTTTTAGGAAGAGAGAGGAACATTTAATCACATACAAAAGTGGAACTCATAGGTCTCAAATCGATTTTTTCTTGATAAGAAATACTGATAAAAGACGTTGCACTAATTGCAAAGTAATTCCTGGGCATGGGGTGACTACACAACATAGATTGTTAGTTCTTGATATGCAAATAAAATGTATAAAACCAAAATCCCGAACAGTTTTTGATCGAAAGATCAAGTGGTGGCAGTTAAAGGGGGAGAAGCGAGAGACTTTTAGAAGTAAGTTATTAGAGGAAAGTGTGTGGGAGTTAGAAGGAGATGCTAGTATCATGTGGAAGAATGTGGCAAAAAAGGTTGAAATGGTTGCTAAAGCCATTTTAGGAGAATCAAAAGGTTTTGGACCACGAGATAAGGAGACTTGGTGGTGGAATGAGGAGGTCCAAGAAAAGGTGCGTAATAAGAAGAATTGTTTCAAGGCGATACACTTGGACAATAGTTCTGACAATTGGGAAAAGTATCGTTTGGCGAAAAGGGAGGCTAAGAAGGCAGTTAGTGATGCTCGTGCTAAAGCATACGAGGGGTTTTATAAGGAGTTAGGGACAAAGGCGGGTGAACAAAGGATTTACAAGATTGCAAGGAACAAAGAGAAGGAGTCGAGAGATTTGGATCAAGTAAGATGCATAAAAAATGAAGTTGGCAAGGTTTTAGTTACTGAAGGAGATATTAAGAACAGATGGGAAGAATATTTCTATAAGCTATTTAATGATGGATGTGAAGGTTCGCGTTGTGATTTGGAGGACTTGACAGTTAGCGAATGTGAGCTTAATATGTCATTTTATCGTAGAATTAGAGTCTCGGAGGTTAGCGAAGCTCTTAAGAAAATGGAGAATGGTAAAGCCGTTGGACCGGATGGTATACCGATTGAAGTTTGGAAATGTTTAGGAGAAAAAGGTGTGTTGTGGTTATGTAAACTATTTAATGAGATTTTACGGTCGAAAAAGATGCCTGATGATTGGAGATTAAGTACATTAGTTCCTATTTACAAAAATAAAGGGGATATTCAGAATTGTGCAAATTATAGAGGGATTAAACTTATGAGTCACACTATGAAATTATGGGAAAAAGTGATTGAGCATAGATTGAGAATGGAGACTAGTATTTCTGAGAGACAATTTGGGTTCATGCCAGGAAGATCCACTACAGAGGCGATTTATTTACTAAGGGGGATGATGGAGAAGTATCGAAGTAGGAGAAGAGACTTACATATGGCTTTCATTGACTTAGAGAAGGCGTATGATCGGGTACCAAGGGATGTACTTTGGAAAGCCTTGCAAAAGAAGAGGGTGAATGTTGCCTACATTAAGGTAATACAAGATATGTACGATGGGGCATTGACTAGGGTTAGGACACCCGGAGGTGAGACAAATGAATTTCCTATAGGAATTGGCCTACATCAAGGATCAGCTTTAAGCCCGTATCTATTTAACTTAGTTATCGATGCTATAACCGAGAGTATCACAGAGGAGGTACCTAAGTGCATGCTATTTGCGGATGATATAGTACTTTTAGCGGATTCAAGAGAAGAGATTAATACAAAATTGGAAATATGGAGAAATACGTTGGAGTCAAAGGGTTTTCGTTTAAGTAGGAATAAAACAGAATATATGCATAGCAATTTCACAAATAAACAACTTAGAGACGATTTGAAAGTTAGGTTAGGGGAGGATATAATTCCTCAAGTGACAAAGTTTAAATATTTAGGATCAATTGTAAGACAAGATGGTGAGATTGATGACGATGTTAATCATAGAATTCAAGCTGGTTGGTGTAAGTGGAGGAAAGCCACTGGAGTTCTTTGTGATAGAAAAGTACCCAATAAAGTTAAAAGAAAATTCTATCGTACTGCTATAAGGCCAGCAGTGTTATATGGTAGTGAATGTTGGGCTATGAAGGGACAACATGAACGTAAAGTGGGGGTAGCCGAAATGAGGATGTTGAGATGGATGTGTGGTCATACAAGATTAGATAAGATTAGGAATGACCATATACGTGAACGAGTCGGAGTGGCTCCTATTAGTGAGAAAATGGTAGAGAATCGTTTGAGATGGTTTGGTCATGTTCAGAGAAGACCATTAGATGCGCCAGTAAGAAGAGTAGATCAAATAATCTGGAGTCCGATTAAAAGAGGGAGAGGGAGGCCAAGGCGGACACTTGGCGAACTAATAGAGCAAGATCTATTGGTGAATAATATACCGAAAGGTTTGGTTACTAATAGAGCGGAATGGCGTCGTATGATCCATGTAGCCGACCCCACCTAGTGGGATAAGGCTTTGTTGTTGTTGTTGTTTGTTGTTGGTGGTACTGTAACATACCTGGAGGAAATTGGGCTTTTGAGGAAAAACTTGTTAGCAGCTCATTCAGTTTGGCTGAACAGTACAGAGGTGAGTGCAGAAATTGGCATGCTGTACAAATGTTAGTGCCTCTGTATTAAGTAGCCATCTCTCTTGGTTGAACAATTCTAAGGTAGCTTATCTTAGAAATTGGGATGTCAGATGGTACTATGGTAAATTATTTGCCAAAGACTGTTTCTCCTAGTTTATATAATATAAAACTGGATGGAAAAATGTGTGGATTGCTACTGTAAATATGATAAAAGAGGTTTTATAGGAAGCTGTTATGAACACACACACTCACATATATGGATATATACACATGCACATACATACATTTCAGTTGTCACCACATTTTCTAGGAGCTGTGCTTCCATGTTTAAACTTTCTTGCTTCTATATGAAGGTTCCCATCTGTTTTTTTTTCTCTTTTTGTTTTGGTGGAAATAGTTAAACATCATTCTTACTGTTGATATATTTACCGTCTTGTATCATTGTCTTCTTGTCAAATTAATAGTTTTAATATCAACAGATTGAATTTTTCTCAAAGTCTGGTGTGAAGGTTTCTCATTGTCCTGCTTCTGCAATGCGCATGCTTGGTTTTGCTCCAATAAAGGAAATGCTTGATAGTGGTGTATGTGTTTCTCTTGGTACAGATGGGGCACCGTCCAATAATAGAATGAGCATTGGTACGATCTTGAGACCTTGTGCTTTATTATAATAGTGTCATGCGTCTGGGTTAGATAATGATTCACTCACTAATGATGCAGAACTCTCAGGCACAAGTTTCTTAATGTGTAGTTCCTTTTTTCTCTAGACTCTTAAATGTCACCATTAAATTTTGAAAGGTGTAATTAATGTTTCTCTATTCTACAAAATGCCATTTGTTTGGACACCTTGCTCATCTTGTCATATCACTCTTTCCAAGGTGTACAGTAGTTTCTGGTTTTTACTTTCAACTATATGTTATTCTAGGAATGGTCATCATGTATTCCAATTCACCTCCAACAAACTGAAGCAAATTTGGTTCATCGTTGATTTCTTGTTGTTGGATTCGAAAAGAAAGAGGCACTATATCATAAACTATTAGACGAATGGTTTGCACAAAATCCTCATGTGACATTACTATTGTTAAATTGCAGTGAAAATTGTTTCCATTTGATCCCCACTCATGGTCACATACGGTTTTGATATTGTATTATTTGTTGTTTAATTCTATTGATTGGATTTTTCTGGCTATACTCTTCATTCACGAAACTGGTTGCATTTTCTCCACAGTTGATGAGATGTATTTAGCTTCCCTCATCAACAAAGGTCGGGAAGCATATATTAGTGGAACAACCAACCCAACTGCTGTCCCTTCAGAAACAGTACTGGAAATGGCAACCATTAATGGTGCAAAATCAGTACTGTGGGATAATGAAATAGGTTCTCTCGAAGTTGGAAAGAAGGTATAGTTCCCTTTTTCTCCATCATGATGCAGGTTTTGTGGTTTTGGCCACTAAGTTTTTTATTATGTCATCTAATGGGTGCTAATATCCAAGGCATAACATACTTCTAATGGTGTAATTGTCATATCTTTGATGGGCTTGGTCAAGGAGGATCATATATTATTCTATGAAGCATCTCTTTCAACATACATCTCAGAGGAGAAAGTTTTAGATCTTGGGTTTCTTAGAAATTTTAATCAGTTGCCTGTATTAATTGATAGGATACATGTCATTATTTTCAAGTTTCAACTCTCCTTGCGTTATGAATAAGAGGCACGGGTAGACTGGAGTACCCATACTAGGTACATTGGTATGGGTACGCCTGGCCCGGGTACACTATGGTGTGTAACTACTCATACGTACCCAATATTTATTATTTAAAAAAAATGCCCATGTGTATTTGGATATGTTTAGGCGGAAACAATAGACATCCTTTTGCCTCGATTGTGCTTTCTAAACTAAAAGTCAAACTCTGACTATGCATCAAGAAACTCCATCATGATCAATATGATGTGATGTTTTCTCCAGTTTCGCAACAGATTAGCCGCTGCCATCTAAGGCTACCTTCTCCTCCCCACCATTTCATTTAAGTACCCTAGTAACCTGTTCTTGCTTTTTCACTCCCTCGTGAAATTTCGGGGGCTTCAGCAAGTAAACAACAGCGGGTCCTTCATTTTTTTTTATCTGAAGCCATTGGATATGAAAGCAGGCTTTACTTGCTTTGACACATTTGGGCCTTGTGAAATTTTTTTTTGGTAAGATATGTTAACTTACTTTTTAAAATATTAACATTAATTTTCTAGGTCACTTGTTTGTTCTATTTATTGGCTATGATATTTTTTTTTTTATAAAAGTTTCATTTTCGGTATATATCTGATATATGTAATTTATATATTTTTATATCGACGTACTCACACCCTAGATTTTAGAAAATTGGCATATCTAATATCCATATCCGTACGGTACTGGTACCATGCCTGTGCCTATATATCATTGTCAATATAAATCGTTTCTGGAGGGGAACAAAGGATGAGGATTCAAGCATTAGGTAGTACTATTCTTGCAGCAGGGCTTTCAAAAATCATAAGCACATTCAATTTGGTTCCTTAAGGTTCCTACTTATTTATGCTTCCTTGCCCTTGCACTATGAATATGATTTTACCACTTTTTGTGCACAATCAATGAATATCTTGCTGCGCTACTCATTTGCAGGCCGACATGATCGTTGTTAATCCCTTTTTGTGGTCCATGGTTCCGTTACATGACTGGTGAGCATTTTTTTGGCAACTGACGATGATAGTTTTCTTTTTTGTCATCATTAGTTCATTGAAATCTCCTTCGAAACAAAAAGGTCATTGAAGTGTGAAAAAAGAAGGCATGTTACTGTAATTTGTTTTTTAGTCAGTTCTTTTAATGAATAACTTTTCTTTTTAATTTCAGTTACGTAATGGGTATAGTTATTTGGTTGGCTAAATATTCAAATCATTTAAAAGCATATACCCCTATGCCAAGTGAGCCACTAATCAAAATATTGGTTAACTATTAGTTTTTAATGGTTATATTTTTTTTGGTTATCTAATGGGAATAATTATTTGATTTTTTATTTTATATTCAAATCATTCTGATTTTAAAAGTATAGTTATTAGATATGATGATGTGGCACCCAATGCATGTGCCTATTGTCCTTCTCTCCTTACTACTCTCTCTTTAATATATTATTGATTGTTAATTGTATTTTCAATTTCCATCAGGTTGGTTATATTTTTCAATCTGAGAACTCTAATGTTTGGTTGATTCTGCAACTTGTGCATTTGGCTTAAGGTGAAAGGACTGTGTTAGTATAACAAAAAGTACCAAAAGCATAAGATCCTTGCAAGTATTGTGGTTTCTTTTTTAATAATAGTGGTGCCTTGCAAGCAATCCAGAGTAATCGAAATCGTTTCATTTTGTGTAAATATAATTTCTGAAATTCACTGTTGAAATAAGTGTCAATATGTCCAATTAGTGCTCTTCTAAAAAAAAAAGTCCACAACAACAACAACAAAGCCTTATCCCACTAGGTGGGGTCGGCTACATGGATCACACGACGCCATTCCGCTCTATTAGTATTCGTTGATCCATGTTCATAAGATTCGACAGGATTTTACGCTGGCTGTCGGGGCCTAACACAACCCTCCTCCTTTATCCGGGCTTGGGACCGGCTATAAAACATAGGCGGCTATAAAAAAAAGTCCAACGAAAAGATTTTTTGAGAGGAAAAAGATGGTTACCAAGAGTAACCATCCAATCTATTAAGGTTATATAATGAGTTACATATTACAACAACAACAACAAAGCCTTATCCCACTAGGTGGGGTCGGCTACATGGATCATACGACGCCATTCCGCTCTATTAGTAACCAAACCTTTCGGTATATTATTCACCAATAGATCTTGCTCTATTAGTTCGCCAAGTGTCCGCCTTGGCCTCCCTCTCCCTCTTTTAATCGGACTCCAGATTATTTGATCTACTCTTCTTACTGGCGCATCTAATGGTCTTCTCTGAACATGACCAAACCATCTCAAACGATTCTCTACCATTTTCTCACTAATAGGAGCCACTCCGACTCGTTCACGTATATGGTCATTCCTAATCTTATCTAATCTTGTATGACCACACATCCATCTCAACATCCTCATTTCGGCTACCCCCACTTTACGTTCATGTTGTCCCTTCATAGCCCAACATTCACTACCATATAACACTGCTGGCCTTATAGCAGTACGATAGAATTTTCCTTTAACTTTATTGGGTACTTTTCTATCACAAAGAACTCCAGTGGCTTTCCTCCACTTACACCAACCAGCTTGAATTCTATGATTAACATCGTCATCAATCTCACCATCTTGTCTTACAATTGATCCTAAATATTTAAACTTTGTCACTTGAGGAATTATATCCTCCCCTAACCTAACTTTCAAATCATCTCTAAGTTGTTTATTTGTGAAATTGCTATGCATATATTCTGTTTTATTCCTACTTAAACGAAAACCCTTTGACTCCAACGTATTTCTCCATATTTCCAATTTTGTATTAATCTCTTCTCTTGAATCCGCTAAAAGTACTATATCATCCGCAAATAGCATGCACTTAGGTACCTCCTCTGTGATACTCTCGGTTATAGCATCGATAACTAAGTTAAATAGATACGGGCTTAAAGCTGATCCTTGATGTAGGCCAATTCCTATAGGAAATTCATTTGTCTCACCTCCGGGTGTCCTAACCCTAGTCAATGCCCCATCGTACATATCTTGTATTACCTTAATGTAGGCAACATTCACCCTCTTCTTTTGCAAGGCTTTCCAAAGTACATCCCTTGGTACCCGATCATACGCCTTCTCTAAGTCAATGAAAGCCATATGTAAGTCTCTTCTCCTACTTCGATACTTCTCCATCATCCCCCTTAATAAATAAATCGCCTCTGTAGTGGATCTTCCTGGCATGAACCCAAATTGTCTCTCAGAAATACTAGTCTCCATTCTCAATCTATGCTCAATCACTTTTTCCCATAATTTCATAGTGTGACTCATAAGTTTAATCCCTCTATAATTTGCACAATTCTGAATATCCCCTTTATTTTTGTAAATAGGAACTAATGTACTAAATCTCCAATCATCAGGCATCTTTTTCGACCGTAAAATCTCATTAAATAGTTTACATAACCACAACACACCTTTTTCTCCTAAACATTTCCAAACTTCAATCGGTATACCATCCGGTCCAACGGCTTTACCATTCTCCATTTTCTTAAGAGCTTCACTAACCTCCGAGACTCTAATTCTACGATAAAATGGCATATTAAGCTCACATTCGCTAACTGTCAAGTCCTCCAAATCACAACGCGAACCTTCACATCCATCATTAAATAGCTTATAGAAATACTCTTCCCATCTGTTCTTAATATCTCCTTCAGTAACTAAAACCTTGCCAACTTCATTTTTTATGCATCTTACTTGATCCAAATCTCTCGACTCCTTCTCTTTGTTCCTTGCAATCTTGTAAATCCTTTGTTCACCCGCCTTTGTCCCTAACTCCTTATAAAACCCCTCGTATGCTTTAGCACGAGCATCACTAACTGCCTTCTTAGCCTCCCTTTTCGCCAAACGATACTTTTCCCAATTGTCAGAACTATTGTCCAAGTGTATCGCCTTGAAACAATTCTTCTTATTAAATGAGTTACATATTACATTGAATTTAATTTCTCATCCACTCTCCCATCAATCTTTCTGCCCCAAGTTGGAGCCAAATAGAAAATAGAAAACCGATGTGTGCCACGTATTGCCTTGGTGAAACTTATACCTTGTTTGGGTTTTGTTCACTGCCACATTTGAATGAGCTCCAGAAACCTGTCAGAGGAAACATTAGCAATTCACCCACATTTGGACTTTTTCCATACTTCTCTAGCCACTATGCAGCCAAAGAAGTGGTTGATGTCTTCTTCGGGTTAGAAGTCTTTCCTGTCTGAATAGCCAAGCAAAGATTTTGATTCGTGTGGCATCCTGAGCTTCCAAATGGTGTTGCAATCAGTCTTCAAAGTCAATATTTTCCACTCAGTTATAGTCAAACTGGAGAGTCCTTGCATACATAATGTTGCTTTCCATGGGCTTGATTACAATGTTTTGTAGTCTTCTGCACTTTTCAATATAAAATTTATTTAATTGCAATACCCATGATTTTCGTTCTAGAAATATGAAACTTGAATGAAGTAATTGATCATACTTTTTAATTTGAGTTGTAGCATTTCCAGTCTTGTTTACTGCATGCGAACTGAGAATATTGAGTCTGTCATCTGCAACGGTCAGTGGGTTATGAGGAATCGCCAAATTTTGACGATAAATGAGGTATGATAGCTATAAAAATGAGATATATTAGCATTGGCTTTTGTCATAAATATATGCATTCTAAAAAATTTGTAGAAAAAATGTATTAGTGATTGCTGGTGTGTCCAAACTCCTGTTGCATGCAATGCTTGATACCTAGATGCTAAGTATATGCAAAATGCTGCACTTAGCTGTTTCTGGTACAATTATCTATTACTACTTAATAGCATTGTATGCAACTTCTAATGAAAGCCAAGTTATTTTTTTCACTACATGAGAGTCATCTTTCTTTGAGCTTTATAGAAATGAGAATATCCACTCTATATATGCGTGCACTTTAAAATTGCCCCTTGAGATTTCAACCTTGGTGTTCCCATGTCATGTACGATTCTAATGGAGATGAGGTAATTGACTTTCCCCAAAATGTACACTTTGTGGCATAAAGCCACATGTTACAACTCTAAAAAGTGATGCCATCTGTTAAATATTTCAGGTGGCTGTTACTTTCATTTCTAGTTTCAATCTTTACACTAGAAGTTGATAGTAGGAAAGATCATGAGTACCCATTAAAGTCGCTCGAGTCTATGTACAAATAGAGTTCTATGCATGAGATTGTGGTGCTAAATTTTCTCTGTTATTCTGAATTCTTAAAACTCTGCCTATATTTTATAGCCGGTAACTCCGCCTATATTTTATAGCCGGTCCCAAGTCCGGATAAAGGAGGAGGGTTGTGTTAGGCCCCGACAGCCAACATAAAATCATGTCGAATCTTATGAACATGGATCAACGAATCGTCGTATGATCCATGTAGCCGACCCCACCTAGTGGGATAAGGCTTTGTTGTTGTTGTTGTTGTTGTATTCTGAATTCTTAAGTGGTTAATGTTCATTTGACTAGAATAATATTCATGTAACTAAGTAATTAATTCGTCAACTTACTCTGTTGTGAGCACTCTGGCTATAGATCGTCCAGCTTCTGATTTTGTTGTATCAGTTGCACCTTTCATTCCTTTCCTTTTTGTCCTACAGGAAGAGATATTATCACAGGCAATGCAAGCTTCAAAAGACCTTTTGAAAAGAGCGGGCATTACCCTTCCAGAAAGAATGAATCACATGTGATGTCTGCAACAATGAATCAACCACTTTGTGACAAGATGTGTACCTATATATGTTCCTACAACCTGTTGTTTGTGCTTTTTTTCCCTTGAAATTATTGTCTTACACCCGCTAGCAACTGTTTACAAGACTTGTTAGCAACAAGCCACCTGCATGCCACGATTGCCACTGAAAATAATCAATTTCTTGTATGGAGATTTGTTTCACCACAAAATAGTTCTGTTTGATGTCAAGAAGTAAAGTATTTTTGTTCGTTTCACTTTGTAAATCTGGTTATTGTTCCCCCATTAGAAAAACAAATATTTCCTACAAGTGCTCAGGAGCTGAAGAAAAAGTAAAGAAAAAACAGGAAATTTGTTGCACCTCAAATCCACGATAAATGAAAAAATGCACGTTCTCTTCATTAAGTTCAGTCAATTTTAACCAAGCATGGTTGTCGCAATTGGCTAGCGGGGTTGTATCTTGGAACGTTGAATGTTAGTAGTCCCATATTCGATTCCCAAAATCGTCACTTTTGGTCAAGATATTCCTTGCCGCTCAAGCTCGAATATTGAATTAGTCGGATGGTAATAGCTCCGCACATCGGTGGGTCACTGACCATGACCGAAAAAAAGTTCAGTCAATTTTGAATCTATTTTAGGGACCAATGTGGAATATGATTGTCTTTTTAACTTTTGGGGTGATTGTTATTGTCTTATCTTTTTACCATGAAGCACAATAGACATTTACATTCAAACATCGCTATTAATTTGTGTAATTATTTGTATAATTTTATTCGATATAGCATTTTTGCCCGTTTCGTTTTCCTGCATATTTTTATGTATTTGTTGATAGCTTCGATGAAGATTTATCGGTAGGCTCCCGTCCAAATATTAGATTAATTAAATGACAATAATCCTGGACGTCCGTGGGTTACTGATTGAGAAAGAAAATATTTTCCGTATTTGTTAAATTTGATGGTTTAAATGCGACGTATATCTGCAACATAAAAAAGATATGTTGTGTGCAACTTTCAATATCTGAAACGTTATACAAAAATAAAATTTCTCGGAACTTCGGATTTTTTATTTATTTAAACTAACCCAGTGTCTAGAAAATGGTATAGGTGGTTTAAATTGTGGGACACTAAAAAATGTGTTGTCCCGAGTTTAATTAATTTGATTAAATCATTTTGCGATAGACGAAGTTCTAAATAAAATATTCAAATTCGAAACATTCAGGATAATACTCCATATTTATGAAAAAGGGTAAATTGGGATTGATGATCATATTAGGCACAAAATCCTAATATCCCTTATTTAAAACTCCTAAGTGTAACGCCCTTACCTTGAAGAACATCAAAATCTAGAAGTCCAGCGTTAAGACAATGTAGTCGTACCACGTTCAGGGACACTACGGGTGTATGTTGGTAAAAATGGCGGTAGTGATTATAACTATCGAGCAGTTACGTCCCGAGCCGATGGTATGCTGGTCAGCTATCATGCGGCGGGTGTGTTGGCGGAGGAGACTTTGGTCGATGGATAGTTGCACAAGGAGTACAACAGATTCTAATTTGGAAGTCCATCCGAAAGGGTGCCAGTGAATCGGTGCGTTCACACTAGACAATCATTCGCGAAAGGGTGCGTCCCAGGCTGCTAGAATGTGAGGAACATCTATCCTAATGAACAAAGGGAGTTACAAGTCAATGGGGTGTTTCATATTGACTTGAAGCCTACCAACTCAGATTGACTAGGGAGAGGAGTTAGTTACACTTGGGCAATTGAGAAACTGACCTTTGGAAGGCTATATAAAGGGTCCATTCGGCCATACATGAGATAGGCATACTTGGAAGAACTTAAGACTCATTCAGGCAGAGATAGTGAGGCATTTGTGCGCTGAAGTGTTAGTCTCCAAAAGGCCAAGTGCGAGTGACCATCCCTCCACGAGGAAAATCCGTCTCATTTGACTTCCCTTGTCAAGAAATAGAGAACGTGATCCTGGGAGAGCACCATCGTCATTGTTGCCCTCCTGTCCTTGGGAAGAATTCGACTGAACCTCTAGGCGAAGGTGAGGTGCTGACACTGCATTCAAAGTAGGAGTGAACTGTGGTGTGACAGGTGATATTAGAGTCCAAGTTATAGGACTCACGACATCAAATGGAGGATTCCAACAAAAGGAAGGGCGTCTCCAAAGCATGCTGATGGTGCGCAAGGTATGACAAGGAATGCCCCTGCTCGGCATTTTCGATAATGGACTATGAAGAAGCTGTCCTGGACCTGCAGTGTCGCCTTGAGACCACACGGCAAAGTCTGGTGAACCCCGTAGACTTCAGCAGCATTATGGGGCACATGGAAGGCAAGTTGAAAGGGGTAGTCGCACGCGAGTCCATTCGTCTCGAACATCTCCTGATGAAACAAGTTCAGGCCTTAAATGTTGAACTAGAGGGACTTAGAGCCTTTGTCTAGAAGAACCTGCTACAACGCAGGATGACGGGACAACAGTTCAAGTCCCAGTTTCAAACTTCTTCTTCCTCTCATGCCCTCTTCTAAGAAGAAGAGCAAGATCGAGTGCTACTACTGCGAGAAGAACCACCCGGTCAAGGACTGCTATACTTGGCAGTCTACCCTGAAAGTAATGCGTGCTGCATCCCCAGTCCGCATCAAGTCCACCATCGAGGAAGACCCTTCTGAAGAGGGAGCGCCGCAGCCTTGATTTCTGGGATGCAACAGAGAAGGCCAACGTGCTGCTGCAAAGGAAGTCTTCTGGAGGCGGCAGAAGACTTGAAATCTGAAGTTAGCAGTTCTTGCGGATTTATCAAGAAGGGCTAAAGAACTGGTGGACGACAACCAGGGACGCAGACTTCGGTGGTAGTCTAAACTTGGGGGCTAACAAGCTGGACAAGTGTGTGGAGAAAATTAGAAATAAGAACTGTTGTATTGTTTCTAGTGTTGTCTTTTTAATGTCTGCTAGGCAACTAGTGCCTTGAGTGAACAAGTTGTAATGTTTGTTTATTGGCAATAAAAAGATCCCTTTTTCCCACATACGAGCATGCTTATTCTCTTGTGTTTTGTTGTGCGCGAGTACATGAATAGAAGCTATAGCGAAGGGAGCAGTGCCTCTCCCATCCCGAGAGATGGTTAGACTATTGATTACCCAAAACAAAGAGAGGCGTGTGTTAGGATGTGACCAGCATACATCCTGAACAACCAAGAACATGATGGCAATATGTTCTGAAGCGGTGTCCCGAAGGGCATAAGGAAAGGAACGCCTTAGGGAAGTGTTCCCAAACTGTTAAGTCTCAGGAAAGGGTTCTAAAGGATCCTGTCGTGGACTTAATAATGAAGACGTGGCTAGTGAATGTCGCTATAAATGAGGATATGAGGTACACATGTTCCCATAACTAAGCTTCTAAACAGAATGCTTAGGAAGTATGTTTAAAGAATATTGGTGATTAAAGAATATTGGCCAAGACATTTGAGGCACAGGGGTGCGTAGTCGTATACTCCAGGGGATAACAGCTTGTGTGAAAAGCTCTGGGATGGGGTGACAACTATTCTGGTGGAGTGACTAACCCATGTTAGGGTGCGGACATCCCAACAAAGCATGAGAACCCCATGCTTGGATGACGTCCAAGTGAGGACCGTTCATCAAAGGATGTGGAGGTACACATCCTGGTTTGGAGTAGACACATACCAAATAACCCCGACGACTTAATGATCGAAAGATATTCAGTGGAGGATGGCTTTGGAAGCACCCGTGCACATCCTGAAGCAGAATTGAGGCAGTGAGCGTCCGGGGACGAGCGTACTAGGGGAACTCAACAAAAATCTTAGGACAAGTGGGAGATTGCTCAAGAAGCATCCTCAGGACCTGGCACATCCCCGAGAGAAAGTAGGATGAGGGCAGCACTAGTTCGACCGCAATGCGCTGTGGTACTAATCCGAATATTGAGATGAGTCAATATCGAGTGGGCGGCATACTCCAAGGTCCGACTAAGGAGGAGGTATGCGGAGACCTTTGTCCTAGAACATTGTCGTGTTTGGAAGGAGACGATTTCTCCTCCAAAGATTAACCATGATAAAGGCAAGTACTTGCCTAGCTCATTCCGACCTTAGGAAGGAGCGGTGTGACAGAAGGATGTTGGGAGCATCCGAAGGAGTGCACCAAGTGAATGGTCAGTTGAAGGATGTAGCGGCTACATCCGAGAGAACCAACCATGCCACGAGAGTGGGGGAGGGGGGAACTCCACTCAAAGGATCTTGCGGGATCTTATTCTGGGATACCATAGGGTGAAATGACCACTCACACATGTTCCTTAGAACGTGAAATGACTTAGTCATTTCAGGCTGGACAGAAGAATTGAAAGATATTCAAAGGAGTCAGCCAACCAAATGACCCGAGGCGAGAAGGGATCCCAAGGTATCGCTGGTCATATTGGATAGATCATGGGCGGGTCCCAGCTCTATGAGAATTCGAAGTGATTCTATTCATGGGCGACCATAAGGGTGACTTGAACACTCGTACCATGGGGCATGAATGACGCAGCAGAAGGGTTGAAAGATACTTGAAGAAGTTGGCCAACCGAATGGCAGGTGGGCAGAAGGACGATATCTGAAGGAGTCAGCCATGTCGGATGGATTAGGGGTGGTTCCCATATCCACAATGACCTGGAATGGTCCTATTCATGTTCAATCGTTGGGACGACTTAGCTACCCGTACAAGGATGTATGGATAAAATTGTGACATGAACTTATTATACATTGCCCGAGTCAATTTGGTGACTGATTAATGTTCCCAATGTCCTAAGATCAGTTTGGTGACTGATCGGATCAATTTGGTGATTGATTCATGTCCCGAATCAATTTGGTGACTAATGGACACCGAAGGTCAATTTGATGACTGACCGATAGGTGACAAAGGAAGATCATGATAAGACTCGGTGAAGTCGGTTGATATATCCCTTGTGTCTATTTTTGTATCCTTGTGAGAAACAAAGGATACTAGTGCCTATACGGTACTAAGAGTTGGTGCCAAATCGGATGAAGTCTTGACTGGATGTTTGTCACAGACGGGTTCTGTGCGGGCAGGTCAAATTCTGAGTTTGGTTCGGGAGACAACATTTAAAGAAGTGGCCAAACTCGGAGACAAAACTTCTAACTAGGGTCGTGATAGAAAGTTTAGACTAGTTGCGTGAAGTTGGCACCTTATGGTTGTCATTGAAAGCAATTAAGTCTGTGGCATGAAGGCTTAGGATTCTGAATGGGGAATCTAACTCTATGAAGTTCGTCAAGTACGAGTAACTTACGAACATGCGCATGATTTAAGGCATGACCTTGAGTTGGTCGCCAAACTCAAGAAGTTGTCGAGGCCGACAACGATTCGAAGGGGGGGGGGGGGGGAGTTGTAACGCCCTTACCTTGAAGAATGGCCAAATCCAGAAGTCCAGGGTTAAGGCAACGTAGTCGTACCATGTTCTGGGACGCTACGAATGTACGTTGGCAAAAGTGACAGTAGTTATTATAACTACCGAGCTGATGGTAGGCTGGTCAGCTACCATGCGGCGGACATGTTGGTGGAGGAGACTTTGATCGATGGATAGTTGCACGAGTACAACAGATTCGAATTTGGAAGTCCATCTGAAAGGGTGCCAGTGAACCAGTGTGTTCACACTGTGAAGAGGTGCATTCACACTAGACAACCATTCACGAAAGGATGCGTCCCAGGCTGCTGGAATGCGAGGAATATCTATCCTAATGAACAAAGGGAGTTACAAGTGTGTTTCATATTGACTTGAAGCCTACCAATCCGGATTGACTAGGGAGAGGAGTTAATTACACTTGGGCAATTGAGAAACTGACCTTTGGAAGGCTATATAAAGGGGCCATTTGGCCATACATGAGATAGACAGACTTGGAAGAACTTAAGGCTCATTCAGACAGAGATAGTGATGTATTTATGCACTGAAGTGTTAGTTTCCAAAAGGCCAAGTGCGAGTGACCATCCCTCCAAAAGGAAAATCCATCCCATTTGACTTCCCTCTCCAAGAAGTAGAGAACGTGATCCTGGGAGAGCACCATCGTCATTGCTGCCCTCCTATCCTTGGGAAAAATTCGGCTGAACCTCTAGGCGAAGGTGAGGTGACGGCACTGCATTCAAAGTAGGAGTGAACTGTGATGTGACACAAGTCTCTTTGTTAATATCTTTTCTTTATCTGAACTCTTGACGGCTAGAACTTCAGAAGGAAAAAGAAAAGGAAGAAGAAGAAAGAGAAGAATTTAAGATTAATGTATGTAAAGAGGATCCAACCCCTCTCTCCCCTCTTAATATTTTGATGATTTGATTGAGAGCAAATAGAGCACCTTGTTTCTACTAAGGGATTTGATGAAGACTTTTATAGGTTTTATGAGATCTGATATTGTTCTTATAATTCATGATTAGCCTCTATGCCAAGATTTATGATTAGGAATTTTTGTATGCTTTGAGAAAAGAATCCTAAATATTGAGGTATATGATGCGTTGTATTTGTAACAATAAAATTTGCTAGCAAGTGCACTAGTCGCTCAAGTAATATAGTAAAAAGGAGTAAGAGTGTCGAACCCACAAGAAATATTATTAATTCAATATATGAATCTTTAAATTAATAAGAGAGGAAAAACATGGATTTTGAAAATGATTTAAAAGATAAAGAAAATAAGATAAAGATAAGATAGTGGTGTTGAAGTTAGGCCTTAGGATGAAAATAGATCAGGATAAATATTTGAACCATAAAAGATAAATTTAATCTTTAAAGATGAATTAGAGTCTCCCTAATGTAATCTAATATGATTAACTTGTGGTCTCCACGACTGGCATCCCTCAATCTAATCATATAGAACTATCTTAATTTAATAAGAATTGAAGTCTCCACGACTGGTACCCCCAAAATCATATTAAAATTAAGATGCATTAAATTGGATTCTCTAGACTATTAATCACTCCACAAACTGGTATAGATTAATAGACCACACAAACTTGATTCTCCACACACTAGTTATCAAATTTATGTCAATTATTAATTCCAATAAAATCAATTATAATTAGTATAATGAATTCTGAAATTAAACACTCCACAAACTGGTATAGCCTAATTCAGAAATTTAATTAACTAATATAAAAGCATTAAGCACAATTAATAATTGATCAGAAAAAATTAAAACAAATAAAGTAGGGTCCAAACATTTCCCTTTAATTAATAATCTCCTAAAATAATAATCCTAAAAACATGGAGTTCATCATAGAAATTCTGGAGAGATAATGAAATACAAATCATAAAAATTAAAAGAATTACACCCAAAATAGAAGTAGAGCTCTCGAATTGGGCAGACAATCGGGCAGCCTCTCGGACTTGATCAGGATCGCGATCAACCTCCAGCCGTCGCACTTCTCTCCTCTTGGTCGTAGCCTGCAGAGCTCACGACTCACCGTGGAAGAAAACCTGAACTTCAGAGCACCATTGAAACGATGGATTCTTCACGTATTTATAGGGTGCGGACGGCCTTCAATTTGATCTCGGCCGTAACATCGTACGGTTGACTTTAAAATTATAAGATAAACTCGGCCAAAGATAAATCCTTTTATCATTACGCCCAAAGATAAATCTTTCTTATCTTTACACCTTCATATATCTTGTTACGCCCAAAGATAAATTCGGCCAAAGATAATTTCATTGCCATTACCCCCTCCAAATCTCGGCCGTAAGAATTTATTTTATCTTTACTCCCAAAGAGATAAACCCTTTTACTCCCTTCGAATTTCGGCCGTAACGAAAAATTTAATTAATCATTTAATTGTTACGCCCAAAAGATAAAATCATTTAATTGTTACTCCTTTTGAATCTCGGCCAAAACGACTTGGGTGTAAAGCCAAATCTCGGCCGTAATGATAAATTCTTCATCCTAATCTCGGCCGTAATGATAAATTCTTCGAAATTTCGGCTGATACAGCATAATCCATTTAAATCTCGATTTTTCCTGCAAAATAATTATCAAAATTTAGTTAATCCATCCACAGTTAAAATATTCAGAAAATTTAATAATAAAAATTGATAAATCCGGAATTACGATTAAAAGTGACTAAAAATGATGCATGCCATGATCAAATTACAGAAATTTTAATTAAAATAATAATATAAAATATGTTGTATTTTGCATGCATCAAACTCCCCCAAGCTTAAAGTCTTACTTGTCCTCAAGCAAAAATTAAAGGCAAGGCTCAAGAAAGTTCCATCATAGCCGCCACATTGTTAACTGACTAATTTTCTCACACAATTCTTCTGCACACCTACTACTCAGTATCTCACCATTTTCCATGCACTTAGCTTCATAGAGGTTCTGAATGCTAAACAAATGTAAACAATCTCAAATTTAGCCTTGTAGAAAAATCAATTATCTGTCAAATAATAGCATTGATATTGAACACATAAGTATTAATTGAGCTTAAAACTTTTTTCTTTTTCTTTTTCTTTTCATTTTTCAACTTTATTTTCAATCATTTTAAAAGTTCTAATCTTCAAGCAGGATTGCACAAGGAAGTCCATGTAGCGGGCTTTGGACTGATGACTCCCAAACCAGATGGCCTTAGGGCAACAGGTGATAAAGCACCCCTCGAGTTTACTTGCCCGAACAACCAAGGTTCTGAATGAATAGTTTGAACTTAGCCATGGTTCAGTACTCCTGTGCTTCTCCATATTCCACAAGATGGTCCATGTAGCAGGTTTTCGATCGACGGATCCCAGAGCAGTTGCCCTTAGGTCGCCAGGCATGAACCCCTACGGATCTAATTACCCGAACACACCTTGGTTCCGGATAACACTTTTGTACCTACACATAACTTTATTCATTTTTTTTATTTATTTGTTGGGGTTTAACTAACCCTTCTTTTTTATAAGCTCAAAAAGTACTTGATATGGTCAATAAGAAGGCTACTATTAATCAAGACTTAAAAGAAATTAATAAAAAAAAGCATGAATATGATTTTGTCGTCTAGTCATTCATAATTCTACTTAGCATAGGCACATAGTCCATAAGTTTGATACTAAAATAGCAAGTGATAAGAAAGAAAAGTATTTAAATTTCATCAATTAACAACATGTCTTTGAACTTCTACTAAAAGATAATTAAAACAATAAGACAAGAGTTAGTAAGATGGTAGCAAAAATAAATGCATGCAATGGTATTTTTTAGAAAATTTTCAAATTTTTCAATTTTTTGGATTTTTTTATAAATAGATGCAAACATAAGCAAATAAAAAGAAAGAAACATGCAATACATGAAATGCAAACTCCCCCAAGCTTAAACTAGGCACTGTCCTCAATGTTAAGCCGGCAAGGGAAAGTGATACATACTCAATAAAAAGGAAAATTAAAGAAACGAAAATAAAGAAAACAGAAAAGACAACCAGATTTACTGTCTGCGGGGTGGCGATGGTGGATGGTAGCCGAGATTTCCTTGGCGCATATGATACTCATGGATGCGCCTCGTCATGCGCGCATGCTGATTCTGAAGGGATTCGAAGCGACCCTGACGATCATCCATATTTCTAAAATTGGCTCGGATGTTGGTCAACTCTTGTGCTTGACGAAGTTGCTCTTCCTGAATAGCGTGCAACTGCCCTGACTGACGAAGTTGTTCTTCTTGAAAAGTGTGAAACTCCCCTGCTTGACGAAGTTGTTCATCATACATTGATTCCCATAAGTTTTGCATGGATGCATAGTCAGGCTGAGGTGGCGGAGGTGGATAGTAAGTCTGCTCTGGGGCTGAAGTAAAAGTGGGCTCCGGTGCTATATAGCGATTCTGCACAGGTTCTTGTAAAGGGGCAGATACTTCCATCGAATCGCGTTCCTCATAAGGAGTAGAAGGTATGAACGAGGAATCAGAAGAGCTCTCTTGTGCTGGAGATGGAATCGGAGAAGGCACTGGCATATATGGTGAATGGACGGATGTGGCATATTGGGAAACTGCCGGTGATATAGCCTGGAATCCTTGTTGCTGTTGAAGGTAGGGTTGGGCTGCCGCATAATCAGTAGAATCAAACCAGGAGAAAGGTTCATCCTGGTGTAGCTGTCCAACAGAGGTAGATGGTCCTGCAGGTGGGATTACTGAAGCTATGACCTGTCTAAAAAGGAGCCAATTATTTGGATTAATCGGCGTAAAAGCATCTCGATCTGAGCAGGGCACCTCCTGATGGTGGTCTTTAAAAATAAAAACTTTGATCCCTGAGTTGTTGGTCTTCACGAGACCCATAGCCTGAATGGTCCTACGAGTGAGGTGAGTGTTTCCTGGCATAGCTTCAAGATCATCCAAGTCAAGTTGTAGGTGTTGAGCGATAGGTGTGAGAAGGGCGCCCATATTAATGCTACCGCCACGATGAGTAGTGCGGCGCTGAAATCGACGAATGAGGAAGGCACCCACATTAACAGGAGTTCTGTGAAGCATACTGTGGATGAGATATAACTCTCCCTCTGAGATGGCACCATCATTATCACAGCGTCCACTTATGGTGTTGCTTAGCATGCGATGGACGTAGCGCATAACAGGATTCTGAATTGAGCTATCTTTAGCGGTGTTCCAAACCAATCGGTCTTCTTCTGTTATCTGTTTCCAAAAAGTTTCAGCATCAAAGTCAGCAGGTACAGAAAGAGATCCATGGTTGGGAAATCCATAGATATTATTAATCTCTCCTAGAGTGAGAGTAAATGGCCGCCCATAAAGTTGAAATGAAATGCGGGGCTGATCATAGTTCCTGCCATCTAAATTAAAGACTTCCAGAGATGAGAGGAATTCCATAATTAGTACTTCATAAGTTGGCCACCAAGAATACACAAAGTCAGATAGTCCAATTTGAGAAAATAATAGATGAGTATCTGCAAGTAAATTATACTCCCTTAGCAATTCAGTATCTGAAAATCTGGTGGCATGAATTCGAATCTCACACATCCGTTCATATCGAGCTTGATACTCCGGCTTAGTCCAATAATAATCTCCGGGGTAGGAGATTAATTGTGAGGGCTGTGGGGCCGGCTGAGCATTCGGATGTCGTCGTTCGTGACGTCCCCCCCATATATTAGCAAATCGCCTCATCTTGATCTGGACAAAAATAAACAAAGAAAAGGTACCGGCTCGGTGGAAGCTCGGCCGTAATATGTGTTTGAAGAGCTGACGATCGGAGGTGACTCGGCCGTAAGGGACCGGTTGACGAAGAACTTCGGCCGTAATAAGTAAAGCTCGGCCGTAAAGTTGATGAAGGACTTCGGCCCTAATTGATGAAGCTCGGCCGGAGATTTGAGTTTGGCCGTAAGAAGTTGGAGGCGTGACTCGGAACTTCGGCCGTAAGAGTAGATGAACCTGTAGATTTCGATCGTAACGAATGGCGGTGAGATTTCGGCCGTAAAGAAGTCTTGATGCGCGGTGTTGAGGCTCGGCCGTAACGCAAATGGTAGGAGCGCGGTGGAAACTCGGCCGTAATAAGTGTCGGCCGTAAAAAAAATGTCGAGAAAACGTTGGAACTTCGGCCGTAAGGAACAGGCGCGGCACTTTTGGGCGTAAGGATCGACGGTTACGGCGTTGAGACTTCGACCGTAGGGAAGAAAAGGCGTAAGGGTTACGGAAGCACCTCGGCCGTAATGCACAGAGGGCGGCGCGCGGTGGCTTCGGCCATAAAGAAGATTGATCTGCAACATACAAGAGGGGGTAGGATTTTATAGATGAATTTTCGGGCGTAATCTGACCTGTTCCCACGTGATGACGCAGTGAAAAGTCATGTCCAGGCGTAAAGCATGTATTTTTCCAAGGCACGTCCGTGGTCTCCCTGTCATGTCGGAGCTTTGACGATTTCCAAGGCACGTCCGTGGTCTGCTGGTGTGACATTTCGGCCATAACAGAATGGTGGGTGGCAGGGCGTAATGTCCGAGCTTCGGCCATAGAGAGCACAGGTGGCAAGGCGTAACGACGGTGGCAGCTTGTCTTTTCTTCGGTCAGGTGGCGGCCGGTGTGGCATCTCGGCCGTAACGGAAACGGTGGGTGGCAGGGCGTAATGCCCGAGCTTCGGCCGTAGAGAACTTCAATTCTTGGAATTTACGCCCATGCTCGGAGTTGACGCCCCTGAGTTTACCTCTCCTTACAAACATTAAATATTAAATTAAATGACTCCATAATAAAATAATTGTCTAATTAAAATTAAAAATAAAACTATCACCGAAACTAAGATATTAATTAACAACTAATTAGACAAAATTGAAAAAATAAAAATAAAAAGGATAGAAATAGTTCTGATTTATAGTCGTCAGCTTGACTTAGTTTTGATGAAAATCAAGGCCTATTTTGCTCTTCCCCTCTTGGATTTTTCTCTGTGTTGCTTGGGAGAGAGCCCGGTGTACGTCCAGTTAGTAGTGCCGCCATCTGGCCCAGTTGTCTTTTCAGATTTCGAATGGATGCATCCTGACTCGTGGCTCTAGATTCCATATTCTTTTGCAACGCTTGCATTGCGTCTATGATCTGTGCCATCATCTCCTGCATATCTCCTGCATATGATTTGATGATTGATATTGGGGAGTATCAGGTTGCCTTTTCAGTATATAATCTTTTGATGGACCAAAAGGTTGGCATTGATTCTGATTATACGCAAACTTCGGATTGTGTCTCCAACCATAATCGTTGTTCCTGTAAAATGGATTGGAAATAAAGTTAGCATTTTCAATTTGATTTGAATCTGAAGTGTTACCTGTAGAGCTATAATTGCTAGAATTTCCCATTAGTGACATCATCTGCTCGAATTTTTGATTAAGTGACTCCAGCTGAGCCACTATTTCTGAAGATTGTATTCCTTGTGTAGCATGTACATCATGAGTTCGGCGAGATGATCTCCTTTCTTGGCTCGACTTGAGGGCTACAACTTCAATAATATCCTGTATCTCACTAGGACGTTTAGATCCCAGTACTGTCCCTCCTGCTGATTGGTCGAGTTTGTCTTGATCTGCAGGTCGTAATCCATGGTAGAAATCTTCCATCACTTGCCACTTTGGAATTCTATTATCAGGAACTCTGGCCAGCAGTTCCTTATATCGTTCCCAGGCTTCATATAATGTCTCGTTATCGTCTTGAACAAATGCCCCAGCTCTCTTCGATATTTGCCTGCCTTTTGTGGTGGACAATATTTTCTCACAAACTTTTCTACCAGCTCCAACCAAGAATGAATCGATCCTGCAGGCAAAGTTTTAAACTAAGTGGAAGCTTTGTCACGTAAAGATTGAGGAAATAATAATAAACGAATAACTTCAGAAGAAACATTATTATTTCTAAAGGTGCTCAGAGTGGCAAGAAATTTGTCAAGGTGATCATGAGGGTCTTCATGAAATCCTCCTCCAAATTGGGATGCTTGTATCATCCTCACGATTGCGGGATTTATCTCAAAATTATTTGCGTTAATATCAGGCAGCACGATGCATGATTCTCGGTCACTGTATCTGGCCGAGACATATTCTCTCATAGAAAGTTCTGCTTCATCTTCTCGCCGATTATTATGTGGTGGAACTAGTTCATTTTGTTGTTCCAGTCTCTGATTGTCGCGTGCTTGTTCCGCCATTTTTCTTATATTTCTTCGTAATCGACGATAGGTTCTTTCAATTTCAGGATCAAATTCCAACAGTGGATTTGAACTTCTAGTGCGCTTATCAGAAGATTTCAGGATTGGTTGTGATTTAATTTTCAATTAGTACCTGCAACAACCAATTTTCAGTAAGATAAAAGAATAGAATAAAATAAATATATATATAAGAAGGAAGAAATACAAATAATAGGTCACGAAAAATGAGTTTTTAACAAATAAAGTCTTTCGGCCTGATAGAATTGAAAATTCGTCATTAAAATTAATTTTCGAGAGGAACTTTTCAGAAACCTAATTACGGCCGCAAACGGAGGTTCTTCAAACCAATACAAATACCAAATATTAATATCGACCGAAAGAATGTATGATGATGTAACAAACGACACAAAATAAGTCTGAACTAATTTGCGGCCGTAAAGTTAATAATCAGACATAATCAAAAATTATTTTCAGAGAGGAAATAAGATTGATCGGCCGTAATACAGAAATAGATTTACGGTCGAAATTAGATTAGTAATCCAAGGCTCGTTCGTCCGTAAAAATCATAAAACAGTGTTGATAGGGATTCAACGTGAAGGCGTAAAAACTTATTGGCTTATGGTCGAAACAACGTCGTAAAAATTAATACAGCGATGAATCATTTCGGCAATCAACTCCTCACATATAAAATCATAGGCGTAAAGAACTGAAGTTGACAACCTTTGATCGTAAAACAGAACAGGGTTTCGGCCGAAATAAAAATCGGATGAAACGTCGACAAAATGACTCATTACGGCCGAGGAAGAGGATAATTCATATCGGCCGTAAAACAATGAGAATTAAATCGAACGTGATCGTTGATGGCCGAGAAAGAAAAAATCACAAATAAATTGGCCCAAAAGGTTGTAATATGGCGTAAAAACAAATGTTCAAAAATTTTACGATCGTAAAAAGAAAACATGAGATCATTCTCGGCCGTAAAAAAGATTAAATCATCAATTAAGACGAGGTCACATCGGCCGAGATGAAGTCAACACGAGGCCGTAAAGAAAAATAGGGTTTTGGCCGAAATAAAAATTGAATCATTACGGCCGAAAGTGAATTAAGAAGATTCTTTACGGCCGTAAAACAACGAAATCAATTCCATGACGTAAAACAATGTTCGGATAAAAACATTACGGTCGTAAAAATTGAAAGTTTAGAACTCAGAAATCATTCATTGCGAGGCCGTAAAATTAATAAAGCCGACACATTAAATCTCGGTCGTAAAATCATAAATCGATAGTGTAATTCGGAAAATTAAATCAGCGTCGGATTTTAAACCGAAAGTAGACAAATTAAAAAAAATTTATCGTGACCTTTATCTGCAAAAGAAAAAAATGTTAGTTTATTCGCAAAAAAAATTAAAACAATTAATACATATTTATAAAGAATTATTTACAATTTATTTACATCTCTTAATAATTCATAAAAATTAGAAATTAATTAATAAAATATTCTCCGGCAACGACGCCAAAAACTTGATGCGTTGTATTTGTAACAATAAAATTTGCTAGCAAGTGCACTAGTCGCTCAAGTAATATAGTAAAAAGGAGTAAGAGTGTCGAACCCACGAGGAATATTATTAATTCAATATCTGAATCTTTAAATTAATAAGAGAGGAAAAACATGGATTTTGAAAATGATTTAAAAGATAAAGAAAATAAGATAAAGATAAGATAGTGGTGTTGAAGTTAGGCCTTAGGATGAAAATAGATCAGGATAAATATTTGAACCATAAAAGATAAATTTAATCTTTAAAGATGGATTAGAGTCTTCCTAAGGTAATCTAACATGATTAACTTGTGGTCTCCACGACTGGCATCCCTCAATCTAATCATATAGAACTATATTAATTTAATAAGAATTGAAGTCTCCACGACTGGTACCCCCAAAATCATATTAAAATTAAGATGCATTAAATTGGATTCTCTAGACTATTAATCACTCCACAAACTGGTATAGATTAATAGACCACACAAACTTGATTCTCCACACACTAGTTATCAAATTTATGTCAATTATTAATTTCAATAAAATCAATTATAATTAGTATAATGAATTCTGAAATTAAACACTCCACAAATTGGTATAGCCTAATTCAGAAATTTAATTAACTAATATAAAAGCATTAAGCACAATTAATAATTGATCAGAAAAAATTAAAACAAATAAAGTAGGGTCCAAACATTTCCCTTTAATTAATAATCTCCTAAAATAATAATCCTAAAAACATGGAGTTCGTCATAGAAATTTTGGAGAGATAATGAAATACAAATCATAAAAATTGAAAGAATTACACCCAAAATAGAAGTAGAGCTCTCGAATTGGGCAGACAATCGGGCAGCCTCTCGGACTTGATCAAGATCGCGATCAACCTCCAATCGTCGCACTTCTCTCCTCTTGGTCGTAGCCTGCAGAGCTTACGACTCGCCGTGGAAAAAAACCTGAACTTCAGAGCACCATTGAAACGATGGATTCTTCACGTATTTATAGGGTGCGGACGGCCTTCAATTTGATCTCGGCCGTAACATCGTACGGTTGACTTTAAAATTATAAGATAAACTCGGCCAAAGATAAATCCTTTTATCATTACGCCCAAAGATAAATCTTTCTTATCTTTACACCTTCATATATCTTGTTACGCCCAAAGATAAATTCGGCCAAAGATAATTTCATTGCCATTACCCCCTCCAAATCTCGGCCGTAAGAATTTATTTTATCTTTACTCCCAAAGAGATAAACCCTTTTACTCCCTTCGAATTTCGGCCGTAACGAAAAATTTAATCTTGTTACGCCCAAAAGATAAAATCATTTAATTGTTACTCCTTTTGAATCTCGGCCAAAATGACTTGGGTGTAAAGTCAAATCTCGGCCGTAATGATAAATTCTTCATCCTAATCTCGGCCGTAATGATAAATTCTTCGAAATTTCGGCCGATACAGCATAATCCATTTAAATCTCGATTTTTTTTGCAAAATAATTATCAAAATTTAGTTAATCCATCCACAATTAAAATATTCAGAAAATTTAATAATAAAAATTGATAAATTCGAAATTACGATTAAAAGTGACTAAAAATGATGCATGCCATGATCAAATTACAGAAATTTTAATTAAAATAATAATATAAAATATGTTGTATTTTGCATGCATCAGTATACATGATTTTACATGTTTTGATTTGATTCATGATGTTTTACATCTGTAAAGTGTGTATGAATCGTTCATAATGTTGAAGATGATTTCCCCAAAAGATTTAATCAAAAGTAAAAATCGGGCAAAATTGAGTGAGGCGGCGCTGTCGACGAACTTTGTCACAGTCGTGACGGCCGCCGTCATGCCCATGATAGAAGGGTTAAAGAGACGGCAAGTCGGCTTCTGTCAGGATCGTAACGTACCCCGTCACGCCCGTGATAGAAGACAAAAGGTCAATATTCTATCACGGTCGTGACGTATCATGTCACGCTCGTGATAGAAAGGGGTTGGAATGAAGCGCTCTGTTACGTCCGTCCATGACTGTGACAGTGCTAATCACGGTCGTGACCATGTCAGTGACAATCGTATATAATGGAGTAATGATTTGGATTTTCGTCATGGCCATGACGAATCCAATCACGACTATGACAATTTGAAAAGTGGATTTATGATATATTTAAATTATTTTTAATGTATTCACTATTATGTATCACTGATTGATGATTGTATAGGAACTTAGATATACGAATTGCATGGACAGCCGTAACTAGGTTAAAATATGAAGACAGAGGGATATAAACTGTTTGATGATTGTGATAATAATGAACTCAATTGAAGAATATTATTATTTATCGTTCCTCAACTGATGACAAGAAATACTGGCCCCCCTGCTTCATTGTGTTAGAATTTCTCTCAGAAAATTATTGTGTTCTGAACTTTGGAGTTAGTATTTCTTGGGAGAATAACTGTATCTTACCGACAACGATATGCATATTCTCATTCATCTTCAAATGATAGAGCCTCGGCTCTAATGCTTAGCTAGCCTATTGGAAGGTAATAACATGATTCTTCAATTACTAATAAGATTAAAGACTAATTGACTGAACTGAAAGAACTAATGACTACGAAAGTAGAATCCAACGAGTTATGAAGCAATCCTGAAGATATTACTGAAGCAAGGTAATGACAAGTGCTAGTCACTTAAGATGCATATTGTTACTGACCGACTTGTTACATGACTTACTATTATATTATTATTATTGATGACCTTATGATATGAATAGATGACATATACATTTTATGAATACGATATGACATGCATGTTCCTCTTTATTATAAATCTATCATATATATGTCATGTAGTATATTGCTTACGATGTATGTATATATTATAATTGGAAAACTTTGCGTCTTGAATTCGTGTAGGTAGCTATTATATTTGGATGGATGACTGATAATTCATGACGGCGAAGTTGCACATCACATAGGAATAATGAGTTATGAGTTTTTAGAGTTTCTGTGTAAAAGAGTTTTATGACAATTCATAATGATGAAATTATTTTTATTAAAATATTTCGCTAAATAAATAATGATTTTATTTTATTTTAAATGAATATTAGTTTTCTCTACGTTATTATTAAATCATATTATATTATTGTGATTAAGTGATACTCAATCAGAGCACTTGTTATTCGAGACTTGGATTCTTGATACATATGTATTATGTATTACGTATAAAACATGAAGTACACGACGATGTTCGGAACGGTTTCGCGAGGATCCGTTCCACTCTTCGTAACGGTCCTCTTGTTCTCAGTATTTAACGGTTCACTTTCTCAGTCCAGACCGAACGGTGCCGCCTCTTCTCCATGATGCGCCGCCCTCCGCTCTCGTTAGCGCTCCGGCGCTGCCTCTTCTCCTCCGACGCCGCAGTGGAGTTAGGTTTAGGGCTCGCGTCTCCGGTGCCTGCAGCAGCCTCCGGTGCGAAGACTGCCGCGAAGCCAACACCTCCCGCGCTGGAGCTATGCCCGGCCGCGGACGCGCTTGCTCGTCTCCTGATCTCCCACCACAACCCGTTCCACGCGATGGAGTCCCCTCTCAAGCTCGCTGGCGCCGCCCGCCTCACGGACGAACTCGTCATCCAGACCCTCCTCCGCCTCCGTCACGCCTCCAAGGTCGCCCTCGCCTTCTTCGTCTGGTGCCGCGACCACGCCCACCACCCCCCGGCAGCGGACGCTTACGACCTCATGGTCGACGTCCTCGGTCGCGTACGCCAGTTCGACGTCGCCTGGCAGCTCGTCGTCGAAATGGACCAGCGCGGGGTGGCGCCGTCCCCGAGAACGTTTGCTGTTCTCGTGCGGCGGTACGTCGCAGCCGGGATGACTCGGCAGGCCATACGGGCGTTCGACGATATGGAGGCGTTCGTTGGAAGGAAGCCTAACGGGGAAGAATTCAAGATGTTGTTGGACACCCTCTGCAAGTATGGATACCCAAAGGTCTCAATTTTCTGCAAATTTGATTGCTTGCTATCTGATTTATTCATGAAAAATATTGTCAACAGTCAGTTTAAAGACAAATTAACACAACATCTTGATCTGCGCTGCTATATGTTCAAATTTTCATTTTTATGCGAAGTTATCTTCTTGCATGTGGTTTCAGATGTGATAATTTCAGATGATTGATAGTATATTGGATTAGTTGAACTTTTCAGTTTACCCGCTCACATTTTTCTTCAGACTGCTAGCGCATGAACACTTCAAATTAGTAGTGAAATCCTCTAATTCTCAATGTAGACATTTAGTTCTGTTTTGGCTGGAACATTGAAAATTGTGATCGGTTGTCTTCTCATAATTGACGTTTGGCAACCATGTGAGGGCACCATCATTATCTCAGCAGATAATGATGACTCGGTAGGCTATAATTATCTCAGCAAGCTATGCAAAGCCCTTCTTTTCTATTTTGTATGTTAGATTTGATCTTGACAGCGGATCACGTGTATATGTTTATGCAGTATTCACACATCTCGAGCTCAAAAGTATTTTTTTCACTCATTTCCCCATGTTTCACCTAGTGGGATAAGGCTTTGTTGATGTTGTATTTCCCCATGTTTCATTTAGTGTCTGTTAGCTATTTCTTTTGACATTTTAATTAGCATCATTCAGAATATCATCAAAATATCTGTGGAAGTATGAAATTCCCCAATTCTACCAATTCGTCTCAAACATCTCCATGGAACTGTTTCCCTGATTCTACAACTTAATTAGAGCCCAATTCAAATAATCATCCATTAAGTTGTTTATGCTACTCTTCAGCTTTATGTTGATCTAACCAAGATTTCCACCTACTAAGTCTCGGTAATTATCTTTTATTCAGATTCAGAAGATCATAATGTATCAAAGTTCCTTTGACATATAGTGTCTTCTTGTCTTTGCTGTGATGCATGCAGGTTGCAACTGAAATATTCAATAAGAGAAAATTCAAGTATGAACCTGATGAAAAGACATACACAATACTGGTTTATGGATGATGTAAAATAAACCGACATGAAATGGCAAAAAAATTTCTAAAGGAGATGGTAGATTGTGGTCTGGAGCCAAATGTAGTTACATATAATGTTCTATTAAATGGAATTTGTAGGAGGGCAAGCTTGCACCCCGACAACCGATTTGATAGGACAATCAGAGCAGCTGAGGACCTTTTAAGTGAGATGCGCAGCAAAGGAATTGAGCCTGATGTCACAAGCTACTCGATCATCCTTCATGTTTATAGCCGAGCCCATAAACCCGAGTTATCACTGCATGAGTTTCGTTCCATGAAAGATGCTGGAATTTACCCTACTGTAGCCACATATACATCAGTAGTAAAGTGCCTTGCTTCATGTGGACGATTGGATGATGCTGAGGAATTACTTAACGAGATGATGAACAATGGAGTATGCCCTCCACCAGCTACATATAATTGCTTCTTCAAGGAATACCGGGGAAGGAAAGATGTGGATGGTGCGGTAAAATTGTACAAGACGACGACAACAACAACAACAAAGCCTTATCCCACTAGGTGGGGTCGGCTACATGGATCATACGACTTCGTTGATCCATGTTCATGAGATTCGACAGGGTTTTACGCTGGCTGTCGGGACCTAACACAACCCTCTTTTATCCGGGCTTGGGACCGGCTATAAAACATAGGCGGAGTTGTACAATTTGTACAAGAAAATTGTACAAGAAAATGAAAGAAATGGGTTTTTCAAGTAGACCAGATATCCATACATATAACATTTTGCTTGGAATGTTTTCAAAATTAAATCACATGGAGATCCTCTGGGAAATTTGGAACGATATGTGTGAGAGTGGGATTGGCCCAGATATGGATTCTTATACACTGTTGATCCATGGGTTGTGTGGGAAGCAGAAGTGGAGGGAAGCTTGCAAATTTTTCATGGAGACTGTACCGCGGATTGATACAGTCTGATATGTTGAGGACCTGGAAGAGATTAAAGAACAAAGTTGAGGAAGTATCATTAAAATTTGGTGCTGAATTTCAAAGTTATCACTTGAAACCTTATAAGAGGTAATTTGGTTGAACTAGGTCAAGGAACTGAAATCTGCAATTGTTGCTTATCATGAGCACTAAACCTGGATTCAAGTGATAACCTTATTGGTCAAGCTACTGGAATTTGCAATAATTTCTTATCATGAGATCGAAGCCTGGAGATAATGCAATCAGCAACAAATATAAAAGCCGCAGAAACAGTGATGTACCCTCTAGTTGAATAGATGATTTGAGGAGAATTTGTTTATCTTATTAAGCATATGTAGATCGAATACAGATAGAGGTCAATGTGGCTCAGAAGTACATGGATTTGAACAATGCAATGGAGTGATCCAGTACTGTTGGTACAAAATTTATGTTTTGTTAGGAAATGAAATAAAAGAGCACGGATTGATTCTACAAAACCTGCATGATTCGATCAATTACTTGTGTGCTTACGAGAGGAGTCTAGCCTGATGCCAGTTATTGTGGTTCGTTTGAAGTGTTCTGCTGAGATAAGTCAGCCTCTGTACACTCTACAACACCACGAAAGTGGCAGCTGCATCTTTGTTAAGCCGGCCGGTTGAAGATTCATGCTGCCAATGGTCAGAGTTATTGGTTGCTAGCAGAGTTATTTCATTGATTGTCTGAAGATATCAAAGCTTCTCTCCAAGAAGCTGAAGCTTCCAATGAATTTCTATTTCATGGATGGTTAAACATTTGCCTAGACATATGCTTATAGTACTCATATAAGATGGTTTATTATTGGAGACATACTGGTCAAAAAACGCACCATCCCTTTTCTTTCTTCAATATTTGATACAAACTGAAACTGAAAATACAACTAAACCGAAAATAAAAATAAAAGAATAAATTTTAAACACAATTGTTACTAATAGTTTGTCAATTCAAGATGAAAAAGTTCTATAAGTCGGTATGGAAAGGACCAAATTTTAATTACATAACTAATCAACATATTTTAAAAGGCTACACTAAATTTAAAACGGGAAAGATAATTACTATAGTTACTAACTATCCATTATTTTGTTAATCAATAATTAATTAATATAAAATGGTATTTTTTTAATTATTCACTGCTTTTTTTAATCAGCCAATAACTAATACAAAATGGTATATTATCAATATTGCAGTGAGGACTTGTTATTTATTAAACAATTATGTCACCCTGGAGCCATTTTTTTGATAAAAAGGGATGACAGTCTGCAGTCATCCAATTGTCTTAAAACATAAGATAAATTTCATGCATCAAAACTGAGAATATAATCAAGAGTTCAGAAGTAGAAACGAAAAATATACCCTTGAAGGCTATTAAGCAAGTAGAATAAACGCATGTCCTTCATCAATTCTTCTATTTTATGTAGCTTTTGCAAACTATAGCTATCGTGGCAGCAAAAATCTTTGATAGCATCTCAATTTTCTGTTCTGTGCCATTCCAAAATAAATAGTCGAACTTTGAGGTTTGGTTCATTTTTTTTTCTGACACCGTCCACTTGGTTGATCACATTTTTTTCCAAGTAGAAGTTTCTGCAGCAGGAATAGCTTAGCTTGAAATTTTTCTATAATCTAGATCCTTTAAGCTGCATCATGTGCCAACAAATTCAGACGATGTTTCATCCCTGGAGACCTAAATTGTTTGCTCTTGCTTTTCTGTCCTGTAAAGTCATTCTTTTTGCAGAATATCTTTCTCAATCAGTATCATGGAATGAACTATAGAAATGAAGAAATATCATAAAAAATACTCATGATCACAAAAGAATCTTTTGTCATCACATAATAATTACATTACAAAATACGAGAGCTTTTAGAATAAGGATTTTTTTTATATTGAGTCGAGAATAATTAGCTGTATATATATATATTTTTTTTGCATCAACCATGAGTATACAATATTCCACAACTAGATAGAAAAAAATACAACCATCTGAGAAAGAAAATATCAGCAAAGTTAAAAAAAAGAATAGACACATGACAACATTTAGAACATCCCTGAAACAACCTGAATCTCATTAAAAAAGTGAAGAAAAACATAAACCACTGTCTATAATGCACAACACGATTAAGGGATTTAACAATATCAATTTCGTTTCACAATGAATATTTGATAATAGAAAATACTGACCAATCCCTTTAAGAGGACAAAAAAAATTGCATGATAGGGAACAAAGCATGGAAACGTTGTGAAGTTCCTAAGTGAAAGAATGCTTGAATAGTTCTTCAAATGTTCTGCCCATTATGAACTCCTGGTCAGTTGATGTCAAGGATATCTGATCCCCAAGAAGAGACACAACTTCTTTCGCTTCCTTATAGCCACATTCTTTAACAACGAAAGGAAAATCACTGCAATAAAAATTCAGATTACATTCAAGTTCAGCTAATATTCTTTTATAGGAATAAATGTCTTGTTGCATAAACTAACAAGTTGATACATCACTTGGAATGGCTCAGATAATTTATGTGGACCTCTGAAGAAATTTATAGAAAGGAAAAGGATCACCAATAAAATCACGTTGGTTCTCACAAAAGCACATGTTTTTTAGAAAACTAAATTAGCAGTCTGGATTTTGAAGACAACTTGAGATGAAATGTGAACAGGAACCATTGAATATAGAAGTTGTTCATATGTTGTTACTGTCAAATATTTTGATTTACTTTTGGAACGAGGTGCAATGACACTCCTTGACTAGTAAATCAAAATGTCAGAATTTAAACCCCCCAATAAAAGTCTCATTTATTTTTAAATTTATCTTTTCTTGTATTAGGTATTGAGGCCTACCTTGCTAATAGAAAAAAAATAGCCTTCAATTTTTTAAACTAAAAGGCATGTACTGAAGATGACTTGTGAGTTCCAAGAATTAACTCTCAAGTATAGGAGTTCCTCACATTTTCACATAGAACAATGGAAGGATGTAAGGTAGAACTGTAGGAAACTGACAAGAGTCTACTCAAAGTCATACCTTCCCCACATGATGCGGTTTGCCCCATAATTAGAGATGACTTGCGAAAGAAGATGTCCAGTATCTTCATATGGATGCTCTTTCCTTGATAGGCGAAAAATGGCACTGAATTTGACATATATCTGTTCATCAAATGTATTAATATGGTTACCACACATGAAGATTCCAACCTTGGAAAATCTCAGACATGAACAGGAGTTGTCAGCAATGTTGTCACTCTTTAAGACTCACGAGAAATGGAAATTAACTCCACTCATCATTTTTTGATAATATATCCTTAGTTCAAAATTGTTTTAATTGTTCATCAGTCTTAGATGGTTCAGAATTATTTCAATTAGCTACTAAATAATAGAGATTGCACAGCATTGGCTTTATTTTCTTCAAGGTGGATGCAACAAGCCCGGATAAAGGAGAAGAGTTGTGTTAGGCCCCGACAGCCAGCGTAAAACCCTGTCGAATCTCATGAACATGGATCAACGAATAGCGGAATGTCGTCGTATGATCCATGTAACCGACCCCACCTAGTGGGATAAGGCTTTGTTGTTATTGTTGTTGTGGATGCAACAACATAACGTTGATCTATTTATTAAAAAAACATAAGGTTGTACTATCAATACTTTTTTTTTCAATAACCATAGTCTAAGTACCATATTTCAATAGCAGGATCATTGAGAGCATCCATGTTTCTGTATCTTTTTTGCGTCATGACTCCAGAACTATCATTGATGTACACAATTTAAGAAAAAAATGCTTCTGAAAGGTTCTTCCAAATTTGAGGTCAACCAGATTGCACAATAACTGCAACAAATAGAGGCAAGCAACCGAAGTAGGTTATGCAAGTTCTGGATAAAGGCCAAAGCATTACCTGAGGAAATCGGGATAATTTCAGTAATGAAGAGAAGGTTCTGTGTTCCTCATCAGTCCTGTAAAATAACCAGCCATTAATTAAAGCATCTAAAGAACAGAAAAAGTTATGTCTCGAGAGAAGGTTTGAGGATGCTCACGTTGGTGGTTTGCAGAAACCCATGTGGTCAATCAATACAACTGTAGTAGGATGGCTCGAGCAAAGCTCCTCTATTTCTGTCATGTGTAAATTAAGTCCCTGCAAAAGGTTTAATTTCATGAAGTTTCATAGGAACAAATATTTTTAGTTAAAACCATTAACGACAGTAAAATACTGCAGAAATTGACCCCTCCAGCATGAAAAGCAATTGGGGACATCTGGGAGAGCACATATCCTTCTGCTCAAGTCTCATACTTCCCTCAAAAAAAGTCTCATACTTGAGAGGTTCTCTATGGCAAGTCTAGTGGTCATCCAGGAGTTAAAAGTTCTTCATTGGAATTACTCCCAGAAAAGAATTCGATAACAGGGTTTTATACATGGAACATATATGAGAGTACAATGCAACATGCAGGGGTACACAAACAAAATCACTTTTTTCTCTTTGATAGTGAACTTAATCACCTTATATAGCATCTTTACCCACACACATATTTGATCAAATATTTTTCATATTGTACCACAGAAAAGAAAAAAAATACAGATCATGCACTACCTAGCATAACAGAGGAGGAATATGTACCTTCATGCACATAATTCCAACTGGTACTCCCAGATCTCCTGCTTTGGTGAACATTGCCTTTCCAATTTCATTTG
The DNA here is from genome assembly GCA_030549335.1 of Pontederia crassipes. Lineage (NCBI taxonomy): Eukaryota > Viridiplantae > Streptophyta > Magnoliopsida > Commelinales > Pontederiaceae > Pontederia > Pontederia crassipes. Next base: position 69,255,853 of record CM060193.1, on the reverse strand, counting down.
TCATCTGCTCAAAAGAGGGGCAAACACTTGGCATGATAAAGAAGATGATATACATATACAAACTGATGGATGGCATATTCTTAACAACTGAAGAGATGCAAAGAAACCTTTTGACAAGAAGGCCACAAATAAGGATTGAATCGAACAGCACGATAACCATCCTGATGGATGAAAAAGCTAGTGAGTCATATACAAATTTATGATTTTATTAGTTCTCTTCTATGAATACATAATTCTTCCAATGACCTTCAAAACCAAATCCTCAAGTTGCTTAATACCACTTCCATCTTCTGCTGGATTTGCAAGGCAACAACCGATAAATTTGGATGGATACCTCTTCAAAACACTATCACAATCCAAGTAGAGAATTGCTTATTCTCGATTTTCATAGTTGCAAAGCCTACCCACATATAAATGTATGAATTTGCATAATCATAACATTAGCATGTAATCTACTCATGTCAAAGATGAAACTCACCTAGTCAGTAGAGAATGATCAAACATGTGATATATAGGTTGAACAATAAGAGCACCATCAACTCTTGCATCTGACATGCTCTAGAAAAACAAATAGAAGAAAAAAAAGACAATCAATGATGATGTACTAAATAATATTTCTTACTACAAATAGATAGGATTGAAGAAACAGTGTGTCAGATCTAAAAAATATGACACATTGTCCCGGTTCAACAAACAGAAGCAAATTGTGCGAAAATATAGCTAAACAAAGACACACAAAGGAATCACAACAAAGAAATATAAAAAAAACATTGACGTTTTTATTGAGTGGATTGTATCAAAATCCTAACTCTGCCTATGTTTATAGCCGGTCCCAAGTCCGGATAAAGGAGGAGGGTTGTGTTAGGCCCCGACAGCCAGCGTAAAATCCTGTCGAATCGCATGAACATAGATCAACGAATATATTGTATAGAGCGGAATGGCGTCGTATGATTCATCTAACCGACCCATCTAGTGGGATAAGGCTTTGTTGTTGTTGTTGTATCAAAATCTTGATTTCTCCTCTCACGCATCTAACACCAGATATCTCCCAAGAGGCCCATCAAATTAGAGCATTAAAACTAGAATAGTACAATTGTTTAGAGTCCAAGAACGTTCCTTGGATGCCATGTGCACAACTGTTTGCAATGATCATTTCCAGGACAAGAGGGCAAAGGTATAATTTGTCAGAGAATTCTAATCGAACTATGTGCATTCAATAGAAGCGTTGCAGATGAAGCTATAATTAAACAAGTACCTCGAGTAAGAAATCGACGTCCCCAGGGATGGGCGGCTCCTGCCCAGGGAAGTAAGGATGCTTTTCTGCAGTCTATCAAATGCATCAAAGGGGACGAGTAAGGACCAAAAGAAGCAGCTGTCCCCCGTTCCTTCCATATGAGATTGCTGCGCGTTACCTCTCGTGGCGAAGCCCAGACATGGAGATGAGAGTCCAGAATCTTTAGAGAAGTGGAAGGAGGAGGATTGGAGTGGTGGGAGAGTTGAGAAGCCATTCTAACGACGGACGAGAGACCTCTGTTAGGAGAACAAAGGAGAGGTTTTGGGGACGCCAATGGAGCGGAAAACAGCGTGGAGGCTAACTCCATGCTTGCAGTACTACTAGTGCCAGTATTATTCTGGACCGCCCAACTTTGATGGAATGCATCCCCATAAGTAAAAATACAAATAATCCTAATTAGGTTCGATTTGTCCTTTTCAACCTATTTACTTTTTATTCTTATACTGATTTGATTTTTGCAAATCAAGAAAATTTTCCTCATGGAATATAATTTTATATCTTTCACCATTTAATGTAAGTCATGTTTTTTCTGGAATTACTTAGCAAAAAATTGCCTTCATTATGGTAATAATGATATAACCAAAATTGTTATAATAATAATAATAATAATAATAATAATAATAATAATAATAATAATAATAATAATAATAATAATAATAATAATAATAATAATAATAATGAATGCCGATCAATTTGGTTGAAGCAGATCCCCATCTCTCTCTCTCTCCCTCCAGTTCTTCCACCACGACCTGCGTTTCCTTTCCTTTCCCGGTATTATTTTCCATTTTAACAGAGAAGAAGAGACAAAGGAAACACCCAAACAAAACAACAGCAGCAGCAGCAGCAGCAGCAGCAACGCCCACGACCAACGCGGAAAAGAAATGGAAGAAACGTCGCCCAACTCGATCCCTCAACCCCACCACTTCCCACCACAACAACAACAACACCACCATCAACAGCAGCAGTTGCAGCACTTCCAGCAACAGCAGCAACGCCTCCTGCAGCAGCAGCAGCTCTTCCTCATGCAGCAACAACAACAGCATTACCAACAACAGCAGCAGCAGCAGCAACAACAGCAACACCTGCTCCAGCAACAGCAAGGCCAACAGCAGCAGTTGCAGCAACAACAGCAAAATCAGCAGCAGCAGCAGTTGCAGCGTCAATTCAACCTGCAGCAGCAGCAGGCGGCGATGTCCCGCTTCCCCTCCAACATCGACGCCCACCTCCGCGCCCCCGGCCTCCGATCCGCCCAATTCCAAGCGCCCCAACAACACCCTTCTCCTTCGCCTCCGCCGCCGCCTCCTACTTCTTCTCCTTCCCCTTCCCCTTCCTCCTCTTCCTCTAAGCAGCAACCACAGCATATGCAGGCATCGCAGTCACAACATTTGCAGTTACAAGGGAAGGCTGTCGGGGTCGGGGTCGGGAGAGCGGCGCCGCCGATGCCGACGGTGAGCCCGGCGGAGCTGGAGATGGCGCAGCAGGATGCGTTGAAGGTCTGCAACCCCGACGTCAAGCGCCCCTTCACATCCGTCGAGGACGCGGTACTCAGGTATTCCCCCCATCATTTGCTTTGTTTGGATCTTGATGCGTTCTGGATTCATCAGTTTTTGCTTGCTATGTGTTCGATGAATATCCCGTGAGGTTGATCCAGAACTTTTGCGAGCTGTGTGTTGTTGTCTGCTTTTGGGCGTGGATAAATTCTAGCATTTTCAACAATGTTCGTCCTATGAGTTGGATTAGGGGTAGTGGATATTTTGGAATTTTAGGGTTTCAGCAGCCCTTGTGGTGACTAAGGACTATTTAGGTTCCTATGTGATGTGTTGATGGAAATTTAATCAGAGGTATCGTAGTTCCATAGATGAACTAGAAAATTAGTAAGAGAGAGCACTATGATGTATATTTCTAAAGACGACGACGACGACAACAACAAAGCCTTATCCCACTAGGTGGGGTCGGCTACATGGATCATACGACACCATTCCGCTCTATTAGTAACCAAACCTTTCGGTATATTATTCACCAATAGATCTTGCTCTATTAGTTCGCCAAGTGTCCGCCTTGACCTCCCTCTCCCTCTTTTAATCGGACTCCAGATTATTTGATCTACTCTTTTTCCTGTCGCATCTAATGGTCTTCTCTGAACATGACCAAACCATCTCAAACGATTTTCTATCATTTTCTCACTAATATGAGCCACTCCGACTCGTACACGTATATGGTCATTCATAATCTTATCTAATCTTGTATGACCACACATCCATCTCAACATCCTCATTTCGGCTACCCCCACTTTACGTTCATGTTGTCCCTTCATAGCCCAACATTCACTACCATATAACACTGCTGGCCTTATAGCAGTACGATAGAATTGACAGTTAATATTTTATAAAGAATTGACAGTTAATATTTTATAAGATTTATTTTGTTGGGAAATTTTAATTCTTTATTTTTTCATTTAGATTGATCCCATTCAAAACAGCACCGCTGATGCAAGGTGTTACAATTGTTATCTTGATGTTTTGGTTTCTGTAGTCTCTTCCTTATGATTATAAGATGATTTTATTTGTGGTTGCCAGGATTCTTTCTGAACTTCTTTCCACATATTAGATTGCACATTCCTGTCAACCTGGATCCCCATTCACTTCTTTTTCTGTCAAGAGATTCCTGTTCTATTTCTGCAGCAGAATTTACTCTTTTTCCCCTTTCTGCAGTATAACTTATTTATAATTCAGATTTCATTAACACATAAGCACAAACCTTTTAAGAAAATAGCTGAGTGATTCCATTTTGACATGACGTGCATCAGAGAAAAAAGAATCACTTGGTGGTTTTTTAGGGTCAAGCCCTGTTTTCCAAGAAAGTTTTTTGGTTTTTGCGCTCATAAATCGAACAAGATGCATGAATGTCTCACCCAATCATCTTGCAAATGTTTTAAAATGATTGGATTCTTACTGATTATTCTTTTCTTCTTCCTGATTTATTAGCCTAATCTGACCAGATTATGTCAAATATTGGTGGCTTTGATATATTCATATATGGATGAAAACTCCTATATTTTGTCCCATCAGGGATACAGCACTGGCATCTAGTACTATGGTGTGGTCTGTTTAAAACTCATATACTAGAGAAAAATATGTTTCTATGGCATCAAAGAGGACAATCAATGGGTGGACTACCAAATAATGAAAAGAAAAAACACAAGCGAGAAAAGTGAAAAAGAAATGAGGTATAGGTTAATCATTTCTCCTATTTTGGTTGGTGATGGAGCCCTCCAACTACTAATTTAAACAGCAAATATGAATGTGCGAATAACCCCTCAGAATTCCAATTTCATGGCAATATAATTTAATTCATGAATGTTTAGGTTAGTTCAAAGTAAGCTAAGTTTTCGAGGTGAGAAAACCATGATGTTGCAAAATGCGCATTTACTGAGCATATATTTAAGCTTCATAGTTGACCTCTAAAGCTTAATAAAAGATGCATTTTAGTTTAACTCAGAATTTGGAATTGAAAACTGATGTATGGAGAATTCTATAGTGGTGGTGGTTCCTAGTGTAAGTTTTTGGTTTGATTAGCAAATCAATAGGTTTTTTATTCATGCATTTCATTTTTTTTCGTTAGTTTAAAGGTCACCTAGTGCTTAATATCTATTAGACTATTCTCCTGTTCTAATAAGACTTCAGAAAAGAATATCTTGTTACACTATATGAATCCTTTGGTTTGTGGAATTTGTGATAACCTTGGTGAGCTCCAAAGTTGACTCTAGGTAAACTCTGTAATTTCTTTGTGAATTTAAAGAAACATGTTCTTCTAAATTGCAGCAGAAACCTCTTCTTGGCTCAAACAAAAGGAGGATTATCATATCATTAATTGGATTTTCTATATTTTTTTTGAGAGGCAAGAGGATGACTACCGACTTTTGTTGTCATCCGTATATATATATTAGTATAAATAAAACTGTACAAAGTGCGGGCACTACGAAGAGAGCCGATAAAAGGAAAGCAGTGGGGAGCAACTACCCCAATCCCGGCTCTCGGATAAGAGTGGAGCTAATACTTAATTGGATTTTCTATATGTCCAACAGACAATAAGCAGAAATCACTTCAGTCCAAATATTTTGTATATTTCTCTATGCGATGCATGGGTATGCCACTATGAAGTATCCATACTGAATGTGTACCTATTGCAGTTACACATTAGGTATGCATTGGAAATGCATTCATCATTTCAAATTTTTTTTTCAACACACAGGTATGACGTTTGGTATGTCTGAGGGGAGCTTGGACAGGATTTAGATATGGAGTTCTTCTTGATGTGTTTGAGTGTCTTGATAGAGATCTCGAGGATGCATCAAGGTCTTTAATGTGGTGGTTTTGACATCCCACTTAAGACAATCAGTGGCCTGTCCATGAGCAACTGTGATGCATGGGCACTCCACTTTGAATGGAATACCTGTAGTGGGTGGAGTATGCAAGGGGTACATGGTGAGTACCTACACACCCAATAATTAAATGTTTTCCAAAATATGGTCACGTTCAAGAGGACCACTGCAAAAATTTATGCATGGACTTCTTTGAGCTTGACGTACCTCGGTGCTCCCAATTCACAGCCTTCACCTTTATCTTGATTCCTTTTTTTGAGGAGAAAAAGGATGACCACCAGAGTTGTGGTTGTCATCCAAATATATATATATATATATAACTGTGGAACGGAGAAATTGTACAGATGCAGGCTCCCAATGGAGAGCTACAACAAGATGAAAACTCTCTTCTAGTCAAAACCCCGCTCCCAAAAAAAGAAAATGTGATGGCACTCAAACAAACAAACATCTCTACTACCAAGAGTGGCCAGAAAACACGGGATCACAATAGCAAGGTTGTCAAAAACGCGCTTTAACTCGTAAAAGCGTACGATTTTACGTCTTCACCTTTGCATTTCGTGCTCGATCTCACCTGAAAACGTTTTTGGCCAGCACGTGGTAGAATCGCGTGCTGGCCCGTAGAATCGGTGGAGACGCACGACTCCACCGATCCCACAATATTTTTTTTTAATGTTTTATAAGCGTGATAGGCACTCATCTCTTCCTTTTTGTTTGCTGTCTGCCGCTGTGCCCTGTCGCTGCCACCACTGCTGTCCTGCTGCCACCGCTCACTGCTGCTGTCGCCACTGTTGCTCGTCTGCTGCTCGCGCTGCTTCCGCCGCTCACTGCTGCTGTCGCCACTGTTGCTCGTCTGCTGCTCGCGCTGCTTCCGCCGCCGCGCTGCTGTCTTGATGCTGCTGCCACTGATCTAACAGGTTCTCCCCCGTCCCTCTCTCGTGTTCTCTTTCTCTCCCTCTCCCTTTCTCTTCCCGCACTCTCTCCCTTTCTCTTTCTCCCCTCGTCTTCTCTCGCCCTTTCTCTTTTCCTCCCCTCTCCCTCTCTCGCTTTCTCTCTCTCCCTCACCCTCTCCCTTTCTCTTCCCGTACCCTCCCCCTTTCTCTTTCTCCCCTCTTCCTCTCTCGCCCTTTCTCTTTTCCTCCCTTTTCCTCTCCCTTTCTCTTCCCACACGAGAATATTTTTTTTTCTCCTTTTCTCTTTCTCTCTCTCTCCCTTTCTCTCTACAAATCGAAACAGGTTTTTTTTTTCCACGAACCCAATAGTTCTCCCCATTGGTGAACAAGGGCCATGGCGACCTTTTTACTTTCTATTATGTTATAAAATTAAAACATTTTTATATTTCAACTATGGTTAATATTTGCTTAATAAAGTGGAAATCATCAATTGCTTTTAATATTGTGAATTTATTATTGTATTAATTTTTTATATATTAATAATGAAAGTTATTTATTGATGTGTTAATTTTTCATGAATTAATTATATTGATGTGTCTGTTGTTATTCTGTTATTATTACAATTTGTTAAGGTTGTGAATTAATATATATATAATTAAATAGGTATTAATATCATGAAGTGTGATGTTAAAATTATAAATTTGGACATGTATTATTGCATTTTGTACTTATAAGTTCAAAGAGAATTTGCATTTCACTACTAATATCATGAATTTATATATATTATTATATATTAATATATAGATTTTAATATTAAAAAATAATCTGGTAGAATCGGCCGTGTCGTGTTACGTGTTCACGATTTACGAGTTTTTTCGGCCCTCCGTGTCGAGTCCGTTTTACGTGTTTGACAACACTGCACAATAGCACTACCACTGGTCAAAAGGGATCTTTGACACCGAGTGTCCGACGGGCCAAACTCTTCCGAATCAAAAGGGGGCAAAACACAGTGCTCGTCTGCTGCCAGGTGCCTCGAGATGTGAAAACATTGGACCACAATCACCATCCACCCATCTGCCGCTCCCAAGGTTGGCCCATGCAATCCATATGGTTAGCTTCACTCACTCGTCGAGGTTGTTCCCCGTGTTAGTGGCTGCCGACGTGTGTGGCGGAAGCCAGCAGCTTCCGCAACTAGGCGAACCTCCTCATCTATCCACCCAACGAGAAGGTGCCCTCCCTCAGCATCTTCAACGGAGGTCGGCATAACCGGCACGGTCTGCGGAGCACCCCCCCACCACTGGCTGCTGGGGCAGCGACGGCGAAGGCTGCAAGGTCGACTGCTGTCTTGCCGGCGATGATGACTGTTGTGCAGGAAGCTGCTGTCCTGCTGGCGGTGGCGGTGCTGGACGTCTCTTGTGGCTGCCCCTAGAATGGGAGAGCAGCCGCTGTAATGGTCGGTGCAAGGCCACTCCCCTTTTCGGTGGCCGCCGACGAGTGTGGCGGAGGCCGACAGCATCTCCACCTGGACGAATCTCCTCGTCCGCCCTCCCAGCGAAGAGATGAACCCCATCTGCCTTGTCATTGATGGCCAGCGGGTCCCGCATGGTACGTGGCACACCCCCCACCTCAGGCTCCTGGGGAGGTGGTGATGATGATTGCACGAGCGGCTGCAAGTTTGCTTGTTGCAGCAGCAACGGTGGCTGAGAGAGTAACTGCGGTGTGACAGCCAGTGCATGCCGACGGCGCTGATAACAGAGGGGGGAAGCTATGGGATCATCACCAGCAGGTATGGTAGTCACTGGGATGATCACTGGGATGCCGGTGATAGTGGGCGGTGTGAACCGTGGTGGGGTTGGAGATATCTGACTTGGATCGGAGAGATGAGGCAAAGCTGGCAGTGATGGAGTTATGGGCGCGTTGTCGGACTGGAGCGAGTCAGCAGGGGAGGAGTGGGATGGGGTTGACTAGACACTAGTGTGGGGGTGGGAGGGCAGCTTCACAGACTCGATGAGGTGGGAGATGGTTAGATTCGGATTTGAGTTTGCTTGGGCTCGAAGCTGGGTTCGCAGACGGGCACGATGAGCAGGTTCAGAGTGGGCGCGAACGTGGTGGGGCTCCGCTGCGTTGGATGGTGGGATTGGGTTTGAAAGATTTGGGTTATTGGGTTCAGGATAGGAGGCGGTTGAGTCAACTTGCGAGTGTGTGTTCAGTTCAGGGTGAGGTGGGTTATGCGATTGGGTGGGTTTTTGAATTTGGGTACGGTTCTTGTGCTTGAGCGGTGTCGGGCCAGCATGGCTTGCGACGGACGTTTGGACAGCTGACTGCAGTGGATGACCAGCGACCACCTTAGCCCACGATGAGGCACCATCTGAATATCGCAGCTTGAGGGTGAAGCTGTCCATGCCGACGTAGAGAGTCAATGTGGAAGGGAGGTTGCACTCTGGGCGGAGCTCAATGTCGACGGAGGTGATAGACAAGTCTGGCGAGCCAAGGGTTGGAAGAGCAATGGATATGGGATGCCCCAGCTGTCGCGCCACCACCAGGGCGATCTCTGGCCGATGGAGATGGAGCGGAAGACCGTGGATGTCAACTGTTCGACGCCTCCCAGGGGGTGCCAGCTCGGCTCCATCCCCTTTTTTCCACGGCCGCCACATAACGCTGGTGTGAGATGACAGTTTGGTCGGTGCTGCAAGGAGGAATTCCTTTTGCTCCGACGACCTTGGGACAAGCAGCCATAGCGAGGGAGAAATGCGGCTTAAATGGAAGGGCGTCCAATCTCGGTGATGACTGCTGAGCGGAGAACCGCTGATCCGAGGGGAGGACCACTGGTCTCGCCGACGACGCAGTCACTCAGCAGGTCCACGACACACTGAATCTCCGGCGACCAAGGAATGGAAAGGGTAAGAGCCGTCTGAGACGCCAGAGCAGGTGAGGCGTTCTGCGTCGCATTTTGTTGGGGTCGGGCAGGCGGCGTCGCAGATGGGTGTTCCAGCAGGGTACGGGGGCATGACGCACCCAGTTGTTCCAACTGGGTGCGGGGGCATGATGCTCTCAGGTGACCCTCGCCCCTGCAACGGAGGCAGCGGAGAGGGCCGGAGTAGAGTGAGGGCGCATCAAGGAATTCCATTAGTCTGGGAGACAAAGGAGGAGGCTTCAATGATGCTTGCTATGGCGGTGTTGCAAATGACTGTCATGGATTGTCTTTGCCATTTGTTTCCATGCCGTCAGGGGCTGAGGGTTTTTTTTTGACCAAAATCCTGACTTCTCTCGTGTCTCTCTATAAGGACAGGGGGTGCCACCCTCTCTGTTTCACATGGTGTAGGAAGGGTGGTGCCCCCTCCTCCATGCCTCCTTTGGTAGGCTTGCTCCAGTTGGAGGCGACATGGGGTAGGGGATTCTTCCCCTCCTATATATGTTTCTGCAGAAGAGGCCCACTCTGTCAAAAGGTAGACTGTTATATTCAAGCAGCACCAAATTTGAGCCATTGTTTACTGCCACTGAAGGTTGAGCATTGTCACTATTAAGTTCAGATTTTGGGACTCTCCCTTTTTAAGTTCTGAAACAACTGACAACTTCAAGAAATTGGAACATATTTGCATATTCATAATTTAGAGGTGACATGAATTTTGACAAAGAGAACATTAGTCCTTCCGGAACAAGTTCCAGCCATGGACATTTCAGATTGATGGTCTTCTCTGCTCGATTTCAAAAGAAATGAGGAAACAGAAAAATGTGTGCCGCTGAAGTGCACATATCTAAGGCTAAAGCCACAACATTCAGAGCTGGATAGGGAAGATGGTATTGGCTCTCTTGGTTTCAGCTACACGTTCAACTTAAGCTCCCAAGAAAATGTCAAGAAAGTAATTTCACTTTCTCAAAATGCACCTCTGGGACCGTCTCCTTTATGTTTCAGCATAAGACACTTCTCTTTGGTAAAGCTCCTAAATGGTTCGATCATTTTGAACTTGAGCTAGCAAGTGGAGGGTTTTCACAAGTGAACTTTTTGGCAGAGGGTGAACTTGAATCGATGCACAAAGGAGTCTTACTTGACGGCCAAGAGAATGATGTTTTGACCATGCTGCCTCCAACTAGCTGCAGTGTTGGTTTCCTCCTCTATTTCACATGACGGAGGAGCAATACCCATCCTCATGTTTACTTTAATTATTTTATTAAATCATTAAACCACTTATTAAAATATTGATCTAATGGCAAGAGGTATATGAGTAATTGCACAAAAAAGAATGGTTTAACAGAAATGGAATGGAATCAGATGGTTTGACCCACTTTCATCACAAGATAAGTTTTGGGACCAAAGTGGTAAATTTGTAATTCAAGGTTAATGCAAAAAAAAATGTGTTAGTACAGGGGACAAAAATAGGCTTATTATGTGAAGTTAGTTTTGGATCTGAATCAATGGCGGAGCCAGGTGGTGCCCGTGGGTGCAAGTGCACCCACTGAAAATTGCTATAATTATTAGTAGTTATTCGTTTCATCAAGAGTTCCCCTTTGTCCTAGTGGTTGAAATGATACCAATTGAAGTGAACGTCACGGGTTCGATCTTCCTCAACACCAACATTTTTAATCCTGTTATTACTGCTTATCCATGGAGAAAGCCCAGCTGCCCTTCACTTTCTTATTTTAATATTGCTGACTTTTAGCAACTAAAAATTTCATTATTTAAATTATAACTTACGTCATCTTGAACCACTGATATTCAATTGTTCTCCTATTTTAAACATATTAATAATCAAATAAATCCTTTTGATATATTTATTCTCTTATTTAATTATGTGATTTTAAAAACTTTCTATAAAGATCTAAAAATTATGAGTGAAAATATCAGTTATATTTATATTATTTAATTAATTGTTAGAAAATATTTTTTATTCAACTTTCTTTTTCTTTTAAAATTGCTGTAATTTTTGGCAACCAAAGATTATTAAATTTTACTCTTCATACTTGGATCTGACATTCTCCTATTTCAAATGTGTAATTTTCAAATAAATCGTTACCCTCTTATTCAATCATGTGATTTTATAAATTTTATGTCTGCTCATGAATCTTAAATTTATGAGTGCAAAAAAAAAAATAAAAAAAATACAAAGATGTAATATTGAACATAGTATTTTACTTAATAATAAAGGAATAATGTAAGGATATATGTTTGATCATTAATTAAAACATTTTCGTCAATCACAAAGTTTATAACTATTATATATTTGTCAAATTTATATGATACTTATAATTATAATTAGTGAACCCAATGAAATTGATTTCTAGCTCCGACACTGATCTGAATGTGGGCTTTACTTATTTTGACCCATTTGAACTCTTGACCTATGGGCTAAATATTAGCATTTATTTTTCTTTGTTGGCTTATGAATGTTTTTTATTCTTCTTATTATATATTACTTATGATATTCTAGTTTAATTCATCATATATATATACACACTCCTAATTTATATAGAATGTACTGGTACTTTAATTTTTAAAGAACAATGTACCCTCGTACCTGTACAACATAGATTTTTTCGTTTAAAAAAAACATAGATTTTTATGACGTATGAGATGACTCACCTGATTCTGGATTTTTCCTTCTAGGAATGTAACTTTAATAATTCCTTCACCCAAGGTTTAGGGTTTAGGTTTGGCTATGAATAGAAGCTTCAGTGACTTAGATTGTTTTCCAAGTGCTCTGCCTGATGCTTGAAATACATTGGGCGCTGATCTTTTTCATTTTTCTCGTACTTTATTAGTTATGACTCTATGACTTGAATGATAATATATCACAGGTTGAATCTAAGATATTCACTGCAAAAGAAAACAACTTAAACTTAAGAAGGGATCAGAAGGCCCCTGCTTTTTCTTTTCATTCAAAGTTATTGGTGTGCTTATAAGGTGTGCAGGATGTTTTTGGACGGATGGCCCACCTTGGGATTTCCTGAATGTTTTGTACATTGATGCATCTGGCTGTTTTGCTAATAGATGATTTCCTTTTCTTTAAAGCAAGGTTTGATAAAAGAATGTGTCCAATCATCTCCACTGAGATAAGCTTGTTGGTTGTTCAGGTTGCTGCCTTATCATGTGGTGTCTGATTATGAGGCTGAAGAAGATGATAGGATCCTTGACAGTGACACTACTGGACGTGTTCAATCCCGTCTACAGCAATGGGACCACAACATCCTGGCTAAAATTGCGGAGTTCACAAACACCTTTGAGAAACAAGTCCTTGCTTTCAACATAATGACACGTAAGAGGGCATGCGGGGAATTTCGGTCTGAGGAGAGGCTTATGATAGAACAGGCTTTAATGCAAGAGGAGAGGCAAGCTCTGCTGGAAGTCAGAGCTGAATTCGAATCTAGGGAGAAGGCCAACCGGGAGGCAGCAGAAGCTAAAATGCGTATGGCTATGGTTCAAGCTGAGCATGCTCGAGCTGAGGTCCAATCCCATCCAGAGATGATCATTCGGCCACCAATAAGATCTAATGCTGCTGCATCACGTGGTGATGATGGTTCTCATGATATGGGGCAAGAACAAGGCAACATGGAGGAGATGCAAGGCTGGGGAAATGCTCAAAGAGATGATGAAGAGCCATCTGAGGATTTTCTGAATGATGAGAATGAGACTGAGAATGGAGATGCAGGAATACAAGATGAATGGCGGGAATCTGGGGAGCTTGATTTAAACACCAGATGATACATGGTTGAAGTCTGGCACGATCGCTGGGAACTGAATTATGCGAACTTTGAGCTTTAACATCAGTGGTAACTTTTTGAGTATATATTCCAATCCAAAGTGTCAAACGTCGTTCATTTACAAAGAAGCTGTCTCATGTTAATCCCGTTTCAGTAAACTTACTCCTAGTCACAGTCTGCCTCTCGAATAAGTCTTAATTTTTGTTGCTTGTTTCTACTGGGATGATGACTACTGATGATTGTATCATTTGCTCAACTTTGCCCTTGATTTTTATTCAATCTGCCCGTGCAACTTAACCTACAAGGTCATGATGAGTGCATCTGGATTAATTCATCTTATTATATTACTCATCATTTTCATATGCTGCCGCTGCTGCTGTACATATTAAATGTATGTAGAAAACTTTAGTTCTTTTCATGGAATGTTTATTTTCTTCTAAACAAATATACGCTATTGAAGACGGTAAGAAATTATTTTATGACATTGAATTGGGGGACGTGCGTGCAGCAACAGTAGCTCATGTTTCCATTGAATTGGAGCTGAGCAGTAACTTGGAAATGGGGACATCTGTTAGACGATTCCATGTCTTCTGATTCCGAGTTGGATGAAGAACTGACCATGTCAGTGGGGTAAACTCTTTTGGCCCACTGCTGCTGCTGCTACTGACGTCGAATGAAACAGCAACGAGGGAATTCATGCTGATGCTGATGGAATGGACGTAATCGATGATGCTTTCCTCCCCAGATTACAGGGGTGGTCTCCATGAGGTCCTATGAAGACCTGAAAAGTCTCCTCCAACCCCGAGGAGTACTGGCAGATCTGGTAGCTAGTACGTAAATTTTGTTGTCTTTGTGCAAAACTGGATGATCTTGTAGCTACATGTAGTAGTTTATAGTAGCAGTAGTAACAATAATATGTAAATAAACTTGGCTTTGCTAGAATCTAAACATTTTGATCTAGTATAATTATTTGAACTATGGAAGGGCAGATTGGTCTCGTTACATGTTATGGAATGGGAAGTTGATGACATTGTATGAATTGTGCCAATTCAAGAAATTAATTTATTGTATTATTACTGCCAATGTTAAAACCTTAATTTGCCAAGAATATCAACTTATATATGGTGACTGATCTAGAAATCAATTAATTTATTATGGACATGATCATAGCCATCAACTGCAAGAAAATTCCAGCAAATTTTTGGCTTATGAAAATCATTTGATGGAAATGATTAATTATTTTCCGCTAAAAATACTTGATCATGACATTTATTCCATTCAATAAATAAAAAAATCATTGTAAACATATTTCTTCATAGAGGCTGACAGAAAAAAAATAGCATGATGGTGAACCAAATTTCCACTCGATATAAATCAAAGACGAAAAGGTAATTAACCTAACAGTTCCCATTAATGCATGAACCGGATGAATAATAAAAATAATGCAACAACAGTATTGTAGCTATACATATAGCACAGTGACACGTCACATTTCCGATGGAACTTGCTGCTGCAGATATATGCTGCTGATGCTAATGCTGTCATCCCGGAGGGCCAGCGGTGAATGTTGATCTCGGGTGTTTGAAGAATCTGCCATTCTCCATGTCTACTGCTGGAGGTCGTGGGACTAATGCCTGGGACTATGCTGCATAACTTCATTCTTCTTTGTTCACCATTCCTAAGAAAGATGTCAGGGTCCTGTCAACTCTCTTCGGGAACCAGCTAAAAATCATCCTTTCAATGTCTGAAAGGCTCATGTACCAAAAATGATTTCAGCATACATCCACTATTGGAATGGAAGATTTTTCGCTAGTTCCTGAAATTGGAGAAAATTTACTGCGCCTTCCACTCTTCTCTGCCATGGTGAAGAAATGGAGAACAATCAGGTAACAGTAGTTAATTTTCACTGATCCTCCTGAACGAGAGAGACCATCCATCAGTATTTCGACAGGAACATAAATAATATTGTGATTTATTACAATATGTAATCCCATCAGACTTTTTTTGTCACACAAGGTAGTGAAACTTACATATCCCACTAGTGAAGTAGACCTTTTGAGCAGCAATCACAGGATAGTAGTTATGGAACTCAATTGCTTCACATAGTTTTGCCTTCCAACATATTATCCATGGAGCACAAACCACATCAGGTAGTGAAACTTAAATATCTCACTAGTGAAGTAGACCTTTTGGGCTGCAATCACGGATGGTAGTTATGGGACTCAATTGCTTCACATAGTTTGGCCTTCCAACATATTCATCCATGGAGCACAATCAGAAACAAGGTTCTGTGCATGCATGGCTTGAAGAAAATGAATAGCATACTGCAGATTTGGTGTGGTCGAAAGAGATGCCACGAGTCTTGTGAGAACTGCATTTAGCTTTGAATGAGCATTATTTTTAACCCACTCCATATGCTTAATAGCCATATCAACAATACCACCATCAATCAATCCTTTTAATAGAATTACATGTGAATCCAAGTTTTCAATGCTAGAGGGTAAACTTTGCACAACTCCAGATGCTGCCATGAAATGACCTGTGAAATGGCACAATGTTTGTTTACTCTTTTTTCCTGAGAAAGCTAAATGGAATCTTACTAAAGGGAGAGAGAATTGAAAACAGCTCAAGTTCATTTTTCTAAATATTTTATTCAATTATTAGGGAATTGAAGCCTCGTGTATGCCATGACAAAGAATATTTAATAAGAGGGATCACTGATTAGGACTGTCTATCGAATATTTATATGCATTTGTGATTTCTATTAAACATTTACCATAGTTTTGCCATATAATAATTGATTAAAGTTAAAAAAAAGGTTGAAGAACTAATACTCTCAGCTAAGATAAAACTTATGAAGGATTTTGTCAAAATGTCTTCTCTATCTATGGTTTCTCCACAATCACAATTAATTCTCACGGCACTTTAAAAAAAAAAATTAGTCTCACTAGAAGAACTAACATACAACAATAGAAAATGTGCCTATATAACTTGAAGCAAAACTACTTTCACATGGAACAATTAAATTTTATCGTAAACTCCTACTATAAATGCACGAAAGTAAAATCAGGCAAATACTGTGAAAGCGTGCATACTTCAAGTAGAATTTAACATTTTTCGTAATTAACTATTTATATAATTAAATGATTATTGTTAAAGTTCAAGTGAATCAGTATTTCGAGTAACATAAGCAAAGAGAATTTATGCGTAAAACACATACCTTGCTTACAAAGTAAGAGGATTAGCTTACTCAACGTGGAAGCACCAAGCACAACATCCTGCTTCATGGATCTATTGACAATCTCCATTGCCTCGTCTATCCTGTTGCCGTGACACAAGACTTTGATAAGTGACCCATATGTAACACCATCTGGAACCAATCCTTTCTCTACCATATGACGAAACAGTTGTTGGGCCTCTTCCAGCATACCTTCTTCACAGAATTTGTGAATTAGAATATTGTAAGTGTGCAAATTAGCAGTACATCCGTTTGCAAACATCTCATCCCAAAGCTTCTTGGCTGGCCGTAGAAGGTCATCTCTGCAACAAGCTTCCATCAGAAGATTATAAGAATGGACATCAGGATCAGAACCCTTCTTTTTCATTTCTTTAAGCGTGTCATAAGCTTCCCTGACTTTTCCTGCTCTGCACAAGAAAGACACCATTATGTTATACTGATCCACTCCTGTGAAACAACCCTTCTCCATGAGGATTTTAAAGACATCCCACAATTCATCATTCATCTCATTCCTGCAAAGGCTTCTGCTTAAATTGCTCAGAACATTGATACTAGGGAACCGGTCTTTCTTAATCATGTACCTGCAGAATATCATAGCAGAGTCAGGATCAACATCTGAAACTGATCCAATCAATGCATTCAGCACATCATCATCAATGGAAAAATCACCAGCTACAATCGCTTCAGCCAATTCTTTAGCATCTACAACCCTCTTTTCTGATATCAACGCAAGAATGAACTCTCTATAATCATTTATTCTCGGCGCAACGCCAAACTTTCTCTTCTGTTTCAGAATTTTCTCTGCTTCCTGCATCCGATTGGCCACTTTAAACCCCTCTGAAACAATCCTATATGCAATAAAGTCAGGTTTGAAACCTCTCTTTCTGAGCTCCTCGAGAGAGCCCCAAGCATCATCAATTCTTTCCGTTCGACAAAACTTATCTACAATCATTGCAGCAATAACTGAGCCATTAATTTTGTAGTTCCTCCTATTAGCTTCTTCAATGAAACCCATGACCCCTTCCAGTCCTTCCAACTTACAGGCTCTAGTGATAAAAACCCCGAAACCAACGTCGTTAATCATGACCCCCCTGTCAAGCATTGTATCAAACAACTTTCTTGCAGCATTGAGAAATCCATCGCCAGACAACGCAGCGAGCAAGGAATTATACAGAGTACTGGAAAGGTCGTCCCCCGTAGACATGGCCACCGACTCCACGAGCTCCGCAGCCTCAAGGGGGTTCCCGGATCGGAGGAGGGAGCTTATGGCCAGATGGTAGGACGACGAAAATAGGCGAATTTGATGCGTTTTGGCCATCTTGATGAGAGCCCTGACGGTGTTCGACTGATGAGAGGGGCAAAGGGAGACGGATTTGAGGAGGGCGTGGAAGGTGGCCGGGGAGTGGACGAAACCGGGCTGCTGCGATGCCCAGTGGAAGAGGCCGGCTGCGAGGGGGCGATGGGAGAGGAGATGAGGGTCGATCACATCAGCCACGAGGAAGGGAGAGAGAGCGCCGCCGCCAGTCGTGGCGGGGCGTAGGTGGCGGCGGAGTGCTTGCTCGACGGCGAGGCTCCACGAACGTGAGGGCATGGAGGCGGTGACGAGGGCGCGGGCAAGGCGTCGGGCGGCGGCGGCCGCGGAGGAGGGAGCCGCGGAAGGAGACATCTCTGGCGGTCACGCCGCCGTAGCCGGCGAGGGGGTTTCTCGTAATTCTATTGAATTCGTGACGCATGCAGTTAATTAAGCAATGGAGGGAACGCGAATGCGGCGTCGTTTAGTACCTGAATTGCCCTTTTTACTTTTTAAAATTATCATCTATATCCCCGTTTCACTTTTTCCTCCTGCTAATTTGGGACATATTATTTTGTTATAGTAATTATTAATTATTAATTAATTTATTAACAATCTTTATCTCCGATGGTTTATAGATATATTTTATTTATTGATTGATTTATAATCATAAGTCCTATGTATATATATATATATATATATATATATATATATATATATATATTCATTGTGTTATGTTCGCAGAAGTGTATTCTTTTATTCTTATTTTTTAATTTCTGAATTATTTTGGCATTATTGTATTTTTCTGAATATAAAAATGATAACTCATAGAATATATGATCAACTCGTTTCGATTAAAATTATTGTATGATGTTAATTTGATAACATTGCATTAGTGTTGAACCATTCAATTCCTAACTCTTTAATAAAAATATTACAAGAAATGAAGAAATTTTTTTTATGCATGTAGAATACAAAAGTGAATTGCGGGACGACTTGGATATGAAGTCACACCAAGAAAAAAACGATTAAGATGCCGTAAACATTACTTGCAACAGCTCTCCATAGATATTATTCTTTCTTCTCCATCTGAACAAGAGATCCGTAGGGTTCTTATAGAAGATTGCATGATGTGAGAATGCATTTTCTATTTCTTTTCCAATTCGGCTTATCAGGCAAAGGACAGTATCAAAGATCTCCTTATAGATTACAATTGGCGGAGTAGGATCGATTGAGCTGTCTTCATTTGAGATGGACAAATGTAGCCTTCTGATCAGGTCAAATTTACAGGAGCCACTGGGACCATGGAGAACCCTAAAAATATGTTTACAAAGTTCAATTTTGAGTTCTCTTTGCTGCTCTGTGAATGTGGTGGTGGACCAGAGATCATGGCCATGCTTGAGGAGGGAGGAGGGTACCATTGAGACTTGATTTGGGTCATGGCTTTGTTGCTTTTTTCAGTTGTTGGTTCATGGGGATCACATGCGGTGTGGGGGCAGGCAGATGTGCCTCTCATGCATCTCCATTGGATTTTGGCCATGTTCTGAATCCCCCTCTCTCTCTCTCTCTCTCTCTCTCTCTCTCCTCTCTCTTTCTTGCTTGCTCATCCATGCATGTGAATAGATGTTGGAATTCACAATATATGTATAAAAATGTATACATATATCAAGAACAGAAAGACAAGTGGCGAACACATTATTCAGATAAACATTATTAAACTTCATAATGAACAGTAATGGTACTCAGGGGAGTTGAAAGCATAACCACCTCTGTTGCATCCCCACTGAAACATGGCCATGTCCTATCAGGAAACTCTTGCCTGAGCATTAAATGTGACGCATTCTTTCTTTTCTCTTTATGGATGCACAAGAAAAACGACAACGGTGGAGTTTTGATGCTATCCACTTCCCATGATACACTTGTAGATAACAGTCTCTGCTTATCTGCAGTGTGCAGTTGAAAATGTATGCAATGCAATACTCCTACATGCCGTAGCTGTAGTTTATGCAAAGTTTGAAATTTTCCAATTTTTCTTCTGTTACTCCATCGATAGAATGCTGGATTTATTGTTTAGCACGAAGAACCTCATTCAAGTTTGAGCACAAGTTTAACAGGGAAAGGAAAGAGGAGTTCTTTCATTAGCCTCCTGCAGTGACAGACAGGAGTCCTCAACACTCATTTTGGAGTTTGGACTTCCCTCAATCCGTCTTCGACTATCATTTACAATTCCTGAACAATGCAAACCAAACAAAGGTTTTTTTTTCTCCTTCGCAGTGAATGCAGGACACTGAAAAAAGAAGAAAAAAAAAGACTCATAATGCTTTTAGCTCACAACAGCACCGTAACATTAGACCGCGTTCTGGTCATATTACAGAAATCAGCAGTAGATCCGAGTGCTAACGACAGGGAAGTCTTGGGGCGTCATCCATGCGTACTTGAAGCGAACAGGGGTGCCTTTGTATATGGCCCGGCCGTTCCCCACTATGCACCTCTCCCCATCGACCGGCCTAATGGCCCGGTTGTTGAGGGGCTCCACGCTGCTGAGGCCGTAGCAGCGCAGGAGCACGCTGGACTGCAGGCACTCGCAGTTGTTGCTCACCAAGACCTCGTACTCGGGCTTCCCTTCCACGATTCGTCCGGTTCTCGTCTGACGGATGGCTATGTCTGAGACGGTGCACTGAGCTCCCATGCCTGCAACAGAGAAAGTTGAAGACACGAGATCAAAACAGACTGATCAGAAGCAAAGAAGCAGAAGGACGGACACTGTGCTGAGAGCTGGTTTACCTGCGCGAATGATGCAGAGGAGGAGGAGGAGAGCAAAGGGGAGCTGGAGGGAGCTGGCCATGTCTTTTGCTGCTTTGGCGTTTGCTTTTGTTCTCGCTTCTCTTAGTCACGAGGTGTGTGAACTTGGTCGTATTTATAGAGGCGTGGACAAAAGTTGGGGTTTAACAATTGGAACTGTATCAGGCTCAGACACATCTTAACTGCCTCTTCAGGACTTGTATTTTATGGCCACCAGTAAAGCCGCATCTGCAGAGCGCACATGGAGGACGACCTCATCGAAGAAAAGAATAATTAAAAAAATGTAGAAGTAAACCAAGTGAAGTTGACAGATTACGTGTTCTCAGAACTGCAAAGAGAAAGATTACACATTAAAAATCGCTCTGAAATCAGACGAGTCAAGACCTATGAGATATTATCTCAGAGTTTCTGATTAAGATGAGGGAAAATTTTGAACATCAATAACACCTACAGAAGAGCTGTAGAACTCATGTTTATTATATTCACGGTAACAGAAATATGCGAATTTGCTTATTTGTGTGTCTGGTCTCAAGTCATTAATATCCAAGTGCAGCTCGGACATCATAAAATTATGGGCAAGGACAGATATGTTAGACAAGTCAGGTTGATACTTTGCATGTTATTTGAAAAGTTCATGACTTTTGAGTTGTGTCCATTCGAACTATTAATTACTTTAGTGTTAATATTTTCAGCTAGAATAGCATGTGCCAAATCTTTTACACTGCTGCAATGATTTCTTCATGAAGAAAAAAGTAAAGCATGCAAGAACTTGCAGTGTTACTGGTTTTAGTTTCAGGCGTTACTGGGGATACAAATTGCAATAGAATTATGAAGCATTGAACCAACATGTTGATCCTGTTGTCTCTGGCCGCTATGGGAATTAATGGATCATTAACTCCAAACCTAGGAAAGGGGCATGGTCCCTCCCTCTGTCTGGAGCACAGGCATAACTGTTATCTTGGACTTTTTGCCTGGGTGGTAGTTAAGGAGTTAATAAAGTTATATCTTGATCAGGATGCCACAACCAGATTCATTGTGCATTGCAATTTTAAGCTCAAGTGGAAGATCACATGGTATGTTCAGGATAAGAAGTCTGATCTAAATATAAGATTTCTGTTGTGACACCTTTGTGCTGGATATATTGAAGTCTCTTTCATATGCATGTGGAGGAGTTGTTTAGCATGAAAAAAAGGAGGGGCAGGAGGAAACCAAAAAGTCTTCTCTTTCTTCATTCTTTAATTTCTTTTGGATGATCCAACCGCAATGCTTTCCATAATTCACGCTAAAATTTTGAATATTTAATCCAACAGAAATATAAGTCCAGGGTTTGACTAGAGATATTATAGTCCCCCATATTACATCGCCATCGTTAGGCCCGTAATACAAGCCTAACCGAACAATCAACTCTACCGAAGAGAAAAAAAGTCCTCAGAAAACATGGTAGGGCAATTCAGAACATACTCATCTGTCAGTGGGTTTGTAGTGATTGGAAACTTCATGTTTCCTACTATGACAACGAGGCATGATCAAACACAAGAATTATGTGTACAGTCTCTCGACAGTTGAGCAAGTTCTCATGAGGCCTCAATTCCAATTTGTAGACAAGTTGCAGGGACCTATTTGGGGGGGGGGGGGGGGGGGGGGGGGGGGGGGGGAGGGGAACAAAAGTAGAAGAGATAAACACCTATGCAAAACAACACAATGTCAAACAAGCCATGTGATGCCACCGGTATATCAGAAGGCCAAACCATTTGGTCTTGCCGATATGGACTTCCTTTTTATCCAAATGAGTGATCCTTCGATTCAACATTCGAGTCTTATATATACGTATTTAGCACATCTTAGTAACTCTGTATCAAAAAATCATCTGATATCAATATTGCTACTATCACAATTTATGGACAACCAAAGATTGAACTGCAGGAATCTGCAATGTTTACATCTCCACGGTTTTTCACTCTTTTTTTTAAAATCCTTTTTTTTTTTTTTTTGCATTGATAACAAAAGATGTAGATGGTAAGCCATCAACTCTGACGAACTATTCAGTTTGGGATGTAGATGCAATATACAACTAGAAATTGCAGAACAACCATAAAAAGTTACCAAAGAAAAGGAACGCAGCAAAAAGTTTCAGAAGAATGCAGTGTCAATATATGAAAACAAACAACATGCGACACAGACAAAATCCAGAAACAATGCTTGTTCTTTCTTTAAATCACATCATCCATCAAAACTAATGGCCGCGCGAGTTGTTTCAAAATTTTATGACTAGTTCATTATTCCAAAAGATGAGGAGGTGATTGATGTTGGCTAGCAGGAGATGTCAGAGGCGATTGGAGCGAAGGTGTACTGAGTATTTGATGCATAGGTGAACACTACAACCTCCCCACCGGACAAGGGCTTCCCGTCGTTGACGAGGCATTCTCTTCCGCCGACCGGCCGGAGAATGGCGGGGTTGACCGGCTTGTTGCTCTTGAATTCCAGGCATGCGACGAGCAGGTTGGACTGAGTGCAGACGCAGCCGTTGGACAGCACCACCTGATACTCAGGCAAGCCTTTCACCAGTGCGCCGGTCTTGGACTGGGTGACAATCATGCTCCGCACGCTGCATTGCGCTGAACCTGTAAAACAAAACCTGCTCTTTTAATTTATAATTAATTAATTAATGGCTAAAATGATAATAAATTGCAGCAGGTTCATTGATTTATTGTAAAGACATATTTTGTTATATAATAAATCGATGAATTTATTGTATGGTAGGTTGTACGCTTATAGCCTCCTTAATAAATATAGATAGATTTATATGAAATCACTTGTTGAAAAGGATTGATGAAATTGTTGTTTTATATGTACTTCAATAAATAAAAAGTAAATAAATAAAAAAAAGTAACCTATGCATATGAAAAATGTAGAGAAATTCATGCATACATAAAAAGTATATGCAGATTAATAAAAAAAAACAATATGCAACCTGGCAGAGAATGAATTATTATTCCAGAGTTATTTTAAAAATAAATAACAGTAATCATGCATCATAAGAAATTAGTATAGAGGGAGAAAGAGATGACATGAACCAACCCCTTCTTGAACTCAACGCGAGTAAGACGAAAAGGATGAAAAACTTCCTACTCGCACTGGCCATTTTATTTTTTAATATCCCAATTCACCTTTGGGGTAGCGACTAATTAAATATATTTATTCTCCTACAAGGGAAACTACTTGTGCGTTATTGTTTGCACACATATCTCGGCAATTATTAAGAAAGCACAAATTTGGGTTGTAATTTTGCTAATTAAAGAAGAAATTACATATAGCCCGTATTATAGAAAGAAAGAATGCCAATAAAATACGTTGCGTAATTAGCGCATCATATTGGGCCCAATTTGAAATTTCTAATTAATCACCCCATAAATCAAGGCGATTATTTTGCGCCTTTCCCATTCCATGCTAAAAAATTTAATGTAATCATCATGTTCATTGTGGCGACTAATTAACTATCTATAAGCAATAATTTTAAAATTTGAAATTATTTAGTAAATATTATAAGAATGGAAAATGATACGGTAAAATTATTTTAAATTTGAAGCAATAATTAAGCCTAGAGCGCATTACGTTATAATTACAAAAAATATGAATAGATATTAATAATGTCATATACACTACACTAGACACTTCATCGCACCGGATCACTGATTGAATGGATTGAATCGATCGATTTGATTCGGTTTTAATAACATTGATTTTAATAACCACCTCTGTTGCATCCCCACTGAAACATGGCCATGTCCTATCAGGAAACTCTTGCCTGAGCATTAAATGTGACGCATTCTTTCTTTTCTCTTTATGGATGCACAAGAAAAACGACAACGGTGGAGTTTTGATGCTATCCACTTCCCATGATACACTTGTAGATAACAGTCTCTGCTTATCTGCAGTGTGCAGTTGAAAATGTATGCAATGCAATACTCCTACATGCCGTAGCTGTAGTTTATGCAAAGTTTGAAATTTTCCAATTTTTCTTCTGTTACTCCATCGATAGAATGCTGGATTTATTGTTTAGCACGAAGAACCTCATTCAAGTTTGAGCACAAGTTTAACAGGGAAAGGAAAGAGGAGTTCTTTCATTAGCCTCCTGCAGTGACAGACAGGAGTCCTCAACACTCATTTTGGAGTTTGGACTTCCCTCAATCCGTCTTCGACTATCATTTACAATTCCTGAACAATGCAAACCAAACAAAGGTTTTTTTTTCTCCTTCGCAGTGAATGCAGGACACTGAAAAAAGAAGAAAAAAAAAGACTCATAATGCTTTTAGCTCACAACAGCACCGTAACATTAGACCGCGTTCTGGTCATATTACAGAAATCAGCAGTAGATCCGAGTGCTAACGACAGGGAAGTCTTGGGGCGTCATCCATGCGTACTTGAAGCGAACAGGGGTGCCTTTGTATATGGCCCGGCCGTTCCCCACTATGCACCTCTCCCCATCGACCGGCCTAATGGCCCGGTTGTTGAGGGGCTCCACGCTGCTGAGGCCGTAGCAGCGCAGGAGCACGCTGGACTGCAGGCACTCGCAGTTGTTGCTCACCAAGACCTCGTACTCGGGCTTCCCTTCCACGATTCGTCCGGTTCTCGTCTGACGGATGGCTATGTCTGAGACGGTGCACTGAGCTCCCATCATGCCTGCAACAGAGAAAGTTGAAGATACGAGATCAAAGCAGACTGATCAGAAGAATGGCGGGGAGAGTGAAAAGCTTCCTAGTTGTGGTGGCCATTTATTTTGATTATCAAAATATTTCCTTTGGGCAACTTGTTGAATTTACAAGCTGAAGATAGAAGGAAGCTTGGAAATCTTTAAACGTTATATTTATAATTTTATAATGAAGGAAACTTTTTAGATTCTTATCATAATTAATTAGCAACCAAAGGAATTAAATGAATTTAGCTAATTACCTCCACATAATTGGTTGCACACGAATCTTGCAGAAAATATGCATAATTGGTCGGTGTGTCATAGAAAGAAAGAAGTGAAGTCCGCCAATAAGGTAGATGCTGTGATCATCTGCTAGCTGCGAAATTATTAATGCATCGTATTAGGCCCCATTTGAAATTATATTAGTGCATATTTGTCATGACGATAAAGTTTTTAATTAGGTTAATGCCCATTAGTTGATCTTGCATCACAATCGGCTCTCAATTAATCACCTTACAACTTGAGGTAAATTTTCTCTTGTTATACTCAAAATCACGCATGTGTAACGTTTCGAAACTAGTGATAAGACTTTTTACTAAAAAATCTCCATCATCTCATCAAGAATCAAAATGTAATTAGTGAAGTAAAAGGTGTAATATTACTCATAAGCCTAAAAGTACTAAGATTTATATGCTTAAAATATCTTTTTAATTATTTTATTTTTTAAATAAATAATAAGGTTATTGTTAATAACAATTAAAGCCTAATGATAAAAGTATTGTCTACACACACACACTTATCCACATATATTTATATTTTTACATAAAAGTAAAGATGGGTTTATATAATTACACTATCAAATTTTAAATTTATCGGGTTGATATTTTATTCAAAATAGTTTGACTAAATTATCAATTTTAATATTTAATGATTATTATTAATAATGTCAACGGTTAATCTTATTAACAATTACTTTCATAATTTACTCGTGTTAGACAAAATATCAATTGTTATCCCTCTAGAAATGAAATATAAAATATAGCATAATATGATTTATCATTATCTTAGTATTTTCTCAATAAATAGGAAAAAAGATCTTATTCTCATATAAATCATAAAAACAAAAGAAAATTAAGTTCAATATTATAATTTAGATTTTGGATAAATGTTAGTGTTTTGTCAAATAAAAATCTCATATTTTATTATATAATTTTGATCTTCTAATATAATTTCTATGTCATTTTAAAAAAATTCATCAATTTATATTATAGGTGAAATATACGTAGAACATTCATTTTAATATAATGTACACAATCATAACTTTTATCTTCCAGATTTTTAAAGGATGTGATTCATTTTTTTATATCAATTCACTTTTAATAATAAAGAAATAATTTTAATAAAATTTAAAAATCATAACATCATAATTATATTATTATTAATATAATATAAAATAGAAGATTAATATTTTATTATTATTATTGTTACCACGGATTGAGCCTTCGGTCATATCCGTCTATACTAGTGAAGGGTTAAACCGTCAGTAAATATTATTTGAATATTATATATAATATTATATAAAATAGTAGAATAATATGTTTTATTATTATTACCGACGAATTAGACCTTCGGTAGTACCAACAAAATGGTAGTACCGTTGGTAAAATATTATTATAATACTATATCTATATATAATATAATATAAAATAGAAGATTAATATTTTATTATAATTATTATCATCGACGGGTTGGACCTTCGGTAATATCCATCCGTCGTACTACCGAAGGGTTGGACCGTTGGTAAATATTATTATTATATTATATATAATATAATATAAAATAGAAGATTAATAATAATAATTATTATTATTATTATTACTACTTACGGACATATTCTATGAATTTAAATCCATCGATAATATCGAATGGTGGAACCATCGATAAATTTTAATTTCTTCCCATCCACTTTTTCCTCTCTTGCGCTCTCTCATTATATCTCTCCCACTCCCTCCTCCGCCTACACTCTTCGTCTCCTCTCTCTCTCTCTCTCACTCCCATAGCTCTAGCAACGGCTTCCCTCTCTCATGACTCATGTCTCCCTCTCTCTTGACTTTGGCTGCACGCAAGCCGGCTCGCTCGCAAGCGGCCAGATCCGACCTCCCACAAGTCAGATCGCCAACCGGATCGACTGCAAGCTGTCGGATCCAATGGCCCGTAGGCCAGCATAGTAGCAAGTTGCTAGCCGGCCGCCCGCATGCAGGATCGACTACAAGCGGCAAGATCGGATCGGCCGCAAGCAGTAGGATTCAGTCGCTCACACGCCAGATCCGACGGAAGTTGCTGGATCCGACGGCACACAAGCCAGCATGGCCGCAAGTTGCCATATCTGGCTGCTCGCGCGTCGGATTCAATCGCTTGAATGCTGACATGGCTGTAGGCTATTGGATCCAACTGCCCATAGGCTAGATTTGCCGTAGGTTGCCGGATCCGACAGGCCGAAGGCCGACTGACAGCGGTCGGATTCGGCGCCTCGCAGGCCGACATGGCTGCTGGTGACAGATCCGGCTGCAAGTCCAATTTTTTTATATTTTAAAAATAGTTTCTGACGGGGAACTCATCGGATCTCCATGAAAGCGAGCCCCGTCGGAATGTCTAGTTTCTCATCTTTTGAGAGTTGATGTATGCAAAGTCGAACATATTATTAGTCTCACACTTAATCTTATTTCGATTCATTCTCATATGGCATGCATCATTTCATTGGCTTATTTGCTTTAATTTTATTAAAATGAAAATATATCCAAGTTTGCTATTTTATAACATGGCATTTTCACAACCCATTATGTGCTAGTTATACCTTAATAAAAGTAACGGCCGTTACAAACTTATTGCAGCTGTTAATTAATTTTCACACCTCACAAAAAATTTTAAAGGTAATGGGTCATTATCAACGGGTTACGACTATTATGACAGGAAATCACACCTTGTTATACAGTCGTCACAAACGTCATAGTGCACTTGAAGTAAAAAAAATCATAGTGTAACAAGTCGTTACATTTATATCACGACCGTAACATCCATAAATTATGAAGATTACACACAAATCTGTTCGATTCATGGGTCGTTATGGAGACTGCACAACCTTTGATATTCACAAGCGAGTTCGATTTGAACACTGATTGAGCTGTGAGAAGCCGTTCGGGGGCGTGACAAATAACGAAATTGACTTGGAAATTAAATTGTTTGAAGAAATATCCTCGATTAGATCTTACGATCTTCGATCTTATTGACCCCTTTTGATCTTAACTACCTTGCCTATAAATACATGTTGAAGTCACCTATTATAATTGGTGCCATGAAGTCTGGTTATTTTTTTTTTATTGTGAGTCATGTGTTCTAGAGACGCGATCGAGAGGAGAATTTGCGACTGAAGACTAAAGAAGGTGTGATCGGCCAACATTCTTGTCCAAGGTTTGGTGGTTCGTTGTGTTTGTGCGAGTGTTCTCATTTGATTTTATGGGTAATTCTTCTATTTTATTATCTCTCAAGAAAATCCTAGGATGAACTTCATATTATTAATTATTTATTTTTAAGTGATTATTAATTGAAGGAAAAAATATTTGAACCTTATTTTAATTATTTTAATCTTTTCTAATCAATTAATAATTATTAATTGTGATTATCACTTTTATATCAGTTAATTGAATTTTGAAATTAGATTATATCAGTTTGTGGAGTGTTTAATTTTAGAATTTATGAGAGTAATTTATTTGATTTTGTTTGAAATTAATAATTAACATAGATCTAATAATTATTGTGTGGAGAATCTTGTGGAGTGATTAATAATTTAGGCAATTAAATTTAATGCACCTTTATTTTAATGTGATGTCAACTTATGAAAACTTCACTTCTTATTAAATTAAGATAGTTTAATCTACTTGATTAGGTTGAAGAGATGACAATTTGTAGAGACCTCAATTTAATCTTGTTAGATTAATATTTTAAGGAGGCTCTAATACATTTTAAAAGATTAAATTCTTCTCTTCTAGTCCACATATTTATCATCATTTATTTTCATCCTAAAACCTAAATTTAGCACCACTATATCATATTATTATCCTATTTTTCATTATTGTATTTTACAATTATGAAAACCTATTTTCAAAACTAAGTTTTTTTTATCTCTTATTAATTTATAAAATTAGATAATTAATTAATAATGTTCCCCATCTATTCAACACTCTTTACTCCTATTTTTTATATTACTTGAGAAACTAGTTCACTAGCAATTTTAATTTATAGTTTTTAATTAATAATAATTGATAGATATTTTTAATCGTAGTTTTTTTATTATATATATAGATAATTTTATTATTATTATTATTATTATTATTATTATTATTATTATTATTATATATATATCTTAATAGCATCTAATAATAATTGTGTGATGTTTTCAATAAATTATATTATAGTCAAATATTATACGTCTGCTAGTTCCACGCGATGTGTGCTTCTTCTCCAAATTTTTAAAGACTTTTTTCTTTCAAAACTTTGATAACATTTTAGGTTTAATATTTCAACCAACATTAATACATTATTTTTTTATTTGCTATCATCAAACTCTGAGTATAATCTTCTGGATTGTTATGAAAAGGAGAGAGGGATCACACGAAACACAGAAGAACGCGAAGAGGAAAAACGGTGGCGGCTCTTTGTTATGAAAAAACGATGATTACAATGATGAGTTTCTGTCTAGACCCCTAAAAAGTTTATATTGGCACTCCCTTTGATAGATGACAGGAATTACATACGGACTGAGATTCTAAATAAATCCCCTAAAAATGGGACTCCGTCCCTTTGCAACCCCCGCAGGGGATCCCCCTTGACCCTCCATAGGCTCGTTGACCGGACAGCGAGACCCCCGTAGGAGAATTCTGCTGAAGCGTCTGACTATGTAGGGGGATCAATTGTGTTCAAATTCAAGACATTATTAACATGGATCAATAGATTCTATAAAATATACACTATTTGATGCACATTTAATTAGTTCTTAATGAAAATATGGGTGTCCTTGTTGAACTCAATCCAATACAAAAAATATCGAAAGAGAAAAGAATGTTTGAATTTTCTTTACATAAATATTAGAGATTGTCAGATGTTTTTTCTCTTCCTTGGGTGTTTCCTCTTTTTCTTTTCTTTTTTTTTTCTTTTTGCGACGAAAAGAGATTAGTATCATATAAGATTTTCTGTTAAATGCTTATAATATTTTTATGATAAATTTGAGGTATTACAACAATTCTCATACAGGCATCAAAACTGGTAATACCCTATTGTTTCAAATTGCTACAACTATTCGTTCATTATTCTTCTGAATATCTATTATGTTTGGGGCCAAGATGAGACGAGAGGTGATCTGATCCGTGCATCCAGATGGATGAACTACCATATCAGGGGACCTGAGACTGGGAGGAAATCGGTGCAAAGGTGTACTGAACATCTGATGCATACTTGAATATTACAGCCTTCCCACCGGACAAGGCCTTCCCGTCGTTGACGAGGCATACGCCTCCGGCGATCGGCCGGAGAATCGCAGGGTCCACGGACTCGTTACTGCTGAAATCCTGGCATTCGACCATCAGATCGGACTGGGAGGAGCCACAATTGTTGGTGATAACCACCAGATACTCTACCTCTCCGTTCACCAGTGCACCGGTCCTCAACTGGTTCACAATGATGTCCCTCATGCTGCATTGTGCTGATATACTTGCAAAAAAACAGATTAAATTGTATCCTTTCTTTGATTTAATAGTATTCAAGAATAAGCTGAATAGCAGCAATAAATCATAATAGCATAAACCAACCCTTTCTTGAACAGAAGACGAGTAAGAGGAGAAGGGCCAAAAACTTTGCAGTTGTGTTGCGCATTTTTCTTTTTCTTTTATTATCTTGATTATTCCCTTTGGGTGACATGAACTTATAAAGGAGGAAAAAAAATTAAAGAGGGAAAGTGTTACAATTTCTAAGTTGTCTTTTGTGGAATTGGTGAGCTAATTACTTGCGCATTATTGTTTCCACAAATCTTGGCAAATTTTGAGAAAGCACGAATCGGAATTTGTGATTTTGTTAATTAGTGGAGAAGTTATATAATTACTCGGTGTTATAAAAATTGGAATTAATGCACCGTATTAGGGCTTATTTGAAATTACATTAGTACCTATTTATCACGGCGATCAATTTTTAATCACCTTACAAATTCACAATCAATTTCCAATAGTTAACTACCTTACAAATTGAAGTAAATGCCCTCTTGTTAAGCTCAAAATCACGTCGCTTCTCCTGGTGATACTTTTTTTTATTAGTGTGCAATCACATATGATTGCACCTTGCGGTCTCATAGTTCTGAATCATCAGATACGTATCGTTTTGATCTGATGGCCTAAAACATAAGTAATCTGGACCATGCCAATCAATTCATAAATATGAAATTGCACGGTGCAATCATATATTGTGATTGCACCATAATACATATATATATAATATATATATAATTATTTGAGAAAGAAAGTTTGATTCAATTGTGAATAATGTGATGTAGGAAACATCAAAATTAAGTCCTTATTGAACACACACAAATATATATATATATATATATATATATATAAAAGGGAGCATTAGTCAAAATGGGAAAATATTGCGCCTAAAAAGCAAACTCGCGTTGGTCCGTAAATGAAAGAAAAATAAATGCTGATAATTTATTTTCATTAAATTGATAGAGTTAAGGATCTGTTCTGATACATCAATGCTCATACATATATCGATCGAATAACTAATTTTATTCTAAATATAGAGATACGACACATGCATGCACTCAAGAACACTCAAGAACAGTTGATCTGGGAGCTGACTGGTGCAAAGCTGTACTCGGTAGACGACGCGTAGTTGAAGACGACGTCATTCCCTTGGAACACCGGCGTTCCATTGTTGACCAGACATTGCTCGCCGTCGACGCTCCGGATAAGGGCGGGATCGACGGGCAACGTGGTGTTGAAGGAGGGACAGGAGAGGAGCAGGTCGGACTGCCCGCAGATGCAGCCATTGGAGACCACCACCCGGCGCTCAGGCTGCCCTTCAACTTCTCCTCCTGTGGCCGACTGACTCACGCTGATGCTGCTCAACGTGCACTGCCCCAAAGCTGTACATATTTGAGGGAGAGAGAGGGAGGAACAAATCCATCAATCAACATGCATATATACAATAAGATTAAACAAATAATATGCAGATCATTCACTCTTAGTACATATAATCAAAGAAGAGAACGCATGCCTGCATGCATGCATAAACACAAACCTCTTTTTGAGGCAAAAGTAAGAACAAGGAAAATAGATAGAAGCTTCATAGTGGTGGCCATTTGTTTACCCTTCCCTTGCAGCCCCCCTGTGTGTGTGTGTGTTTTTGGTCTTACAAAGTGTAAATAATGTTGTATTTGTTAGAGTCCACGATTCCCTCAGATCAATCGACGAGTTCAGGCATCAAAGGCATTACATAGCAGCGCGACAACAGACTTCATTTCAGACCGTTTTCTATTTTTACTGTGGATAGTTTCAAACTGTATATATCACTTTTGTATATCGTAACGTTTTATTCTTCCGATATAATCTTCCAGATCTGTATATAAGGACTGTCACTCTGTACATTTGATCTTATCTTTTTTAGCAAGAAATGAAAAGGAGACATCGTGTTCTTCCCCAATCTCTGATTGTTTCTTCCCTAATCTCTGATTGTTATCAGTATGCAGGATGATTACAGTATTTGACATGGTATCAGAGCTGCTTCAGATCTGAATCAGTAAAAGAAAGTGTAGTGTGGTTAGTATCATTTAACTTTCAATCCTCAGTATGGATTCTTCTTCTACGATCGGTTCTTCATCTGCTACTGTTAGTATAGATATAAGCAGCCCTCTGTTTTTAAGTTCTTCAGATACGCCTGGTCTGGTTCTTACTCATCATATCCATGTGGATTCAAACAACTACGTTCCTTGGAGCAAATCACTTTACAATGCATTACGTGCTAAGAATAAACAAGGCTTTGTTGATGGATCTTGCTTGATGGAATCGTTTGATAGAGCCTTACATTTCCAATGGAAACGTTGTGATTCATTAGTTATTTCTTGAATAACTAGCACTGTTTCTAAAGAATTAATTAGTAATGCTGCTTATGATGAGACTGCTTTGATTATCTGGTTAGATTTAAAAGAAAGATTTCAGAGGTCAAATGGTACAAAGATTTACATGTTGCATGGAGAAATTTATTCCATACATCAAGGCTCTTTATCTGTAGGAGAGTATTACAATAAACTCAAATTTCTTTGGGAGGAATTATCCTTAATAATTCCATCAAACACATCAAAGGAGTTTACAGAATACATGCTGCAACAAAAAATTTATAAGTTCTTATTGGGACTCAATGAGTCCTATAGTCAAGTTAGATCCCAAATCCTTCTGATGTCTCCATTACCTTCTCTAAACCAAGTGTATTCCATGATTGCTGAAGAGGAACAAAGAAATTGACTCACACCTAATTTGAATCAGAATGCTGCATTTTTTTCTAATACCAAGCAGTTCAGTCAATAATTTAATCAGCCAGGTGCAAGACAATACAATCAGTTTAGGTCCAAGAGGAATCCATAAGTTATTTGTGATCATTGTCAAAAATCAAGTCACATAAAAGCTCAATGTTATAAGCTAATTGGTTATCCTTCAGGTTCCAAGTTCAGAAATAATAGAAATCAGAATCAATTTGCTGCTAATGTGTCAGATCTGCAAAATTACCACACACAACAGTCTATATCTCAGCCTCAACAGAATTGTGTTCCTCAGAATCTTTTTCAGAATATATCTCAGCAACAGATCCTTAATCCCCCCCCCCAACATGTAGCTCAGCAGCATTTTAATTCCCAGAATCAGGTTATCAGCAATGTAACTCAAGGAGCTTTTTCAGATAACTGTGAAAACTTCAGAACTGAAAGCTTTGGAAAGACACCTGTACTCACTGAAGATCAGTATCAAAGGATTCTGAAAGTCTTAGAGAAGGAGTAAAAGATTGAACTGGCTGCTAATGCTCATGTAGCAGGTACCATTGACAATCCTTGTCGAATTGCTGAAAATGCCTGGATTATAGATACAGGAGCTTCCCAACATATGACTTCTAATATGAATTATCTATCTAATTGTTGTGAGTTATCAAATCAAAAATATGTCACTCTCCCCAATGGTAACAGGCTGAGCATAAAACATTCTGGATCAGTTGTTGTCAATTCATAATTATCCTTGACTAATGCTTTATATGTCCTTGATTTTAAATTTAGCTTGATATATGCTTCACAGTTAACTAGGGATCTTGGGTGTTCAATTACTTTCTTTCCAAACTTTTGTCTTGTACAGGATCAACACAATGGGAAAATACACCTGATTGGTAGAGAGAGCTGTGGGCTGTACTACTTGGATTTGGATGAGCAGGAGACACCAAATTCAAGGAATAAACAAGATGTTCAGATTGCAGTTGATGTTGTCAAGGAAGACAGAACCATGCTATGGCACAGAAGGCTTGGACACTTACCTGCACAAAGACTTAGTTTAATTACTAGTTGTGGAGTGAATCTCCAATGTGATATATGTCCTTTAGCTAAACAAATTAGACTTTCATTTCTTGTAAAAGAAAGATATCAGTGCAAAAACATATTACATACCATTCATATGGATATTTGGGGGCCTTATAAATTTGTTTCATATGCTGGGAACAAGTATTTCCTTACTCTTGTGGATGACTTCAGTAGACTTACATGGATATATTTGTTAAAGGCTAAATTTGACAGCTTTGGATGTTTACAACAGTTTGTAAATCAGATGGCAAATCAATATGGTGAAACAATCAAAATAATAAGACGTGACAATGGTGCTGAATTCATGAGTAGTCAATGCCAAATTTTTTTTAATGATAACGGGATTATTCATCAAACTTCTTGTCCCTATACTCAACAACAAAATGGGCTTGTGAAAAGAAAACATAGACACTTATTAGAGGTTGCAAGAGCCCTGTTTTTTCAATCTTATATTCCCATTAAATTTTGGGATGAATGTGTAAGAACTGTTGTTTATCTAATTAACAGGATGCCTCTCAAAGTATTAGATAATATATCAGCCTATCAGAAATTCTTTGGAGAGAAGCCAAATTTGGATCACCTTAAAGTTTTTGGTTGTCTTTGTTATGTGACTAATATGCAAGCTAGAGATAAGTTTGATCCAAGAGCCAATCCAGCAGTTTTCTTGGGCTATAGCAACACCCAAAAGGGATATAAATATATAGATTTGATCACCAACAGAATATCAGTGAGCAGAAATGTCATTTTCTATGAAAATACTTTTCCATTTTCTTTTAAAAGGTCACATGTCATTGCTGGAAAACTATCAGATAATACTCCATGCCTTGATGATATCTTACTAGAAAGGATTTATTTTCTTACTTCTGATGATGGTGATCAAGACATCTTATTGGATTCTCCTGGTTCCTTGTCCACAATTGATATTCATGTCGACTTGCCTATTATTTCTCCTGAATAATCTTCTGCTCCTATTGTTCAGAACCTCACAACTCTCCTGTCCAGCCATCTAATATAAAACCTATTGTCACTCGAGAGAATAGGCAAACCAAAAAGCCCATATGGATGCAAGATTATGTGATGACTTCCAATACTTCATATCCTTTATCTCAATATTTCAATCTTACCAATTTGTCAAATAATTGTGCTAGTTTCTTAGCAGCTGCTGACTCAGTGTTCGAGCCTACATCTTATTCACAAGCAGTCACTGATCCAGCATGGATAGAAGCTATGAATGTGGAACTTGAAGCCCTTATCTCTAATCATACTTGGGATTTGGTACCTTTACCTCAAGGAAAAAAACCTGTTGGCTGTAAATGGGTTTTCAAAGTGAAACTGAAATCAAATGGTGATGTTGAAAGGTATAAGGTTCGACTAGTTGCAAAGGGTTTCAGTCAAAAGGAAGGCATAGATTACAAAGACACTTTCTCTCCAGTTGCAAAGGTTGTAACCATTAGAGCTTTCCTTCTTTCAGCTGCTCAACATAATTTTCCCATCTTTCATATGGATGTAAATAATGCCTTCTTGAATGGAGACCTTTTTGAAGAAGTCTATATGTCACCTCTTCCTAGTCTTCCTTCTTCAGGACAAGTTTGCAAACTCAACAAATCATTGTATGGTTTGAAACAGGCATCTCGCCAATGGTACCTAAAATTCTCTGAAATTTTGTTGGCTCATGGTTTTGTTCAAACTTATAATGATTACACCCTCTTTACAAAGACAACTCAAAATCAGTATGTGGCCATCCTAGTCTATGTTGATGACATATTATTAACTGGAAGTTCTGTTGCATTACTAGATCAAACCAAGGAGTATCTTCATACAATGCTTAAACTCAAGGATCTGGGACTCCTGAAATTCTTTCTTGGTATGGAAGTTTTGCGATCAGCTAAAGGCATCCTATTAACTCAAAGAAAATATGCACTTTCTCTAATTGCTGATATGGGACTCACTGCCTCCAAACCATTTCCAACTCCCTTAGAGGAAAATCTGAAATTGACCACTGTTGCCTTTGATCACTATGTGTTTCAGAAATATGCTGTTCCACTGACTGACAGTCTCCTATCAGATCCTGAATCTTTCAAAAGACTGATTGGCCGCTTGATCCACTTAACCCAAACTCGACCAGACATCACCTTTGTTGTAAGGCATTTAAGCCAATTCATGCATTCCCCTAAGACCTCACATATGAATGTTGCAGTTCGTGTGGTTCGCTACTTGAAAGGCTCTCCTGGGCGTGGCTTATTTTTTTCTTCTACTCCCTGTCAGACCTTAATGGCATACTCTGACGCTGACTGGGGTTCTTGTCTCGCAATACGTCGCTATGTTTCTGCCTTCTGCATTAAATTGGGTTCCTCCTTGGTCTATTGGAAGTAAAAAAAAACTACAAGTAGTTGCTCGATCCTCTGCGGAAGCCGAATACAGAAGTATTGCTCTCACTGTTGCTGAACTCATTTGGCTTCAGCGGCTCTTTCACGACTTGCAGATCTCCGTTCAACTGCTGATTTCCCTTTTTACAAATAGTCGTCCTGCCATTCAGATTGCGGAAAATCCTGTCTTTCATGAGCGAACTAAACATATTGACATTGACTGTTACTTTGTCCGGGAATGTGTTCTTCTGCAGTTCGTGAGGCTCCATTACATTTCCACTCATCTTCAACTGGCTGATCTCCTCACGAAAGGACTTTCGCGACGACAACATGAATTTTTGGTTTCCAAGTTAGGCTTATTGGATGTTTTCCAATCGCCAACTTACGGGGGGCTGTTAGAGTCCACGATTCCCTCAGATCAATCGACGAGTTCAGGCATCAAAGGCATTACATAGCAGCGCGGTAACAGACTTCATTTCAGACCATTTTTTATTTTTACTGTGGATAGTTTCAAACTGTATATATCACTTTTGTATATCGTAACATTTTATTCTTCCGATATAATCTTCCAGATCTGTATATAAGGACTGCCACTCTGTACATTTGATTTTATCTTTTTTAGCAAGAAATGAAAAGAAGACATCGTGTTCTTCCTCAATCTCTGATTGTTTCTTCCCTAATCTCTGATTGTTATCAGTATGCATGATGATTACAGTATTTGACAGTATTTATACAGCGTAAAAGAAGGCCGTAAAGGTGTGAACGAAATTAAAGATGAGAGGAAAGGTTCGAAGAAAAACATGAATTTTTTTTTGTGTTTGCATGTACTATTTTTACATATACTGAACCCTTCCAATTATTACATAATTAAAAAGGGCAATCCAATTTATTCACTATATAAATTAAAGATGAGAGGAAATGTACTGAAAAACATGATTTTTTTGTTTTATAAATTAAATTAGAACTAATGCGACATATAAGAATGATTAATCGAATTAATTAAATTAGATAGTAATAAATAATTTTAAGAAAAAATGTTCCAACAAACTATCTGTTGAATTTTAATTAAAAAAAACATAGAGAATAATCCAAGGAAAAATGACCAAAATGTAAATTCGTGTTTTGTAAAATAAGCTAGAAATTTGATCCTTGCAAAAAGAATACTGGTAATTAATATAAAAGTATAAATGTCATAAAAATATTCATTTTATAGAGAATTTATTGAACTGTGCATATATATATATATATATATATATATATATATATATATATAGAGAGAGAGAGAGAGAGAGATGCCTTTGTATTTATATAAATATATGAATAAAATACAACAACAATGTCTTTGCAGTGTGTTTAATCTACCTTCTCATATGCTTTTTATTTCATGTGCAACATAATCATGAGTTTGATTCGCTCTCTAAAATCTTGGAAATAAAATAAGTACCATCCGAGAAAAAGGAAAGATTTATAAGACACAATAAAAGGAGAAATACAAGGAAAACAATATTTAACATTTTATTGATTTATTAATTTATTTAAACACGACCCAATTTGAAAAAAAAAAAAAGAAACCCACTTTCTCTTATTTGAGCCCACACTATTTTTACATGTACTGAACCCTTCCAAGCATTACATAATTAAAAAGGCCAATCCAATTTAGTTACTATACATACATTATAAATGGATTTAACGGGCTCCTACCTACGTGCCTCCTCCCTATTTAACCATCCTTTCAATCAAGAATGGATGTACGATACAAACTGCAGTGGTTTAGCACGATTTGATGTGCGGTTCATTAGAAAAATTGAGAGTTTCGTTCGTTTCGCAGGCGCTGTTCTTCGACCATCCATCTGCACCTCCGATCTCACTGTTGACCCTCTCACACCCTTTGGTTCCGGCTATTCGTACCTGCCGACGCACGTCCGGCATTTGGCTGTCGTCAGTCTTCTTCAACGGCGGGGGGTTCACCTACTTCCCTGCGGTCTGTCGGGCCTACGATGAGTTTTTCCATCGCATTTGTCACACAATCCCCACCATCGTTGCCTCTGTCAGCTATCGCCTCTCTTCGGAGCACCGCTACCCGGTGCTCTACAAAGATGGGGAAGACGTGCTCCGTCTCCTGTCGTCTGATGCCCTTGTCGCCTTCGACAAGCAGGCGTCCGACCTTGCGGACCTTTCAAACTGCTTCCTCACCGGTGACTTGTCGAGGCCAACATCGCGCACCACTTCGCTCGCAGATGAGCTGTCATGGCCGCCGCGATGATCAACGATGGTGAGGGGCGGTGATGATCGACGAGTTCCAAGGCAATGGTGATCGTCATTTTGGACACAACTCAATGGCTATGTCATGCCCACGATGGTGAGGAGGCAGACGAGCAAGTGGTCGCCAGTCGCCGATCATGGAACAAGATCCGCAATCCCACACATCGCCGATGTCGTTGCTCGCTGCCGCTCCCCCCGCTGCTCGCTTCCTGCTGGCGTCGTATGCTGCCGGATGCCGCAGCTCACCAGGGCAAATGAATGAATTGGGTTTGATCTCCAGACGTTCGATTTTGCGTGCTGTGAATGACGTTCGATTAGATCGGACGACATCAGATGTAGTAGGTGGCTTCTACCTTAATTATATGACTAGGTAGGAGCCCCATTAAATCCCTTATAAATTTATGAATAGAGTTACAGTACAAAAGTCAATGAATAGAGTTGCAATATAAATTTAGTCCCTATATATAACTTATAAATTTATTAAATAAAGTTGCAGGTTGCAGTATAAATTTAGTCACTATATATAACTTATAGATTTATTGATACTAAATTTTATCTGATATATTCCGTTTATAAATTGCTCGCTTTTATTACAATAAGTTATACTTATGTTAAGATAAATCGTCAACCTTTTATTTAACACCATATAAAGAGAGGAAGAGATTATATAATGAGAGAGGAAGGGCATGCAAGGGCATATCAATTATATATAGATGTCATTAGCAAAAGAAAATATGGCATGTACTTGTAGCCTTTGATTGTATTTCCTCTTAATACTGAATCTCAAGTATTTGTAAAAAGTATGAACTATTGTCTATATTTGGTCTCTCTTACTATGCTTAGGGATGGATTCTTTTGACTACTGGATTCTTTTTACTACCTATTTTGTGCATATTTTGTCTTTGTTTGTTGCTAGAGCCTCTTATATATGTTTTTTCTATCACAAAATTGCACTTCCATTATTGTAATTTTATAGTTAGTGTTTAATGAGTGTGTAACACACTTTCTATGTCATGTGTGTGTCAAGTGATTTTATGCATACTTTTATTATTTTTTGTTATATTTTTATAAACTCTGCCTATGTTTTATAGCCGGTCCCAAGTCCGGATAAAGGAGGAGGGTTGTGTTAGGCCCCGACAGTCAGCGTAAAACCCTGTCGAATCTCATGAATATGGATCAACGAATTGGCGTCGTATGATCCATGTAGCCGACCCCACCTAGTGGGATAAGGCTTTGTTGTTGTTGT
This sequence comes from Pontederia crassipes, assembly GCA_030549335.1. Classification (NCBI taxonomy): domain Eukaryota; kingdom Viridiplantae; phylum Streptophyta; class Magnoliopsida; order Commelinales; family Pontederiaceae; genus Pontederia; species Pontederia crassipes. Next base: position 69,215,039 of record CM060193.1, on the reverse strand, counting down.
TATATTTTTTAAATAATTTAAAAGATTATTTGTGACAACAAAATAAATAATCATCAACAATTAGATTTGTAATTTTCAAAATTATACAAACTTTTGAACATTATTATCCTTTATAACTAATACAATCATTTTTTATATTTTTTATGCTAAAAAAATATTATTATCAATGATCCTCTAATGTATTTAGTAAAGAAAGATATCAAAAAAAGTAAAGATATGCGTAAAATCCTTTGACACATGTGTGATGTGAAAAGTATGTGACACATTCATTTTTTCTTATGGTTATTGAAGGTTTTAATAAAGATTAGCCTCACATTGAAGTAACAAGATTTTTTCATGTTATTTTTACTTGAGAACAAAGGCGATGATCACGAATAAAGGGCCGACACAATTTCACAATCCAAAATATCACATAGTGTCTAATAGCTTCCACCTGCATGCAAAACACACACCCTAAATTGCATTAACACAACTCTATTTATAAAGTTGCATAGTAGTTCCTTAAATTGCTCATATTTATAGTTTTTATAACTGCATGATTGTAGTTGACGACGAGGCAATCCCGTATGTGATTGCTTGTACAAAGTTGGCTCATCATGTGCGCACACTAGTATATTCACATTAATGTAAATTATGCTATTGCTTGTACAAAGGTGGCTCATCACATGATTGCTTAAACCTTATTGCTTGTAAAAAGAGGCAACCTTATATGTGAATATTTGTGGAGGGTTATAATGTTGTTGGTAAGCACCACTAGATACTAGATCTATCTGTTCACTAGTGGACTAATCCTCAACTAGTTCACAATAGTGTTGTGCACTTTGTAGATGCAAAAGCACATTAATTTGTGTCATTTCTTTTATTTAATAATATTCATGCATAAGCTGAATAAGAATTTGAATGATAGTTATAATGCCCCAAAATTTTACCCTCGCCACATGGCTAAAGTCTCCTTTTAGGTTTACTACCATGGACTTGCATCTTAACTTTTTCGTTGACCAAAAGGGATGTCGGTGGGTAATACATCAGTGAAAAACTTAATTTATAATGCAACTCAATTTATATTATGCAGAAGCTGTAGCGAATTGTAATATATTAATGTATGTGCTCAATAGTCATATAACATAAGTCCCATCCATATCCATTATATTACTTAACTTTGAGGGTCGAATGCTATAATACAATATGATACCATCTAAGAAAATAATTAAAAACCCTACTCATGTGCACTCGCCACCCGAACATTGTTTTCGTTTACTCAAATCCAGCCATGCGAGCTATCTTGTACCTACATGGATCAACACAGGGGAAAATAATTAACTTGTAAGCAAAATGCTTAGTGTGATAATAGAATAAGTCATGCAATAGTTCCTTTGATTATAACTATTTAAATCATCATAAATCTTTAATCAATCATGATCAAATGTTTTAATTAAGACTTAGTAAATCTTAAGAACCTCGTCATCATATTGTCGGTTAAATAAGTGACAAATCTATTAACATCATTTGTAATCACCATAAGTCAATTTGTCCCTCGATATTCTGATAATAAGGTGTTCAAAAGATCTATCTTGATAAGAGATCCAATCATAACACTTAATCAAATATACTGATAAGACATAATGAAAAATGAGAGACCATCATAGTGAGTAAAGTCGTGATTCGTGATGTAGAGTTGATAAGATTGATGTATGATAAGTCAATGTCATTTCGGTGATAATAATCACGATCACTCATTATTTTGATAATAAGAATCAATGGATGAGTATTCCTTCTTAGATATCAATACTCGACAAAGTAATATCATTGGCTGTTACATTTGATTTGCATCCACATGTACTGAACACATTCCTTGAGGCAAAAGCATAATCACAATATGAAGGTGATAACTGATAAGGAGTTCCATGAAGAGTAAAATGAAACACAATCAGGTCATAGATCATATAGAAACATCATATGCCATTTTGGACATCATTATAAGGAAAGGATTATAATTCATCAAACTATAATTTGACCAAGATAACTATAATTTCCAATTGTCATCTTCTTTTGATTAATTAGAAGAGCTCTCCACTTGTTAAGGGTGTGGATTGTGAAATAATACAACCTATACAGGTCATGGGGGATCAATCAGAGGCAGGCCCCTCCCCCCACCCCGCCCCAAGCTATATTTTTCTTGAATTCATAGGTATAGTCAAAGGCAAAGGCTACACACATCTCACATCTTTTATTTTTCTTAACTTTGTCACTATCTTTGGATCATGAAGACCAAAAGAATATAAGGGAGCAAAAGTGGCTCCAATCAATATGACATGTCGATAAGTCATGAAGAAAATATGATTATAAGAAATAAAGAGTGATTCCACTTAATTTGACATGTCGATAATTTGACATCAGATTATAAGGGAGCAAGAGTAGCTCCAATTAATAAGATGTGTAAGATAGATTATCATAAATGTCAACTATTTTGATGTAGTCCAAAAGTCCCTTATCTATCATTCATTCAACGATGTAGATCAATAAGAGTCACTTTAGAGGTTTTATAATTTCATACCCTACATAAGGATTATCTTCCATCATCAGAGGAATGTGACAATTAAATCAGTGATATGAGATCAAGGAGAACACCTCCAATTAGTAATGCAATCCATGAGAATGAATATGAGATCGGATAATCGAGAATCAATTCAATTTGGATTCATAATTCAACATAAGTGTCTTTTTTTGTCTAAGTTTCAGACATTCAGTCTGAGGTTCAAATGTCTGGTATAGCGATTGATCGTAGGACCCAACCGTTGACATTCGAACATCATTTTCAGTCTAGACCAAAATCGAGCATCCACTATCCATTGGTGTGAGAGTGTGTCTTGGAGTTTCGGACGCACAGTCTTGTGATCCATCGTCCGAACGATTTATAGTCATCAATTGTTATATCCTTTCAATCGAACGATTCAAGTATCATCATCCGATCTAGAAAGTGTCCATATGTTTGATATAGCGATCACAACGGTTCATCGAATGGTCGATCGATTCACTATAGAACGGATGCCTGCTCCCCAACTCTTGGGCGAGAAATCTCTAATGTCACTAGTCACCCAAAAGTCTTGTCAAATGCACGATTCATTGGAGTCCCATTCATTTCACTCTTTCTCATAGTCATCAAATATACATATCATAAGGTCCCATTTATAAGCACAACTTCAATAATTCACCATCATCTAAAAGAACATCTAAGGAATAAATCAAGGGTTCATGGATATCGTATCATGGGCATTATCATAATTCATAATACGAATCGATTTGAGATCAAACTATTCATTTTAATGAACCAATCGATTCGACTGAGCCAACCGTGAACCCGCTACTAGTTTGATGTGGTTTCATTCAAAATAAAAAAATGGATTGAACCAAGCAGCCAAAAGTGATTCAATAAGTTGAATCGATTAAATTTGATTTTTAATTTTCAATCAAAAGATACAAATTTGAAATTATAAAATCATATAAAAATGAAGAAAAGTAAATAATTAGGAATGGAAAATAAAGGTGCATAAATTAGATAGAAAATTAAGGAGATGAATGAGTGAAATTTAGGGAGGAAAAAAAGGAAGTGAGAGAAAAAGTAAAAATGAAAATAATTAAACGAAAAAATAAATAAATATTTAATATAAAGATATGAAAGGAAAGTTATTAACAAAATAATAATTTAATTACCAAAAAATAAAATATATTAATAGAAAGGAAATAAAAAATACAAATATTTCTCAGGACTTATTTTATTAAGTAATTTATTCATTTTTTGGTATATTTATTATAATAATAAATTTTAATAAAATTATAGAGTTCAACTTTAAATTCTTTTAAATATAATATATATGGAGCTCCAAATTGAGATATTTTTTAATAATGTAAATACTCTCATATTATCTTAATATAATGTGACTATCCAAACATATCAAACTTATAAAAATGTATAATGTAAATATTATTTATAAAATAATACATGAATGTTTAATATTAAGAAAAATATTTTGTATGGTATTTTTATATACTTTTTATAGTATTATTCATAATATACCATTGCAATTATAAAAAATAATATCTTTAAAAAATCAATGGAACTGACTTAATCGGTTGAATCATTACTCAATTTGGCATGCCGATTCGACATTCGATCCGATTTTAAAATATGCTTCAAAATCATAAATATTATATATATATATATATGTATGTATGTATGTGTGTGTGTGGGCGCGCGCGCACACATTCATGTACATTTGTATCTAGATATATGCATCTATATTTGTATTCGTATACTTCTATAAATACAATAATAAGTAATATTTAACTAATTTATCAATTAAAGTTTAGCATAATTAGTACATATGCATACGAATCTTGGATCCCCATTAGGATCACATTAGTGATGCAATGTAGGTATTTAGTGTCACATTAGCTTCACATTAACGTCACAGTGTATTTAGCCTCACAAAGAGCTGACGTCAATACGACACTAAGTCAAGCGCTCGCAACAGCATCTCATTGGCGATGCAATAATTATGGCGCTACATAAGTCAATTCAGTGTGTCGACGCTAATGCAGCGATATGGTTTACCGCACATTTTGGTGTTTACACGTGTACTAATGGTGTCGCGGTAGCGGCCGAGATGACACCAACATGGCATCAACATATGTAAATGTGAAAGAGACGCTAATGTGAGCCAATGAAGAGACAATTAGCAAAGCATGTTCGCCGACACTACGGTGTCATTGTTGCATGATATTGATGTCGGTTTAGCACCGCAACTTGTGAGATACTAAATGACGTTGATATTTCTTCTAGTTCATGTATAAGTTAATTACATCAACTTAGGGAAGTCCAAACTCCAAACATGCTTAAATATCAAAAAAACATATCAAGAGGCATCTATAATAATTGAGTATCATAAATAAGACTTTTAATTTAAAGATAGTCATTTAAAACCTAGATTGACCCATCTTTCTCATTGGTCATAAAAGCATTTCATTCTCAATTAAATATCATCATTTCAATGATTATAAAGATCCTAAACATACATTTACTTTCAGGAACCACATTCCACGATAATGAACATTTTTTTTTACTGAAGAAGTCCTTTCTTTCTATTGTTTTTCCATTTCACTAGTTCTTTCTTGTCTCTCATTCTTTTTCTTCACTTTGAAGTGTCCCACAACAAAGGAGCACCAAGACAAGAGGGGTGAATTAATTAAACTCGTGTTTTTTTTATAAAAATCTATAATAATTTTGGACGTCCACTCGTCTAACCGGCGCCCATTTTGATGACAACATTTTTCTGAAATTTCTAAGGTGTTACAATAGCAGCAATCACGCATAATAGCAAGTTAATCAATATCAATAAGCGAAAAGAAATAAATGCAACAAATCATCCCCTTGTTGAACAGAAGACGAGTAAGAGGAAAAGGGCGAAAAAGTTTGTAGTTGTGTTGGCATTTTTCTTTTATTATCCTAATTATTTCCGTTTGGTGAATTGAACTTAAAAGGAGGAAAGAAGAGGGAAAAGTTTACAATTTCTAAGTTGCATTTTGTGGAATTGGTGAGTTAATTAATTGCCCATAATTGTTTCCACAAATCTTGGCAAATATTGAGAAAGCACAAATTGTAATTTGTGATTCAGCTAATTAGTGGTATATAACGCTTTTACTAAAAAGATCTCCAGTAATTAATATACGCATTCAGCGTTTTAATTTTGATAGTTGAAAATCATAAGCATATATACACACTATATCATTGGTAAATGTAATAATAATTGGAAGGAATTAATAATCGAAAAACAAATTTATTGATGACATCGTATTAACAATTAATTGCGTTTTTAATATTTGTTTTAAGATCGAGGATACCAATTTTAAGAATACTTCATATTATTAATAATTTTGATAATATGAGGGAACATGAGCCCATTTTATTTGTTTTTCACATATTCATAGAAATTAGCATAGATGCAGTAGTATGTTTTAGAATTTTCTGTACGAGAGAAATTATGCACCGCGAGAAAATTTGAAAAATTTAAGGTGACGCAGAATTGTATTAGATGGAAGAAACAGAAGATGATTACAAGATTAGATGATCCAAGATTGTCCAGAATGATCTTACAAGTCTTGATTACAAGTTCTTTTATAGGGCCTTGGAGAAATAACTCCTACTCTAACTTAAGGACCTAATCCTACTAGGCATGCAAGCCCGTTCTCTAGAAAAATTTCCTTGGACTAGGAGTAGAAATTTGACTTTCTGAATACCCTTGAAGATCTCGGCCAACTTGAATTCCTCCCTGGAATCAAATTAGGCCGGGCGCCTACCTGGCGCCCGCCACGTCCGAGCGTGCCCTGGCTGTCCAGTACGAGTCCCAATCGAACTGGGACTCCTCCAGGCGCCCCTGCTGTCTTCAAGTCTTCCTCCACGTCCAGACTCCATATCCAAGTGCTCCTCGGTCCAGAAGGGAGTTCGGCCCTCCAAGAATCCGCCATATCCTTCTCGACATCGAAAATCGGCCGACTCTTATTCCTACTAAGAGTAGGAATCCTTCCGACCATGTACTTCTCGTCCAAGCATCTCTCGAAATCTCTCTATTACTTTTTTGGATCCAAACAGATTTCCAATTAAAGTAGAATTCAAGGCATTATTTAATAAATCTCCACCTTGAATTGAATCCTACAATCAGATATCTAACACTCTCTATCGTCGTCAATCCATGTTCTAATTTTTCGCAGCCTTACCAGACGCCCTATGACGAAGTTCACGAGTATGTAAACTCGATCTTACTTCTTCCAGAGTAATTGTGTCTCTTCTGATGATAACAGATTGTACGAAATTTTCGTATGACAGAGGAAGAGACACCAACAGAAGTATGGCAACATCTTCATCTTCAATCTTCACATCTATATTTCGTAATTCCATCAACAAAGTATTCATATGATCAAGATGATCTTTGAGAGGGGTACCTTCTTGCATGCAGAGGGTGAACACACATTGCTTCAACAATAACTTTATTGGTCAGAGATTTGATCATGTAGAGACTCTCGCCATTTTTTTATCAACGACTTCGATAATCACCTCGTCCGTCAGACACAACAGGATTATAGAGTACGTCTTCTCTTCTTGTGCCTTCAAACTTGCGAGGTCGGACTCCTTTTCTTTGCCCTTCAAGTCTTCCTTCGGTTTGTTCTTCGACACGTTCACGAGCGGCGCCCATACTCCCTATTATTTCAAAAATGCCCACATCTTGATCTGCCAGAGACTGAAATTATTTCGTCTAGTAAATTTCTCGACGTTGACGTTGTGTGATGCCATCTCTACGCCTGACGAATGATCAATGATGAAGCCTCGCTCTGATACCAGTTTGTTAGAATTTTCTGCACGAGAGAAATTATGCACCGCGAGAAAACTCAAGAAATTTAAGGTGACACAGAATTGTATTAGATGGAAGAAACAGAAGAAGATTACAAGATCAGATGATCCAAGATTGTCCAGGATGGTCTTACAAGCCTTGATTATAAGTCTTTTTATAGGGCATTGGAGAAACAACTCCTACTCTAACTTCACGACCTAATCCTACTAGGCATGCAAGTCCGTTCTTTAGAAAAACTTCATTGGACTAGGAGTAGAAATCTGACTTCCTGAAGACCCTTGAAGATCTCGGCCAACTTGAATTCCTCCCTGGAATCAAATTGGGCCGGGCGCCCACCTGGCGCCCGCCACGCCCGGACGCACCCTGGCTGTCCAGTCCGAGTCCCACTCGGACTGGGACTCCTCCAAGCGCTCCTGCTGTCTTCAAGTCTTCCTCCACGTCCAGACTCCATATCCAAGTGCTCCTCGGTCCAGGAGGGAGCTCGGCCCTCCAAGAATCCGTCATATCCTTCTCGACATCGGAAACCGGCCGACTCCTATTCCTACTAGGAGTAGGAATCCTTCCGACCCTGCACTTCTCGTCCAAGCATCTCTCGAAGTCTCTCTATTACTTCTTTGGATCCAAAAAGATTTTCAATTAAAGTAGGATTCAAGGCATTATTTAATAGTATGCAATATATTAAATAATATTAAATTTATCTCATATATTCAATTACTACAAAATTGTCTGCATTTCTTCAATTTGTTATTAGTCATACTATTATATATTATACCCCATCCATAATTATCACCATGGTATATTACTTTCTTTTCCCATCATTCAATGGAAAAATATTGTGCCTAAAAAGCAAAGTCAAGTAGGAAAATAAAAGTAAAATAAATGCTGACAATTTTTTTCATTAAATTGATAGAATTACGGATCTGTTCTTTCATACATCGATGTATTGTTCATAACTTCATATATATATATATATATATATATATATATATATATATATATATATATGGAAACATTTATTTTATTCTAAAAATGGTGAAAAGAGATCATACGCCACATGCATGCACTCAAGAACAGTTGATCTGGGAGCTGACTGGTACAAAGCTGTACTCGGCAGATGATGCGTAGTCGAAGACGATGTCGTTCCCTTGGAACACCGGCATTCCATCGTTGACCAGACATCGCTCGCCGTCGACGACCCGGAGAACGGCAGGATCGACGGACAACGTGGAGTTGAAGGAGGGACAGGAGAGGAGCAGGTCGGACTGATCGCAGACGCAGCCATTGGAGACCACCACCCGGCGTTCAGGCTTCCCGTGAATTGCTCCTCCTGTTGCCGACTGACTCACGCTGATGCTGCTCAACGTGCACTGCCCCAAACCTGTACATATTTGAAGGAGAGAGGAACAAGTCCATCAATCGACATAAACATATATATAAGATTAAACACATAATATGCAGATCATTTCCCTCTTAGTATATATAATCGAAGAAAGAACGCATGCATGCATAAACTCAAACCTCTTTTTGCTGCAAAGATAAGAAGAAAGAAAACAGATAGAAATTTCAGAGTGGTGGCCATTCTTTTATATCCTTCCCTTGGGCAGCCCCTCTATCTCTCTCTCTCTTTCTCTCAAAGTTTGGGGTTTTTGAAAGTGAAAATAATGTTGTATTTATAGAGCGTCAAAGAAGGCCGTGAAGGGGTGAACGAAACTAAAGGTGAGAGGAAAGGTACAGAATAAAACCATGATTTTTTGTGTGTTATAAATAAGGAATGATTAATTGAATAAATTAAATTGGAATTGGAATAGAAATGTTTCAACAAGCTACCTGTTGAATTTTAATTTAAATAATCATAGAGAGGAATCCAAGGAAGAAAAAATGGCCCGGAGGTAAATACGTATTTTGTAAATTAAGCTAGAAGTTTTATCCTTGCAAAAAAGAATACCGCAAATTAATATAAAAGTATAAAGATCGTATAAACCTTCATTAAATATTATCTCATATGCAATTTAATAATGAGTTTGATTCGCACTCCTTAATTTTCGAAATACGTACCATCCGAGAAAAAGGAAAGCAAATAATTTATAGGACACAAGAAAAGGATCAATACAAGGAAAGAAATATTGAACGTTTGATTTATTAATCCATTTAATTCCGGTCGTGACCCACCCCAATTTCAAATACTAAGAAAGTAAAGCCCAGCCCATTTACTCTTATTTCAGGCCACCCTAACCTAATATAAGGTCGGCCCAATGCAACTTCTTACATGTACTGAACCCTTCCAAGTTCCAACCATTACATAAATAAAAAGGTCCATCCAATTTTGTGTATATATTTTTGGATTATTTTTTCTGACCATCCCTAAACTATCGTGAATTATCACATCTAATCTCAGACTACAAACTTCATTTTTGAGTACCTAAACTATCGCGATTTTTCCAATTCTATCCATCCGTCGACTTTCTCCATTATTTTTTATTTTTCACATTTGTGAAAAGTCCATTATACCCCTGCGTTAGTCCACTTTTACATAAAAAATATAAAAATAAATTAAAAAACAAGAGAGGAGGGGGTCGCCCCCCCCCCCTTGTTTTTTTTGTTTTTTAATATATTTTTATATTTTTTATTATATTTTTTATGTAAAAGTGGATTAACGCAGGGGTATAATAGACTTTTCACAAATACGAAAAATAAAAAATAACGAAAAAGTTGACGGAATTGGACGGAAGGACCAAATTAGAAAAATCGCGATAGTTTAGATACCCAAAAAATGAAGTTCGTAGTTTGGGATTAAATGTGATAATTCGCGATAGTTTAGGGGTGGTCAGAGGAAATAACATTTTTTTTTATCAAGATATATGCCTCATTCTCAATTGAAGCAAAAAGAAAAAAAACTCTACTTACCTACTTGTTATTATATATATTTTAATACGTTATGTTGACAACATTTTCTTCATAAAATAGATGAGGTTTGATTTCTTTTTGTAGAGAATAAGGGTTCAGATGAAGATCTTATTTTAACAAGTAGAAAAAGATAATATATAGTATATCATCTTTTCTTATATCACAGTTTTAACATTGGGCTTTGCAATATTTTAATTTCAAAATTAACACGTTCTATTTACATTATTACGCCTTTTGTAACCAATAAGAGTTCAAAGAATCTTTTTAATTTACTTATTTTTAACATTTATTTTTTATTTTAATATGTTTTCCTCTTCCTAATCACATCTCCTTTAATCTCTTATATGTAGCCCATTCGTCATTGGTCATCATATTTAATTTAATCACTATATATAACTTATAAGTTTATGAATAGAGATAGTGTACAAATTTTAATGAATCAGTTCAGATCCATGATATTTAGAACCTCCTCGTACACCAAGTAAGAAACATGTCAGTGCACCATGTTCTGACGTAAACACGAAGCAATAACATGATACCTATGAATTTGGATCAATCGTTCAATCCTGCTAATTTCTCTAAGAGTTATTTTTATAAATTTTTTTCTAAATTATCATGATTTTTTATATTTAACATACGAACTTATGTTTTTATTCTTAAACTATCATAATTTTTTCACTTCAATCATTTTGTCTACTTCTATTACGTTTTTCGTTATTTTTATTTTTTTCATTTGTGAAAAGACTAAATTATTTCTCCCTCTAGAAAAATATGATATAACAAATATAAAATATAAAAAAATCATTGGGAGGATTAAAATGGTAATTTTTTTCTTTTTTATATTTATTATTTGATGTGTTATGAAGAGATGGATAATTTAATCTTTTTATAATTGAAATAAACGAAAAAAACGCAACAGTTTAGGAAAAAGATAGGTTTGTAATTTGATATTAGATGCGAAAAATTAGGATAGTTTAGAGATAATTTATAAAAATAACCTTTTACCAAATGATACAAAATCTCATGCAAGATCAATTCAAACGCCTTAAACTACAGCTGGAACATCACTCCCACCAAGACAAGAACAAGACACCGGAGATGATGGGGGAAAAGTCTTCACTAAATCGGCCATGAACTCACAATTCAGAAGACAAAGTGGGTCAAAGCAGAGTCCTTGGTCCTTCTTTATCAAAATTTCTTCTTTTTCTCTAATTAATACCCCCCCAAACTGAGCATTCATTAGCTACTTTATTCCTAGTGGTTTCAAATTTCAACTCCGGCCCTTCTCCTTCTCTGAGTATTCACACTCCTTTTTTCTTGCATGGTTCGGACGGACAATTCCACTTCAAATGGGACCCAAGTTGCTAAATCTAAATTGCTTTCCTAAGACCAGAAATCAATTCAATTCATTGAAGCGGCAACATCTTTTCTTTTTCTCTAAGCAACGTAGTAACTTTCCGTTATAAAAATATTTCAGTTATTTTATTTTACATTAAATGCGCACATATTTCTAAATTCCACATCATCTTTGTCTTTGATTCTACAAATTTCTGAATTCGTCATAATTTATAAGACACTTTCATCTCAAACTGTAATAGGGATTCGTATTCGATTCTGGAATTTGTTTAAATTATAAGGTATCAGAATCCGAAGTTGGAAAAGATTTTTGGAAATCTAGGGAAGTCTAAAGTCGAGATTCATATGTCCATGGCAGGCAGGCAGTCACAAAAGTTCCAAGATTCGGACACGTTGACTTGTAGCGTGTTGAATTGGCAACTGAGCTAGAACTTAGAAGAATAATCAGTTAGTTAACAGGCCAACTACCCTTGTCTTCCTTTTCTTTTCTTTTTTTTTTTAATTCATTGGCCGGCGGCTGCTGTTGCTGATTGATGATTGGTCCGTTTGGCAACAGTCAAAGATCTTAATTGAGTGCCAGCTGCTTCTTTTGGGTTTTTACTGTTGGAATCTTCTTCTGAGGATCAAATCATGAATCTTAATCGAGTTTCAATATCCCATTTGTCACTGGTTTCTTTGATTGTGTTACTTCAGAAAAAAGTTTCTTATACTACTCAAGTCTTCCATGGGCCTGTGGAAATTTCCAATAGCGTGATGTCTAGAACTAACTCAGTTTTTTTAAGTTATTGTCTACAGAGAAGTTTAGGTAAATAGAAAGAACTTGGTCCAATTGTTCTGCTGGATAGAGCGTTTGGATAGGAAGTTCCATGGCAACCTTAGAAAGAATCCCGACCAAAGTAAGAGCAATTTCGTTCTGGGTCTCACATCTGCACAATATATAAGTGGTGGATTTGGGTGGGTTGGGGGTTGTTTACAGAACAACTATCACATTTTGGAGAATATGAGATTTGGATGAGAAAAATGTTCAATAACAGAAAACTTATCTGTTTATTTTTCTGTTTGTTGTAGCACCATCCCAAATTGAGCTTTTCATTTTCAAGTATAAGCAAGACATCAATGAGGACATGTAAAAATGCTAAGTATATTCACAGACAATATATGTACAAGTTTCCTTTTTAAAATGGAGCAATGTGTGTATATACAAAAGATCTATTTACAAATGTGCTGCTACTACTAAAATTACTGCACATCCTATCACCAATTTCCATCAAGGGGGAAATTGGAACTAAGATTAAATGGCTTTTTCTTCCTATCTCTACTGTGTATCAGATACAGTACAGTTTGTGATGCTGTGGGCAAAGTTCATGAGCAGGAACCAATCAATCGAAAACTCTGAAAGGAAACCTTGAACAGACTGGCGAGGAGGAAGCTCGTAACACTGACAACCTCAGGAGACTTTGGAGGAAGGTTGGAATTCTGCTTAACCCTTAGAACAGTGTGCCCCAGTTGCCTACGTATTGAGTCGATAGTTTTTGGTTCCACAGGGTTGCCCGACATGTCAGAGAGATAAAAAGTGTCTATTGCTTTTCCTCTCACTGTGGAGATTTCTGCTCTCCTGATGGTCAAACCATTCTCTCGGAACACCCTTGTGATGTCTGAAAGTAAACCAATTTTGTCCTCTGTTCTAATTTCCAACTCCAACCCCTGCATTTTAGGCAACTAAATTAGTGAACTAACATAAAAGAAGAAACAACGGCATAACATAATATTGCTGCAATTTTTTTATACCTCTGAGGTTCGCCTCTCAATCGCTGCCTCAAGGCACTTGATCACACGCTGTCTTTCTGCCTCCGAACTTATGGGGATCCCATCGACATGTCTTATGTAGAATTCCTGGAAAAACATTGCAACTGTCATTATTAGAAAGAGTCCAGTCTGGATCACAGGAATGTTAACATAAAGACCAGAGCATCTGTATGCTCTTACCTGATAAGCATCTCCATCGCTCGTGTCTACTGTCCCATGATAGACAACGTACTCCATGTCTGTGAGTGTACAAACAATATCATACAGAAGCTTTGGACGATCCTTGGACCTCAAAATCACCACTGTATAGTCCTTCTCTGAGCAATCCATCACAGCAACTTGCGGCCTAGATTTGTCATCTTCATCATTACCCACACCAACTCTTTCATAGTCTCGGTCATCATACATCATCTGATGCAATCTCCTCTCCGTATGAGTCAGGCCCATAGAGAGTGTCATCCTAGCTGCCCTAGTTTCATTATCACCTTTAAGAACATTGCAGAGAAGCTCTTTAATGGAAGAAAGTCTCTGCGGGTCATCAACTGATCTCCCAGTAGACTGATCGGTGATATGAAGCACAGCAGCAACTCTCGTGTTGTGCGTCCACAGCTCAGCTTTGGCCACATTACAGCTTCGGCTCGAGAGAACAGCACATATTTCAGAAAGTAAGCCCGGTCTATCACTACCTACAAGCTCGATAAATGTATGCTCGGTCGAGGGTGTAATATCAACTGAATTCCTAATCTCAGGGAAGAAGCAAGTGTCTGACTCAAGGATCTGCAAAAATAGAAAAACCAACATTAATTCATTGCATCTTGGATCTGAATTTTTTCCTTCTTGTACATTTTAACGTACAACACTAAGTCATTAATGTCAACAGGGACCATAATCCGAACAAGAACACATTTGTTCAACTTGAAAACTGGAATGGACACATTTATAAGAGTGAAGAAAGAAACTTACTGTTTTTATATAGGAGAGGATTTCCTCGTCACAAACCTTCTTTCCATCTCGGTCAACCACATTAAACACTGGAGAGCAGTAATGAACAAAAAAAATTCAGAAAACAAAAGCTAAGAAATTTGCTCCTTCGGATTCATGATATGAATTAGGTCCTCTTACCATCCATGAACCAGCTCCCGTCTGAAGACATGTAGGCTTTGGTGATGACTAGATTCAGATCAGTGAGGACTTGGATAACTTCCAGCAGAATTCCATGCTTATTAACAGTGTCCACCTGAAACCATTAGCACAGTGAAGATTGAGAAACGCTTCCATATAAACTTATTAAATTGGATAGCATAGAAAGAATTTGGAACTTACCCTGACGACAGTGGCGTTATCGCAAGATTTGTTATCTATCACCACCCTGCATGCAAAAGAAAATTTAATTAATGGCAGGTTTAGAGCAAAAGTAACTCGGTGAAACATAACTGAGGCAAAAAAAAAGGCAGAACATTTTAGATTTGTAACATTTGTTTCTGAGGATTCCACCAGGGCACAAAAAAGGAGTAACATCTAAAAAGATGAGATAAAACAATGAAGAGAAGAGGTTGCCAAAAGAACAAAGGGATTGCCAACTGCAAATCCGAAGAAGAAGAATGCTAAGGAACAAAAGAAAAGGGTAACATAAACAGAGTTTTATGGGGGAAACAAGGTCAACCCCACACGAATCAGACAGTTCATTCCAGAACTGGAAAAAAAAATCTAAAAACTGCTGCAAAAGAAGACATCCCGGAAAAGTAGAACCAAAGAAACGAAACAAGGCACAAGTCAAGGAAACGAAAAAAAGTTGAACAGTTCACAGATCCAATTAAAAGCCGACCAACAACATAAACAAATCCCTCTTATCAACCCTTTCAAGAAAAAAAAATTGAAGAAACTTATTAGAATAAGATATCGGATCCCTTGCAAACAGTCTGGGAAAAAACTCACGAAATCGACCAAATCAGACTTGGAAACCGAAGAAAAATTCAAATTGCAGGAATCTGCAAACCTAAAAGAACAAGTACCAATCAAACGAAAAATTCAAAAGAAAAAAAAGAACTGAAGTAAAAACCATGAGGCAAAGAAGAAATACCTCGGTGGATTCATCCGCCTAATGAGCTTGGCATACTCATCATCGACCAACTCCACCGCAGGCGAGCAGCTTCCCATCCTTCCGCGCGAGAGAGCGGGGTAGAGAGAGAGAGAGGGGGGGAGAGGGAAGAGGAATTCGAAGCAAGCTACAGAAGTCCAAGGTTCAAAAGGAAGACTCCTCCCTCTTTTACTTGTCTCATTTTCTATATATATTTTTTTTGCAGAAGCAGAGTAGAAAAGTTTTAAGAAAGAAAAAGGAAACAGGCAGGTCAAGGAAGGAAAAGGAGGGAGGGCAAAAATAAATAATATAATTTATTATGCCGCGGCAGATGCGATGTGCAGCGGATGTGAAGGGATCGCCTTTCTGATTTGTAGATTCCAGGAAAAATTAACGTGTCGCGTTATTGTTCGTAGATGAGGATGTACGATGTTTCGTCCGGAAAAGCAAAAATAAAGCTGTCGTCGACGTACTTTTTATGGGAACTTTTTGGAGGTGCGAGTGACAATATGGAATTCGCGACCGTTTGTAACGGATCGATATGAGAAGTATTTATGAAAAAAATAATTAAGAAAAAAAATATGGAAACCGTTTGTAGTGTAGAATAGCATTTAATGTGCATGGCATTAAAAAGAGATTAATGAATATCCTTCTCCTAAAAGACATTAATGAATATCCTCCCCCTTCCCCCCTTCCAGGGGGAGGATGGTTCTCCCCCTTCCGCGGTCATCGGATTCGCATTCGACGGTCACATATGTGTGTGTGATTCAGGTAATGTGAGCCGTTTAGGGCGTACGGTTCAGCGACGAAAAAATTGAAGAGAAAGGAGGAGACGGCGATCGCGACAGCGAAGGGGGGAATCACGATGATGACAAAGATCGTGCGACGACGGTGACCTCACGGATGGTGGCCACAATCGTGCGGGTGAATCCACTCCAACGTCTCATCCACCCACTAGGCTGTTGGGCGCACCGTTCAGCGGCGAAAAAAATTGAAGAGAAAGGGGGAGATGGCGATCGCGACAACGAAGGGGGGATCACAATGGCGACGAAGATCATGCGCCGACTGTGACCTCGCGAGTTGCGGCCACGATCGTGTGGGTGAATCCATTCCAATGTCTCATCCACCCACCATGCTTCCATTGTCCATGTCGCCAAGTCCCGCCACGTCCCCTTCTCCTCTGTTCCAACCTTCTTCGCCCCATCCACGTCGCAGGCAACTTCGACTTCGCCGCATACGTCGTCATCACCAAGTCCGGCGCTTCGAAGTCGAGGGTCTTTGAGGTGGTCACGAAGTCTGATTGGGAGAACCTGTCGGACAGGAGCGGCAGCTTGGGACTTGACGTTGTTGCTGCCATTGTGATTCCTCGGGGCGACAGCAACCTCACGGCGATTGAGACCTTGGGGCGACGATGACCTCACGACGATTGAGACCTCGGGGCGATAAAGAGATCAGCGACGGCGACGACGACTAAGAAAAACCCCCTAATCCATCTTCTCTCTCCGATTTCTCCCCACAAACCATGTTCTTTACGCATGAATTACGCCCACTAAATGCAGCCATCGGTTCCGCATCCGACGATCGTGGATGGGGGAAGAACCATCCTTCCCCTTTATAGGGGAGAGGATATCCATTAAATCCTTAAAAAAATCCGTTGTTTTTTATTATCAATTACTTCATATACTAATTGCTTTGTCTTGGGGACAAATATTAGACTAAATTATAAAGCATTTGTTTTACTAAAGTTTGTAAACTATAGTGAATAAAAGATTTAAATAACTCTTGTTTGGCTCCTTCATATTATTCATGGCATAAGATTACTTGATACAAAGGAACTATTATATTTTAGGGGATTAAAGTAAGGGAATTAGCAGTTCTTGCCTTTTGTAAGAATTGTTTATCTCATAATTTTTATTGTTGATATGGATTTTAAAAAAAAAGTCTTAAATTTGGCCTCAATTATTTAAAGAGTAAAAACTATTGTTTGATAGTCTTATTATGTGTTTTATTTCAAAATTGTTTGGATAATTAAATTTATTTTTAGAACATAATTAATTTTAAAGAATATTTTTTTAGGAATTAGAACATGGATTAAGCAATTATCTCTCTTTTTTCTTGTTAATAGGGATAAAGTGTTAAGCCAATTATTTTCTTATTGTAATTAAAAAGAAGATTTAAATCAGAATAGTTGTGCTAACATTGGTGTATATGAATAATTGATTAATCTTAATTCTACATTGGAAAAAGGGTAAATGCAAAAGATAGAGTTTGAAAAGGTAGAAATATCCAAAGGCATCCCACCAAATAATCCACTTAATGTGGAACAAATTCAGCTATCAAATTTCTTTTGGTAGGTGCATGAGATATTATGCCAACTCATTCTCCACCTCTAAAATCTTGTTGTAATTACAGTTTGAAAAGGTAGAAATATCCAAACGCGTCCCACCAAAGAATCCACTTAATTTAGAACTTCAACAAATTCAGCTATCAAATTTCTTTTGGTGGGTGCATGAGATATTATGTCAACTCATTCTCCACCTCTCCAAACTTGTTGTAGTTAGAGTATTTATGTGGCCTCGTGTAAGCAAAATTGACTTGGATCTAGTTCTAGAGTCCACCTCTAGTTGTCAATGCAAAAGGGAAAAGAAAGAATATTATTAGACAAAATCAAGCAAATATGTGTATAATATTTTTGAGAGACCTAGTAGTAGTTGAGTAAATTACATGCCCTCCAACTTTAGTCATTTTCTCAGTGTTATCCTTCAACTTCACTTTGTAACATGATTGTTCTCCATCTTTTAATTTATTTCACCCGATACCATTTTCACCTGTGATCGGACGTCTCTCGGTTGCTCAGTTTATGTGGCGTCCATGTGATTATTTCCTCTCTTCTCCACATAAATGATCGTCCGACGTCGCAACATAATAAAATAATAATTAAAAAAACAAAATTTCTCTCTCCTCTCACAGGACGTTGAATAGGAGGGGGCCTTTCTCGCGTCGACAAAGAGCAAGGGGGCCTCGATGCCCCAACCTCATTCTCCACCTCTCCAAACTTGTTGTAGTTGGAGTATTTATGTGGCCTCGTGTAAACAAAATTGACTTGGATCTAGTTCTAGAGTCCACCTCTAGTTGCCAATGCAAAAGGGAAAAGAAAGAATATTATTAGACAAAATCAAGCAAATATGTGTATAATATT
This sequence comes from Pontederia crassipes, assembly GCA_030549335.1. NCBI lineage: Eukaryota > Viridiplantae > Streptophyta > Magnoliopsida > Commelinales > Pontederiaceae > Pontederia > Pontederia crassipes. Next base: position 69,196,294 of record CM060193.1, on the reverse strand, counting down.
TTTGAGAGACCTAGTAGTAGTTGAGTAAATTACATGCCCTCCAACTTTAGTCATCTTCTCAGTGTTATCCTTCAACTTCACTTTGTAACATGATTGTTCTCCATCTTTTAATTTATTTCACCTGATACCCTTTTCACCTACGATCGGACGTCTCTCGGTTGCTCAGTCTATGTGGCGTCCATGTGATCATTTCCTCTCTTCTCCACATAAACGATCGTCCGACGTGGCAACATAATAAAATAATAATTAAAAAAACAAATTTTCTCTCTCCTCTCACAGGACGTTGAATAGGAGGGGGCCTTTCTCGCGTCGACAAAGAGCAAGGGGGCCTCGATGCCCCAACCTCATTCTCCACCTCTCCAAACTTGTTGTAGTTGGAGTATTTATGTGGCCTCGTGTAAACAAAATTGACTTGGATCTAGTTCTAGAGTCCACCTCTAGTTGCCAATGCAAAAGGGAAAAAAAAGAATATTATTAGACAAAATCAAGCAAATATGTGTATAATATTTTTGAGAGACCTAGTAGTAGTTGAGTAAATTACATGCCCTCCAACTTTAGTCATCTTCTCAGTGTTATCCTTCAACTTCACTTTGTAACATGATTGTTCTCCATCTTTTAATTTATTTCACCCGATACCCTTTTCACCGGCGATCGGACGTCTCTCGGTTGCTCAGTCTATGTGGCGTCCATGTGATCATTTCATCTCTTCTCCACATAAACGATCGTCCGATGTGGCAACATAATAAAATAATAATTAAAAAAATAAATTTTCTCTCTCCTCTCACAGGACATTGAATAGGAGGGGGCCTTTGCTCGCGTCGACGAAGAGCAAGGGGGCCTCGACGCCCCAACCTCATTCTCCACCTCTCCAAACTTGTTGTAGTTAGAGTATTTATGTGGCCTCGTGTAAGCAAAATTGACTTGGATCTAGTTCTAGAGTCCACCTCTAGTTGCCAATGCAAAAGGTAAAAGAAAGAATATTATTAGACAAAATCATGAAAATATGTGTATAATATTTTTAAGAGACCTAGTAGTAGTTGAGTAAATTACATGCCCACCAACTTTAGTCATTTTCTCAGTGTTATCCTTCAACTTCACTTTATAACATGATTGTTCTCCATATTTTAATTTATTTCACCCGATACCCTTTTCACCGGCGATCGGACGTCTCTCGGTTGCTCAGTCTATGTGGCGTCCATGTGATCATTTCATCTCTTCTCCACATAAACGATCGTCCGATGTGGCAACATAATAAAATAATAATTAAAAAATAAATTTTCTCTCTCCTCTCACAGGACATTGAATAGGAGGGGGCCTTTGCTCGCGTCGACGAAGAGCAAGGTGGCCTCGACGCCCCAACCTCATTCTCCACCTCTCCAAACTTGTTGTAGTTAGAGTATTTATGTGGCCTCGTGTAAGCAAAATTGGCTTGGATCTAGTTTTAGAGTCCACCTCTAGTTGCAAATGCAAAAGGTAAAAGAAAGAATATTATTAGACAAAATCAAGCAAATATGTGTATAATATTTTTGAGAGACCTAGTAGTAGTTGAGTAAATTACATGCCCACCAACTTTAGTCATTTTCCCAGTGTTATCCTTCAACTTCACTTTGTAACATGATTGTTCTCCATCTTTTAATTTATTTCACTCGATACCCTTTTCACCTGCGATCGGTCTCTCGGTTGCTCAGTCTATGTGGCGTCCATGTGATCATTTTCTCTCTTCTCCACATAAACGATCGTCCGACGTGGCAACATAATAAAATAATAATTAAAAAAACAAATTTTCTCTCTCCTCTCACAGGACATTGAATAGGAGGGGGCCTTTGCTCGCGTCGACGAAGAGCAAGGGGGCCTCGACGCCCTAACCCCCCCGACCTCATCGTTTATATTTATTTTATTTTTTTAATAATTTATTGATGTGAAGGGCAGTTTGCCATGCCACGTCGGACGAGTGCCTGCATGGAAGGGAGAGAACGTCGCCACGTCAGCTATGCCACCGGAGAACGGGCGATCGACGGTGAAAAGGGCATTTGTTGTAATGAGTCAAAAGATGAAGGACATTCTTGTTACAAATTAAAGTTAGAGGGTAACATCGATCAACGTCAAAGTTGGAAAGCATTTAGTGTAATTTACTCGGTAGTAGTTTGGTCAACTTGTAGCAACATTGCAACAAGACAAAGTAATCATTTCGTGTATAATATTCCTTCAATAATCTTTTTGATGACAACTCTCCCTCATCTTTCCTAATTTGCTTCCATGACCCTCACCACAATAATCGTGCCACCTCAAGACCCATCATCCTCTCCTATGAACCTCACTCCACATAATCTTATTATTCCCTTCCTCCACAAGCATGAGCCTCCTTAGAATCCTTTCCCCCTTCTTCCCTAACTTTCTAAATTGCATCATCATAACCTTCACTCAAACCCTCGCCCCTAAATCCCATTTCAAGCTACATTAACCCGTTGACCCACAAGTGGATTCCCTCTTATGTCGGATTGGATCTCGTACCAATTACTGGCAGCATCATCATCCTAGTATAAGATCATCAAAAGACATTGTCCAAGTCCTCTTGTGAAGATCTCACCACGACGGTGAATTAGTATCCAACAAGTCATCATTGAAGAGTTGGTCATCCTCTCGTCATGTGGCGGATCGTTCCAGGGACTTGGCTTCTAGTATAGTTGGGTGATTTCTGAGCGACTGGGAGAAGATCCAAATGCTAAAGGAGGAGATCTTACAATGTGGATTATTAAGGAATAGGTAAGAACTATCGAATTTGATAACTCCTTTTTTATGTTTGTCTTTGCATCACCGCAGGAACAACTATGAGTGCTCATCCAGAGTTTGTGGATTTTCTAGAGGCACATCCTACACGTGCCATGTTGTTCTTCAAACCATCGGCCAACCATATGCTTTTGATGTTAATATTGATTTAGCTTTTGGATCTAGCAAATGAACTCCTTGACTTTGAATCAATTAGTCGTATTGTCTTCAAAACTCCTCTTTGACTAAATTTGGAAGATGGTGGGCGATGAGGATATGTGATGAATTAGATACCAAAAATCCTGTCAAGCAGGGGTGTGGGTGTGTCTCCCGGATGGCACCAAATACTTCCAGCGAGTCCTATACGAAAATCTATCGACCTTTTTGTTTCAAGTGTGGCAATAAGGCACCATTTTGAGAGCTGTCGAACATTGTCGGAGGAGGTGCCGACTCCCAAGGGACCTTTAACAAGTAAGATTCTCTCTATGGCCCATGGATGCAAGTTAACACAATATTTCGCATGGCTAAGATGCCCCCAAAAAACCAAGTTCCCGACTTTCGAAAAACCTCCAACAACTTTGGCACCTCCGACCAAGCACACGTGGCAGACATCGGCGAGATATAGAAGGGAAGCATCTATCCATTACACACACGAGTCGATCCACACTACCAGTTCTAAGGGTACCTCTTCGTCGACATTGTCTTCTCATGGAGACTCTAACGTAGTGTAGGAGGACCTCGACATTCTCCCCAATCCTCACAAAGAAAAAGAAGAGAACCAATCAGTTGACCAAGACTCCTAAAACACTGACAGGAGAAAACAAAAGATGATAAAGACAATCATCGGTAAAATCTAACAAAACACTCTACTAATATTGTGTGCCATATGTCCAGTACAACACCAGACACTAGGATTGACCCGATAGTCCTAGATCTAATAAATGAAGTTCATATCATAAAATTGATGTGTGTGTGTGTGTGTGTGGGGGGGGGGGGGGGGGGGGGGGGTAGAATTAAGGTGTGTGACTGTCTATCAAACCATGTCAGAGAGCATCAGCAAATCTTCTCATTCTCCAAGAAACGCACACCATTCTTGAGCCGATTGTAGTTGTGATTAGTAAAAATTGAAAATTTGGTACATGTACGTCTTCTTCTAGTGGAATTATCCTCGCTTGGCAAAATAGGGACATTAATGTAACACAAATTTTGTCAAAACCTCAACTTTTGCATGTTGTAGCCTCCTGAACTCTTCCTAGTTTCTTCTTACCTGTATATAAACTAGCACCTCTCCAGATGTAAGGAGTAATTATGACAAAAATTAACTCACACTCATGCAAAAAAATTTCCTTGGGGCCATAGTGAGCTATTTTAATTCCTACATTAACTCGGCAAATAAAAGGGGGAGGACGACCTTTTAAACTAACTAAATCTATCACTGCATTGAAAAACTCATTCACACAAGATTTTTTTTACATTCCTCTCATGGACGATCAATATACTTAGTGTAATAACAGTAGAGGTCTCCCTATGATTTGGTGTAGGCTTGATAGATGTCTTCTTAATTTTCATTAGTTACTTGACTTTTTCCTCACTAACCCTTAGCCTTTAATCATATGTGTGTCTGATTATAATCTATTCTTGCTCAACACTAACTCATGACCTCATAGACCCTTTTCATTCAAATATGAAACATTTTAGTTAGATTAACTCGAGGCTCATAATATTGGCAAGGATGTTTGGGAGAACAAACTTGACAATTGTTCCGTGAATCATACACTTCTATATGTTAAAAAGAAAATTAATTACCTTTTGGAACAAACACTCATTAGGATGGCTAGGAGATAGAATTGAGGAGGTCAAACATTGGATCTCTACATGGAAACTGTTGGAATACATGGGCTGCACATACGCGCGGCCCACAAGGGCAAAGCGCATGCCTGCGCAGACACATCATCATACGCGTGATGGACGCGCATGATGCGTTCTGCCTAACTTGTCATCCAAGTCTCCCTACCCTATAAAAGGAGATCCATAGCATAGATCCCAAATATACTTTTACAGAGGTTTGTCCAGAGTACTTGTGCTGTGACAAAGAGTTCCGTTGTCCATAGGTTCGGTTCCCAATCCCGAGATGTAAGTGCGTTCATCAAGAGTTCATGGAAAAGCCCCGACGATCCGCTTCCGTTGCAAGAGGTATTTCGCAATCTCAAATTTATATCTGTTATAAATTCCAACACTGATATCAGAGCTTTTTTAAGTTTTTCTCGAACTCGTGATTGTGCCAAAAAAAATAATATTCGTTATTATTTGAGATATGTGCACCTCGGTTGTATGAAAGACGAGGTTTTAAGCTTGGACATGTGCCTTAAAACTTTAGAGGAATAAAAGAAAATGTCTAATGTTCCCTATGTGAGTGTGGTCGGTAGCATGATGTATGCTATGATGTGTACTCGATCGGACATATATTTTGTCGTGGGTCTAGTTAGTCGATATCAAGCTAATCCGGGATACCAACACTGGAAGACGGTGAAGAGAATCATGAGATACCTCAAGGGTACTAGAGATCTTGCACTGTGCTATCATGGAGGAAGTCTACGACTTGCTGGATTCACCGATGCCGATTGGGCTGATGACGTTGATGAACGAAAATCTGCCTCCGGATACATTTTCTTGCTCAACAATGATGATGTTACTTGGAGTAGCAAGAAACAAGATTCTGTAGCACTATCAACTATGGAGGCAGAATTCATAAGTTGCTCAGTGGCAGTACAAGAGGCCTTATGACTTAGAAGATTCTTTCAAAACCTGAGAATTTTTTAGAATGCAATGAAGAAGATGATCCTTCACTGTGATAATCAAACAATCATAGCTTATGTGAAGGACGAGAAATACCATTGCAAGGAAAATCATATCGACACTAAGTATAAATTTATACGAAATCAAAAAGTCAAAGAGGATATCTCAGTTGAGTACATATCAACGCACAATATGGTTGCTAATCCGTTCACTAAACCATTGCCAAGAGAGACATTCTTGAGACATGTAAATGACTTAGGACTGTATAGATTTTAAATGTAATGATGTACTCAATTTTTTAATGAATAAAAGATTATTTTTCCTTGATAAATTTATTGTTGTGAAGTCTTGTTATGCATGTGAAAAGTATGTCGATCAGATTTAGATTTGTTCACTCACATGAACAAATATTTTCGGCGCTCACGAAGATAGCGAGTGGAATGAACTATGTGAATCATAGTGTAATTGTTAAAACATGGGTTTAAGTAACTCAATGTCGCCTGGGATAGCGAGCAATTTGAAAACTCGGGTCAGACGTTAAAAATTAGCGACTGAACTTACGTCTGTGTGGTGTATAATTAAATAGAGCTAGATATACGCTCCTTTAGTGGGAGTCTCCATCGCAGTACTTGTATTTATACTGAGTATGCAAAGTCGACCTAGAAAGACATGATGAATTGATTAGTTCGATAGTCATCATGGTGTGTCTCTGACAGATGATTTATCTGCAAGTGCCCTTAAACTCTTGACTATATCTTAAGGAAAGGAATTAGTACTTGCTACTTTAGCGGGGTACTCAAAGGTGAAAAGTAAAGTAGCCTGATGAGCCACGTCTAGAAAAGTAGCTAATTCAATACTAAGAGACATGAGGGCGAGAGAAAGAACTGTTATGAACTGCATTAAACTTTCACATACAATTGGTCAGCTATTTTTTTGAAAATAGTATATGCGAAAGATAATTACCGCGGAGCAAGACATACATTGTCTTGACTATGCTGCAAGACAGATCTAGGGCATAACGAGTTATATTATTTGAGTATTCATTGGCTCATGTGTGAGCTATCATGAATCCCTAACGGGTATGACATACATTCTAGAGATAGTTGAGTGATTGAACCTTAATAGGCATCTTTCTAACTCCTATAAAGAAGCGTGCTTGTACTCATGGGTCGCACGACACATTTACCAATTCTGAACAAACGAAAGTATAATGATACAGGCAAGTGGGAGATTGTTGGAATAGTGCCCTTTTGGGCACATGGGCCGCACATACGCGTGGCCCACAAGGGTGAGGCGCATGCCTGCGCAGACACATCATCATACGCGTGATGGACGCGCGTGATGCATTCTGCCTAACTTGTCGCCCAAGTCTCCCTACCCTATACAAGGGATCCATAGCATAGGTCCCAAATATACTTTCGCAGATGTTCGTCCAGAGTACTTGTGATATGGGAAAGAGTTTCGTTTCCCAAATATTCAGTTCCCGATCCTGAGGTGCTAGTATATATCTGTTATCGCGTGGCCCACATGGGCGAGACGCATGCCTGCACAGACACATCATCATACGCATGATGGACGCGAGTGATGCGTTCTGCCTAACTTGTCGCCCAAGTCTCCCTACCCTATAAAAGGGGACCCATAGCATAGGTCCCAAATATACTTTTGCAGAGGTTCGTCCAGAATACTTGTGCTATGGCAAAGATTTCCGTTCACCAGAGGTTCGGTTCCCGATCCCGATGTACTAGTTTATATCTGTTATAAATTCCAACATAAACTAAGGATGAGAAAAGAGAGCTTATTAGATCATGAGTTAGCTAGTTTATGCTCCCATTATCAACTACTTGACACCTTACTTAGATAGATTACTATGAAATGGTGGTCCAAATTTAGAATTAAGTGAATTAGGAAGGGTGATGGTATCACTAGATTCTATCAGATATAAAAATAATCTAATTAGCTCCCTAATAATTAAGCAGGCAAATATTGTCACAAACCATAATGACATACTAGACACCTTTATAGATCATTACTAGCAACGGGGCTAGTTCGACTCCGAAAAGGCAACCATTGCATCAGTTTAGGCTAGGATCTTGGCCTAGATGTAGAACAGAAGATGCTCAGTTAGCTGATGAGGCAATACACACATAGTTCCCCTAGGACATGCCTATTGTCCATCGGGAGCCCCTGCCTTTCCTATGGGCCAAAATCAATACTGACGATTCTTTTTATTTGCAACTCTAATGCTAGTATTATATATGTAGGTGCGATTAATTGTCAAATTTCATCTGTGTTTCATATGATTGGAGGAGTGCTTTGGGAACTTCGGAGTAACTGACAACGTGGCAGGCAAAAGATAATTTTGGAAACAAACTCCACAATCCTAACTAATATTATCAATTGCAAGAGCAAACCATCATGGCGTCTTTGATAAGTTTTTGATGAAATACTGACCCATGCTAACTTTTTTTGTAAATTTCCAATGTATAAACTGTCCAAGGGAGAAAAACATGGTAGCTACCAAAGACGTATTAGGTATGATAATATTTTTTAGGAGGATAATCTTTCCCTAGGCCTCCAACATATTTTGTACTTAGACGAGTTTAGCCCTTTTAATAGTTAATCCATGCATTATTTTTTTCTTTTTAAAAAAAGGTGTGTTAAAGGAAAATGACCAACACTAAAATGTATGGCTTGCACATTATGTCAAAGAAATATGTTAAACCTCACAGGCAACAATGCAATAAAAGATGCAAAAATATATAAGTTGTTAGAGGTTCATTATACTATATATTCGTTTGGTCAAGTTGAACGGGATTGAACCGAATTTTACAAAAATAATATTATTTTTAATAATTTGAAATACAAGTATCATAAATAATATAATATAATATATAACTAATAATAAACCATTAGTGATAATAAACTAATGCAAAAATATCATTTATTATATATTTAAAATTAATTTTTATTAAAAATTATTAATTATATATTATAGTGATGCAAAAATAATTTATTTTATTATAATTCATTCTTAAATTTTATGTTAGTTCACTTTTAATTCTCTTCTCATAATCATTTCTTAAAGTTAATTTTCTGTAAATAAAATTCTTGCATATTTTATATATTCTTTTCACCTTAATTTCTTTTTTTTATTTTAAGTTGAAAAATGTTTGATTTTATTTTTCAAATTCTCTCTTATGCTTAGAAAAATAATGCTTATCCAAAATCAAGATTATCATCATCATCATCCGATGAGCTATTTTTTCTATTATTCAACTTTGCCTTTCAATTTTTTTTATTAATTTTCAAATCTCCTATTTGGATTCTTCCATTCATCAAATTTGTTGTCTCCTTTTTTAATTAAGATTTTTTCAAATTGTAATAATTTCCATTTTTATCATTTATTTTGTTAATTAAAAAACTAGGTTGAACTAGACTTTATAATGGGTAATTATTGATAACAATCCTCAATTTTTTTATATATTCTCAAATTTTTTACTTTATAATGAGACTGTCATCCAATTTTTAAATTATTTCACAAATTATTAATTTCATTGGGTATTATCAATTTTTCTATAATTTTACATACATGGCACATTGTTAAGGAATTAATAAAAAATAATACATAAAAATAATAATAAGATATAATAATTAATAAAAATATTAAAAAGAGGGACATCTCCTTCCTCCTCCTCCTCCTCTTCCTTCGGCGATCTCGTTGATGACAATGGGAGAGGGGGAGGGGGTGGCACCTCTGTCTCTACAATCGTCAATTAGAGGACATGTGCTCCTCCCTCTTTACAAAGCTATTGTTTCATCCGTCCTCATGTAAGAGGTCGACCGGATCAAAAATGGCATCGAAGGAACCCTTGCTTCGATGAAGGTGTCGTGCCGGAGCTGCCAACATAGGAGGCCGTGTCCGGCAACGTCGAAGTGAAAGAGGAGGAGGAGGATGAGCAGGTTGACTCGAGGGAGGACTTTGAGTTCAGCTTCAGACAGGATCCCGTGATGCAACCAACGTGGAGAAATACCACTTGACAGTTTTATTGGATGAACTTTGTGGGATTGAAATAATCTAAAAAGAAAGAAACTTTATGGGCATTGAAGCATTAATTAGAATGATATTAGATCATCAAATGACGCACGATAATTAATTCTGGAAGTTTATTATTGAGTACACCTTTTTGGAATCTTCTTTTGGTTGGCCAATCTTGTGCAATCCCTTTTTAATGAGGACCACTGGAGGGGGAGGGGCATCTCATCTCATAGAAATCCTCCCAAGGTACAAGGTATGTATGGATTGTAGAAGTGGGAGGCCCCCTTCTCTCCACTTTCAGATTGTAGTACTACTGTAGTGGAAGCATGCAGTATCATAATATACACCATATTTATTGGATAAGGTTGAAATACTATGGACAAAAAGAAGAATTTAACAAGAAGATATATATAAAAAAAAAGATTTTGAAATTAACAATGGTTGACTTAATTAATAGCATAGTTGAGTTTCAAGCGCTCATTAGATGCTGCTAGTCTTAACTCTTAAGTTAGAAAACAAATCATTACTATTTTATTTTTTTAACTTTTAATTAATTAAGTATTGATAATCTCAAATATCAGAGATCTTCCGTAGATTCAGGCCTACGTAAAAAAACATAAAGATTTTGAGTATATGAAATATTTGCTTGCCGTGCAAGTTTGGACCACTAAATCTGAATGTATGGTTCTCCAGCCTCCACATGTATATTAATATTATAGACCCCCTCCTTTTTTTTTCTTTCTCAAAATAATGTTCGTGCCTGCCCTTTTCTCCACCATGCCATGAATGTACCAAAAATCCTCCGTCAATTTGATGATGAGCTCCTATTAAGGACACGAGTTCAACGTGTGTTAGCACATCAATAATGGATTTATAATTAGGTGTGAAAACGTGGATTCATAATATTCTTTTTCATCTGTCAGTCCGAAAGGCAATTGAATACTAATTTCGATTGATTCGTGTGATTATATTTATTTAATTACGCATACAGTTTCAACTCTCGTTATATATTATTATTATTATTATTATTATTATTATTATTATTATTATTATTATTATAAACTTACATGAATATTATTTAAGAAGCTTGGTCGGGATGTGAGTGATGCATGGCACTTATATATAATACTTGGTCGGCCAGAGGGCCGGCCAATGTTATAAAGGGAACGCGAGGGAGCGCCCTAGCACCTCTTGAAAATCCTCGCCGGCCGTCTCCTCTATTCATTTTTCTTCTCCTTCTGCGACTCCGACAAAGGCGACCAGAGAACGGACGACTCGACGTTCCACCGACGCACGCAGACTCTCCCCTGGCGTGCGCAAGGGCAAGGCGAACCTCCCTCACCGGCCAGGAACGACCGGTGATCATAGGATCGACATACGAATCATCGACGAACTCCAACAATCAAAACAGAGGTATCTTAGATTCCAAATCTCCTAGATGATGATATATAGATGTGTTGATACGTACTATAATATCAATAAAGTCTTGAATGTTATAGATCTATTTTTCATATTGTGGTCTTCCCGATTTGACAATCGGAGAGTTGCCGAAAATGGAGAAGACGATCGGCGCAGATACGCGAGTCAGAAACTCGGCTCGAGTCACCCATGACTCGACCCGGGTCATACCTAGATGCGATCCGAGTCTACGTAGACCCGGACCGAGCTATCTCGTCGATGATGTCGTGAGAACGCAGCACAAGAACCCAACCGAGTCGGATACCGACCTGGCCCGGGCCTCATCGAACGATCGCTCAAATCGAGCACGAGCACGATCGGGTGACGACCTGTGCACCACCTATGACCCGGCCCGAGTCGAACCTCAACTCAGACCGAGCCATGTGCATCGATCCTCCGACAGTGACTCGGCACGAGTCCCTCTCAACCCGGCCCGAGTTTTGACAGAATGGTGGATTTTTTTTCCATTGAGCCCAATCTTTCGTAAGTTGAACCCTGTTTTCATCAGGACTACTTGAAGTCTTGTCTATGATCGTAAAACTACGATGGACCTTACCTTACTCAAAGGAAGAGTCGGTACTTGGCATCAAGAACAAGGAAAATTTACATAATGTTATCACTTTAGAAATGAGGGATCTCTCTCTTCTGAATTCTAAACTTTATTAAAGATAAGCAAAGACAAGTAAAGCAAAGATGAAATTATGGGATTGCTATTTTCCGCTCCCAAAGTATGGAACAAATATCATGATATTGTATAAAGAGGGCCAAGTAGCTAGCTGAGGAAATAACGAATCTATTGGTCTTCAATTACCACTATTCCTAAGTTATAGGTCCTCTTCCACCTGTATCTCAAAGAAGGGTGATGCGTTGTCACACTCCTTTCCCAAAGAAATATAACTTCATCGTACCGAGCTAGAGGGATAGATAACTAGTTGAGGAGACAGTGAACCTACAGGTTCTTAAGTGACCACTATTTCTGGAGTACAGGTCATCTCACACTGTACTCCGAAATGGGTGATGCATAGTCACACCTCATCTCCAATGATGGCTTACTGGCTTTACAGATTCAAAGAGACACCGCATCCCAACCTAATAAAGTCGAGCTCGTATAGGACAACTAACTACAAAGACATCATAGTAATGTAAAAGGCGTAGTGCAACTCACAGTAAAGTAACGCAAAGTAAAGTATAGTATAGTAAAATACGGAACACATTATAGTAAAGTACGGAATATAGTATGGTCAAGTAAATGCAAGAATCAATAAAGTTCAAAGTAAAGTATAGTAAAGATATGGTATGGTCACAGTAAAGAAAAGAGTATAGACACTGATATGGTTAACGCATGACATATTGTTCAGAGCATAGAGGTCATGTTCATTGTTGATTTAATTGATATATAATTATCATTGATTCTTATTTCATCATCTATCTTCTATTGCACTTGGCATCCTTGCTCACGGTTATTCGATTCTCCTGCATTGGGATTTTGCCGATGAGAACTCAACTCAATGAGGTGTTGGAGGACACAGAACTTGAAGAGCGCCGCACATGACTAATTTATTGAGTCAAGTCCTCTCAATTACATTCTGTCTAATCATTATCCCTACATCATATCATTCCTCTTGTTGAACTTCTTTACAAATGTTGAACTTGTTGAAGATTGTGGTCTTTTCTTACCTTGCTATAGACCACACTAATTATCTATTTCCTCTGATATTCAGACATTTGAATTTTCACAATAAAGTCTTTGATTTTATTTTATTATTATATTAATGCCACGTATATAAATTATTGAATGATTATGGTCAATAGTATAGTAGGCAGTGTGGCGCTTCCGGGGTCAACCTGACTGCCTACGTGGCAAGAGGGGCGATTTTGGGATGTTACACAATTAGTCCCAAATGAAAACTTATAATTTGATTAGTGTGCATTTTCTTTTCATTTTGAAGTGGAATATTTCGTCCTAATTATTTTTCATCCGACCGCAATCTTCATGCTTATAGCTCCTTTAATTTTTTTGTGGTATATAGTAATTAGATAAATCAAGTACTTGTTAATCCTACAATATGTTATGCGCAAAGATAAGTTGAACCATGCATTATATATGACTAGATGCACATAATTAGTTTTTACTTAGAAAGAATGCATATAAAATCTAATACAATAGTTATTTTTCCATATTTATTTAATTTAGATTATATGTTTCGATCTTTCTTCGATTGTGATCGCAAGTTCCACTCTTATGATAGACCATCTTAATACAAGACTCTCTTATGATAGATTTTTATAATTACTTGAGCAAGAGCCCTTCTCTCTAAAAGATTATAATTTTTTAGTCAAAATTAGAAAACTATCAATATATATATTTATAAATATATGATGCTGAGTCCAACCAGAATAGAATGAGTAAACTCTAATCAAATGTGAAAATTACAAAAGTGATCAATAATGCCCATCTAACATAACCAATTAGTTCATTTCACTGTTTTATTATTAGAATTGAAATTATGTAAGCATATCATACTTTCTTATTTACATCATGTAAACAGGAATACAATGCAAAGCTAATTCCGTAGAACTTGGCAACGAATTAAGGTGCATGATAAGTATTTTTTGCTATGTTTAGCACAAAAAATTTGGGTAAGAACTTGTCCAAGTTCTTGATGATTAAGTGACTAGGTCTAGAACTTTTGATCAATTTTTTTTGTTTAAAAGTAAGTGGAGCTATTTTAATAATATTATATGTATGTATTATATATCGTACGCATATATTATATATATTATATACATATATTATACATATTATTTTTATTTATTATTTATTACAATTTACTTAGTGTTATAATAAAATAAAATTTTCCATTATTATTTATTATCAAAAATATATTTTCTTGTTTAAATGTTGGCATACATATTTTTATTTATTTTACTTATCATATATCATACTAAAAATTAACTAGTATGATATTACAATAATTACTAATTATATTATTATAATATAATTAAATTATTAATTATGATATTCTAAACAAGTTATAATTATATAGTTATTTTATATAGATATGATGTTAAATTTTCTTTTATATTTCATTTTTTAGTTATTAATTAGTTTATCTTAATGTTTTTTCTTTTATAGAATTTTCTAATTATAAAAATATTGTATAATTAATCATATAAAAATAATCTTCATAAAAATAATAATTTATATTTTTAGTTCCTACTTTTTATTCAAACATCTAATAAAATTTATCTATCAAATCAACATTTTTAATTCTAATCATTGCATCTTTTTTATCCTTGAAACTTTTACATTCAATCGATTAATTCTCAAAAATAAGTAAAATTCAAAAGTTCCCATCCAAACAATGTCATCATCTTGGTATGGACGTATGAGGGATCGGCAATGGGCCACGTCATGTGCCCCCTCATTGCACTCATCAGTCGTCACAGATAGAAATACATAGATAGATACTAACACGGCCGCGCATGCTATTAAAAGAAGAAAAAAAAAAGAAAAGGAAAATATCTCTCTCCTTCTATATTATGTACATGTCGTCCTCATGATTGGACCCACATATTGTACACCCGGATATGGGATTGGATTCTGTCGGCCCCAACAAATATCCCTCTCCCTTCCAACTTAAATTGCTCAACTTGGCATCCACGACCCACTGCCCAATACCTCTCTCTCTCTCATATCCATGTAAGGATAAGTGACATTGTGGAAAATGTCATTGGAGGGCGATAATACTTGGTGGGGTACGTGGGATGATATGCAACATTGTCATGGAAGCGGAACTGGACAAGTGTCACGGAGTCATTCTCGGACACTAGATCACGTGCGGCGACTAGGCGGATAGGCACCTAACCAAGTCTGTTTTGAGTTTGCAACAGAAGTTTTATGGTCGAGACGACTTTGCCGAGAGTCGCTCTTATAGGCATTCAATCACGAACATGACTAGAGTGTTGGACTACTCGTCACGAGACCGTGGCATTAGCGCATTGCGGCACTAACGTAGGCGCTTGGGCGCTTAAAATCCGAAGGGGCGACGAAGAGACCACGGGACGC
Source organism: Pontederia crassipes (assembly GCA_030549335.1). NCBI lineage: Eukaryota > Viridiplantae > Streptophyta > Magnoliopsida > Commelinales > Pontederiaceae > Pontederia > Pontederia crassipes. The sequence goes on along the minus strand of CM060193.1, from coordinate 69,181,169 downwards.
CACGAAGGGACACCGATGTGGGTTGCCACCCCACGCTCAAGGCCATAACACTAGAATTAAAGGAAAGCTTACTTGTATTAAATATGATGAAATATAACATACAATTGGGCCTCGGAAGACACTAGTGAACTCCTCCCAGTGTACCGTAGGTATAGGAGTCTTGTTACATATTGAAGATGCAAAAGACGTACCCTACGGGAACGTCACCTACTTGGCCATTCATAAGGATGGCCTTACAAGATAAATGCCCTAGGGGCGGATAACTTGGTACTCCACAATATTACGCAGTGCGGGACGGCTGCATGTGTTCCATGTTTTCGGCGCTGAGCGGCCGAGGGCTATAAGTTGAGCGGCACTAGTGCCGCGAGGCTTCACGCTTCGTGTCACGGGAAACGCCCCGTGACATTCTCCTCCACCAAAGTCGGCGACGCCCCCGACGCCGTTGTCCGGGCTTCCTCCGGGCCTTCGTCTTGAGTCTTGACTTCGCTTGTCTCGTTCAATTCTGTCTTCTTTGCCTTGACTTCAACTTCACCAGCATCACGCAACGTCAGGAATGCCCGCTCCTTGGGGTCTCGCTGAGGACTCCTCCCTCAGGCCTGCTTTGCTCGCTGATCCTTCGTCCAATCCGGGGTCATCACTTGTGCAGCGCCAGGGAGTCCGCCATGTGCGGTCTGACTTCATCAAGCAACTATCCGTCCATCAAGTCTCTGTTGGCTTCACTTCTCTTCGACTTGCGCAGCGTAAACTTGTGTGGTTTGACTTCTTTGGGGGTGAAACAACTCTTGTATGCCTTCAGGAATAGCGCGGAGAAGAGTTGTCTCAGGGTCGTGTAGAACACGATGAAGAGTCTCGCCATTCGACCTGCATGACTTGACTCGATTCCTTCATGTTGCGGATGGCCACAGCATAAGGTCTTCCTTCCGTCGAATGCGAAGTACGGGACCATCTCACCCTCGATGATCATTCTTGAATTTCGACGGCTTGAAACAGCACAAGCTCTCCGATGTCGATGCTTGTAGCTTGTCTGCTTCGAGTGCCTAGGGTCGCTATGATGAGCGACGAGAGTCTTCCCACGGATACTTTGGGACGCTTCAGGTCTCTTTGTGGATTTGACTCAACGTCTCTATGTTGCAAATGATTGCAACGTAGAGTCTTCCATACCTCTGCCGAAATAAAAGCGCAGGACCACCTCCTCCTTGGTGACCACATGATGTTTCGGCAGTCTTGAGGCGGGACAAGGTTCTTTGATATGACAATCCATGTCTTGTCCATCCAAGTCGCCATAGTGGGCGACGAGAGTCTCCCCACGTTTCCTTGTGGTTCAACTCGCTGTCCCCAAGTTGCAGATGGCTGCAACGTTGAGTCCTTCGTCCGCCGAGCCTTGAAAACAGCTCCACCTTCCCCTTGGTGGACAAGAGATATCTCGACGGTTTGAGGTGTAGCAAGGTTCTTTGGTATAACATTCCGCACCTTGTCCACTCCCAGTCGCTATAGTGAGCGACGATGAGGGTCTCCCCACATGTGCTTGTGGTTCGACTCGCTTCTCCTGCTTCGATGGGCGATCTTTATCTTCGGCATAAGTAGCTTCCTCCTTGCGACTTGAGCTTCTCTCCCCCACCATTGCCCTTGCCCAAGGGCTTTGGTGGTATGGCACTTGTCCTGATTGACTTGGCAGCGTCGACTAGTGAGCGGAGGTTGGACGATCCGGTCGTTCCAACTCCTTCCTAGTCCAAAGCTTCTGACCCCTCTGCTTGAAGAGCACCAACACTGGGTCTTCATCCTCCTGGGAACACTGTAGGCGGAGCTCGGTGATTCCTTTCACTTCCTCCTTCAACATGCCCATCTGGCCGATGCTGAACAATGCGATCTTGACCTCCAGTCCCAACTTGTCAGAGTCTGCATAATTGATGAACTGCCACTTCTTCTGTCCCATGTCTGTGATGTATGTTTGCCACATTCTACATTGTCGCGATGGCAATGCCATCCTGAGTTTGCCACATCTTGCAGGGTTCTTGGGATATGCCTTCTTCCGATCCTGGGACCTCCTTTGAAGCTTTGGCAATCCCTTTGGGGTATGGACGAGGCGAGATCGTTGTGCTCGTTCACGAAGAGGATGCACCTTAGATGCTCGTCCGTCCGCACCTTGGACAAAGTAAAGTCATTGTGCTTGTCATCCTAGATCATACACCTTTGACATACTCGTCCACCGGGCGGCTTGACCCTTGCGAAAGAGTAGCCGTTCCGGGCCTTTACTAATCCGGGCGGATGCTTGTGAAGACGCTCCGCTTAGATAAGCGGACTGCGGTTGGTGAACTCGTGGCATGAGCTCCCAACATTACCTCCATCTCCATTCGAAGGGACGACATCGCAAATGTGTCCTTCGAAACTTTCGCATTGTGATCCTTGGAGGCCGCTTCGATTACTCGAGGCGATGTCCGAAAGGAAAGGGCACTCCTTCCTTCGGTTGGCGGCAGAACGCTTGACAGCAGCATGCCAAGGTTCGCCGATGCTCGACGCTCAGATCATTTGCCAAATTGGTCGCTGAGTTGAGGCGTCGATTTGCGTTGGCATGTATCAGGTTCGTCCCACTCCTCGATGGATGACATTACGCCGCTTGTGGGGCGACACTTGACGAGGCAGGCAAGGCTGATAGCTCGTCCGCGAGTGTTTGCAAGTAATCAACGCTTTTACTCCATTCCTGAAAGTCATCGTGGCGTGGCAGGCGAGGCTGCGACACGACAAGATGCTTGTGATTGATGCTCCTTGGCCGAAAGGATGATATTCTTTGGCCGAAAGGGACCATGAACCTTGATATTTGTCTTTAAGACAACTTCTCCCGTGAAGCGGTTGTGCACTTCACGTTGCATGACTGGGCATGCGATGCGACGTCACGAAATACCGAGCAGTGCCAGGTCGTAATGATAGTGTATAACGGACAGTCCCTGAATGTGACACGGATCCTCCGAGTTACACGACGCTCGTGTAAGCGATCTCATAATATGAGCAGCGCAAGACCATCATGCGGAGCATATGGCCACTCTTTGACGCAGCGCGACACTTCAGGATTTCCGACTGTATACCTGGGGTGGTTGATCTACTCGAGTGAGCGACGCATGACCGTCCCGGTTAGGCGGGGCGATTAATCCGCCATCATGATGCATGACGGACGTTCCTTGACACGACACGGGTGTATGAGGAACATGCTGCGGGGCACGACTAGGCGTGCGGCGAGGAGGCTTGCCATGCCTTCCTCGTTGGCGTCCACGATTCAAGACCATGGTACCAGTGCGCCTGGGCGTGATGGAGTATTTGAGCGGAAGCTCATTTCCTACGCCAGGGCACGTTGCGACGACACAAGCGAGTCATCGTCGCTGGGTAATCCGAGCAGGAAGAACTGTTCTGATACCACTTGTCACGGGGTCATTCTCGGACACTAGACCACGTGCGGCGACTAGGCGGATAGGCACCTAGCCAAGTCTGTTTTGAGTTTGCAGCGGAAGTTTTATGGTCGAGACGACTTTGCCGAGAGTCGCTCTTATAGGCATTCAATCACGGACATGACTAGAGTGTTGGACTACTCGTCACGAGACTGTGGCATTAGCGCGTTGCGGCACTAACGTAGGCGCTTGGGCGCTTAAAATTCGAAGGGGCGACGAAGGGACCACGGGACGCCACGAAGGGACACCGATGTGGGTTGCCACCCCACGCTCAAGGCCATGACACTAGAATTAAAGGAAAGCTTACTTGTATTAAATATGATGAAACATAACATACAATTGGGCCTCGAAGGCACTAGTGAACTCCTCCCAGTGTACCGTAGGTATAGGAGTCTTGTTACATATTGAAGATGCAAAAGACGTACCCTACGGGAACGTCACCTACTTGGCCATTCATAAGGATGGCCTTACAAGATAAATGCCCTAGGGGCGGATAACTTGGTACTCCACAATATTACGCAGTGCGGGACGGCTGCATGTGTTCCATGTTTTCGGCGCTGAGCGGCCGAGGGCTATAAGTTGAGCGGCACTAGTGTCGTGAGGCTTCACGCTTCGTGTCACGGGAAACGCCCCGTGACACAAGCACCACAATCAACGTGAACATCAATATGAGCTTTAAATGCCTGCAACTGAATAAATAATAATACCCATCATCCTTGCGTTCACTGGAATGGCAAGGTAAGTAATGTTGCTACTATTCCAAGAAGAAGAATACGAGAGAGAGAGAGGGGATAAGATTAGTTAGAGTTAGGGATGGGAGTTAGTTTTAGATAATGGAGGTGTTCGTGGGCAACAATTTTGAGCCACACCCTTTTGATCAGTATACTATACTTGATGCACATTGACATCATTTATTATAATTCATCGTCATCAAGGCGCATGCAGCTTTCTTTTTCCTTGGAGAAGAGGAAGGGCATCCATCCATGCCTTCCATATATCCATCAAGGCACAACACAATTGTCTCTAAGCACTTCCGTGGCGCGTGTAGGGAGCAAGCTGAGACATGCATGCAAAACAATGCACCAAGTCTCTGAATCCATATACAAATATGCTGCTAGTTTAAGAATTTAAAAAAATTAATTAGCACATCAAAATTGAGCTAAAGGTTCTTAAATTCAAATCTCGTTAAACTTTTATAATATATATATATATATATGGGCTGAACTATAAGGAGAAATGTTAAGAATATAAAATAAATTAAATTTTTAGAAAAAATGATCCACACATTAAAATTTAACACGATTATCATATACAAGCAAGGAGGAAGACGAGTGAATTCATTAATTATATTATTGAGTGGGATGGGCCGGTAAAGATGAAATCTGCATAAATATAAATCTAATTCTAAGTATTGACTGTAACATGGCTCTTGATTGTAAGTTGTAACATATGAAGGCATAACGCTCATTGATTAATTGTAGCATGACTCTTGGACAACGAAAAGTCAAATAAGATATATGATGATGACGATAATAATTATGAAGTGGATATCGTAGGAAGTCTAATTCTAAGTATTAGTAGCCGTAATATTTAATTAGAATTATTGGTATAAAAAGTTATATCATTCACATATCAAATATTTATATATGGATAGTTATAATTATAATCACAAATCTAAAGTTTTATTGTTAAGATTATATTTCACATAGTGATATATATATATATATATATATATATATATATATATACATATATATATATATATTGAACGCTAATGGTAGCTAGCTTAAACTAGTGGTCAATCTAGTATGAATTTAACATAATTATGCACTTTTTTGTCTCTATTATTATCATAATCATCGATCACTATTATTGTCAAATTCATGCACATGTTTAAAGAGATGCATTGATACATATTCATGTATACGTCATTTTTAGGGATGCAATAATGTTATTTTTCATTAATTGTAGAATTATAGTTCACAATTAATTAATAAGAAACCTTTTGAGTTTCCTTGAAGTAATCGATTGAAGTTCAGTTGAGGATGGGGATAACTCTATCGATCCGATTATGCAATAAATTTTAGTCCACATACATGCAACTAACTAATGTAAAGTTCTTTAATGCAAATTTATGCATCTCACATAACTCAAATATGTGCGTCTGAATCTGAATGCGTTGTACGTACCTGAATGCAAGATTATTAATGATCGTTGACTCAGAAAATTGAAGTGCATGAATATGATATATGCTTCATATATACGTCGTACGTGCATTCACTATTATATATTCAATGATATTATAATCACTGGCAATTTAACTTTTTTTTTAATTTTGGGCCGACTGCTCGGCTGTTAATTGAATAATTCAATCGTCGTCGTAGTAGTAGTATTTACAATGCAGGATTTAGTTCTATATGGCACGTAATTCTAAACATGATTTTTCATATTTTGCAATTTTATCTTATTACTTAATTATCTATCTTTGGATAGTTCAATTTATCATATTAAATATAGGAATAAAAATGTCATTTAACATCAAAACATCACGAGAATATGACCTTTTAGAAAAAAAATTGAACTGCTGGGTAACTTCGTTTGATCGAGTCTTCTTTTCTCTCTCTATCGTCTAATATCTTTAAGTAACCAGATTGGATCCCCGATGGCGTGGACCGGCTTCCTCTCGAAACATGAGGCAACATAAAAACCCAAGCTAAGACTGTAATGTCCCAAAGTTTGACTTCGTGATATGGTGAAATTTCTTTTCGATCGTTACTTTTTTCGATCTTTTTTTGACTTTTCATTGACCCAAATGATCAAAAAAAATGACAAGTAAGTGGAAGACTTAATAAATAAATTAATACAACAAATGAAAAAAAAAGAAAGCTAAATAAATAAAAATACATCCAAATGAAATAAATAAGACAAGCGATCTAAATGTCCTACTTCCATACCACTATAATTTCTTTTCTATATACTTGATATCATGATATGTATTTTTTTTATTACAAAAGAGGTCGTCAACTAGTACAAAGAAAAAAGTAAAAAAAAAATAGAGAGATGCATAAGTCAATGGTAAAATTTGAAATCTTTTAATTGGATAATGGTTTCTGCAATTAAAAATTAAGATAATGATGAAAGATAAGAATGATGTTGTTTGGACCACTTACCAATTTAATTAACTGACTTACATATATAATAAATATGAAATGCAAATATTATTAATCTTTTAATATTTCTCCGTAGTCAATCATATGACTCATATTATTAATCACATCAAATATGAATCATACATTTTTTATCCGGTTAGAAAGAGGTAAACATGACGTCCATCTTGATATGTACCCATTTTTCTATAACAAAAGTGAAATAAAGTACACGTTAACAGAATATTTAAGCGTATATTTGTCTGGTGATGACTGCCTTCATCTCTCTCTCTCTCTCTCAAGTTCAATGAAGGTGCATTCAATGTATGTGTGACATAGGGCATGCCATCTTTTAATTTTATATGAAATCAAATTCTAAGGAATAAACACGATATTGGCCATTTTTTATACGAGATATGATCCCCCAGTTTGCGGTAATGCAAATGAATGAGCCGGATGTTCCTCTTTTAAGTCTTAACATTCTAATTTTTTCAGTGAATACACTAACGAGCTTTTTTCCATGAACGCATAAATGGAAAATAAGAAAACCTTTTTACTTATGGCCTACCAGAAAGAAACCACAATCGAATATGCAAATATTGCCAACAGATAGGATTTAAGTGATTTTATCTAAGGCAATGTTTGGCAGAGAATTTTTGCCCGCAAATTCTGTCAAACATTCTTTGTGACAAGTTCACATCACGTGAGGTTGAGACGAACTTTTTTTTATTAAAGTTCTTGACAAAAAGTTTTTAGTTCTAACAAGAACATTTTTTCTCTCTCCTCTCTCTTATTGTTTTCTCTTCTTTCGACTGCTTTCTCGCTATCGGCTTCCTCATCGTTTCCGCTGCCACTGCCGCCCCAACCGCCGCCCAAGAAGATTGTATCTTTAAGCTTCTGAATCTTGTGACAAGTCCTTAGCATCAGTGAGTGATCAATGCTCAAAAAACTTGGATGCGGTCCTTGACCTCGCGGTCGAGGTGGCGAATAGTATCATCATTGAGTGAAACTTCACCGCTGTCGTCGGAGGAATGAAGGATGGGGAGGTATGCGGATAGGAGGGATGAGAGGTCGACGAAGAGGTGGACTCGTCGGGAGCCGGGAGGTCTCAAGCTTGAGCTTTCGGGCATAGGAGACGTAGGCCACTGTGAGCGCGGCATGGTCGCTGGCCTGTTTCCTTTTTAGCTCCGTTCGATGCCGGAAAGGGTCCGATGTCTTCAAGGCCAACATGCATCGTATGACGAGCCGCCCCATGAGCAATGAAATCTCCTCCAGGGATGACGCTGCTGCCGTCGAGATAAAGCATCCGAAGGGGAGGAAGAGGAGGAGAGCAGTTATGAGAAAAGGACGAGGGCTGGAGAGGACGACGACACGACTGCGAGCAACGGAGAAGCGGCTGTCCAAGTTCTACATGAAGAATTTCATATCCAAACATCACACCGAGAACTTCTATTTCACATCAAAGAGTTCTGAAAACTTTGGAAAACTTTCTTCTTTATGAGCAAGACGTGATTACAACTCCTGTCGAATTCGGATCCATCTTTTTAGAGGCGTGCATCACATTTAAGTAGAAGCAGGATAAACAATATAGTAAAGTTTGATGTTAAAATATCCATGACTTTTTCCTTGCACTAAAGAATACTTTATGCGCCAACAAAAGTTTTATCATTCAAAGTAATATTTATATTTATAGTGCTGCTTCCAAGACATTAGTTTAACTTACCAGGAAACTTGGATCTTGTCTGGGTACCGATCATTAATGTTGCTACACTAACATGTCAATTTAACTTTTGGCAAGTTAATCAATAAATAAACCTTTTCTATAAAAAAAAATTCAAGCACGCAACGGTTCGAATTGACCACCGGAAAACTTTAATTCACAGGGGAAGCGGGGCGCACTTTGGTTTGTTGAAGTGAAAAATAATATGGTTTGACCTAGAGAAATACCAAAAGAAAAAAAAGGAAAAATCCATAGCTGAACAAATCATGAAAATTGTCACTGCACGATATCCGTGTCCCTGAGCAATAGGAGCTGAACTGCGAGAACATTTGATCCAACTCACGTCTCTGATGTCTAATATGATAGAAGCAATATACACTACTCAGTCGAACTCAACCTAGATTTCAACTAGTTGCTGGAGTTTTAACACTATATGGATCTCCAATGCAATCCCAGTCTACTTTGGGATTTAGGATCGCACACTCCAGATGGCTTAGTTCCATAGTCTTAAGCAAACCATTTTTTATTACGAAAAATGAGAACGTAAAAAGGAGCGTTCTTGTGATGTGCTTTTCTTAGCGTCCGGGGGGCGTGAGTTAAGATCCCAAAAAAGAGGGATCACTGCCTATGTACAAAAATACGACTCAGTTGCATATTCACATATATATGTAGCTCGCTCTTAACAGTTTCAATGGTCAAGTAGTGGGGTAAGGAGATGAACGCCCATGGCAATCAGAGGACTCTGAGCTGGGCCAGGAAGGCAGCACAGAGATCGAGAAAGAGCAGCTGTGGACCATTCACCCTCTGCAAGTCGAGAAGATACTTCTCTTCCCTAGTCTTGTAGAGCTACATCACAGATGAACATCAATCAGCATTTATGTTCATGACAATCAAATACCCGGATGCATGAGCAAGTAGCAAGGGATCTTTACTGATTTTCAAATACTGCTTCAACTCCAGAAAGCACACAAGAACGAGAAGTTTTGATAAAGAGAGTGAGTAATAAGCTGTGCAAAAATGTGAGAAATTGCATCATGTTACCTGGATTTCGAATTTGACATCTTGTGATGGTTTAAGATCATTGGCATCAAGAATTGCAGATTCATTCCCAAAGCTGTGGTTACCATGCAGTGAATTGTTGATTGGTGCATGACCAGAAAAACCAGGAACCCATCGGCATTTCATGTTGTAATGCCCGATCTTTTTCCAAGAAACATCCAATTCTTGCAGAGCTTTAAGAACCTCATTCATTAACTCGCGAGGATGAGCTCGAGACTGTCCATTAGGGAACAAAAAACATCCATGTCACAAGATGAAATAACCGTGCTCTGCAAACAAAGTGCCAACAAAACTGGGTTACCTGAAGACCAAGAGCCCATTTTCTTTCAACAGGAAACTGTTGTCTCAAGCCCATTCCTTGTGATTCCATATATCCTGATACATGATGTGCCATCACAGAGGGTGCCATTTCACCGGATGTCATTCGGGATTCCTGAAAAAAGGCCCACTTATATACATTATTCACAGGAGATAAACTCTGATGAAATCTCATAACTTTCAGGCATAAAAACAAACCACACACCATGGTCTCCTGAAAGTCACCACCCAGATAACCACTCGTTGCACGGAAGCGATTGTCCAGGAGCAAATAATACGAAACAGTAGCCTAAAATACAGCATTTCCGTAGTTAGATATATCTCAATTAAGAGTGGTGACATCCTAACAGAAAAGGATGGGCTTTAGAACATATGAAGTACCTCATTCTGAACACGATTATGAAGAGATTCAATCAACTGATTTTTGTCAAAACCCATACTAATTACCTCATTAAGGACATCTTCATCAATCTGCAGCAGAGAGGCAACATATACAAATTATGACAAACAATATCCTAGTTTAAAGACCTAAGAAACAGGAGTTGCTTGTCTCAGCAAAAATATGAGCATGGTCAATAAATAAGGTGAAAACTTATCATGAATCAAACAGCACATTTTTCTGAAAACAACCATATGCTACAAATATCAAATATACAAACTTGATTATACAATTTTGCAAGAAATGAATATGTGATACCTATAACTTTCTTAATTGGAATAACATATTCGGTCACTGCCAGATTCATAAAAAAGGTAGTAGCTCGCCCCAGATTCTAGAAACTTCTAATTATATTTTTCTACACCAGAACACACACAACTGAATTATGTTTGTTTGAATTAGAAATCTAAAAAGTAAACTGAGATAAAGAAATAAAACACTTATCAACACCAAACACAGATAAAAATAGTAGAAAGAAATCTAAAAAGTAGATTGAGATAAAGAAATAAAATACACATCAATACTACAATGTGTGCCACCAAGTAAGAAAATAGCAGTCACCTGCCTTTTTAGCTTGTTGCATTGTATCTGGCGGTGGCACAGCTAAATAACGAGGAAGACGAGCCTGGAACCAAGGATGTTCTCTGATCTCTCGGATGGTTATCCGTTTCATAGGATCAACAACAAGCATCCTGGGAATCAAATCCCTTGCCAAAGCAGATAAATGGCTGGGAAGGGTGTAAAGACCGCCCTAAATAATTTTAACAAAAAAAAAACTCATTATATTGCACTGTAAACAAATGAAAGAATATACACTACATAAACTTTCTACAAATTACCTTTATTTTCTTAAAAAGATTGGGTATGTTCTCATCATCAAAAGGAAGAGTACCACATAGAAGAGCATAAAGGATAACACCACAACTCCATACATCAACCTCAGGCCCAGCATAAAGTTTGCCGGAAATCACCTACAAAAAATAGAAATAGGTTGTAGCAAAGGTGAACACACTTTGAACAAAGTCCACTGCATGAAAGATCTATAAGATATAATATATTATTCCCTCTTTAAAGAATGATATATCTTACATACCTCAGGGGCAGCATAGTTTGGGCTTCCGCAACTGGTTTTAAGAAAATGTCCATCTCGCATGACATTACTTAAGCCAAAGTCCGCGATTTTAACATTCCACTTAGAGTCCAACAGTAAATTCTCAGGTTTTAAATCCCTGTGCACTACCATATTTCTGTGACAGTATTCAACACCAGAAATGATCTGTTGCCAGAGAGATGCATAAGTATATGAAAAATCTAGTCCATAAGAAACAAAAGCAACATGTCTACATCTTTGTATGTATAATGACCATATATATGTACCAGACAAATATTTCCCTATATGTGAAGAAAGGAGATTCAAGCTCAGAAACAACCGTCAATTGAGTATCTCCATAAAGTGATAACATCATACTAATTTACCTGTTGGAAAAAACGGCGAGCTTCATCTTCCTGCAACCTGCCCTTCTCCACAATATAATCAAATAGCTCCCCTGATTTAACATACTCCATAACGACATAAATATCTGATGAGGTCTCTATCACTTCATAAAGGCGTATAATATGAGGGTGCATAAACAATCTCAATATTTTGATCTCTCGTCTAACTGCAACAAAAAAAGGTGCCTGAATGTATAATTTTTCAAACATTCATGTGAAGATAGGTAATTAATCCACGGATTCTAAGGTAAAAGGACAAGAAATGGCATATCACCATTGGGCAACAGGAAGGGCAAAACAGAAAACAAATAGGATAGTTTGAAAGAAAATTAAGCATGGCAGAATTGTTTTCCAACATGCATCCTGTGTTTCAATGGTAATCAGTAGGACGAAAAATACTATTACAAGTACCGCAAACAATCAACATCTACAAGTGATTCATCATTAATTATCCACAAGAACATCAAGTTGGTAATCCTATATTCCTATCGTTGTTATATGCATCAAGTGACTATCCTGTCATGTCTAGATGCATCAACTCATTGCCTAAGTAAATCAAATGTACACATATATCTTATCGATGTTATGTTGTGAAACAAAGTACGAACATTGACCATTAATTAGAACAAGCATATGCTCATGAACCCCTGAAGGAGACAACTTATTCAACGTTTTCTGGTGTAAGGAGTGATTTTCTGAAGAAAAAAAATCCATTTTTTAAGCAGTTTAAAGCTGGTATCAAAAACCTTTATGAGATAAGGAATGTCCAACATTCAGAAATAGGTTAAGCCCTACTAGCATATTTTCCATTTTTAGAATGACACTAATAGCAAATTCCAGGAACTTTATAATTGCACAAAATGACCATCCCAGTACAATGAAGCCCTTATTCAACCTAGATAACTTTACAATATGATGCATCAAAGATCATCAGTAATGGTTGTGTTAATCACTGTAGCAAACATGCATCAGTTAAGCACGTAAAAACAGAGCATGAGGTTCTACTAAAGCTTCAACACAATGGGAAAAAAATCATAATCATATTATCGGAATACAGTATTTCTTAAAAGGCGGTAATTCAGTATTAGCCTCAAATTGAAACTGCTGAATATTGATTTTCTTTTGAAGGAGACCGCTGGTGAGATTGGCAGGACTAAAAAACATGACAGCTAAGGTCAGAAGGAGCCCACAAAAGATCGACCTGTGATGCATATAAGTGTACATTTAAAGTTGTATCCTAATATCATTCTAATATTTAGGTACATAGTGAAGCCGGTCAAACCACAGGATAATGAGATATTAATATCAAGTTCATCTTCTCAATGTGTTGTTACATTTATGTTCCTTGTGTGATTGAAACAAATAACTGTTCGTTCTACCAGAGATTTTGGACAAACTAGAAAAGAAGCCTTCCATTCTGCCTCCCGTCTAACATCGCTTGTCTACAGCAGCCCCTACCGAAGGCGCCAAATAGCCACTGCATCACATCATCTCGACCAGGATGCGACCATGGCTTCCAACAGCTCAACAATGGCAGGACGACCATCTCCCGATCCAATTCTTGCCGCCAGCAAGCCACCCACTGTTTCCGGTGCCCGGGAGAAGGCCACTTCATGCGTTCCTGATCAGCTCACCTTCGCTGCCTTGACTGTGGGAAGGAAGGCCATCGAAGGGCTCTCTATCCTCATTCTCGTCGGAGATCAGTTGCGCAGGTGTGCAGCTGACGGGAGGAGAGGGGCGCCCATCGCCACCGTCACATTCCCTGGTCGTCGCCGATGCAAAGGGCCATGGACTTCCTCCACTTTTGTCTCATCGGCGAACCCACCGGAGGACCTCCGAACCTGTCGTGGCGAGCATCGGCGCCTCACCGCCTTTCCAACTAAGCTGCACATCGCCGGCACTCTAGCTTCACGTCCCGGGCTCACCTCAGCAGTGGGAGGCTTTACTCGCCTCGTCATCCCCTATTTCACCGGAGTGCTGCGTCCGGTGGCACCCCTAGAGGGAAGGAGGATGGCGTCGTACCGACGCCGGCGGCGGACAGAGCCATTTCGACATTAAGGGCCTCCCCCTTCATCTCCTACATCCCGACATCATCCTGGCCATCACACGCACCTTCCTAAATCCATTGTCTCTCTCCCTGTCGGCGATGGGTACCTCCTAACGGTCCCCTTCCCTTTGGTCAAGAGTGATTCCTCACCTATCCTGTCAGGGTTTGCTGAACCTATCGGCCGTCTCAATTGAGGTGGCAATGCAGACCGGTGTCCGCCTCCCCTCGTCTATGACCCTGAGCGTCAGCACCAGCTCCTTCTTGCTTCAACTCTGGTGTGCCGGGCCGGCGGGCTCGTGGGTCGACCGCTCCACTTCAATGGGTTGATGATGGGGGCTGGGTGCAACCACAGTGGGGCATCCGTTAGGGGTGCCCCCTCGGGTCCATGCTCTTCATGCTGTCTGTTGACGGCCTCAACAAATGCACTCAGGAGGCATGCCAGGTTTGGCCTTTTCAGCAACTTCGCCAGCAGGCTGGTGCCTTTGTTGCAATATGCGGATGACACTATTTTCTTCGTTGAGGGCTCAAAGTTTGAGGCCAAACGGGTGACCATTTTGGTGGAGCTCTTCGGCGCAACTTCGGGCCTCGAGATCAACCGTGCCAAATCCTCTTTCCTTCCGTTTGGCATGGTGACGAAGGATGCTTTGTGATGTGCTGTGGAGTTGTGCACCCCTGTTGGTGCCCTGCCCATCACTTATTTTGGGCCTCCCTCTTTCAGACCGTCACATTGGCTCTCGAAAGTGGACTCCTGTCATCAAGCGGATGGAGCATCATCATCAGGGCTGGAGCTCTCAGCTTTTATCTAGCAGGGGACGTCTTGTTATGCTCCGATCCGTTCTCTCCTCACTACCGATTTACTTCATGTCAATGTTTCATATGCCAGCCCAGATATTATCACGAAGGCAGAGATGCAGCACTGCTCGCTGGTTTACCTTGTTGCTTGACACAATATATGTAAGCCCACCTCACATGGCGGATTGGGCGTTTAGTTTACCTTGTTACTTGACCATCTGGGCACTCCTTGCCCGGTGGGTAGGACATATGATGGGCCCGAGGACAGAGAGAGGTTTTCTTCACATGCTATTATCGGGATCTCTCATGGGGCTCCAGGACTATCCTACCATGCGGTGCTTCTTCTTTTTGGAGGGGGTGGTGGTTTTATTTGTAACACCTGGCATCAGGAGAAAAAGAAAAGAAAGGAGAGTGGGACAGCTGGCAGCATTCCATTGGACCCCCAATTCCACTCACATCTTCTGCCCATCTGATATAAAAGCCATCAGCAGTCTTATTTCTTCCCTTTTCTCCCATTTTCTGCAAAAAACCAGCAGTTAATGGTGCCCTAGAGTTCCAATCCGGAATTAATCTAAGGTTCACCTCCTTCTTGACATCAGACCAGCGGCAAAGAGGCAAGAGCTTGGAGCAAGAACAGGGGGATGCTGGACCAAGTGGGAGAGAAGGAGAAGAAGCTCAAGATGAGAAGAAGAGAGAGGACAGCAGTGAAAAAGGGGTTTTCCAAAGCTGTGATTAGAGGTATGTAAGGTGGATCCCTACCTTGGTTGGGAGCCAAGGTAGATCTGAGCCTTTTTGGTTTTCAGTAGATTTTATTTGTGCCTTAAACTCATTTATGTTGAATAGGACAGATTTGTGATAAAACTTAGATGCATGTTTAGGCTCATGAAAACCTAGGGCATTGCATGTTAGAAATTGACTATTGTATCATGTTTGGTCCTAAATGAGAGTTTATTATGCTATGTGATTGAGTGGCACCATGTTTGATGTATTGCAATGGGAAAAACATAGTGAAAACTCTTAGGTATCACTCTGTCGGCATAGACCATTAATTTATTGGTCAACCGAAAACTAATGATGAGATCACGACGGTCAACCCCTCCATGTGGACCGGTCGACCAGTGCAAATGATGGGACCATGTCGGTCGATAGGATCGGTCAACCGCTTAGTGAGGTCGGTCAACCGGTCATATGTTAGACAAGTTCGGTCAGTCTTGAAGACTGACAGATCAATATTCCCAACCGGTCAACCGCTCAAGCCCATTAACAGATTGTTATCATTTTTAAATGGATTGGTTGATAATATAGATGCTTACGAAATCCATGCTAAGCCGTAAATAGAAACTGAATAATGTATTGATGTATTGATTGATTGAATGAACCCCGTCGGAGGGATAGAAACTGAGGCGTGTGTCATATTGGGAGGTAGATGCCTCCACATTGATTGATTGGTCATTCGTGGCACCTACTGATGGGAACGAATAGTTTCCCGTGGCCTAGCTAGCCATTATTGAAATTAAGGCAAATCAATCCTTCGACTAATTGTTAAAGACTCGTATATTGATTGCTAATTGATTGATTGAAATTGGAGTTGTCACTTGATGAGAAATAAGAGTGGCTATATGAAGATCGAACTATGGAAGTCTTGGTGCAAACTTCCACCCATCAAATGATAACAAATAAGATAATAACTCTAATTGATTAAGCATGGACACTATTGGACCTTGGATCATATTGGGCATGATAATGCCATATTGATTGCATTGTTCATGCTTAATATTGGTGAGCCTAAAGATTGAATAAATGAAAATAATCTAGGTTAATGTAAGACCTCATGGGATTGGATTGCATAGTTATTTCTTCATGTTTATTGCTGCCCATTTTATCGTTTTATGTCATATTACGAAATTTGCTCATATAGCTTGGGCTTTACATACTCTAATTGAATGAATTTCTCTGCACTGGATCCTGCAGGAAATCAAGGCTAAATGGCGTTGCTACTCATGACAAAGAGGGTTGCACATGGCATGTTTAGGATTATGTCTCTTTTGTTCATGGCCAATTAGTAGGCCTTATGCATATGTTTAGAACTATGTTTAGAGTGTTGTACCTTGCTGCCCATGTTGGGTTTGCAACTTTAATATGACTGATGGATGTAACTTTAGCTTTCATTCAAATTATGTATGATGCTGGCCATGTACAATTATGGATTTTTATCGATATTATGGTTATCGTTTGGTGGTCGTTTGTCCATCATATTATCGTTTATGATATTCTGTTGTGTTCATATTATTCATCATATAGAGCCGTGGCGCCGCCGGGCCGGCCCTCGCCGCACGTCGAAATGCAATTCGACGCGCAGGAGCTGCTGCCCCGGGGGCGTTACATTATTCCCTCGAGTGCACCCTTTCATGATCCAATCACTTGGCTCCAGAGAGGTTTTCTCATTTTGGCAACACGACTGACTACCCGAGGGCCCGCTTGCAGACTCTTTCCCCGATTGTGGGACCTAGCGGCACATCTTGATGCATCTGTGGCTGAGTGTTGATCTGAGAGGGGTGGCCCGGGCACCGGCTCCTGGAGTCCCCTTTTCGGCTCTCCTCTCTCTGATCGACGGTATTCTAAGTTATTAGCACTTCACTAGAGGATTGCTCCTCTTAATCCGGATCCGACACAGACAAATGGTTGGGTATGAGTATCGGATTCTTTCTCAGCGCACAACCTCTATCTCCACTTTCTTCCGCCTATCGCAGATTCATAGGACATCATAGCAGACTAAGACTCATATGGCGCTTCCGGGTGCCACTAAAGGTCAAGATCTTTCTTGGCTTCTGCGGTGTGAGCGGATCCTCACTCGAGTTTACAAAGCACGATGGGCACCCCACGCGGATACTTCTTGCGTCTTTTGTGAGGAGATGGAGGAGAACATTACTCACTTAAGGTTTGATCTCGAACGAGCATTATGGGCGGTGTTCCACTGGCGGTTGTGGACTTCCGACAGGCCATGAGGGGACTCAACAGATAGAGACTAAGTTGGAGAGTTCCATTGGCGACCCTTTTGGCCGGTGCCTGGGCCATCTGGCTTCAACGCAACCATGTCATTTTTTGTGAGGAGAGATGTTAAGTGGTCAATATTGTACATCACATGATTTGTCTTCTTCGGGAGTGTGGTTTTGATTAGTACCTGATCTCTTCTTTTTTTTTTTTTTTTGCAGGAGAGCGCTCCATATGTACATGATGTTTCCTTTTAGTGATATATATATATACACACACACGTGGATGACTACCAAACTCCTTTTCCCTCTCAAAAAAAGAAAGTACATCTTCTCAACTACAGTTATGTTTTCAGATAGGTTACTTCTCTAATTGCACAGCTGAGGGAATTAGCACGAAGATGATGGACAAATAAAATGAAAATAATATATAAGCAGACATAAGAAAATGTTTTCAATGCTAGGTATTAAAAGGAGGAACCATAGATAGTGACGGCAACCATTCTTCAGATTTTCTTCCATTTAGAGTCAGATATACTTTAATGAGTAAATGAAAGCTTGCATATTACCTTTTTCTTCCATTTCCATGCCTTTTATTTTACGTCTGTTCAGGATCTTAATTGCAACCTTATGCCCAGTCAATGCATGTTCTGCAATCTTAACTTTTCCAAAAGATCCAATACCTAGGGTCTTTCCCATTTTATAGTTTTGCAAAACCACCTCAGCACCACCACCTTTGGCTGATCCTTCCATTTTTGCTGTCATGTATCAGTAAGGAAACAATTCAGAAATAGAGCAAGAACTAAAAACTAATGCATTCAGTTGTGCAGAATTATAATGAACACGAAGACAACTGAACCAAAGCGGCATACAAAATTTTCAAATCTTTTTTTAAGAGAAAATTTCGAAACCTCATTGTCGCTTTAATCTTAGCTTCTTTAAACTTTGCCTCAAATTTCAAAAACTGTATCACAAGAAGTAAGAAAAAAGGCACATCCTTCTATATTGTGCAGCATACACAAATGTAATTTTGCATCAACATCTCCAACAACTTGTTTTCACCTAACTTCATACCAAGGTTGTTCAGATTTGAATCTTACCATGATGGGAAAGGGCTCACAAGATAAAATCAAATCAAGGATTGCAAGATCCTGTCTATACTCTCCTCAAAAAAAAAAGATCCTATCTATACTTAAAAAAATAAGTAGAATTCTATGCATTTTCCAAAACATGTTATCTCCAACTTTTTAATATAACTATCCTAAAAAATCTTTTTAATATAATTTCATCATTTCAAAATCTAATCAATAATCATATATCACAATATTTATAACTTCACAATAAAATATCATAGAGTAGAAACATAACTAAATATCCAAATGATGTCTTAGGGTTAATTTCGCGCCAGATTTCATTGATTTAAAGATGCCAAGATCAATGGGGTCAGACAATCCCACCGGTTCTGTGATTAAAATTGCAATTCCCACTACAATCTTACATTTTTTTTATCTTCTAGCCGATATCAAGATCGGTTAGCCTAGGAACGATTGTATGATCAGATGATCAAGATCACGATCTTGACCACCTTGCTTCATTCACATAGGTAGATTTTATTTTCTTTATTTTATTTTATTTTTTGAAACGAGAAAGGATGATTAGCAAGATGGTAGTCATCCATTTTATTTTCATGGTTTTAATTCAAGTGAATGACTACCCAAGCTTGAAGTAATCTTTTTCCCTTCGAAAAAGGTTGAAGTCATCACATAGTTGATCATATGTTAAACACAGTACCTTGAGTACCAAAGCATAAGATTCAGATGAAAAAACTTAAAGAAAAAAATAGTTACAGACAGATAGACCATAACAACGACAATTGTATTATGCAACAAGGCTGCGCAGCATGTGCATGTGCAGTAACATAAAATAACACCAAACACAATCAGTTATATATTATATCTGTGATAAATTTCCTTGGTACAAAGGGGGCAGCATAATCAAGTTTGAGTGTACTGAATGTATGAAGAAATCAAGCACAGTCCATGTGGGTGACAGAGTTTCAGAAAGCTGTTGCAAACACATGCCAGGAAAATTATGAAATGTCCAGCATCACTTGTTAACGCGTAACAAATTAAAGCACAATCCAATGAAAACAATTTATGCTACTTATCTAACAGAGACAACATTGATGATAAGACAATCTTAGCCTTTCCATATAGGATTACTAATAAGAACAATTTTACACAAATAAGCACAGTATACTATATAGCAGAGTCAACAGCGCAGCAACTCCTAATTTGATTGTTATCAAAAGAGCGAAAAAAAAGGAGAAGAAAACAGTCCGATCTGAACTCCTTTTCCATCCATCATCCGAACCCTAAACAAGTGTTTACAAGGAATAGACATAAAAATGGAAAGAATCGCAGAAGAATTTCAACAATTACGGCACGAATCAGCTGTAAGACGCGTCCTTCGTCAGAATTATGAAATCACGCAGTGAGATCCAACAAGATGAAGAAGACTGCGAGGCGGCGGCATCGAGATGAAATGGATGCCCCAATGAGTCGGAATACGGGGAGAAACAAAGAGAGAGAGAGATACCGGAAGTCGAAGACAACAAGTTACCTGGATCGATCGGACAACCAGGCGAAACGGCGGCCGGGAAACCGCACCGGCGCCGGAAAACCTCCCCTTCCTGCTCTTGAATGGAGAGAGAACGAGAGTGTCGGAGGAGGACAAAAGAATAAAAAAATAAAAAGACGTCGCCCACTCGCATAAAAGAGCGACAACCGAGATGAACGGTCCTGGTTGAGCAGATGTAAAACAGAGGTGATCGACGGCGTCGATCACCTTTCACAGGATGGAAATGCCAAGAAGTTGATGGGCTTATGGTGAGACGACCCAGATATCAAGTCCACTCATCGGTTCAGCCCATTAACAAGTTCATAATGTCAGGTCTTCAGATTGGTCTGCTCCGGCCCTAAACGAGCACAAGGCCTACAAGTGTTAAAGGCTCTTTTTAGATCCGATCTTGCAAGGAAAAATGTGTTTGGCCTTTTATTTCCGCACAAAATGATAAATTAAGCATGGACACGTATATAATTTTCTAGATCATCTTAGCACCCATTAAGAAACATTGGTAAATTATACATTAATAAAATCAACAACAACAACAACAACAAAGCCTTATCCCACTAGGTGGGGTCGGCTACATGGATCATACGACGCCATTCCGCTCTATTAGTAACCAAACCTTTCGATATATTATTCACCAATAGATCTTGCTCTATTAGTTCGTCAAGTGTCCGTCTTGGCCTCCCTCTCCCTCTTTTAATCGGACTCCAGATTATTTGATTTACTCTTTTTACTAGCGCATCTAATGGAATAAATGAGAACTAATTTGATTAATTTTACATATATAATCAAATGATAAGTAAGTAGAACTCTTCACCTCTTCTTATACATTAATAAAATCATTAAAATTAATTTTAAAAGTAAGTAGAACTAATTTGAATAAATGAAATGTTGATAATAATAAGTTGTGTTATAATAATTGATAAGTTACTTTTATAATTAAAAGATACAAATGTCGTTTACATATATAAACATGGAATTATGAAGACGATAAAAGGGTATGAAAAAGAATGTATATATATATATATATATATATATATATATATATATATGTTATGTTATGTGGTGAAAATATCTGAATAACTGAAAATTATAATTTAGCTGTTTTAACTAAATGACTTATAAGTCAATATATATAGGGTATCATTGCTTCTTTTTACTTATAAGTTAGCAAAAAAAAATACTTATCTTTCTAAATATTTATTTATTAAATGGCTCATAAGTCAGTTTGACTTGGTTATCTTCTTTTTATTTGTCTTTCTAAATACTTATCTTTTAAATGGCTCATAATTGAAGGAAATAAAGAAAGTGAGGACTATTTTTCCCATAATTGAAGGATTAAAAAATATTGCTGTTAAACCCCTCTAAAAAATAAGAAGAAAAAGTAAATAAAAGACATTTGAAAATTTTGAATGCGTTTGCCGGGAGTCGAACCCGGGTCTATTGCTTGGAAGGCAATTATCCTAACCGTTGGACTACAAACGCGGATGTATTTAATTTGTAATATTATAAAATATGATAGGAATTATTTTCATGGAATAATACTAAATTGTCGTGATAAAGCAAAAGAGCATCATCAATCCCATCATCATTATAACCCTAACTCGATTCTTTTTAAAGACAAAGCAGAGAATGCGTATTTATTCCCAAAAGTTATCATATTTATTCTTTTATACCAATTGGATGTCCAAAATGTTCATGCCTCAAAACAAGGTTTGTCCGATCCGAGTACTTAAAAAAAAATCACTCATTATTATTCACGTTACTGCCCATTCGCAGCTTTCAAATAAGAAGTCCATTAGTGGACCTGCTCATGCTTTCATCGCCCCGGGTCACCTCTCTCTGCAGCATTCCACAATGGCCCTTACACAAAGAATGCCAACAGATCCATTAAATAGTGCACCAAAAATGGAGCTCCCATCCAACTTCTTGTGCCAATTCAGTAAGGATTTTGATATAGCAACACATGAGTCTTATGATAAGACTAATTGACTCATATGAAATGCACTGGAGATTGAAAAAAAAATGTTACTGCAAGCACTTAGACAATGGATATGAAAGTTTTACTGGATGCTTATATGACTAAACAATATTCCTAGTCATAAATCTTCTCAAGAAGCATAAGAGGCAGATATATTTGCAAATTCAACAAAACCAAGCAACACATAAGTCTTATCAAATTCAATGTCCCATCCCAACTTGTTGTGCCAATTTCGTAAGAATTTTGATATAGCAACACATAAGTCTTGTGACAAGACTAATTGATTCATATGAAATGCATTGGAGATTAAAAAACAAGTTACCACAATCACTTAGACAATGAATATGAAAATTTGACTCTTACATGAAACTGGATGCTCATATGACTAATCAATATTCCTAGTCATAACTATTTTCAAGAAGCATAAGAGGAAGATATATTTGCAAATTCAACATAACCAAGCATTCAACAAAATCAAGCACAGAAAGAAACACAATTCTTGAACCTTGGTGATATATTTGCAAATTCCCACTGCTACAGTATGATAATTGTTAATCAGAGTTGGCCATGTTCATCGCTTCAGAACTAACATCCCACTTCATATGGTTTTTAATTGTTGCCTAATGCTTTATGCCTATGCAAGCCTTCGTCATCAAAATTTCCAAGCCATCACATCCATTCCAAATTCAAACTCTAGCACTCTTCAATCCTTTACTTTGCTTCCAGTGAACAGATGCTTAGCTCACTTACCATCAATGGCAAGACATGCATTGTTTGACAACAATGCCTCACCTGTCCTGAATTCCACTGCCCTCACAATTTCCTTTGTTACCTGCTTGACTTTCCATCTTGATCCGCACTTCTAAAGGAATTCGTTGTCTGCCAGAGGACACATAAAACTCGAGAGAAGGAAGGGCACAACTCCATTTTAGAACTCAGAATTTTCCTACAGAAAACATGCGAACATGCGAACACACCTACTATGATTGCCTTGGACATTTCTGCTGAGCACTTTGAAGCCAAAAGGAAGATCTTTTCTAAGTCATTGTTCCAGCATTTCCATATGCTTAAAAGTTTGAAAATTAGTCTGACTCCTACAAGTTCTTAATGACTAAGATTCCTTATTAAGAACAAACATATTCACTTCGAACTTCTCAAGAGATTGCAGAATCCCAAGGTCATGGCTTATACCCCATTCCTATTGCATATTCAAGATTAAACCAGCGATTAATGTTTGAATAGTTATGGAGATGATAACCTAAATAACTAAGGAGAAAATTTGAAAGAAAAAAGATGGACTTATGTGTTCATGAAAAAACTACAACCATCAGCGACAATGCCATGCCGTGTATAAATAAATTCTTAACTCTATGAGATAATATCACATGCAGTATCATGCAAATAATACTCTCGTGAACACACACAGGCACTACTTAAATTCAACAAGTCAAGAGAGAATCTCAACTTTGTCATTCTGCGCTAACCTTGGGTGAGCAAATTGGCAATATTACAGAGCCAAAGGTAATGAAGACATTTTAACAAAGGAGATCTTCTCTGTGCATAGACCTACTCCTTTCTATCTTGTGTGCAGTTCCGTAGAAGAAATGTGACAATGCATGAACAGAAAAAAGAAAGTAATCAAATAATTTGGTTGAGTACCTCCATTTTTAAGTTCATGCTCATGTCATTTCTGAAGGTGGCAAAATAATGAACCAACTGATTTTTTTAACACACCATGAACATGCCAACAAAATAAATTATTGAGAACAAATGTTCACAATCACAAGTATAACACAACTCACAAATTTTCGTTCTCTGAACAATCAGTGATACTGGTTGGACTTTAGATTTAGAATCTGAAACTTTAAAATCATAGTTGGTAACCAACCCGCCTATGTTTTATAGCCGGTCCCAAGCCCGGATAAAAAAGGAGGGTTGTGTTAGGCCCCGACAGCCAGCGTAAAACCCTGTCGAATCTCATGAACATGGATCAACGAATGCGTGATCCATGTAGCCGACCCCACCTAGTGGGATAAGGCTTTGTTGTTGTTATTTGGTAACCAGATAACTTTGCAAACAGCAGGTACTGCAAAAAAGAAGTTGTCTTAACAAAAGATAGTCTCACAACATTTTTAGAGATTTCCAAAATGGCAGCATCCATTCATGACATCATAATTCAATAACCACCCTGCAGAAACCTAAGATCAGAAGAAATTATCACATGTTTTAGACAACTTATCTATACACCTCGAGAAATAATCATATCTTTACTCCACTGAGCATTTCATTGATATGTACCTGTTTCCAGAACGAAAACATAAGAGACATTTTTCAGTGTGATCACTTTGATGGATAAAGAATCAAGAACGAGGGAACTTAAGAATGCTCACTCATAATTGGAGACTCCTATAAGCCCTTATGAGGAAGGAATATGCATAGTCAATCTCCAATGTTCGGAACCAAAGTGAATTGGTATGTGAATAATCTCACTCAATTCCGCCAATATGTTCTGAACTTCATATAGAAAACTACCAATCAATAACACGCAGAAAAACAAACTAATTATAATGCCACTTGACATCAAAATTCTGCATTTAGCTTGACACCAATGAAACAGATCTTTTCTACTCCGATGACTCCTCGGAATCATCCTTTGACGCTAAAGATTGCTGTTGTTGTGATTCCTGGTGCAATTGTCTGTCTCCATCGCCGCTTCCCCTCTCTTGTCCGACCTGCTGATAGTACTGGCTCAACGCCTGGGGGTTCAAAATCCCAACTTGACCATCTTGTGACAGCCCCAACTCCAATCCAGGCATGGCAGGCCCGTGTCCACTCAACATCGAAGTAAAGCTCATGGCATTAATGTTGCCGCTGGCAAGTTCTATCCCTGGAAACCCTATTCTCGGAACACTTGATGCTAGTGGCGCCACCGCAGCAGCCGATTGCAGAAAACTAGGATTAAATCCATCCATAGCCGGCTGCCAAAACCCTGGGTGCGGCCGCCCGAGATTAGCACCAGTCAACATGGCCCAATTGCCTGCTCTCTGAGCCATGTCGTCGAGCTTGTTCTGCTGTAGCCCAGCAGAGGCTGTGGCGGCGGCCGAGCGGGCCGCCGCAGAGGGGGAGGAGGTGAGGACGGAAGCGGGGATGGTGCCGGTGCCGGTGGCAGCGATGATCGAGGGCTCGGCCTGCTGGAGGAGCCACTGGATGGTCTCCCCGTCCGATTTGTGGCCGAGCTCTCGGGTAAGTTGAAAGATGCGCGCGGCACAAAGCGCTGGCATGCGGATCCGGCGCCCCCGGCCATCGACCTTGGTGTGTCGATCCTTGTTCGAGCTCCTCTTCGGCGCAAGTTGTCGCCTTTGCTGCTCGTCCTTCACTGCCGCGACCTGGTTGTTCTTGTTGTTGGCGGCGCTGGTGTCGTTGTCGTTGCTGCTGTTGGGTTGAGGAGAGGCCATCGCTATTTGAAGGTCTCTGCTTTCTGAAGGTGTGGAGCCTCTAATGGTGGGTTCCTTCTTATCAGAGGAAGGCTGAGGAAGACCCAGCGCCTGGTGGAAGGTGGGGACCTCAACATGGGGCACCTTTGTGGAGTCCATAGAAAGATGACAACAGCAACAAGAAGAATGAACCAAAAAAAGTTTGGCGGAATCAAGAGAAAAAAATTGTCACTTGTTTAAGCAAGCAAGAAGGTTGCAGGACGGAGAGAAGTATAACGATCGGATCTCGGAATTGGGGAGATGGAGAGGAACAAAAAAAAGGATCAAGATTTTCACAAGATGGATAGAGATTGAGAACCATCAAGATTGAATTTTGGAGTTTGGGGATGCGAGGAGGATAAGAACAAATTATAGGACTTTCTTTGTCGGAAGGCTCTGATAATGAGAAACCCGAGGTTTAAAAGCATAGAGATCGAATTTTGATGATCGGAAAACGAAGGAGAGCATGGAAAAAGATGAGATCTTTCATTTCTTTTCTCTTATGCCCCGAAGATTTCGATGTTTCTGGGACTTGTGGAGGGAGGAAGAAGAGGGGAGGAAAGAAGTAATCGGAAGGGCAGCCGCAGAAGAGACTAGGCTTGTATTTGTTTGACTGGTTTAGGTCTGAGCCGAGGGAGGACAATAAAAAAGACCGAACTTTGGGAAGGAGTTGGCCACGGGAGGAGGGTAAAAAGGAGACCAAAAGTAGAAGAGAGGACTGAGGAGAAGAGACGACGAGTGCATGCAACTTTTTTTTACTGCCCTCCTCCTGCTTGTGTTTTCTGTTTTGGAGTCAGGTCTCTTTCTTTCTATTTTCTTGATGGAGGTCTTCCTTTTTTCTTCTTGTGCCACTGTTCAGGACTACTGTTCCAATATGACACCAGCGTCAAGTGCTTTTTCGTTCCTTTCTCAAATTCCATGGATTGGATTCCTCCATTCTCTCTCTCTCTTCCCTTTTTACCGATTCCTCCACTCCACCCTTTTTGCAGAACTTGTTGACACCACAGGTGGGGTGCATAATTGCACTTCCTTCTGTACAGATAAATGGTACTGCGACCATGAGCATTCTAACCCCCCTTGGGCCTTTGCACCTTTTCACAGATGCGGGCGATCTGCCTCTTCGGTGTGCTATTATTAGTTTCCATTCCGGGAAGAAGCGCATGAACACCAAGAAGAACAGGTTTGTGGTGCAGAAGATAATATATTTCTATTAAATTATAGCGTTTATTTTTATGACTTCGTCTTGTGTCCATGCTTTAGTTGCACAAAGTGGTAGGGAACTATGATTTGGAAATTGGAAGTGCAACAAGGACAAGGAGTTTTCTGGAGTTCTTTTTTTTTCTCGCTTTTGTTTGTCTGATAATTGGCCGTTTCAGTTGTCAGATGGACATGTTATGATAGTTCATGTTTGGAGTTTCGAGTTGTTGCGCCTTATGGCAGACAGGGTTCGTGTCCTAATGGCAGGATGTAGGATTTTATCACTTTTCCTCCATTAATTGTGTTTTAAAATCATATTTGCTCTAGGAACATTAATTGAGAAATCATAATAGTAACAGGAAGAATGTGTTTTAGAATCTATAAAAAAATAGTAGCTCATATTTGCAGAGAGATCCCATCTTTTGGAATGCTTCATGTTTGCTCTTGAGAGAAACAGAACATTTGACCTTCGTGAACAAATGCTCTTATGCAAAATAGTGATCAAGTTGCATGCTTCAGTCGTGGACCTGCAAATTGATGTCTATTGCTGCTGTTTTATATGCAGAAGTGTTTGGTGGTCCAAGGCATTCAAGTAAGAATCTAGTTAGAGATCTTTCATATCAATCTTACTTGCAACTCCACTCGCCATGGTGGATGGTTTCGACATTAAATACTAGAGTCAAAAGAATTAGATTGCTCAAGCAATGATGCTACTCCCATATTGATCGGGACTTTGAAAATAATATGTAGAAGAAAATTCAGGTTGCTATTTCCCATTTTTTTGTACTGTCATCAACTTTTTTAAGTTATGATTTTTTTATGTGATAATTATCATTATTGGTACCCATGGACTTAACAAGGTGAAGGTGGTTATATGTCTGCAAGGCGTTCATGTGTTGCCTTTTGCCGTTAATTTTAAAATTACATTAGCACATTTAATATGGAGAGAGAGAGAGAGAGAGAGTTAAATTAGGAAGGATATGTGATTGCATCACATCGCGCATCATTTTAATTAAAATGATACTAATCGGTTCAGAATTATGAGTTTGTATAATGTAATCGTAAATTACGATTACACTCTGATATGTCTATCTTTCCACTTGTGAAGTATTTTGAATGCTATTGAATTAGGATAAAGCCCTGTTTGGGGACGTAGTAAAAGTAATGAAATTATACAAAACCATAATTTTTTTATCCTATTGCAGTAAAAGTTACGAGATGGCGTTTGGATGTTAAAGTTTTTGGATTTAAAACTATAGTATTAAGCTCAATACGTCTGAAAAAAAAATAAGAGGTCTGGGCTCCGTATTTTTTTTCTTCGAGCTGCTTCCGTGTGATAAGACGTAAAGAACAGTGATTCTTTCACTTCATTATTATTTTTTTCTATCGTAATGTTGTCCAGCCAAATACCTCTCATCTAATAGTTTTTTACACGATTATAAACTGCAGCATCACATTTTTTAACAATGGACATATCATAAGATTTTTTACTTTACGGGAAAAAATACTTTTTAACCAAACGCGCCCTAAAAGTTTTTCAAACTTTTGAGTGTTTGAATCGTGTGCCACATATTCTTCCCACAATGGGTGCATAAGGGCCATCCTGTCAAAGAGTTGGTGTTGCAGGCTTTGACACCTATCATTCCATAGTTCATGATTTATTACACATTATCTCACGACAAATTCTAATTAATATAGAATCTTACTTTCCTTGGTGCAAGGATATGTTGAGATAATCTTAGAACATTATGATGCACAGTAGGGGCTCAATGATGACTTATTAACAATAATGTTCAATCATGATGATTATTCTCCAAGTCACCATTTTCCCTGGTGGTGCCTTTAGTTGTTGCAAGATGCAAGTTGTCAATGATGAGTTTAATTCTGTTTTAAGCACCTTGATGGGGATATTTTGACATGTAATCCAAATTCCAGTAGTTGTCACTTGTGATCAATTATATATATATATATATATATATATATATATATATATATATGTACCTATCCTTAGCCGGGCAAAGTTTCCTGGATTTATGAGTATATATGAAAAACTGTTTGAATTTTGTTTGGCTATATATATAATGAATAGAGCATCTCGTTCTATCAGAACACTTATATTTTACTAGTTAATTAATTTAATAATGATAACTTATATTGAAATTAATCATATATTTTTAGACTAATTTAATGATAAGAAATATCATTTAATGTTAAATGAATTATGATTATTGAACTAATTAATCATATTTGTTAAAATGACTTGACGAATATTGAATGATTTTAATCTTGATCAAATTTATTATTTAATTAATAAAATATATTAAAAAATAAAGTCTTTTATTAATTTAATAAAAAAGTAGTTTTCTACATCCATTATATTTTATTTATATATATATATATGGTGATAGAAGATGTGATCAACCAATATTGTTAAGAGGCTAATCATTGATGGCGACGCACCCTAAACTATTTCAACGCCATTGTTTGGACGAATTGGTCCCATCAGAATTATAATAACATGCATGTGCGATATTTTGAGTTCCATTTTTTGTTTATATTTTCTTGTCGTGGAGATCACGGAAATAGATGGACAATAAGTAATAAGAATCTCAGATACCAATTAGTTACTGTCACAAATTGGCATCGTCATCCAAAATAGTCCAAGAACATGATGGCGCCGTTTGGTATAGAAACAAGTGCAATAACTGAGTCACAATTCGGGGTTTACATTCAAACGCTCATTTTTCTTGTAATGTGGGACTCATCAAAATTAATTCTGGATCACGAGTGAACATAAGAGCAGCTGAGTTATTAGACAAGGCTAGAACATTGGAGCTCCCGTCAAATGGTATTAAAAAAATGCAGGGGTATGACTTATCTTTTATAAAAAAATATTATATTTCATCTAAAAAAGAACCCTTTTTTTGGGAGAAATTCATTTCAATGCCCTAGCTTCTGCTCCGGCAGGTCTTCAC
The DNA here is from genome assembly GCA_030549335.1 of Pontederia crassipes. Taxonomy (NCBI): domain Eukaryota; kingdom Viridiplantae; phylum Streptophyta; class Magnoliopsida; order Commelinales; family Pontederiaceae; genus Pontederia; species Pontederia crassipes. Next base: position 69,151,470 of record CM060193.1, on the reverse strand, counting down.
CATCAACAATGCTATGCAAAATCTGCTGTTAGATGTTTGTTTGATTTTTGAAGGAACTGCTAACAATCAAGATCAAAAAAAAAAATTTTGTTTTCTGCCTAAGGTAATCTTCTAAATCTTTTTCCTTTTTCTTGATTGCATGTAGATCTTTTTTGCTTTTTGGTTTTTTTGCTTTTGAATTTATTTACGGTTCTTATGCTCAAATCAATCTCTCTCTCTCTATTCTCGTATTCTTAGATTGATGCTCAAATCTTGGAAAGATGGATCCCCTCTCTTAACCCTTGTTTGTATTTCTTAGATCCTTTTTTTAGATAAAGTAACAATATAATCTTTCAAATATGTTAAAATTTGCTAGATGTTTTTACGAGGTTAAACATGTCATCACCTCTCTCTCTCTCTCTCTCTCTCTCTAACAACAAGATGAATATATAGAGTGTTTCCCTCTGTTAACCCATATTTTTATTTTTTTTAGATCCCTTTTTAGATGAAGTAACAATACAATCTTTTAGATATGGCATGTGTAAGCAATTTTATGGATGTTGTGGCCCTCTCTCTCTCTCTCTTTGTTGATATCAACATGATAAATTGGCTCTTCATAATTTTTTAGATTAAATAATAGTAGAATATTTTACATATGATTTGAAACTATTGTATTAAGTGTAAGATCGTGACCCCCTCTTTGAAAATGAATTCTCTCTCTCCATCACTTTCTCTCTCTGCACCATATGGATTTTCTAATGAACCTCACATTGTGCTTAATCAAAATGATATTATAATATGGTAGAGTTCATGCTAATTTTCTTTTGAAAAAATGTTGATACCTCGTAGATGTACAACAATCATATGATAAAACTATTGAAAGATGAGGAGGAATACCATGAGTTTGTAACGAGAACACTTGAAAGTAGTGGCATATTTAATATTATGTACCCTATTTCAAATGCAAAGAACCCTTGTAGAACTTGGCCTTTTTCTGACACCAAATAATTACTGACATGTTGAATGGACATCCACAAAGAGGTTATGATCAACATATTATGACCAATGCAATGTTATTGAAGTTTGAGGAGTTACTTGTTTCAAGAGGTCTGATAGCTGATACAAAAAATATTACAGCACGTGAACAATTGTCATATTTCTTATATTGCATAGGACAAGCAGTGTCAAATAGAAATATGTGTGAAGTATATCAACATTCTGGTGAGACCATTTCAAGACATTTTAACAATGTCTTAAATGCAATTTGTGCCCTAAGTCATGACTTTATTTCAATGCCCAATGGAGCTATCGGTGTTCATCCTCGAATACGTGGCAATCGTCTTTTTTACCCATATTTTACGGTATGTTATGTACCATGTGTTTTCATTTTTTTGTTAAACATATTTCTATCACTCTAATGACATGTTATATTTCATCACAGAATGCTATCGGAGCAGTAGATGGGACACATATTCCAGTTGTTGTCAAAAAAGTAAAGCAATCCCGATTTCGGAATCGAAAAGGTTTCATATCACAAAATGTTATGGCTGCAGTCTCATTTGATTATTCATTTCTTTTTGTTTGTACTGGTTGGGAAGGATCAGCGGCAGATATGCGAGTTCTCCGTTGGTGTATTGAAGAAGGGGGATTTGTCATTCCCAAAGGTAAATATTTTCTGGTTGATTCAGGGTATGCAAATTCTGATAAATTTTTAACTCCTTATCGAGGTGGTAAGTACCACTTGGGTGCGTACAATAACCCTCGAGCACGAAGGCATTCAAATTTCAAGGATTTATAAATTCATAGACATGCACAATTACGAAATTGTGTTGAGAAGGCTTTTGGTATTTTGAAGGCACAATTTCGAATCCTCAAGTGCCAAATTCCATATCCTTTTACAACGCAACAACGTATAGTATTCGCATGTTGCGTGATGCATAATTTCATAACACGCTATGATGGAAATGACTACTACTTCACCATAACTTTAAACCCTGACCCCACGGATATTGATGCTTGTGATTTAAGTCCAATGATGCTTGTTGGAGCAGACGAAGGTAGTAGAGGTGATCAACTTCGTTCTTGCATTGCTACGACACTTTGGAATGGCCATCGAAATCGTTCAAGTATGTTATTGATTTTTTACCTACAAGCTTTTTTGTTATCATTTTCATTCATTTTATGATTTTTATTAACTTGCTAAATTGTGTGCAGGAAATAATGCGTCGTAAGGTGGATAATAATATTTAAGATTGATCATAGTATTTCACATGTTGTTAATTTTTATGGTGCTGGCATGGCATTGTAGTAATTCTGACATTGTTGGAATGCTAAAGTTTGGTGGACTTGGATGTTCTGATGCATTAGCATTTGAGAGTATGTTTCATTTGAGTTAATTAGTGACTTATTTGTACATGTATGGTTCAATAATTATGGAAGTGTGAGATGTCGGAAAGAGAGTTACCAGGTTTGTTAATATTTTTCAGCTAGTAATGTTTTGATGTGGGAGCACTTTTGTCAAATGCATGTAGACATTTTTGCCAAATACTATGTAATGAAATAGTTGAATTTCCTCTTTTATTTTTAGTTAGCATATTCCAATTCTGGCATTGTGAAAGTTAATTATGATAGTGAATGAATGTTTAATGCAATATTTTGATGAGTTACTATTTTACAATTATGAATAATGAATGAATGTTTAATGCAATGTTTTTTATGAGTTTTAGAATATTTGTAGTTGTACAAAAAAGATGAAAAGATATGGCAAAAGGAAAATATTAATTGAATATTTGATTTCGATGAGGTGTTGAGCAAAGGAAGATAAGAAAACAGATTGATTGCAGGAAAAAAATGAGAAAAAGATGAAGCCGTTGCAGAAAAATGATAGAAAAAATGTAGTTGCAAAAAAAAAAATAGAATATGTTCCATATGACCTTCGATTATGAGACTTTGAGCATAGAAAGATAAAAAATTTGTAGGTCATGCAATCCATTTGTCAACCAAACACTAACTTAGAACAACAACTTATATATTCTACTTGCATCCAAACACAAACTGATACAAGTTAATAGGAATACAAAATGCGTGAGAACACATTATTCTTATCCCAAGAACTTGATCTCTGCATCCAAACAGCCCCGATAAGAACAACATCGCAATTATCGATCTTGTCCACGTCCCACTTTCAATTACTTCGCCATGCCTTGTTGAAAATGACCCCATACGCCCACCGTGCGATTCAACTCTCCAGAGCTCAACGGTTGCTGTTCTCCCCACCACTGATGTGAACAAGAACTAAAGTTAGTTGCTTATATTATCTTCTTTTTTTGGGTGGTCAGTCATGGCTGGGAAGCGGTGAAGACGATCCAACTCACGCGGCGCTACTGAATGCATTGTCCACGGATTGAAGGCCGACCCATCATCGAATTCAACTAATTCGGTAAGGTCGTTTCGGATCACGTATTGGGAGCAAGAATTTTCTGTGTTCACCAGATTCAAATTCGAAACATTGCTTAAGCGAGAAGGAGCCGCTTACCATTTCACCCTAACTCTTATTGTGCCCAGGGTTGTGTGTGTGTCTTTTTTTGGTTTCTTTATTCTTTTTTTTATGCTACTGATAAAAGGACACGAGGAATCCGTTTTACCACTCTTCTTGATTTGATTCCTTTAATCGCTTGCCTCGAGAGTATTTAATTGCTAGGGGAAAACATTTAATTACATTTTCTTTAATTTGCATATGTTCTTCAGTTTAAATAATATATATAATCTGGAAGTCTAGCTGTGGAAAGATTTTAGAATGCAAATTTCCAGCAATGGAACATAAGGTCTGCTGCCATGTTAACAGAGGACAGCTTGCAGATGTGCATGCATGCATCTTGTCTCTTATGTCTCCATTACAGATCGAAATTTTCAGATTGAACTGAATGCATATAGAAAGTGTCTGAAACTCTGAATTGGGAATCCTGAATCAGACTCAAAGCAGTACCACTTGCAGGTTTTGGACCCCTTGTAGGACATTTTTCAACCATGATTTACACTAATTTGTTCGCTAAGAGCCCACGTGTTTTTCATGATGAAAAGATTTCTGCTGATATGTATACCATACAGAAAAAGGGGTACATCTATACTATTAATCTACAAATGGGAAATAATTTTTGCACTGTCAAGAAATCTGCATAGATATATATGTTTGAACCCCCAATGTTCCAAGATTCGGACTATTTGATCAGAGTAAAATAGGATGCAAGAGAAAAATAAAAAGATAACAAAATACAAGGATCCCTCCAGCTGAAGAAAGACACAAAATCCACATCACAATTTGTACACAAAATGTGATGCTTTTAATCTTTTCACTGCATTTGCACAACATGACGAAACAAGAAGACCACAACTCGTCTCTCCTACTCCTAATGACTAGTTAAGCTACCTTGATCTCAGATGACTGGATTGATGGAGGATAGAGCAAGCGTCCCAAACCAGACAGATCCAGCAACCTCTTGCTCTGAGCAGTGAAGGTCAGAGCTCCGGGTGTCGTAATGTATATAAACCTCAGAATCCAGCCAACGACCTCCGGTGCAAACACGCTCAACAAGAAGGACCCCCGGTACCATGGCGGTTGGATGATGTGCCGGGCTCGCTTACAGACACCGTCAACTATTCCCTCAGCACAATGTTCAGCTGTCTCCACTGGCGTGATCCAAATCAGAGCCTGTTCTGACAAAACACTTATCAGTGAAATAAGCTCGCATTCAGTAAATAAAACCAAATTATCAATAAACTGAATGCATTGTCTGTTTTAAGTTTACTTCTCATGCCAAGTCCTGCTGCACAATGAAATAGCGGAAGATGGTATTTGCAAGAGATCATGAATGACAGACAGATTGAGACGTACATCTAAAAGGCCTCGATTCACTTCAGTTCTTCCTTCTCTGTTCAGACCCTTTCCCTTGGTAAACTCTGACTCGACGACGCCAGGAGTTACTACCGTGACGCCCAACTCCGAACCGAGTTCCATCCTCAACATATCGTAGAAGTTTAACATTGCAGCTTTACTAGCCTGGATGATGAATTCAGCATAAGGATGTTCATGCTTTTCAGAACCAACAATTAACCCGATCACGCTTGAAAAATTGACTCCACTTACAGCATAAAAGCTCAACCTTGGAAAAGGCATGTATGCAATGCACGATGATATTGCGATGATCCTGCCATGGGTCTTCTTGAGGTGCGGCAGAGCAAGATATGTTGGATAGACTGCTCCCCAAAAATTTACGTCCTGTTACAGATATGGCATTAATGTTTTCGTATCATTGATTGAACAAACGTGTAGTACATAACTAATTCTAGAAAAGTTGCAAACAGGAAGCATTTTTCATACGCAATTCTTTGTAATTAGCTCTAAGATCCTCCGATCTAAGCTGAATCATGCATTGATACCGAATCTGTTTTGCTGCAATCTTTAAGGCAAACACGAGCCAGTGAAAAAGGGGCAATATGCAAAAGAAGTAAGATTTTAGTTAATTTACCATGATTGGTCTGAAAAAGGCGACGTCTACAGCTTCTTCAAAAAGGCAGAGGTTCTGGATGCCCGCATTTACCACCAGGTGACCCACTGACACATTTCATTACAAGTAAATTTCAAACTTCAATAATTATGAGGTAAATATTCTCATAATAATAATAATTATCATAACCTCTTCTTGTAAAAAAAATATCATAAGCTCTTGAAATCTGATAAAAATATTACGATATGGATTGCCAATTAATTCCAATTCATCAGGTAAATTGTAGTTAATTTCGGCATACCATAATTTACATCCTCCCACTCTAACCGCGGCACCAATTAACTTACGTCTTCCGAAGTGCGTGACGGCCGACTCGACGAACCGCCGACAGTCGTCATAAACCGAAACATCGGCTGGAACGACGAGCACGTCCGGCGCGCTGAGCGCTTTGGCCCTCTCGCCGACCTCCCGGAGGCTCTTCGCCCTCCTGGCTGCAAGAACTAAGCACGCACCTCTTCTTGCGTAACTGTACGCCCAATGCTGAGATCGATGATGAATTCAGATATATGAGTCAGTCATATCGGCGCATTGCATACATAAGAACAGAGTCGCGGGCCGTACCTCGCCGATGCCGGAGGATGCGCCGGTGATGATGACGACCTTGTTCCTGACATCCTCCGCGAAGAGAGAGGAGAGGCAGGGGAATATTAGTTTGTAGACGTAGAAGGAAGGGAGGAAGAGGAGGAGAGCCACGAGCGCTGTTGGCGGTGCAACGACGTCCAGGAACTTGTTAACAGCCTCCATCGCTGCTGCTTCCGCCTTGGAGGAAGCAAAAGCTCTTACTTTTATTTTCATGCATGGCGTTAAAAAAATAATAATAATAATAATAAGCGCAAATAAATGGAAAAGAAGAACGAAAAGGGGCGATGATACACGTTGGCTACATTGAAGTCGCCCAGTGTCGATGATATTCTTGAAACAATGTTTACTCTGAGCTCAATATAAATATATTTTAAAATATAACTTTATATTTTATTATGATCTATAATATTTTACTACTATTTTTGTAACATACACCATATTATAAATATTTTTTAGTTAAGTTTATATTTTAAAATATTTACGACGAATATAAAAAAATATTATTCTTTTCTAACATTAGAATAAGTATTGTTCTCATGCATGTGTGTTACAAAAATATATTAATTTTTTTTTCTAATGACAATTAATAATCTTTTTATCTAAAATAACATCACATATTTATAAGAAAATATGATTGATTTTTTTAATATATCTCACCTATTTGGAACCCACTTATGTGAAGTAATCATCTAAACAAAATTATCAATTTATAACGACGTTTGTTGGAGCTTGTGATATCCTTATGATATGATATAAACATAAAGATTATATGATTTATTATCATCGATAACGATCTCAAATTGGGGACTTGGAGGAATATAGTCATATATTCCCGGCCATCGACCGTTCCCTCATCCTGCTCATCTTCATGTGAGTCATTGGAGCATTGGGATGAGAGGAATAGGTGTTACATAAAGTTACGGAGGAGGCCAATGAGGTCGAGGGGCACTGTAATATGGATTATGAGATTTTGGACTCGTCTTCTAAGCATGTTGCAACGACGTGAGGCATGCTCTTGACGTGACTCTTGAGATTTGTATCATCCAACTTTCTAGGTGACAACTGGTCTTTGACGAAGAGGTAGTGTGTGACAATATTAGAAGTCTCAAATGAGGAAATCAAGATTTGAAGGATCCTAGTGAACGATAACCCTTTTAGCCTTCTGGAACTGGATCTCCTCTTAAGGTGATACATCATCTGTGATGGTGACCACTTGGTCCACAATAGAGAGGTAGCATGTGACGCCATTAGGAGAGTCCTATACGAGGGAATTATGATTGGAACCTAGTGGACGATGGCCCTCTTGGACTCTCCAAGCTAGATCTCCTTCTCCAAAGGTTCCATATCTTCGGTGGCCGATGCATGCATTTTACAACATATAATTAGATTTGCATTTAGGCTTATTTTGTGTAATTTGTTCATAGCATGCATCTATTTTATATTTATTTCTTTGAAATCTTTGAAGTATCCATCTACCTTTAGTTGATGTGATTTTGTAGGAATTATGAATAAAAATGACAGATGAACGAAAGAAAAGAAGAATAACATCAAAAGGAGTTTGATTCTCTCTTGAAAATATAAAAAAACACTTTTCACGGACCGTTACTAAGGTCTCACCGTCTAGAAAAGTGTTGCTGACGCCCCGCAATCCTCAATTCACGACTCACACAAAATAGTTTTTGCAAATATATGTGTTTCACGGGTCGTGAGTATTGCCTCACGGCCCATGAAATGTGCATTAATGTCTCAACTGTCCATTCTCACAGCCCTGTCAATGACGCGCTGAGGAAAGAAATCATGATCTCACGGGCCGTTAGATATTTCTCACGATTGTAAAAACTAAATATCGCATCATTCATTGCATTTCACGAACTAAAGGAACGCTGGTTCAACAGACAACTTACTGTGAAGAATTTCTTACGGCCATTACTATAGATTCTCACGAATCAAACAAGTCTCACGGCTCCTGCAACGAATCAGATTTGGACAAATTAACGGGCCATGAGAGAAATGTAATGGGTCGTTACACATTATAGCATTTTTATAACCTGGCGTTACACAACTTTCACGGACATCACAGAAGGTGTAAAATAAAAAATCTCCAACTAATGGACCGTGAATAAATATTAACAGGACGTGAAACGTCGAAGAATTTGGAAGAAACTATTTAACGGGTCATCACAACTTCTTCACGGATGTCACAAAACGATCAAGGATTTCAAGTTCAAGGTTCACAGGCCATTAACATTTTGTTACGGGCCATGAAAGCTCATAAGTCACGCGAGCAAAGGAAAAATCGCCCGATTCATGGTTGTAAAATCTGTTTCACGCCCCATGAAAGCTGTTAATAATGCCTTGAATCTGAACCCAGTTGGTCCCCCTACATAGTCAGGCGCTTCAGCAGAATTTCCCTACGGGGGTCTCGCTGCTCGGAGCCTGTGGGGGGTCAAGGGGGGGATCCCCCTCTGCGGGGGTTGCAAGGGGGCGGAGCCCCCTGAGCGAAAATTTTTAGGGGTATTCTGTTTGTGATTCGGATTTGATTTATTTTCTTATCACGAGATAGGTGTCCTATTTTCAGGGGATTTATTTAGAGTCCCAGTCCGTATGTAATTCCTATCATCTGTCAAAGGGAGTGCATATATAAACTCCCTAGGGGTCTAAACAGAGATCCATCCTTGTAATCATCATTATTCCATAACAAAGAGCCGTCGCCGTTTTTCCTCTTCGTGTTCTTTTGTATTTCGTGCGATCCCTCTCTCCCTCTTTTCATAACAAAAGCTGTGGAAACTCCTACTTCGATTTTAATCGAGCCATTAAATCCAATTTAGGAGGCATGACATACACCAATTTCGACATAAAAAATATATTTTCGGAAGAATTCTCCATGTACAAGGACTCCAATTTCTACTGTATGCCTTAAAGATCAATTGGAAACTAATTAGACCAGAAATCTCGAAAATTTTACAAGGCAAAACTTTCAGAACCAATGAGACTCCAATTTTACCTTATTTCACATAGAAAATATTTATGTTTGTTCCCAAATCACTTAGAAACCGAAGACCCTATAAAAAGAGATGTTTACAACCAGAATTGATCATGCTAGGGCTTGCAACCGAAATTTTTAAGTCAAGAACGAAGGAGAATTTCTAAAGGACAAAAGAGAAAACTTTTGCGCGATAGACTCGTGCGAGGATTGCGTAGCCATTTTATCATTGCTTCTGAACAGCTACTCTTTGTTCAACATATTGTTGGGATGATATTTTAGATTTTAATATTCTATCTATCTATCTTAGCACCCAGGATTATTAGTTTTTGTCTTATTGTGTAGTTCTAGTTGCAAAAGTTTATTGTATGAACAATTTTTTATTTCTGATTAATCAAATAATTAGTTTAGTTTTTATGAAGCTATGTGTAATGCTTTTCTTCATGATTTAATGATTTATATGATGATTATTGACTGTGTAGTATGATCAATCCTTAATTCATCATTTTCTGTTCGAATCGATTCTTAATTTTATGTTCAAGCAATCGATGTCGTAATCTAGTAGAAAACATGAGGCATATTAGATTATGCGGTCTGCATGGATTGACCCGTGCGGACGATTGTGTAGTTTAGAGATTATAGCGCATTGCATCTTAAGTTCAATATAATTGAAGGTATATCCGTGCGAAGATTATTGATGTCTCAAGATAGTTGATTTACCTATGCGGGAGATCATATCCGTCTAAAAATAAATTTGATCTTTATATTTATTTATGATTTTACAAAAAGTACATATTGTTCCTATCATTATAAATCATCCTAAGGACCTACACATCATTAATATTATATTTTACTTTTTTGTTATTTTATTTTTTGCAACTCTTTTTTACCCAAAACCATGTCATCTCATATTAACCACTAAAATTAGTTTAGCTAAGTAAGTTAATTCTTCGTGAGCTCGACACTCTACTCATTACACTTTATTATTTGAGCAGTTAGTGCACTTGCTAGCATTTAATTATTATCAATTCTCGCATCAGTGGCCCTACTAGTGACAATGTTGTTGTCATTCACTGCAGTAGCATTGTTGCTGTCGTGAAGAGGTGGTGGGAAAGAGTAGATGCATCAAACTCCAATCGAATGATCCCTACACCCTGTACACCATCGACATCTCAACATTCAAGCTTAACAATGACCTTTGTGACACACTTGGAGTGGGCATCGGATTCTTCAAGGATCGAGAAATGGTCCTGCAATCGAACATCGCCTTGGATTTCTTCCTACCATTGCCTCAAGAAGTGATAGGTCACGACGGGATGCAATGTCGGTCTCCTAAGACTCGAGGGTGGTGATCAAGATCATGGTCCACCTCTTCTTCATTTTCTTTTTGCACTCGCCTGCTTTGCCGTCGGCACTAGGGGCCTCATCCCTGTCTCTGCCAAGGATCCTTGTGGCTGGCATGGATTGGGCATCTTGACGTTGTGGATTGATCACTAGCCTCTGTTGGTGTCACGATCCTAGTTTAAACCTTGATCTAACTCTCAAGCCGCGACATAATACGGACAATAAAATCATTATGATGGAAGCGTCGTACTGTCATGCAAAAATATGTGTAATAATATTAATATACTATTGTTCACAACACACTAATATTTTATCTGAGAGCAAGTACACACGCTAATTCAGACTTATACCTTCTAAAACATTTAACTTTTACACATTAAGAAGAGTCACACATCCTCACAAAATGACAATTAAAGACTAAGTTTAATATTTATCTTCTATATTTAAAAGTGCTTCTACTTGGATAAGGGATTTTCAAGCACGACCACATGATTGGTTCACTGATATGGAATGTGTTAAAACAATATATGAGTAAACAACAACTCGGTAAGTTAAAAAATCATAATATATGTGTTACCACATATTCCATTCATATAATGATTTAGCATTTTGAAAAACTTATAGGAAACAAATGAACTTCTCATTACTCACAAACATATATCATTACTAAGGATACTATATCAACTAATATCAATGAAATAATATTTTAAACATATCATATAGCATGTCACATATTTGTTTCATTTCATATATCATTCCACATGCCATATCATGTATGTACATATGCATAATGCACATGCCATATCATATATGTACATCGTAGAGTTTCATATCATCCCAAACCATAGGGTACTTTTCCTACATAAGATATATCATCCTTGACCATAAGTCACATATAATCTTGTATGACATCATATAATCTCTGCGGGGAAACATATATATTATCTCATAGGATATCATATTATCCCATAAAAATAGGGTATCTTCCTTGCATAATACATATCATCCCGACAAAGGAAATACAAATGCATGTTAGATAAGATGCATATGCATGTATCAACCATATCATATCATTTAGAACACATCATATAATTGCATTAAAAGTAGTTGACTCCCTTTTCGATCATATAAAACATATACTCATGCCAAAAGATATTTCAAATGCTTAACATAAGGTATTACCAAGATGGGTTACTTTTAGTGCACCCTAGTACACTAGGAGCTCATGTGGTGCTAAAAGTGATATGCATAACAATTAGTAAACATGTGATATTAACATAATTCTAATTTTGCATCAGAATAGACTTTATGAATATTAATATTCTAAAAATTTCCCATTTAAGGACTATTGCATAAGGCCTCTACGAATTTCATCAATATAACTATATCCTTCACCTTCTTAGTTTGCTGACAAATTGAGTAATGTTGACCGTAAAATTCATAACTTATGTCAGGAATTTCAATTTTGTATGAAACAATACTTTCCAAAGTTCAATCCATATAAATCTCATAATTTTATTACTCATATATGATTCTAAAAAAAATTCAAAAATTTGCCTCTATTTTCTTTCACTTTTTGTTATGTACTCATATATGCACTAGTCCCTTGTCATCCTTCCTCCTTGTTCTCCTTCATGAAAAGCTCATGTGCGGTCTCCTACAATGCCCTCTGTCCGAACCCAAGTGGTGTAGCACAACAAGCAAATGGTGGGAAAAAGAAATGGATCGGTTGTTGACAAATTGAGTAATGTTGACCGTAAAATTCATAACTTATGTCAGGAATTTCAATTTTGTATGAAACAATACTTTCCAAAGTTCAATCCATATAAATATCATAATTTTATTACTCATATATGATTCTAAAAAAAAATTCAAAAATTTGCCTCTATTTTCTTTCACTTTTTGTTATGTACTCATATATGCACTAGTCCCTTGTCATCCTTCCTCCTTGTTCTCCTTCATGAAAAGCTCATGTGCGGTCTCCTACAATGCCCTCTGTCCGAGCCCAAGTGGTGTAGCACAACAAGCAAATGGTGGGAAAAAGAAATGGATCGGTTGTTGACAAATTGAGTAATGTTGACCATAAAATTCGTAACTTATGTCAGGAATTTCAATTTTGTACTTTCCAAAGTTCAATCCATATAAATCTCATAATTTTATTACTCATATATGATTCTAAAAAAATTCAAAAATTTGCCTCTATTTTCTTTCACTTTTTGTTATGAACTCATATATGCACTAGTCCCTTGTCATCCTTCCTCCTTGTTCTCCTTCATGAAAAGCTCATGTGTGGTCTCCTACAATGCCCTCTGTCTGAGCCCAAGTGGTGTAGCACAACAAGCCCAAGTGGTGTAGCACAACAATCCCAAGAGTCATGAATATGAATGGTTGCATGAAGTTCCAAAGGTTGGGTGGGAAAAAGATGAGTCAAAGTTGAATTTGACTTCTGTTCTAATGTGCTGGCGGTGGCACACTGGGCATCCGGAACTAAATCGATCGGTGGGTGTGTATCGGGTGCCCGCTCCATGGAGTGGTTGATCGGTGGGCCGACATCATGAATACATAAATTTTAAAATTTTATGAATTTTTTGGAGATGTTACAACAATTTTTGACAACTTGGTCCATGGAAATTGAGAAGTAGATGGCCTTTCCAAAGGAATTAATCTTTAGAAATTGAGAATGTCATAACATTTTTCTCAATTTTCAAAGACATTTCCATCGCAATTTGAGAAAGACATTTTGTTCTTAACTTGTGAAGGACATTTCCTTCGCAAAATTGGGAATAATAAATTGTTCATCAAGATTTTTTACTAATAGATCTAACGCAAAAATGCAAAAACCATCAAGTTTGCTGCCAATTTTAAAAAGAAGAATAAAATAAAATAAAATATATGTAAATAATAATTAATTAAAAATTAATTAAAAATAACTATCATTTTAATCATTTGATCCACATAATTAATAAAAATATTCATTTATAGCTATTCGTCATCATTGTCACACCCATGTATCATTTGTCTTATCATTACTTTCATGGGTGCGTTTGGTATGTTCTTTATTTGGATGCATTCCTGGGGATATCCAAGGGCATGTTAGATGTCAGCGTTTAGAAGTGTATTATATTGGAATGCATTTGGTAATATTAAATTTCGGAGGCAATCGGATTCCTGCTAAATGAGTCAATCTCATTCCTTTGAAAATGGGGAGTAATCTCACATTCCAAATTTCATCTCATATTCCAATGGCTCTTTCTTTACTATAAATTCCAAACTCAAATCAAAACCAAACATAATTATGTTTTATGTCCTGGAATGTGATTCCAAGTTATCATATTTCTTAGAATGCTAAGATTCTAATGAAAAGATCAATCAGTCAACCAAACACATCCTCATTTCATTTATTTATGATGATCACATTGAGGTTGTACACTTCATTCATCAATTTACTTTTACATGCCCACAAGATGTTATTCCCACATACTATTTCTTACTTTGTTGGTATATAAATTGTTGCTTCTCTTGATTTAAATAGTTGCACACTGCGCTATGCGCATATTACAAATCAACATAATTGATAATGAATTGAGTTTGTACATATGATCTTTGTTTATGTTGATATAATACATGTCGTGTACTCATGGGTATGACTCGTGATTCTATGTAACATAAGAAATATGTTCGACTTGAACTTTTTTAAAAATATAACATTATAATTAAAAATATTTACATTATCTTACATATGCTTCTCTCTTAACTGATGAAACACAATGTTTTATTATTTTTCTATTATGTTCATAAGAAAATTTTATCTTGAGTTTGTTGTTTACCAAGCTTTTGGGAGTGTGATTTAGTTGACTGATTTATTGGTCTAAGCACAAATTGCAAAAGACTAATGTTTAGGCGTAGATTATGTAGAAGTGAAAATTGAACAAAGTGTAGGTGTAAACTATGTAAGAGTGAAAATTGAACAAGGTCTAGGCGTAGACTATGCAGAAGTGAAAACTGAACAAGGTGTAGGTGTAGACTATGCACAACTAGAAATTGAACAGAATTGAAAATGCAACAAAATGATGTATGGCCTAAACTCCTCACTTCACTAAATTGTAAGTGCACATATCAAAGTAGTAGACCCTATCAGAGTAGTAGACCCGAATGTTGTATCCACAGTTATTTGAAACTTAATATTCACTAACTAATCTAAATTAATCCTAAACTAAATGAACTTTTGTTTGTGTTTTTAAGTGGTTGATATAAGATGATACTAACAGATAATAAAATGATCTCTTAGGAATGGGGTTCATCTAATATTTTGATATGGAATGAATTAGAACAACTTAGTAATATAAATAATGTCATATTCAACCTATAAAAACTGCTCTCACAGTACATTAAAGTAGAATAAAATATCATATTTTCATATGAATATTAGTCAGGTTGATTTAAAAGGAACTACAACTGATATCAGAATATTATAAACCTTTAGCTCACTGCACAGACACAAGTAAATCCAAAAATTAATGCTAATACTCTTGGTTTATTTCTAAACATCAAGGGAATCTAGAATCAACATCTTAATTGTCATTCAAATATGAGATTCACATTAACAAAAACTAGATGGATATGTCAAAACTCAGCATGGATAGATTGAAATCAAGAAATAATATCAATGTTCTTAACTCATTTCTGAGTAAGAAAAAAAATCTGAAATCAACTTCTCAATTGCCATTACAAAATATGATTCACATAAATAAAAATAGATTCCAAAACATTCAGAACTATACTAACATTAATGATAAAATAAACGTTATTCATCATACATTCATAACATAAATTAGACTACTACCCTATCCTAAGAGAGCTAAGATTTAGTCCCTCATAAATGATAAAATCAATACAAAATAGATGAGGAACACAATAAAAAAATATTCTGAAATATAAAAATAACAGAATCAGTTTGAAGTCTCCTCATGACTCCTTCTCCTTCCTTCAGCTCCAAAGTGCATAATGGGGAGAATGGTGGAAGACCCTCTCTTTTCCTGGAATCCCTTTTTTTTTTATATGACATTTCATCACCCTTTGATCCCCCATCAGAAGTTTCTATTCCTTATGATTTATGCCATTTGTCTTGGTCCTCTCTTATTTTCAAAAATATTCCTTTCTTGCTTTTAGCAGTCTGCATTGTGATCCCCACTTCTTTTCCAATAAAAATGTGTGTCTTATATGCTTGATTTAGTTGCCGGATTAGTAAAAACAACAAGCATCAGTACTTTAAGTGAAAATTAAACAAATAAGGACTAAAATAACACATCAAACAGCTCAAATATAAGAGTGTAACATAATATTATGCTGAAAAGATAAATTCAGGTACGTTATTCATAATTATCAACATATGAACATTTTAGGACTTATATGCGCATAAATTAAAGTGAAAAGGAGCAGAATTATAGTATGATCAGCCTAGTGATAAGGTGCTGCTGCCTTTTGTAAGAGGATGTATTCAACACTAGATGGTTGGATTCATCTCAGTAGGGGAGTGAATCCACCCTTGGCGGGGGAGAGGCATCACCACCTCTAAGAAAAGGACAACACCGATGTTGCCATATAGAAATGGGGTGCAAAAGCACTATATGCCATTCAATGAAAATTTTCACTAGTAGAAGTAGTCCAGTCAATATCAAATCAGTCGTCGGTCCAGTTTAACATTAAAACCCATTTTTGAAAAAAAACTGGGATGAATCGATTTGACTCGGGCAAAATCGGGTTGAAACAAAAAATCGGTTCAAATTGATTTTTTTCAAATTAATAAAAGATTGTTATATGGAAAGAAATTATAAAATAAGGAAGGTATAACAACGTAATAAACGTGAAAAAATAGAAAGTATAAGATATTAGGAAATAGTTAAGTGTAAATTGTGAAGTGTGAATTAGAAAAGGAAATTGATTTGATATTTGTAGAGAAAACATAAAGGTGAAAGAAAGAGTAGAAAGTATAAAAATTAGGAAAGTAACAATTAGGAAGTTAAATATGAAATTTATGAATAAAAAGTAAAGAAAATAAATATATAAAAAATATTTACAAAATTCTAATGAAAATATTTTAAAATAAGAAAATTATTTTTATTAAAATATTATAATGAATATATTCTTAAAATTTTATAATTAATGTTTAAAATAATAATTATTACATGATTATTTAATATTTTATACTTATATTTATACTATACTGTTTTGAAAGAAATCTAAATATTATTATTTTAATAAAATTTTGATTCAATCCGATCAAACATAGTTGAATCGATCAAACCGAACTAGTTGCTTGACCGATTCGATGTGAAGGATATGCCAAGGGGTGAGAGTAGAAGCACATATCATTGGGAGTTCGATGTAGCTGGATGCCTGAGTTGGATGTGGAAGGCCACAATCATTGGTAGAGACTTGGAATTGCCTATTGAAGTTGAAAGAGAAAAGATAATATGGAGCAAGGTAGTCAAGGTAAGGATCTTATATAAAATCAAAGGGGTCATGAGATCGAAGATCGTAAGAGTGGATTGAAGATCGTAAGATCCTATTTATTAATAAACAAATATATTTTAAAGATAATAAATATATATATTTTTTATAAATTTGCCACACTTAAATATTAAATTATACCTCAATAATTCATTTTTATTGATTCTTAAGAAAAACTATATCAAAACATATTAAAATAAAGAAAATATATTAAACTTCATTTAAATTAATTTTTATTATCGTAACTATACTTTTATTTAATATTTAATTGATTATATTAATCATATGAGATCGTGTAGGATAAAAAAAGATCGTAAGATCGCGTGATCACAATTAAAATATAAGATTGAGATGATACGGAGTGGTAAGATAATAAAATCTTAAGATTTTAAAATCTAAATTGAGATTTATACTACCTTAATATGGAGGGAAGTTCTCAAAATAAAGCACAGAAATAAAGAGGTAGTTGAAAGACAAAAGTATCATTATAATATCTTTTCAAATTTTGATGATCATCATTGATTCATCAAAATATTGAATGTCTATAAAAAATATTATTCAATATTAAAATATTTTTTAAATTTTCAATTATCTAGTCCTTTGCAAGTTTGGACCAATTTGATTAGGACCGTCGAAAATACTATTATAAATATTATAATATTTTGATAATTAGAATGATTCTTTAAGTATTATTGTAATATATCCTCCTGCTTGACCGTTCACAATGTTTTAACTTAGGGTTTAAGGAGCCTGTGGCCCCAAAAAGGGACCACAGGTGTTGCCTTCCGTCCATCGCAAGATCGACGATCTTTAAAGAAGCGTGCGCTCTGCCCGGTCTGCGCACGCTTTTCATGCTGCCGGTTCGGTCCAATTAATTTTCCTGTGCGCCTTTCACCATTTCGACTCCCCGTGCCTGCGCCTGACCGCTCGTCATCGTCAAAAATCCTGCCACCACTGCCATCGCCGGAGGTTCCTTTGCTCTTGCTGAGAACGATGCTCGAGTGCCATTTTCGACTCCCGCTCTCCTCAATACAATGCCCTAGCTTGCGCGCCCGCTGCCATTGCCTGCCCCTGCTGCCACCGCTGCCATCGCCTGCGCCACCTGCCACCGCTGCCATCGCCAGAGGTTCCTTTGCTCTTGCTTGAGTGCCCACTGTCATCGCTCGCCATTGCCGGATCACAGGAGGTGCCTTTGCGGATCTGAGAACGACGCGTCGACGCTCCTTCGAACTTCTTCCTGCAGCCCCTTCGTCGGAGGACGCCCACCCACTTCCTCCACCGGTGTTGGCCTCACTCGTTCCTGCTGCCCCTTTGTCGGAGGACGCTCATCCACTTTTTCACCTCTGTTGGCCGAATCCGAGGACAACGCCCCTTCCAACTTCTTCCTGTCGCCCCATTGCTTCCACCGGTGTTGGCTGATAATTTGGACGACGCCCCTTCGTCAGTGGATGGCCATGCTGCTGTGAAGAATTTGCAAATTGCAGATTTTGCAGTGTGAAGAATTTGCAGATTTTGTGGACAAGAGAACAAGCTTATGCTGCTGTCCTGTGTGACTAATTGCAGATGTTGTGACAATCTTTCTTTGTATTTGTAAACTCATTTGATGGATATTTGATGTGGCTTGAATTAGCAAATTTTGTACACTAAACCTATTGTTCTATCTAAGAAGCATATGATGCTGGATTTGTTCCAAATTTCTTCGATGCGGTGTCATTGTTTCCCCAGAATTTAAACATCACAGGATATGCCTGTAATCAACAACAACCTGCAGAATTAGTAGTTTTCAACTACCAGAAAATATACAAGAACACATGTGGAGGGAGGAACAGGACATGCTCGCACCTCAAGAAGAATGAGTGCCAGATTCTAAAGCTAGGTATTAAAAGAGGTTTGAGAGCACTTGGCATCCTGGAAGAAGAAAGACTTGTATTTATGTTGTAAATTGCGATGAGAATCTTATAATCTCAAAGCATACCAGTTTCTATCGTACGTGTTATATGCAAAGCAAGTAAAGAATAAAAAGCTGCAAAAGTCAAATGCGGTGGAATCATACAATTTTCCTTTACCAAGAATGCAAGACAAGCGCACAAGCTAATTAATTGAACCGAACCGTGCGGAATCAACTGGAGCGAACTGGCAATAGATGAAAAGCATGTGCAAACTGGACAGATCGCACGCTCATTTTCAGATCGTCAATCTTGCGATGGACGAAAGACAACACCTATGATCCCTTTTTGGGGGGCCACATGTTCCTTAAACCCTTTAATTTATACCGGATTGGTGGGGCATTTGGAATCTGCTCATGAAAAATATTATTATAATATATCTTGCTGATCATTGGTTAATTTTTTTAAAAAATTAATATTGATTTTTTTTACTTTTCAATGACCTTGCCCTTCGCAATTTAAAAAATGACCATCATTATATTCTGTGGTAGTTGATCAATTATTATAATTTATATTTTAAATATGTTAAATTGATGTCATATCTGATTGAAACTTTATTATCTGAAAAAATAAGTTTGTTAAGCTAATAAATTTATTGTTGGTATCATGATAATGGTAACTGTTCGGATGAAATATAAATAGAATAAAACAGATATTGACGGAATGAGAGGAAAAAAACCAAGGCAATATGGAGACAAAAAGAAATCACGGCAATGTTAAATGCGATTAGAAGTTTTGTGAGACGGACGGTTAATAGGATTAGCAAAACAAACAAAGAACGCCATGCGTCGCTGCTGCCATTCCTGCTGGATGCCCTAATCAACCTTCCAACCCTACAAAACAAACAACGCCGGATGCCCTAATCACCTCCGTTTTCGTCTTCGCCATTCCTCCTGCCGCCTGCCGCCTGCCGCCTGCCGCCGTGCGTTGCTGCTGCCTGCCGCCGTGTTGCTCTGTTGTCGCTCACCGAACGTTGCTGCCGCCCACGGCCGCACGTTGCTGCTACGTCACTCCCTGGTACTCCCCTTCTCTCTCCCCTCTCTCTCTCTCTCTCTCTATAGCTCTGTAAGGGTCGCCCCTGTTCGCGCGGGAACCTTACATTGCCAATGATATTTTCCAGATGGACCATCTGTCATCGTTGTAGGTCGATCAATACCTTGTGATTGGTACCTTGGATAACTAGTGGCAGATCTTACTATATTGTATTAGCTAGATGTCTGGAGCTAATTTTCCAAGATTTATGCAGGTCAATGATAAAACTCATGAAAATATATGATAATTACAAGGATGCTAAATAAGTTAGCCGCGGTGGAGTTTATACGGGGAACTCTAATACAAAATAGGTGTTACGAATAGGAAATAGAAACCCTAAAATCGTTAGGTTTCAGAGCTCCCCAACCAAGCGACCCCCTATCCCCCGACCCCCCCTTAGACTTGTTATCTGGAAAGTGAGACCCCGGGCGACTTCGCCGTCCCATTGCTAAAGTGCGTTCAGATAAGGCATTATCAACAAATCTTCATTTTGATCTGAATCATCCTTAGAGCATAAATATCTTAATGCCGTGTCACATCGCCGCCTGCCCCACCTTGGGTTTGTTACCAAGGATTGATGTTAAGAAAGTTCAAACAATGTATCAGCTCGATTGTCTTCGGTGCCAATCTTCTTCACTTTGATCTTCTTATCGACCTCCATGTGATTGGTTCTTTTGATGCACTTAATCCTTGGCCAAACATATTGCACTTAAGCTATCACAGTGCCATGATGTAATCCAAGATCTCCAACTAGGCCTTTCAACTATATGCCTTTCTTAGCAATTTCTGTCAGTGTCATGTACTCTGCCTCCGTGGTTGGAGTGTAGCCTCTGTAACTGATAGTTGGAGTGTAGCCTTCCAAAGCTAGTCATCGAACGTCTTTCATCATCATCTGCAGCGTAGTCTAGTTCTAAATAACTAGCAACCAAATACCCTTTATCACTTTTGTTCCTCTTAGATATCGAAAGATTTGCTTCATTGCTTACTAATGCTCTTTTCTAGATTGCTCATGAACCCGTTGACAACACTAATTGCATGAGCAATGTCAGGTCTTGTGCAAACCATGACATACATCAAACTTCCAATTGCACTAGCATAAGGAACTCGAAACATGTACTCATCTGCCTCTGATTTTGGTGCGAATGCATCAATATTTGCAGCTGATGGAGTATTCAAAGCTTCGCTCCAGACATTTCAAATCTGGATAAAATCTTTTGAATATAACTTTTCTAAGATAAAAAGAGTTTACCTTGTGCGCGATCCCTTAGTATTTCCATCCTAAAATCTTTTGTGCTACGCCAAGATACTTCATATCAAATTTTGCACTGAGGAGTTTCTTCAAATTCTGAATGTCTATCATGTCCTTGGCAACAATGAGCATGTCATCAACATATAAGAGTAGATAAATTGTGGAGCCATCCTTCATCTTCTTGTGGTATACACAACAATCACAAGGACTTCGACCGAATCTCTTACTGATCATGAAGCTGTCAAATCTCTTGTACCATTGTTTTAGGCCATACCAAAATTTCTTTAGTCTACAAATTTGATCTTGCTTTCCTAGAATAGAGAATCCCTCTGACTAACAAATAAGAATGTCTTCTTCAAGTTCTCTACGGAGGAAAGCAGTCTTCGCATCTAATTGCTCGATCTCTAGATTCTGATGTGCTATAATAGCAAACAACATCCTGATAGAAGTATGTATGACAACAGGTGAGAATATCTCATTGTAGTTCACACCTTCTTTCTGACTATAATCTTTAGCAACCAGCCGCGCTTTGTATCTTGTGCCTTCAACTCCTAGAATTTTAGACTTTTTTTTTGAAGATCCACTTACAGCCAACAACTCTTCTAACACTAGGCAACTTGACCGACTCCCATGTCACCCATAGTAGATTCGACACATGTGATGACATCTTTATAAGAAGACAGTTCTAGGGACTCCAGTTTCACCTCTTAGCTACCTGCAAAGCATAAGCAACCATCTCCTCAATATCATACCGCTTGGGAGGATCTACTTGTATGTGAGAACGTCTAACAACAATCGACTCCTCTTCTGATTGCTCAATAGGCTCTTCATGTTCTGATTCTACTTCTTGATGTGATCCTTCAGCATCATCCTCAGCTGGAGTCATTTCAATCTCCACCTGTTAGTTGATACTCTCTTGAGCCTCCACCTTCAACTGAAGCATTGATTCTTCATCAAAGGTCACCCTTCTGCCATGGATGACTATCTTCTGAAGGAGATTAGATTCCGTAGCCCTTCACTCCTACACCATATCCCACGAATATCCTTCCTTTGACTCTTGGCTCTAACTTTTCTTCACTGACATGAAAGTATGCTGGACAACAAAAAACTTTTAGATTATAATAAGGATTTTCATACCTCAGTAGGAGTTTTGAGATCAATCGTAGTCGCCGGACTTTGATTCATCAAGTAGCAAGCTGTGTAATAGCCTCGGTCCAGAACGTCTTCAGGTGAGCATTAGAGAGCATGCACATCGCTCTCTCTAAAAGTGTCATTTTCATTCGTTTTGCAACTCAATTTTGCCGTGGAGTATCCCTTACAGTGTGATGTCTGGCAATGCCTTCATTTTTGTAGTACTGATTGAACAGATTAGAACTTCAAGTCATTATCAATGCGAAGACGCTTCACTTTCTTCGAAGTTTGATTTTCACCAAAACCTTTTACTGCTTGAAGACCTTGAAGGACTCATTCTTGTGCTTCATCAAGAAAACCCAAGTCATTCTCGAGTAGTCATCAATCACAGACAGGAAGTACCTAGCACATCCTAATGATGGAACACGAGAGAGACCTCAACAATCAACATGGATGTAGTCAAGCATCGCCTTCGTCCTGTGCACTGCTTTGCGAAACTGAGACCTTCGTTGTTTTGCCAAACTGAGACATTCGTTGTTTGCCAAATACACTGTGTGTGCAGAAGTTGATTTCAGATGTCTTCTTGTCTCCCAGAAGAACACACTTGCTGAGAATATTCATCCCATTCTGGCTCGTATGCCCAAGCCACATGTACCACAACCTAGACTTTTTTGGTTCGGATGAACTAGTCACTGCAACAACGCCATAGACTGTCTTGCCTTGTAGTATATAGAAGGATTTTTGTCTGACTTCCTTCAGAACTGTAACATCACCCTTCGTGACCCGTGAGAATGCCTCCAACAACATTGATTTGAAACTCTTTAGAGTCCAAGACTCCAAGTGATATCAGGTTCTTCTTCAGTTGCGTAACATGATGGATATAGCGTTCTCACAAGATTGTCATGTGAGTCTTATCTGCACAGAATTGATTTCAACTATCTAACATGACACATTATTGCCCATGATGACATTTTTACCGTCAATCTTATTATAAGATGGGAACCATTCTTTATTCGGAGTCATATTATAGGAACACCTTGAATCAAGAACCCAGCCATCCTCCAGCCATCCTTGATCAGTAGCAGCCATAACCAAATCATCTTTAGAATTTTCAGTTTCATGTGCTACCGCAGCAACGGGGCCATCTTCTTTTTCGGACAATCTTTCTTCCAATGTCCTGGTTCTTTGCAGTAATTACATATGTCTTTGGCAGTAATCTTCTTCTTTGGCTTGGATTTCTTTGAGTTCGAGGATTGTCCCTTCTCCGAGATCGATACCAATCCCACGGCCTAAGTCTCTGCGGAATTTTCAGATGCCCTATGCCGAAGTTCACGAGTATGGAGATTTGATCTTACTTCTTCCAGAGTTATAGTTTCCTTCCTAATCATAGATTGAACAAAGTTCTCATATGATGGAGGAAGCGAAACTAACAAAAGTAGCGCAACATTTTCATCCTCAATTCTTACATCAATATTTCTCAATTCCATCAACAAACAATTCAATTGATCAAGATGTTCTTTCACAGGGTACCTTTTTGCACGCGTAAACAACTTATTGGTGGGACTTTGTCATATACAAACTCTCGAGTCTCAACCACTTAAGACCGCCATTTCTTCATCTACGACCTCGATTATCACCTCATCCGTCAGGCACAATAGAATCATCGAGTGCGCCTTCTCCTCCTGTGCCGTCAAAGTAGCGAGCTGATCTCCTTTTCTTTGTCTTTCGAGTCTTCCTCCTTTGGTTTGTTCTTCGTCACGTTCGCGATCGGCACCTAGATTCCTTGTTGCTTCAGAAGCGCCCGTATCTTAATCTGTCACAGCCCGAAATTGTTTCTGCCGGTGAACTTCTCCACCTTCACGTTGTGCGACGCCATCTCTTTGTCTGATCAAGTTGCTGATGAACCCTAAGGCTCTGATACAAAAGGATGGGAGAGAGAGATCACACAAATACAAAAGAACACACGAGATTTACGAGGTTCACTCTAAATTGGGCGGGGGCGGCTCTCTTTGTTATGGAATAATGATGATTACAAGGATGCTAAATAACCTAGCTATCGTGGAGTTTATATAAGGAATTCAAATACAGAATAGGATACAGAAATCCTAAAATTGTCTAGGTTTCGGCGGCTCCGCCCCTAAGGCCCCGTAGGGGACCCCCGGATCCTCTCTAGACCCCACTCAGGCTCCCTGTCCGAGGCAGCGAGACCCCCGTAAGGGACGGGCGGCTTCGCCACCTCCGTTGTTGAAGCACTCGACTACATAGTGGTCCATCTAGGGTTACAAATAGGTTCAGATTCAAGGCATTATCAACAATATCCTTCCATGGATTTACAAAAAATCATTCGACCCATTTTCAAAAGACCATCGAGCTTTTGGTGGAAACCTTTGTCTTGTGGCAAATAGACATGTCTTCACGAACATCATGCTCCATCATAGGGGTAGTACACTGACGATGCGTGTCAAGCTGGTGCATGCTTCCTCCTTTGTCTCGTAGGGGTAATACATGGCATTGATAATCACTTTTTTTTCAATGAAGACCTTTGCAAATGTAACAAGTCTTTGATGGCTTCCCGTCTATATTGTGCTTGTTGGTTTTTTCTCTTCTTGGCCCTTGCCTGTCACTATTCGGGTGTTTGTCTTGCTCCGCCAACTTTGACTCCTCTCCCTACCTTGGCCTTTGTTAAAAGGCTTTGCTGGTGTGGGATTTAGTTTGGCGTATTCCATGAGCGATTGGAGGCTGGGGCAGTCTTCAAGCTCTACTTCCGTACTAACCCGACATGATGTTGCCATGCCATTGTCACCCCTTTCTTGTTGTTACTGTCCTTCAGCTTTAACTTCTTTCTCAAAGTAACCCCTTTCTTGTTGATACATGTTGTGATGTTTGTTGGCTGAATGTGTTGTTATGACGCTGCGGGTAACTTCACTAATTAGTTATTCCTTTTCAGTAGACAATTTTCTCATTATGTGCACCTGCTTGTCATCCTTTTCCCTTTCAAGAATGAATTTCAAAATGACACAATTCACCTGTTGAAGAAAATCCAAAGCATAGTTATTTTTATTTATCATAAGTTTGTCACTCTTCTTTTTTCTATGGCGTCATCCTTTTAATGATGCCCTCAGGTAGGCTTGTTCCTAGCATTTGATGCTACAATCAGGTGTCGCTATATGGACTAACATGGATCAAGATAATCTAAATTTCAAAGCTGGGGAAGACATCGAATCAAGATCTTTCGTTGCAGGCTTTAGAAGTGCATGGTTCCGTTGCAAGGTAGATTTTGTAATGTCTCTACTTTTTCATTACCAATTGTGTTTGAAGAGTATTCTTTTTTGGGCGGACAATTGAACAAAAAAAGAGATTTGGATATTGAGAATTGGTTTTCTTGATGACAAGTATGAATACTCATGGAAATTTGACTATATGAGGAAGGAATTATGCCTCAGGTCGTATGAAGATTTGCATTTGAGATATGAACCTCTATATTAAGAGGAGACAAGAAAAACTTGGCTCATGGTTGCATACTTATTAGGTCAATCTTAGAGTGATGTCGTCAATGATTAGCTTGATTACATTTCCCTTTTCTTTATTTATGGATTTGTGGTTAACAATGATAGAATTAAAGTGCATAGGTCTTTGCCCCTCATTTTCGTTTTCCATTCACCTGATAGCTGGACAAGGAATTTAGGTGGGCTTATCTAGTGGCCTTGAAAATTTACTACAAATTCAATCGCGGTTGCTTAAGAATGGATGAGGATATATGACTTGAAGCTAGGATGATGCACAGTCCATTTTCATTTTAAGAAAAACTTACAATGATGCAAGAATTTGTTGATTACTAGTACAAATTGTAGCAAAACGGCTATTATTTTCTGCCTATATAACCACTCATATATGACTTGAACCTTCAAACATATTAGGAAAGATGAAATTTGAAAGGCTAAAATCTAATTCCATAATCATGGAGCAACCTACTAGAAATAGAAAATCTACCTATGTGCTCTTATTTTTAATAAATACTACAAATAAAGAAACTTTCTAAAATAACAAATAGATCTTGCATATGGTTTCTCGAACTCCCCCTCAATATGGTTTCCAATTGGATAATGTAACTTCAAATCTTGAGTTATTTGGTAAGGACATCAACAAGTTGAGTATGTGTAAGCACATGAGGTTCACATATCTCTTTGAAAAGTGCCTATTGATTTCGATGTGCATCGTCCTATCATGTACTAGATTGTGAGCAATACTGATTGCATATTGTTGCTACAATAGTCTACTGGGCCTTCCCACGTAATCTTCAAGTCCTGAAGAATGATTGTCAACTACAATACTTCAGGCATACCTTGAGCAATGGCTCTAAATTCAGCTTTTGCACTTGAACTTGCGACCACATTTTATTTCTTACTTCTTCATGTCACAAGGTTTCCACCAAGAAATGTGTAATGTCCTGAAGTTGACCTTCGGTCAACAATTGATCTAGCAAAATCAACATCAGAGTATGCTTCAAGTATCACATTTCCACCCCTTGTAAATAGAATGCCTTTTCCTAACGTTCTCTTAAGATAGTGTAACACTCACCCCCTCTAAAATAGATAGTGTAACACTCAAAATGAACTTTTTTCATATTATGCATAAATTGACTAATCACATTCAATGCATATGCAATATTTGGCCTTGTATGAGATAAGTAAATAAGTTTTCCATCTACTGCAACATCTTTGTGGAAAATCTTCATCTACTGTCTCGAGTTTATGATGTAGCAGGACTTGGATAACAAGGAGATAGTTATCTGAATTATAGTTTAGTTGGGATCTTATCTTTAGTGCAACTCTGTTTCATAGTTAGTTTTATAGTTTAGTTGGGGCAGAATCTTATCTTTAGTGCAACTATGTTTGATAGTTGGTTTTAGAACTTTATCTCTAATAGTTAGTTTTAGAATTTTATCTCTAGACCAGATCTTGTAATTGCTCTATATAAAGGGCACACTTTTATTTGCTGGAGAGATCATTATTGCTCCAGAAATATATTTCAGTTCTTCTAGTTGACTCATATTCAACTTGTTCTTTCCCCTGTTCTGCTACTACTGTGTGCTTGCAGAATTGTTCTTTCCCCTGTTCTGCTATTGCTGTGTGCTTGCAGAACAGATTTTACTTGTGCGTTAGTTTGGTACGTCACAACGTATCAGGTTGCTCCGGAAATTCGTAGATTTATTCTACTTCCGCATCATTTTAAGATTAGGATTCATGGTCACTTGCTGGCGCAGCACCAGGATCTAATGAGAATAAAAAGAGACAAAAGGATACGAGGATAGACCGAAGTACTATCCAAGAAAGGCACATAACAGAATTCTAGTGCTTGAAACTAGCGAATCCACGCTATAAACAAATGTGAATTTCTGAAACAAAGATGAGATTGTCTTTTCTCTATTCATTGGCTCCTTTTATAGACTATTACAGCAGTTTCTACTTTAGGAAATAAAAAAAGGAAACAGAAAATATTGAAATAACTAATGAGCCAACAAATCAGCCACCTAATTAATTCCAGCTGATTAGTGATGATATGATTTCTTACTAATCAGCATCAGCCAAAATTTGATCATTATTATGATATGATTCCTATTAATCAGCGATCACCAAAATCATGCCAGGATTTGTGGGGTATCCTACATCAGTCTCCCCTTGGACAAAGCTCGACCCCGAGCTTTCACTAGAGTCCTCTGGTTTGTAGTATTTGAACAAATCAGCAACATTAAAGGTGGCCGAAATTCCGAACTCAGACGGTAAATCGACAACATAGGCATTGTCATTAATCTTGCGCAGGATTTTGCAAGGCCCAAATTTCTTGTTCTTCAACTTGTTATAAGAACCAGCAGGAAAACGTTCTTTGCGAAGATAGACTAGAACAAGGTCTCCTTCTTCAAAAACTTGTCGGCGGCGATGGCGATCAGCACTAGATTTATACTTTGCATTAGAATCCTGGAGATGTTTGTGAGTGGCACAATGTACATCTTGTATCCGAGCAATAAGTTGATCAATGTTGCTAAGAGGAGTGGAAGTCGGGTAAGCTGAAACAATGTCTGCAACTTGACGAGGCAAGCGACCATAAATAACTTCAAAGGGGGCCCGACCAGTGGAGCGATTAACCATAGAGTTGTAGGCAAATTCAACCTGGGGAAGGCTGTGTCCCATTGCTTAGGATGGTCACCAGAGATTGCACGAATCAGATTTCCCAAAGAGCGATTCACCACCTCAGTTTGACCATCTGTTTGTGGATGAGAAGTAGTACTGAAGTTCAAAACAGTACTGAACCTGTTCCATAATTGACGCCAAAAGTGAGATAAAAATTTGGTGTCACGATATGAAACAATCGACTTGGAATGCTGTGTAGGCGAACAATCTCCTTGAAGAAGAGTGCAGCAATATAGCTAGCATCATTAGTGCGTCGACAAGAGATAAAATGAGCCATCTTGGAGAAACGGTCGACGACTACGAAGACAGAATCAGTGCCCCTTTGGGTTCTTGGTAAACCTAATATGAAATCCATAGATATATCTTCCCAAGGTCCACCGGGAAAAGGAAGAGGGAGATAAAGACCAGTATTCTGAGATTGACCCTTGGAGACTTGACAAATTGCACATCTCTTTACAAAACGATCCACATCGCGCTTCAACTGTGGCCAATAATAGCGCGATTCTAAGGCAGCAATTGTTTTATCTCGGCCAAAATGGCCACTAAGACCATTGCTGTGCAGATCACGGATGAGCTTCTCCCTCAGAGAAGACCTAGGAATACAAAGTTGATTAGCACGGAAGAGAAAATCATTGCTGATATGCATACCATCGCCAGGAAGATGGTTTTGACATCGTGCCCAAATATCATGAAAATTAGCATCTGTAGGATACAAGTTCTTCAACTCTTCAAAACCTATCACCTCAGCTTGAAGGATGGCTAATAAGTGTGCCTTTCGGCTAAGAGCGTCAGCAACCTTGTTGGACTGTCCACTCTTGTGTTTGATGACAAAAGTGAATCGTTGCAAATATGAATTCCACCTGGCATGCATTGGATTAACTCGAGTTTGGTTCTGTAGATGCTTTAAAGCTTCGTGATCAGTGTAGAGAACAAATTCACGCTGAATAAGATAATGTTCCCAATGTTTCAAAGCACGAACAACAGCATAGAATTCCAATTCATAAGTTGTCCATAATCGTCTAGCTTCGCTGAGTTTTTCACTGTGAAAGGCAACTGGGCGACCACTTTGAAATAGGATAGCACCAATGCCAATAGCTGAAGCATCGCACTCGACCAAAAAAATTTTCTCAAAGTCTGGTAGTGCGAGTAGTCAGCTTGGACTTTATTTTGTTGAAGCTATCTTCAGCAGCAGGTCCCCAGTTAAACTTCCCTTTCTTCAAGCATGCAGTGATTGGAGCCACTACTAAAATCACGTATGAAACGACGATAAAATGTGGCTAGTCCATGGAAGCTTCGAACTTCGCTAATGGTGCGTGGCGATGGCCAAGAAACAACGGCTTATACCTTGGAGGAGTCAACAGATATGCCTACAGCACTAATAATATAACCCTGAAACAAAAGTTGGTTAGTAGCAAAGTTGCATTTCTTTAGGTTGAGAAACAATTTATGATGCCGAAGGGTGGTCAACACTTCTTCTAGGTGTTGCAGGTGCTCTTCTTGGTTGCGACTATAGATGAGGATGTCATCGAAATAAACGACGACGAAACGCCCAAGGAATGGCTTCAAAACTTGAGTCATCAGCCGCATAAAAGTGCTGGGTGCATTGGAGAGACCGAATGGCATCACAAGCCACTCATAGAGCCCCTCTTTAGTTTTAAAGGCTGTTTTCCATTCGTCGCCTTCAACAATCCGAATTTGGTGGTAGCCACTGCGTAAATCAAGCTTCGAAAAGATGCAAGATCCATTCAGCATATCAAGCATATCATCTAATCTAGGGATAGGAAAACGATACTTAATAGTAATCTTGTTGATGGATCGGCTGTCAATGCACATCCGCCAGCTGCCATCCTTCTTAGGGACGAGTAATGCAGGGACAGAGCAAGGGCTTAGGCTCTCGCGGATGTACCCCTTATGGAGTAGATCTTCTACCTGTTGCTGCAAAATGTGGTGCTCCTTGGGGCTCATCCTGTAATGAGGCAGGTTAGGTAGGTTAGCTCCAGGAATCAGGTCAATTTTGTGCTGAATGTCACGTGCTGGGGGAAGGCTAGGAGACAAATATTCAGGAGAGAGATCCTGAAACTGCTGAACAAGCTGTTGCACCAATGGATCACTTGATGAAATAGCTGGTTGTGTGAAATCCTTGATGGCTAGAGCACAAAACAGCCCAGCATATTTTATAGTTGTATTTAATTCAACTTTTCCTGTGATCAAAAGACTTGGATGAGAGTTGGCTGATGGGTGCGTTTTATCTTCAGAAACAAGGGGCATCAATTTGATGCGGTGCCCATCCTTTGAGAAGGAATAAATATTATCACGGCAAAGATGTTTGGCATCCACGTCAAAGTGCCAAGGACGTCCAAAGATGATATGGCATGCATCCGTGTCCACCACATCACAAATAATTTTATCTTTATATCGTCGACAAATAGAAAAAGGGACTTGGCATCTTTGAGTCACCTTCATGTCAATACCACTACGAATCCACCCTATTTTGTATGGAACAGGATGTTTTTCTGTGGCCAGCCCTAATTTTTGAACCACGATAATAGAGACGATGTTTTCTGAACTCCCACTGTCGATAATAACATCACATAATTTGCCGTTTATGGTGCAAACAGTTCGAAAGATTTGATGCCGCTGAGATGGGTCGGCATGCTTGGGAGTAAACAATAACTTACGAACCACATAAGAGAGATGCTCACCCTCGTGATCAGGGTATTTAGCAACTATTTCTTCATCACAATCTTCTTCTTCATCATTTTCAGAAGGAATATGATCAGCCTCATTAGTTTGAGTGAGATGAACTGGAGCTCGCTGTGGACATTCATTGGAACGATGACCTGCGTGGCGGCAACGATAACAAATCACTTGATCAGGTTTAGAATACCCAGAAGGCCTCCTTGTAGTTGCTGCTCCACCTGGTTTGTTGCTGGTGGCAGAAGAGTGGACAGAAATTTGGCGAGGAGCCATGTTCTCTTGTGCAGGCTGTCGAATAGGTTTCGGGTCAGCAAGACGTGTAGAGTCAGAACCGCGGTAGTTGGATCTGGAGCCCCTATCAAGTTGACGTTCCACTTTCTCAGCAAGGGTGATAGTGTCAGACAGCGTGTAAGTGGTCTGCATGTCGACCCGATCACGAATTATAGGGCGTAATCCATCAATAAAACGTACAATCTGTTGTGGTTCAGACTCCAGCAGATTATTCCTGGATAGAAGCCTGCAATACTCAGTGGTATAGGCGCTCACAGAACGACTACCCTTTTTGTATTCCTGCAGTTGATGGAATAGAATTTGCTCATAGTCAGGAGGAAGGTATCGGGCTCGCAACAATTTCTTCATTTTTGGCTAGGACTGCACAGGTTGTTTGTGTTGCCTCATGCGTGAGAGTTGAATTTGTTCCCACCACGCAGATGCACCTCCTTTCAGTCGATATGCAACAAGCTTTACTTGTTTGCGTTCAGGGACCTCCATATACTCGAAGAATCTCTCAACTTCAGCCAGCCAGTCAAGGAAGTCTTCGATATGAAATTGGCCGTTGAAGGACGGAAGGTCCATCCTCATTTTGAAATCTGGTTGGCGTGCTGCACGATGCTGAACGGGATCCTTAGCATCATCATCACTATCAGCGGGGCGTCAAAGGGCTTGGGCCCGACGAGGGGGTCTTCGCTCTTCACGGTCGTGCAAGAGTAACTCGAGAGATTCATGGATGCGTTGCAGCGTCTCCTTCATCTCGTTGAACTCAGCACGCATAGGATTGTCTGCCATTATTCTCAAGGCTTTGATACCAATTGGCGCAGCACCAGGATCTAACGAGAATAAAAAGAGACTAAAGGATACGAGGATAGACCAAAGTACTATCCAAGAAAGGCACAGAACATAATTCTAGTGCTTGAAACTAGCGAATCCACGCTATAAACAAATGTGAATATCTGAAACAAAGATGAGATTGTCTTTTCTCTATTCATTGGCTCCTTTTATAGACTATTTCAGCGGTCTCTACTTTAGGAAATAAAAAAAGGAAACAAGAATTAAGGAAACAGAAAATATTGAAATAACTAATGAGCCAACAAATCAGCCACCTAATTAATTCCAGTTGATTAGTGATGATATGATTTCTTACTAATCAGCATCAGCCAAGATTTGATCATTATTATGATATGATTCTTATTAATCAGCGATCCCCAAAATCATGCCAGGATTTGTGGGGTATCCTACATCACTTGCTTGTTTGCAGGCTATTTTACCAATTTCGTTGAGAAGATCTGTGATATACTTTTGTTGAGAGAAAAAAGTTCCCTTCTTAGAATGAGAAACTTCCATTCTGAGAAAATATTTCAACCTCCCTAGTGCCTTGTTCTCAAACTCCTTAACCAAGTATTAAGTCAAGGCTTCTTGTTCCTTAATATCATTTCTTGTAACAATTATATCATCAACATACACCAAGAGGACTATAGGATTTCCTGGAGAAAAATGTTTAATAAGTAGTGTGTTGTCTCCTTGACTTTATTTGTATTCCATGGCTAGCACAACTCTTGCTAACATTTCGAACCATGCTTGTGGTGATTGTCTAAAGTCATATGATGCTTTTTTCAGCTTGCAAACAACGTGCACAACCAAATTCTTTTTGTATCCTGGTGGAACCTCCATATAGATCTCTTCTTCTATCTCTTCATGTAAGAATGTATTGTTGATATCAAATTGATATCAAATAGTAGCAATCTAACTGTATTCATCTTTGCAACCAGATCAAATGTCTCTAGGTAATCAATTCCATATGTTTGTAATACCCTTTGGTTATCAACCTTGCCTTGTATCTTCCGATTGATCTATCTGCCTTATATTTCATTGTGTACACCCACTTGCAACCTACTTATTTTTTTCCTTTAGGTAACTTCACAATTCCCATGTCATTTTCTTTCCTAGTGCCTACATCTCCGCGTGCATAGCTTGTTTCATTTTTCATTGGATAAAACCTCAGATAAAGTTGTGGGTATGGTTATAGCATTTAGGCTTACAAGAAATATTCTGTCGGAGAAAACTTCTTAAATGGTAAAAAGTTTGCAAGAGGATACAATGGTTTGTGCATTTCTAATTCCTTTTTTAATAGCAATTGGATGGTCTTGTTCAAGATTATCAACATAAGGCTCATATTCTTACAATGTGGGTTTTATCTCATTCAAAGAATTTGAGTTGGACTCTTGGATCTACATAGGTTCAGGAATATTTGCCTTCCTCTTTGTGTACGCCTTGTCAAATCTCACATTATTAGGGGCAGAATTGGCTTCTGGTACATTCAATCATAGATCATGCGCAAGTGTTTCAACCCCAAGTTCAGACGGATTCTTACGCATATGATTGGAGCACGAAGGAGGTACATGTGTGGAATTTGATATTTTAGATAAAAGAATCGAGAACAAATGAAACAAGCAATCTTCCGTATTTTCTAGATTGTAAAGATGAAAATTAAGTGAAGACTTTTGTTCATTTGATGGAGGATGATAACACTTGTAACCTTTTTGAGTTTGAAGAATAACCCACAAAGATACATTTTTTTTAGAAGATAAAGGATGTGGGCCATTTGAGAGCCTTTGGTCTAACTTTCCTTTTTATGGCTATGAACATGAACAAATGACACACATTCGAAAATTTTAGGAAGAAGATTGTTGGTAGTGCTCAACTCCGCCTATATTTTATAGCCGGTCCCAAGCCCGGATAAAGGAGGAGGGTTGTGTTAGGCCCCGACAGCTAGCATAAAATCATGTCGAATCTTATGAACATGGATCAACGAATATATTGCGGAATGACGTCGTATGATCCATGTAGCTGACCCCACCTAGTGGGATAAGGCTTTGTTGTTGTTGTTGTTGTTGTATTGTTGGTAGTGCTCATATCAAGGTAGAATGTTGATAGTATATCCATAGGACTCTTAAAATCTATGACTCTTGAAGGCAAATGATTTATTAAATAGGTGAATGTAAGAATTGCTTCTCTTCAAAACAACTTAGGAACATGATTATGAAACAATAAGTTTTGGTCTTCTCAGCGAGA
This sequence comes from Pontederia crassipes, assembly GCA_030549335.1. NCBI lineage: Eukaryota > Viridiplantae > Streptophyta > Magnoliopsida > Commelinales > Pontederiaceae > Pontederia > Pontederia crassipes. Next base: position 69,116,917 of record CM060193.1, on the reverse strand, counting down.
TCATCATTTTTCTTCTCTGCTATCTCATCTTGTTGTAGAGTATTAACACAAGAGGACTCATGTATTATCCTTTCTTTATCAAAATATGGAGTAAGGATTTGACTCCAATAGTCTCTTGCATTGTTTGACCTAATCTTTTTTATTTTAAGATCAAATTGATTGTTTATAATGGACCAAAACCTTTGGAATAAATAATACTAGAATCAGATTTTTATTTAAGCAAAAAAATCCAAGTAACACGAGTGCAATCATCAATAAAAGAGAAACCATCATATGCCCCGGAAACACTAAAAATAGGAAATGGACTCCTTATGTTTGTATCATAGCTTCAATGTTGATTGGAAAAGGTACATGCTTGTGTTTAGCAAGTTCACACTACCTCATAATGAAAACTTTCAACATCCAAATCCTTAAATAAAGAAGAGAATAAAACTTTATCAACCAAAAAGATGGATGTCCAAGTCGACAATGATGAAGTAAAACTGTGTTTATTGGATAAAATGAGCTTGTATTTGAAGGAAGAAGATAATTTTCCCTTAGTCATGTTGAATTGCCTTGGTGTTTCAAGGTAGTATATGTCATTCCTTTCTCTAGCACATCCAATCATTCTCCTAGAACTCGTCTTCTTCTAAAAAAGAACTCTTGTCTTGAAATACACAATAATTATTAAAAAATAACATTGCAACATATATCTTGAGTAAACTTTTGTATAGAGACTAGATTTGTGGATAACTTGGTGCTCATCCTTCTCCTAAAAAAATATTTTTTTTTGGAACATGAAAAACATTACTTTGGATTATTGATGAGTTTATTTTGATACAGTAGTCAAGGATCCATCAACAGTGGCTATTTTTCTTTGCTTAGGCATAGGGTATAGGTCGAGAAAATATTGAAAAAAAGAATCATGTGATAAGTAGCTCCTGAAACCATGATCCAGGAGTAAGGCATTTAATCCAATGGAAGATGAAAGTTCACCTGAATACTACTAATAAATGATCTCAACCTATCAATCCCATCTTGATTGAGACCACTTGGCTGTTGTGATGCTGGCATTGATGCATTTTGCATTCTTGTAGCAATGTGAGCTTGTCCATTATTTCGTTGTTGGCCTCCCTTTTGGCCCCATTCTTGACTCGGTAGCTTCCCATGAAGCTTCCAACATCTTTCACAGATGTGGGTAGACTTTTTGCTGTAGGTACATCATAATCCACCTCAAATTGGGAATTTGTTGGCCATCATTTTCTCCTTCAGATGTGTTAAATTTGATGTGCTAACCAGTTTTCCTAAAAGCTTAAGCTATTAGGAAGATCAACATTATTTAATTTATATTCTTAACACTTCCCCTCACGTGTGAGTTGCTAACAACTTTGGTTTAGCCCAGCCCATCACGTGAATAACAAAGGGAGGAAAATACTTTTTTTTAATAAGAGCTTAACGAGGTTTGACCTTTAACTCTAATATCATGCTAAATTTGATGTGCTAATAAGTTTTCCTAAAAGCTTAAGCTGTTAGGAAGAGCAACATCATTTAATTTATATTCGTAACAAGATGTTCCTTATCCAAGTTTATGGTTGATTTGTTGCTATCACGAGCCACCATAGATGAATTATCAGGAATTTGTGGTAGAGCCACTACAAAACACGGTAGAGCCACTATATTATTTAAGGAACTTCATATTTTCCCATAATTTGTATCCTCACTTGATCAAATTCTGGAATAAGTTCAACTAGAAAATCATAAATCCGATCCTGATCAATAAATTTCTTAAGAGTTGCTGCATCATTTGTGCATTTTTGTATTACACGGTAGTGATCCAACTCCTACCATAAGGACTCAATTGATTTGGATATTCAGTAACTGATATATCCTTGCTACTTTGCAGTCATAGTTTTCACTTTCGCATCATATACTTGAGCTGCATCTCTGGCTTTTGAATAAGTTTGGTGCATTGCATCCCATATATTCTTTGCAGTAGTAAAAAACATGCATGTATCAGTTATTTCTAGAATCATAGAGCTCCACAGCCATGCCATAATCATTGAGTCTTCATGAATAATCTCTCTCTTTCCTTTCAAAATCGTATGCATAAATTGAGACCACTAAGAGACATGAATATTTTGTAATTCTCCAGATTGTTGATGTTGAGTGCGGATTGTCTCTTCTGATTGGATTACCACAGCAGATTCCTTGATCTTTTCTTTTTTTTTTTGAGAAAAGATTCCTTGATCTTTTTTTTTTTGAGGAGAAGATTCCTTGATCTTGGACATCTTGAATGATAATATGTAGATAAACTATCCTTTCAAGAACGCAAAAATTATTGCTGAGTAATGAAGGCCACAAGTTTCGTAGAAATGAAGGCGGAAAACAAGAAACCCAGAAAAGAGCCTAGAGCTCTGATGCCATGTGGAAAATTGTTATTTTTTTCTGTCTATGCAACCACACATACATGGGACTTGAACTTTCAAGCATATTAGGCAAAGATGAAAACGAATCTCATAATTATGGGCCAACCTGCTAGAAATAGGAAATTTACCTATGTGCTCCTATTTCTAATAAATACAATATATTACAGACAAAGAAACTTCCTAAAATAATAAATAAACCTGCATATGATTTCTCACACAAACCAGTATTTATGAAAGCCGGTGCATACATTAAAGCTGGTGCATATGAGGTTAGTTTTTGACATTTCAGATATGCTTCTTCATGAGAAAGGCCAAACTATACATCAGGAGTAAATTGTGCATGTATGCAGCTGTCCCCCTGTTTTCATAAAGTAGATAATGGAGATCTACTAACCTAATCTACTCCTAAATCCTAATTAAGTTAGCCACTTAGAAAATAATCAAAGACATATATTCATTCACCAAACCATGTGTTACAAGATGATTTATATGGGTTCTAAACAACCTATGCAAAATAACTATGAAACCAAATAAAAGTCAAACTAAAATAAAAGGTAATTTAGTTTAAGGAAAATCCTTAATGGACTTCTAACTAAACTATAGAGAGAATTGACTCATAACTCAACTAATAACTAGGCCAAAACGACCCATAATCTTATTTAGGGCGGACTGCTAACTTATCTTGAGATTCCGTGTGCCACTCAAAATCAAAGCTTTTGCATGGCTCGCATGACTCTGCAGGATCCTCACTAGAGCCTACTGAGCAAGATGGGTCCCCAACACGGACATATCTTGCACTCTGTGGCATGGACAGTTCAGTTGTTTTTTGAGTGCATTGTGGCTCAGGAGGTCTGGAAGTGGATACACATTAGTGAGGTCACCCTTTCTGCATTTGTGGCTTTTGGGCATTCTCTTCATGCTCTTAGCGGTCAGTGCAGCCAAATTTGAAGAGCACCACTGACAATCTTTTTGGCAGTCACCTAGGTTATTTCACTCTAGAGTAACTAGTTATTTTTGTGGTGAGCGATGCTATGTCTGAGAACATTGTACATCACATCTCCTTTTGGTGCATGAGTGGGTGTTGGGAAGTACTGACATGTGCATCACATTTCTTTTGATGTCTTGCTCTTAGTGTACACACATGTACATTTTTAAAGCTCTAGTATTAATATATATAGGGATGGACACCAAGGATCGGTATCCATCTCTCAGAAAAAAAAGACCACATCTTCTATCTGCATTAGGAGCTCATAACATCTACATCCTTGTAACAATGTTTGCTTCTAAATAACCAATCAAAGAATCTTACTGTAACATGACTCGACTAAGTTTCAAACATTTTGAATCTACCAGTAGACCAAATTTATTGATCCTGGGCTGTTTGATCAATGCACATGTCCTTAGGACCTCCAACAACAACAACAATTCAATCTCATGCTCCCTTGTGTTTCACAAAGTAAAGTATGATGGTGTTATCATACAATTTATTTTGATTCTTTTCCCTATTTTTTTTCAACCTCAAACTTTGGTTTGAACTTAGCAGTGTCGACTAAGGATCTATATTGTTCATGCGTTTGTGATGTTTTAGCAGGTAGTTGGCTCCGATACTAACAATCATTACTAAAAGCTAGGCATAATTGTGCTTTTGTATTCATTTATACTAGAGATAGCTGTGCCTAACTTTAACTTCTTAGACTGTCTTTAATTATTTGTTATTGTTCCTTGCATCAGGTTAAAGCTACTAGACATTCGAGAGGACAAATTGAGTACTTGTTAGAGTTTTTTGATTATCCTGATGAACGTGAGTAGCATATCTCTTTAGCCTCTTACGAACTAGTTACTTTCTGCTATTGATGATCATCAAAATGCCACCTAGAAAAATTAATATTGTAGTGGTTGGTGATTAGTCTATGGCACAAAAGTGTTTAAAAGGTATATATTTATAAACTGGTTTAAACTGTTCAGTGATGAAGATTTACTAAGTTAACCTACTTTCTTGATTAACTTAGTAAGTACTGACTAGTGAATTAGGCTTAGGAGTAGGTTTTTTTACCTGTTCCTAAGCCAAATTTTTTTTGAAGGGAAATAGGATGACAAACATAAAAGCGGCAATTAAGTTATCCTTTTATGAAGAAATAGACTTAAAGAAAATTTCATTTATCAAACACAACTATCATATAATTCGTGTAGAGTTTCAAAGCCCTTGTTTGTTTCATATAATAAGGCATTCCATAATAATACTACTTTAATAAAAATAAAACAAACTAAAAGCCTTAACTAAAAGGCACATGCTAAAGGCCCATAAGCTAATGTCTGATATTACCAATTGCTGGAGAAATTTTAAGTTAACCTACATCTAACCCGAATTAATTATCTGCTTACAAAGAAATAATTTAAAAGCAAATATTCATTCATCAAACATTTATGTTTCCAAACATCATCGTAGGGTTTAAATAGATTTCCAAAGATCTTGTGTTCCAAATAATAATGAATTTCATAATAGTGAAACGGAGATCGCGAACGCCTAGACCGCCCTGAGAGGTGGGGCGACAGATGGTCTGCCATGAAACAAGATGAATGGCCCGCTGGGCAGTGACACTCCCCTGCCAAAAGAATCTGCTCTGAACTGACTCAAGTCGTCTCCGAACCAGATCTGGCATCCGGAGAACGGACATGAAATAAATCGGCAATGCAGACAAAACGGAGCGGAGCAGAACGAGTCGGCCACCGCGAGAGAGAAGTCTCGAACTCCACCCCTGCAACCTGTGCTCCATCCTCTCAATGACAGGTGTCCAACCATTCGAACCGATATGACGATCAGATAAAGGGAGCCCCAAATAAGTAATCGGAGCGAAGCTCAGTCGCACAGGCATGTGCTTCCTCCTGACCCATACCAAAAGGGATGAAAGACGACTTAGCATGATTAATCTGCAGGCCAGAAACTGCCCCGAAAAGATCCAACATGATGGCTAACCGTCTGGCCTCCTGAGCAGTGCCCTCAATAAAGAATAAAGTGTCGTCTGCATACTGAAGAAGCGGGACTAAACTACCCACAAAACCCCTGAATAGACCGGCCCTGCAGGACGACTGGGTGCACCCGGCCAGCGCGTCAACCGCCAAGTCAAAGAGCATGGGAGCGAGTGGGCAGCCCTGTCGAACTCCTCTTTGAGGCTGGACCCAACTGCTGGCTGATGACCCATTAACGAGGACTGAGAAGGAGGCGGTGGTGATACATTGCTTCATCCAAGCAATCCACCTCATGGGGAAGCCTCTGACTTGTAAGGAGTGCCACAAAAAAGACCACGAGACAGTATCATATGCTTTGGAGAAATCAACCTTCCACAGAAAAGCCCGACAATTAGTCCTCCGCCAGTGAGCAATGATCTCTGAAGCCATGCCATAGCTATCCATGATGGAGCGGTCCTGAATGAAAGCCGACTGTCCTGGGTGAATGATATCTGGCAACACCTCCCGAAAACGATTGGCCAAAACCCTAGCCACCAAGAGATAGATGGCATTGGATATGGCAATCGGTCTGAAGTCCTCTACGCGATCTGCCGAGGCGCGCTTCGGAAGCATAAAGAGATGGAACCGGTTGAGACGCTCAAAACCTCGGTTCCCACTAAAAAACTCCTGGATGACTGCCATAACATCCTCCCGTACTATATCCCAGAACTCCCTGTAGAAAAACACTGGGAAGCCATCAGGGCCTGGGGACGCATCATTATTAAGATCACGCAAAGCATGTGTGACCTCGTCCTCCGATAGAGCCTGCACCAGAAGAGAAATATGGTCGTCAGTAAGGCTGGGGATTCCCCCAGGTGACCACCGCCAGGGGGCTGGAGGCAGTCGCCTAGAGGTCTCCCGAAAATATGCAGAAATAGCATCCTGAATGTGCCTCTGGCCAACGATCTGCTGCCCCTGAATCATCAGCCGGTCAATCTGATTATGTCGGCGGCGGGAGCTCGCATACAGGTGGAAGAATCGTGTGTTAGCATCACCCTCCCGAAGCCAAGTCTGGCGAGAGCGCTGCCTCCAGTGGATCTCCACCTTCAGGTCCTCATAACTAATGGTCGCCTGAGCCTGCCTATGATCAGCGAGCTCCGCCTCTGTGAGATGGCGAGAGTCCTCAATTCGGTCCAGCCTAGAAATCGTCTCAAGCGCCTCCCTCCTCCGCCTCTGTCGATCCTCCCATATGTGCCTCCAGTGATCCTGAAGAAAAGAACGTAACCCAGCCAAGCGGGTGGCGAGAGTCCTGGCCACAGAGCTAGAAGGTGGAATGCTGGGCCACTGATCTGCTACAAGCTGTCGAAAACCATCCTCAAGAAGCCAAGAACGCTCAAAACGGAAACATGACCTCCTAGAGGAGGCCTCCCCGGACCGCCACAGAAGGGGTGTGTGATCTGAGAAAGGTCTGTCCAAAGCCTGAACATCCGCCAACTAGTGTGCCTCAGCCAGCTCCACAGAACCCAGAAAGCGATCAATCCTCGATCGAGCCGATGGGGCTGCCGTGCTCCTCCAGGTGAATCTACAATTCGTTAGTGGAAAGTCCAACAACGAGTGAGCCTCAATGAAATCCCTGAAATCCTCAGCTCCAGCATCCCTCCCACGACGTGCTATGGGGCGATCGTCCATGTCCAAGGTGACATTAAAATCACCCCCGATAAGCCACCGGGCCTCTGGGAGGATCAATCGAACTGCTTGGAGCTCCTCCCAAAGCGTGGTCCGAAAGGAGGCAGAACATGGGCCATAAACGCAAGACAAAAGATAGGAATTGCCATCAGCTCGAGATGTTATGTGCACAGATAATGAGAACCTGTCCACCCAAGAATCCACCATGTCATACAAGTCCCCACGCCATCCAATGATGCAACCCCCAGAGCGACCAATAGAGTTCAAAGCAACATGCTCGGAGAGGCGTGAGCCCCCAATCTCAACCCACACAGTAGAGCTACATTCCTGAAGCTTGGTTTCTTGAAATAGGACCACATCAGCACCCCACAATTGTAGATAACGGCCAAGAGTACGGCGTCTGCTGGGTTCGCCGAGGCCCCGCACGTTCCATGTCACTACCTTCATAAGGAAACAGTCCCTTCCTCTGACCCAGCCACTAGTGTGGCGATTACCTCCTGTGATCTGGTATGGCCTGAGTGCACGGATCCCTTCCGCTTAGGACAGATCCGTGAGATGGTAAGCAGACGATGAAGTGGTCGTCGCACGGATAATCTCATGGCCGAGTCCATGCGCGGTTTGAAACGACGACGGATGGCACGGAAACCAGCCCTGTCCGCCACCTCCTGAACCTCCTCTGTTCTCCCTGCTGGCAGACTCGTGACCTCCTGATTCAGTCCCATATCTCCAGTTTCCGGCAGCCCCCCAGGAGCCGCACGAGTCTGAACAGTGCCAGATGATGACACTGGGGTGGGGTGTCGACGTTGGCGGCGGCGGTAGACTCGGGTGGAGCTGATGTCGCGGCCTTCCTCTGTTCCGGGCAAGGGGGAGTCCAGGTGTTGGTTGTGGTGGTCCGCTGATGGTGGTGGGTGATAGGTCTGGTTGGGGGTGTGGATGGGTGGCGGCAAGGGTGTTGGTATGGGCGGCTGGGCAGGGCGTGAAATGGCCTTGAATGGAATCATAGCTTGTTTCGATTGATGAGGTGGCACAGGAGGTGTGGCGGAGGTGGAGGTGATAGGGCGAGCGTTACGTCGTCGGAGGAGCAGCAGTGGGCCGCCGGAGCTGGTAGGGGTGGCGGCGCCGGAGATAGGTGGAAGAGTCTGGTCCGCAGGCTTTCGCGCACAGATCGGACGCGTGCCACGGGCAGGCTCAGACAGGGCTCGGGAGCAGGCTGAGTCTGATTGGAGATGGAGGTTTGGGTCAAGTGATTGGTGGGGTTCAACACTCGGGTTCGGCTGAGCAGGGTAGGTCGGGCAAGGATGTGGGTCACGTGACAGAGGGGGCTGGTCAGGGATTTGAAATTGGGTACGGCTGTCACGTGTGCGGCTCACGTGTTGCGACAGGCCGCCAGGTTGTCCAGTGGTCATCCGTCCAGCAGAGTGCTGGGGTGCCGTGGTCCGGCCGGCGACGACCTCCGCCCAAGAGGCGGCGCCCGCAGAGGGTCGCAGGGTGAGGGCGAAGGTGCTTGCTCCCACACATAGGTTCAGCGAGGACGGGAGGCAGCAGCCGGGGCGGAGCTCGACCTCGACGGAAGTAATGGAGAGGTCAGGCGAGCCCACCGTCGGAATGGCGATGGCGATGGGGTTCCCGACATGCCGCGCGACTGCCATAGCAATCTCAGCCCTTTGAAGATGAAGTGGCAGGCCCAAGATGTCAATGGATCGGTGGATCCCCGGCGGTGCCAATACCGCACCGTCATCGAGCTTCCAACGCCGCCAAATGATCTTGGTGAGCGGCGGCAGTGCCGTCGGTGTCGCCAGCAGCGCATCCCGTTGCTGATTGGAGCCCGGAACAACAAGCCACATCGTCGAGGACACACGACTTATGTGAAATGGCGGTGAGGTTCCAACAGCGGCTAAGATTGCAGAGCGCAGGATCGTCATCTCCGGCGGAGTACCACTGGTCTCCCCAATAAGGCAGTCTCTAAGAAAGTCGACCCCTCGTTGGATCTCTGGTGACCAAGGCAGGATGAGGGTGGAGGTCGTCGGAGCCGCCAAGGCGGCGGAACTGTTCATAGTTGCAGTGGGTGGCCGTTGCGGAACCAGAGGGCAGGCTGATTTCCGGTGACCTGCCGCCTTGCATCGCAAACAACGGAGCGGACCGGAGCATTCGCGTGCTAGGTGGCCGACATCTAGGCATCTGAAGCATTGGATTGTCGGCCTGTTCTGGGCGCGGTTGCCGCCGGGTCGCGAGATGGTGGTCCATCCGTCGGCCGAGTGAAACAGAGGACCATGGCGCATCTCGCAAGGGGCGAGAGATGAAGCGGCGTCAGGGTTGGTGGCGCCACCGGCGGGGGCCGCCGGAGACGGGGGTGGCGCCGCTGGCAGGGGGTTGCCGGTGACGATAACGCCTACTGTTGGACAGGAGTCGGAGTTCGCTTTAACCTTCGCCGGCAGGGGGTTATTAACCTTCAAATCCACCAACGTTCGTAAGTGTAGCTTCGTCGATCAATGCTTTGCTTGCTCAAACTCTTACTGTGACAACCAATTCCTATCCATAATATAAATGCTTGCAGGAGCTAGATTTGGACGAGGAGCTAGTTAGGGTTTGATGTAGGCACGATCGGCGGCGGGCGGCGGGCGATCGCGGGGGCGGGCGACGCCGGAGGTCGTCAGGCGAGGGTTCAGGGGAGGATGTCGAGTGCGCCGTCAGGCGATGCCGTAGATTGCCGGCGATCGACGGGCAATGCCGTCAAGCGAGGGCGAGCATGGTGAGGGTAGAGGAGAGAAGAGAGGAGGGGTGCTGTAAAGTTGGGGTTTCGTCTTCACAATATTAGGAGCGAGCAAACTTGAGTTGCTTTTTGAGGGAAAGTTCATTTTGTTATGGGATATACATTTCTAACGTGATAACTTCCCATAACATCCATCATTGTAGTCAACAAGGTCAGCAATTAAAATGTGGCATAAGTCACTCTGATCAATTAAAACTACTATGGTGATCATTCTACCCCCAAAGAAAAAAAAATTTACAACCAATTATTAAGATGTATCTTTAGCTTGTGAAAAATGTGTTAATGGGATTTCTGTTTGCCTTAGGGCATCAATGTGGTTTTACCTGCATAGCAGATGAAATTCTGTTATTTTGCAAACTTAGATGCTGGATAAGTCGTCATTGACAAAAAAATATTGGATTTTTTCAGCCGGGTGAAAAAAAATGAAATATTAAAAAATTAACCCTTCTCAATCAAACTCTAAAGTTTCACTTTTCGAATTTCTTACGGATCTAATTTGTTTCATCCATAATAAGTGCATTATTTTTATTTAAATTTCTTTTTTTCTTCAAATTCGTGTGCTTTCAATTTAAAATATGTTTGAGAGATGAAGTAAATTGAATTCTATCTTCCCCGTTCCTCTTTGATTATTCATTTTAATTGTTCAATTCAAAGTTAAACTCAATCATCAATATATTGTTATCAATATAGAAAACATAATAATATCACTACTTATTAATTTAATATCTTATATTAATTTATTCTTATCCGGTTTGATCGTTTGGTTTAACCAGTTTGATCGGTCTGAACCTGTTGACTAATCCGGGTCGATGGCCGGGTGGGGTCTTATAACATTGGTTTGAATACCTATTTGGGTGTGCTCGACCTTGTATTCTTTGATCTTGATGTGCTTGGTGCTCCCAAATTTCCAGGATGCATGAGGACTGCATCATGTTCAAACAGACCATTGCAGAGCTTTGAAGTTTTTCTTGAGCATCGTCATCTCCATTGCAGATGACTTCGATAGGTGATAAAACTGGTTGACAGACGTAGGCACATATTGTTGCTCTACTTCCAAACCTGGCCACTTTTTTGCTGCTGCCAGTTGAGAAAACCCTAGCCACTTCCAGCAAGTTCCTCTGTCTCTGATGGATTGAGGCTGTGGGACTTTTAGCCGACTGCGCAAGTACGTAGGTTAGGTGGCCTACTGGGCTTATATTATCATTATTTTTTAATCTAAAACTAATTTGATCTAAAAGATTGAGCTTCACTTGACTTCGCTCATTTGGATTTTAGATTGCCCGATGACTCAATTTTTTAAATATTCACATTTATTTTCTCTAATGTTTCTTCTTTTTCTTATTTTATTAGCTATGATATTTAATTTATAAAATCTTGTTTATATATGCATTAAATGTACCTAAATTTTTATAGTAACATGCTTGTACCCTTTAGTTTTTTCAGAAACTAGTGCTCCATCATATCCACAATCAATAATGATATCATACCAATGCAACGTAGCATCTGATCTTTTAGCTCTTATTTAATATATTTTGTGATCCCTGGTTTCATTCCTTGACTTTAACCTTATGGCAGGGGTTCACTGGACTCGAATTTATCAAAGCTCCCCATTTCAATCTCGTAAAACACATGGACAAATCAGGAAGGAGCTAATGATTCGACCTTCATTTCCTCCCTTCTATAAGAAAAGTCAACTACCTGAACCTTTTCCAATTAATAAGTTGGTATCAGTTGTTCAGGACTCCTGGAAAGTTGGTGATTTAGTTGACTGGTGGTATGAAGGTTGTTACTGGTCTGGAAAGATAACCAGATTACTTGGGGATGCTAGTGTAGAGGTATTATTTAATCTAGATTATCTTCTTGATGTTTTTCCACTTTTTATATCATCTCCAATTTATATTCTCTTGTCGAGTTTTGTTAATATTTGATGAACACCCTTTGTGTTAACTTTTCTCTTTTTGTCACCAAAAAGAGTAACACCATTCCATGGGAAACATAAAGCTTATTATCATTATGGCAAGAAACAGGCAAGAAATACATTGCAAAAAAGGGCTATACTTATAGCATTCTTTTTTTAATACTATATCAGTCAAATCTTGTTGGGATTCTATATACTAGGTTTTATCTTGGAAAAAGTGTTGATTTTCAACGAGTTAGAGTTTTGGACTCTTAAATTGATGTGCTGACCAATTTTCTTATAAACATATTAAGAAGAGCAACATATTTTATATTCTTAACACTCCTCTTCTCGTGTGGGCAACTAAAAAAGGAAATATATATTTTTTTAATGAGAGCTTGACGATGACCTCTAATACCGTGCTAAATTGATGTGCTGACCAATTTTCCTAAAAGCTTAAGCTGATAGGAAGAGCAACATCATTTTATATTCTTAACATGGACCATGTCTGCTACTATTTCTTTATACGAAGAAAATATCTGTGGACCATCTGACCAGGTCGCCGACAACCCCTGCCCGCGGCACTGCCATCCGTCTCTGGTGAATCCCGCCGGAGGCGCCACCTCCAAAATGATCATCACCCACATTCCCATGTGTCTCACACGCAAACCAACCAGCGACGGCTGGACAGCCATCATCTGGCCGCCGCCGTCAAAATCGCGCTGCGCTTCAGATGTCTGGAACAGGGTCACGTAGAACGACAATGTTTGGCCCTGAAAGAGATGCTTTCGGTGTGGAGAACAGGGGCATCAGTGGGCATCCTGCCATCTTGCTCCCAGGTCGGTTCCAAGACTCAGGCCGGCAACTGTCTCACGTGCGAAGGAGGGGTCATCGCCCACACCAAGGACAATGGATGTCCCCTGGTCGCCGGAAATGCAGAGGGACGTCGTGTTTCTAAGCAACTACGTGGTTGGCGACGCCTCCGGCTGATGTAGGAGAAATAAGATAATATTTTAGTAGTTATTGTTGTTATATTTATCTTTTTAGATTAGTTAGAATCTATTAGTTATATTGTTATCTTTTAAATTAGTTTAGATTTGATTGTAAAATGCCTATAAATAGGCATGAACTCTTTTATTATGAGAGTTCAATTATTATCCAATTATTCATTAAACTTGTGTGGTTTTGTTTCTCGGTGGATTCCGAGCCTCGGTGGATTCCGAATTTATCAAGCTATTGATGGTGCTTTGAACTGTCAACCTCTTTCGGGATTCATCCGAAAGTTGTAATTTCCTCCACTTTGCGATCCCTCGCTGCGTCACTGGCACTCCCCTGGAACTAGCAGCACTTCGCACGGCGATCATCTCTGTGGTCGGCGCGACACCCCCCTTTCATCTGAGCCATCTCTCGTCATCGTCCTGGTTCCTCATCATGGGCTCGGAGCATCAACCCCAGTCGCTACTATCCACCCCCACTGTGCTACAGTTCATCGGATTCGTCTGCTGGCATCCATGGACAACAGACATCTGCGCGCTGACGGCACCCAGAGCGCCAGCATGTAACATCGAAATGGTGGGCCTGCTGCTTCACTTGCTCCGACCGGAGATTGTGATGCTGGTGGGGTAAAGACCTGGCAATCCTATTGCCGTCCATCTCCTCATGATCGGATTGCCGGATATGTCGGTTTCTGGGGGGGGTGGAGTTGCGGCCTGATTGTTACCTTCTTCTGTCACTGTTACTGAGGGGCGGCGCCAACCTCTAAGCCCTCTGGCTGCTGCCGCTTGGAATCGACGGCGCCCTGGGCGGACATTGCTGCAGGCAAGACGTCGCCGTCTTGCCGGTCAGCAGCGGCTGCAACGGCCATTGAGCAGGGCATGTGCATCCGGGACACGTGATGACACATCACCCCCTCTACAAATTCAAATGTCGCCCCATATAAACATGCAGCCTGATCGACCACCAAACCGGCACCACACCCCTCCCTCAACATTAACTCCACCGAACCTGAACACACACCTAACAGTAACACCAGTAGCAACCCAACCACAAAACCTCGCCCGCACCCATTCCCAGCCTGACCCCAACCTCGGCTGAATCCGAACTCGACCCAAACTCACCCTCTCTGCACCGGTTTTACCCTGCTACAGTAACCTGAACTCTGTTGAGCGCCCGCCTTTCTTCTCCTACTTTGGCGAATCACCGGTGGTCAACTGGTGACTTCGCACCTCTACTTCTGCCGCCTCTAGCTTGCCCTCGCCGCTACCTCCACTGGAACACCTCCACCACTCCAACCACTCCAACCCCTCGTCCCACCTCATCCCCCTCTCCCAGCCTGTCAACCCTGTTCGCCAGCCGTCAGCCCAGTGAGGCACAGCAGAGTCTGGCATTCCCCTGGTCACTGCTAATGGCCATTGCAAACCGGTGCCAACACCCTCATTTGCTGTTATCAGCATCGACGTACCGCGCCCGACAAATCCACTCCGCCATCCTCGCAGCCAGCTGGCACTACTCAGATGCCTACCACCCTGCTGTGCCGGGAACCAGCTTCCTCCTATCCACCAACGGAGGTCGCTGGGGAGGCAGTGCAGCATAACAAAGCTCCTGACCTCCTCGCGAGCTGTCCGGAGAGGGAGGTCGGACTTGTGGCAACAACGGCGGGATTTCATCACAGAGGCAGACAGTCTCGGGCACGAGCAGAGACCACTTGGCGGCTCACGACGCGCCTCCTGGCTCATTTGCGTAATGGGTCAAGGTGGAAGGCAGTGGGGAGCAAAGGCTCCTGCACCCAGGGGAGCGACTCAGTTTCATCATGAAGGTTCTTACCTGGAATGTGCGCGGCCTCGGCGATGGGGGAAGGCGCTGAACACTTGGCCAATATATTAGAGATTGGGAGGAGGATGTGGTTCTCTTTCAGGAGACCAAACTGGTAGACTACAGTTCGACGATTTGGGGTCAGATTAGAGGTTCTCATGTATCCGAGAACCTCTCCCTCGGTGCGGTGGGCCACTCGGCGGGCTACATCATCAGTTGGCGGACAGACTTGTTCACCTTGGAATTCTTGGCTAGCACACTTTTCGATGATGGTTTTTGTGCAAGCGAAGGAACTCATTGACTTCATTGACATTGGGGCCTCCGACTCATCTTAATACCCATTATGAAGATACTCAAGTTTCTCCTTGAATCCATGAAGCTTAAGGTGGTGAACTCGCAAGCGAAACCTACTACTAGCATTACCTAGGGCATGTAAATTTTCCTTGGACAACCATGATCTCATGGTGGTGTAGGATCAAAAAGCACCAGGAGGGGGGGGGGGGTGAATTGGTGTATAAAAAATTTCTTCAAAAAATCCACTTTCGGATAAAACCAATAAAAATGATCACAAGCAAATAAATATAATGCGTCAAGGAAGAATAAAGAACAAACGCAAGGAGACACAATATGATGATGAGGTTCGGCCTCAACTCTTTGGCCTACGTCCCCGCTCCGACTTCTCGACCTCGAGACCGTCGGAGATTCACTATTTTCTCTTTTCTTGTAGGGAGAGAACAACCCTCTTTATACAATCAAGCCTTCTTCTCCGCTCAAGAGGCAAGGTACACCTCTTATACAAGGAGCTCTCAATCTTACTGGATTCAGAAGGTAAACGTTCTCTCTAACTCTTTTCTTTTACAAAATCTTTTTCACACTCAAGGCTAAGAAAAGAAAAGGGAAGAAATTTGCAATTCTATGCTAGAAAACTTGAGAGGAGCTCTGGGATGTTCTTGCTTGCTTGGATATTTTTTCTTCAGGCTTTGGCACTCCTTTTATAGGCTCTAGAGGTGAGAATTCGTTCAAAAAGTCTCCCACAATTTTCTCCTAAAAAATGCTAGTCGTTATTGTTCATTTGACTAAGAGGCCGGTCGACCGCTGGAATGGGCCGGTCGACCGGTCTGTGCGACCGTTGTGTCATTTTCAATGTTTTGATGCTTGTCCAGTCGATCGGTAATGTCTCGACGTCGACCGTTCATATCAGACCGGTCTATCGACCGGTATAGTCTCGACGTCGACCGGTATATTCTTGACTTTTCTTCTGCTGAATATCAATCGACCGGTGCCATGGCCGGTCGACACATCTGTCGTGCTGAAAAAAAAATTTCTTCCAACTTAAATTTGGCAATTTCTTCGGCGAATCTGTTCATATCAATTCTACACCTGCATTATCACCACTTGAGCATAGATTAGTAACTTTTATGTCCATTTTAATTTGTTATCATCAAAACATAGGATTCGACAATCTCCCCCTTTTTGATGATGGAAAATTAATTGGACGATAAGGAGAAAGAGAAAGAAAGAAAATGAAATGTAATTTTAGATAAAAAGTAATGAACAAGCTCCCCCTACATTTATGCATCTTTCACTTTTTCTCTCCCTAAATAGTTGGCATTTATATAACTTGGGATAATATGAACATATGGCTAGAAAGAAAAGAAGAAAATAGATATGAAATAAAAAAGTGAAATCAAAGGGCATTTCATTATGAAGAAAAAGTCACCACATTACATTCATAGTTAATAATACATCATGTGTTCATGCACTAACAAATGTGACTCCAGTCACTACAAAATGGTGCACAACACAAATGAAAACATAACACCATAAGACACATAACATACACAACACCATAAGACACATAACATCATAGTAGCATAATATCGTCCTAAACTTCTCCCCCTTTTGACATCATCAAAGAGGGAAACAACCTAGCTACTCCTCATCGGGACTATCATCCTCACGAGCTACAGGCGGAATAAATCCCTGCGATGCATAGTGGGCCTGTAGTGAACCAACAAGGTAACGAGAGTCACGCTCCATCCGTCGAACACGACGATCTATCTAGGTCACACGATGGTATGGTAGCCACTTGTTGTGTAAGAGCCGTGAAGTAAAAAATGTCATAGAAATCTGAGGTAGTGTGCTGGGAAGGTTCAACATGCTCAACGGGTGCCGATGGTTGCGGGAAGTTGGGGGCCAGCCTCCGGTGCATCCTGAGTGTCCATCGGTGCTGGCTCGCCATTTGTGGATCATCTCTATCGTCAGAATTGAGCGATGCTTGCTCATCAAACCTAAGACCTTTTCGGTGTAAAGTCCCGGAACCAATGACGTCAGTGGGATGTCGACACCAAAATGGAGTAAAATCTTAGTGATCCAGGCACCAAAATATAAATGGTACCGACCACGAGAAGCAAATTAGTTCTTCTGAAAGATATAATCCATGTGATAGAAGACATAATGGCCAAAATGAAGGAATGAGGCATCACGGATGCAGAAACTGAAGAAAGAAGAGATCAAAGTGAATGACTTCAGTATAGTGCTCGGCTCGAGGAGTGATCATGCAGCTAAGGAGGTGATGTGCCATTTTCATGAGTGGATGAAGATGTCGATAGGCCGTTTTGACGGTATATTGGATGTCTTGTCCAGCAAAAATGGTACGAATGCCATCCGAGATTGGAAGATAATCGGAAGGCCAACCATGAGTGAAAATGAATAAAGACCAGGCAATGGGCACGCAACGCCAAAGATGCGGCAAAGATGGTCTGGATCAAATCGAATGGGTATGCCAAGGACATAGGTGATGATGGCCTCTCGAGTGATTGTCATGTTCGCATGAAAATGACGAACAAGGCGAGGATACCCACGCTCTGTGAGAGAGAGGTGGCAGCCAACCAATGGTTGCGAACATCTCCTGAACATCTGGAATGTTCAGAGCGTCCCAATCAACGGTATAGGCACGTCGGACTTCGCGAGAGGCGTACAAGGCTTCGAAATTAATTGAGATGTCCCTAGTGACAAAAAGATGGCTATCAAACTCAGTGGGCTCGGGGGAAGATGGTTGACGAGTACGTCCACGGGATCGTCTCGTCTCTGACCTCGTCCACGTCGAACGAGCTCGGGTTCGGGTTCTGGTTCAGGTTCACGTGGAAGGATATGAATGGTACCACCGGAGCCAGGGAAGCGACGACGCTGAAAGACCATCCGACGTGAATATTCGTCGTCGGCCATGGATTCAACAATGGTGGTCGGAAGTGAACGGAAGGTCGGAACTCAGGCTGATTGTCAGTGACTTGGTTGATTGGGAGGAAGATAGAGATAGAGGTGGTGATGCAGTGAAGAGATAAGTATAGGTGAATTAAGGAAGAAGTGTGCCGGAGAGGAGAGAGAGGTTGGCCGAGAATAGGACTAGGGCGGCCGGTGTTCGTGACGAAGAGGGGCGGATGTCCGGAAAGAGCAGAAGGTTACCGGAGGTGATGGAGATGAGAGAGAGAGAGAGGGAGAGAGAGAGAGATGGAGGTCGAGGCGGCTGGTCAGCGGCGGCGGACGACGGGTCGTCGGAGTTTGATGGAGATGAGAGATAGAAAGGGAAACCGACGAGAGAGGCGGCCGGTGGAGAGTGTGTTGCCGGAGATGAGTGACAACGATGAGAGAGGAGAGATAGAGAGAGCGAGAGTCCGGAGGAGAGAGAGAGAGGCCGGAGGAGATGGACGGTGAGAGAGAGGAGGGACAGCCCGCCGGAGGTGGCGGTCGAGTGCTGAAGTCGAAGGAGAGAGGGGGCGGCCGGTCGTTGGAGTGGCCGGCGGTCGTAGGGTTCGCCGGAGGGGAAAGGTTGGTCGGCTGGCCTGAGTTTGGTCGTCGGTCGTCGAAGGAAGAGCAGCGGTCGCGTGGAAAGGGGGATTTGGTCGACCGATTTGAGCGGTCGATTTCTTATATTGCGCGATTTTGGCATATACCGGTTGACCGATCCTGCCCAGCGGTCGATCGGACAAATCTTTTCCAAATAAATCACCATCGGTCGATCTATGTCAACCGGACGTATTCATATACCGGTCGACTGATCGTTGTAAGCTCAATTGCTAATTTCACATCAATCGACCAGTCCTTCCATTCGGTCGACCGATCGCATTTTTTTCAAAATTTAAGCCATTAAAAGATAAAAGAAAACATAAAAATCATATTCCAGAGATATCATACAAATGTAAGTGTTGTGCAACACTTTTAATGTTCAATTCATGTCAAAAGTGATATTGCATAACCAAGTCACTTTTACTTTGAATTAATATGCAATCAAGAGTTAATCATTCCTAATTCTCTTCTAAGCATGCAGAACCATTCTTCACTCAAGGGTTTTGTAAATATGTCTGCAAGTTGAACTTCGGTGGACTAAGGGTCACTTGTTCTCTAATGAAATAATATCGTAAGTCAATGTGTTTAGTCCTAGAGTGTTGAATTGGATTTTTGGTCATTTCTGTAGCACTTGTGTTATCGCACTTCATGGGTACATTTGAACAATTTACACCATAATCAAGCAATTGTTGTTTTACCCATAATATTTGTGCACAACAACTACCGACGGCTATATATTCAGCCTCAGCGGTAGAAAGTGCGATGGAGTTTTGTTTCTTGCTAGCCCATGAAATGAGAGAACTACAAAAAAAACAACACATTCCACTAGTGCTTTTTCTATCAACTTTACACCCGGCAAAATCCGCATCGGTATAGGCATGCAATTCAAATGGGGAATTTCTATTATACCAAATGCCTAATTCACTTGTATGCTTTAAATAGCGCATTATTCTTTTTACGGCGATTAAGTGCGATTCTTTTGGGGCGGATTGAAACCTAGCACACAAATACACACTAAACATTATATCGGGCCTAGATGTCGTCAAATAGAGCAAACTACCAATCATACCTCTGTACCTTTTTTGATGGACTTGCCTTTTTCATCTTTATTCAATTTTGTAGTAGTGCTCATAGGAGTTGTGCTCGGCTTACATTCGTTCATCCCGAATCTTTTGAGTAGCTCCCTTGTATATTTTTCTTGATTGAGAAAAATGCCTTCCTTGGATTGTTTTACTTGTAGGCCTAGAAAGAGGGTGAGCTCTCCTACAAGACTCATTTCAAATTCTTGTTGCATAAGAGTTTCAAATTCTTTGCATAGGCATTCATTAGTAGCACCATAAACGATATCATCAACATAAATGTGAACTATTAAAATATCATTTTTAAAATGTTTTAAAAACAATGTGGTGTCAACTTTCCCTTTTTGAAAACAATTTTCAATTAAAAACGAACTCAATCTTTCATACCAAGCTCAAGGGGCTTGTTTCAATCCATAAAGATTTTTTGAGAGTTTAAAAACATGGTGAGGAAAATCTGGATTTTCAAAACTTTGAGGTTGTTCAACATAAACTTCCTCATTTATAAAACCATTCAAGAAAGCCGATTTAACATCCATTTAAAAAAGTTTAAAACCTTTATTGCATTCAAAAGCCAAAAGCATTCGAATTGCCTCAAGTCTAGCAACGAGAGCAAAAGTTTCATCAAAATCAATCCCTTCAATTTGTGAGTAACCCTTGGCCACTAATCTAGACTTGTTCCTCACAATGACACCATTTTCATCTAACTTATTTCGAAAGACCCATTTGGTTCCAATGATAGGATGGTCCTTGGGTCTTTTCACAAGTTTCCACACTTGATTTCTTTCAAAATTATTTAATTCCTCATGCATTGCATTTATCCAATTTGGATCTTCAAGTGCTTCATCTATATTGTTAGGCTCAAAATTTGCAAGAAAAGCGGAAAAAGCACATAGATTCTTTAAAGAATTTCTAATTTTTATACCTTCATTTATATTACCTATAACTTATCAAGTGGATGTGATGAGGCATGTCTCCAATTTTTTGGGATGATTTGATTCTCCTCTTTTTGAGGTTCTTCCATTTCTTCCACTTTTGGGGTGTCAGTTTTTGCTTCCTCTATGCCCACAACTTCAAGTTGTCTTTATACTTCAACTATTTCTTCATCGTCATCATATACTTTCTTGCTCAAAAATCGTTAGTTTGAATTTAACATTAATAGATTCTTCAACAACTAATGTTCTTTTGTTATACACTATAAGTTTTACTTATACTAGAATAACCTAGAAAAATACTATCATCACATTTATCATCAAATTTGTCTAGTTTATCTTTAACATTTAAAATATAGCATTTACATCCAAAAATTTTGAAATAAGAGATATTTGGTTTCTTACAAAATAATACTTCAAAATAAATTTTCTTCTCAAGAGGTCTAAGTAGGATCTTATTGAGAACATAGCATGTGTTTACGGCTTCCGCCCAAAAATATTTTGGTAACTTGCTTTCATTTAAAATTGTTCTAGCCATTTCTTGTATAGTCCTATTTTTTCTTTCTACCACTCCATTTTGTTGAGGTGTTTTAGGAGTGGAAAAATTATAAGTGAATCCATTTTCTTCGCAAAATAACTCAAATTTATGATTTTCAAATTCTCCTCCATGATTACTTCTAATTTTTGAAATTTTTTGTTCAAATTCGTTTTGAATTCTTTTTGCAAATTTAGAAAACATGTTTAGCGTTTCATCTTTACTTGCGAGAAAAATAGTCCAGGTGAAACGAGAGAAATCATCAACAATCACAAATATATATCTTTTTCCTCCTAAACTTGTCACATCAATAGGTCCAAACAAGTCAAGATGTAAAAGTTCCAAGGCCATATGTGTACTAATAACTCCTTTTAATTTAAAAGAACTTTTGGTTTGTTTACCTTTTAGACATGAATCACAAACATTGTTTTTCTCAAATTTGATCTTAGGCAAGGCTCTAACCAATTCATGATTTGAAAGTTTATTTAGCAATTTATAATTTGCATGTCCTAAACATCTATGCCACAAATTTATGTCATCATGCATGATACTAAGACATTTTTCATTTTTCAAGTTATCAAAATCAATTTTGTATACATTATTGTACCTAAAGCCCATGTGTAAAACTTTGTTGTTTTCATCTAGTATCAAACATTTGTCCTTTTCAAATTTTACTAAATAATTTTTATCGCATAGTTGATTTATGCTAATTAGATTATGTTTTAAATTTTCAACAAGCCAAACATTTTCTAAATACACTATCATTCTTACCAATATTACCTATACCAATTACTCTTCTTTTGTTATTGTCTCCAAAGGTGACTTTTCCTCCATTTTTCTTTTCCAAAATGATGAAATTTGAGGCATCGCCGGTCATATGTCTTGAGCATCCACTATCCAAATACCATTTACCTTCATTGTACTTAGAAGTTTCTTACAAGAAAGAAATTAGGAGTTTCATCTTCTTGGTACCCAAACTTGATTGGGTCCATCTTGGTTAGTCATGGTCCTTTTCGGAATCCAAATTTTCTTCATCCCTTTACTTATTCCTTTCCTAATTCTGCAATCATAAGAATAATGCCCTTCATATCCACAATGAAAACAAATGATATGTGATCTTATGTAATCATGCGATGCTTTAATAAATAAAATTTTTTTGTCATTCTTCTTTTCAAAAGAAGTGAAACCAAGTTCATTTTTGTTTGAAGATATTCTAGATCCACTAAGCATGGTATCTAACATTTTACTTCCATTTGAAAAATTTTCAAATTCAACTTTCAACTTATTAATCTCTTTGTTCAAGCATGCACTTTCTACATTTTGTTTTTCACATAATGATTTTAATGCACTATTTTTCATTTTCAATTCTTCAATTGAGAATTCCAAGCTAGAGTTTTCTTCATTCAATATATAACATTTTTCACAAGCTTTAACATTCTTATTTTTCTTTTGCAAATTTTCAAGCTCTATTTTTATCTCATCGTATTTCTTTTTTAGGCATCCATATTTATTAATTAGAACTCTAAACTCCTTATGCACATTGAAGGATTCACTATTACTAGAGTTAGAAGAGTTAGATGATACCTCATGGCTATTAGCCATTAGACATATGCAGGCTTCTTCGTCATCACTAGAGGAGGTGTTGGAGTCATTCTCTTCATCTTCGTTTTCATCCTAAGTGGCTTGAAGAGCTTTTTTCTTCCTTCTTGAGCTTTCTCCATCTTTCTCCTTTTTGACTAAATTTGGACATTCATTTTTGTAATGTCCAATCTTTTTGCATTCAAAGCAAGTTATTTGACTTTTGCTTAATGATGATTTTTTTTTTGGAGAAGCCTTTCTTCTTCTTTTGCTTAGCAAACCTGAGATATTTGTCAAGCTTCTTTGCATATAGGGAAAGCTTCTTTTCATCAAGATCATCGTATCTTCCTCATCTTTGTTTGTCTTCAATACAAGTGTTTTCCTTTTTGGAGTATTTGCTTCTTCCATCCTCCTCGATCCCGATCTCATAGGTTAAGAGTGAACCTATAAGATCATCAAAATCTAACTTGTTTAAGTCCTTTTCTTCAATTACCGTCCTCTTTGTATGCCATTTGGAGGAGAGAGACCTGAGAAACTTTTTCACTTTTTGAGGATTAGTCCTTGACTCGCCCAAAGAGGCTAAGCCATTTATAATATCATTAAAGCGAACGACCATCTCATTTATAGATTCATTTTCAAGCATTTTGAAAGAGTCATTGATGATTTAAAATATTTAATCTAGACTCCTTAACTTTATCCGTTCCTTCATGAGTAATAATGAGTTTTTTCCAAATTTCATTAGCACTTTTACAACTAGAAATCCGATTAAACTCCGTTGGATCCAAAGCACAATAAAAAATGTTTTTAGCTTTCCAATCTAATTTTACTAAAAGTCTTTCCCCTTCGGTATATTCTGAAGGCTTTTTCTTATTTAAATCAAAACCATTTTGAATAATATCCCACATATCAATATCAATAGAACAAACATAGGTTTGCATCCTAATTTTTCAATATGCAAAATTTGAGGCATTAAAGAGTGGATGACGATTAATAGATTGTCCTTCGGAAAAATTAAAACCACTTGATGCCATAGCTCTAAAGATGTTTTAAATCTTAAAACTAGAGCAATCCGCTCTGATACCAATTGTAGGATAAAAAAGCACCAAGAGGGGTGGGGGTTGAATTGGTGTAGAAAAAATTTCTCCAAAAAATTCACTTTCGGAGAACACCAATAAAAACGATCACAAGAAAATAAATATAATGCGTAAATGAAGAATAAAGAACAAACGTAAGGAGACACAATATGATGACGAGGTTCGGCCTCAACTCTTTGGCCTACGACTTTTCGACCTCGAGACCGTCGGAGATTCACTATCTTTTTCTTTTCTTGTAGGGAGAGAACAACCCTCTTTATACAATCAAGCATTTTTCTCCACTCAAAAGGCAATGCACACCTCTTCAATTTTACTGGATTCAGAAAGTAAATGTTCCCTCTAACTCTTTTCTTTTACAAAATCTTTCTCACACTCAAGGCTAAGAAAAGAAAAGGGAAGAAATTTGCAATTCTATGCTAAAAAACTTGAGAAGAGCTCTAGGATGTTCTTGCTTGCTTGGATACTTTTTCTTCAGGCTTTGGCACTCCTTTTATAGGCTCCTAGATGTGAGAATTTGTTCAAGAAGTCTCCCACAATTTTCTCCTAAAAAATGCTAGCCGTTACTGTTCATTTGACTGAGAGGCCGGTCGACCGCTGGGATGGGCCGGTCGACCGGTCTATGTGACCGTTGTGTCATTTTCAGTGTTTTGATGCTTGTCCGGTCGACCGGTCCATCGACCGATACATCGACCGGTAATGTCTCGACGTTGATCGGTTCATATCACTAGTCTATCGACAGGTATAGTCTCGACGTCGACCGGTATATTCTTGACTTTTCTTCTGTTGAATATCAATCGACCGACCGGTCGTGCTGAAAAAAAATTTCTTCCAACTTAAATTTGGCGATTTCTTCGGCGAATCTACACCTGCATTATCACCACTTGAGCATAGATTAATAATTTTTATGTCCATTTTAATTTGTTATCATCAAAACATAGGATTCAATAGGTGGGACTCTAACTTTAAGTTATCAACAAGCTCATTGGTGATCTACAATTCAAAGAATTCACACTTCATCCCCATATGTGTAAGAGTGAGGTTGATGTCCTGTCTTGGATATCATGGTGGATCCATGTACTTGGCTATGCAAGCATTTCCCCCTCCTCCAGAAGTTTCCTTTTACTCAAAGGGCTGCCAAGAGCAATGTGAGCCTAGGACCGAAGCAAGGTGTCCCTACGCCTCCTACTATGGCTTCATCGACAAAAGAATTGATCTAGTCGCAGCCACACTTATTGCCACAACATGTGCCAAAAATGATCGTCAAAGCAATTAACAACTGTAATTCTCAACTATAAGAGTTGAAAAATGGAAAAAGGTCAATCATTTTCAGATACAATTAATCGATATTAAGCTGATTCAAGTTTCTTGAGTGTGTTGTGTTTATTATGTGAAAACTGCATGTATTAGTCCTAGCAACTTCGGTCAGAATGGAAAAGTTTTGTCATTTGGATTGGTGAAGACTTGTTTCCCTCCATTAAATTACTATTTTAAGAAAGAACAGTAGTTTTTGTTTTCTTTCATTCCCTCTCTCCTCGACTTACTATTCCATATTAATGCCAGCAGATAGACTTGCCAAAGCCCCCAATAGGCGAAGGAAGCACTTATGTTGCTCTCTGTAAAGACTTGCGCCCATCCTTAAGCTGGTCACCGCGAGATGGTTGGACAGTACCTCAATCAGGGGTAACATTCTTTGTGCACTTCATTTACATTCCACGTTTTTAATGCTATCAATATTGGCATATTGTTGCTACAAGCAAAGTAAAAAATTCTCGTATATTTATCAATGGATTAAAAGTTACCTGTAGAGGATTTTTTCTATGATATGTGCAAGTATGGTTTAGTTTTCTTTTGTAATCATCTAGTCATCTAGTCATTCCTTTTTATAGTTGTTCTATATACTTCACCAAATGCTTTCCTGATTACTATTGTTTGTTCTGTAAAAGTGTTTTGGTGGTCTGCTGTTGTTGTCTGACTATCCTTTGCCCTTTTTGGCACTAGGAACATGGCAATTCATGGTGCTGTGCTCAATTGCTTTATCCAGTCAATGAAGGTATGACTTCTTTTAAGAAAATCATGGAATAACTTATCCCTGCTGGTTGTGTCCTCTCTCATCTTCATTAGCAGGATACCTACTTTTCATGTAAATGAAAAGAACAAAAATACTATTGTACAATTATTATTTTTTTGTTTGAACAAGTTTTTTCAAGCAGCAGATTTCCTTTCCACACAGAAGTTAAAACCAATTTAGCTAGCTTGCTCTCTTGTTTCAAGTCGCCAAATTCTTTTTCGTCAGATAACCGAGTTGACAAAAAAATTAATAAAAGATTACTATGTTCTGAATTCTGTTTCTAATTTTCTTCCAGTAACCGTATCTCTATTATGGTTGTTGAACTTTGCCCAAATGAAAATAAGGCTGGTATTCTATTTTTCAGATGTAAATAGCATAAGTCTGTTCTGAAAGATAATTTTGATTGATCTTGGATTTTGAATAGATTCTGGACTTTCACATTTTGATCACTTCCCTGTATAATTCGACAGATGTGACGAAGACACCAGTGGTGGAAGATCTTCCTATGAGAACCATTGGTGGAAATGATATGATTTCAAAAAGGGATGCAGATATCATGGAATCAAAGGTACCACTGAAGAAGGTTCAACCTAGCCATTTTGATGTACTCGAGAAAATCCTGTCTAGTGAAAGGAACTATTGGAATTCACATAGACATGTTGATTCCATTGATTCATCTATCATTGAGTTGGATGAACTTGGAAGCAAGATCAGATGGCTTAAAGATCTTTTAAAATTTGGGCCTGAATGGTCTTCTAACGTCCTGAAGCCATCTTGGAAATTTACAGCAAACCATGCATGACTAGAACAATTATTAGTTAGCACAAAATCATTAATCAACCAAGTGTCCCTAGGACAAAAATGGACCATGGAAGCTTTCTATGTAGAAATTGTTGTTTACTTTTGTGCTTTTTCTTAACAAATTTAAATAGGTGTATGCCTAGTTGTCTTCTATGTAAATATACCTCCTAAGGGGCGTTTTTTGTAGGGGGCAATGTGGTTCTGGATATTTTGGGTCCGCCACGTTATCGAATTATGGTTGAGTTAGATTAGCGTCGTAATCCATATTATTACTTATGTCTAATCAGCGCTGTCTTCAATTTAGAATCGTGTATTGCATCGTTGGAGGGAGGGTGCGAACCTTTTTTGCCCTCACAAAAGATTCGTCTTAAATATTGATCTTTTTTTTTTCAATTACAAAGGGAGGGGTCTATGATCAGAAGAGTGAAAATAAAGAGACATACATCCCACCATCTTCGAGTGACATCACTATCCTGATCTTTTTTCAACTCTATGAATGATTGTGTTGCAATCATTGTTGTCTTTTTGTTCCACTTCCCTTAGGTTTTTCCCCTTTTTGAGGATTCTAGAGATATACAGGGGAATATTAATGTGACATAACAGAAAATTGGTGTCAGTGTGTGACCACAAAATTGGTCACATTGTGACCACACATATGGGCCATTCGATCAAGCATCAACGTTCAAGATCGTCTCATTCATGAAAAGTGATTTGGACCTCACGATTTCATATCACGATTGCATGATCCCACACTCTTGACTCTCTCTCTCTCTGATGTGATCAATGTAGACGACTTAACGTTCAAGATCGTCTCATTCATGAAAAGTGATTTGGACCTCATGATTGCATATCACGATTGCATGATCCCACACTCTCTTGATTGTCTCTCTCTCTCTCTCTCTGATGTGATCAATGTAGACGACTGTGGGCAACAATTTGGGATGGATCTCAACGACCAGATCTGATGGGGTGATCTCGGTGACTAGATCTCATGGGGTTGCTTGGAGTGTGACACTTGGATTGGATCTCATGGGGGCTAGGGGTGCTTGGACGCAGATGACATCGGCGATGACGAGGTAGGAGCGTGATCTGTAGTCGATTGGCGTTGTCTACGTTCTTCGTCATCTTCTTCGTTGATGATGAGTGCGCGTGAGGCAAAAAGGTGAGGGAGGAGCATGATTTGCAATCGATCGGCATCGTTTACATCCTCCATCATCTTGTTCGGTGACAGCTGGTGCAAGCGACGCAACAAATGCGCGACAGAATGTGCAATGATCTGGAACATTCATGCATGATGACTCTAACTTGTGGTCGAATGGTGACACCAATTTACAACATTGTATTTTTTTTTTACAAAATCCAGTTGTCTCTTTTCTCTTCTGCTTTCTCTCCAAGTCATTTTTTCACCATTACTTTGCTCAAATGGACAAGGAAAAAAAAATCTTGTCATCGTAATGTCATGCCTCCACGACGAGGCATCTCGCTCGCTGTAGCATCAAGGGCTAGAATGTGCCCATCTACAACCACACAATGGTTAGTCGACTTTGAATGCACGTGTCTAGGATCGGGCACAAGGTTTTCGATCATGGGAATACAGATGTTCATGGCACCGGAGGTGGCATGTGGAGAGGACCTAGGGACTGACTCCAGTTGACGTGTGGGCATTGAGGTGCATGCTCATCAAGATGGCGATTGGATTTGAAGGACCACCATGGTCGTGTGTCATATCCTCATGGATGATTAACCGTCGACATTGCATGGGATGGGCCATCGTTTGCTCTGTCTAAGTCCCCTAGATGGCTATTCAACGAGGCAAACTTCTTGGACAAGTGCCTGGGAGGGACATGAAAGATCGATGGACTACACTGGAGGCATTCCTTCATGGCAGCGACAACAAATTGCTCGTCGGAGCTTGAGCAAGGGATTCTGTACATGACATCGTAGAAGAGGAAGAAACGATGAAGATGAGGAAATGTTGGTGGAATGCAAGTATTCGTAACACAAAATTTTGATTCCTGTTGAAGATTCCAAACACAAGACAGAGTAGGGCTTATTGAGCGAGCTGGGTGAGAGAGCGACTCTAATGGCAGTGAGCATGGGCTGATGGCTAGGGTGCAAAGATGACAATTCTTCCGAAGTGACGTTAGGGGACACCAACAATTAATTATGGAGCTGAATTCTAATGGCAGCAAGCTAAGCAAGTAGGTTGACTCCCAATGTGGGGAGCTGTGATGGTAGAAAGCATGGAACTTTCTTCTACTTCCGAAGAAGATAACAACATTATTGATAAAAAGAAATAATCTCAGCCATCAATAATTGATGAACAACCAAGATATTATTGCATTTTATACACTGCATAATGGGCATGCAATATATATATATATATATATATATATATTCAATTGCCGATTCTCTTGCATCGACAAATAGTAGTGCCGGCTCAAGGTTGAAGGCTTATTAAGCCATGGCTTGAGGAATAGATGTTGACCAGGAGGATGTAAAAAGAAATGTGATCCCATAGGAAGCTCGAGTGCATATTTTGAGAGCCAATCTGCACATCCATTTCTTTCTCTATATGTATGGCAGTCTCTTATGTCCCACTCTCTACCTATTAAGGTGCGGATGCTACGAATAATACTCCAAAGATAAGGTGCTCCAGAGATTTTGTGCAAAGCCAATCTGCCATTTCTGTTGTTGCTAAGCCAATATTTTGTGCAAATCCTCCTAACCATCATTCATCTTGATCCTGAATTAATCCTTCCGCTCCCGCTAATCTTAGGTTTCCTTTTGATGCACCACATGTATTCATCTTAAGCTATCCTTCTGGTGGGACTGTCCATCTAATCCATCGTTTCACTCGTGAAGACCTTTGTAAATCATCTTCATTTTCCCACACTACTCTGATGTTCTTAGTATTGCTTCTATTTAATTTCTTGGGCGGCTAAATCTCTTCTAAAAAATTTCCTTATTCCTCCACGACCAAAGAAGCCAAATGCATATAGGAAAAATAGAGTTCTATTGCGTATATGATACAGACACGTTTAGTTTCATATTAAAGGATAACCACGAAGGCAGAGGAAGTGAGAAGAAGGGTAGGTGGTACATCCTTGGAACTTGTTGTTGGAATTTAATCCCTTTTCTTATGTGTGAATTAAATAATATAAGTCAAGCACGATGCACAAGAAAATAATAATAGGCAAAAGAGACACCAAATTTATGTGAAAATATCCTCCAATGAGAAGGGAAAAAATCACAAGGCAATCACAAAGCAATATCATTAATCTAAGAATAGAGTACAATGTCTTTCGGTATCCAAACCTGAATAATAATTCACTGGGATAAATAATTCTTCTATGAAATAACAGTAGGAATAATATAACACGATTACTACAATTCTCTATCAATAAAACCTCAGAGATCCTCCCAATCTGGCTCTATTATTGATTCTTTGCTCTTCAAGAAAAAATCTTTTGTCTTCTTTTTCAGCCATCTTCTCTTCTCTGACTCTACTTTTCTTTATCGTTGACCAAAAAAATCCTTTTTTCTTTTTCAAATCAACTCTAGACCACAGAAAAGAAAAAAAAAGATGGCTTGGTAGGCAGAAGAAGAAAAAATCCCCTTTTTTCTTCACGCGCCACAGCCACCTCTCCACCAATCCACGAGAGAGAAGCACATCTCTCTTAAGTTAATTAGGTTTAATTAACTTAAAAGGTTTCCTTCTTAATGGGCTGAAGTAGGTCCAAAGGCCCAATACTAGTCTTCTCCAAAGAACTTTAATATGTTTGCAAGCCTTGAAGGCATTCATTAACGATTCCGATTCCTCGTTGCATTTTGAACATGTTGCACTCAGGTGAGTCTCAATCTTTCTTGGTATTGATTCATGAGGAATCTTTCATGAGCCAGGAGCCAGAGGAATTGTTTGATACGTTGTGGTCCTTTTCATGTCCAAATTTGTTTCCATATTTTTGCTGGATATTTCCATTTCCCCTTTGTTATTAGCTCGTGTATGTTGTTGATGTTGAGAATTTCCTAGAGGCTTCTAACTCCCAACTAATGCCATCATCATCATCCTCATGGCTGGGCGACTTTATTGCTGCGATTGCCATACATGTGGAACTATTGATGAGGTGTGAAAAAGTTTCCCAATGCCATTGGCCATTTGAATCCATGTTTATAGTAATTCATCAGGTATCATGTTTGTGCTGTAGCTTTGTAGGGTGTCACTTCCATGAATCCATTTGTCTGTCCAGGCTTTAATTTTGTCTCCTTTGCCCATGCGACTCCGATGTTTACTTTATTCCATGTCTCTATTATTCCCTTCCATAATCATGAATCCTGTGGAGAAGATAACAAAGTGATATTAGATATGCATTCCTTGTATTTGTTTTTTAGGACTTTCACCTATAGAGCATTTTCACTTTGCAAGAACCACCATCCTAGTTTAGATAGTAGAGCATCATTGAAGCTTGCCATGTCTCGAATTCCTAGACCATCGTTTGCTTTCGGTTGAGTAATGGTGTCCCCATGAACTAGATGAATCTTTCTTTTATCCTATTGATCACCCAAGAGGAAATTTCTACACATTTTTTCGAACTCATTTATAATGTATGTTGGGAACTTCATGATCTGCATTGAATAAGTAGGTAAACTTTGTAAAACAGATTGAACCAATGTTAGGGTTCCATCTATGGATAGTGAAGATGAAGTCCGTCCATTCCGTCGAGATTTCACTCTGGTCACTACATCTTGAAAGTAAGGTCGGCCTCTCTTAATTTTACTTGTTAATGTATTATCTTTTTTAATAAGCAAGAACAATACTATATTGTAGAATGTATAAAAATAAAAAAGGCTATGTATTTTTTTACTAATAAGAGATATATCACGATATCGCACCTTACTTTTTAATCATTGTATTAATTTTGATATTAAGGTATGGTACCAAGTATTTTATTTCTGAATTAAATTTATTATCGTATTTTTCATTAGTTCTCCAATTTGATGAGTATTCTCGCATTTTGTTTATATTTTTTAACCATTAACAATACAAAGTCTAATTTTCTCATAAATAATGTTTTTCAAAAAAAATATTATTTCCATTTAATGGTTGTATAGACTAATTAGTTATGAAAATTTAATGAGAATATTTTATTATATAATATATTAGCCCGACAAATTAGATAAGTACAATTAAAGTTTCTAAAATCAATTAATAGATACAGAACTAAATGCTTGCTCAATTCGAACACAAATGAAGCAAATCTAAAGGTGTTTATTGGATCCGGCAGCTCGGTCCGTCCGCTGCCCGACCCGATAACATATCGGCTAGTCCGTCCAAGTTCAGACTCGGGCCCGTCCGATTTTCTAATGGGCTTGGGCCTATATCAGGCTGGACAAGGTACCGATAATCCGATATCCGTCCAATATCCGTCCGATAATTTATAAGTCGCTCGTTAGCCCGTCCGTTAACCGTTAATAGATTAAACTTATTGAAATAATATAAATATTATTGTACAAATTTATTTTAATTAATTCATGTGATGTCATTATGTTATTTAGTTAATGTTAATTGGTTATGCAAAATGAATGATTCTAATTTTTATTCTTTTATAATGATATGATCATATCTTTTATATAATGATATAATTTTTATTCTCCTATAATGTTATTTATGCTTGATGCAAAAGTAAGAATGCAAGATCAATTTATATATGATGAAAATAATAAAGATAGAGAAGACGAATCTTTTACCAGTGTTGCATAATTCATAGGTACCTCTTCGTAGTAATATTTGATTGTTATAAATTTTATTTTACTTAATTTGATATTAAATATGTAATTTTTATTTAGCACAATGAATTTTCGAGGTCCTTCAATCATGGGGGTAGGCTATAAGCCGAACTACGTAAATATTTTGTCTCTTATTTGTATTTGACAACATAATGAGTAAACATATGATAATAAATTGAGGAATAATATATTATGATGTCCTTTTACTACATATTATAGGATAGATAATTTTTGAGATATTGTAAAAAAAAATTTAAAAACATTAATGGAGTAGTCCGACCCGTCTAATTATCGGCTCGACCGTTAAGGTCCGATAGACCTTAACAGGGCGGACAAGTTTACACTTAGTGGGCTATAAGCCATACATGTGGAACTATTGATGAGGTGTGAAAAAGTTTCCCAATGCCATTGGCCATTTGAATCCATGTTTATAGTAATTCATCAGGTATCATGTTTGTACTGTAGCTTTGTAGGGTGTCATTTCCATGGATCCATTTGTCTGTCCAGGCTTTAATTTTGTCTCCTTTGCCCATGCGACTCCGATGTTTACTTTATTCCATGTCTCTATTATTCCCTTCCATAATCATGAATCCTGTGGAGAAGATAACAAAGTGATATTAGATATGCATTCCTTGTATTTGTTTTTTAGGACTTTCACCTATAGAGCATTTTCACTTTGCAAGAACCACCATCCTAGTTTAGATAGTAGAACATCATTGAAGCTTGCCATGTCTCGAATTCCTAGACCATCGTTTGCTTTCGGTTGAGTAATGGTTTCCCCATGAACTAGATGAATCTTTCTTTTATCCTATTGATCACCCAAGAGGAAATTTCTACACATTTTTTCGAACTCATTTGTAATGTATGTTGGGAACTTCGTGATCTGCATTGAATAAGTAGGTAAACTTTGTAAAACAGATTGAACCAATGTTAGGGTTCCATCTATGGATAGTGAAGATGAAGTCCGTCCATTCCGTCGAGATTTCACTCTGGTCACTACATCTTGAAAGTAAGGTCGGCCTCTATTAATTTTACTTGTTAATGTATTATCTTTTTTAATAAGCAAGAACAATACTATATTGTAGAATGTATAAAAATAAAAAAAGGCTATGTATTTTTTTACTAATAAGAGATATATCACGATATCGCACCTTACTTTTTAATCATTGTATTAATTTTGATATTAAGGTATCTGGTACCAAGTATTTTATTTCTGAATTAAATTTATTATCGTATTTTTCATTAGTTCTCCAATTTGATGAGTATTCTCGCATTTTGTTTATATTTTTTAACCATTAACAATACAAAGTCTAATTTTCTCATAAATAATGTTTTTCGAAAAAAAAATATTATTTCCATTTGATGGTTGTATAGACTAATTAGTTATGAAAATTTAATGAGAATATTTTATTATATAATATATTAGCCCGACAAATTAGATAAGTACAATTAAAGTTTCTAAAATCAATTAATAGATACAGAACTAAATGCTTGCTCAATTCGAACACAAAGGAAGCAAATCTAAAGGTGTTTATTGGATCCGGCAGCTCGGTCCGTCCGCTGCCCGACCCGATAACATATCGGCTAGTCCGTACAAGTTCAGGCTCGGGCCCGTCAGATTTTCTAATGGGCTTGGGCCTATATCAGGCTGGACAAGGTACCGATAATCCGATATCCGTCCAATATCCGTCCGATAATTTATAAGTCGCTCGTTAGCCCGTCCGTTAACCGTTAATAGATTAAACTTATTGAATTAATATAAATATTATTGTACAAATTTATTTTAATTAATTCATGTGATGTCATTATGTTATTTAGCTAATGCTAATTGGTTATGCAAAATGAATGATTCTAATTTTTATTCTCCTATAATGTTATTTATGCTTGATGCAAAAGTAAGAATGCAAGATCAATTTATATATGATGAAAATAATAAAGATAGAGAAGACGAATATTTTACCAGTGTTGCATAATTCATAGGTACCTCTTCATAGTAATATTTGATTGTTATAAATTTTATTTTACTTAATTTGATATTAAATATGTAATTTTTATTTAGCACAATGAATTTTCGAGGTCCTTCAGTCATGGGGGTAGGCTATAAGCTGAATTATGTAAATATTTTGTCTCTTATTTGTATTTGACAACATAATGAGTAAACATATGATAATAAATTGAGGAATAATATATTATGATGTCCTTTTACTACATATTATAGGATAGATAATTTTTGAGATATTGTAAAAAAAATTTAAAAACATTAATGGAGTAGTCCGACCCGTCTAATTATCGGCCCGACCGTTAAGGTCCGATAGACCTTAATAGGGCGGACAAATCTAGACACTTAGTGGGCAGTCCGATGTCCGTCTGATAAGATAACGGGTCAGCCGGGTCTGCCCGATTTTCGGTCAATGTCTGATTGACATAATCTATTAGTAGCCCGTCCGATCCGTTAAGCACCTCTAAGCAAATCCCGATCAAATTACACAAAGATACATCATGTAGGTATCAACAATTGCCATGAATCATATACATTAATATATATATATATATATATATATATATATATATATATATATGATCAGTTCCTCAAGTGACGATTTGAAAATTAGGCTAGGGGAGGATATAATTCCTCAAGTGACAAAGTTTAAATATTTAGGATCAATTGTAAGACAAGATGGTGAGATTGATGACGATGTTAATCATAGAATTCAAACTGGTTGGTGTAAGTGGAGGAAAGCCACTGGAGTTCTTTGTAATAGAAAAGTACCCAATAAAATTAAAGAAAAATTCTATCGTACTGCTATAAGACCGGCAGTATTATATGATAGTGAATGTTGGACTATGAAGTGACAACATGAACGTAAAGTGAGGGTAGCCGAAATGAGGATGTTGAGATGTATGTGTGGTCATACAAGATTAGATAAGATTAGGAATGATCATATACGTAAACGAGTCGGAGTAGCTCATATTAATGAGAAAATGATAGAAAATCGTTTGAGATGGTTTCTACGGAATCTATTCCTTTGTTGGTGCAGCTGGAGCAGGGGATTTGATGGAGGAGGGGAAGAGGAAGTCCTTGGCCGCCATGGCCTCGAGGATCCTCTTGCTCAGCGTCGCTTTCGGGTCGTCGCCGGGCTTGCTGACGTGGAAGGCGTGGGAGAAGCAGTTGACGATCTCGGGGGCGAGACACATGAGCGCGTGCAGCGGCTGGTACCACGTCGGCCACGTCATGTACTCGTCCCCTCTGCACGCCCCCCGCACGATCGCCTCCGCGCACTCGTCCGTCCGCCCCACCGGAAACGGCCCTATCTGGATCTGCATGCATTCATTCATTCAATTATTATTCTTGAAGGGCATGGATTAATGATCAGTAAGCACTAGAGCTAATTCATTCATTCGTCGTCACTCTCACATCTCTGGCATCTTCGTTGGTTCCTACTTCTCCATTCTGCTGCATGGCCTTGCCTTTGGTGAGCTCTGATGCCACGTAGCCGAGAGTGACGATGGTGATTCCCACGTCTGATCCTAACTCCGACCGCAGCGTCTCGTAGAACCTGATCACCGCTGCCTTGCTCGCCTGCTCAACAATCACATATATACATTATATACGTTGCATGCATGCATACATGCATCTCCATATCTTATAATTAAGTTCACATAATTAATCATATATATATATATATATATATATATATATATATATATAAGTGTTATGTACGTTGTAGAAGGTCATTCTTGCAGTGGGGAAGCTCCCGGCCATGGAGGCATTCACGACGATCTTTCCCCGGCTTTTCTTGAGGTGCGGAATGGCGAAATAGGTCGGGTAGACTGCGCCCCAGAAGTTCACATCCTAATTAATCAACAGAAATGCAAGAAAATGATCTGTTAGATATACAATATACTTCAGCAACAAGCTTCATTCCTTAATAATTGGTTCCATTGAGTTCCATTCATGGCGATTATTTATTCACTGTACAATGATCTCTCTCTCTCTCTCTCTATTGATAATTATATATCAAGATCTCCGGCCGTTTGATTACATCACGATTGCATAAAATAGTTGAGGTTGGTTTAGTTAGTTGAGCTGCCTACAGCTAGTTGTAGATTGATTCTAGCAAGCAATATGAAACATGTATTACGAATAAATTAGACGTAAGTAGCCAGGATTGAACTTTTTTCCTCATTTCCAAATTCAAGTGGGTGAGATTATACATGCCATTCAAAGGCAAAAATAAAATAAATTATGCCAAGGTTAACTAATTTGAGTCAAGGTTGTCAAACTCGGCCCGGCCCGACCGGTCGGACCGGTGTCCGTCACTCAAAATCCGAATGAATGATTGACCCGGTTTGATCCGGTCAAACTCGGTCAAAACCCGGGTTGGACCGATCAACCTGTCCGGGTTTGAGGGTTTAGTCAATTTTTTTAAAAAATATTATAATTTCTAGTTTTGAATTATAAATTTTCCAAGCTTTTTATTATATTACTAACATTTAATGATGGCACACTCATCATATATTCTACCACTATTATTATTATTATTATTATTATTATTATTATTATTATTATTATTATTATTATTATTATTATTATTACAAATTCAAATTATTAATATATTATGTTTATATACATATTTAAAATCAATGGTAATAAAAAATATTATTTATATTGTTATTCATTCAAAATAAAATGTAATGTATTTGTAAATTCAAATACGATGCTAACATAAATTATCATACTACTAAAATAATAAATTTAGTAAAATATTAAAATTTAGAATGTATTTTTTATAAAATTATATTTGATTTGATTCATTGTTCATTTAAATAAATCTTATCTTCCCACTAGTAATTAAAAAATTATTATACATACACTTGTAATTATTATCTAACCTGATTTTATACTTATATTAAGTTATAATTATCCGGTCTGACCATCCGAATTTAACCGATTCGACCGATCCGACCTGACCCGTCGGTCAATCTGGGTCGATGGTCGGGTCGGGTCTTACAACATTGATTTGAGTAAGGACCTTTATATTGTGTTTATTATTGGTAAGATCATTAGGATCGTCTATCTCTATCTATACGAACCAACCAGACAACCAAGACATGTATAAAATTAGGCATCTGTACTGTTTCAGGTTGTATGATTTAGTGATATGCACAAAAGTTTCGGTCGAAAAGGATTATGACTTACCATAACTTGGGTAAACGCTGAGATGTTGGTGATTTCGTCAAAGATGCAGGTGGACCAAATTCCAGCGTTGGCCACAAGATGGTTCACTGCAAATAGTGTTGATACATGCATGTAAATTACTCAAGACATCAATGAATAAAGGGCTTCGTGTTAGTTGATTGTTTAACTACGTACGTCGACCGAAGTGCGCGATGGTCTGTTGAACGACACGTTCGGACTCGCTGGAGCTGGAGATGTCTGCAGGGATGACGATCACGTCCGGGGCGCCTTGCTCTCGCGCCCTCTTGGCCACACCTTTCAAGGCCGCTTCCCTTCTTGCTACGAGAGCCAGACAGGCCCCTCTCCTTGCGTACTGATAAGCCAGCTCCTGATGATGGATGAATTCATCAAGATGCATCACGTGCAAGTTTCAGATTCAGAACTATATATTGCATCCAGGCAAAATATTACGTAGCAAATTCATATTTTAGTTCAAGATATATAACAATTTTTCAGTCCAAGTGCATGCATGCATATAAAGTACACTTGAATTGTATGATTCAACCGCATTAACGTATGAATGAACGTACGAAAGCAGGCGATTGTATATATTAATGAAGATAGCAATAGACTGACCTCGCCGATGCCGGAGGAGGCGCCGGTGATGAGGACAACCTTTCCTCTCATGTCCTCCTCAAGGAAGGGCCTCAGGAACACCCACCTGACCAGCTTGTAGAGCAGGGAAATGGGCATGTACACCAAAAGAAGCGCAGTGATGAACGCGTGCATCACGACGCTCAGGAAGGCGCTCAAAGGGTCCATTTTTTGTGTGTGTGTGTGTGTGAGAGAGAGAGAGAGAGAGAGAGAGCACCGGAGACAATTAGTGAGGGCCTTAAGTTTGAACCTTAATTGGTTCTCCGAGGATAGACGATCATGGGAAAGATAAAGGGAGATGGGATCGAGAAATAGTTGTTATACGGTTGATCCGCCTCCAACAACCAGCAACTCGAATGTCATAAACTCGTACAAGTCGAAACATTAGGCTGATATTTGATGGGTGGCAGATGGATGCTGTCGCAGATTTTGTATTGTATTATATTACATATTGTTTCTTGGACTCGATTAGTAATCCATGTTAACAGTGTACTAATTGATTCAAAGAAGTTATCCCAAAGGTAGCGAACAATCATACTTATTAGTTATTATTATTATTATTAATTGATACAGAAGATTAAGTAATTAATGAATACAAGACATTTGCTTGCATTGGAAGCCGAAGAATGTTACAAGGTACCATCAAATCGTAATACGCCTACACCGTGCTTTTTCCTGTAAAAATGTCGTTTTTTTTTTCTTGACACAACTTGCATCATTAATTATTAATCAAGCCATGAAGAAAATTACATCGGCGCTCGCACAACCATCCACCAAACATGACATACTCTGTAATTATTAATTACAATTACAAGATAACGACAAGGGGTAAATGATTTGAACTGGTAAACAGATTCACATTTCAGACGTGTCAAAAGAATTAGACAGCAAACGATTTAATCAGAGGAACTGAGAGGCAAGACTAAGTTTGAAACAAGCCTGCATCAATTTATTAATGTGAAACACACAACAAAACCACATAATTAAGGAAACGTTCAAAAGCTTTGTATTTTGCATATATACAGACACTACTACATCATACGTACACTCTTCAACTCTGCAGTCTGCACACATGTAGCGAGAAGAACACATTGATATATACATCCTGCAGTGCAACCAGATGACGTGGGGTTTCAGTCCTTCTTGATCTCAGGATTCTGAATGGAGGACGGGTAGAGGACGCTCTTGGCGCCGCTCATGTCCAGGATCCTCTTGCTCATCCCTGGCCTCTTCACATATATCATGCGGTAGCACCAGTCCATCACCTCCGGGGCGAAGACCCTCCACAGGTACATCATCCTGAACCACGCCGGCACCGTCACGTACCGATCGCCCCGGCACGCGGCGTCCACCATCGCCTTGGCGCACACGTCCGTGAACTCCACCGGGAACAGCCCGACCTGAGTCTGCAACACGCATTCCCACCGATCAGGAAAGTCCATGCCTGATAGCAGGTTACTGCATGCGCTGATCAATGCTATGCGTATGAATATATTCACATCTGTATGCACTTACATCTCTGGCCTCCTGGTCCACTTCCATCTTGCCCTCATCTGTGAGGTACTTCCCCTGTGACATCTCTGATTCGGTCCACCCGGGCATCGCAATTGTTATCCCGACCTCATTGCCTAACTCAATCCGCAACGTTTCGAAAAAGCTCACCATGGCTGCCTTAGAAGCCTGATACATCAGGGAAAATTACATGGTGCAAGAAAAAAAAATACTCAGCAATTACTTCCTAGATCCATGGCAGAACAAGCTGAGAAAAAAGAAGACGACGATAAAGAAATAGTGGTAATTGAAGCAAATGTAAGTACATTGTAAAAGCTCATCTTTGGCAACGGATTCCATGCTGAAGCAGAGACGTTTGCGACGATCCTTCCATTAGTCTTCTTGAGATGGGGGAGTGCGTAGTGGCATGGGTAGGCGCATCCCCAGAAGTTTATATCCTGAAAAATAACGTTGATGTCTGTCAACTCTCAAATTTCTTATTAAGAAACTTGAAAACTTCAGGCTTGAATTTGTCATGGGAAAAAAAAAACAGCGTCAATAAATACCATGATAGGCCTGAAGTGTGTAACATCAGTGGTTTCCTCAAACAAGCACAAATTGGAGATGCCTGCGTTGGCGACGAGATGATCCACTGCAACCAGTTTAAGACGTACAGTGTTGGTATCAGAAGCCAAAGGTAGGAAAACAGAACAACGCAACAGAGGTTTCATATATGTCCTGGACCTGGACTTACATCTGCCGAAGTGCTCCATGGCCGAATCGATGAATCGGCGGCAATCCTCGGGCTTAGCGACGTCGGCCGCGATGACGAGTACGTCCGGCGAGCCGAGATCCTGTGCCTTGTGCGCGACGTCCCGGAGGCTGCCT
The DNA here is from genome assembly GCA_030549335.1 of Pontederia crassipes. Lineage (NCBI taxonomy): Eukaryota > Viridiplantae > Streptophyta > Magnoliopsida > Commelinales > Pontederiaceae > Pontederia > Pontederia crassipes. Next base: position 69,076,473 of record CM060193.1, on the reverse strand, counting down.
TCTCTTCTCGCCACCAAGACCAAGGAAGCTCCCCTCTTGGCGTACTGGTACGCCACTTGCTGCGTTCAAGTTGACAAGACAGCAGGGTTATACTTATATATATATATATATATATATATATATATATATATATATATATAGACCATGCACTCTGTTTTAGATAAGGAATTAGGAAACACACCTCGCCTATATATATATATATATATATATATATATATATATATATATATATATATAGACCATGCACTCTGTTTTAGATAAGGAATTAGGAAACACACCTCGCCTATGCCGGAGGAGGCGCCGGTTATGACGACGACCTTGTGTGTCATTTCCTGAGGGAAGAGATGGGAGTAGACGGAGCGGAAGAGCTTGAAGAAGTACACAGGAGGGAGGATGAAGAGGAGGAGCATCACCGTCGTTGGTGGTGCCACAAAGTTCATGAAGCTCGTCATCAGATCCATGGCTCTGCTCTGAGACCAGAGAAACACACACAACAGAGAGAGAGAGAGAAAGAGGTGCTTAAAGTGTGAGAATGGTGTTGAGACTTGAGAGACAAGAGAACGGAGTTGGAATGACGAGATGCGCTGCAGGGCAGGTTGAGACACGTTGTGATGATACGAGGACACGTGCCATATCAAAGTCCAGAAGAACTATATTTTTCCTTCTGTAGTGATAAAAGTAGATTCCACTCTGCATGGACACCATCTCAATACTTCTATATAATTACTCTTCTAGAAATAATTTTTATTTCAAGTTTTCACCTCAAAAAGTTTATTATTCACCGGATATTAATTAGTTTAAGTAATCACTTGGTTTAATATATTTGTCCTGGATCACTTACCTTAATGGAGCTCAGAAGATAATATATTATCTTATGCCGTCAATTATGAATATATAACAGTAATTTTAAAAGCTCATCTCTGAGGGATTTAGTAAAATTCACATCAAATCATGCTTTTTTTTCCGCTTTCTTTGCTCATATAAATGAAACAAATAGGATATTTATAACCCTTGCCAAGAAATGAGTACCAATTTGAAAGTCCATTACGTGTTTATAAGTGAGCCCGTTTTTTAATATAACTTTATACGGGAGAAAAATCAGTGTCATGCATAATTTTGTTAATATACTAACATAATTTAAGACACGGAAGTTCATATTCGTATGGAACTTGTTATTTTCATCAAAATTATTTGATGTATAAAAAAAATTTAATAAGAGAGGTCTCCGATGCTCAAGACTAATTCGAAGTTAAAAAAATAGAACAAAAATGATTTATTCTCTACTCAAAGTGATGACTTCAAAATTTGAAGATAAAATTATTAACACGGAGCGAGCAGTTTGAAACTCAATGTTAGAGCCAACCAATATTGATTTATGTATCAAAATTTAAGAAATAGATCTGCATGCTGGTTGGTTGTTATAACCATATATTTTTTCACTTGTTTCCATTTGAAGCTAAAAAAAGCCCCCAAGTAAGGGAATATTTTGTTTTCATTCCTCATTTTTAGTTTTCATTTATGAAAAATATTTTGGGCAGTAGTAGAATATATGTATTAACTGCAATTAGTATGAGAACAAAACACCCCTATCCATCTCCTTCGATTCTTGATTCAACCAATTAGCTCCAAAACAAAGAGCTCTTTCTCTTTTATGTACAAAAGTTACAGCAGGTGGAGGTGGAGGTGGAGGTGGGTGGGTGGGTGACTGTTGATGTTACTATCATAGATGTTTCTGCAACTCCAACTATGACAAAAGCTCCCTCCCTGTATCTTGTTAATTGAACTCTCTCATGTTTTTTCCCCTTCCCACCATTTCCTGAACCCTCCTCACTAGCTAGTAACAGAGGAGAAGCATCTTTGCTTCAAGCTTCCTCTGCATGTTCACCTTTGCAATGAAGTCCTCAACCCTTCTGTTCAGCTCCTCTGCGGGCAACCCCAACTCCTCTTCCTCGTCCTCCTCCTCTTGTTCTTCTTCTTCTTCCTCTGCTGCTACTTCCTCATCTTCTTGTTCTTCCAACTCCTCTTCACGCTCTCTGTCAATCACCCCATCTTCCTTACCGCATTCCTCCTCCTGTGCCTCCTCCTCCGCCACCTCCTTGGTCTCTTCGACCGGGGGCGCCTCTTCAACTACAGTGGCTTCCGCGACCTGGGGCTGGCAGACGACTTGATCGGCAGCCACGGCATTCTGGAGACTCTGACGACGCGCCATGTACGCTTCGTAGATGTCAAGCTGTTGAGGAGACGTCGGCCGCGAGAGCTTCGACTCCCCAACGAGGAAGATGATGATGACGTTGGAGATGATGAATAAGCACTTGGGCCTGCTGAGCAGCGCGCAGGCGCCTGGCAGTGTCTCCGTGAAGAAGAACCTTGCGGAGGAGCAGAGGACGGGGAGCCAATGGGGGCTCGACAGGAACATGCCCACCATTACGACCCTCAGACAAAGCTGCACGAGCGCCGGCAGGAGCTGCGCGTTCTTTTTGTTCCTCTTCGTGTCCTGAAACTTCGCCATCTTGATTGGGTCCTTGAATTCACTCTGTGCAATGCGATGGTATTGTGATGGAAGAGGTGAGAGAATTGCATCAAGAAAAGAATGGGTCATCAGTTGGATCGCAATCCGAGCGAAGGCAGAGGGTTTTATAAGAGGGGGAAGAGAGAGAGAGAGAGAGAGCAAAGGCATGCAAGGGGTGTGTGTGTGTATCAGTGTGCGCATTGATGCCTTGGTTGGATTCATCAAATGATGTAGCTTTCTTCCTACTATTTTTTAGTATTGTGGAGGGATCTTTAAAGAAAAGGTGGCCAAGGAGATGCCATTTGGTGTCTCCTACTTGGTCCCACCCATATCTCTCTTTCCACCATTCATATTTTGATGGTTTTGAATAAATTAATAGTCATTTGTGGTCATTTTATTACCGTGGCCAAGGCCTGAAGGCAATGAATAAAGATTAATCAGCTAGTCGTTTAATGATATGTTGTCATTAATTATGAGATAAAAAGGATAATGTCTTATATTATATGTTTAACATGCATCTTTGACGGGTTACACACATGCATTAGTTGAATTAATAAATAATATGTATGACCATATATAAGGGATCTCCTTTTTCTGTTTATCAAGTTTGTGTTATATACAATTTTGGTTAAATCAGCTGCATGTATCCACAGTGTAATATATTGTTTATCATGTGTGATGTACAAACATGACAATCATATCGCAGTTCGATCTAATTAAGTTATATATTATCTCAAAATATCTTCGATCCGATTAATGATCAAATATATGAATGCTGGCACAAGTATGCCATTTAATTTGCACATATGTTTGTAGGTTGCTCAAGCAGGTTGGTAGTTATTGGTTGCATGTTAATTATGATGATGCAAAACGCTGCTTGCCCAAATTTGTGCAATTTCTTTTCCTCCATATATAAATTCGCTATCGAAGTGCTGAATCACCCTAACATTTGTCTCTGATGTGGCCTAACCTATGAGGAGAATGGTATGCATATATAGCAGGAGATTCATTGATTTCTCAATTATATTCTTGGTATCATCAACTCAATGTATCTTTCTCCAAGATTTTAAACAAGATTCAACTTCAGTAGCAACTGTACTATAATAGATTGCATTAATATCTGCATGCATGCATACAAAATTTACCTAATTCAAGAAATCTAAAACAAACCAAATATGTAAGAGAATTGTCATATGTAATAGATGGTATATGTTCCTTGAACTGTTTAAACGTTCAAGCTTTTATTTCTGTTTATCACCAAACGGCAGGGTTGCTTGATGACCAGATGCCCAGATGGGAAGGTTTTAGTAATACTAATCAATTCTGAAATCAATTCGCTAGATGTCAGATGGGAATAAAATAAATTTATCCATATAATCTTAATTAAGGCTAAGCTTTTTGCAGAAACACCTAAATAGAGGACTCGTTTTTTCCTCTCTCTCTCTCTCTCTGTCCAGAAGAACTACTTCAAGGGTTGACAACTTGAAATGGTAGAAAAAGACATTAATTTAGAACAAAGTCACTTGTAACTTGGCCGTGATGCCTATAGTTGAGACGTGTGGCAAAATAATGGGCTCTTCATTGAATGTAAAGTAGTTTTTACTTTCTGATCACCACTTGCGTTCCTTCACCTGCTACTGTCACTGTTGCTGCCACAAAACGACCATATAACTCCCCGTTTGATGTTCCGTGTTCGCCAGCCGACCTTCCAAAGGGAAAAGAATTTTCTCCTTTCATGAAAGCACATCTCACCTTCCCTTCATTGATGCAAAAGTTGATAGAGAGAGAGAGAGAGAGAGAGAGAGAGAGAGAGAGAGAGAGAGAGAGAGAGAGAGAGAGAGAGAGAGAGAGAGAGAGAGTTCTGATGGAGACCTCAAGTACAAAGCTGTGATTCGAGCTGTTGGTCTCTTTTCCACATTATTGAGGGAAGAAGATATCAGGCGACAAGTGTAAAGGATTCCAATGGAATTCAGAAAGAACGAAAAGAGAAACTGCCAAGTAAAATAATACAAGAATTTCATTCTCAAGACAATTATAATGGTCGAAATTAATTAACTAACGTACATTATATATCTTCGATAAAATGCTAAGACACATTTTCTGTTACTTACAAGTCAAACTTACCAAATATAATCTAATTAACATGAAGCTCATCTGTAGATCTTATCTAGGTCATAGATAACAAACTATATATACGTACATAATATTCTGCCTAAAAATGTAACTAAATCTACTAATCTTAACTTGGTTATTAACATGCAATTACATGAGTACAATCATCCACGTTTCAGGTGCAGGAAAAAATAAAATGCAGCGCAAAGAAAGAGAAAGACAAACTGGGGAGAGAATATGTAGAAAAAAGGGCCAAACCTTAAGGACTAAGGAAGCATGATTGGCATGGCAGGGGGACTTGGTTGGTTCCTTCACCTCCCACAAAACTCCAAGGGAACGTGGCATTAAGCAGCTCAATGATTTGGGGCACTGGTCAACAGCATGCCAGCAGCACTACTTAAAGTCTTAAACGAAAGACAGAAGGTGCTGCTGCTGCAAGTACGTCGACGTCAATGGAAGTCCATGAAGCTTAATTAATTAACTGGTCATCAATCATAAATTTTGAGGTTGGATCAATTAATGTCTAGACTTCATGCATCAGGAGGCCTACCAGAAAGAAAAGGAAATTCCTGCTCTAATTGCAATGTGCTGCAACACATGATATCATGATTCAGATCAGGAAAAGGTTTCAGCATGTACAGATATAATTAGATATTATGTGTAAATTGATGATTTTTTTTTTATCTTTTCAGTTGACTATGCATATGATAAACATGTGTTGATCCGTGGGAAAAACATAAAGTAGGTAGGCCTGCACGAAGTAGTTCTCGAGACGCTCAAACATATGGATTATAATTGGCTGTCCATGCATGCCACCTGTGGAGTTAAAGTATTGTTTTTGTTACATCTATCAATCAGCAAAGTTCCTTAAGTTTCCCAATTTATTCGCTCCCTGAGTAATAATCGAATGCTAGTAATTCTAAACATCCACCCAAAGAAAAGTGCAGAGCTTAATGTGTTCCCTGCAGTCTGCTGATCTGAGTGCACGCTTTTCTTCTTAAGCTTTCTACAAGGAGACTGCAACATGAAATTGATGTAACTAATGATTTAAAGAAATTGATGCTTATATATATAATGATGAATTCAATGCCACATATCCTGATCATATTAGCGGTTAGGGATTCTAATAAATAAATGTTTGATAAACTTAGCAGTAGAATTAGTTGATGAATATAATATGATAAATTATTCAGTTAAAGCACTATACAAATTCTATAATATTATTAATAATAATACATTATTTATTTATATCTCAATTAAATAAAATAAAATTTCATAACTAATTTATTTTGTTAAAATATATTGAAATTTATATTGACAATAAATTTTATATAGTGCACCCATGATATAAAAATATTAATTACTAAACTAATCATTCATTATTAACATATAAATAATTTGTAATTAATTAAGTATGAATATAAAAAGAAATATAGTTTAATGTAAAATAAAAATGAGAAAATAATAAGATAAGTTAAAAAAAAATATATTTGAATAAAGATAAAATTAAAAAATTATAAAATGTCAACCTCTAATTGTTAAACGCTAATATAAGTATCTTTTCAATATTTTCATATGAAATGCTAAATGCTATTTATTTTTATCGTTTACCAAACAAAAAATTGCATTTGAATCCCTAAATGATACTTAAAATGTTAATTTTGACATTGTCAAAATAGAGCCTAAGTATCAACCATTATATGGTCACTTGTAGTAGCTAATGCGTTGCAGTCAAAAAAAGGGGTTGTAGTGTTTGATTGTTAGATCGTAGGGGTTGGAAGAATGTGCTAGGAATACTTGATGCTATGCTACGACCCAGTCATCACAGGAACCACAAAGCTCCTATATATGGTCTGAAGAAGTATGATATGGTTATAATTTAATCCATTTTGCTATGGTTTGAATGCACCAATATTACCTCCAATATGTCTTTTCCATTTATTTAAAGTCCTAAAATATGTGATAGAAAAATGCAAACTCTAAAACCATTGAAAATAAATGATAAAACATCGTGAAATGTATTAATCATAGAGATGATAATTTTAAAACTCTTTTGGGATCGCCCTCGATGTGCTCATTCTTTGTGCTTAATCTTCGATGTCATTGTATATTTTTTAACATATAATGATGTACTATTTTATTAATTAATTATTGTTCGGTTTGATCGATCCAATCTTCCACACAAACATCTCTTTTTTTTATGCAATTTAAAAATTCATAGGGAACAAAACATAAAAAGTAAATAGAAATTGGAAAAACCATGTTAACGGGATTTCAAATATAACTATTAGTAATAATCTATTTGTTTACTTTTTTTTTTTCTTCTGATAACATTATTGTCTAAGCACATTGATATTCAGGACTATTGGCACTTCATTAATTCTATATTTTGCTAATAACTTTTCATATATTCAAAATCTGCTCATAACTTTTGATATCTTCATTGGAATACTGATGACCATTATGGATGAAGATGACATATTTAGTGGATTTGATTTTTTAAAATTTTTTTATATCTGCTTTATTCAAAGCAAATAGGTCAATTAAAGATGATGATTACGAAATCGATATTATTAATAATAACAATATCAATTGGAGTTAAGAAAATAAAATAGAATATCATGTCATTCTTTTGAGATCTTTTCCATTTACTTGTAATTAAGGAGAATAAATCTTTTCTTTATGGAGCAACACAAAGATTGGTAGAGCTCACATGATTTGCACTAAAGAATAATAAAGAAGAGGAAATCATTTCTTTGCTACCGGAGATTCCATAGTTAAATTCATAAACATATTGGAATCAAATTCTAAATGCAACAAATCAGTGCCGTGCCACCTTATTAATGTTTCTCTATTTTATTTGGCAATTAATGGTTATATATATACACACGTATATATGCATGCATGGATGCACTTGCGGCATCATACATCAAATATATATACACACATAGAAACACAAAGTAAACACAAAGTCTTAGGAACCAATCAGAAATGGTACCAAGGAGCACAGTATCTGCAATTGCATGCCTAATTTTGTTGCTTTGTGTGTGCAGCCGGAGCAATGGAATAAGAGTGTTGCAACATGATTCTGATCATGATGCTAATTTTAGTAGCCTCATGAGAGTATCCATCAAGCATGAAGTTCCATCCGAGCCAAATTCGATTGGAGATTCAATCCTGAAATTGCAAGGGGTGCATAATGTTGATGATGGTCATCAAATATCCATCAAGCACACAGTTCCAACCGGACCAGACCGGCTGCATAATTGAATCCCACACTCTCGTTAGGACTCTTCATTTCGACTACTATATCATCCTTTTGTTTAGAAACACGGAATGTTGATGCATTAGTACTTTAATAATAGCAATAATTCATGAATAAATATATTGAATTGCGTGTATAAAGTTTCCAATTATACTATTACATGGTAATCTTAAATTCGTCCAATGAAATTTTTATTTATTTTATAAAAAAATATTTTTATGGATGAAAGGAAGAATAGTGATAAAATGTACACTATATAAATAGATGTTATAAAAAACTTGGAGAAAAACTGAAAAGAAGGTAAAGGACAAATATGGACTTAAAAAAAATTCTTAGGAATTAAATTATATTCATATTATTTACATGATATGTATCATATATAAGATGAAACAATATATATATACGAGATGAAATGTTTCTATAATTAAAAACTTATTTTTTTGTCAACATCATAGCATAAATAATTAAATATAACATATTAAGTAATGAACCTAAAATTATTTGAGAGGTTAATTTCAATCACCTGAGATCTAAAGACCAAGATGATCTTATCGAATAGTCTCACATGGGCAAAATACGAAAGTGATCATGAGCTTTATGTAGTTACTCCCTTCACCTAACAAGACGTATTTTAAATTCGTGTGGATCGATGGCCCAAAGCGAATGTCTTGATTGGGCCAAGGGGTGTTATAGAATGGTATCAGAGCCGATCTCGCGTGCTCACTTGAACTATGTGGGATACACGGGCTACAGGCTAGGCCCCACTCAACGAGGACGTTGAGCCCTTTATGGGGGAAGATTATAATGATATGAAGTTTAAGGATAGTCACACATGGGCAAAACACGGAGGTGGTCATGGACTTATATCTAACTACCCCCTTCACCTAACAAGACGTATTTTAAATTCGTGCGGGCCGATGGTCCAAAGCGAACAATATCAAGAATATCTTAATTGGGCCGGAGGTGTTACATTAATAGGTGAGAGAATGACATATTAAATAAGAAATGGTAATGAGATTTCGGCATAGAATAATTTGATAAAAACTAAAGTGATAGAAGATGATTAAGGGAATGATGCAAATGATTATTTGATAAGAAATGAAAGAGTAGAAATTAAAGGACAAAAGGAAATATAAGATGAGTGGTTCTTACGCATGGGAATTATATATATATATATATATATGTAATGTTAAAGATACATAATATATATATATATATATATATATATATATATATATATATAATTTTGATTGCCACCCTAGTATCAAACTCCAATGAAAACACGATAAGAACAATAGAGATTAAGTATTTTATGATTTTCTTTTTCTAGTCTAGAATTGTTAAGAGAGGTTGTGAGAACTATTAAAGGCCTCAATTTAATATTCATTAGGAATATCGATACATAAAACTTCAAGAATATGTCATGGATAATTAAATAAAGATTATAAAGTCAAATGCTAATGTTATGAGAATAAAATAGCTTAACAATTGATAAATGAGCATGTTGTCGTACGATTGATTCTAAAACTTTAAGATTGTGTATAAAAGTTATCATGTGGTTTTAGATTGATTCTAAAACCTTAAAACTGCAATAAAAAAATATGTACGATAAACCGTGAGTATCCTTAGAACATTTGACATGAGAGTTGTGGCAGTGACAGCACAACATGGATAAGAACTGCTACACTTGCAAGTTCTCATAGGGAGTTAAGATTGATTTTAACCTTTAATTAAAAAAATCAGATTTGATAGTCTACTTTTATAGGGAGTTACATATTTTAACAAGGAAATTATGCACCGATTTTTTTATATCATTTAAAGATTAAATGTCAATCATGTGAGGAAAAACATAATAATATTAAATATTAATTAAGAATTCATGAAGTTGTTAAAAATGGTAATGTTAGAATTCTAATAGGTACGATTTTCAAATTTCAGTCCAACAAATTAATAATGAGAATATCAAGTGGTGGTAGAAAAAACTAAATGATGTAATAAATTAATAATATAACGTCCCGAAATTTGACTCCGTCACGTGGCGAAATATCTTTTCGGTCATTACTTTCTTGCCACATCTAATACAAGTGTCGTTCTTCATACGGCACTCTTATGCGTGGGGCCTGCGGCAGTAGGCGCAATTCGGCACACCATGTTGTTGAGGTGTTGGTGGTTGTCGTGGATACTGCGGAGCAGGTGCCTGTCACTGAGGCTGTGATTGAAATTATATTCGTACATGGTTAACATCATTCTGTCTTTATTCTTAATTCATTTTACCTATCTCTTTACTTCACCTGAGGCTGGCGAGGTGCGAGTTGTCGGGGAGCCTCGTGTTGTGGCTATTGGTAGGACTGACGGCGATGATTGGGTGTGACTTGTAGCTCTGATGGATGCACATGGACCATACTTAGCTATACTTATAGGTAGGACGTCAAGAGAATCTTAACTTTAGGCTTTAGTACTATAAATATAACACCCCGAAATTCGACTCCATCACGTGGCGAAATATCTTTTCGGTCGTTATTTTTTCGATCTTTCTTTGACTCTTTTATTGACCCAAATGGTCAAAAAAAGTGACACATAAGTGGGAGACTTAATAAAAAATAACACAACAATTAAGTATGAGAAGTGCGGAAGCTGAATAGATAAATGTACATCCAAATGTCTCAGTATGATACATAGAAAAGTCCATATTTTGATACAACTTGATAGGTCCCATCTAAATAAACGTACAACTTGATGCAATGACAAAATAGAATACCACAACTAGACTCTAAGATAACAATGTGCATATGCCATCCGAATTGTAGTCACCGTACACACAATAATTCAGCACTCATCCTAATCATGTACCTGTGATAATCACACAAAGAACCAAGCTCAACCGTTAGCATAAAGCTAAATATGAGTTTGTATAATTCATAGATTATATAATCAAGTGTAAGAGTGAGTCATAATAAAAGAGTCGATAAAAGAGATCATAGTTTATACCTTTTCTTTTTCATATTCGTGTTCATGTTCATTGTTCATCTTCATCATCCATATTCAAAGTTCTTGTTCATATTCATTTTCATAAGGACAAAGTCCTTTCATTCATCTTTTGGCCATTCATGTTATTTCATCATATTCATAAATTGGAAGAGCTCTCCACTTTTAGGGAATATCATTGTAGGCACACTAGCTATCTAGACCATAGTGGACTAGTGGTGGATCAATGCCACAACGAGTGTTCCGTCGGGCAAGATGTCTTCGCATAAAGTATAAACATATATAGGGAGAAACTTCCATCTAGATAAGACAAATGATAACCCTCCATTATGTCTTATAAGACATGGACCTATTTTTTATCACTCGGATCAATCAAGCCCTTAAGGAGCAAGGGCAGCTTCGAATCATCTTTTCATATTCATATAAACAAGTCATTAATCAGGTGGACATGACTTATAAAATCATGGGGTTTGGTTATGGTCATACGTCCTCCATCCACAAATCTGACGCCTAGAAAGGTCGAGCGATCATCCATTTAAAAGTCCATCGGTGATCGTCCGTAGATTAGACGTTCATTTGTTCTAACATTGTCATCATATAGTGTGAAAATTAATTAGAATTACTGATGAAATCATGGAGAGTCCAAGACGAAGTTTACTAATTTAAACATAACATAATTCGAACATTAAAGAGATCCGATATAATGATATACTAGCAGTACAAAAAATATAGTAGGATGAACAATTATAAGGTTGAAGAATTAATTCACTATAAAAGTATGGGTAATTATGCAACGAGGACCAGTAAGAAAATTCATACCACGATGTCACTATTATACTATTATACCCAAAAATACTATAGGAATATATATATATATATGTATATGTATATATATATATGTATATATATATGAAATGAGCTAAAATACGTCTTACGCATTTTCATGCATGAAAGTACACTATTTTTTACTGTTGATAATGCCTTGAATATGAACTTAATTATAACTCTATGTGGACCTCTTATATAAAGGCACTTCAGTAGATATCCCTTACATAAAATATGTTTAGACGATTTTAGAATTTTGTTTTCTATTTTGTATTAAAATTTCTTATATAAACTTCATGATGACTAGGTTATTTTGTATCATTGTAATCATCATTATTCCATAACAAAAAGAGCTATCGTCGCCTGAGGACATAATTTGATTTTGGGTGAACCTCGTAAATCTCGTGTGTGTTCTTCTATGATTGTGCGATCTTTCTTCCTCTTTTTGCAACATTTAAATCCAATGCAAATAATGCATTAGTTACTAAAAATCTATACAATGTATTGCCCACCAAACGTCGCTTCATTGCATCAAATGCAATGTTTGTAATATATAAAAAAGATGCCCATGCATCATAGTTATAGGAGGTTGCCACATGCATCATAGTTACAGGATGACATCTAAGGTGATAAAAAGATATGGAAATTTGTGTCGCCCGTGATGAGAGTAGGGCGCCAACTGTAGGAGCTAATGGTCTTTGGATGTGCATGAATTAATGAGATTCAATACTGTCATATGAACATCAATAGTGCTATAATTTTGCTTAGGATTAGATGATACCATTAGATGAGAGATCAGACATGGATCAAAAGTAGGATGTCAAACAAGAAACACGGCACACACAAAAAATAAATCTTTAATTCTATAATTAAATATATAACATGTGTAAATTGATGAAGTTTCATATTTACGCATATCTATTTATGCGAGGGGGCACGTTCCACCTTCGCCAGCCGTGATGGAGATGGCGCCCCCTTTTCTGCTTCGTCGACCGCGAGCGAAGGAGAAAAGAGGGGCCGGCGCTCCCCCTTCGCCGGTCGCGAGGGAGAAAGGGGGCACCGAGCCCCCTTTTTTGCTTCGTCGACCGTGAGCCGACGAAGGGGGAAATGCGCCCTCTGCCCAGTGCCGATGGAGAAAGGGGCCACCGGTCCCCCTTTTCATTTTTTATTTTTATTTTTAATATGAGTTATTATATATATATATATTTTTTAATGACGTGGATGAAAGAGAAACCGTCGATGTGATAGCCACATAACCTAGGCAACCGGAAAATTTATTATCATTGGTCAAGTGAACAAATCGTGCAATAAAATTAAAGTTGGACACGCTCTAGTTACAAATTGAAATTGATGAATAATTGAGATATTGACTCAAAGTTGAGTGACGGTCTATGTAATTTACTCTTTCTGACAAATTTACTTTTTCTCCTTTGACTAGTAAATCAATAAATTATGAAACATGTATAGATGTCCTAAAACTAAACAGGCTCTTGCTTTTTCCTCCTCAAGGGACAATATGAGTATTACAACTAGTGTGTTTGGTTTCAGTCAAGATGTATATATGTCTTGTGACTCAATAATTAAGCCTCCTTTCTTAACCAAAGATGGAGATTTAGTTTTTCCTTCAAAATTTGTTGATGTCCAAAGTCATGGAACGACGGAGTTTTACCTAATGTTGTTAAATATGGATTGGATTGCCCGGTTCAATTGATTTAACTGCGAACTGACGTCAAATCCAATCCGATTCATTGTAAAAATTTAAAGTATAGTCAATCCAATCCGGTTCATTGTAAAAATTTGAAGTATAGTCATACAGGTAAAAAATTGGTAACGAACCGGGTGTAAACCTATTTCAGTTTGAAATTGATAAAAAATCATTGGGAAAAGAAAAGCAAAAGAAGGAAAGAAATTTCTCTTAAAGAAGATTAAAAGAAAATTTGAATCTGCAATTTAAATTTGAAATATACAATAATATTAAAAAGGAAATAAAATAAAGAACTAAAGGTGAGAGAGTAATATAAGGAAGAATTAATTGTGAGAGAATAAAATATGGAAGGAAAAGAAACTTTTTAATCGTTAGTAATAGTATTAAAATGAAAGGAATTTAAAAAAGTAAAGGAAAATTTAAAAGAAAATGAAAAGAAAGATTTGAATAAATATAATTGAAAGAAAAATATTAAAAAAGGAAGTTGCTAAAAAAAGTAAAATAAAAATAAGAGTTATTATGATAAAACTAAATTAGTACATCATCAATAGAATTAAATGGAATTTATAATAACAATAAAAAATAACAACTTTGTGTGTCATTTTTTTATCAATTTTAATATTTTAAAATAAAATAGATAGCACATTTATATTAATATGTTATTTTAAATTAGTTATCAATATTTCATATATCATATGATATTTGTTAAGCTATATCATTGAAATTATTATAAATGATATTATTTTAATAAAATTTTGTTGAAATTTAACCGAATCAATCTACTCATGACCTAATTGTTAAATCGGTTCAATTGACAATCCGATCTGAAAAATCTATTCTAGCAAATTATAAAGAAAAAAAATTATACAAAATGATCTCCAACTTTAAGGTTTCCTCAATGATATCCTCTAACTTCACTTTGTAATATCAATTCCTTTCATCTTTTAATTCGTTTCACCCGATGTCATCTTTTCTTGGAACGATTTTTCGATTTTCATCGATGTGACATCCACGTGGTCATCTCCTCTCTCCTCCAACGTCCATCAACCAATTTATCACAATTAAAATTTTCATCTTTACTCTGCATGCAACAAAAGAGATGAGATGTTTGCAAACATATTGTAAACTTGGGATCGGACAATAGATCATGACTGAGACTTTTAATCAATTCTTGGATCACTCTCTAATTTGACCACTAAGTTGGACCAGTTAAACTTGTCCAACAAATTGATTGAATGAATTGGTCAAACTAATCGGATTTTGATAAATTGTGTGTGAGGTATAAATTTAGTGAATAAATAAAAAAAATGTCATGTAGGAATTGGCCCTTGACCCACAAAATCTAATAAACATTAATCAATGTGACTACCATACACGTGTTAAGTTATTATATATAATTTCACATTTAATTAGTTTCTTTTGACGTGGATTGCAAAAATTATTACATTGTCAGAGGGAAAATGTTGATATTTAATTATCAAAATGGGTGCTATTAAGTTATTGCATGTATTATATGCTAAATCTTCGGTGTTAGCATATAATATATTTAATTTACTAATTTTATTAACACATAATATATTTTATTAGATTCTTTTTATGCAAATTAAAAAATTCATAGGGAACAAAACCATAAAAATAAGAATAGAAAAAACGGTGTTAATGGGATTTCAATATAACTATAAGCAATATCATCTTTTTAGCGGCCCTTTTTATATGGAGTTTTTATATGTTTCCTTTTTGTTTTGGTGGTAACTTTTGGTAAATTCTCAAATCGTGCTCATTACTTTTGAGATCTTTTTAGTGGATTCGATTTTTTGAAAAAAAATCAGATATTTGCTTCATTCATGGAAAAAATATAGAGCAATTAAAGATTATGATTACGAAATCAATATTACTAAGTGGTAATAGACTTAAGCAATTAAAATAGAATATCACGCCATGCTTTTAGTTTTTTTTTCATTTATTCGTAACTAAGGAAAATAAATCATTCCTTATGGAGTAACACAAAGAATGGTAGAACTCATGATTTATGCTACAGAATAATAAAGAGCCGGAAATCATTCACTGATTAAAAAAAAAGAAAGGAAAGCAATTAATACAAACACAAAAACTTGGGATCCAGTCAAAATATATGTATGTGCATGCATGCCCTCAAAATATACATCATACAAACACAAAAACTTAGGAACCAGTCAGCAATGGCGCCAAGGAGCATGATATCTGCAATTGCATGTCTAATTCTGTTGTTTTGTGTGTGCAGTGGCAGCAATGGAATAAGGGTCTTGCAGCATGGTGATGCTGATGCTGATTTCAGTAGCCCTGATTAGAGTATCCATCAAGCATGAAGTCCCAGCCGGGCCAAATCCGATTGGCAATTCACTCCCCAAATTGCAAGGGGTTCATAATGCTGCTGCTGCTGCTTCTTCTGCTGTTACTAATAATGATCGAATTATATCCATCAAGGAAGCAGTTCCATCAGGACCAGACCCTATTCATAATTGAATCCACTCGTCAGCCTTATTTAGAAAAAGATGTCTGCCTAGATGACCATATATTTCCCGTTTTTTCTTTTCTTGATCTTTTGTTTATTTGCAATTTTGATTGTTAGAAGTAAAAAATAAAAAAATAATGTACCAACTTTCAGCTTTCAGATAAAACTGTGTTGGCAAATTTTCATTCTACCAATATGTCATTATGAAGGGAAGCTAAATGAAACCGTGTAAAAAAATATTCTTGGACTAGCAAATCAATAAATTATGAAACATGAATGAATGCCTAAACTATGTTGATGCTTTAATTTGCTCCAAAACATTGTCATGATTCAGAGGAATAAGTTTCACAATGTAGACATATAAATTATAAATTAGTTATCTGGGAGGTTTTGAAGTGAATGTCTGATGTGGCATGACTCTGTTTTATGTATTCTATGCTAATATGCCAAATTCACTTTCTACTGAAGCACCTCCCGGAAGAAGGATTCAACATGACCAAATGATGCAAATGGCAGGCAACATTGCATTAGATGATAATATATTGGCTAGTTAAATGTCAATTTTTTTTTATAGTGCATAGCAGATAAGTAAAAATAAACTGACCAACTCAACATAAAAATTCAAATTTCTAACACGACAAGAAATATTTCTCATGACTTGATCCATCGCAAATTGTGAAGAATCCATCGGAAAACAAAGTTTGCGACGAATTTTTCGACGGAAATGAATCATTCGAAAATCGCTCGTCACAAATATTTTTTGACAAATAATATAAATTCGTCGAAAGTTTTCATGAAATATATTTTTTTCAAAAAAAGAAGTGAAAAATCTTTTTCAAAAAATAATAAATATATTTTTTCATAATTTGAAAATGTTCAATAATTCAATATTTTTCAATAAAAATGAAATTCCTAAAAGTAATACATTTTTTCTAGATGCTCGTCATCGTCCTCGCACCACGCATACGCATCATTTTTTTCATTTCTTTTTGTTGAGTTCTTAGCATTTATTGTTATTATTGCTCAAACTCTTGTCGGACCTTTTGTTGGACTTCCGATAATCATTGTTCCAATTGGCCATACCATGTCTGTACATTCCAGAAATAAGAGTGTTGAGTGTCAAGTCTTCCGGCCTTGCAGAACCCATCAATGAGCGTATTGAAAGTGATCGTGTCAATCTTAACGCCAGAATCAGGTTGCATCATTACGTCGAGCACCTGCGTCGCCTCATCGAGACGGAAGCATTTGCACAAATGATTGATGAGAATACCATACGTGACCACAGTCGGACGAAGACCCATTTCCTTCATTTGAGAGAACAGAAGGTTCATCCTTCGGATCCCTAGCAAGGCCCATCAAGAGGGCATTGTAGATGGACGCTTGGCGTGCACAAAATGTAACACCAAGGTCAAAAAAAAATTGAGAAGTCTTGGACAAGTTTCCCCCTTTCCTCCTCTTTCTTTTGTCTTTTCTTGCTGGCCCCTTTCTAATTCTTTCTTCCTCTTGTCTTCTTCTGCTGCATGCCCTGCTGCACTCCACACTCTCTCCTCACCGATTGGAGTAGCCATGGCAGGAAATATCAGCACTTGGCAGCAAGGATCCTGCAACCGAGATCTTCCTTCATCACCAAGGAAGAGGTTGTCTTCCTCCTCCTCTATATAAGGCACCCGACCCCCTTCTCCTCTCTCTCGTTTCTCCTCTCCGGTTTGCTCCTCTCACGGTTCCTTTGTGGTCACGGACAGTAAGGGACAAGCAACCAGCGCCGGCGAACGTCCTCGATGTCGGCGACATGAGAGGCGAACAGTGGAGATTCCGACGTGGTGAGGACCTTCCCCTATTTTCCCTCTGTTTTGTTTAGTCCGACCGCGCATCTCACCGTCTTCGTCCCCTCTCCGGAGAGCGGACAACAGCAAGCGCGGAGGGACGACGGCGACCTCCTCGACACGAATGACGAGAAAGGAGGAGAGTGACGCCGGGGCAATGTGGACAAACCTCAACATCATAGGCTTCAAGGTGTGTACGTTCGGGATCTTCTTCATAGGTTGAGTTTCTCGACGAGTTAAGCATGCTTGATTTATCCATGACCCGAACTCTTGAATACGAATGCACGTGTTCTTTAAGATGATGATATGATGACTCTACTGCCATGAATGAATCAATGTATGCTATTGGAACGATCGCATGTATGACCGAATCGATTATGAATGGACATGAATGTATGAAGACGCCTTTCATTTCTAGTTCCATGCTTAGCACGATTTCTATGTAGTTTAGATTTTGGATGCTCTATAAATGCGTGTTGGAATGCTAGTAGCTTAGTTAATTTAGTTGTAATTAGCCGACGATCGCCGGAGAAAACGAACACATGAAAATTGTTTTACGACTCGATCGAACTCGGCCCGGGTTTACCAAAACCCGGCCCGGGCTTTGTCCGACCGCACCAGGTTACTCCGAGCATGGCCCGGGTCCGCCATGGATGCCGAGCTCGAGCTCGGGGCGAACCAGGTGTTCGGGCCGGGTCACCCACGACTCGGCCCGGGTTTCACCGTAGAGAAGACGATCGGAAGAGATGACTCTCCCGACTCGATCGTCCTCCAAATCTAGACCGGACTCGGCCCAGGTACCTTTTCGCTCGGCTCGGGTTCCGACCACAGGTTTCAACATCTATGATTTCCAATTTCGAATGAAATATGAAACCTTCAGATTGTTACCATGTTGGACCCATGTATGTTGATTCTCTTATTTCTGTACAAACCCACGCTTTTCACACAAATATGATTGTTAATCTTTCATCGGAAAGTGAACGAAGTGTGATTAGATCTTTACGTCAAGAATGACAATGACTCCTCTTGGCTTTGCCAAAGAATGATTATGACTCTTATGAACATGATTATGAATGATGATGACTTGTATGATTCTGATGATGTATGATTATGAATTATGACATGAAGAATAAGAACAATGAAAAACGGAGACCACACTCCTTCGATCGACCGAAATGTTTCGACAGATGACTCGTGATCCTTGGGCATCCATCGTGTGGACTGGAAGTAATGACCCTTGTTATCTTAAACTTGATTTCTAAACGAAACTTTTGTCCACTAGATTTTCTAAGCAAATAAAGATCCATCGAAAGATGAAGACCTGTCGTTGCCTTGATTGATCCACGAATCGAAAGACAGGCGCGGGTACGATGAGGGAAGATGTTCTAGCCTCGTAACAGGCTCCCCTCATGGATTACCATTTGTTCTATCTAGGCGGGAGTTCCTCCCATACGGATGTTTCCGCTTATTGCGATGTCATCTCTTTGAGGGATATTTTCGTCTAGCGCAAGGTCATCCACCTCTGCCCGATGGGGCTTACCGTGGCACTAATCACCCACTAGCTCATGATGTTTAGATAGCTGTATCACCAATTTTATGCAATGGTATTCCCTTAAAGATGAAGAACTCTTCAAAAGATGAATGAAAAGATGAATGTAAAGATGAATGAATGAAAGATAATGAATGAAAGAAGGAATGTAGGAATGAATGTATGAATGAATGAATGCTATGACCTTCATGTTTGCCATCTTATGGAAAGACGATCTCTCTCTTGTGATTCTGATTTCTTCTATAATATCGATGCTATGATCTCTATTTTTGGCCATGACTAATTACATCGATTCATGATGACTTGATCTTTCTCATGTTGATCTCATTTTTTCATATCGATCCATGATGCTTTGAGCTTTCTCTCCTGTTGATTACATCTTCCCTCATGTCATACTTTGATTGGAGAGAGTATGTTGTCCCTCTCTCCCTTGTGATCTGATGATCTTGATGTTATGATCTTCATTATACCATTTTTATGAAAAGATGATTTCTCTCTCTTGAGAAAAATTGATCCCACTATGATACCGATGCCATAATCTCCTTTATGTCATTTTGACGGAACATCTTATCATAATTTTTCCATGAAATTATATGCTCTTCTCATACATATTTTGATTAGAACCAATTGTAATAACTCGATTTTTATTTCCGTTTTCTTATGTTAATTTCATGCTATATTCTGACAGTACTGATATATAATTTATATGAACGCACACTTAGTTTTATGCTAACGGTTGAGCTTGCTCCTCTGTGTGATCCCCACAGGTATATGATGACGATCACGAGCTGTTGATGTGTGTGCGGCAATTACAGCTTGGTGGTGTATGCACATGATTATCTAGAGTTTAGATGGGACCTATAGAGTTATACTTTTGGGCATGGATCTGTATATGCCTCATGGATGTACCATTTTCTATTTAGCTTCCGCATTTTTTCTTCATATTATTGTATTATTTTATTCATTTAGTCTTCCGCTCTATTCCTCAAGTCTTTCGCTTTGCATTCTCCTCTATGTTAACCATTCAGTCAACATAAGAGTCAAGTAAGAAGAAAAGAGTCAAAGAGTTAAAGTAGCGGGAGGAGGTCGCACCACGTGGCGGGTCGACTTTAAAGGCGTTACACAAAATCCCAAGCCTTGGCGATACAGCTGGTACGACAGAGCTTATTGACGAGCTGAGTGAATTGGAACGCGTCCACTGGAAAGAAGCCCATCTTGGCCATGGCGACGAGGGCGTCGCCGTCGGTCGGGCAGCTTCGCTTGGACTCTAAGTGTTGCGCCGGAGGAACAGACCATCGGTCGATGGAGAGCGAAGAAGGCCAAATCATCGAGGCTTCCGATGGTGGATCGAACCCTAATCCTATCTCCAGCGAGGAGGAGAAGTCATCGCCGGAGGTGGAAATCCGGCTCTTCCGGCGAGGCCAAGGCCCTATCGCCGTCTTCCAATCGAAGCTGGGCGGCTGGGATCAGGACCGCCTGGAGGTGCAGGACATCCTCGACAAGTATGGCCTCAAGGCCCTCTACGCCTTCGATCCGACCTCCACCGGGAGGAGCGTCCCGATCCGTTTCAACCCTCGAAACGGTCGCTCCATCCTCCCTTACCATGCCGGATCCACCGTCGTCGTCGACGGAGAACCTAAGGTGCGGCTTGTAATATTTTTTCGTCTTTTAAACTCTCTGGATTATCCAATTTTCGCCTACGAAATTGGCCTTTCTCAATTTTTGTTTATCCTAATTTTGCAGGATTCGTTGGTGAAGCCGGTGACGAGGATTATAGTGGGAGTGGTGGCGACAACGATTTTGATCGTAGTACTATTTAAAGAACCTCCGGAGTGGTTCAAATCGTCCAGATTCTCGGCCGGGACATTCCCTCCATGGATTCTGGCTTGCATGGTTATAGTTTTCACTCGCCTGAGGAAGAGGACTAAGGATGTGTTTAAGAAGTATGGATGGTGATGATGTGCCGCCGCAGGTAACATAATTCATTTTAATTTGTTTCAATCCGATCCAATGAGTGCTCAGTTGTTTTGTCAGCATTGCGGTCTTGAGTAATCTAAATCTTATGGGCTATGATGAAATTTGTATATATCTTTGTTAAAATTGATCATATTATTTGCTAAAATATTTTTTATCCCAATACAACATATCCTCAATTCTGATTCATGGTATATGATCTCTTATAGATCGATTAGTTTAACTCCTTTACAACCTGAGATGTCAATCAGCTTTATGTAGTTTGAAAGATTGTTTTAGGGGACTTATTGGTTTCAATTGGGATTTTTTCCACTTCCAGCAACTTTTTATTGCCTTTTAATAAATTTTTCTATGTTTGATTGCTCAATTCATGAAAGAGAGGAGATAGTTCATACTTGACATTTCTGACACTGGAAGTGAAGTCACATAATGGGCTTAATTCTGTTGATGAGTGGGTGAGAACTTTTTTTTTTAACTTGCACAAGAGTAATACTGAGACTTTAGGTTTAAAAACAGAGAGTATGATCTTTAAAGACTCATCTGAGTATGTGGTGTCAGTTAGCAAAGTTAAGTTAAATCAATTGTAGTTCCAAGCTTTGAGCAATATGGAATTAAAACTACAAATTGTGTGGAGCAAAGGGAAGGCATTATTTTTTTTTTTATTTTTTGGGTGTGCGAATGCATTATTTTTTTGAAGGCATTATTTCATATATAACCTTCAAACATGTCCTGTGAAACTTATGCCTTTGTCCTTTTCACTTATTAATTGCATGTGCTTTGATTCTTTTGAAACTGAGGTGTTATTGAAACTGAATTACCTTCACTTTACATTTGAAGTCCTTATATAAAGAACAAGAAAATCTTTGAAATGGAAATATTTGTAGCTTTATAGTGGATCATCTGATGCTTATTTTTTAAAAGTCTATACTAGTAAATTCTTTGTTAAATTTGTTTGGCTAAGTGTATTTAGCTGGCTGTTCACGGCATAGAAACACAATAGTACTTAAGATCTGACTCAGCATCTTAATCAACATTCAATATGATCTTCAGGAGTGGGGTATTTCCAGCCTCCGTGGTTGACACTCTTTATAAAAGTTTGTTTAGTCATTTCTTTACATTGACTTTAGTATTCATGAATCATTGTGGCATGTCTTTGTTGTTGCGTAGAAATATAAGTCCAAGGCACTCATTTTGAGTTTTTCTAATTTTTGTAGGTCATCGGGATACACAGACACAAGGAAACGATCCTTCACTGTCTATCATTACAAGACGTTGATAGATTCCTAAGACGAAATCTCGAAGCACGAGGGATTGAGGGTCTTGGAATGCACTTTTTCTTTCTGAAAAAAGCATTTGTTCTTCAATCACGAAAACTTTATTCTGTTTTCATTTCAGACTCATTTTGGCGCAAACGAATCTGGGAATGGTAAATTCATATTTCCAAAATGGTGGTTATGACAGACACCATATGACCGTTGAATCATCAAATAAATGGCAATAGACATTTGGCATCAATGGAACAAGTACGGTAGCAGATATACTATGAGAAAATTATTCAACTTTGTTTCCTAATAGGCTAATAGCGGATTCTCATCCAGGTCCTGAACTTGCGTTCTATCCTCCTCCCATGGAATCAATCTCTTACGACTTCTCAAATGCAAGCTTCTAACAAGAACTCAATTTTGTGTAGAAAAACGATAACTGCAGCTCACAAAGTATATAATATATGTATATTGGTCATTTGTCTTCCACAAAGTCAGAGTATCTCAACAAAAAAAAAAAAAAGAAAGAAACGGTAACTCATGAAAATTTGATTGTTTTTTTTTTAATCTGTGGGAAGTTAATGCGTAAAAATATGGCACTAACTGCATTGTTAGCTTTATAATTTTTGTAGTACAGTCGCAACTCCCATGCGTTAGTTCCTCACCATTTTCTTCGAAGATAGACAAGCAACATGTTTTGAGTTTATCTTATTTTCTCTTTATCATCAAATAAAATGTCTCCACACTACTGTCACTCACTTTCACTACTGTCATAATTTTGAAGGAGAAATTGAAGTCCACTGCTTGTGCCTTCTACATGCTTATTTTTGTCTTCTGGCCTGTTATTTGAAAGCTCGATATCTGTAGATGTTGTTCTAGGCTTCTTAGAAGAATCCTCCACTGCATATCTTTGTTTCACTATGAACTTCGGTTTCTAAGACAGAGGAGCCACCTGCTGTTCCTGTAAAACCATGTAATAGTAAAAATCAATAGGAGCAAGATCCCCACTTAAATTAAGCGCGACAATATTATAAACGAAGTCACAGCACAACAGAGGCCTATTTGTTTTCTTTCAGAACGAATACAGGACCATCTCATTTGTAAATAAAAGAACACACGGAAAGATAATTCCCTCTAAAAAAGTATGATTACTGATTATATTTGTGTCAAAGCAACTAAGACCACGAAATACTGTAAACGCAAAATAGAATATCCACTGTCAAAATAAATGAATGATAATATGACACTATTGATGTTGCAATGGCAAATAGTCAATGGTTCCTTGAACACAAAAGTGGGAACGAGAATACAAAATAAATCCTCATACAACACCACTTCTACTTATTCCACAAGGCAATCGTTATATAGTTAGACAGTGTACACTTTAAGAAAAAGGTTAGACAGAGTATAGGTCATGATGCATCAGTCACTTGAGAAAAAAATAACACAATTAAAGTCATTCAAGGATGACCATGGAGATGAGAATAGCATTTTCAATTTATTTACATGTCAAAATTTCCCCAAAAGTCTTCTGAGAGAAATTTCCAAAAAGTAGAAGTCGCATTTTAAATCCCAGGAGAAATAAGAAACTGACAAATGATTTAGATAGAAACCCACTCTGTAAGTATGTCAAGAGGTAAAGGACACGTGGAAACAACTTAGACAACATGGAATTAGTTTCTAGATCTCCAACTTAAACAACTTAGACAACCAGAATTTCTAGATCTCACTCTCTCCAACTGTGGCAAGCAACCATGTCCAACAGATTCCACAATAGCAAGAGGCCATGATTCAATTTAGTGGGGGAAGTCTTTAGCCCACTAACAATTCATTAATGCACATTTGTAGGAGTTAATTATTAGGAGCTGACTATGCTTGTGTTTCTCTACATGTGTATGAATCTTGAATTTCAAGGCTGTGTTATTATTAAACTTTATATTGGAGTGTTAGTCCTCTCCATACGGCCAGTGTCGTAGTTATTTCCTTTCAATCCAGTTCTAAAACCCTTCCTTTCATCTTTTATAATTTGAGTGTTCTATCATATTTCCTTTTAGAATCAATATTAACATTTTCAATTCCTCACATACAAAGACATCTAGGAGAGTTTTTTTTTTCGACATAAGGGTCTGCACGAGAAATACCTCCATCCTTGGAGCTGTTCGTAATCAAAGAGTCTGTTGGTTTTTCTGCCTTTGGCTCTGAAACCGATTTCCGCTGCAGGACAGAGAACAACATGAGCTAAATGTAACATAGAATGACAAAGCATAAGCATTTTTTTACCTTTACAATGATAACTAGAAGTTTACAAGGCAAGACATAAAAGAACACACTAAAACTAAGACCTGAATCAGAAGACAGCAATAATCAACAAATCCAGATCAGATTACTGAAGTAGAATTATGAAAAGAAGTGCTTTGACATAGAAAACTAGTTGTTGACCAAAAAGAAAGGAGTGAAAATTATTAGAAAAATACGAGAATACCTTAAAAACTATATTGCTAACTTTTCCTATCCATGATGAAAACTACTAACCCATTAGGTTGTATCAACTAACGCTCCACCACAATGAAAATAAGTGACTTTAGGCATTTTGTATTGTTATTTGTGTGAGGATGGTGAATGTGTTGTAGGTGGATATCCTCCAAATCATATATGAAGGCAATTCTTGCATTTGTTTATGAAAGATGGAGTCGTAGTTCTTTTTCAAGAAAAAAAATCTACTATTTGTTTTACCCCTTAAAAGATTAAATGATGCATATGGAGTCAGATGACACCATTTGAAATACAAATATATCCAGTCTTATGAGACTGTACGATGTTACAAAAGAAAGGACAACTGAAACATGGAAGAAGACAAGTAGAATCCATAATATGACAGTAAAGTAACAACTGAAAGGGGACACAGACAACCGTGGACAAATACATTGGCATAAATGCCCCTAGAGGGTTTCAAATTATGAATAAAAAATATAACTGTTAAATACATCACAATAAAGATGAGAGGACACCATAGAGATGATAGAAATCTGCAAATTGGACACCATAAAGTAATAGATATCGCATGCAGCATGTACTTAGCATATACAGCACCTTTAATTTGTTCTCTGAACTCTCTACCAAACCTGATGAAAAACTGATTGATTCTTCATCAAAGTCATCATCCTCATCGTGTATCCTCTTAACATAATCTTTTGAATTCTGTAGTATGAATCACTTGTTAGTAATTTATTAATACTTCTTGTAAGTAATGAAATAACAAATCAATAGATACCAACATGAAAAACAATAGACTTGATGATTTGTTCATCTGCTGCATCAATTTCTTTCATTTTTCTTCTTTCCTGACAACAACAAAGTATTTTTTCAAAAAAAAAAACACAAGTTCAGATAGCAAATAAAATAGCAGATGTTTGCTGCATACTAATAGATGTCAATCAACTCTCCTTTCTACTACTTGCAAAAGCCTAAACTCCAATAACATTTTAACAATACTGATAGACAAATTATCAGGACAGGGATCCATGAAGCTAACCTCATTCCTAAACTAAATAGAAAGCAATTTTGTCAATAAGATATTTATAAACTTATTAACTATTGACCTCAGGATCACCCCTAACCCTCATCATCCAGTACATTAAAAAAAAAAAGAAATGGACCCAAAATATTATGTTAACCTAACATGTTTTCCTAGTATACTAGGTTTATATTTAATGTTCACATAAAAATCACCAGTTCTGAGAACTCCAATCATATTATCTTATATTATTGGCCAACACGGATTGCGACATATGCAGACATGAGTCAAAAATGGACCAAAAAAGTTTATCCAAGAATCTTTCTTCTACTTACAGTCACCACATGAGAACTTGAAAAGGGATATATGTGGCTCAAGGTAGCATTAATAATGTTATTGATGACAAAGTCAGAATCAAGGCCAAAATGTGCTTCTCAAATAATCTACGTAGTAATAAACAAAAGAAATATACATAACCACATCTATATGTAATAACTGATCATAGTCTAATTTCTAATTCAATGAATTCTACAAGATCAGAATCCTGCTTAGTAAGCCTTTAGAGGGCATGAAAGAGAGGAATTTGAAGGCATACCTCTTCTTCAGTTGTTCGTTGTAAATTTTCCAGCATTGAATCAAAGGTTACAGTTGCATGCCTTGACTGGAGTCAGAAAACGAGAAGTGTATGAATTTGTGTTATATACTTGGTCGCATGTTGCAATCATCTTATGTCGTCAAAAAATTGAATTACTAAGAATAATCTAATATGGTCATAGTACATTGTGACTTAAATTTAGTAACTCATCCACAGCCCTTCTAATGAGTAGGAGTTCCACATCCCTACAAGACAAAGGACTTGTAACCACTACATTATAACAGAATGCTGGAGAAGCCTTATCCATGTCTTCTCTCCTCTAACTATTGCTATGGGGACTGTCAATCATCTCTACACAAGATTGATGAGTTTTACTTCACATCAAATAGAATGAATTTGTATACCTTATAAAGATGCAGATATCATTGTCAACTCTACCAAAATCCAGTATGTATGATGTCGACCTCAACTCTAAGTTCAAGGTGTGAATCTCTATAGTTGAAGAGATCCAGATTCTTAAAGTTATCAGAAAATCAATAAGCACTTCACAAGATACCAATGCACCAATGCTAAAATTTGAAGTAGTTCAACAGGACTTCAGCTACAAGATCGAATAAATATCTGGAGATGTTCTGATGCTCTCTAACTCCGCCTATGTTTTATAGCCGGTCCCAAGCCCGGATAAAGGAGGAGGGTTGTGTTAGGCCCCGACAGCCAGCGTAAAACCCTGTCGAATCTCATGAACATGGATCTATGATCCATGTAGTCGACCCCACCTAGTGGGATAAGATTTTGTTGTTGTTGTTGTTGTTGTTCTGATGCTCTCTCTGGCACCCTTAGATTCCTTGAGCTTGGTGCAAATCACATCCATTCTTCTGTGGTAAATACTGTCAATCCATTTAGAATAGAAGCACGCTCAAAATTGAGATGCATATAGGTTAGAAGAAATTTACATCCGAGAGACCCTTCATTGCATGAAGCATCTCAGTTTCTCCGTCTCCCCAATAGATGCTAACCACCCTGTAAGGATATCCATGGCAACGTAGTCTGGTTTGCACCCTTGCAATTTCATTTTATTCATAAACTCAAAGGCCTTTTCTGTCATATTCCTTTCATAGGGGCCTTTGAAGATGGCGTTATAGGTAGTGGTATTAGGAGATACACCATTGTCTCCCATCTCATTCATGAGGGAAATTGCTGCCTCAATTTTATTTTCGTTGCACAAACAATCAATAAGGGTTGTATATATCACAGTATTAGGTGGTACATTAGCACCTGACATACTCTGGAATATTTTGAAGGCTTCATCAACGTTACCAGCTTTACAGAAGCCATTGATCATTGCACCATAAGTTATGACAGAAGGTCCAAGCCCACCCCCAACCATTTCATTCAACAATTTATCTACGGTTGAAAAATCTCCGGCTTTAGCCGAGGCAGCAATGAAAGTGTTGTAAGTGACAACATCGGGTCTGAAACCAGATTCTTTCATTTCGCGAAGCATATCATGTGCCTTGTCAAGCCTCTTCTTCTTACAGAACCCGCTGATCAAACAATTATAACTCTTAATATCCAGTTGAAATCCATTCTTGCTCATATGTGATGCTATGGAACATGCATCTTCCATCCTTCCCATCTGAGTCAATCCAGAGATTAAAGTAAAGTACACAAAAGAATCTGGAAAATGACCTTCTTTAACCATCTCATCAAACAAATCCATAGCCTTACCCACATTATTGGAGTGAAGGAAAGCCCCAATCATAATACTATACGTACGAGAGTTGCCTTTAATTTGAGGCCACTCTACCTGTTTCTTTCTGAAAAGGCTGATAGCCCTGCCGGCCATACCATGTCTGCACATTCCAGAAATAAGAGTGTTGAGCGTGATCACATCAGGAGAAATCTGTTCTCGCTCCATCCGATCCGCCAGATCATGAGCCTTATCGAGTTCACCAGCCTTACAGAACCCATCAAGTAGGCAATTATATGTGGCCGTATTGGCCTCCGTTCCATGCACATCCTTCATCCGATCGAGCAACACCAGCGCGGCGTCAAGTCTTCCGGCCTTGCAGAACCCATCACTGAGCGTATTGAAAGTGATCGTGTCAATCTTAACGCCAGAATCAGGTTGCACCATTACGTCGAGCACCTGCATCGCCTCATCGAGACGGAAGCATTTGCACAAATGATTGATGAGAATACCGTACGTGACCACAGTCGGACGAACGCCCATTTCCTTCATTTGAGAGAACAGAAGGTTCATCCTTCGGAGGTCTCGGTCCCTAGCAAGGCCAGTCAAGAGGGCATTGCAGACGGACGCTTCAACGGTGCCGCCAGCATCCTTGACGGCGTGCACAAAATCCCAAGCCTTGGCGGTACAGCCGGTACGGCAGAGCTTATTGACGAGCTGAGTGAATTGGAACGAGTCCACCGGAAAGAAGCCCATCTTGGCCATCGCGATGAGGGCGTCGCCGTCGGTCGGGCAGCTTCGCTTGGACTGACTGGAGAATATAATCGAGCAGGTGGTGTAGTCAGCGTGGCACGGTGAATCCGAACGGAGCATATCGCGGACGAGGCCCATGGCCTCGGAATGATGGCGGGGGTCGGCGGAACGGAGGAGGAGGGACCGGAGGATGTCGTTGCAGAGGGGCGTGCGGCGGAGAGATGGGTGGAGGGAGCGCAAGACAAGGAGAGCGCCGGAAGGCGTATTCGGGCATGATTGCTCGCCGTCGAGGCCTGTGCCCCTGACGTCGCGCTCGCCGGTCAGAATGGCCGGGGGGTCGACGACGACGGTAGTAAAGTGGCGGAAAGTTTGGCGGCGGCGCCATAGGACGCCTGCGAGAGGTTTAATCCGGTTCTGTACGAGTCTCATATCGGACCGCCGAAGGAAGCAAGGCGGCAAACTCCTGCGGTCGACGTGTACCTGACCCGACTTGGAATACTAGATCATTCCTGTTTATAAGGAGTCGCGGTGAGCCGAGCAAAGTCGCGGTAATTCAAAAAATAATTAAAATAATACATTAAATAAAAAAATCTATTTATTACGTGTTTAGTTAGTTTTTATTTTAATGATGATTTTCGTATTTAACTCATAGTTTTTTTTATAAAAATCATTTCTGTTACCATTAAATTCCCGTAAAAGTTAAAACTGCCGAGTAAAAGGGCATATTTTGAAATGAAATCCAATGAACCAATGGAGCAAAGGCAAATTTTGTATTAAAATTATTAATGAAAAGGTTGCATTAAAATTACGATTTAGCATGATCATGAAAATTTTGGTTGATTCAAAGTCCACTCCAACATCTATGTTGATGGTGGGTGAATTTTATCCTTCAGAATGGATTCAAACGAAAAAAAAATATCTTCAAAAGAATGAAGTGGGTGAACTGTGAACGTCCTCATCCTAGGGGAAAAATGGATTATCAATTTACATGGTGCAGTGAGTATCACTTATCTTCTTTTATTGAAATGTAATTAATCGTACAAAATAAAAACATATATATTTTCTTGGTATTATTCAAATTTTAAATATATATTGTAGCATCTCTTTCAAGCTGAATTCTTAGTTTTAAATGAACTTTGTTATACCCTTCATCATCAACTTCTTTTTCTAATGCTATAATTTTGCATCCCCTACCATATTTAATCACAATCTTGCATGAGCTCGTGCCGAAAAAAAACTCTAACATCATTTGAACAAGAATAAAAACTTTTCACTTTGAAAGGAAGCGTACACTTATAACAATATAGGCTGATGTAAGAGATTATAAAAAGAGGATAATGAATCTTTTAAAAGGGAGGAAGGGGAAGTTGAGAAGGTGTCAACCTAGGAACGCGAAAAAGGAAGCCGAGAACATGCTTAAACATTATTTGGAGATCTTCTATTTTTACGTTTAATCTAATTGTGATGGAACTTAATTTTATAATTCTAGTGACCTATTTTTTTGTAATATTGAAATTAGTGTAACTCATCTTATATATGTTCGATTTAAACATTTTGGTATTTAATCTTTCATATGAAGCATTTCATCTAGTCAACTCTCTACTTTTGATATAACATGTGTTTTCATTGTTAATTGACTTGAGAAATTTTGAAAAGTTCATTCGCCAACAATTTGATGTCTTTTGGAAAGAGTTGATATGCAAGTTGGAAAAATTACACCAAATAGTCCTCCAAATTTGACGTTTGCTCACTATACCTTCCAATTTCACATGCCCTTCATTTTATAATTTATTTCACAGAATGTCCTTTCGATCGGGAATACTCGGTTCCTTGTCGATCCGACATGACGGTGTTGCTCTCTTCATCACGCAGGAGAGCATCTAACATGCCACTTAGACTCCACGTAAGCAAATTAATATAAAATAAAAATTAAAAAAGATGCACCTTCCTCTCTTGTCGACAAGGGGTGAGATCGCCGAAGGGAGAAGAGGAGGGGGTGGCCGCCCCCACCCATCTCTTCACAAGCGACGGAGAAGAGAGGGGAGAAGTGGGTGGCGCCCCCTCCGCGCAGATAGCACGTGTAGAGGGGAAGGGCTGCCACCCCCTCTCTTCTTCAGCGAGAGGGGTTCATCCATCGGTGAGGGGCCGCGAGGTCCAGGCGGACGACGTGCGAGATGCGGCGACAATATGCAATGGCGGAGGCGATTTGCAACGGTGACCTACGATCCCTTGGCGATCGGCACACGGGGGGAGGGGCGCTGCCTACCTCCTCCTTCCGTGCACGATATGCGCAAAGGGGGAGGCAGCCTCCCCATCTCTTCTCATCGGAGAAGACTTCTCATTGAAGAAGAGAGGCCTCCCCTCTGAGCGCGCGGGGAGGGGACCTGCCCCTTCCCCCTCTCTTCTCCGTTGTCGGCGAGGAGATGGGTGGGAGCGATTGCCCCCTCCTCTTCTTCCTCCGGTGCTCAGGCGACCCCATCCCTTGCTGGCGAGGACGTCGGAGATAGAGGAGGGAGCATCATTTTAAAAAAAAATATTATTGTATTATTATTTTGTATTTTTTATTAATTTGCTGACGTAGAGTCTGCATGGCTGTGCTACGTCTGATGCTTTCCTACGTGGCGGAGAGAGAGCATCACCATGTTAGCGGACCGATCGGGAAATCGAATATTCTCGGTCGGAACTGAGGACATTCGTGTTATGAAGTGAAGTTGGATGGTATCGCTGAGCAAAGTTGAAGGGCATTTGATGTAATTTTTTTACTAGAATTAAGTTGAAATGTCATGTTCTTGTGGTGACCCCTTGTGATTGAGTTTCTTGGAAATCGTATTACATGTTCATCAACTCGAGAGGTAATGATAGTTTCTATTGATTATTGTGAATCGTGAGAAAGTGTTGTGAGTGATAAACTTAGTGTAGTTGCCACCTTCATAAAAAAAATATCATTTTGAGCCTACGAGAACAATTGAGATAATATCTTGTGCATTACTAATTACAAGCAGAGTTGAATTGATAAAGTTGTGAATGATATTTTTATTACATGTTCTATTAATATCTTCGAATAGGATTTAATTATGATTCTTTTTTTACAGAAGAGACATGATCAGGGACGAACTCAAGAAAGGAGGGAAAAAATAATATTATAATATTAAACTATTAAAATAAATTTAAAAATATTTAATCTAATAAACTTTAACTTAGTTTAAGAAGTCAAATATTAACATTTTAAGTATTTCATACATATAAAAAATATATATCTACATATTATCTAAACAAATTCATTTTATTCTGATTTAAAGGGGGGTTGCAAACTTCATAATGAACCTTTAATTTTTATAGATATAATATATAGATTAGGGGTAACAAAAAAATTGGGTGGGGGGGTGGGGGGGGGGGGGGGGGGGGCATTGATGTCTCCTATCTTCTTTATTCATCAAATAAAAAATATGTGTATGAGATTAAAAATTTCTAAATTAAAATAATTATATAAATTAAAATAAATAGAATATATATTAAATATAAATATGTTATTCATTTACATATATAATACAACAATGATTTCACAATGTCATATAAATTATTGGATGATATCATAATTGACCTAATCGAGAATAATATATATGCAATAAATATGAAATAGTCAATTTGAGACTTATATTTTCTTCTTTTATACATTAAAAATGTTTAACATCATTAAAGGACGATTGTAATGATTCTAAAATTCGGATTTAGATCGTGCATATTTTTTTCAGTTATAATAAAAGTGTACAATGCTATTAGAGGGATCAAATTTCTTACTAACCTAACAAGCAACTGATCATTTTTTGCTGTTCCAAAAGGATTTCTTCAATCATATATCTTGTATTTAATGATCATCTCTCTTTGTACATCATTTTACATTCTCACCTACATATATTCAACTACCAATCATCCAAAATAGACAATGATGCTTCATCTACATCAAAACCTTCTCATGTTCAATAAGAGACACATGGAGACTGGAATATAAATTTAATTATATTACATAGACCTAATATAATTACTCTTATTATAAAAAGGCATCGAAAAGGAGGCAAGGTGTATTAAATATATTGAGTCAGCTAATCAGTTACTAAAATGATAAGATTTAATGATTAACAAATCTATATACACTTTAGACATACATATGTATCCATACATTTGTTTTTTTTATTGTCATATCTATATCCAATATGTTCTTAATTTATTATAATATATGTTATATTTTTGAAACACTCTTATTTGGATTTTTTCATTCTTAGTAATAAAACTATATAGTAGAGTTCAAATATATACATATGTATGTAATGTATGTAAAAATTGTATGAATACACACACACATACATACATACATACATATATATATATAAGTTTAATGGGTTCCTACCTAGTCAATTAAGTAGGACCCCCTACCTAAGTTCTCAATTGTCTGATAACAATCAACATGGTTCAATGGACAAAAAACTCATTGGGCTAAAGACTTTTGGTTCAACAGTACGAGGCACAGAACTTCCATGCTCACACGTGGCGACCTGCCAATTGGTGACCTCTTGCTCGTCGACATCTGTCCACACCATTGTGGACATGTATGATATCACCGATCTCCGAGTTGTGCCCTAGACGACCCTCACTGCTGCCCTCAACCTCGTCGATCCTCACCGTCGTCCATCGTTGATCATCGCGGCGGTCGTAGTAGCCCATCTGCGAGCGACGTGGTGTGCAACGTTGGCCCCAATGGAATCACTGGCGAGGAAGCAGTTGAAAAGACTCACGAGGTTGGACGCTTGCTTGTCGAAGGCAATGAGGATGCTGGACGATAGGAGACGGAGCACGTTCTCCCCATCTTCATAGGGCACTGAGTATAGTGCTCTGGTAAGAGGCAATAGTTGTCCGAGGCGATGACAGCAGGGATCGTGCGACAGATGCGACGGGAAAACTCGTCGTAGGCTCGAAAGACCGCAAAGAAGTAGGTGAACCCCTGCCATGGAAGAAGACGACGACAAGCAAGATGCCGGACTAGCCGAACAGCGAGGACAATGAGCCAGAATCAAAGGTTGTGAGGTCGCCGAAGTTGATAGGGACGAAGAAACAAAACCACAAGTTGGGAACCCTCTTCTTTTTCACCGGCTTACGAACCGCACCGCGAACCTCACCAAACAACTATAGTTGCCATCATGCGTCCATTCTTCATCATACGGATGGATGAGTAGGGAGGAGGCTCCTACCTACTTGATCTCCATTAAACCTTATACATATAGGGTTATTTCCTCTAACCACCCCTAAACTATCATGATTTTCTAGATTTAACTCCAAAAACTTTATTTTTTGAGTCCTTAAACTATGTAAAATTTTCTAATTTGATCCTTCTGTTCAATTTCGTCAATGTTTCTATTATCTTTGATTTTTTGTATTTATGAAAAGTCCATTATACCTCTTTACGAGTGTTACTCTATTTTTCTTAACATAATATATTAAAAATAATTAGAAAAGAACATTGCTTGGGGACCTTGCGCGCGGCGAGGGAGAAAGGTGGGGCCGGCGCCCCACTGAATGAGCTCGCCGGCGCCCTTTTCTTCCTCGCGCGCGGTGAGGGAGAAAGGGGGGGCCGGCGCCCCCCTGAACATTCGGGGTACCAGCCCCCAATAATATATAATAGGAGAAAGGGGGGGCCCTTTCGCTCCGGCGACACGAGGGCGACGCCCTCCGCAATCTTTTTTTAATTAATTTTTATATTTTTATTATATATTATTTTAGGAAAAATAGAGTAACACTTATAGCAAGGGTATAATTAGGGTTGTTCACGGGTCGGGGTCGACCCGACCCAACCCCAAACCCAATCCAACCCAACCAATTTTGGTCGGATCGGGTTGGATCGGGTTGAGTGCCTTTCGGGCATGGAACCCGATCCGACCGGACCCGGGTCGGGTCGGGTCGGGTGATCGGATTATCCGACCACCTTTTTAATTTTTTACTTTAAACATTTTTAATATACAAATACATATTTAATATTTTATTTTAAACCATCAAAATAGCATTTTATTTGCTTACTATTAGAATCTGTATTAAGGGCTTTATTTTCATATTTTTTTAAAAATTTAAACACTATAACTTCTAAAAATAAAATAAATTAGAAATGATTCAAATAAAGCATCCACAATGCACATATTTCCGTAGCCTCAGCCCTCACTCCTCAGCTCCTTGCATGATCACATCATATGAATTGACATAGCCTCCAACCACATGACTTGCTCATATTGTGTGGACTTTCAAAATTCAAATACATAGTCATGATTCATCAAAGTCACATTGATTCATGATAGTGATGCCTATCTCATCATAAACCATACCATGGGATCAAGAAAATTCACAAGTCATTGGTAAGAAGGGGCTTTCTGAATTTCTCATATGAACAACAAAAGAAATTAAGGGTAGTGAGTCTAGTGACTATAAAGCACATAGTTGACAAGAATCCACTACAGCTACTCCCTTGATTTTGAACTTCAAACCAATTGAGTGCTGATTGTAATTCAGAAGTATAGGGCCAAAGTATGTAGTGCCCTGCAAAGATTCAAGAAAATGAAGGTTGTGATGTGACAAGGTTAACTAATGAAAGTAGAGAGTATCAGAGTAATCTTAATAGAGACTAGAGACTGCCTGCATAGCTTTCTCGTGTAAGGAATAAGTTCCTGGATTTGAAGTCAGAAAACTTTTCATACCAATCCAATAGAAATTTGAGCACGTCATTGGCTTCCAGAATAAAAGAAACATGACCAGTTAGAAACAAACATAAAGATTTATGTAAACCATAAATTTTTCTTACTTTATACGATTGACATATCTAAAAAAGAAATATACATGCAAAAGTTCAAAATCAAAATTTATTTCATGGGAAAACAACTATTATAAATAAGTTACGAATTGATTCATCTCCACAAGTATAATTAGAAGTCAAGCTCCCCGCCAATTGAAGAGCAAGGTGGCCCTCTACAAATAAATTAAAATTTGTATATGATGGTTGAATTTTGATACAATAGAATCAAAATCAAAAGTTTGACATGAACAATTATCACCAAGGATCATGTGAGGAGGAACCATGAAGAAATGCAGAAGCATCAATGCATCATGAAGTTATTCTCTAACCTGGCAAGATAAAGAAAGCAAAGAAATTTCATTCTTCATGAATAGTCAAGTAGATAATATCAAACTGAATAAAATCAAAAGCAAACATGTTTCAAACTTTGGATCCCTCAAGCAGAATGCTACAACAGTGTGCAAGCAGAAATGAAGGGAATTGAAATTTAGGCAAACAGTCCCAAATAAACAAATAAATCAGAAAGCTTATCAACAAAAACAACACAGAGTGAGAGGCTTGGTGTGAGCATCTGCATCAGCCTCTGCAAAGTAGTAGAACAGGCTACTGCCTACCTTCTTATCCACATCCCAATCAAATTAAACTATTTGACAGATTATTTGAATGGAGCAACAATCATACATCATAAAAAATAAATAAAACCAGAATTTAGACATCAAAGTATCAAACTATCAAGCTTTTGTTGATGACTTCATCAGATAATCCATCTCATTGAGTGTTTGCTTCCAACAAAATTTAGACATCAAAGTATCAAACTATTATGTAAAAGTAAATTCACAAGGTCCAAAATGACTTGATACCATTAATCATGGGTAAATGCAAACAAAAAGTAACAAAAAGTGGCATCCACCTAGCAGACAACTTCATTATATTATCCTGCACAAAATAAAAGAAAATGATAAATATAATCAAGAATATGATGTATGGTTATTAATAGTTATATTTCATAACATAGTATTATTTTACCTTGAGTTCTCAAATTCTAGTTCAACTCTCAAGTCAGTTATCAAGTAGTGAAATGTACACGATCAGATGATGCATCCTCAGATTTGACCAACCCTACAAAGATAAATGAGACAATCAAAATGAATAAGTGAAATAAATAATTAAGTGAAAAAAATAAATTATTGATATCTTCCTCAATCTTCTCCACTTCATCAATTTCAGCTTGAAGATCAATTAGCTTTATAGGAGTTCTTAACCAATTTTGAGTGCATATCAAAGCCTCAACCGTGGTAGAAAGTAAACTACTTTGAAATGGGTCAAGAACTCGACCTCCAGTGCTAAATGCGCTCTCCGATGACACAGTAGACATAGGAACAGCCAATATATCTCTTGTCATACGAGAGAGAAAGTAATACTTTGTAGATTTTGCTTTCCACCACTTCAAAATGTCAAATCCATTGATGTTTTCTTCAACATCCTCCTCTATGTATCTATCTAGTTCACTCTTTTTCACTTCACCTTATTTTTTTCTTACTTTTAATCTAAACTCATCTTCCCAATCAACATCATCCTTAGAAGCATTTGATGTTGAATCAGTCATGGAGGTTAAGAAACTGGAGTCACTCCTATCTAGAGGAGTTAAAACTTTATATTGCTCAAACAAGTTATAGATGTGCAACTTTAACTTTTGCAGCATTTCCTTGCTTTTGTTTCCATTATACATTCGAGTAAAACAAAACTCTATGTATTCGAACTTGTAACGTGGATCAAGGAAGACACCAATAAATAACAAATAATTCAACATTCTATCATCATTTCAATATTCGTCGAACTAATTCTTCATTGCCATTGTTTGTAACACTGTATCATTTACTTGTCCCCATTTTTTCAATTGCTTTTGAATATCAATGAAATTATGAAAGAAAGCAATAGAAGTGACATGTAATGATCTCGAAAATGAAACAGTGGCATCATAGAACACTTATAAAAATTTACAAACACACGAATACGAATCCAATCTTCACTTGTGGGAATTGCTTCCTTAACCTCCTTAAAGTACATTGTGTATGATCCCTCGTGCTCAAGACGTCTGAATGCTTTTTCAAATTTTTCGGCAACTTCTAACATTAAGTAAGTGGAATTCCATCTAGTTGTCACATCAAGTATCACATGCCTTTTGCAAGTTATGTTTGCCATTTGTACACATCTCTTGAAAATGGCAAGTCTACTTGGAGAAGATCTAACATACTTGTATGAAATTCTCACCCTTTTAATAGATGTATCTATTATGTTCATTCCTTCACGGACGATTAAATTTAAAACATGTGCAGCATATCTCATATGTGTTAACTCTCCGTTAAGAAATGTAGAATCACCCCAATCACTCATACTATCAACCAAATAAACAATTGCAGGCTTATTGGAATTCGCATTATCCACTGTAACACAACCTATTTTCAGAATCCCCCAATCCTTTAGGCATGTTTTCAAAGCCTTTCCGATGGTATCACTTTTATGGTCACCAATCAAATCAAAACTTAATATTTTTTTGTGCAATTC
The DNA here is from genome assembly GCA_030549335.1 of Pontederia crassipes. NCBI lineage: Eukaryota > Viridiplantae > Streptophyta > Magnoliopsida > Commelinales > Pontederiaceae > Pontederia > Pontederia crassipes. Next base: position 69,038,027 of record CM060193.1, on the reverse strand, counting down.
CCACCTGTCATCTATGTAATGAGCAGTAATACACATGTAATTCATATTCTGAATAGAAGTCCAAGTATCTATTGTTAAAGATATCATTTGTCGATTCTCAGAGAAGACATTTTTCAATTTTTGTTTCTCAAGCACAAACATTTGCATACAATCTCTGGCAGCAGTTATACGAGAAAGAATTTGAAATCTTGGTTGACATTCAGCAATAAAATCTTTAAAACCTTGATTCTCAACAAATTTAAATGGAAGTTCATCCATAATAAGCATTTTTGCAAGAGATAATCTACATCTCTCTTGATTAAAATCAACAAGTTTCAAACTAACACGTGTCAGGATCATTCTCAGATTGCTTTCCAATAGCAATTGTATTTTGCTTTTGATCAAGGCCTTTTTCTGGATTTCTATCACAATTCTTGATATGCTTTAACAAATTTGAAGTTCCATGGTTAGCAGCATTGCAAGCATATGTTTTTTGACAGTAGTTAAAAATAGCTTTATCTTTTTTTCTTTTGAAATGAACCCAAGCATTAGAAGGAGGTCTAGATGGTTTCCTTTTTTTTTTAGTACCTCTTGTTCAGTTTCTGAAGTAATTTCTTCTAGTGATGGTTGTGGAACTGTTGGTTGCTGTAAATCATGAGAAGAAGTCCCTTGTAAGCTTAAAGGAGTGGGTGCACTTTCAATCTGAGTTCCACTTGTGTTTTGAGTCGTCATAGTAACACTATGAGCCTACAAAAATGATTCCAATATGAGTCCCTTATAAACTTGTGTTTTATAAGTGGACAACATATGTACAAATCCATAAATAAATAATATTGATAATCAGAGATGAAATATTTAAAATAGATTCATGTTAACAATACATTTCAAATCCAAAGTACACTGCAATGACATAACTATAAGAGCAACATCACATGAGACTTAATTAGAATTTTAAAGGCTCAATGACAAATTTTTATTTAACAAACAAGTAGGAGAAACTAATTAAAATTTATCTCTACATTATGTTCTATTGCAGATTTCTTACCCAATGATTAGTATAAATACATGGATGATACAATTTGTATTAAAGATAGTAGGATGTGCTGCTATTGAGTCCAAATAGCTCAGGAATTTCAGCAAACACTTAGGGCTCATTCACAAGAATAAAAAACATGCAATCAGAACTGGCATTGATCTAACATGCTCTTACTCATCAAGTACATTCATTGAGCATTAGAGATTCAGTTAGTCACAGCAAGACAAATAGCAATACACCAAATGAGTTTAGGCACAAGGAAAAATTAACCATGCCTACAGATGGCATTGTTCAAAATTAAGGTTATACGGATTGATCCTAATCTAATCATATTTGCAGGAATGATGCTGAACAATGACGATTAAATCTCGATTTGATGATATTTGAGTCATAGCATGCAAATTTATAATGATTTCAATTAATCTAAGGTGATCAAGGAATTGATTAATTCCCCTACCTTATTATTGCTAGAAAGTCCTGGCCATCAAATCCTCCTTCCCCTCTCCTCTTCTCCGGCAGTCACAGATGATCCAATGACGTAGGGATCAGTTCGTGCTTTTGCTGGCATGATGAAAATGAGGAGAAAACAACCCATAAGAGCACTGATAAGAAAAGAACAACGAAGAACAAGAGATCCAAAAATGATGATCGATCCCAACCTTTGTGGCTCCTTCTTCCTCTTGTGTGCCCTAGTCGCTGATCGTGAGCAGTGGTCCGTTTCTATGCTCTCTAGCTCCTCCAAATCAAGTGGGAAGGGCCAAAGGGGAGAGCCAGGTTCACGTTGCAGATGCGAAAAAGTTGCAGAACATGAAGAGGTTTTCTACTACTACTATGCTAGGGCTAAATGCTAACGGCGAAGAGGCCTGCTGAGGATGATAAAGGTTGCTTCGAAAGGTGAAGACATAGGAGTGAGGAGAGGAGAGGACAACAATGGATGACCTGACGAGGGTTGAGGAAGGAGAGTCACAGGGATGTCGCCACTCGCCGACTCTCCGAGGTGAGGACCGAGGAGGCGAGGAGACTGGAGTGAGGACCGAGGAGGCGAGGACTACTCGCAAGTCGCAACTCGCAAGGAACATTTCTAAACCCTAAAAAATAAATGAATCAAAATTAATCGGCAATCATCTAACGGTTCATCTCATCAACGATCAGATCGGATGGACATAAATATTCTGGAGGGGTCTACGGGTCGGGTCGAGTTCACTCAGATCAGAAATTCTGAACCCGAACCCGACCCAATCATTATCGGGTTAGTAATGGGTCGGGTCGGGTTTGACCCGACCCTGGACCCGAACCGACCCAACTTAGTTTGGGTCGGTTCGGATTATCGGGTTCACCAGGTCAACCCGACCCGGTGAACACCCCTAGGTATATATATATATATATATATATATATATATATATATATATATGGGTTATTTTCTCTAACCATCCCTAAACTATCACAATTTTTTCAATTTGATCCTTCCATCCAATTCCGTCAACGTCTTGATTATTTTTTATTTTTTGCATTTGTGAAAAGTCCATTATATATATATATATATGGACTCTTTAATACGATTACTATGTTTACTTAATTCTCTCCTTAATCATGATATTTTTATTTCATTCTTCGTTTCATTACCTTAATTTTAAGTTATATAAAGCATATTTTGAAGTAATAGTCAAGTAAAAGTAATATACTTAACAAAAGTAATATATCAATATTTTCAGTCCAATCAAGATATTATTTTATTTGTTAAATTATTAACTCATATGAATTAGAATATATCTTAATAAATGAATTATGTAGTTATATATAAGTTCATAACTATCTTTGTATTTCATCTATGTGAGATTATTCATTGATCAACTTGATTCTTAAACCTTGGCTCGATACATTCTTTCTTCTAGGGACTCATATTTTTAGAAGTATGCAAGTGATATATCCTTTTACCTGAAACCCTATGCTGAACTTTGAAGATATAGCATTTATTAGATTTTTGGACTTGTATATATATTACTTCTCACCGAAAGGTGCATTTGATGCTGAGAGTAAACTAGACTACCGAATAGCATCTAATTATCTTTTATGATACAATGCTTTTTAGAGGTTTTATGATAGTAAGTTAAATGTAATATATTTCCAGTTGGATTTTTTGCTTGTTTTGGTATGTTTTACAAGAGTAATTTTTACATATATTCCGTCAAGATCTTAGTGTAAGGCTGATTTGGTTGTATCTTTCAATTAAGTTTGCAAGGTTGTAGAGCATTCCTTACATCTGATTCCATCTCTCATCTTTTTCATCTCCTTAATAAAAAAAGAACTTTCAACCCATTTTCCACCTAGTTTTTGTGTATGATCATTCATTATTTCTGAACGTTGTCTCTACCTCTTTCTCATCCTTACTTCGTGAGTACAACTTCCAACTGTTGCATTGAAGACTTGTTTATCAGTGTCTTTCCTGCGAGCATTCATTAGGTGTCATTATCTAACCTAAATGCATTTTGCTGTTGCATTGTATTCATGTCGAATTGTGTTTATAATCTGTTGCATTGTCTCTTAGGATGTGTTAACTATGTTGTCCTTGTGTTAGCTAATTGAATCACATAAGATTGGGGAAATCCTTGTGTTAAATAATTCAATGGACTTCTTTTCTCTGTTGTTTAACCTATCTGAATTATTCACTATCATCATACATGTTATAATTTTAGTTTTTTGCCTTTGGGATGACTAATACATGACTCACTGAGAGTATTTCTGATCATTCCTACATTAATGTTAAACGGGCCGCCTACCTCTACCTTGGTCTATTGATGAAAATTGCTCTTGGTGCTGCAAAGGGCCTTGCTTTCCTTCATGAGGAAGCATAGACATCTAATATCCTCTTAGATGTGGTATGAAGTGATGCAAGTATTTTTTTTATTTATCATTTTTATTGTTCCATCTCTCAATATTTTATTTCTTGTAGGACTGCAACACCAAACTCTGAGATTTTGGGCTTGCTAAAGATGGTAATGAGGGTGATAAAATTCATGTATCGACTCGAATGATGGGCACATATGGCTATGCAACTCCAGAATATGTGATGACAGGTAAGATAGCTGAGCTTTTTCTTGTATCTATGATTATCATTTAGAAGTTGACGAAAAGGCAGGACTTTTAATTCTTGAGTAGATCAACCAACTACCTAGTGACATGTCAACAATTATGTTAAGACTTCAAATTATTCTACTTTGCTGGATGTAATACAACTTTGATAACTTGTCTTAATGTGACATGCCTACTTTCTTGGATATCCATATCATGGTATTTGATTTTATTTCTTAGTTGCAAGTTGCAACTGCTCCGAACCTTCATCAAATATTTTGACCTTGTATAAGGAATGTGTTTCAAGAGCTCTACATTCTGACATGAATTTACAATTTCAGGCTTCTAGCTCTTTGTAATTGTCTTGCTTTTTCCCTTGAAACATTCTAAATCTTGCTGGCGCATCTAATATTTACCGCTCCAGGACATCTGACATCAAAGAGTGACATATACAGCTTTGGGTTGTGCTACTTGAGATGATGTCAGGTCGGAGGTCAATGGATAAAAATTGACCAAATGGGGAGCACAACCTGGTGGAGTGGGCACGGCCTCAACTAGGACTAGGAGAGAAGCGATGCTATTATAAGCTCATAGATCCTCGTTTGGAAGGCAACTTCTCCATTAGAGGTGCCCAAAAAGCAGCGCAGCATAAAATTATTATAAATGATATTATTTTAATAAAATTTTGTTGAAATTTGATCGAATAGATCTAACCATGACCTAACCAAACCATAAAGGATTCCGGCATCCATCAACCAATTTATCACAATTCAAATTGTTCATCTTAACTCAGCATGCAACAAAAGAGATCATATGTTTGCAAACATGTTGTAAACTTGGGATCGGACAATAGATCACGACTGAGATTTTTAATCAGTTCTTGGATCACTCTCTAATTTGACCATTAAGTTGGACCAGTTAAACTTGTCCAGCAAATTGATTGAATGAACTGAACTGGTCAAAGTAATCTGGTTTTGATAAATTGTGTTTGAGGTATACATTTTGAGTGAATGAATAAAAAATGTCATGTAGGAATTGGCCCTTGACCAAACAAAGTCTAATAAACATTGTTCAACGTGACTATCATACACATGTTAAGTTATATATAATTTTACATTTAACTAGTTTCTTTCAATGTGTATTGCGAAAATTATTACATTTTCAGAGGAAAAGTGTCGGTGTGTAATTGTTAAAATGGTATTAAGTTATTGCATGCATTATATGCGAAATTTTGAGAATAATTAAGAAAGTGTTCAAAACTAACAAATCTCTGCAACCTGAAATTAGAGGAAACCAGTTCCTTGATTCCAACAAATCCCTATCGTGTCACCTTAAATGAAGGTTTTTTTATTTTGCAATTAATCGTTACTATTATATAGAGCCTTTCCTATGTGAAGAGTTGTTCTCTATGTATGTGCATGCATGTCCTTGTGTGCATCATCCACCAAATATATATACATCCACTCGTCAGTCTTAGAAAAAGATGTCTACCTAGATGACTGTATATTTCATGTTTTTCTTTTCTTGATCTTTTGTTTATTTGCAATTTTGATTGTTAGGTAGTAAAAAAATAATGATGTATCAACTTTCAGCTTCCAGATAAAATTGTGTTGGCAAATTTTCGCTCTAAGAATATGTCATTACGAAGGGAAGTTAAATGAAACCGTGTTAAAAAAATCTTCTTAAACTAGCAAATCAATAAATTATGAAACATGAACGAATGCCTAAAATTAGAATGAATCAATGTCACTATATATGTTGATGCTTTAATTTCTCCAAAACATCATCATGATTCGAGGAATAAGTTTCAGAATGTAGACATATAAATTAGTTATCTGGGAGGTTTTGAAGTGAATATGATATGGCATATGTTGGTATGATACTGCTCTATGTACTCTCTGCTAATATGCCAATTTCACTTTCTACTGAAGCACCTCCTGGAAGAAGGATTCAACATGACCAAACGATGCAAATGGAACGCAACATTGCATTAGATGATAATATATTGGCTAGTTAAGTGTCAATTTATTTTTTATAGTGCATAGCAGATAAGTAAAAAAACCATACATTGAAACAAACTGACCAACTTAACATAAAAATTCAAGTGTCCAAGTTCAAAAAAACTTATTAGTATAAAAAAGAAAACTCAACTGAGGAAAACACTTATCATATATATTTAAAATGATATAAAATACATATGTACCTTTAATGCATATTAAACATATATATAGCTCAAATTACATATAACTTAATTATATAAATATGTACAGATAAAATCACATAAGCTATGAGTGGCGTGTTAGTAATAACTTTTACTCAGGGCAAAAAGAGAAAAAGAACACAATGAATCAATATGTAATAACTTTATGGTTGAGATGTTGTAAACCATTGGATTTAATTCAAGTGAAAGATCAATATTAATCGAAATCATATCTACGTATGTCAATAGTAAATACAAAACATTTTAGCCATTATTTTACTTGGTATTTTGAATACGTTGTTGCTACATGAGAGACAAGTATCTTTTGTTCCTATATATTTTAGCATTTTCTAGTGTAATACAATATTCTTTTCTCTATCTCAAATAGAAAGTTCATTCTCTAATTATTATACACTTGCATAATAATATTCTTTTCTCTATCACAAATATTATTTTAAACTTTAAAGTGCTAATGCGATGTTTTGACTTCAAATTGTTGGAGCAAAGTTTTTATACCCTATGTAATTATATTTTGATGATACAAACTTTGAAAGATTAGAGTTATATTTAAAATACCAAAAAAAAATCTAAATAAGAATGAGTTGTTTCATGCACTAAACTTTCGATTAATATTTGTTTATGTTCATTGAATCAAAATTATAGAATAAGATTTACATTAAGAGATGAATATAAAAATTATAGATAATATTGTTAGCTTTTCATTGAATCAAATATCATCTCATTTCAATACTGGTATGAAAGGTTATGTATAAAAGAATAAATGTTTAAAATATTTTATTTGAAATGAATAATTTTGTATACTGAATTTTGAATCAATAATTGACTATGATATAATTATATTATGGATTAATGATGAATATCAAAGTTGTAAATAATTTTGTTAGCTTTTCATAGAATAAAAAATCATCTCATTTGGATAACTGTACAAAAAGTTATGCTTAAAATAGTGCAGGGCGGTCGACTTAGCGGTTGAAACACCGGTCGACCGGTCAATGTAAAAAATGTCCAGTTTGGACAGAAGAATGTCAAGACCATATCGGTCGACTGGTGGCGCAGAACGGTCGGTCGATAGAATGCACAACGGTCATATTTTGATCCCAAACTTAGGAAACAAGTCTCAACAAAAAAATTGAGTTAAGAATGCTATAAAAGAGGACCCAAAGATATAGGAATGATGAAGACTTCCAAGAAAAAGTGGAAAAAACATTTGAGAAGTCTATTTGAGCTCCAAGTTTCAAATCTTTCATTTCTTTATCTCTTACTCTTGTGTGAGGCTTCAAATTGTAAAAGAGAGATTGTGGAGTGTTCTTATGATATTTTAATAGTTGTTTAGCTCTGAGTGAAAAAAGATTGTGTCTTACCTCTTGAGCAAAGAAAAGACGAGTGAAAGTCTACGAGTCAAAGAAGTGTGCCTTACCTCTTGAAAAGGAGAAAAGACAAGAGTTGTAAATGGTTTCTTCCTTGTCCTTGCCCCGTTTGAAACCAAAGAAGGGTGTTAGAGGAATCTTCGGAGGTCTATAAGTCAGAGCAAAAACTGAGGCCAAGGTGTGGCCGAACCTCGTCAACAGACCACCGTGCATCTAATGTTTATCTTTTCTCTCCTTCTTCTCCTTACTTTATTATGCATATGATATGATTGCTATTGTATTGATTTAACATTAACGAATTGATTTTAATCTTCCATTTTCATTAAATCGGTATTTTTGGTTTAACATAATTCACCTCCCCCCTCTTGGTGCTTTGTAATCCTACACAATACCACTTGGAACTGGACTTCAAAGACACAACTATCACTTCCTTCTCACATTCGGTTGCTCAGTTTATCCTTTCACTTATTCATATAACCATCATAAATTCAATTGCCACGTCATTCTGTGTGTTTCCTTGGATACCCACCTAAACTATCGGCTAGCTCTCCTATGCAACCGCACTTGGAATCTTGTCCCTCGTCGTCCGACAATGAAGGTCATTGCCTATCGTGGCTCTTCAAAACCAAATACAACATTGATGGCAGTATTGAGTGTCAAAAGCACGACTTGTCGCCAAGGATTTCCAACAGACCACGAGCCTCGACTACAACATAACTTTTAGTCCCCTGATCAAATCGACAACTACCAGGGTCATTCTGTCCATTGTCATTTACAATGGATGGTCGATTCACCAACTAGACAATAACAATGCATTGTTGCATTCACTCCGCGACACTATCCACATGGAACAACCCCCAGTTTTGTAGACCTTGCTCATGCAAATCATGTCTGCCACACCCAAAAGTCTTTGCATGACCTCAAGCAATCTCCTATGCTTGCCTATGGATTTTATGCCTCCTAGAATTGACATTTCCTTGTCAATATACAATGGTAAATACCTAATGTATGTACTTGTTTATGTTGATGATTTGATCATTACTTTTTTCTACAATACCTTATATTTGATGTATGTGAACTTAACAATTTTAAATATTTTTTGGGCATCAAAGTTTTGTCATCTAGTCTTGCTATTATCATAGAAGAAGTACATTACAAGCATCCTCAAGCGCGTCGATATGCTTGACGCCGGCCTGCTCCCTCATCCTTGTATGCTCCTGCCAAGCTCCAAGAAAGACATGAACATGCTCTAGTCCCTCACTCTACAGACAAACTTTCGGTGCTCAGCCTCACTCAGTCGAATATTTCATATGTCATCAACGTTGTCTATCAGTTCATGAATGAACTTACTACATAGCTTAAAGCTCTCTCATTGGCAACATGTCAAGTGCATTCTACGTTAGCTTAAAGCTACTCAAGATTTTGGTGTTCTCATCTCTTGTCCGTCCATTAAGTCAAAGTACAAGGCCTTATCTGGTACACTATTGAACTTATATGACTTCACTATCTCTTCGGGAATTGCGTCTACCTCCAAGTTTAGGGACAATTATATGATGCAACAACATTGGAAACATATCTGAGTGCGCCTCATAATTGCTCCAATCAATGCATATCACTTTTTTCTCATTAATTGATTTCTTAATTAATGAGAATATTAATTGACACTTTCTTTATTGGTTCGTCTACTCAAATATTTTTTAATACTCCTTAAAATTTGGCGAGCAATTCAAAATTAATAATTTCATATCTTGTCTTCATTCCATAAAATATCATTATCTTCTTAATCTTTTTCCTAAGACATTTATGACAAAAAATTTGAAAGTATGTTAAGTTGTTTTTATTTACACTTCAACTTCTTTCTAAAATAATTCAGACCAAGGGTGAAGATCTCCTCTAGAATCATATTGGAATAGTTTGAAAACACCCAAGTCATATCATTCCAACTCTCTTCTTTATTTGTTTTTTTATTAAGGGTTAACAAATATACATATTACATATTTTTGTGAATATATATATCATATATTTTTTTTTTGAAAATTTTATCTAGAAAATATTAATCTGATTATTCAATTTTTTTAAAAAAATTGATTCCTTAGGCTACCAAAATGATAGAAAAGTTTGGGTTGGTGTTTGGATGTAAAAGTGTAACGATGGGGATTTAAAAAGTTGATTTGATAGATAAGTTTTAGTAGGTGTTTGAATAAAAAGTAAGAACTAAGAATATAATTTATTATTTTATTATTATTATATTAATATTATTTATTTGGATAAATTTTAGTAGGTGTTTGGATTATTATTATATTATTATTTATTTGATTAAATATTTTAAATATTATAATTTTAAATATTATAGTAAATCTAAATATCCAAATATAATATAATTTTTTATTAAAATAATTGAACATTTTAATTATAAAATATTTTTGAATTATTAGAACGTAAACTTTTAATTAATTACATTTAAAAATTTATTTAATAAGATGACTAATTGTATTAATAAATAACTAAATTATATATACTTATATTACATAATAATTAAAAAAATGGATGAAAGAAAAAAAGTCAAAAGTTGTGGCTGAAAAGACGTAAAGAAGAAGAAAAAAAAGGCAAGACCTTTTGGCCAGAACATTTTGTGGCCAAAGTCACGTAATGAAAACTTTTCAAAGTTCTCGTCACGTAAGGCGTTTGGGAACTTTTCGCGTTGTTCTCGCGAAAAGTTCCCGACCAAACGCACCCTTATTGAATTTCAAAAGGGAACTCTAGATAAATTCTTTGTTATAAAATGTTTCAAGAATGTATAAATATCTCAAGAAAATTATTTCTTAGAATTTCTTATTAAGATAAACAATGCTCAATAAAAATTAAATGACTTAACTACCTTGTCAATAGAAAAATGAAATACTACGAGAAGTGAGTTATAAAAAAATTTATTAATAATTTTGCATCTAAAAAAGTTAAAAAATTTGAATTTTAAATTAAAAATTTTTTATCATATAAAAGGCCTATAATCTAGCTTTAGGCCCCTCAATATATTGAGCCACCCCAAAAGAATGCAACGTGAGATTCTTAAAAAATGGAAAGCAAGATGGATTTTCCGCAAGTCCAGTCAGATGTATTTTTTGAGATTTGAAGTAAAATCCAGTATTATAATAGGTGAAATGAAATCAACTTTGCCACATAAATTATTGATTCTTTTAGCATAAGGTACATTATTCATAACTACTAGAGAGAATAGGTTATATAATATTGTAAGGAATATTGGCTTTCAACATCTAAACATCTGAACACTACTTTAGCATAGATAGATAAAATTTCTTACTATTTGATAGTTATAATTCATGTTATATGCATTAAGATTCGGAATATTTCCTCTTTCCATACCCCCTCTCCATTTTAGTTACGTATGTATTGTCAAAATATTGAAGAGACTCTTCCTCTAAAAGGAACCTATTTTTGTTTGTCATATTTATGATTATTTTATTAGTCAAGGCTAGGTCAACTAGGCAACTTTTTTTTATCAATTTGTAGCTATCTACCAAGTTCTAAGATTTTTCATCCATTGTTGTATGTTCTTATTAAGGTCCTCTATTTACTTTTTTTGTCAATTTGTAAATATCTCACCAAGTTCTAAATTTTGTTCTTTTTTGCATGGTTATTTTATTTTTATTTTTTTCTAGAGTGAAAGTGTGTCACTTTCTTTGTGCATGAAGGTGAATACTTTTTTGTCATCTTCTCTGAAAAAAACTTTGATTTATTCATTTTGCATTTAAATCTTTTTTTTTTTTGAGAAATTTTTGCATTTGGATTTTGACATATTGACAAGTGATATGGCTGTGAGCTTTTATCTTTTTTCTACAGCCATCCGTTTGATTGCCTAGGCCTTCCAATTTGTTTCTTTTGCATAAGCCTGTAACGCATGAGTAGGTGGCGTTTGATATTGAAACTGATATGCCTATATATAACAAATGCCATACCCCCTCTCTCTCTCTTTCTCTCTCGCGCGCACACACAAGATATGATTTTTATGTAATTCAACTCTAAAAATGTAACGACCCAAGATTAGGCCCCAATTTAGAGACAACTCTAAACAACGTTGCGTTTGCATAATTCTTCATAATCTAATTATATATATCATCGCAACAGAAACATAATAATATAAGAAATAAAATAACATAAATAGAGCTAAAAACTACTTAAGCAAATACATTTCAAAATATCATAACTAGCCCATGGGCCACATAGACTATAATATAGGGACCCAACATAGAGTTTATAATATATAAATGAGTTCACATAAAATTTCATGACTCAAGGTTCATAGGCCATACATACTTGACTCATTAAAAAATTCATCGTAATAAAAAATACTATAAGATAACTTAGATTGTGGCTCGTCCAACTCGTGTGTAATCTCGTCATCATGAGGTCTTCGTCACCGAGCCTATACCTCATTCATATATGCATGGATCCATGAGGTGCAAGAAATTTTTCTCACCTACTTCTTCTTTTTTTTGTTACGAAAAAGGGAGGGGGATGTTGAAACTCATGCATACTATGATTCTATAACATGATTTTTACATGTCTATACCATAATAGAAACATAGAATACATGCATGCTATGAACTACATATGCACATTGTATGACATGTAAATAATCATCATGTAACATCATTAGACATTTTGTTAAGCCATATTATGTACTTATCATACTTAATTTTAACATCTTCATTCATAACATCAAATGACAATGAAGCATTCATTTGCATCCCTTTAGATGCATACATCATCATCATATTTATGTTCTAAGTTATTTCATCTTAATTACCTTATGTGACTTTCATCTTTTTGTCTTCTATTTTTAATTAGATAGCTTATTATCTTGATGATTGAGAAGACCATCCTAATTAGGCCGAGATCTATTTATCCCAATGGAGGTTGGTCACCATCACCCTTAAATGAGGTCTTTATTTCTTGTTGAAGATTGACCACCCTCACCCTTAGGTGAACCTTTGTCTTCCGAGGAACTTGGCATGCATTCTAGCGAATGTCATCCTTGGTTCCCCTCATTCGAATGACAACAACAAGATATCTTCATCAGTCCTTGTTTTAATTATATTCATCAATACATGTAACACGTTTTAATCCTAATTAAGGTCATCCATGTATCACATTTTTCTAGGTGAATAAATCAGCACATCATAGTCCCTCTTCATTGGTCATGGCCATGCTGGCACTCAGAAACACCCATGGAGTGAAGGAGGTATTCATCTACGACCGTTCTAGTGGGTCAATTTGCGAGATTTTTCTTGGTCACGATCGTGCCAAATAATGACACAGTCATGTTGAAAGTTGGGTCCTCTTGGAATTGGATAATGTCGCAATCATGTCAATCCCATGGAACGATCGTGCCTCTAGTCGGCTAAATCTAGTCGACCGACTCATCGATCGAATTAAGTAGTGACATTTTACTTATGGAATGGTCATACTACCGGTAGATCGATCTACCGATCGAATTAAATAGTGAGGTCACAGGCGTGACCTCACCGTCCAATGCAACAAGTGTGACCTCTCAGGGTCACATCTGTTGCCTTGTGCATCACGGTTGTGCTCAAGAGAGAGAAATTCATTTTTCTCTGATTTTTGGCCCCTTTTTTCCCTTTACACTCTTACATAAGCAATTATAAGGCATATATTCATCTATCAAGAAAACATACTTAAAATAACTACTAGCGTATTATAACAAGATAATCTCACTAATAACATACAACAAGTTCATTAAGTTGCTAATCATTGAAAAAGGTAAACCATATCATTTACGTCATAATCTTTCATCAAGTCAAGGCACAAAAAGAGGAACCCCAATCTGTCCTATCTTAATAATCTCCAATAAAATAGTGATTTAACATGATTGTGGAACTCAAGTGAGAGCTTTAGATGCACTTTTCCTAATATCTTAGCATAGGAGTCAATGTGATTCTTAAAAACCTTAATCCAATCATACAATGCATCGTTAAAATGATGATTAGGAATTTGGATCCCCTTAGTCTTCTTCTTCTTCTTCTTCTTCTTCTTCTTCTTCTTCTTCAACTCCCACCACCTTTTGCTTGGGGTTTCCTTTGGTGACGGAGAATGAGCGAAGGAGAGAAGAGTCTTGGGGAAAAAGAAAATAGATTTTCAAATGAAGAAATTGCCCATCCAACTATCCCACTTTTAAGGGTAATATTACCTACTTCAACTTTTCAACCCAAAAGACTACAACAAACAACAACAAAGCCTTATCCCACTAGGTGGGGTCGGCTACATGGATCATACGACGCCATTCCGCTCTATTAGTAACCAAACCTTTCGGTATATTATTCACCAATAGATGCTTTTACTTTTTCAACCCAAAAGACTAATCTACCAAAAATGATTCTTTTGCTTTTACGGACATTTGTGTCAATTTCACCTTTTTCATCGGACAACAAAATTGTCCTTAAGATGCTTTTACTTTTGGGATTAAGTTAGTCATTTAATAATTAAATTTTTAAGGATATTACGAAAAACTTTATGAAATTTGCATTCATAATCTTGTTTACCATTGTTTTTAAATAAATTATTATTTCATTGACATAAATAACTCTTGGTTACAATTTGTTGTGCTTCACCTCTAAAACTACCAATGAAGTAGTGTTTGACATGTTAGTAGTTGTACATTATTTGACGTGTAGTTACATTTTGTTTCATTATCATATCTATGAATATGATAATCCAGATGTACATCCATATGTATGTTTCTACTAGGTAGTTGGTACAACGTCTAGTTAGAGTTTGTTCTTCAAGTATTTTTCATCTATAAAAATGAGCACCGTTGATATCTATTGACATTTATATCGATTCTTTTGACATATGTCCCTTCGAAGAGAGCAGCTTTCTCGTGCTATTAGCGGACTTTCAAGAAAGAGAAAAATTGACACGAATTTTTATCGTAGATATCAAGATTCACATCCTGGGATGTTTTCTGAGAATCAATATTGCAAGAGAATCTCCAAGGCTGTTTGGACTGGGGATATCATCAAAAGTGGAGGTTATATTCTCTTTTTTTTTTTTTTTTTTGCCAAACAACTTATTTTTGTACCAATGGATCCCACTATAATGATGGCAAAGTTAAAATAAATTGTGAGTTCTTGATGTCACATGAAATTACTTGCTCTCACCGTGGGATCATCTCTTAGATTTTCTCCTTTTATTCTATCAGGGATTCAAACGGGCTGAGGCGATCTTATTATTGGGCTCTGCCCTCTGTAATCTTGGAGTAGTAACTACGAGACTAGCGGAGAGGTACCGAAGAGGTTGAATTATTTTTTATCACGCACGGCCGTGGTTCTTTATGGTGTGCCGCTGACTGCAATTAACAATTATTTTATAGAGATTTTGTGAAGCAAAATTAGATCGATTGGGCACGACATTTTTGGCATGTATTATCCAGTATGTTGATTCTGTTGATATAATCGTCAACTGATCCATGTAGTGCATAAATAGAGCTTTTTGTTGTTGATTGCACGTGGGTGTCACTATTAATTGTAATTTTCCTTTATTTTATCGAGATCCACTGGTATTCAAATTAGTAGCACTCGACTAATTCGGTGTTTGAATGAAAGCTTAAACCCTGGCCAAAATAATGATTCTAAAAATTGAACCTGATACTATTAACATCCAACGAACCAAGACATAACATCGCTATCCGGTTGTGCCAAGTTAGTTGCACTTTTCTTTGACCGACCTTAATATGTAGCATTACTAGTATCAATATTCAGTAACATCTATTCGCCATCATTATTGCATATTTAAAACCTATGGTTTGGACTCTAATATAATAAAAAAAATTTATTTGGCCTCATTAAAATTGACATTTTTTTTCCTTTTATAAACAAAGAGGTCGAGTGCAATGAAAAGGAAAAGTTGATTATAAGCAAAGGAGCCATGATAATTTATCATAAGCAAAGTTCTTGATCAGCTATTGACCTTGAATTTTCAGCTATTGGAAGCTCATGAGTTAGCTCTTTGGGGAGGACATCTTTATTATTATATTTCTACTTGAGGAGAAACTGAAATCAATTGAATGTGACTTATCGAAGGAGGAGTACAAGCAAAACAAGCCGTCTCTCCTGGAACAAAAGTCGTATATGGCTTGAGACAGGATCATCAGAAACATCTAGAAAGAAAACTTTCATGTTACATCAAACCAAATATAAGATCTCATCCAACTTATTAAGTCTTCATCGGTCAAGTAAAATGTTGAGTGCAATGGCTCACCTATAATAAAAATTCCTATTGATGTAATTCTGGATTGCTAGAGCATATGGTCGTTCTATAATATCCTAAATTCATGGATGCAATTAGATTTACTGTTTGAAATGGAAAGCATTCACTATACTCCCCTCTCCTATCATACACTGGGGAGGGCAGTGTTTTGCCAAAATGAGAAGACCCAGAGGTGTCTGAGATCCACAATCCAAAATTCAGTAGCATGAGCACTTTGACACAAAAACCATAGGAGTCCAGTGGTTGGGATGATTTAAATCGTATTCTATTAATATTGGAGTCTTACTCATGGTCGAGGAATAATGTATAAAACTTCTAAAACCCACTGGAGCGGATCCAGGAATTAAAGAGTGAACCCAGAATCACCAAAAGACATTATTTAATTTAACCAAATGCCAGAGCACAAGAACTCAAAAGAACATCAGAATTATTTTCTACAAGCAGTGTTAAATGTTGAACATTAATTGGACATCTCACAGCTGAATGTTGTGGAATCATCATAAGATGATAAACTATCATTACCTGACTCCATCCATATCTAGCTCATTGCATGCCTGACCAATCAGATGGAGGAGACAAGGTGATTTCAAAATTGAAATTAGAACTCGACGGTACTTTGAACCCTAATTGAAGTTTCAATTTGGAGGCAAATAATAACCCGATTTACAAGCATGCGACTATTTTTTAACCATGAAGTCGGACATCCAGATGAGGTGTCTAGCCATCCCATTTTTTTTGCCTCAGACCTGAATGTTCAAGAATAGAATTTGGGGGCCCTTGATTCATGTTAAAACATGTTTTTTGTATGTCCTATTTGATCCAATATATTGATGGGAGTATGATACTAAGGGTCATGTGCGAAAGAGTATATTTGGCATAACCAAGTTAGATTTATATACTTCAATGATAAAAATCAGATTATACACTCGAAATATGTCGAGTACTATGACAATCTAAGTATGTTAATTTTAAATGATAAAAAAATTATGTTTGGAAGCCATGAATCGAACTGAATAGATAATCTTGTAGTTAAAATGGTTAAAATGACATTTTATGCTATTAATCTTTTATCACCGGTTAAAATGGCCATGGCTGCAAAATTATGACTATCGAGTTATGAACTAAAGTTCGATGATGGAGTTGAAATAATGCTATAGTTGGATGATCATTGATGGAATTTACTCTAAATATCTAGAATAAGAATACCCATAATCCTACTAATTTAAACTCACATTTCCTATCAAACAACAAAAATGACATGCCTTGTATAAATCATGTGATGCTCTGAAATTCACCAATCCACAAAGTTATCTCACGACACGACCCAATTGTTTAACTTGAATTTTTATTTGATTTTGGCCAACTAACATATTGGCTTATATACATTAGTGAAAACAAACAATTATCTAGATCTTAGTGAAAATAATTTATACAATATTCAAGCATCTATGGATTATGGATCTATATTTATATAATATTAAGTTCCTATCAATATCCATATTTATGTGCATGTCAATTATTAGATTAGCCATCAATCATCTTATCATCCTCATGTTACTCATTTCCATGGATTTAAGTACATGGAAAAATTTAATAAACATACACAAGGGTCATGCATATATAACAATATGAACCGTATATCAATAACGATATCAATATACATAGTGATAAGTAATTATAAATACGATAAGATTAGTCAACTTTAGTTATCAATTATGTATTATTCACAAGCCATAAAAATAAATTGGTTGCAATTTGTAATTTAATTCATTTTACTTATTTTTTCAACCATAAAGATTGAAAATTTATTATTTTTTATCTTTAACTTCAATCATAAAAGAAGCCTCAATCACAATTATTGCTTTTATTTATTCTTTCACTTTTAGTAGTTAACTTCAATGATAAATATTATTTTTACTTATTCTTTATTTTTTGGAGTTATCATTCAATCACAAGTGTTATTTCAAGCATAAAAATTACGTTGACGACCCTTTCAAATTTGCATTGCTTATCATTTTTCTTACTTAACATATGACGTCTACCTTTATTTTCTTTTTAGCTTTACAATCATGGATGCACAAGGTATCAATCAATCATATTTGTAAGATCAAAACCATTCAAATGAGGGCATTAATATAATAATATGATCAACAACAACAACAACAAAGCCTTATCCCACTAGGTGGGGTCGGCAATATAATAATATGATCATAAATAAATAATAAAATATTCTTCACAATAAAATATATTTTAATAACCAAAAAAATCACTTTTCTATCTTCGAAACTCAGCCTGCGCTAAGATATATAGAATCCATATCATCTTCTCCAATTTTAATTTTAACATCAAATGACTAAAATTAGGGCTCAATCTAATGAGAACTTGGGATGGTTTGGCTCAATTTTTCCTATTTTATTTTGTGCCATCGGAATCGAGATCAGGTAGGTCGAAACCTAGTCTGGACCAATTTAATTGTGATTTCTCTACTAACATCAATGGAACTCGGGACGAACTTAGTTCGGATTCTTCACAATCAAAACTTGTCATGCTCAGGTTACTACAACTCAGGTTGCGCACTTTGAAACCTAATGTGAGTTTCTTGAACTCAATAACTATTTCAAGCCTTGCCAGGATTTGACCGAAGCTGTGATTGTAATACAAAAATGCTTGGATTTGTCAAAACCTAAGCTGGTAATACAGAAATCGAGTCGGGCTCCGTAGTCCTTTATGGAGTCGCATTTTTTATGTAACTTTTTGTTTCTATTTTGATTCAACTAACTATTAAATTTTATTCACAATTTATATAGTACGAGAGTCCACAAGGTTATATCGTCGGATTCTCCTACATACCTTAAATTGGTTTAATTTGTCTATCTTCTGCACGAACAATACATTTTGTTTGGCAATTACTCTACAATGTCATCTTGAAATGTGTGCTAACCAAATTCGGAACATTTTCTAATGTCATGACTTCAAGTTGATTTGACCATCGTCTGTTGGTGTGCTTCGATTGCGTGCAAACGAAGATAGAAGAAGAAATTTTTGTGCAAAAACTTGACTTTTGGAGTGAGGACTCGACATATTTATAGCATTTTTTTGTAGACTTTGATTATAATTAAGTCTTTCTCTTAGTTCTGCATTAATATTTATATTTATATTTAGTTTACCTCTCATAATAATCATTAATTAATTATTTTGAATTTAATTCTTAATTCTTATCTAAATTTGAATCTCAATCAAATTATTTCGCTATCCCTTTATTATCAATACATAACTTATCACAATCAAACTATACTTATATTTTTATCCTTTTATTTCTTTCTTTTATTGAATTTTAAGAATTAATAAATATAGTATTTTTTATCATCTGAATTTTGAATTAAAATAATAAATAATATCTTTTTATTAGCTAAAATAGTTTTAGACTTAAACTCTCCATCCTATCATATTTGAAAGTATTTTATCCATTACACGTATTTAAATTGAAATCTCTAATTCTGATTTAATTATCATTTTTTATGAATTTCTCATTTTATGATTTAAATAGACATGCCATAATTCAATTATCAGTGGAAAAGTAGTAAAGATTCAATCACAATTCACAAATAGTTTGGACATAACAAAATACATTTAGATATATCCACCTCGAATGCATGCGTTGCGTACATATAAATACACATACTACACACACCACAAATTTTTTTAGGAGGTGGCGAGAAATGACATAAACTTGTTCTTGATCAGTTTGTCGGCCTTGTGATGGGAGGAATGATGTTGAGCACTGCCTGCTGCAGCCCCATTAATCTTCTTCTTGAGCTGCTCCCTCACAAATTTCTCATACACAAATGCTGCACCTCTGAACTGCGGGAGCACCAGCCACGCCACCACCACTAGCTTTATCTCGTACCATATTGGTATCCTTCAATTTAATTAATTAATCTATATATGTTAAAATAACCTATGGAATATATATAGATATGCCTTACTATCATGACTTTGAGGAAATTAGATTACTCAGTAGAAATATCTATATATTAAGGCAACAGTAAAGGCTGTAAAAGATATAACATATACCAGTACAAGATGGGCTCAGCCACCATCTCCACGAGGGTGAGGAAGGAGTAGAGGATCCAATAAGCCAGCCACTGTTCATCGTCCAGCTTTGAGCTGCTTTCCATTGCTTGAACTGATGCGTACCTACATGTATTAATATTATATATGCATAAGCACCACTCATTGATTACCTTAGCTTCTCTTCGTCATTCTTACTATTAGTTAGCTAGTAGCAAGAGTATATGCATATGATATGAATGCAGCAGCATAACATATATTTAGCACAATATCTCATGATCGAGGTAGACTTACAGTGGATATAACAGCATGACAGTTGGCCTGCATGAGGACGACATGGATTTAGCAGAAGAAAATAGAGACTAAGGAATGATGAGATCATATATTACTTAATGTGTGGATTAGGGTACCCTGCCAAGGAGTGAAGATGAGTAAGAAACTCCCATAGGCGACCCATATAGTAGTAGCAGTACTGTGTGATAAATCTTGCCTTCAATGATTCAAGAATAAATCCAATTGTGAGAGTAGACTGGCAAATTCATATATATAGGGAGGGAGGTGGGGGAGAGAGAGATGGGAGATGGTAATGCAAGAGACGACTTGGATATAGTTAATTGGATGCATCCATTAAGAAACTTTACAGGACACGAGGCATCTGCTGGCATGCAGAGGTGATGCACCGACCAAGAACAAAATCCTAGATTAAATAGTAAGCATCTTTCTTAATCATGTCTTTTTTTAAAAAAACATAGTTTAATCAAACAATAATTATATTTTCGTCCTGCTAAGAGAAGCTGAGAGCAACCACTTGGACCCTCGCAATCCAAAACTGTAGTTATATCGGAACTTGACTAATAAAAATTATGTCTAAAAACTTAAATCCATAAAAAATAACATCATTGTATTTATAATTTTTAATAAAATTTTATGATTAGTTTCTTTAAAAAAACTGTAGTTATATATAGTTTATTTTCGATTACGATCCATCAGTATCCGAAATTATTAGCACCTGACAAATTCGAACTTGGACGATAAAGTATACACTGATCAATTGTGATGATTCTAATAATCGAATATGAAACTAGTGCTCAGTGTCTCATAACACAATCCATTGTGCCAACCATCATTTTTTTAAGAACTTGTGTTATTTCATGAGTCCGATTTATTTCTAATTATAAAATTAATCCAATTTCAGTAATTGGTTTAATGTATTAGAGAGAAAATGTCTAAACGAGAAATTTGTGATAAATTTTAGAATTGTTATTCTAAAATAAATTAAAAATTTATGGTAAGTAGATATTAATCATCTTTGACTTCATTTTCACACCTAAGAAAAGGTTAATTAGATAGTGAGGATCTAATATTAGCGACCGTATCTGGGAGCCCACGCACGTGTCTCGGGGATTGGATCCCATTGGTCGGCAGATGTGTCAGGATGTCCGATGTCCAGAAATGAGTCCTTAAGGGCTTCGATGATGGGCCGGATCAATTCCTGGAGGCCCACTGTTGTTCAATGCAAAAACAATGCCCTGAAAGAAAGATTCACGGTTGTTTTGTTTTTCAAACTCATGATGTAATAAATGCAATTTGTTACAGTATAATAATAAATATAATATTAATACAATTTTTATTATCAATGAATGATTGAGAAACATATCAAATGGCTGAACAGGATTGCAAGGAAAAAAAATACATTTGAGAGGTATAAATACTTAATAATTCAAATGAATCTGGATATTAACTACTTTCACAATTAACTTAATCAGGGGTCACAGTTAATTTTATTTAAAGTCGAAGCATATGCAATATCATGCTCACTA
Organism: Pontederia crassipes; assembly: GCA_030549335.1. Lineage (NCBI taxonomy): Eukaryota > Viridiplantae > Streptophyta > Magnoliopsida > Commelinales > Pontederiaceae > Pontederia > Pontederia crassipes. The sequence continues at coordinate 69,016,159 of CM060193.1, read as the reverse complement.
ACTATTAAGATTGTTACATTCTCCTAAAATTTTAACCTGAAAATCCTTCTAGTACCCGCATCCTTAAAATGCCCAAATAAATTGATAAATTTGTGCTCATGCCACTATGAGTGGGTTAGGATCTTAGGATGTTATATTCTACTATTTTGAGAGGAAATAGCTATCACAAAAGTAAGGAGGGAGAGGGGGCCCTGAGCATGACCATGTGCTAGTGCAAATGCACCTATGTATGTGCATGTAAACATATATAGCACCTTTCATCAATCAGCATTTCCACTTCCCCACTGACAGCCAATCTAAATTGTCTATGTTACTAAATGCCATGATGTCTTTTATTGTTGTCCCTGTCGTCCACCACCATGCGGTCTGGCTGCTAACTGGAAGAACACATAAAAAGAACGGCTAAAACATCAAAACTCGGATAACTTTATCTTCCTTAAAAGAAGGATGAACAAGTACGCATGCGCGCCTTCAAAGTGCTGCCACCACCAACATAACTAACGTGGGATAATAAACTCCTAGCGTTTGTTAATTCTTGAAGCCCCATGTTTGATACGGATTGCTGCACTAAACAATCCAATGTGCACGTCCTTAAAAGAAGAACCAACTATAGAGGATGTCTCCCAAGTGCTAACACCACCAACACCTGGCTCATTTGAAGTGGCAGCTCCCGTACATGAAGGAAAGGGAGAAAAAAGCACTTGGAGTGCTGATAATCTCATTAGTTTATGCATCGAAAGAGATGAGTACCTAATTATGGTGAAATTTTTAAGTAAAGAAAATTTTAGTGGTTTGAACTAAAGAAGTGACAATGCCACATTATTGTTTTTCCTCGAAAGGATAGTGACACATCAAAGCTTCCCCCCATCTTACATCTCAGGGTGATCGAAAGTAGAAGCCTCATCATTCCTCCTACATGATTCAAGCTCTTATATAAATTTCCGTAGCTAAGATTTGAACCACACGAACGCAACACTCGATAGAGAGTGAGAGATCGAGAGAGAGAGATGGAGAAAAGAACAGCAAAAGTGCTGTGCATTGTGATGCTTGGAGCACTGCTACTAGGAAATGCTATGGGTGCAAGAGTTAGAAGGCCTAACAAGATCCTCGTGCGTGTGGCAAGCCAAAGTTCGCATGGATCGGACGCAGCAGCCAAAGGGAGCTCGAGGTACACGTTCGTCGACTACGGCGGCGACGACGGGTTCGTCGACGTGCTACCCAGCGAGCGTGTGGTACCATCAGGGCCAAACCAAATGCAGCCTCCATTTAAAACAGACCAAAATCTTCGTTCCTACCTCCCTTGATCTACTGCTGCATGTATGCTGCCTGGATCTCTCAGACACGCCTTTTTTTTTCTTTTGTTTCTCATGTCGATGTAGGACGTGCTCTAGTTGGGTCTCTAATCAGTGTTATATGTCTATCTCCAGATTCCAGGTGTAAAGCTTGGCTGCCTCGTCTTGTTCCCTTTTTTTTCTATCTGCATGTAAAGCTTGGCTGGTGGTGACCCCCCCTGGTTATGTTTCCCATTTGGCTGTAACTCGACCTTTTGCCTGCTGCCAAAGAAAATTATCAGTCAGAATTTCGTTTAGTTGGTAGCAAATGCAAGAGGAATGTCTACCAAAATAAAATAAATCGCAAGAGGAATGCAACTGCCAGCAGTGCAGCTTTCTCATTTCCGTTCAACACAAGACATGACAGCAATAACAGCACATAATCTGTACATGAAAATGGGGTAACACAATATCTGTACTGCACTCAATCTGTACTTATATCAACGCCAACATCAAAAGCTTTCTTCGTGATAATTATTGTGACGATTCTGGCCTGTAAATCATATCCTGCCACATAGCTGTCTGCAATAATCAAGATTCTTCCTTGTTTACTAACGCCCAGCATAAATCAACCATGAATAGATATAGTCATTCTTTAGCCCAGTCGAAGTGTCGCCCGGTTTCTATATATTCAGGAATATCTCAATGTATTTCACCGGCACGAAATCAATTTTGATACAGTTGTTGGTATTCATTTAAAGCTGAAGCAACGACATCCCATTTCAATATTCAACTCTGTTAATTACATGCAAACACAGCAGCAATGATATCCCATTTAATATTCAACTCTGTTAATTACAAGTCTATGCTCAAGTAGAAGAGTCGGCATTGCACAAGAAACAAAGGAGCAACCGCAGAGAAATATGCATTTGGTTACGACGGCATTTCAGTTTGAAACCATGCCAAATTATAAATGAAAACATAGTTGCCTTCTTCCCGCAAAGAGCATTCCAGCCAATTTCATTTCTGGAAAGAATGTTGAATTCTTGAAAGTACAACTCTCAAATGTCCATCAAAATCTTGAAATTTTGATACAACAATGAGCCCATCTAACAACACAAAAAAACTCTCAACAATATAAACCACCAAAACCGCAACAGACCACTACAATAAGATCCGGAGAGCAGGACGATACCTGCAGGTTAGAGTCAGTATTGATCCCAATTGGATCTTGTAAAAAAAGATTAGGAAAAATTCTAAAGAATAACCCTGCCTTCCCAGAAAAATAAGCTGGCAACCACCAATGGGAGAGAACTCTTTTCAGCTACACTTCAAAAATTGGAAAATTGATACTTCTCAAAGAACAACGGCAGCCTTGTCTTGAGATACAAGAGGAAGGGGATTGGCTATTAAAGGCTCGTAATGGTCAGCCCCAGCACCACACCAACCTATTTTGCAGAAGACCATTAGCAAAAAATGCAAGGAATAACTCATTGTTGCTACACCAATAACTCATTGTTGCTACACCGACCATTTACCTACCTGTCCCCTTCATAAATAAGAAAATTGGAGAGTCACGAATTTGACATCTAGGGCGATGAGGAAGAAAAAATACACAATTGCCCTCATCTACCATCGCATCTGATCCATGCACCTGAACCTGTAAGAAACAAATCAAATGACAAGATTTGAGAATATATACAATGCAAAACACAGACACTACAACAACAAAGCCTTATCCCACTAGGTGGGGTCGGCTACATGAATAATACGACGTCATTCCGCTCTATTAGTAATAATATATTCGTTGATCTATGTTCATGAGATTCGACAGGGTTTTACGCTGACTGTCGAAGCCTAACACAACCCTCCTCCTTTATCCGGACTTGGGACCGGCTATAAAACATAGGCGGAGTTAATGCAAAACACAGACACAAAGAGAAGAATACATAATAACAGGAGGAAGATGTGAACATCCACTATGCTCAAAATCCAATTGATGCTAGGAAGAACAATGAAAGCTGCAGGATTAACTCTTAAACTTTCTCTAATTTTAAGTTATGAGCTTTGAGGCAACATTTCATATGGCAGTCATGGGCCAATAACATGGATCTTTTTATAATTGTTTGACTTCTCCTAATAACCCTTTCTTATTGCATATGACAGATGGATATACGAAAAAATAAACAAGTTGAATAGGTGGAAAATAAAAATGACATGATCGGAAACATTAATGGAGGAAATGAAATGTATTCTTTTAAGATTGAATTAGAGCAATGTATAATATCTTAGAGCAATATAAAAATGACATGCCGATCAGATGCTCCTATGCTTGATAACAAAGGCAAATTTTGGCAATATAAAAAAGTTTCAATCCGATTATAGTCAAGCTCAGCCATCACATCAACGTCAGGATATAAGAATGTTTCTGAGTAATGAACATGATGCCAGATTTTTTCAACAGTATTGAAAATATATCCCCGTCTTAATCTAGTAAAACGAAATAACAAAAATATAGAGTATCAGTTTCATCGCATGTTACAAGAAACATAATCGTGTTCTTTATTCATCTTAAAAATATTAATTCCAAAGAAACAATAGAACGAAAGTAGCAAATTTATGGGAAGATCTGTAACTTTTTTTCTTGCATATCTTTAACCAAGATGTATTTTTTTACCACCCATAAAGAACTAAAAACATATTTCCTTCTATAAATTTAAAAGGAATTCCTACGAGATGAAAATGGAGAAGAGAATTCAAGAGTTATACCTTTGGAGCCCCAGATCTACAAGTTCTTGGATGGCAGAGTCCAACGCCTCTCGATCCGCCTTCATGGCGAGGAGCTTCACCTCTTGCACCACGTGGATTCCCCACCCGGCATTCAGATCTGGCGAGTACAAGTGCCGAATCGCGCCATCAACCGCCTCTCTCCGTCCCGCTCCTTCCTCCGACTCGTAGTCCTCCAGAAATCTCTTCACGGTCCGTTGCCTCAACTCCCTCGCCCCGACCGTCGATGCCTTCCCGTTACCCATCATCGCCTTCCTAGCCGCGGTGAACAAGCAGTCCCCATCCGCCTCTCTCCGTCCCGATCCTTCCTCTTGCACCTCTTGCACCACGTGGATTCCCCACCCGGCATTCAGATCTGGCGAGTACAAGTGCCGAATCGCGCCATCAACCGCCTCTCTCCGTCCCGCTCCTTCCTCCGACTCGTAGTCCTCCAGAAATCTCTTCACGGTCCGTTGCCTCAACTCCCTCGCCCCGACCGTCGATGCCTTCCCGTTACCCATCATCGCCTTCCTAGCCGCGGTGAACAAGCAGTCCCCATCCGCCTCTCTCCGTCCCGATCCTTCCTCTTGCACCTCTTGCACCACGTGGATTCCCCACCCGGCATTCAGATCTGGCGAGTACAAGTGCCGAATCGCGCCATCAACCGCCTCTCTCCGTCCCGCTCCTTCCTCCGACTCGTAGTCCTCCAGAAATCTCTTCACGGTCCGTTGCCTCAACTCCCTCGCCCCGACCGTCGATGCCTTCCCGTTACCCATCATCGCCTTCCTAGCCGCGGTGAACAAGCAGTCCCCATCCGCCTCCACGTCGCCGCCATGCTCCAGCCGGAACGCCACCCCTGCGGCAGCCTCCGCGCCCTCATTCTGGTTAGGACTCCGCCAGAACACGCCCCTCGCGTGGATCTTCTCCAGATGGCGCCGTTGCTGGTTCTAGAGACCGGAAACGGAGATCCAGGAAGACGGAACAACTCCGGCGACAGAGCCAACGAGTTCCGGCGCGAGCGCCGGCGGGGGAACTTGAATGGGGGCCGGATCCGGCCATTGCAGGAGCGGCGCAGGGGGCTTTAAGGTTTCAACGACGGCCGAGGCGTCGCAGAGGAGCTTTCCCATCGCCGTCGGCATCTAGGGTTCCGATCTGCCTCACAAATTTATTTCTCTTTTTCGTTACCAAAAATTTCTGTCCCTAATTTCTCTCTCTTTTCTCCCCCCTTTTCCCCCTCTCTTTTTTTTTCTTTTTTTTATTTCGTCGTTCTTGTCGTCAAGAAGAATTATTTAACCGTTGCCAAGGAGCAAGTGGTTCAGGGGAAGAGGTGGGACACGTGGCGAGCTATAACCGGGCAAAAACAGTACGGATAATAATTTGCACCGTCGAGGTAAATAAGATAGAAGCATCCGTTGGGGACGCGAACTACGTGGCATCAGCCTATTGGCAAGCTCCACTGTCAGATGCGCCGGCGGAAGAGAGCGAGGGAGGGGGATCAACGAAAGGAAATATTACCGTTGCGATGCTTCGGCCATGCGGGAAACGGATGTAAAGATGTGCCTGCGGTGCATGATAAGGAGTTCTCGTCTGGTAGTTTCTTTCTTCCACTAGCGGCATTATTCCTATCGATGCCACCACACGTGCGCCAGGGAAAGGACAGCTGGTGAGCATTGACTCTGACCGAACAGGAGCCACCCATTTCTTGCATTGCATCGGAGTGTGCGCGCCACGTGGAGGTTACTCGCGGGAGTTGTCGACTTTGACGGCGTTTGCTGTTCCAGGCCCCTCGTCCGGTCGGGAATGAAGATGTAGAGGGTTTTGTTGGAGTAGATGGATTGGACGGCTTGGATTGCCTCCGCGTTGAGACTGTCGGAAACGTGGCTCTCCAGGACGTCGGGGTTTGATGATGTTGACATTGTTTAGTTGGGTTATGGCACGCGCTGCGGAAGTTTCTAGAAGTCGATCGCACGGTCATCGGCATCCTCACGCACGTTTGCATGGTCTTGATTTATTAGTTGGAAACATGAGAGGGAACATGGATCCTGCCAACAAATAACTTAGAGATTTCATCAATTTTATTAACTTTTCTCTCTCTTTACAGAAAATTTAGTAACTCTTCGATAACAGTTTCATCCCGCGTACTCAATTTCTGGTATTAATTTTTCAATAGAGCACATAAATGCTAAGAAGGATACCTGAAAATGGAATGCTGATTGGGTGAATGGAATACCGCCGATTTAAGATAAATATATAATGTAAGACTGTAACGTATAAAGATATGTATAGAAAAATATTGTTTTTTTTTTCAATTACAAAGTAGACCATTAATTTAATTAAAGAAATATAGAACTGAACTATCGAAATTCTCAGCCTACAAACGATATCAAAATGCCATTTAAAAGCTAGTTAATAGTAAATTGATAATTTAAAATCTCAGTGCGTTAGAAAAGTAAATTTTATAAATATATACAAGACCCCTAAAGAAATTGATGAGAAATCTTTGGTCCACGAAACTTCCATGCAACTCATTATATTATATTATATTATATTATCTAACAGGTCCATTTTTTAAAGGAGGAACATCGGGTGTTTCCACTTTCTTATTCATCTTATAAAAATTTTAAAATAGAAAGAAGTCAAATATGACAGATAGATTTTTAATTCAATAAGTAAAAAAATAAAGGAAATGTTGAATTATATTTATAACTAAGTCATATCAAAGTTTTCTTTTCGATTAGAAGTAAAATTTTCATATTGCGTTGCAGACCAAGGAAATTTTGATGATTTTTGGCACACATCACAAAGAATTAAAAAATACCAAAGTTCCTCTATGAAGATGATATATAATAGATATTACAAAAAAACAATTAAAAAATGAAAAATATAATAAAAATATATATTTGCGCTGTCGTCCTCCTGCGTCTATTACTATAATAAATGAACGTATAAAATATGGGCCTCCTGCATTTAAGAAATTAGAAATCACATTACAAACGTTAAGCCCATTTAAAGCACAATCCTTGATATTTCCGGCCCATATACGCTTGACCGTTTCCCTTAACTCCTGTGGACGCGGCGCCTGAAATCGTCGAGGAATTCGAAATCGCGTTCCTGCCACCCGGCACAAGAGGGGTCGCAACAGGAGGAGCGGCCGACGTAGGAGTTGGGCGGGAGCTTCCCGCAGAAGACCCATAGAAAGCAGACACCCTCGAAGTCCACCTCCACTGGGAAGCGACCGAAGGTGTCCCTCGTCGTCCGTGCCTCCCGGTCATTGCTGATGGAGTCCAGGTGCATGGTCACGTAGTCGTCCTTCTCGAACTCCACGATGCACCTGTCCCCCTCCCGCCGCAGGCACCTCGTCGCGTCGCGGCTCGTGTTGAACACGACGATGTCGTGCGCCCAGCACTTGCCGCCGTCATGGAAGCTGCACAGGATCATCACGTCAGAGTCGGCGATGCCCTTCTCGAAGCTGACCGTCACATCTTTGCCCTGAGGGACGACGAAGAAGCGGACCCACCTGTCCTCGTCGTCGACGGGGTCGTTGTAGACGGCGCGGCAGCCGACCTCCATCTCCCGGACGAGCTTCATGTTGTTGCGGAAGGTGAGTTCGTGGAATTGGTTGATGATTTTTGTAACGTATCGGCCTTTTAAAGAAAAAAATGAAACGAGCGGTCGGCAGGGGAGGCGTCGCCTCCCCTGACCTTCCGACGTTTCACCTTCGGCCGACCAAGGATCGGCCGGGATCTATTTAAAGGAGCCAAGGGGGCGTCCTTGCGACCCCTTGGATCCTCTGTCGACCTCCCTCTCTCTCTGTTTCGTCTTCCAGCGATCGGCGACGAAGCGCGCGAGTGGCAGAAGTAGGGGGCGACCGACATACGTTGTCATTCGACACCCCACGACGCACCTCGACCTTTCCCTACGTGCGCCAGGATCCGGCGACCCCTTCCCTATCGATCCAGAGGCGATCGGCGACGACCGGACGGAGAAATAGCGACCGATAGATTCAAAATTCCGACGAAAGAGGTACCCTTAGCGCTTTAATCCCATAGACGAAGAACTAAGGATCGATTAATGCGTAAAGTTATTTCATTATAATCCTGAAATTATTTCCTACATTTTTCGTATTAAGGTCGGCGTCAATTGACGGTCGAAAGGCCGCCGGAATTAATGGAGAAATCCGGCGACCCTGTTTTATCGCAGGTACCGATCGACCGATTTAATTAAACGATCGACTAGTCTGCATATTGCTGCATACCGTTCTTCCTTATCGGTCGACCGGCTGCATCACGACAGTTGACCGATCCATATATTGATGGATAGATTCTGCCTTACGATCGGTCAACTGTTCCAGAGAACGGTCGATCGACCCGATGCGCAGTGCGCATCTGTACAGCCTAACGAACGATCGACCGACACTTTGGACGGTCGACCGATTCGCAGGCGTCCCATCAAAGAACTCAGTTGACCGATCTCAGAAGATCGGTCGATCGGTACCATTGGACGGTCGACCGGTCCATCTGGAACGATCGACCAGTCCGACCTATACTAGCTGAGTCTTATTGTACAAAGATCAACTTCCAGTAGACCCTAAATCATGGATTTTATAGTAACGAAAAATAATTAAAGTAAAGATAAAGATATGAGATTGTTATGTGCCGCCCCCAATGTTAAAGTAAAGATCAGAGATTAAAGCAATGAGGGGATATGTAATTAGCTGAGGGGACAGCGAAGCTATTGGCTTAAATGCTCACTATTCTTGAGATTTCAGGTGTTCTCCCACCGATATCTCGAATTAAAAGGTGATGCTATGGTCACATCTCTTCCCTTAAAGATTATAGTATTATGCCAGAGGGACAGGTAGCTAAGCTGATGAGACTGTGAACCTATAGGTCCAGTAACCGACCACTGTTCTTATATTGTATAAATTCTTTCCCCTACCTTTCGAACTGGGTGAGGTAGTAACACACACCCCTTTTTTCCGTTTACGAGCTTACTGGCATCAGTGAATCAGAGAGGCACTCCTGGCATCCCAACCTAATAAAGTCGAGCTCGCATAAGATAACCAATTCTAAAGATATTTTAGTAATGTAAAAGACGTAGCACAACTCACAGCAGAGCAATGTAAAGTAAAGTAAAGCAGAGTATTGAAAAATAAAGCAATGTAAAGTAAAATAATGTACAGTAGAGTAATGTAAAGCAAAATACTGTAAAGTAAAGCAGAGATATTGTGAAGTAAAAGCAGAGTAATGTAAAAATAAAGTATTATCACAGCAAAGAACAGAGTATTGACATGACTAGAGACTTATATATATATATATATATATATTGATTTCTTGATCATCTTTGATCCTTATTTCACGTCTATTGCTATTGTACTGGACATTTTTGCTCATGGGTATTCTATTTCCCTACATTGGGATTTTGCAGATGAGAATGTCAACTGATGAGACAGTGGAGGACACAGAGCTTGGAGAATGCTGCACATGACTGATATTCTACTCCGAGCTTTCTTACCATATATCTTTAGTTATTGCAATGGTTTAGAGACATCATGTTACTTCCGCTCATAGAACTTTTCGACTAGTCTTATTATGTTCCGCACATATATCTTTAGTTGGGATATGTATACGCCCACTAGATCTTCCAACCCCGTCACAGCCTGCTCCAGAGGTACCGGAGCTCTCAGACCTGGAGAGTGTGGGGAGTAATGATCCGGAGTTACCTTCCCCACGTCATTTCTTTCCCACAGAGACACGTGAAGAAATGAATCAGAGGTGGCACCTGCAGACGATAGGGGGACGCCTCGATAACCCTATCTGCCTGTCTTCAGACGACGAAGAAGAAGCCCATGCACCCAGAGGAGAAGTTCAGAGTCGGAAGACCAGCCGGATAAGCCAGTTTGATCCAGAACCATACTGTAGTCTCTGCGATCAAGATGAACATTTTGAAGAGGAATGCCCTAATTCCTCGAAGAATCTCGGGAATGAACCAGAGGGATCCTCTCGACGTACAGACTAGTACCGTGCTATTTTTCTTTCTTTGTGAAAGGCCTTAGTGTGTCTCAAGACATATGTTTACCTTTTGCAAATCTTAAAGAAATGAATGTTTTACCTTAGTAAATGTTGAACAGCATGGTCTCCATTTTAATCTAAGACTTTTATCCTTATTAAAGATTCTTGATTATACACCCTTCTCAAACATTTTTCATGATCTCTTTATAGATGGCCGACTAGAGAAGATGATCAGCGTCCAGTGAATACGAGATGTATAACGAGGAAGAGGCCAATTTTATTCCTCCACCTCCATTGGATCCTCCTCCACCTTTCCCACCTATGCCCGGTTCGCCACCACAGCAGGGATGCCGGGCCCCATCCCTTGTACCCTGCAAGAGTTTTGGAGGTCGAAGCCTTTGACATTTAACGGGGAAGGAGGAATTGACATTGCTGAGCAGTGAATCGAGACTTTGGAGGAAAAGTTCGACATCCTCGAAGTCCCAAAGCACAAGAAGGTCCTATTCGCTAGAGATATTCTCTAGAGAGTTGTCAAGGAATGGTGAAAGGCAAATAAGGCCACCAATTTTTCGAGAGTCAGAACCGTGAAATGGGGAGACTTCGGCAGGACATTTGAGACGCGCTACCTCCCGTCCTTTCAGAAAGACTTGAAGCAGAAGGAGTTTCTGCATTTAGAGCAAGGGGCCATGACCGTGGCCCAATATGTGACTAAGTTCGTTCGATTGAAGAAATACTCTAAATTGACTATGGACGAAATGGCTCTAGCGAAACGTTTTGTAGACGGACTGAGGCCCTCACTAAGATCCCAGATCAGGCTAGGGAATTGTAAAACCCTGGATGAAGTGGTCAGCCTGACAACCCAGATCGAGAGGGACCATCAAAACCTCATGAGGGAGAAGAAGACACAACAGAACGTGGGACAGAGTTCCCACCAGCAACAGCAACGACGGGATAACTGGTACCACACATATTATGTGCCTCAACAGAACTACCGTCATCCACAACAACAACCTTACCGTCCTCCACAATAGGCTCCTCCCCCACTACAACAACCACCACAGCAACAGCAACAGCAGCGACTACCTCAGCAGGGGCAAAGACGCCCAGACCAATAGCAGAGGCAACAACCTCCTAGAGCCCCTCAGGCACCACCCGCACAAGGTGAGCGGGTCTTATGCAACATCTGTGGCAGGACTCATGCTGTGGAATGCCACGTGAAGTCAGGAGCATGCTATTACTGCAGTGGAATGGGGCACATGGCAGCAGGTTGTCCGAGACGCGGACAACAACAGTTGGTGCAGAGAAGACTCTTTCAATCTGGAAGAGGATGATCCCTAGAATGACGCTGATGTCATTCGAGATACGCTATTCATATCTGATTTACCTACCAAAGTATTATTTGATTCCGGTGCCTCACATTTCTTTATATCAGAAGAGTGTGCCAAAATATTATGGTTAAAAGTACTGAACTTAGAACAAAAGATGAAAATATTGACACCACAAGACACATTCATTACCACAAAGTATCTCCCCAATGTACCCATAGAGATAGAGAAAAGGAACCACCCCATCAATCTCATCGTCATTTCTATGAGAGATTATGATATAATATTGGTCATGGATTGACTAACCTTCCATGATGCTTCCATTTTGTGCAAACAAAGGAAAGTAATCATAGGCACACAGAGTAAAGATAAAATTATAGTCAGGGGAATTGCACAAAAAGAACCAAAGATCATAGTATCTGCCATAAAGGCACATAAGCTACTGCAAAAGGAATGTAAAGGTTACCTAGCCAGTATAACCAAAACAGAGGAACCAAAGAAGACTCCTCAACACATAGACGTGGTGAGGGAATTTCCTGATTTATTCCCTGATGATGTTAGTGGTCTACCATCTAGAAGGGAGATAGACTTTCGTATCGAAGTGACACCCAAAACTGCACCAATCTTCAAAGCCCCATACCGCATGGCTTCAGCAGATGATGGAATTGAAAGATTAAATTCAACAGCTATTGGACAAAGGTTTCATCAGGCCCAGTGTCTTACCGTGGGGTGCACTAGTCCTTTTTGTCAAAAAGAAGGATGGATCATTGAGGCTTTATATCGACTACATATTGTTGAACAAGGTCACCATAAAGAATAGGTACCCGCTACCTCGCATCAATGACCAAGGCAAAGGTATTCTCAAAGATCAATCTGATGAGCGGATATCATCAGCTAAGGGTGGCAGAAGAAGACATTTCGAAGACAGCATTCCGATTAAGATATAGATATTATGAGTTCATGGTAATACCGTTTGGATTGACAAATGCCCCGGTCGCATTCATGGATTCCATGAATCGAACTTTCCACGAACACCTGGATAGGTTCGTAATTATCTTCGTGGACAACATCCTCATTTACTCGTCAAGTATGGAACAACACAGAGAACATTTGAGGATTGTACTGGAAACCTTGCGAGCGAAATAGTTGTACGCAAAATTCTCTCAATGTGAATTTTGGCTAGAACAGATAATATTCCTCGGACACATCATCTCTAAAGATGGAGTTGCAGTGGATCCCGCAAAAGTAAAGATAGTGTCCAACTGGACCCAACCGAAGAATATCTTCGAGATTAGGAGTTTCCTTAGTTTAGCCGACTACTACAGACATTTCATCAAGGACTTCTCGAGAATAGCATTGCCGCTGACCAAGCTTACAAGGAAAGGAGAAAAATTTATCTGGTCACCCAAGTGCGAGAAAAATTTTCAAGAGTTAAAGGAACGGCTAACTTCAGCACCAATCCTGACACTACCATCGGGCAACGGTGGCTACGTAATTTACAGTGATGCCAGTGGCACGGGATTGTGATGCGTACTAATGCATTATGGTATAGTAGTGGCATACGCATCTAGGCAGCTGAAGAAGCATGAGGTCAATTATTCAACGCATGACCTCGAGTTGGCAACAGTAGTGTTCGCCATCAAGCTTTGGCGCAACTACTTATATGGAGAAGAGTTTGTGATCTACACTGACCATAAGAGTTTGAAATATATTTTTACACAGAAAGAATTGAATATGCGTCAAAGGCATTGGATGGAATTCTTGAAGGACTACGAGTTTGCCATTAACTACCAACCTGGTAAGGCTAACTCAGTAGCTGACGCGCTTAGTCGAAAATGGGAAGGATCATTGGCTTACATGCGCCTACGACGGTTCGAACTCATGGAAGAACTGTTCAAATGGACACCAAGAGTGAAGCACGATGGATCACTTATGATAATGCAGAGAATAGTACCTGATATGATAGGAAGGATTATAGAAGCACAAGTTGAAGACTCGAAATATCAAACAATGATGACAAAGATCAGCCTAGAGACTACCAATTTCAAATTCTCTTCAGATGGTGGCATCAGGTACCGTGACCGACTATGGGTACCAAATAATCCTGAACTCCGAAGAGAAGTGTTAGATGAATGCCACAAGTTCGAGTTTGTAATCCACCCAGGAAGTACAAAAATGTACAAGGATGTACAGAGGAGTTTCTGGTGGTCGGATATGAGAAATGAGATAGCCGAATATGTCTCCAAATACATAGTGTGCCAACAGGTTAAGGTAAAACACCAGAAACCACAAGGAACTTTGAAGAGAGGAGACCAAGTCTTACTCAAGGACTCATCCACAAAAGGAGTAATGTGTTTTAGCAAACGGAGAAAAGTGAGTCCAAGGTACGTAGGCCCATTCGAAATATTAGATATGGTTGGAGATTCAACATGCAGGTTGGCCCTGCCTCCTACTTATTCAAGAGTACACAACGTCTTCCATGTCTCCCTACTCCGGATGTACAAGCACGACTACACCAACGTGATCCAAATTGATGAAACAAATCTCAAGGAGGATCTGACATATGAGAAACAACCCACGGAGATATTAGAATACCAAGAACATCAAAAAGGGAAGAAGAGAGTAGCACTGGTCAAGGTGACATGAAAGCATCACCAAGGAAAAGAGGCAACGTGGGAAGTAGAGTCCGAAATGCGAGAGAAGTTTCCCGAATTCTTCGGTAAGCCTTAACCCTTATCCAAATTCGTGGATGTATTTTCTTTTTAGAAGGTAATAATGTAACGTATCGACTTTTAAAAAAAAGAAACGAAATGAGCGGTCGACAGGGGAGGCGTCGCCTCCCCTGACCTTCTGACGTTTCACCTCTGGCCGACCAAGGGTCGGCCGGGGTCTATTTAAAGGGGCCAAAGGGGTGCCCTTGCGACCCCATGGACCCTCTGCCGACCTCCCTCTCTCTCTGTTTCGTCTTCCGGCGACCGGTGACGAAGCGCGCGAGCGACAGAAGCAGGGGGCGACCGACATACATTGTCGTTCGACACCCCACGACGCACCTCGACCTTTCCCTACGTGCACCAGGATCCGGCGACCCATTTCCTATCGATCCAAAGGTGATCGACGATGACCGGACGAAGAAACAACGACCGGCAGATTCGAAATTCTAACAAAAGAGGTACCCTTAGCGCTTTAATCACATAGACCAAGAACTAAAGATCGATTGATGTGTAAAGTTAGTTCATTATAATCCTGAAGTTATTTCCTATATTTTTCGTATTGATGTCGGCGTCAATTGACGGCGGAAAGATCGTCGGAATCAATGGAGAAATCCGGTCGACCGATTTAATTAAACGGTCGATCGGTCTGCGTATTGATGCATATCGTTCTTCCTTATCGGTCGACCGGCCGCATCATGGCGGTCGACCGTCGGTCGACTAATCCATATGTTGACGGACAGTTTCTGCCTTACGATCGATCGACCGGTTTCAGAGAACGGTCGATCGATCCGATGCGCAGTGCGCATCTGTACAGCCTAACGAACGGTCGACCGACACCTTGGACGGTCGACCGATTCGTAGGCGTCCCATCAGAGAACTCGATCGACCGATTTCAGAAGACCGGTCGACCAGTACTGATCCATCTGGGACGGTCGATCGATCCTACAGAGACTCATAGATCGAACTAAATCGGATTGATCCACTCATAGTCTTAATTACGACTCTGACCAGTTCACCTATACTGACTGAGTTTCATTGTACAAAGATCAACTTTCAGTGGACTCTAAACGATGGATTTTACAATAATGAAAGATAATTAAAGTAAAGACAAAGATGTGGGATTACGTTGTGCCGCCCCCAATGTTAAAGTAAAGATCAGATATTAAAATAATAGGGGATATGTAGTTAGCTGAGGGGACAGCGAAGTTATTGGCTTAAATGCCCACTATTCTTGAGATTTCAAGTGTTCCCCCACCGATATCTCGAATTGAAGGGTGATGCTATGGTCACACCTTTTTCCCTTAAAGATTATAATATTATGCCAGAGGGAGAAGTAGCTAAGCTGATGAGACACTGAACCTACAGGTCTAGTAACCGATCACTGTTCCTGGTTTGTAGGAATTTTTCCCCTACCTTCCGAACTGGGTGAGGTAGTACCACCCACTCCTTTTTTTCGTTTACGGGCTTACTGGCATCAGTGAATCAGAAAGACACCCCTGACATTCCAACCTAATAAAGTCGAGCTCGCATAGGACAACCAACTCTAAGGATATTTTAGTAATGTAAAAGACATAGCACAACTCACATAGAGCAATATAAAGTAAAGTAAAGCAGAGTATTGAAAAACAAAGCAATGTAAAGTAAAATAATGTACAGTAGAGTAATGTAAAGCAAAATACTGTAAAGTAAAGCAGAGATATTGTGAAGTAAAAGCAGAGTAATATAAAGTAAAGTATTATCACAACAAAGAACAGAGTATTGACATGACTAGATACTTATATATATATATTGATTCCCTGATCATCCTTATCCTTATTTCACGTCTATTGCTATTGTACTAGGCATTTTTGTTCATGGATATTCTATTCTCCTACATTGGGATTTTGTAGGTGAGAATGCCAACTGATGAAGCAGTGGAGGGCACAGAGCTTGGAGAACGCTGTATATGACTGATATTCTACTCCGAGCTTTCTTACCATATATCTTTAGTTATTGCAATGGTTTATAGACATCATGTTACTTCCACTCATAGGACTTTCCGACTAGTCTTATTATGTTCCGCACTTTTTTTTCTATATTGAAAGACATCATGAACTTCCGCATGTTTTTATAATATGAGACCTTATGAATTTTCGCATTAAAATCCTTCATCATGACATTTTGACTATTCTTCCACATTTAAAGTTCTCTATTATGTTTATTATTATTTTATTAGTTTCACTAAGTTGTTTTATTGAATGGTCAAGGTCAGTAGAACAATAGATAGTGTAGCGCCCTCGAAATCAATCTGACCACCTACGTAGTGGGAGGTGCGATTTTGGGGACGTTATAATTTTGGGCCGCGTTGGAGGGAGGACGACGAGGGTAAGAAAAGGAAGAAAAGTGGTGGTACATGGTTGGCGATGACGTTAAGGTTTTGATGCAACTTAATTGGATCCAAAGCTTAATTGAAAGTTTAACTACGTACGTGAATTGATGACGATCTTATAATTTGAGTGCATTGGTGGATCAAAGAGAGAGATGTTTCAAATGCATCATAGTTAATTGATTGTAACTGAGTGCTCATTTGCGACTGTTTAATTAATAAACAGGCAACTGATGCAATCATGGATTCAAAACTCATGCAATGAGAAGAATCTTACTGATATCTCATTCATTACTTTGTGATCATTAACTTAGCAAGCATAATATCATGAATAAAAAAACCCACCCAATCTATCGACGTTACAGACTTTTTGTACTAGTATGAAATGCTAAATTATATGCCAATACATGCAACGAATCTTCTAGGTAAAGCTATGTTTTTTTTCTTCAAAAGAGATGAACTAAGTGAGAAAAAATGTTGAGCATTTTGTTTAAAAAAGAAAAACAGAAAACTTGCTGCTCATGAGAGTACTGTCTCGTTTTTTAACTATCTTAATTAACTGCACCTAGATTTAGTCGAACTGATGAGTTAATTGAAAGGAGTCAACGGAACATAAAAGAGTTTTTTTTGTAAAAAAATTAGTTATAAATATTGTGTCCGAAGCAGAATACCAAAGTGGGTTATACAAATTTAAATTATCCACAGAAAAAATAGAAAACAAGAAAAACATTTTTTTTCAGTTCAAAGTTGGAAGAGGTCCATCATTACTGAACGACATTGCAACATATAGTGGGCCTTAATGAGCTTAAATCTCGGGCTTGGGCCTATGGACCTTCATTCATGACGCAGTGCATTGCAAACTATAAATGAATTCGTTCAACATATAGTGGACCTTAATGGGCTTAAACCTCGGGCTTGGGCCTATGGACCTTCATTCATGACGCAGTGCATTGCAAGCTATAAATGAATTCGTTCAACATATAGTGGACCTTAATGGGCTTAAACCTCGGGCTTGGGCCTATGGACCTTCATTCATGATGCAGTGCATTGCAAGCTATAAATGAATTCTTTCAATACTACAAGCATTTGTATGTGTGTGTCCCATGCTTCCTCTCATCTCCTGTCTTCTTTTTCATAATGGTTGTGGTGTAAAAGGTGTGTATAAATCTTCTTAATATTTTGACATGAATATCATTAGAGGGATGACACTTGTAATTCTCTCCGATGAACTTTTTCTTCGTTAAACAATGTTTACGAGGTAACGGAACGAATCCTTATAAATAATATTATAATCTTGATTTTATATTTGTTTAGAGTGGTGTGTGTGAGAGAGAAAGAGAGAGATGAATTAAGTGGAGTCTTCCAGGCGCAAAGCGACGAATGCAAAGTAGAACCGGAAAAGCACATTGAAGTGAAAGAAGAGAGCCAGAGAGATCTCAGAGGTGTCCCCATGAACAGCGAGCAAAGCACTTCCATCAACTTGTGTAGTGTTTTTTTTTTCCTTACGTGCATGCATCTTCTTTTCACGCAACCTACCTACCCATTCCAAGCTTGCAATTAAATGATGGATACATTTTTATTTTATTCGACTTTATGCAAACTTAAACGCATGATCTTCTCATATAAAGTTATCTCAAACATGCAATGGTGGGTTCTCCATCTCAAAAGTTTGTTCATCTCAGTCCATGGATTTTCAACTTGACTATCACAAAATAATGAAAAGAAAGAAATATTCTTTGATTAAATGATTGAGACCCAAAGGCTAGAAAAACCTTAACATTACATAAAGTGAGATCTATAATATACATATACATGTATCAGCCACACAGAATCCTTGGTATGCGTTTTTTGTCCTCTGCATCACGACCTACCAACATAAACACATGCCATGTTATACTCTCTCTTTTTTATTCATGTAATGTCAAAAACAAAACAGGGTGCCAAATTACCACCCTATGATCCAATGTCATCCTCGCATTATGGCTGTATATGCTACTACTGTGTAAATATATTTCAGCACACGTGTCTTTGCGTCAGAATACACTCACTGCTCCTGTTGATGAGCAGCATATACTGACATAAGAATTTAATACTACAAAAAAAAATCGATTTAAAATGCTATAACGTTATAGCATTTTAATATGATTGTGATAAATCGTAAATAAATATACATCATATGTTTATGATTATCTTATATGATTGACCACTAATTTCATACGTTGACCTCCGACTACATCTTTTTCTAACTTTTTTCCCCATATGTCACCTCTTGGATATTATATCTAGTCTTCATCATTATAAAGTAGATAATACATTGAACACCGCCAATATAAAGTCAAATAAAATTGACCTCCTGTTACGTACCCTCTGCCATTGAAGAAAACAATTTCTTGAGCTCAGCTTTTCTTGGATGGTGACGAATGCAGAGGCACTAACTAAATAAATTCACTGGTCAAATTGCAAGGGTATGTGAGCCATCCAATAATATCCACCAAATGGATGAGGTCCTCAACATTGGAAGGGCTAGAAATTTCCATATGGATACTTCTGTATATTTTACAAGTTAATATCGAATTTGTTCCTTAATTAATTAATAAAAAAACTCACTACATTATGGACAAAAGAAGGATAGGCCACATGAGTTGTGGGGGCAAGATATAGGGTTATTCATAGAATTGGTTCAAAAATTAATTTATTGTCATTTGAGTTTCTACACTACCATCAGCCACTACAAGTCTACAACTAAAATTAGTAGCTTCATTTTGGTGATACACTTATATAAAGAGGTATATTAATTAAAGTGCATACATGTATTAATTATTAAACTAAGATACATGTATATATCATCTGATGATGTCCATAATTATGTCACAAATCAAATAAAAATGATCGATCATCATATATACGTTCTTAACCACATCTATAATATATATTATGCATCTGCAATTCTGCATATAACAACTCAAATTGAGTCGAAATCCAAGGTGAACATTATATTCTTGTTATTGGGTTCTTCATTATTATAGCTGGCTAGTGGTTGTAATTGCATCACAAGTAGCTAGTTCAATCATTACTCAGTCAATCTGATGCATGGTGATCATTATATATGCGTCATGTGCTGCTGATCAGAGGTGGCCAACTTCCGGTGGTGACAATAACAACAACAAAATAAATATATACATATCTACCTGTGAATGAGTACACATGAAGATCATGATCGTATATAGCCTCACTTTTGTTTATGCTGCAACTTTGCAAGTACGCCAACTTTTTTCTATAGCCTCCATCATTCCGAATATTCTCTTGCTACCAAGACATACACAACACAATGCAGTCAGATGCGTGTATGATATATAGCTAGCCTCCTCTTGGCCACCCATGAATAATAGTCTCCTAAATCAACTTTTACTTTCCAAGATATATATCTCACAATAATGCATATATATATATATATATATATATTTTGTCTGTAAGCAAATAATATTTTCACTTATCATATTGCCGATGACAAGGTAATCTTTACCTACTTTTAGTTTCACCCCCTTTTTTAGAAATTAACCAAATTGATTGGCCAAAATTATCTGCAAAATAATTATCCATCAATCATTATTCACACATTTAAGATCCAACTTTCGTAGTTTACATCACCTCTTCCAAACTATATTTTAAAAATATCCTCAACTGGTCCAAATTGAACAGCTCCTCCTTGGTGGGCAATAACGAGGTGGGGTGCAGATACACTCTTAGATCGATTAATATGAATTTTGTTTGTGCGTGAACTCTAAGGAATCAGTTTCACTCTATGTTGGAGGCTGAATTATGGACTATAAATCAAGGACTTATCCACTATCACAAGAAGGGGACTGAAAATATTATTTTGGAGACGAACTTTGCCATTGTTCTTGTAATTATAAACCGTAATTAAAAGTATTTGTGACACGTCCGTTGCATTATCAATGATATCTAGACTTTAACTTCTAACTTACAATTTTTTTGTACATCAGTAGGACCTCATGCTGATTCCTTTCACTACAAGAAAAATGGTGTTTTCTGGCTGTTAAAATCGTCGAAAATAAAGATTTTCGATGAATTTATCGACGAAAACGATCGGTCCAAAAAAATGACGTCGCAAACTGTTTCAGACGGTTTGAAAAACACCCATCAAAAGTTTCAAGTCGACTATTTTTGGAAGAATATTCCACCTCTAAAATTCTTAATTTTATATGCACAGACTTCTCAACCACTACTACTTAATGATATGAGTCTTTTATTTTTTTTAAAAAAAATATCCTCAACCTAATAAAAATACTCGCTTCTATGCCTCTATTACATTATTCATGATTTTTTTTCATTTTTATCCGACTTCGTCTTTTCCTTGACTTTAACGTGTTTTAGTCCTTTACATTTTTATCTTTATTATTATTGGAAATAAACATAACAATATTAATGATGCATTTTAGGTATTTAATTTAACTTCATTGTCTCAGATAATAGATTATTTGATGATGTTTCTAAATATTGATAAAGGATCGATGAAAGTGTCATTAGATAAGTAAAACATGATGAAGTTAACTTAAAATACATTATCAGTTGGTAGAGTAACTCACTTTTCCCTTTTCCACGCCGAGGAAAAGTAATTAAGTTTCTCTCTCCTACTTTTTCATAATTAACAAAAAGAACTATTAGGTTGACAAAAAAAACCTGAAGAGGGGAAGTAGATGATCATGCGAGGGCTTAAGTTCTAGACTACGAATTTAAGATTGAAATTAAATGAAAAAAAAAGAACTTATATATTAGATATTAGAGAGTATAATGTAATAATAAAATGGAAAAAGGACATGGGGCAATACAAATATGTACGATAATTCTACAATAAATGATACAAAAAATCAGTATAATTTTTTTTAAAAAAAAGATGTAAAAAGTACAAATGGGACCCAATCCGAGTCAGCTATGGGATCTCATTTGATCATTGTTACTAGTCTGCTCGCACAGCCCCACGTGCTGCCCAATTGACGGCCACTAAATCCTGCCCTACCTTTTTTTTTTACAGCCGTCTGATTTTGGTGGGACCCGGAACCAAGTAGGACTACGGGGGTGGCCCCCATCGTGCGACGATATGATATGCGAATCCGGCCGTCCAGTCCTCGTCATCTCATCATCATTAATGGACCCCCTCGACTAAAAACATTTCATTTTATTTTTCTGCCGCTCGTCCTGGTCAATATCTTATATCGTGATCACGTCTTATTAAAAAAATCGGATATAAAATTAAGAACTAAAAAGTAATTTAATATATGATTTAATGTTTATCATACCATGCCTATCACCATGATACACACGTTTTTTATATGTCCGAATTGGATCGGACGGATGGCGTTCGTGCGCGCTTAAACCTAACGGACTTCTCCATCTTCGCCGGCGATGGGATCAAATCATGAGGCCATCACCGGCACCACTGGCCGCTCTGAAGATGGGGGCGACGCAGATTGCGGACGACGGCACAGCGGGCGGCGGATCGAGGACAGGGGCGAAGGAAGGGGAAGAAAGAGAGGGAGAGAGGACGTAGGGGTCGCAAATCGAATGTGTCGGCGGCGCTCGGAGAGGAGGACGAGGCGATCGATGATGAATCGTCCGTCGGGGATGTAGAGGATGAGAGGACGGAGGTCAGTGGCGCAGTGAATCGACAGATCGGGGATGCAACATGGAGGAAGGGGGAGAGAGAGGACACAAGGATCGTGCGTCGGCAACGCTCGGAGAGGAGGATGAGGCGATCGGCGACGGCAACATGTGAGAAAAGCAGGAACGACATCGGCGGAGCTCGCAGATCTATGGCGGCAACGATGGGAGGAAGCAAGGACGTCGGCAGCACAGATTGAGGATGGGTGGTGGTCGACGTCGAGCTCGTAGATCGGGGATGAACGGTGGTCAACATCGAACTCGCAGTGCTGTGGCGGCGGCAATGGGAGGAAGCAAGGACGGAGGGGCGCAGAACAGTGACGGACGATGGTCGAAGGAGAGAAGAGAGAATGGAGGGGGAGAGAGAAGAGAGAGCAGATGGGGAAGAGAGTGGAGAGAGAGAGCGCGTCGGAGGAGGTAGAGAAGAGAGAGAGTGAGGGCACAAATGCCATCCGTCCAATCTAATCGGACACATAAAATCTATATGTATCATGGTCATACGCATGAAAGGCGTATGATAAATATTAAATCCTTTAATATATCAATAGAATTAAGTTTAAGTTTAAGTTTATATCAATATTGCAATTATATTTTAGTTATGGGTGAGAATAGAAGCTAGATCTTTTAAAATATGGTGAATCTAATATATTGTTATTAGATGTTATTTTTAAATAGGTCTAATCTATGAATCAACGACTATCCATGTATGTGGGCCTATTTTAAGTTAGGAGTCTACGAGAAACTCAACTGATCCGAAAAATTTATTCAACCCAAAAAAATTAAACCCAAAAACGAAAAATGAAAACTACGAACCAAATAAAATTTAGGAGATTTTTTAATAGAGTGAAAATCGACTCATTTAAATTAAGGCTCCATCAAAAAAAATTCGTAGGAGCTCGTGTACTCCATTTCTATTTATTGATTTTATTTATGTAATCAATTTATAGGTAATCAATTTTTATCAATTTCCTTTTTAGTTTATAAGAAAGAAGAGAAAAACACAAAAAGAGAACAATATGAGTAAACAATGTTAATCAATGTTGCAAGATCCTCACTCAACCATCAATTCGGATTAGTCATCAGATCATGTCAAATTGAGTCAAATCAATAAAATTGAAAAATAATGTATTCATAATAATGTATTGATGATTCAATTTAACTTTGAATTGAAAAATGAAAATGAATAATCAAAGATGAAAAATGGTGATAAAATTCAATTACTTCCTCGAACATATTGAACGCATGATTTTTTAAAAAAAAATAAAGAAAAATAATGGACTTATTACAAATGAAAAAAATTAGAATATCAAATAATTTATATAAGAAATTTATAAATGAAAATTTTAAATTTTGATTGAAAATGATTAGTTTTTTTATGTTTGCACCCGGTCAAATCACTTAAATTCGTTTATTTTATCAGATTCGAGTTAAAGTGGATTAAATTCTTCTCAAAATTCAGAGTAGCTAAGATTTATTCATATCACTCTCATTTATTAATCAGATGCTAATGATTCTGGACACTGTTTGATCTCAACTAAAA
Source organism: Pontederia crassipes (assembly GCA_030549335.1). NCBI lineage: Eukaryota > Viridiplantae > Streptophyta > Magnoliopsida > Commelinales > Pontederiaceae > Pontederia > Pontederia crassipes. Next base: position 68,992,491 of record CM060193.1, on the reverse strand, counting down.
AAAAACTTTTCTCCGCATTTCAATCAAAATCATTTTAAGTCATGGACATTGATCAGACCAATTTGACGGGATAAACAATAAAATGGACATTGTTATTCGATATGATAGTAACGTGTTACTAATGTGATATATACCAGTAGGGAAAAATAAAATATCATGTTTTTTTAAAGAGCTTTTCATTTAAGGAGGACCGTGTAGGTCAAAATACAAAAAGGGGTGAGACCCGGCGATGGAGCACCCTCCCAAAAGTTTTCGCCATTAGAGCGACCAAAAAATACCAAGTAATTTGCTACTTGGTTAGTACATCTTGGGCAGTAAGCTATTGTGTAAGGGGAGATAGATAATAGAATAGCATGAACGTCAGCCATAAGGCCCCAAATTCTTCATGGGCAGCGCGTCTTGTTTAGAATCATGTCCACCAATTTTTTTGAGATCCGTCTTATTCCCCGACACAAGCACTCACGAAGCCCCAATAGAACACTCTAGGCTTCCATCTTGTTGTTCCTGCAAAAATAAAAATGCCAGCATCAGATTGAAAAAGATAGCCATAACCCCCCCTCTTGTTCGTGCCCTTAACAAATGAGCCATCGGTATTGAGAGTGACCCAATGGGCTGAATGTATTCATGAAAATCAGTCAACGCCCACTCCTAGGCGACCACGATGATTGCATGCCGGGAATTGAAATGAGCATCATTACATGATTAGAGATAGAAAGCGAATATAGAAAGTACGTGTTGCTTGGACCTTTGATCCATATCTGATCCCTGATGGACCCAGGAACCAAAGTCCCAGGAGTCTGTATATTGAAAAGAGAAATGTAGGTTTGATTGTAAAATGTTCCAAATTTAAATTGTAAAATGTTCCAAATTTGAAAAAAATAGGTGGGTGTTCGTCTCCAGGGCATGTCCACACAGGGAGAAGAAAGGATCAATGGTACTATTGACCTTTGGGGAGTTTGTAATGCATAAGCTTCCAAAGAAAGTGATTTATCCTAGGGGGAATTGGAATACGTCGGATGATATTCCACGTTTGCCATCCAGCTAGAGGTGTCGGCAGCACATTGTGACTAACATAATTATACACTGATTTAGCACTGGGGATCCCATGAGTGTCTGTTGCCTAGATCCACGCATCATCACAAGTATAAGAAGGCACATAAATTCGAGAAAAAAGATCACATAAAGCAGGTCCGAATAAAATATGCAGCCGACCAGAGTCCCAAGTTCCATTGATGACAATATGAGCTACTTTCATCTCACTAAAACTAATATCCATGTTGATATATGTAGGAGTCCAATAAAAATGGATGGGCAGGAAACCAAGGGTCATAAAGGATGGATGTCCTTAATAGAGTTAGTAATGAGACGATATGACCATGCCATCCTAGAGTTAGAGCAAGGACCGGGGGGAGAATTTGCCATATTTGTTAGAGATCGAGTTGACCCAAGGGGACGGCTTATTGTTAAGGAGCTGGAGGATTCTTCTAGCAATGAGCGAGCATTGAATGATTTTAAGATTTTCGATGCCTAGGCCTCTGTAAGATTTAGGAATATGGACCGTTGCCTAGTTAATTTGATGCATACTTCGCCTGTCCCAGAGAAATGCCCATGAGCTTTTCTCGAGCACAGCGATAATACCAGAAGAAGGGTGAAGGGAACCTAATGCATAAATTGATAGAGTTGAAAGGACCGATTTGATTACGTGGTATGACCTTCTAAATTTAAGAACTTACCCTTTCAACCCCCAGTCGTGATTTAACCTTATCTACAATGAAAAGCTGTTTACTAGAAGATAATAGCTTTGTAGAGATAGGAATATCCAGATAGGACAACGGGAAGGATCCAATGTCAAAACCAAGATGCAATTGAAGTAGATTTCTTCTTTGAACTATCATCTTGGGAGGGAGGTAGAGTCTTGACTTCTGAGGATCAATCTTTTGACTAGTGAGCTTATAGTAATTGTCAAACGTGTTTTTTAGATTAATACAATTTTTTAGCCCCTATATAGATAAGCAGGTCGTCAGCATATAAAAGATGACTAAGTTTAAAGTTTTGGATAGTGAAATGGGATATATTGCCGATAATGATAAATACCATGTTGAAAGAGTGCTTTTTTACTTATTGCTTAAAAAAACATTATAATCGAACATTTTTTGCCCAACTGGACTTTGATTATATATATGTGCATTACATCTTGAATTAGAATAAGTTTTTATGTGTAAGGATATGAAAGTTATACATAATCAAATTTCATATAATAAACTAATTTTAATCAGCATCATTAATTTATTAGTGAAATTATGTCCATTTGAATTACTTATCATCTCTTACTCATTTTCTCATAAAAAATCACATTAAATCCATAGTTTTCTTTAATTTGAATAATGATATTACTATATACGATTAATTTTATTAATATACATTATTTAATCTTAAATAATTTTAAAAATTTTTTAAGTACTTAAATGAATATATATTACTTCATCTATAAATTATATAACAAATTGAATTACAAATTAGAACTCGATTAAATAGATATAAACATTGAAAGAACTTTATGCACTTATGAACCTTATAATATATTATTATGTATTTAGATATCATTCGGCCATTCATGATTTTAACTTTTAAATCAGAAAGAGACGAACTTGAAAAGTGATAATATCAAAGTGGACGGCGGATGACCAAGAGTAATTGACTTAACTAGTAGGTGAGTCCCAAGTGTTCATGGAGTATTAATAACTCCAAATTCGAGTTTAAAATTGTCCCTTGGTCTGGGAATAAGACTTCGAATTAATCTAGTAACCTTGAATACCGAAAACTTCTCGTAAAGTTGGATCGGCACAAAAAATAGACGGAAGATGACAAAGGATCGAATCGGTGCGTACGATTAGGGTGGGTGGAGATCAATGTTTTAAAAAATGGTTCGGATCGGGCAGTTCAATCGGTCTGATCGCATACCAATAAGAAAAATGATTTGATTATGTAGTAAAATCGAAAATGATGAAAAATCGGGTTGGCTCGAGAAAAAACCGAAAAAAAACTAGGTTGAACCGGTGAATCCGGTTGAACCCAATTTTTTATTTATTTTCAAAAGATATGATATATGGAAATAATTTATTAGGGGATATTAAAGTTTAAAGTTACCAAATTATTTTAAATGGAATTGGAAGGTTATGAATATTGAGGGAGACAAAAAGGAAATAATTTAAAATAAGAAAATAAAAGGAAAGATGTTAGTTAGAGAGAATGAATAAAAAATGAATATATTATTAAGAGAACAATATAGATGGAAAGAAAATAAAATATAATTATGATTTTAGATTGAAAATGAGTTTAGACTATTATATTAGTTATTATATATTCAAATAAACTAAAATTACTATTTATCCTAATATCTAGTGATAAATAATAATTATTAAATTGATTTAATCATTTTTTAGTAATTTATGTATTATATTACTATAAAAATATAAATAATATTATCGATCCAATTTCTAATTTTATTATAAAATGATTTAAACATTTAAGCCTTGACTATTGGCGAACTTTCATTTTTCGATTTTCGACATTGACTCAGTTGAAAAAAATTAACATATGGAAAACTTTTATTAGGGGATATGTGTAGGATCGAAAGCGCCGAGAGGGGAGGGTTGAATTGGTGTATAAAAATTATAATCGAAAAGTTGTAAAATTCAATTTTTAGAAAATAAGTTCACAAGCAAGTAAAAGACAAGAAGAATCAAAACTCTGGAAGACGTAATATGTTTACGAGGTTCGTCCAACTCCTTGGCATACGTCTCCCCTCTGACTTTCTGATCTCGAGATTGTTAGAGATTTACTAACTTTCTCTTTTCTTGTAGAGAGATAATAACACTTTCTACACGACAATGTCTTCTTCTTTGCTTAAGAGGTAAGGCACACCTCTTTTTACAATGAGCTCTTAAACTTTGTAAACAAGAACACAAGAATTCCTTCTAATTCTCTCTTCTTACAAAGAATGCTCATACTTAGGAATTAAAAGAGGGAATGAATGATTTGTAAGATTAAGCTAAAAAAAATGCTTTGAATTTGAAAGAAGCTTTAGAGTGATTTACCTTGCTGGGATAACCTTCCTTCAGTCTTTTGAACCCATTTATATGCTTCTCTTGACAATATGACCGTTGTAAAATATTTTGAAAGAGTTGTGTTGTCTCTTTTGAATCGATCGCCCGTTTTAATTTCGGACATCCGTTTTTCCTAGCAACTAGCCATTAAGTCTTTTTGTCGTATGCTCAGCGGTCGCTCGTTATAATATCGAGTGTATGTTTTATATAGAATAATAGCCATTGCATTTATCTTTTCTGCGCAGTTGTCCGTTGAAGGTAATTCATAGAAGTATTTAGCCGTTGCTTGCCTTTGTAGCCATAACGGTTGACCGAAAGTGATTCGGTTGTCCGATTTAGAAGTGTGCACTTTGTAACTAGCGGTCGTTCCGACAATAATTTTTATCATCCGTTTTGTACATGTTCATTCTTTTGTTACTCGGAACGATTGACCGAAAGGATTTCAGTCATCCGATTTAAAAATGTTCAAGCTCTATGTAATTAGCGATCATTCATGCAGCAACTTCGGTCGTTCGATTTTCATATTTTCTTGTTTGTCACCCAGAACGATCGACCAAAAAAGATTTGGTCATCCGATTTAGAAACATCCGAGCTCTTTGTAATTAGCGGTCGTTCATGCGACTGCTTCGATCGTCTGTTTTCCGTTTTGTACTTGATCTTTGATTTGGCACATATAACGATTGACCGAAAGTGATTCGATCGTCCATTTTAAAAATGTCGTTCTCTATGTAATTAGCGGTCGTTTCATCTCTGTCTCGGTAGTCCCATTATATGTTAAAGCGAATGTCCGATATGATTTCGATCGTCTATTTTGGCTGTAGAATCTTACGACGATTTTTTTTTTGAAAAATATTTAACATGTTCACTCTAACTCTTCAAGCACCATACATCATCTTCCTTATTTGCTATCATCAAAATACTTAGAATATAATTTATGGACCAACAATATGAATGTTTAAATGATGTTACAAAATTAGAAAGTTTTACATGTGAAAGTGAAAGGAGAGAAAAAAGAAAAAAATTACAATAAGAAAATGAAAGGAAAGATCTTGAATTCTTGATTAGATGAAATAAATCAAAATAGAAACATAATATTAATCAAATTAAATAAAAAGGGAGATATATGTGGAAAGAAAATAAAATCCAATAATAATATATTAGTAATAAATTTATATTGGAATTAAAGTTAGATTATTATATTAGTAATAATAAAAAAAACTACTATAATAGAAACACAATATTAATCAAATAAAATAAAAGAGAGTTATGTATGAAAAGAGAATAAAATCGGTAATAATATATTAGTCAATGAATTTATATTGAAATTAAATTTATACTATTATATTCTTAATAAAAAAGGAATTTATTATTTAAACTAATATTCGATAAAAAAATTATTTAATTGGTGTAATATTTTTTGTAATAATTTATGTATTAAATTATTCTTAAACAATTATAAATATTATTATTATATAAAAATATGGTTCAATCAGTTGAATTTCCATTGAACCTAAACTTTGACTGGATTGACTTGCGGATCCTATGTTCGTAAAGAGTTTGAGTTTGATAAAGAGATCACGTGGACGGAGAAGGGAAATTATCTTTCAGCCGCCGGTTGTCGGGTTGCCCCTCGGCAGCAGCGACCTCTACCGTCATCTTATCGCACTCAATCCGCAGCCGCCAAGGCGCCCTCCTCCCCGTCCGCTCATGATTCCGTCATGTGGGTCTCGTCGTCGTCAGATGATCGATTTGCAGCATATCTTTGCCGCTGTTATTCTGCATCGACACTCGTGCTCCCCAATGCATCGTTGGATGTGTCTGATCTGTAAGTTCATTGACGTATTTTACGTTGCCCCCTTATACCCGTAACGGCGGTGACCATGCTGCTGGTGGTGGCCAGCAACAGTGCAGCGGCACTGCAGCGACCGCCACCTTTATCGTTGCACGCGAAAAAGGTCGCAGATCTGCAGCCCCGGGGGAGAGTAAAAAGTAGCTTTGAAGAGAGAGAGAGAGAGAGAGAGAGAGCACGCTGCGATGTTCTTTCACATCGATCGATCTGGAGTGGTACGGCTGCATCGATCAAAACACAGTTTAATCGATTCGTCATCGCAATTATCTGTTTAAATATCTCATGATCTTATGCATTAGTTCACTAACCTTCCGGTTGAGTAATTAGTTTGCTATTTATTTTCTTTTCTACATTAATGTTGAGAAAGCCATTTTACCCCAGAAAAAAATGGGAATGACACATTAAAAGTGAAGTCTATATAATCTTAACCTTTTAGTTGTAGCTAGATTTAACCAATTCAATATAAAATGACGAATGCAAGTTAATTTCTCAATAGTAATTATTGACGCTAAGTTTACCTAAAAATTCCTTTTGTATTAAAGTTTAATCAAATGAACCACCTACTTATATTTTTTTATTTCAGCTAAAATGGAAGAAATATGTGTTTAATGATTATGTAACACCCTTGGTGAGACATTCCGTAACGCCTTAATTTGAACCCTTTATTTTGCATCGGCGGTCTAGATCATTTCATAATTTTTTTCCTCTCTCTCTCTTCCATGCGATTTCTCTGCGCCAGGAACAACGATCGGCGGTGGCGGTCGGCAGCGGGATGACAACGGACGACTCTCGACAGATCTGCAGGGACGACTCTCGAGCGGATCTATAGGATCAATGACGGCACGACACGAACCTCTCTCTTCTTGATCTCTCTCAATGATCGATGGCGGCGGGATCCAACTTGCTCGACGATGGGAGCGAAAGGAGGAGAGGATGGAGGAGAGAGAGGAGGAGATGATCAAAGGAAGGAGGAGAAAGAGGGGAGGACAGGGAGAGAGAGGAGCGGGGAATGGGGAAGGGCACGACGATGGTGATTAGAGACGAGGACGAGGCGATCGACGACAATTGTCAACGGTGGTGTAATCAGGCGAGAGATCGATAGCGGCTAGGGGTGTAAGCAAAAAACGAAAACCCAAAAACCTAAAATACCGACCCGACACGACACGAATTTTTTAGGTTTTTTCGATTAACAAAACCTAGGTGATTTTTAAAATTAAATAAACCACCCGAAGAGCCCGATGGAGACCTACATAATTAAAATTTTATAGAAATATATATTAATATTATATTCTAAATATTTATAATATATATAAATTACTCACTAAACATATTATTTACCCTATAACATGTATAGAAAATTAATATAAGCCATAAATAGCACTATTACAATATATAACATGTGAATGTTGTTAATTTATGAAACAAAATATCTCTTCATATCATTAATAATTTTTTATAAAAATATAAAATGTATAAAATAAAGGGCCCCGAAAAAATCATCCGAAAAAACTGATAAGGTTTTTTTAATTTTAAAAACCCAACCAAAATATATAGGGTGGTCTTTTTTAACGAAAAAAATCCACCCGACCCGCACTATTTTCACCCCTAATAGCGGCGGCAGCAAGAGCGACCGTAGCGAGATCGCAAGAGACAACAACAGACGGGAGTGAAGAGAGAGAGAAAAGAGTGAACACATGTGAGAGAAGAGGATAAATTAATATGGATCGAAAATGAAATGTCTAGATTTAAGTGTTACACAATGCTTTACCAATTAAGTGTTATACAACCATAAAACTATATATATATATATTACAACCGTATACGATTTAGTAAAATTTTTTATTCGAGCTAAAATCGTATACGGTTGATTATATCTGCCCGTATATGTACCACCATTTCCTTCCGTAAAATCTTCAGCTTTTATCAGATAGACAGTTCACGAATTAATTATTTTTGTACTTTTTCTTTATTATTATGGTAATAAAATTGCAGTTAATAATAATTTTGTATTTTGTATGTTGATTTCATATGTCTGTACCTATAAGCTAAACTTTGATATAAAAAAAAGTTTACTGTGCAACAAATAAATTACTCTCAATCATTTGGTTCTCCTTCAAGATATATGACAAAAGTTCAAGTCCCGATGATATACATAGCATAGGGTACTAAAATCTATGAGTGATTTCTTCTATATGCATTAAAATATAAAATCTAGGAGTGTCAATATACCATTTAAAATTTACACAACTATCACACTCTATCAACCAACTCACAATTACAATCTTTCTCCCTTTTAAATTTTGATACATAATTTACAATCGACATTTATTACTATATATATATATATATATATATATATATATGTTAAATGTATTGTTAGATTATTTCTCAAGACGGGTACATGCAATGCCATTTCATATTTGCCCCTAGGAGAGAGAAATATTAAATGGGCACGATCGGTATTAACTAGCTAGTAATTAACTTAACACAATGGAATTAATTAATGCGACGAAAGACCAGAGAGCCCTAAACTGAGGTTAGTGCATGCATGTGGAAGAGACAGAGAGTACAAGCGATGAAGAGAAAGAGAGTGTTGCTTGCATCCTTTGCTTGTCATCGAAGAAAGAGAAAAAAATGGTGGAGATTTTAATGCTGAATGGGTTATGTTATGACTTCTGGATAGCTGCAACATGTAATCTTTTTCTTGATGGTTCCCCTCCCAATATAAACTCTTTTTCGTCGTCAAGGAAGATTGGCCAATCACATTATCTTCTAAAATTATTTTGGACGCAAACAGAAGAATCTACAAGCGAACTGCTACTAGTAGTTGAGTTCTACCAGTGCTACCACTTCTAGCTGCAGCTGCTGCTGCCATGGCAGCCGATAGGGTTGAAGAGAAGAGAGGTTTTATAGAGCTTAAATTTGACTATTTTTTTCTTGTAGTCTATTTTGGAATGCATTTGTTTAGCCGACACTCGACAGGCACATTGTATTTGTATTTTTTTTTTGTATAAAGTAGTATTGCTGCAGTAAGTACATTTGAAGCATTATTATATTCTACTTCTGTCATCTGTTCAGATCTCTATTAGCCAGAAAGATACGAAATGTTTGAGTTAACTACTTGGGAAAAAACAACAAAAGACATTACAATATTTATTAGGACGTCCAATGCATGTTCTTCTTCTGTGTGGTAATGGATGCAACAAAGGGCCAAATAACATTATATAATCATAATTTTTAACAACAAAAGATAAAAAGGATCTCTCTTTTTTTTGTAAATTTTTAACAGACGAAATAATTAAATGGAACCATGGCATGCATGAGGACATGCAGGCTTCACTGTGCATCTTTAACATTTCTGAAAAAAAGTAGGTGAAGCCGCCCTTTACCGACTACTTTTGACGTGCAATGCAGCGAATCTGTACATTTCTGGAGATAGCTGTGACGCTTCGTGCATTTAACAAAAAAAAAAAGGAAATGTGAAATGATCGGTCGGCAAGGGAGGCGTCGTCTTCCCTGGCCTTCACCTCCGGTCGACCCTTCAGCCGGGGCGTATAAGAGGAGGGGGGAGGCCGCACTTGCGACCTCTTAGAATCCCCGACCTCCTTCCTCTCTTTCGTCTCGTTTTCTCCCTGTCCGGCGAACCGCGATCCAAGCGCACGAGTAGGGCAGCAATGTACAGCGGCGACTGAGCGACTTCGACCCTCCCTCACGTGCGCAAGGACCGGGCGACTCCCTCGCACCGATCACGAACGTCCGATGACGATCGGACGACGAACAGTGACCGGCAAATCCACTTTTCCAACGAAAGAGATATCCTTAGCGTTTTAAATCCCTAGACGATGAATTACTGATCAATTGACGTTCGTAAATAGTTCATTGAAAACCTGAGATTGTTACCTACGTTTTTCCTATTCATGTCGTGGCCTAATTTTGGCCTGAGGACCGTCGGAATCAGAGTTAAAGTCCGGCGGCCCTATTTCATTGCAGGGACCGGTCGACCGATTCTGTTAGTGGTCGACCGGTCCACTCACAGAACTCGTTGGGCTCTTCCCTATCGGTCGACCGGTCTCACCATGGCGGTCGACCGGTCTATATATTAACGGACAAATTTAAATCATGCGATCGGTCGACCGATCACAGTGAACGGTCGACTGATCCGATGCGCAGTGCGCATCTTCACAGTCTGACGATCAGCCAACCGACACCCTGGACGGTCGACCGATTCATAGGCGTAGTACCATAGAACTCGATCGATCGATTCCAGAGAACTTGTCGAACGGTACCAGTGAACGATCGACCGATACATGCGAACGGTCGACCGGTCCGATAGAGAGCTAACGATCACACTTAATTCGGATTGTTCTACTTTTAGCTTAATTACGACTCTGACTAATTCACCTATACTGGTTGAGTCTCATGGTGCAGAGATCAACCTTCAGTAGACCCTAAATCATGGAATTCACAGTAATGAAAGATAATTAAGATAAAGACAAAGATGAGGGATTGCCATGTGTCGTCTCCAATGTTAAAGTAAAGATCAGAGATTAAAGCAATGAGGGATAGGTAGTTAGCTGAGGGTACAGCGAAGCTACTGTCTTAAATATTCACTATTCCTAAGATTTTAGGTATTCTCCCACCGATATCTCAAATTGAAGGGTGATGCTATGATCACACCTCTTCCTTTAAAGATTAAAATATCATACCAGAGGCACAGGTAGCTAGCTGAGGAGATAATGAATCTACAAAGTCTTGTAACCGATCACTGTTCCTGATTGTAGAATTCTTTCCCTACCTTTCGAATTGGGGGTGAGGCAGTAACACTCACCCTCTTTCCATTTATGGGCTTATTGACATCAGTGAATCAGAGAGGCACCCCTGGCATCCCAACTCATTAAAGTCGAGCTCGCATAGGATAACCAACTCTAAGGATAATGCAGTAATGTAAAAGACGTAGCACAACTCACAATAAAGTAACGCAAGTAAATCAATGTACAATGGAGTAATGTAAACTGTAAAGCAAAGCAAAGTAACGTAAAATAGAGATATTGTAAAGTAGAGTATTGCATAGCATAGTAAATACATTGTAAAGCAAAGACAGAGCAAATCAAAGATAAAATATTGTTATAGTAAAGAACAGAGTACTGACATAACTAAATACTTATACATTGATTTCATCGATCCTTATTTCATCATTTATTGCTAGTGTACTGGGCATCTTTGCTCATGGGTATTTTATTCCCCTGTATTGGGATTTTGCAGGTGAGAATGCCAACTGAGGAATTGATGGAGAGCGCAGGGCTTGGAGAAGCTGCACGTGACTGATATTTCCGCTCGGAGCATTCTTATTGCATATCTGCTTAAATCATTTTATCGTTCAGAGACATCATATTTTTTTCCGCACATAGAACCTCAGACAAGCTTATTTATATTTCCGCATAATTTTCTATATTGCAAGACACCATGAACTTCCGCATACTTTCTATAATATGAAACATCATAGACTTTTGCATATTTTATATAATATGTGATGTTATGAATTTTTCGCATTATTGTCATTCATCACGGTATTTCGACTACTCTTTTGCATTTAAGTCCTCCTTTACAGCAATTCGACTATTGGATTTTTCACATCTTAAGGTTCTCTATTATATTTATTATTATTTTATTAGTGCCACGTCAGTCATCTTGTTGAATGGTCAAAGTCAGTAGAGTAGTAGAAAGTGTAGCACCTCCGGGGTCAAGCTGATCGCCTACATGACGGGAGGTGCGATTTTGAAGACGTTACAGTTTAGTATCAAAGCCTAAGTTCTTGGCTCCTTCATTGATCATAGTAGAGTATAGGTTCTTACATAGCATCCATCGTTCATATTGTTACACAGCTCAAAGTAAAGTCATGTGTAAGCTTCTCAAGCATATGCGGCTCCACTCCTCAAGTAAGTGATAAGTACATTCCGATGAGAATTCTACTTATATTTTTAAGTTAACTTGTTTGTATAGATGCCTCCACGCCGCATGGTAACTAGGATTTTACGAAGGGGTAGGGGTCACATAGTTGGGATACATGTATACCCACTAGAACCCCCAACCCCGCCACAACCTACTCCAGAGAGACCGGAGTATTCAGATTCAGAAAGCGTGAGAAGTAACGATTCTGATTTACCCTCCCCACCCATTGGGACATGGGAAGAAGTAATCCAAAGGGGGAACTTGCATATGAGGGGAAGACATATAAGCAATCCAATATATATCCTCTGATGACGAGGAAGAAACCCCGTAACCTGCAGGAGAGATTCAGAGTCGGGAGACCAGCCCGATCAGCCAGTTTGATTCAGAGCCATACTGTAGTCTTTGCGATCAAGAGGGACATTTTGAGGAGGAGTGCCCTAATCCTCTAAAAAATTTCGGGACTGGACTAGAGGGACCCTCTCAGCTTAGTGATTAGTACCATATTGTCTTTCTTTTATTTGTGGAAGGTCATAGTGTGCCTCAGACATATCTTTACCTTTTTAAAAAAAGCTTAATGATAAATGAATACTTTACTTTAGCGAATGATGAATAGCATGGTCTTCGATTTTTATCTAAGATTTCTACCTTTATTAAAGATCCATGATTATACACCATTATCAAATCTTGCAATGATCTTATTATAGATGGCCGACCAGAGGAGAGGATCAACATCCAGCAAATATGAAGTGTATAACGAAGAGGAGGCCCATTTTATTCTTCCACCTCCATTGAACCCTCCTCCGCCTATCCCACCTAGGCCCGATTCGCCACCACAGCAAGGACGCCGGGCCCCATCCCTTGTACTCTGTAAGAGTTTTGGATGTCGAAGCCTCTGACGTTTAACGGGGAAGGAGGAATTGACGTCGCGGAATAGTGGATCGAGACCTTGGAGGAAAAGTTTGACATCCTCGACATTCCTGAGCACAAGAAGGTCCTGTTTGCAGGAGATATTCTCCAAAGAGATGCTAAGGAATGGTGAAAGGCAAAGAAGGCCACCAGCTTCTCGGAAGTCAGAACCGTGGAATGGGGAGACTTCCGCATGGCGTTTGAGATGCGTTACCTCCCCTACTTCCAGAGAGATTTGAAGCAAAAAGAGTTTCTGTATCTAGAGCAAGGGGCCATGACCGTGGACCAATATGTGACCAAGTTCATCCGGCTAGAGAAATATTCTAAACTGACCATGAACGATATGGAGCTGGTGAAATGTTTCGTGGACAGACTAAGACCCTCACTGAAATTCCAGACCAGGTCAGGGAATTGTAAAAATCTGAATGAAGTGATCAGCTTGGCAACATTGACCGAGAGGGACCATCAAGACCTCATGAAGGAGAAGAGAGCTCAGTAGAACGTAGGGCAGAGCTCTCACCAACTGCAGTAGTTCCGTGGAAGCAACCGGCAACACCAACGACGGAATAATCGGTACCACCCATACTCTGCACCTCAACAGAACTACTGTCATCCACAACAACAACAATCCTACCATCCTCCACAACAAGCTCCCCCACCACAATAGTAGCCACAACCACAACAGCAACAACGACTCCCTCAGCAGGGGCAAAGACGCCCAGCACAACAACAGCAGCAACAGCCTCATAGAGCCCCTCAGGCACCACCCGCACAAGGTGAGCGAGTTTTATGAAATACGTGTGGCAGAACCCATACTGGGGAATGCCGACTGAAGTCTGGAGCCTGTTACTACTGCGGTGTAATGGGTCATATGGCAACGAGTTGCCCGAGACGTGGACAACAACAGTTGGTACAGGAAAGACTCTTCAATCTGGAAGAGGATGCTCCTCAGAATGACGCTGATGTCATTCGAGATACGCTATTTATAGCTGATTTACCTACCAAAGCATTATTCGATTCCGGTGCCTCACATTCCTTTATATTAGAAGAGTGTGCCAAAATATTAGGGTTAAATACAATAAGCTTAGAGCAGAAGATGAACATATTGACCCCACAAGGCATCTTCATTACCGCAGAACATCTCCCCAATGTACCCATAGAGATAGAGAAAAGGAATCATCCTGCCAATCTCATCATCATCCCCATGAAAAATTATGATATAATTTTGGGCATGGATTGACTAACCTCACATGATGCTTTCATCCTGTGCAAGCAAAAGAAAGTAATCATAGACACACAGAGTAAAGATAAAGTTATAGTCAGGAAAATTACACAAAAGAAACAAAAAATCATAGTATCAGCCATGAAGGCACAAAAACTATTACAAAAAGGATGTAGAGGTTACCTGGCCAGTATAACCAAGACGGAGGAACCAAAGAAGACTCATCAGGACATAAAAGTTGTGAGAGAATTTCCTGATATTTTTCCTGAGTATGTTAGCGGTCTACCGCCCATAAGGAAGATAGACTTTTGTATCAAAGTGACACCCGAAACTGCACCCATCTTCAAAGTCCCATACCGTATGGCTCCAGCAGAGATGAGTGAATTGAAAGATCAGATTCAAGAGCTATTGGACAAATGTTTCATCAGGCCCAGTGTTTCGTCGTGGGGAGCACCAGACTTTGTATCGACTATAGAATGTTGAATAAAGTCACAATAAAAAATAAGTACCCGCTACCTCGTATTGATAATCTATTCGATCAATTATCAAAAGCAAGGGTGTTCTAAAAAATTGATCTGAAGAGCGGATACTATCAACTGAGGGTGGCAGAAGAAGACATCCTGAAGACAGCATTCCGATCGAGATATGAACATTATGAGTTCATGATGATGCCGTTTGGGTTGACGAATGCCCCGGCCGCATTCATGGATCTCATGAATCGAACTTTTTACGAACACCTGGATAAGTTCGTAATTATCTTCGTGGACGACATCTTCATTTACTTGTCAAGTATGAAATAACACAGAGAACATTTGATGATCGTACTGGAAACCTTGTGAGCGAAGTAGTTGTACGCAAAATTCTCTAAATGTGAATTTTGGCTAGAACAGATAATGTTCCTCGGACACATCATCTCTAGAGATGGAGTTGCAGTGGATCCGACAAAAGTAGAGGCAGTGTCCAACTGGACCCAACCGAAGAATGTCTCCGAGATTAGGAGTTTTCTATCAGCGGTCGACCGGTCCACTCACAGAACTCATTTGAGCTCTTCTCTATCGGTTGACCGGCCTCACCATGGCGGTCGATCGATCTATATAATAATGGACAAATTTAAATCATGCGATCGATCGATCGGTCTAGTGAACGGTCGACCGATCTGATGCGCAGTGCGCATCTCCACGGTCTGACGATCGGCCGACCGACACCCTGGACGGTCGACCGATTCGTAGGCGTAGTACCATAGAACTCGGTCGCCGGTACCAATGAACGGTCGACCGGTCCATGCGACCGGTCCGACAGAGACATAACGATCACACTTAATTCGGATTGTTCTACTTTTAACCTTAATTATGACTCTGACTAGTTCACCTATACTGGATGAGTCTCATGGTGCAGAGATCAACCTTCAGTAGACCATAAATCATGGATTTTACGGTAATGAAAGATAATTAAGATAAAGACAAAGATGATGGATTGTCATGTGCCGCCCCCAATGTTAAAGTAAGATTAAAGCAATGTGGGATATGTAGTTAGCTGAGGGAATAGCGAAGCTACTGACTTAAATGTCCACTATTACTGATATTTTAGGTGTTCTCCCACCGATATCTCAAATTGAGAGGTGATGTTATGATCACACCTCTTCCTTTAAAGATTAAAATATTATGCCAAAGACACATGTAACTAGCTGAGGAGACAGTGAACCTACAAGGTTTTGTAACCAACCACTGTTCCTGGATTGTACGAATTCTTTCCCTACCTTTCGAATTGGGATGAGGCAGTAACACTCACCCTCTTTCCCATTTATGGGCTTATTGGCATCAGTGAATCAGAGAGGCATCACTGACATCCCAACCCATTAAAGTCGAGCTCGTATAGGATAACCAACTCTAAGGATAATGCAGTAATGTAAAAGACGTAGCACAACTCACAATAAAGTAACGCAAGTAAATCAATGTACAGTGGAGTAATGTAAACTATAAAGCAAAGTAGAGTAACGTAAAGCAGAGATATTGTAAAGTAGAGTATTGCATAGCATAGTAAAGACATTGTAAAGCAAAGGCAGAGCAAAGCAAAGATAAAGTATTGTTATAGTAAAGAATAGAGTACTGACATAACTAAAGACTTATACATTGATTTCATCGATCCTTATTTCATCGTTTATTGCTAATCTATTGGGCAACTTTGCTCATAGGTATTCTATTCCCCTGTATTGGAATTTTGCAAGTGAGAATGTGAGGAATTGATGGAGAGCGCAAGGTTTGGAGAAGCTGCACATGACTGACATTTCCGCTCTGAACATTCTTATTACATATCCGCTTAAATCATTTTAACGTTCAGAGACATCATATTTTCTTCCGCACATAGAACCTCATACAAGCTTATTTATATTTTCGTATAATTTTCTATATTGCAAGACACCATGAACTTTCGCATGCTTTCTATAATATGAAACATCATAGACTTCCGCATAATTTCTATAATATGTGATGTTATGAATTTTCCGCATTATTGTCATTCATCACGGCATTTCGATTACTCTTCTGCATTTAAGTCCTCCTTTACAGCAATTCGATTATTGGATTTTCCGCATCTTAAGGTTCTCTATTATATTTATTATTATTTTATTAGTGCCACGTCAGTCGTCTTGTTGAATGGTCAAAATCAGTAGAGTAGTAAATAATATAGCGCCCCCGGAATCAAGCTGACCGCCTACGTGACAAGATGTGCAATTTTGGGGGCGTTACAATATCTATCATCATGGTTAGGCCAACACTTTTTAGTGATTCCCAAATATATTGGTCCTCATTTAATCAGTTTCAAGTAAGTAGACGGATCAATTATCAATATCACCAATGCAAAAAAAAAAGAAACATGGAATTGAATCATGGCAGTACACACAAAAAGTTACTTGTCGTTCCTTCTTCAAAACCAGTGCAGTGGTCCAGTCAATATTTACATATTGGGGCAGCATCACTGCTATCATTGCAGGAAGCAAATGGAAGGCCATCACATTCAAGTGCTACATATTGCATTGGATGCAAAAAAATAAACACTGCCTTGAAATAAACAAACACCATTAACTTCACCATCTGTGCAGCTCCATTTGCTTGAAGGAAACATATGAAGATGAATACAATTCTATTGGAAATCAACTTCCATTGGTTAGAGAATTAAGAACACCTCCATTGAGATGATATTAATTTGACTCCACAGTGACAGATTCAAGGGTCCATTAATGGCCTGCCTGACTGCTTTTGTCTCTTCTCTTTGCCAGAGATACCTGGGGTCAGGTAAGGGGTTCAGACTTCAGAGTACCCTACAAACCATGTGATCTCCTCAGATGGGTGCTGCAAAGGTGGGTGGTGCCTTGTGGCCTTTCTTCTTTCTCTGTGATAATTATTAGCACACCGCCATGAGAGAAAATGACTAAGTAAAATGTGTCCTCAATGTCATTAATTATCAAATGTCATTACATTCCAAAATATTATTCAAAGGCATAACATGCATCGACAATGAACATTCTGGAAATATAACTAAATATACTTTTTCTGCCATTTAATACCCACTTTAAAACGCATTTAACTCATAATAAATTATTCAGAACAGCTAGTTAATAATATTTACATAGCCACTGGTAAAAGAGTTCCCAAATTTCTACAATTTGTCTACTTATATTACAAGTAGAACAGAGAATTTTACCATTTAGCTACACAAAATGGGGGTAGAATATTTATACCCACCCAAAATTATACCATATATAACGTTCCCCCAAAAGTGCATAGATAATTATTTCCATAATTTACTAGAAAGGTCGACATTAAAAAAGGATTAAATTCGGATTATACATTAAACTCTCACTTAATCACCTTCTGTTTTGTTTTTCCTTTACATAACGGAGCAGGCGTTGGGGTTCTCGTCGCTAAACATCTGAGGGGGATACGCACTGGGATACTGCTGGGGATACGGCGGCTGGGGATACGGCGGCTGGGGATACGCGTATCCCACCGCGTACCTCTGCGGGTAGTAGTGGTAGAACTCGTTCCTCATCAGCTCCACCATCTTCGCCGCCGCCGCGGCAGCCACGCCGTCCTCGGGCCCCGCTCCTGCGCCGGTGTCACCGCCTTCCTTCTTCTTCTCGTCTCCGCCGCCCTCACCGGCCTCCGCGGCCCCTTCGCCGCCGCCGGCCTTCTCGTCCTTGTCTTCCTTTTTCTCACCGCCCTCGGCCTTGCCACCGCCGTCACCCTCTGCCTTCTTCTCGTCCTTCGCCTCCCCGCCCTCAGCCTTCTTCTCTTCCTCCGGCTTCTTCTCCGCCGGCTCCTGCTTCACAATGACGGCGTGCTTCCCGGTGCGCTTGTAGACGTACTCCACCAGCTTCGGTGGTTCGAAGATTCCCTTCACCATGACCTCCGAAGCCTTCAGGTTGGGTTCGGCAGCCTGAACTCCTGCTCATCAACCAGCAAGATTGAATTTTTAGATCTTTCGGATGGAAAAAATTGAAACTTGGCGTGTATTCTGAAGCAAAGTTGGCAGCTCTCCAGATAAACAAAAGATTGAGAAAGATCTACCATGGAAACACTCGAGAGAGATGAAATCATTTTCCTAATTATAGGATCGATGGATTCAACATTGTTGAAGGAGTGGCGATTGACGAAAGGAATATACAATGAATCTTAAGGAAAATTAATCTAATAAAAGAAAATTCGAAGAGAGAATTCTGAAACGCTTCCCAAAGATTCATCCTTCCACGACACAATGCAGTGTGCTGGTGCTGCTATAGCATTGAACACTACGGAAGATAGATATGAAGAACTGAACTTTGACCAAACAACAAAAGAACTGAATCCAAAGTGATTTATTGTTCAATAAGCTTGAAAATTCTGAGCATATTCTTTTGGAAAGCTACGCTTTTGGTGTTCAGAAAAAAAATTAAACGGATCAAAACTCATAAACTAGCTCTTCTTGGATCCTGATGCAAAAGCAGATTCTTTAGAGAAAAGACCAGAAAAAAGCAACCAAATAAAGAGCAAACAAACAAAGGAAAATAAGCGAAAAAAGCAGGGAGACCAACCCTTCATCTTTAGTATCCTCTTCCTTATCTCCTGAGCGCAAGCCTCACAATGCATGTGGACTTTGAGCACCACTGCAACCACCTGCGGCTACGGAGAAACCAAAAGTAGCAGAACCTTAATCACAAGAACCCAAAAAATGACAGAGAAAGGAAAAAAAGATTAAGATTTGATGGGAACCTCTGGTTTCTTCTCCTCAGGCTTGGGCTTCTCCTCTTCCTTCTTCTCTTCCACCTTCTCTGGTTTCGGTGGCGGCAATGGCGTCAGAAGTTCCACCTTCCTCCCGGTCTTCTTCTGCACCCTGTCCACCACCTTCATGGGGTCTTCTGCAGCTTTCTTTCCCTTAACCACCACCTTGTGGGTTTTGCAATCCGTCATCACATTTTCCACACCTGCCATTGCACCGAAACACAGTAAGAAAAATTCAATCTTCAGATCAAAATTCACGAGAGTAACGAATACAAAAAAAAGGGTTTTTTTATACGTCAATTTAAGAAATATGAGATATTTACCGTCAAATCCCTTCAGACAGCGTTTCACCTTCCGAGCGCAGCCCTCGCAGTGCATGAACACCCGCATCACGATCTCCTCCGGTGGAGGCGGTGGCGGCGCAGGCTCCTCGGCCTTTTTCTCTCCCTCCCCTTCTTTCTTCTCGCCGTCTTTGCCGCCGCCGTCGTCCTTCTTACCATCTTCGGCCTTCGCCGGTGCGTCCTCCTTCTTCTTTTCCTTCGCGGCCTTGGGTTTCTCGTCTGCAGGGGGCGCAGCCACCTCCTTCTTCCCTTCCTCCGGTTTCTTTTCCTCCTGCCATAAAGGTCGAAGCGATTTCAGCGAAATCCAACGAGAATGAAGGTAAAAAAATCGAAATTTTGGGACAAAGGCGGCGTCTTTGGACCTCTCCCATTGCTGCCTCTCGCTCTACAGATTCAGAATGCGGGGTGACAGAGGAACACAGAAGCGTTACTTTATTACTCGCTCCTTTACAACTCTCTCTCTCTCTCCCTCTCTCCTCTCTGTGGTCTGGGCAGTGAGCTGTGACTGTGCTTTGTGGGCGTAATGAGGGGGGGATGAGGTGTAGAGAGAAGGGGGGCGCGAGTGGCAAAGTGATGTGGCAACAAATGAGGTGGCACGTGCGAGGGGGGGGGGGGGGGGGGGGGGGGGGGGGGGGATTTGTGTGTGTGAAGGGGAGGGGAGGGGAGGGGGGGTGGGGGAGGGAGTAAAAGGTGGAAGAGGATTTTGGCCCTTCCTTCGTCATCTTTCTTTCTCCACAATTAATTTTCATAATCTTGCCTTAAAAGTTAAAACCATCGACCCCCCGTGCATGCACCAATCGTACACGCCCACAGTTTTTTTTTATATTTTTTGGGTAGGTCATAACTTGTTTAATGTGGTGTGCCAAAATAAATCAAATTTAGTTAATGACTTGGATTAAAAACGTAATAACAAATACGTTAACTCTTTGCATCCACCCGCCCGTTAAAATCGGATTTAATGGGCTTTCACGTCCAAGATCTTTTAAATAAATGTACATGTATCTTTTAAATAATTAGCTTAAGAAGACGTGTCATCTATTTAAATTAGAATTAGTACAAATATTATATATATATAATGAGGCTAGAGCCAATAACAAGTGCACGCATTGACAAAAGGAACCAGTGCATGTCATGGATTTATGCATGCGGGTTGTTTGCATGGATTCACACTGATTTTTCACAAGATTATTTGGATTGAGGGTAAAGAAAAATTGGGACTGACCAAACAAATTTACTGTACACGAAAAAAAAGCAAATCGAAAAAGAAAGGAAAAATAGAAGCCCGATTAAAATAATTTTTAATATATTAAAATGTGTTCAAATAAATTAAATTTTAAATAAATTAACATCAACTCGTTCAAAAGGCGTCGCAGAGACTTTATATGTCATCATTTTGTGATAGGAAAAAATGGGGGTTCCCCAATATAAAATGGGGGAATATTTTCCCCATTTTACGGCGATCGGACGGGGCGTAGATAAAAATGAATTTTTTTAAGATGAGCCGGGGATCAAACTCGGTTCACAGCGAAAAATCGGCCGGTTCGTCGATCCGATTCAGCAGGGCGAGTACAAAAGACGGCGGATCCCGATTTACCCTTTTTTACTCGTCCTCTCTCTCTCATCTCTCTCGCTTTCACCTCTCTCTCTCTCTCACACCTCTTCGTGCGGCGAACTCGGCCGGCCGCCGACGAGATCCGCTGTGTTCGTCCAGATTTGCCGCCGCCGACTAGATCGGCGCATCCACG
This sequence comes from Pontederia crassipes, assembly GCA_030549335.1. Lineage (NCBI taxonomy): Eukaryota > Viridiplantae > Streptophyta > Magnoliopsida > Commelinales > Pontederiaceae > Pontederia > Pontederia crassipes. Next base: position 68,971,118 of record CM060193.1, on the reverse strand, counting down.
ACCGCCGTAAGAGATCTTTGCTTCCAGATTTACGCGATTGCGACCGCCGGCGAGATCTCGACATCGACGACCAGATCTTCCCGTCGCCGATGAGCCCGACCACGTCCCCTGCTGACCAGACTCGCAGCCGACCTCCCCGCGCCCAGATCCGCCTCACCCCGGCCAGATCTGCACGCAGCGTCGACCTTCGGCCAAATCTGCGGGCAGCGGCGACCCCCTCATGGACCTCGAGCACGCCGAGCGCCGCCGACCTCGCGCAGCGACGACTCCCCTCGCGGACCTCGATCACGCCGAGTGCCGCCGACCTCGCGAAGACCCTGCGCCGCTTCCGACCATGCTAATCCCGCACCACCGCCGCTCACTGACCCCTGTCGCGACCCCTGCTAACCTCGCACCACCGCCGCTCGCCGACCCCTGCCGCGACCCCGCACCACCGCCGCTCGCCGACCCCCACCGCGAGCCCGCACCACCGCTCATCGACCCCCACCGCCGCTCGCCGACCCCCACCGCGAGCCCGCACCACCGCTCATCGACCCCCACCGCCGCTCGTCGACCCCCACCGCGAGCCCGCACCACCGCTCGTCGACCTCCGCCGTGACCCCTTGCCACACCGACCACTGCCGTGACCCCCGCCACGACCCCGCACCATCACCCACACCCGCCGCGACCACGCCGCTGCGATGCTGCCGATCCTAACGTTGTAATTAGTTGTTAATCGACATGGTAATTAGGTGTTATCATTGTGTAATTAGTTGTAATTTGTTGTATTGGTTAGGATTAAGCATGTAAATCTACAAGTTCCGTTTTAGCAGTTTGAACGTTCTATTCCTTGATGTGTTATCGTTGTGTAATTAGTGGTAATTTGTTGTATTGGTTATGATTGAGCGTGTAAATCTACTAGTTCTGTTTTAGCAGTTTCTCCTTGATAGATGTAAAATTGTGAGGAAGTTGTGATAATGTAAATTTGTGAGGAAGTTGTGATAGCTCATGAACATTGGTGCTGGCGATTGAAAATAGTATACTATAGATTTTGCTTGTTGAATTCTCGTTAATTTGAAATGTAATGTATGTTTCTTAATGGATCTCTTGTAAATCATTGTCGCACTTCGTCCGCGTATCGTAATGTTACATGGAACAATTGATCCAAACTCCCCTTTTGGTTATGTTTTAATCACTTAATCCCTCACTTCGTCCGCGTATCGCAATGTTACATGAAACAATTGATCCAAACTCCTCTTTTGGTTACGTTTTAATCACTTAATCCCTCACTTCATCAACGTATCACAATGTTACATGGGGAACAATTGACCAAACACAATGCACGTTTTCAATTAATTTACAAGATGAATTAACAAAAAAATTACAAAAGACATTTCGATGTTCGATCTGCAATGTTTGGATTAACCAAAAAATTACAAATGTGCGTGAGCGACCGCGGGTGTGTGCGTGCGACGAAGGACGGCGGCGGGGGCCGTGCGTGGGCAGCGGCGGTGTGTGCGACGAAGGGCGGCGGCGAGGGCATGCGTGGGTGGCGGCGGTGGTGCGTGCGACGAAGGGCGGCGGCAGCGGTGCGTGCGACGAAGGGCGGCGGCGGGGGCGTGCGTGGGCGGCGGCAGTAGGGGCATGCGTGGGCGGCGGCGACGATGCGTGCGACGAAGGGCGGTGGCGGGGGTGTGCGTGGGCGGCGGCGGCGGTGCGTGCGACGAAGGGCGGCGGCGGGGGCGTGCGTGGGCGGGGAGGGCCGGCGGCGTGCGAGCGGGGAGGGCGGCGGCGTGCGAGCACAGAGGGCGGCGGCGTGCGAGCGGGGAGGGCCGGCGGCGTGCGACGGAGGGCGGTGGCATGCGAGCACAGAGGACGGCGGCGTGCGAGTGGGGAGGGCCGGCGGCGTGCGACGGAGGGCGGTGGCATGCGAGCACGGAGGACGGCGGCGTGCGAGCGGGGAGGTCGGCGGCGTGCGAGCAGGGAGGGCGGCGGATCTATCGGCAAAGACTGGGGAGGGCGGCCCGAGATTAAAATCGGCAAAGGAAAAGAGGACAAACCGGCGGATCTGGTCGTGGTGGCGTAGATCTAGTCGGCGGCGGAGTTGGTGGTGGCGCGGATTTGGTCGGCGACGGTGGAGGTGGCTCGGATCTGGTCGGCGGCGTCCCTTCGGGCGCGGATCGGATGATCGACGACGGATCGTGTCGAATTCGAAGTCGGCGGATGATCGACGGTGGATTTGGTCGTCGGCGGACGTCGTCGTCGAAGTCGCCTGACGCCGTGCCGATCGACGTCGTGCGAGGAGGGGGTAAAGAGGGAGAGAGAAAATGAGGGAGAAAGGGGCGAAATTTATTGCGCTGCCCCTTTTTATTATCGGCCGAAGACGATCAGTTCACGCCCGCCCGCCGATTCACGCGATTTCCCCCATTTAAAACGACGATTTCCCCCATCTAAAATGGCGCCCGTAAAATGGGGGAAATGTTCCCCCATTTTAGATGGGGAACCCACATTTTTTCCTTTGTGATATTGATGTATTAGTTTGTTATATTGTTTAATTGTTTGACATGATTATTTTTTGTGGTATCAAATTTATATATTTATATTTATATTATTATCTAAAATTTGGAGTATCATCATATTAAAATAGAAATTCGAGAAAAAAATGCTCGATCATTTTTGTTTTTTTAAATATATTGGGATACTTTTTAATTTAAAAATAAGCGAAAAAATATTATATATATATTTTTTTAAAAAAGGAAAATGATCCGATTCAAACTACTTTCCCTATTACTTGGACAGTCGCCGATATAATTGTTCCTCCTTATGATTATATAGGCTGTATTCAACATCGTGTGTCTAATAATTAATGTACCTATATATACCCCCCTCACGATTAAATGTATTTTAAGATAATAATTAATATGATGCAATCAGATCAAATCCACGTATATATACCAAAGAGATCTTACACCACGCAAGTTTTTTTTTAAATATTATTGTTTCTTTTTCTTTGTTAAAAATCAAATATAAATTTTGAGCCTTTTTTTAACAGTATGCTACTACCGCACTATGTAGGAATATATTATATCTGATTCCTCCTACGCAGCAAACTTCCACTGCCTTCTGATTGAAAATTTTAGCTGCTTAGTGGTACGCTCGTGATTTATTAAAAGGAATAAAGATCAAAACAAAAGGAAAAGTGCCATACCTAATCGTTATGTAGCAAGACGAATATATAACATGATGAATTAATATATATATTTAACCAAAAGGTACAACCTAAACTTTAGTAATTTTTTTTCTCAGTTTCGATATCTGGAAAGTGGTGCCGACGACCTAACATATGTGACATTACAACGTACTGTCCACATATTAGAAGTCGGCCCATCGTCGAACCCAACTAATTCGGTTAGAGTCGTCCCGTATCGCGTACCTCGCAATAGCATGTGAGACTCCCAATAAAAATATTTTGTATTCATAAAAATTCGAACTTGAGATTTTACTTAAGCGTGAAGAAACCGCTTACCGATCCATCCCAACTCATGTAGTTTTATTGTTCCGCAGTAGGTAACACAGAAATATGTATGTAGAAAGCACAGTATATCAACTGATAGGGCTTAATGAATATTATCATATGTTAATTAAATAATAATTAGTTACTTTAATGATTATCAGTAGATGTTGCAGGGGAAAGAGTGTAGTGATTACAAACAAAATGCGTTTAACTTTGAGATTCTCGTCCTATTCCGTAACTTAATGGTAAAGAACTGTGGAGCAAATCTCATGGGTTTCACAATCCAGAAAATTTTGCTTTATTTGCTTAAACAAGGAAAGTTATGCACAATTTAATCTATATAGCCACTGTTCATGGCAGTAAAATATGTTTGTTGTTCCACAATTCTTTGGGTAACAAATCCTACTACATATGAAACCAAATTTCACAGAAGTGGCAATCACTGTGTTACTGATGCAAACAAATCAGCCATATTTTAGAGTATCAATTGCTGCTCTTTTCAAAATGCAGTTCATATAATTTTTGCTTTCCACATGTCTTTACTGGTCAGATGAAAGGACAAGGGAGGGTGAATCTTTCTGAATAGTTTGGACCTCAATAATAATAAAAGCTTTAATGTAGTCACAAGAGACTGACGAGAAGTATGTTGGGATTAAGTAAGCTAACTTTTTTCATTACCCATGACTTGAATTAATATTATTGCTGTATTCTCGATCGATCGCTAATGGGGCAGCAGTGATTAGTATGGTAATAAATAGTTAACTAAGGAAATCATCACATGCCATTGCACATGATCTCAGAATGTTGTTGGAGACAAATCATACACATTACACACATCGTAGGGCTTTGGATTTAATTAACTCAGTATTTAAATGAAACCACTTTGAATCTATCAGATAATTGACTAATGCAGATATATAGGAGACAACTAAAAAGGCTAAAAATTATATATATGGACTAATTGGTCATGAAATCAAATGGTACTTGGGAAAGAAGTCATTGTTGTTCGCAAAGTTTCTTTGTTAATTTGGCAAATGTACTTTAATTCGTAGTAGAGCACAAAAGAAAGGAGATTAATATATTGCTTAGCATACTTCTTTTTGTTAGCCCTTGAGTTTAATAAAACCTCAGCAAAGCAAAAAAAAAAAAAAAAAGCAGACAAAATTTTTTGCAAGGTGAAGGTTGAATAGTATCCGATGTTAAATCTTATAAAAAAAAGCTTAAACAATTCAATTTTCAATGGGATCTATTAAAAATAACTCCTCTTGAGACATCCTTTATATTCTTTCAAATTTGGACGTATGACATTGCATGTGAATTAAGATTTATAGAAGATTAGTTAAATGATAAGATGCATTCATCATGGACTATATAACAACCATCAGAAGTGGACGTTAACCAACTGAAGCTCGCATGGTGGGACGTCGAGTCCTGCAAAATTTTGCAGCATCGTCACATGAAATGAACATGATTGAATTGGAAAGCATCACATGATATGTTCCTTGCATTAGTCATTAGCCCCTCTCTCTCTCTCTCTACCACTATATATGTGCTTGTATATGGTTAATTAATGAACTTAATGATCCATTGCGTTACTAAACAAACAGCTCCATACGAGATCGGAGTTTTTGCAATATGCTACATGTTATGGACATACCGTGAGATTTGTGCTAAGAGTCCGAGATGGGATTTTGCCTTTATGATCCCAAGGCTCAAATATCTCTGTAGTTATTATAACGTCCTCAAATCACATTCCGTCACGTGACAGAATACATTTCGGAAATGCTACGGATCATTCTTACGTGTACATCATATTTATCAAAAAGAGGACTTTGACTGGTCAACACACATCATATAAAGCGAAAGTTTAATCATCATTAAATAATACTAAAAGAGTATGACATCTTAGAATACGAAAGATAGATAAATGACTTTATATGAGTCCAAAAGAAAACTAATACATCATCAAATGTGAGGAAAAAGAAAATTAGCTCATCATCTAAAGGACTCAATAATCATATGCAGTCACCTACGAACTCGATCTGTCACCATTGGCCACCTTCATCATTCTGACCTTAGCCTGCATTTAAGAACATGCAGGGGAGAACCTCCCTATAAGTTTTACAATTCAGTATGAAAGTAAAATAAATATCGTCATAAGAACATGATACTAGATATGAATCATAAAGAGAACATCATTATTTAAAAGGAGAATAAATCATGATCATAAATAGAATGACAGGAGCATGTAAAGGAACATATGAATAAAAGATCATAAAGAGTCATCATAAGGAAGGCATAAGCCAAGCATCATAAGAAAGATTCTTTATTCATATGTGTTCATCTTCTTCATCATTTTATTATTCATCTTTGACTTATTATGGGTATATTTCAACCCACGGGGAGGCCTGCCTCAATCCGTCTATCATCAACATCATAACTGACAGAGCCAGACCATAACTGATCGTAATCAGCTCATAACTATCCGAGGACAACCCATAACTCGATCGTCACCAGTCCATCATAAAAGAATTCTCCATTTAATGATTTACGTCTTTTATCTTGCATCTTTTAATTAATCAAATTACATCTTGATAAGAACTTTAAATTAGGATAAAAGATATGATCATGGGGGAACAAATCAGGAGCATTATTGACATAATCATATACATCATTAGGATCTGGATTATGAACATAAATCAAGGATTTAAACATCATAAAGTTGTCTTAATCAATATCGGACCAAGGCCGAGTGGAAAAAACTCGGGCCGAGTTCATCAATCATCATCTTCCAAAAAATTAGGTTAAACTTGGGCCGGATTCGGGTTACACCCGGGCCGGGTCGGGTCGTCATCGAGTCGGGGCGGCTGTCGTGCCCGACTAGTTTGGACGACAGAACTCGGTCTGGGTCGTCCTCAACCCGGGCCGGGTTCGTCCGGTTGCAGAGCTCGGCGAGCGTCGACAATGGCGAATCCAGACCGATTTTCTCAGAACTCGGTCCGGCGAAGGACCTGCCCGAGCCGGGCCGGGTTCTTCTTACGCAGAATCTGTGCAGATGCCCAGTTCGCGTCCCGATCGTCTTCTCCGACGATGGCCGACACACATTAACATCATAGAACATCATGCAATAACGAGGAACTACATAGAACATGCTTCAAGTATAAAATCAGGATTCTATCACGAATCTATCACGAATCTACCATAATTTCATACCTTAAAGTTTCTGTCCAAGAAACTGTTATCGCTGTCTTCCTCTTCCTCTTCTTCCTCTGCCGGTCCCTCTCGGTTCAGGTGCGCGTTCGTCGATGTCCACATCCTCCTGCACGTCTCCTGTTGACGACGGTGGTTCAGGGGAGAACAAGAAGAACAAAAAGGCGCACGTAGGAGGAGAAAATTAGGGTCGGCTTCGCACAAGAAAAAAGGGGTTGATTTGTTGGATTTAATCTCATATATATAGGGGAGAATCTGAATTCGTGTGGTAGTCAAAGGATCAAATCAAATCAAACTCAGATTTTTATCTTTTCCTTTTATTTTATTTTATTTTCTTCTTTTTCCTACTAATCCTGGGCGTTACATCATAAACCTCTTAAAATAAAATTCGTCCTCGAATTCAGTCAGAGGTCAGGACTTACCAAATAATGCGAGAAATTCCTTTCGCATCTCAGACTCGAGTTCCCAGGTTGCGTCGTCACCTCGGTGATGGCTCTAGGCCAACTTGACCAGTGGTACATCCTTATTGTTGTGACGTTAAGCCTTGGTTTCTAAAATCTGGATGGATTGCTCCTCATAGGTTAGGTCATCTTTGAGATTGGGTTCATCATATCGTATAACGTTTGCATCATCATGTTTGTACTTCCGGAGCATAGAGACGTGAAACACGTTATGAACTCGCCTATAGGATGGAGGTAATGCTAGTTTGCAAGCACCATCTCCAACTAGTTCAAGTATTTCAAAAGAACCAACATATCTTGGGCTGAGCTTTCCTCTTTTACTGAACCTCATCACTCCCTTAGTTGGGAAAATCTTCAGGAGTACTTGGTCACTTGGCTGAAAATTTTGTTCACGTCGTTCTCTGTCAGCATAAAACTTTTATCGAGCTTGAGCTGCCTTCATCCTTTCTTGTATCAACTCGACTCTTGCTGAATATTCTTATATCTGTTTCAACTCCTTAGCATCCAAAATTTTCCTCTCACATACCTCATTCTAGCATGTAGATGAACGACATGGTCTCCCGTAGAAGATTGCAAAGGGAGCCATACGAATGCTGGAATGTTAGCTATTATTATATGCAAACTCAATGAGTAGTAGGTGATCATCCCAGTTGCCCTTCCAGTCAAGGAAACAAGTTCTTAACATATCTTCAACTGTTTGGATGGTCCTTTCAGTCTGACCGTTCATTTGTGGATGAAATATCGTACTATAATTCAGCCTCGTTCTAAAAGAGTCTTGTAAGCCTCTCCATAATCTGACTGTGAATCTTGGATCCCTATTTGATACAATGGAAATAGGGATCCCGTGAAGTCTGATTATCTCATGTACATATAGATCCATAAGGCTCTGCACTGATTGTTTTGACTTTATAAATAGAAAGTGTGCAGACTTTGTTAACCGATCCACAATCACCCATATGGCATCATGTCCCTTCTGGTACGGGATAAACAAATTATAAAATCCATAGAGATCTCCTCCCACTTTCACTGTGGAATAACGAGAGATGTGATCTTTCCATAAGGCTTCTGATGTTCCACTTTTACCTCTTGGCAGACCAAGCACTTGGAAATATATTCGGCAATCTCTCGCTTCATATCATTCCACCAGAAGGTTCTTTGCACATCCTTGTACATCTTAGTACTGCCCGAATGGATTGCAAACTCAGACTTATGACATTCATCCATCACTTCTCTTTTAAGATATTCGTCACTTGGGACCCATAAACGATCTCTATATCGGATCCCAGCATCTGTTAAGAGCTTGAAATCTTCTTCTTTTTTCTGGCATCTTCCTAATATTTTGGTATACTCAGGATCTTGAGTCTGAGCCTTAATAATCCTATCTACCAAATTCAACTGTATCTGGTGCATCATCAGTATTACTCCATTTCATCCAAGTCTTGGCTTCCATAGGCTTAATTCCTTCATCATCTTGTACATACCCATCATCATGTGAGCTAGTGAACCTTTCCACTTGCGGCTGAGTGCATCTGCAACTGAGTTCGCTTTACCAGGGTGGTAATTAATGGAGAACTCATAATCCTTTATGTATTCCATCCATCTTCATTGTCGCATATTAAGATCTCGCTGAGAGAAGACGTATTTAAGGCTCTTGTGATCGGTGAACACCTCAAACTTACTCCATACAGGTAGTGTCGCCAAATCTTCAATGCGAAGACTACCGCTGCCAATTCAAGTTCGTGAGTTGGGTAGTTCACCTCATGCTTCTTCAGCTGCCTAGATACATATGCGACCACTTTTTCATATTGCATGAGCACGCATCGCAGTCCTATGTCGCAAACATCATTGTATACCACATACCCATATGTACCTTTCGGAATGGTGAGTATGGGTGCAGTGGTCAGTCTGACCTTCAATTCTTGAAAACAGTCTTCGCATTTCTGTGTCCATATATATTTCACTCCTTTCTTCGTTAGATTCGTCAAGGGAGATGCAATTTTTGAAAAATCCTTGATGAACCTACGATAATAACTTGCCAATCCGAGGAAGCTGCGAATTTTAGTGGCATGTTTTGGCCTTGACCAATGGAATACCGCTTCTACCTTGGAAGGATCCACAGAAATGTCCTTCTGCGATATTATGTGCCCAAAGAACATAATCCGGTCGAGTCAGAACTCACACTTGAATAATTTGTCGTATAACTTGTGTTGTCTTAACTTTTCCAAAACTATCTTCAAGTGCTCTTTGTGTTGTTCTTCATTTTCCCAATAAATCAGGATGTCATTAACAAATACAATGACAAACTGATCCAGGTACGGTCTGAACACTCGGTTCATGAGATCCATGAAAGCTGCAGGAGCGTTCGTCGGTTCAAAAGGCATCACTAAAAATTCATAGTGATCATACCTTGATCGGAAAGCCGTCTTCTGGTCATCTTCATCGGCCACTCTAAGTTGGTGGTACCAACTTCGTAAGTCGATCTTAGAGAATATCGCGGCATTTGAGAGTTGATCAAAGAGGTCGTCGATCCGCGGTAGACGATATTTGTTCTTAACTGTGGCTTTATTCAACATCCGGTAGTCAATGCACAGTCTTAAAGAGCCGTCCTCCTTTTTGACAAATAACACTGGAGCACCCCAAGGAGATACACTCGGCCTAATAAATCCCTTGTCTAAAAGTTCCTGAATTTGCTTTTTCAGCTCTTGCATATCGGTCGGCGCCATCCTTTAGGGGGCCTTCGAGATCGGGGCAATGCTTGGGAGGAGATCGATCCGAAAATCAATCTTTCATGGAGGTGATAATCCGGATATGTCGTCAGAAAAGACATCCGAAAATTCCCAAACTACCTCAAGTGTTGTAGTTTGATCCATGGATTATCCATATTCATCACGTTTGCTAGGAAACCTCTACATCCTTTCAGAAACATCTTCTGTGCTTCCATGGCAGATATGATAACCTTTCCATCTTTGTCTGTGGTACCCCTAATAGTAGCCTTGCGTTCACCTCGAGTACCGATTATCACATTCTTCTGTTTACATAGTACGATCACATCGTAGTAGGATAACCAATCCATACCAAGAATGACATCGTAGTCCGTCATTGGTATGATTATCAGATCTGCAGAAAAGTTTTTGCCTTGTATCTCTATTGGTACCTCATGAAGGTACTTTGTGACGTAGAGCATTTTCATAGGAGTAATTATCTCCATACGGTGACTTATATCATGCAGAGGTAAACTTAATGTCACAGCACAGTCTCTAGATATAAAGAAGTGTGATGCACCCAAATCAAATAGGAATGTAGTAGAGAGACCGAGTATGGATAATGTACCTCTAATGACTTCAGCGTCTGTCGGTACTGCATCTTCCTCCAAGTGGAAGACTCTTTCACGCACCATGTTGTTTTCACATCTCGCGTCACACTGAGCTGGTGCGAGTTCATCCTTCTTAGTAGGACAATCAGGAATGAAATGTCCTTGTTGACCACAGTGCAAGCATACCCCAGTCTTCATCCTACATTCTTCAATGTGAAACCTCCTACAGTGGGGGCAAACACCAATGCCATGTGCCTGCTATTGGGGTTACTGACGTTGGGGATGAAAAAAGAGTCATGACTTAAGTCTTCTTCATCTTAAACATTTTTAACTTTATGTTAATCATCTTTTCCTGATATTGGGGATGTTGTTGGCGGTTAGCCTCACGAGGCTCATAAGGCCTTACCCGGTTATCCCGACGTTAGTTCCTACGATCGGGTCCTCCTCGATTCCGACGACGATCATTCCATCGGGGTTGATTCTGACCAGAGGGCTGCATGAGAGTCTTTCCTTTCACGTCCTTCAGTTCTTGTTGTTCACTGGCATAGTTCCTTTCCATTGTGGTTGCTAACTTCACCGCCAAGCTTACATTAGCACATTGGTCAGCTAAGGTACTGGTCCTGATGGTCGGGTTCAAGCCTTGGCAGAAATGATCTGCCTTCTGTCTATCACTCATCTTGAGAGTGTTGTACCTCTCCAAACGAATGAATTTGACGTGATACTGAGCCATCGTCATATGATCTTGGCTCAATTGTAGAAACTCCCTCTGCTTCAATGCACGCTGATATGGTGCATAGTAGCATGCTTCAAATGCTTCACAAAAGCGTTCCCAAGGAACGTCATTCTGTCCTTCATACTGTGTATCCACCACAGTTCTCCACCAGATCAAAGCATCCTCAGTTAACACGTTGGTGGCGAACAGGACCTTCTTATCCTCACCACAGTCCATTTGTGGTAATTTCTCTTTAATTGTCCTCAACCATCTCTCAGCTTTGTCAAACTCGCCCAAACCATCATATTCTGGAGGGCGCAACTTCATAAATGCTTGAATAGTGTCCTTGGAGGACACTACTGCCGTAGGCTGTACAGGTAAAGGCTGTACCGAAGGGAGTTGAGCTGATGGCGTCATGACTGGTGCGGTCTGAACAGATGATGTCAGTATGGGTAGAATTGTTGATGCACGTGATGGTGGGGACTACACTAGTGGGGAATGAACTGTCGGCTCCACAGCACGAGCCTGACTCATTTGGACCTCATTCTGGTCCGTTCCTTCTTGTTGCGGGTTTCCAATCCCACCACTACCTCGAGGTCGCCTCCGACCCCAAGCTCTAGTAGCAGGTACGTGACGTGGATGCATCTACATCATCATATTTAGAAAACATCCTACATCTTAGGGGATAAGATAAACTTACTTGACTTCAGGTGGCGCGGTGACCGCTCATGGCGCTTGCACATGGACTAGATATCATACATTAGGACATGAGAATGGTCTAACTTTAGGCTCTGATACCTAATTGTAACGCCCCCAAATCGCACCCCGCCACGTGACAGAATATGCTTCGGGAACGCTACGGATCATCCTTACGTGTACATCATATTGACCAAAAAGAGGACTTTGATTGGTCAACACACATCATATAAAGCGAAAGTCTGATCATCATTAAATAATACTAAAAGAGAATGACAACTTAGAATGCGAAAGATAGATAAATGATTTCATATGAGTCCAAAAGAAAACTAATATATCATCTAATGTGCGAAAAAAAGGAAACTAGCTCATCATCTAAAGGACTCAATAATCATGTGCATCAGTATTTTTAAAACCGGACCGGACCGGCCGGTCCGACCGGTTCAATCGCGAACCGACCGTCGGTCCGGTCCGATTTAGTATTAAAAACTGTTTTGTCAAAAAACCGGATTGAACCGGGTCAACCCGACCAAAACCGGGTTGAACCGGTTTTTTTCAAAAAGAGTAAAAAAGGTTGAAATAATGAAAAACAAACAGAAAAAAGAAAAGTATATTACAGTATTAATGATGGAAGAATACGAAGAGGAGAAAAATAAGGGATTAGATTTGAAAGGAGGAGAAAAGTAAGGGATTAAATTTTATAAAATGAATGTAAAAAATGACATTAGTAATAAGGAAGTTACATTTGAATTTAAAAATAAAAGATAAGAAAGTAATAATAAAGTTAAATTTAAATAAAGGAGAAAATTATCATAAGATGATAAAATTTAATTCATTATAAATAATTTATATTAAAATTTGAAACATAAATAATATAATAAATTTGATAGGATGATTGTGAATAAAGAAATAGATAATACTAAAACGTGAGAAAATAGTATAAAGAAATATTCAAATAAAAAAATAAAGTTATTCATGAAATTAACTAATACATAATTTAAAAATATAAAAATAATTTTCTACTATCTGATTAATTTAAAATGATGATAACATGCTTTTTATTTTATTACTTATTATGATCCATGTAGCCGACCCCACCTAGTGGGATAAGACTTTGTTGTTGTTGTACTTATTACCTTTTATACTTTAATTTATAATATATTTTTTGAAGTAATACAAATAATATTATTTTAATAAAATCCAGTTCAATTCGATCGAACTCGGTTGAACCGATCGAACCATGACCCAATTGGCCGACCGGTTCGATCACCGGTCCGGTTTTAAAAACATTAATGTGCATCCACCTACGAGCTCAATCTGTCACCGTTGGCCACCTTCATCATTCTGACATTGGCCTGCATTTAAGAAGATGCAAAGAAGAACCTCACTATAAGTTTTACAACTCAGTATGAAAATAAGATAAATATCGTCATAAGATCATGATACTAGACATGAATCATAAAGAGAACATCATTATTTAAGAGAAGAATGAATCATGATCATAAATAGAATGACAGGAGCATGTAAAGGAACATATGAATAAAAGATCATAAAGAGTCATCATAAAGAAGGCATAAGCCAAGCATCATAAGAAAGATTTTTTATTCATATGTGTTCATCTTCATCATCTTATTATTCATCTTTGACTTATTGGGGGTATATTTCAACCCACGGGGAGACATGCTTCAACCCGTCCATCATCAACATCATAACTGGCAAAGCCATACCATAACTGACCGTAGTCAGCCCATAACTGTCCTAGGACAACCCATAACCTGGTCGTCACCAGTCCATCATAAAAGATCTCTCCATTTAATGATTTACGTCTTTTATCTTGCATCTTTTAATTCACATCTTGATAAAAACTTTAAATCGAGATAAAAGACATGATCATGGGAGAACAAATCAGGGGCATTATTGACATAATCATAGACATCATTAAGATCTGGATTAGGAACATAAATCAAGGATTTAAACATCATAAAGTTGACTTAATTAATATCAGAACTCGGGCCGAGTGGAGAAAACTCGGGCCGAGTTTATCAGTCATCATCTTCGGAAAAATCAGGTTAAACCCGGATCGGGTCGGGTCGTCATCGAGTCAGGGCAGCTGTCGCGCCCGACTATTCTGGACGACAGAACTCAGTCCGGGTCGTCCTCAACCCGGGCCAGGTTCGTCCGGTTGCAAAGCTCGGAGAGCGTCGGCAATGGCGAATCCGGGCCGAGTTTCTCATAACTCGGTCCGGTGAAGGACTTGTCCGGGCCGGGTTCTTCTTACACAGAATCTGCGTAGATGCCCAGTTCACGTCCAGATCGTCTTCTCCGGCGATGGCCAACACACATTAACATCATACAATAATTAGGAACTACATAGAACATGCTTCAAATCTAAAATCAAGATTCTATCACGAATCTACCCTAATTTCATACCTTAAAGTTTCTATCCAAAAAACTGTTATCGATGTCTTCCTCTTCCTCTGCCGGTCGCTCTCGGTTCAGGTGCGCGTTCGTCGATGTCCACGTCCTCTTGCACGACAATGCTTCCTTTTTTTTTGTCTTTTTGAAAAAGCGAATCGAATTGAACCAAAGATGGAGGACTCGTGTGTTGTTTAACAGCTAGGCTAACTTTAGCGGCCGGCCCATTGTTATAATCATACACACCATCCGATGGGCTTCTATTGGGCCAAGTCGTAACGTTGTCATAATATTCTTCGTATAATTAGATGGGCTTCTATTGCTCATCTTTGATACAGAAGAAACAAGGTCATCTATCTTCTGTTCAATCTCCATCTTTGTGCCCTCTTTCTCTTTAGCTGCACCTTGTTTGGCTTGATGTTTGTATGGGAATTTCTTCGAGATCGTGCCATCAACATCCATACCTGTATCCTTTGTTACCTCCTTCCAGTGACCAGCTTGCTTCCGTTGATTTTTCTGGCGTTGGCGCTTGGAAGGATGCACTTTTTTGTAGAACTCAAAGGAAGTAGGAAACTTGTGTTTGTCTACAAGATGTTGTTGACGGCTTTTATAACTCTTCAACTTCATTCCACAGCCATCCACAAACATTCATACTGTTCCAGGCGTAATGAAATAGAAACATTAGGAACTAAAAAGACCATCCACAAAGGCATAGCCATAGCAGAAACATTATGCAACTGCATCCAGAAAGGAATCCATGTTTTACTTCTATGAAATAGAAAATAATTTAACACTTTGAACATGAAGATAGGAGAACCACAAAAGTGGACGATGACACCTTATAATTCTGCCTCTTTGTACGATGGAAGGACAACAACTTAAACTTTTCCCGGCAAAAAAGAATAAGAAACTCAAATCACTAGACAAAGAGGATAAGTTAGAAATTGCGCAAGTGGCTCTATATGCCAAAAAATTGCTTTAAGTAGCTTTTGTTGTCCAAGTTATTTATCTCCCTGTTGGAAGATATTATAGCTCCAACCTACGCAACTCCAAGGCAGCTGAATTGATTGACTTTTGTCTGCCTGTTACAAACATCATATCTATACTTTACTAAAGCAGGGTTGTCAGAGCTTGTTAAGCACATCATGTATACAGCAAACACAAATAAAATGTAGATATGATCACCATAAAAAAAGGTAATTTGGTGATTAGATATGCATGATATGTTTCTAGATAAAACATGACAGAAGGTGCCTCCATATAATAAAGTTGACTAACCATGGGAAAGCCACGCGCAACTTTTGCTTGAAAGAAAGAATCATGTGCTTCAGAAACATGTATACTTAGCGAACGGGATGTTGGAAAGACTCTATAGCACACTGAACAGGAAGCAGTGTGTCGAGCACGATAGTGATCTTCAAAGCCCTCCAAGCTATCTAACTGTGCAGAGCAGCCGACAATAGGGCAAAACACGGAACTGCAATGAGGAAAAAAAGCCAATGATGTTCATAGTTAAACTGTTGAAGATGTAAACAGCTAGAACTTTCGATTAACCATAACGAAAGCAGTCATTATCTCTGAGATAAATCTGAAAAACTTGCAAGTTAGTTTTTAAGCAAAATAAACAGCAGAATATATGAGGGTGTGGTGTAACAAAGAGCTAGCATCCCTCAAATGTTCGACATTACAATAACTAAGTTTCCTACAGGATTTGAGGAACTTGGTTCAATATCATGCATAATTTTTCTGGGAATCATTCTAGTGGATAATCTACTGCTACTAACAGAATACCCTAAAACTCAAAGCTTTTGCCATTTGGAAAATAAAAAAGATCCTAATATTCATATTCAGGCAATGTCTGGATCCAATGCACTATATGTATTATGTGAAGTGAACTGTCCCAAATGTAAACATCCAATCACATGATAGTCAGTCAAATGCAGTTAATTGACAATTTCGAAACTGTTCAAACTTGCTGGGGTCCAACTTCTGCTTAGTTTTTACTAAAGGCAAGGAAGAAGAAATATGCATTTTGGTTTTATCCCATCTATGCAAGAATACCAAATAAAAGATACCCGAAATTTCCATTAGTAATCATTAATCGTTATACTGAAATCCAGAACATTGCTATAGTTTACATAATCTGTCGCTTGCATTAGAAAAGGCAACAAATTTTGTCAATGCGTATGTGGACTCCAAAAAGATTTTGTTAAAAAAAGGCAACAAACACATTATGTAACATTCCAAAAACTCAAGTTTCCATTTGTTGTTCCTCTCATAGCTTCATGTAGGAGCTTAGACAGTTTGCTAGCATGGACACCAGTATCAAGGAAACAAGCAAAAGTGGTTGGCCCATGCAGTTAACCTTAGTATCAAGAATACATGATCTCTTTGAGATTAATAAACTTTATTCCACTGAAGTCTCAAAAAAGATATCCCACAAAAATTCTTCTCGCATTTATAACTGATTTTTCATAATGGCATATTCAAACTTGCAAGATAATTCTAAGTTCTAACTTCCAAGCTTGTAATAATTCATCCGAGTACCCCTATCATGGCCACAGAACTCTGTGGCATGCCAAGGGTGGACACAAACCTGTGTTGGCAGTCACAACTGGACCACAGGCATGGATCTGTGAAATATCAGTTGATAACTTCAATAATGGTCTAATTATAATTGATATTCTCATTGTACATATTTCTCCTGTAAAGATTTATTGATTAATAAAATGGATGGCAGTCACTATGACTCATCCTATTTGCCTTCAAAATAATAATAATAATAACTGCTTTTTCATAATAGCATATTCAAAATTGCAAGATAACTCTAACTTCCAAGCTTGTAATAATTCATCTGAGTACCCACATCATGGCCACATAACTCTGTGCCATGCCAATGTTGGACACAAACCTATGTTGGCGGTCACAACAACTTGGCCCACAGTCATGGATCTTCCTCTCAAGAAATATAATGAAACTATGCCATCCTAGTTAGATGATTCATAATATCAAATATTTCCAGCAATAACGGTCACCCACTGTGCTATCCAGGCTTCTCTGTGCAACGTGTATGGCACATGAAAGAGGATTGACTTCACAAATTTGAAAAGGTTCATACAGTTAATCTATTAAGTGCCTAAGAGTCAGATATGACAATAGCAAAAAAATACTAAAGATCATTCCATGTCCATCCACCTTCTTGTCTCTACATCAAGATGACTAAACAACTTGGGCTAGGAACTAGCATACATATGACAGATTAAAAGTGATCGATTCATTGCAGTGACCCCTACATTAATCATGTATATGAAAGATTGGCCCATTTGAATGTCGCAAGATGGAACTCATCTCTTGTCACCCTGGGATTGGGATGAGCAACTGAAGCGTACAAGTCCTGGAACTCATCTCTTGTCACCCTGGGATTGGGATGAGCAACCGAAGAGTACAAGTCCTATGTATTGCACACTAGCATAACACTGGGCCAGACTATCTAGCTAACAGATCCATGTCGACGCAACAAGGCCTCCACATCCTTGCTATCTGCCCTCAAGAACTCAGACCCATCCTACAGATGAATGACCTTTTTGCACTTTTTTCTACATGTAAATAATAGGATAAACTCCGCCTATATTTTATAGCCGGTCCCAAGCCCGGATAAAGGAGGAGGGTTGTGTTAGGCCCCGACAGCCAGCATAAAATCCTGTCGAATCTTATGAACATGGATCAACGAATTCGTCGTATGATCCATGTAGCCGACCCCACCTAGTGGGATAAGGCTTTGTTGTTGTTGTTGTTGTTGTTGTAAATAATAGGATAGAGGAACACCTCCTCCTCATTACCTGCCTCATAATTTAGTCTATTAAGACAACAAGGCTAATGTTCTCCCTTCAACCCCAGAAAGTGGTCGGTTCACATCAGTGACCATAAGCATATCTCATATCTAAAAGAGACATGGACTCTTGGAAGGAATCATATAATTCATAATCTTTTATTCCACCTACAACAACAACAACAAAACCTTATCCCACTAGGTGGGGTCGGCTACATGGATCAACAAAATCTTTTATTCCACCTACAAAAAATAATTATTCCACAAATATTCATCTCACACTTGCCATTGATTTTTCACAATGTCACATTCAAATTAACAAGATACTTCCACACTTGTAATCATTCATCCGAGCACCATATCATGAAAGCAAACTTGTATCCGTGGTAGCCACATGCATGAATCAACCACAAACTATGTTGCTCATGTACAATTCTCAAGTATTAGCACATGAAGGAGGATTGACTCCACAAGTTTGAAAACGATACATACACTTGATCTATTAAGTGTCCAAGAGGCATACAGAAGGAGAAACATAAAGAGTACTAAAGCTCATTCCATTTGTATCCACCTTCTCGTCTCTGCATTAAGATGACTATAAAAGTCAGATGCTGATAACCATGGACCCTGAGGTTGTAAATTTAGTATATACATATAACAGATTAATGTCATATTTATCCATATTGAATAAACAAGAAATGTCACAATTACTGAAAAAGGACTCTTACTCATCCTTTGTAGTTTCCATATCCTGAAGCTGATATCTTTCATCTCGGGTTAGGTCTAGTGCCACCTAAATCAGAAGAGAAGTGGTGTTCAAGTTTAAGTAATTAAAGTGCTCAAATGCGAGTGATTAAGTTTCTTAAACCAGTCAAGAAGCAAAACAACGTAGATAAAATAAAAAGAGGCAACATAAAAGATAACTATAAGCAGCTTAGTTCGTAAAAACCTCACTGTGCCATATTTGGATTAGAATGAGAGAACCAATCAATTTGCTGGAATACTATTCACTATCCAGCACCATAATTTCTCCTTTGCACAAGAAATTAAACTCAACCAAGTTTTCTTATCAGTTTGTAAAAAATCTTCTTGAAATGCCTAATGAATAATTTTAAAATTAGCAATCGATTTTTACCATAAATTTGACTTTTCTACTATAATTTGAAACTTACAGCACGAAAGGACCGTTGCAGAAGAAAACAGTATCGATGGCAAGATCACTTGGGCTCATCAAGAAAGTTGCAAATTCCAATCAACTAAAGATTTTTTAAAAAAAAATGGGAAAATAATGCTCCCCCATATTCGCAAGAATATGATTAAAATCATACCGAGAACGAAATTTTTTATGGCATTATTTTCCAATTACAGAAAAATTACGAGTCATCAAAGTCAGAAGTAGCTCAAAACACTATCTTTGGAGAAGACAAGGGAAAAATCACAGTTAAAAAGCTAAAAACACCCCAAGTACTTCAAACAATAAGACAGTACGGGGAAGAGCGACTAACTTACTTGTTTCGCTAGGAGTTCGCGCTCGATGTTGCCAGCAGCGAAGAAGGGGTCGTCGGGCTCCAGGCGTCGCCGGGACGGCACCCAGTAATGGAACCCTGATCTCCATCCATCTCTTGTGACTCGTGTCATTCCATCGTCGCCGTCGCTGCCACACACCCCCATGTCTTCTTCCATCACCTGCTCTCTCGCTCTTCGCCTGCTGATCGCTGCTCGCTCTCGATCGTTTGGCGAACGAAGCGCTCGAAGTCGAAACTTTGCGTCGGATCCCTTCTATGACAACGCTTCCTTTTTTTTTGTCTTTTTGAAAAAGCGAATCGAATTGAACCAAAGATGGAGGACTCGTGTGTTGTTTAACAGCTAGGCTAACTTTAGCGGCCGGCCCATTGTTATAATCATACACACCATCTGATGGGCTTCTATTGGGCCAAGTCGTAACGTTGTCATAATATTCTTCGTATAATTAGATTGGATTTGATATTTCTGCTCCCCAAAGCTCGCACCATAAGATATTTATTATGTAAAGCCTCCAAAATTCGTCTCGTGTGACAGGAACGAGTCTCAAGTGGCATCACTCCTACAAAATCTTCGCTTGACTTTTTTTTTAAAAAGTAAAAATTCCATTAAATAATGAAAAGACTCATGGAGTCAAAATACAAAATACTGTCGAGGTCATGAAAAAGTCCGTCGATCCAAAAATGCTCGCCATTTTGGCGGCCAAAGTGAGCTAGAAAGTCAGCAGCAGCGTTTGAGGTTCGTGGACAAAAAATAAGTACGGATGGTGCAGTACAAGCCATAAGATTTCTAATGTCGATAACAATATTTCGAATCTGTCACGGACAGTTGCGCATCCCCCAAATGATGTGATCAAGACCCTCGGAGTCGGTGCAGATCTTGACATGGGTAATGCGACGAGATGCACCGGCACGAATAGCCATGAGAAGCGCCCAGGCTTCAGCGTGGAGGGCAGAGACAGCAGCAACAACACCCGCACCTGAAAAAATAAAATTACCATGGTCAGATCGAAGAAGGTAGTCGTAGCCCTCGCATGAGCTGGTTCCGCAGAACGAGCCGTCCGAATTGAGGATAGCCCAATTCGAAGGGGGAGCCTCCCAGTGAATCCGAAGAGGATCATGAGGGTGGATAGAGAGGAGGAGAGGGGGGAGGGGGAGGTGCCTCGGGGCGTGGGGGGCGGAAGTAGAAAATTCGTGAGCACAAGCAACAACTTTTTCCTAGTCAGCATTAACGATTGTATACCTTGATCTGAAGTGAATATCATTCATAAGATTTCAGATTCCACACAAGCAATAAGAGAAGATAGAGAAAAGAAGTTGCTGAGAAGACAGATCCAAAGTGGCTCCCTCCTAGATCCAGGAGCCAGAGTCCCAGGAGGAAAAGTATAGAAAGGTGTATTGAAGATTAGTTTGAAAGACGGACCAAAGCTGAAGCGCATAAGGGCACGCTTGACTAGTCAATGATAAAACATCATAAGACATTTGAAAATTATATTTAAAATCAATTAAATTCGAGCAAAAGCATCATATATTAACAATTCAAAATGCGACGAGACGTCCACATAGTCATCCAAATTCATAAAAACATGTTGGAGCAAAATTTTAATGCTATATTAAATTATATTTTGATGATACAAATATCAAAAGATTAAAGTTAAATGATAAAAAAATTTAAAGAAAAAGAGATAACTTTATGCACTAAACTTTGAGTTAATAATTGACTATGATCTTATTAGATTCTGGATGAATGATGAATATTAAAGTTGTAGATAATCATATTAGTTATCCATAAAATCTAAGATTATCTAATTTTGATAAATGTGCAAAATGTTATGCTCAAAATAATGCAGTTCGATCAACCTACCGGTCTAAGCAAAGAAAGTCGGTCGAGACAATACCGATCGACTGATCGAAGATGCTGGTCGACCAATCAATGCTAAGCTTGCGCAATGCTACGTCGAGATGATACCGATCAATAGACCGATCGATGCACTGGGCGACCGATTAGTTCAACAGACAAAAATGGAGATGTCGAGACTATACCGATCGATCGATCATGTAGAAGCTGAAAAATTATGCAACGATTACATAGACCGGTCGACCGATCCAAATGTACAGTTGATCGGCCTGCGGATCAAATGAATAGTATTAGCTAATTTTGAATGAGAAAATTGTGAAACAAATTCTAAACGAATTTTTCACATGCTGAGAGCTATAAAAGGAGTGTCAAAGTCAGAAGCAAATGCATCCACTCAAACATTGAATAAAAACTCTAGGTTATCAAAAGAAGACACTTTCCTTAAAGTTATCATTTTAGTTTTTTTTTCTTTCTCTCTTCTCTTCTTGTGATCATTCTATTGTAAAAGAGAGAAATTATTTTCAGAAAAATTAAGAGAGCTCATGTGTGAAAGATGTTTCATATCTTACCTCTTGAGCGAGAGAAAAGATTAGCTTCTTAGGAGGATATATTGCCTTGCTTTTCGAAGTAAAGAAAATGTGGTTGATGTAAATGATTTTTTTTCCTTGTCCCATTTGGAACAAAAGGAAAATATTCTAGTGAAATATCCGACGATCTTGAGGTTGAAAAGTCAGAGCGGGGACGTAGGAGAAAGTGTGGTCGAACCTCGTCAACAACCACCTATGTTCTTATATTTGAATTCTCTCTCTCTTCTTCATATTGTGTTTGTGATATGATCTGAATTGCATTGCTTTAAAAAGTTTAAAGAATCGATTTTTAGCCTCCATGACGTGTTTCGTGAAATCGATACTTCTATTTTTAAACACCAATTCACCCCCTCGGGTTCATTTGGGATCCAACAAGACATAGGTTAGAGCCCGTGAGCTTCCATATGTCATAAAGAGTACATATTGTATATCATACAAAAAGACCCCATAGTCATAAAAGCAAAATGCACGATGACGTCCATGTGCACTAGTTGCCATAAGGTCGCCATAGGCTCAAATCACTCTTCTGTACCTACATGAACTCGGATGCAAGGAAGACCAAACTCTCATTAAAGTATTTAAGGACCAAAATAAAAATTTCACACAATTCATATTGCATGGAGGTCATTAACAATTATACATCGAAAGGAAATCATTAAATTCATTATCACATCAATTAAGAGACAATAGCCTTAATTCAATTTCTTTAATGCCCATTACATTCTCATTAGTGACTTGAAACACCGATTAAGCGACAACCTTAGGCCCAATTGACCTTTGTGTCCATATGTTCCAATCACCAATTTTGTTCAATTGAAGTTAAATCTTTTAACTTCTATACGATTGTACAATCATTAGGCGAACAATATTTAATGAGTCTTTTCATTCATTGAGGTCCTTGACCTACCTTGATGTCGATTATGACTGGCCAAGCCGGGTCGCACTTGAACTCATATACCCGCGTCCGAGTTCATTCCAATTCAATTAACAATATAATGGGAGCTAATGACCCATCAACGTGTTTATTAAATACAACATCTCTTTTTAATTGTACGACTTAACATGAAATCCATCTAAGTGATTCAATCATATGCATCATGAACATTCATAATGAGGCATCAACACATAAGCGAGACCTAGTTTAGCAAGTGTAAGAATTAGAAACAACATTCAATTGTCATCGACCAAGGGTTAAAATTACATAGGATTTGAGAGAAAATAGACAAGAAACCGTATGAAGAATATAGACACTGTCACGACCCGTAGCAATGAAATCATAATGGGCGCCTTTTCACAAGTCATGATTCCTTGTTCACAACCCTTGCAGCGTGTTACCTTTTGACACTACGATTCATTACCATCGTGTAACGACCCTTATAGGATCATCAAAATGGAACCCATGCCGTTCATGACTTGTCACCAAGGGGTAACGGGTTCGGTCAGCGACAACACAAGTGTCATGGCCCGTGAGCCACATATCACGCATCTCACAGACGACTTGCAGCCAAGCCATGCATGGTCACAACTCGTGGCCAATGTATCACATCCCTCGTAGAATCCTCGAAGAGGATGTCCTCCATCTCATGCCGTTGACATGAAGTTTAACGAATCTTATATAATCCTGGAATTCGGTTCCTTTCATGTCACGGCCCGTGACATGGCGTAATAACCCATGAGACATTAGGGCCTCACAATCCTTCATAGTTTTACGTGCGTGCTGCATTTCACAGTTTCTGATGGTGGTTCACAACCCTTGGAACATAGTCGTTACGCAAGGATTATGAGTGAGCTAGGGACCTCACGATCGTGACATTCCCGTCACGACCCATGAAATTGAGTATCGTGAAACTTTTGGAAGCGTTTCCTCATATTTTTTTAGAGTTCGTCCATACTCAACTTTGTCTATAATTTTATCACAATTTAACCCTCCTAAACATGTGTTTCACACTCTTCATTTCACACTCATTTAAGGAGGTAAAATCAACAAGAATCCAAACGTCTCATTCCAACCGAGTTGAAAAGATAAGAAAATGGGTTCACCTAAGTTACATACCTTAATTCCTAACTTCCCAACCTCCCAAGGATTATCCTTTTCCTTTTGTTTTGTGTCTTCTCCGGCTCATCGCCGCTGAGCTTCTCTCCCTCTTGTCCTCCTTGAGCACCTAAGCACAAATGAAAGGTATTCAATGGTGGCTGCCCGCTGAGGCAGTGGAAAAAAGAAGAAGATGGAGGGAGATTTAAGACCAAATGATGATTGTGTGCCACCATCATTTTAAGGCATTTTGGGATTTCTAACTTTCAAATTTTATATATTAACCATCATGTGATTTATCATGAATGATAAATTCATCAATTAAATAATTTTTAATTCCATATAAGCATTCCACCTTTCCTTATGACATAATTAAATTGAAAATGTTTGATTAGGAAAAAAACGAAGTTTGCAAATCGAACAGAATAGAAATGTATGTAGAATCTTGCCGATTAATGTCTACTATTAAACAGTTGACATGACCTTTCTTAACTATTTATTTTAATTGATAATATAAAAATTATTGAATATGTAAAATACTCTGCTTTACATTATTTTTTATTATTTAATTAATTTAAAAATTATAATCTGTAACTAAATTAATTATATAATTTATAGATGAAAATAATATATATTTATCAGTCTAATTAGATAATAGAAAATGTCATCTAAACTGTTTAATCAATAAAATAAATTAATATACATTTTTTGAAATTAATGAAAAAATAGTACTCCTCTGCGTCCAATGTTTATGCATGAACACTTTTCTCTAAATTAAAACTTTAGCCATCATTTTATCCACGACGGAGATACTCCATCCTCCTCAGCCAATTAAGACCACGTAACAATATCAATGTGGGAAGAAAAAAAGGAAAACAAAAAATGACCACCCAATTCATGATCCTCTTTTTGTCAGGCGGCCATCACACAATAAAAAGGGGCCACAATGCCATTGCCTTGCTAATTTCAAATAAATAATCATAATTTCTTGCAGAATTCTAATAAAAATAATAACAACTTATGATATAGAAAATTCAATGTATCTACAAAAGAGAACACAAACTTTTTTTTTAATTTAAGATGGTAAGGAAGTGGAGGTCCCTTTTCTTCTCATGTTATCTTGAGGCAATATACAACTTCTTGGCTAAAATGATCTTATACAAACATATAATGCAAAGTATGTAAAAATTCGTGTGAAGCAATATATATATATATATAAAATGAATGTTCTGAACTCCTTTTGCTTCACACCGTGTGAAACACGATCTAAATCTCACGAGAAGTTTTCAAAATATCGTGCATTCTCTCTCTCTTTCTCTCTCTTGCCCGATTTCTCTTGCGGGCATGCCCCTGCATTCAAGCCACCGACGACTCGCCATCACCGATCTATCTCGTAAGCGTGTCCCCTGCATCCAAGTCGCCGACAACTCATCGTCGTTGATCTCTCTCGCGGGCGTGCTGATGATCCAATCGTCGTGCCCCATCCATTCAAGTCGCCGACGACTTGTCGTCGGCATGCCCTCCCTCCGTCCCGTCCTCCATCGTCAAGAGGTCTCCAATAGTTCTCACTAACTTTATAAAACCAGTAAAATCGCCATTATCATAATGCACTAACTAGGCTAAAAATTCAAGTTAGAGTTGAATAGACAGACACTCCAAAGAAAAAAAAAACATGCTTATGAATTTGCATATCCGATAAAAAAATTGAATAAAAAAAATTAAGTTTGCATGACATCATTGTCACTAAAAGATCATAATATTAATTTTGCAGGACACAATAAAAGATCATTATTTTAATTATAATTATCTAATAAAATAAAATAATATTAGTATTGACATTGTCGTTTCGAATAATATTGTAGCTCTAGATAAGATATAACTTGTTTGTCAAAAGATAACAAAATGTACCTTAATAGCATTTTAGTTTCTATTTGAAAATAATGTTTGATTTCGACCAACAGAAATATATTATTGCAACATATTTGATTCCTAATAAAAGTAATTATTATTTTTTTGTTTGTATATTTGGTGTGGCTTATTATAAAAATAATAAAAAAGTGCCAAAGCCAAAAAGAGTTGCCGTAACCTTCGGTACTGATACCGCTCCGACGCCCAATCCTAAACGCTCTTTTATGATTCCCATAAATAAAACAGAGGAGGCCACCAAATCCGTTCCTCCAAGACTTGCTCTCTCGCTCCGCCAGCTGCTGCTGCGTTTGCTCTCCCTTCTCCGTCATGGCGTCCTCCTCGCCGGCGGCGGTCTCCTCCTGGCCGGCGATGACTGTGTCCAAGCCCTCTCCACTCCCCTCCTCAGCCTCCTCCTCCCGCCTACTCCTTCCCCCCTTCTCCAAGCCCTTCCATCCTTTCCCCAAACTCCATCACCAGCACCAGTATCGCCAGCGCATCTGCGTCCCCGCCGTCGTCTCTTCCACTACCGTCGCCGTCCCGGGTACTGTCTCCCCGCCTCGTCGCAACTTCGCCCCGGACGAGCCCCGCAAGGGTGCGGACATCCTCGTCGAGGCTCTCGAGCGCGAGGGCGTCACGGATCTCTTCGCCTACCCTGGTGGCGCGTCCATGGAGATCCACCAGGCGCTCACCCGTTCCCCTTCCATCACAAACCATCTCCTCCGCCACGAGCAGGGAGAGGCCTTCGCGGCATCCGGCTACGCTCGCTCCACGGGAAGGCCTGGCGTCTGCATCGCCACCTCGGGCCCCGGAGCCACGAACCTCGTGTCTGCCCTGGCGGATGCGCTCCTGGATTCTATTCCTATGGTCGCCATTACTGGCCAGGTTCCTCGCCGCATGATTGGCACTGATGCCTTTCAGGAGACCCCCATCGTTGAGGTCACGCGCTCCATTACCAAGCACAACTACCTTGTCCTCGACGTGGATGACATTCCCAGGATAATAAAGGAAGCATTTTTCATCGCCACCAGTGGCCGTCCCGGTCCAGTGCTAGTCGACATCCCGAAGGACATACAGCAGCAGCTCGCAGTGCCTGTCTGGGATCCGCCAGTTCGCTTGCCTGGCTACGTCTCCCGCCTCCCCAAGCCGCCTGCTCTCCATCTGCTTGAGCAAATCATCCGCTTCGTGTCTGAGTCAAGCCGCCCTGTCCTCTACGTTGGTGGTGGATGTCTGCATGCCAGTGAGGAGCTTCGTCATTTTGCTGGCCTTACCGGAATTCCTATTGCGAGTACACTGATGGGCCTTGGTGTTTACCCGCTGGATGGTCATCTTTCTTTGAAGATGTTGGGCATGCATGGTACAGTCTATGCCAATTACTCCATCGATAAAGCTGACCTTTTACTAGCTTTTGGTGTGAGGTTTGATGATCGGGTGACGGGAAAGCTTGAGGCTTTTGCCAGCCGTGCCAATATAGTTCACATTGATATTGACCCAGCAGAAATTGGGAAGAATAAGCAGCCTCATGTGTCCATCTGTGGCGATATAAAGCTCGCTCTACAGGAGATGAACAAGATAATTGAAGAGAGTGGTATCTATAACAAGTTAAATTTCTCAGCCTGGAGGGAAGAGCTTGACCAACAGAAGAAAAATTATCCTTTGAACTATAAGACTTTTGGTGATCTGATCCCTCCGCAGTATGCTATTGAAGTGCTTGATGAGCTGACAAATGGGGAGGCAATCATTACGACAGGAGTTGGGCAACACCAGATGTGGGCTGCACAATACTACAACTATAAGCGTCCACGCCAATGGTTGACATCCGCAGGATTAGGTGCTATGGGATTTGGACTACCAGCAGCTGTTGGTGCTGCAGTTGGTAATCCTGGTGTTACGGTAGTGGATATTGACGGGGATGGAAGTTTTCAAATGAATGCACAAGAATTGGCAATTGTTCGAATAGAGAACCTTGATGTCAAGATGCTTATTTTGAACAACCAACATTTGGGCATGGTGGTGCAATGGGAAGACAGATTCTATCAAAGCAATAGAGCTCATACTTACTTGGGGAATCCTGCAAATGAGAGTAAGGTATTTCCAGATTTTCTGAAACTAGCAGAGAGTTATGATATACCTGCTGTCCGTGTGTCAAAAAAAGGCGAAGTCAGGGATGCTATCAGGAAAATGCTCCAAACGCCAGGACCTTACTTGTTGGATGTTATTGTACCACATGAAGAGCATGTGTTGCCCATGATTCCAAGCGGTGGTGCATTTAAAGATATGATCCTGGATGGAGATGGGAGGACAGTGCACTAGCTCTGCTGAGCTTGGGTAATTCCGTAGTCTTCGTTCTGCTAATTCGGGAGCATGTATTAATAATGTTTATTTGTTATTGGGTTTCAGTTTAGTATCTAGACTTTGTAGTTTAAGCTGATGCCAGGGAGCATGATCTATTGCGAGTACAGTGGCATTCTTACCTAAGGGTTTACAATAAAATAAGAAAATACCTGTCAGGTGCTTCTATGACTCAAGACCTTATAAACTGAATATACAAGTAGAGGAATCAACCACCACATCATATATCTCCTTTTTTGTTGACGTCATATATTTTTCTGTTGGTACATGAAGTCTTTGACTTCAATGCGTGAAAAATTCTCTTTAAAAATCTGTGAAAAATTGATTGTTTTAGAAAGTTTCTTATTTTGTCTTTTATAACATCAGCTATGTTCCCGTTAGACTGATTTGAAGTGTTGTGAGGTAGGTACTTGGATTATTCTATTGATATTTCTAAAATGTTCTTGTTTTCTTGATTAAAATGCAAAGATAAATTGTAATGTATGTCTTTTTTCTTCTTATCATTATCCAAGATGAACGTCATCAGCGTTCTGTCGAATTATCTTAACTTATGAAGGTTAAATTAATGTGTCACATTGTTTGTTTGGGCACTTGAAACTAACTGGTTGAGCGTCGAAACAGAAAGAGAAGATAGGGTCACATATATTTTTTTGTGAATAAGTCATCCCAAATTGCATCATGAAAGAAGAGCTAGAGAGCTACTCAGTTTAATCGGGAACTTGGTAGATAAGTGATTCATAATATGCCATTTTGATGTCAAGGTGTACAAAAAACTGCCTGTGAGGGGGAAAATCTTGTTAATTATTGAGTCAAGCTCTGGCCTCGCAGTGGTGAGTTCCTATCATCAGGTCCAATATTTTCTTTGAGGAATATTAGTAGGTCAAATATGGCAACTCATCAATCAGTCAAAAGAAAGTCTTTGCTCGAAATATTTCCACGGGGGCTTGTTGAATGTCCTGTTTCAGACAGCGAAGTGAAAACAACTTTAGGAATATTGATGACAGAATGGTTAAGATGATCAGGGGAGATTCTTGGAAAAGGTCTAATGTGGAGTGCTTGAAACTTGACAATGCTGACAGTGTTACAACATACCTCTTTTTTATTTTGGGAGTGAGATTTTGGTTAGTGATTGTATATTTCCCTTTTTCTTTCATGGCTCTATTCTTAGAAGCATAATTTTGTACATTTTGATAGTCTTATAGTGATATATATATAATATATATATATATCAACCATAAATCTTGGTGGTCACCTTTTTCTTATCAAAGAGGAAGAAATTCAGATGAATTCTGTTCTGGGAGACAAGCCACACTGCTATGTTGGAAAGTGGTATCTAGCAAGTATTCAATGTTCATGCCTACTTAAGTTCAGTAGTGTAAGAATCAAGAGCTTTGGGATCAAACATGACTGCAGTTAACTGATGTCTAACTGATAGAGGATTTCTGATATGTTACTTGCGACATGCTTATGAAATTGGAATGTAGTAAAGAGAATGATCCCAAGTGAAACTGCTATAGGATATACTTGACATCATATGTAAATTTATGGTTTTACCTTTTTCTTCTCTACTATGGAGTTTTTTCTTTTAGTTTCTGCCAACTATTTTGTTCTACGTGTGTTTACTTACCTCAAAAAGCCCAACTTGCTTATTTCACTACTGGTTTTGCAGATAACTTTTGCCACAAGGGAAACTTATGTTTCTCTCATTTGGCACTTGGTTAACGTATTGTCTTAGCCCATGAGCTACTAATTTTACTGTCTCATCTCTGTTTTAAGTAGTTTATTACTCCTTTCTGTTTCAATAAGCCATGGCGTTACTAAAGGAGACATCTACTTTTTCAGTAAAAACATAAACCAGTGAGAATCAGTTGGCATTTTAGTTTTTTTTTCTCTTTCAAATTTCGTTGTTACTTCTTCAAGACGGAGCTTTACATTGCCGACAAAAGGCACAATGTGGAAAGTTCCGCTTCTGCTAGGACTTAAGCTTGCAGTAAAAGATGCGTTGTGAAGTATGTTACTATGAATATTTTCTACATGTCTGCTTATGTTGAAGTTATCATGAGTTTATTGATTTTTTTCCTATTCAGACAATTGACCTGTCAATTTCCTATGTTTGAGACATTAGCAGATTGATGGTAAAGAGGCAATAAAGGACCGAGCTCAAGTTGTACAATCATTGATCTTGTTCTGCGTCATTAGAAGAATTCATCAGCACTGTAATTATGATTGCCTTAAGTTTGTCATTGCCGTTGTAAATTTATTGTTTCACAACAAAAATAAAAAAAAAGTAGAAAATGTGATCGCCCGACGTGTACACTGATTGCGGTTAGAATCAAGCTACGAACAATATTTTTGTGCAACGGAGATGAAATCTTGACCTGAGTTGAACCTGTGTTTTGTTTCCGACGAGAAGTGCAACAACGATCTGGCTCCTCAAGTCTGTCATCCGGTGGTCACCGCAATTTTTTTTTAAGTTAAAACAGTGTTATCTATTATAAGTAAGAGAAACGTCTTGAGCCCTGGAGGTGGTACTATCCCAAAAAATATCGGCCATAGAACGGCCAAGGTTGGCAGGGTGATCACTAAGTTGAGTGGGCTCTCTAAAAATATGATTAATAGTTAAGTCAAAGTAGCTTGGATGTCCGGATGTGCCAAGGAAGCCGACTGGGATTGTTAAGAATTTGAATCAAGAATGCGACTTAATCCTCACAAGAAGTCCCCATGTTTCGAACTCCAAAATAGACTCCACTTGTCTGCGTGCAAGTAGAAAAGAACTCTCATAGAATGGAAGTAAGTATCCACCCCACCTCTCTCGTGCTATTAAGTGTCTTCGATGTTATGTTTCGAACTTCAAAATAGACTCCACCTGCCTCCTGCCTGCAAGAAGAGAACTGTCAGTGGATGGAAGTATCCACCCCCACCTCTCTCGATGCCGACTTAATCCTTATGAGAAGTCCCCATGTTTCGAGCTCCAAAATAGACTCCATTTGCCTCTGCCTGTCAGTGGATGGAAGTAAGTATCCACCCCCACCTCTCTCATGCTATAAGAGTCCTGGATGCTGACTTAATCCTTATGAGAAGTCCTTATGTTTTGAGCTTCAAAATAGACTCCACATGCCTCCTGCTTGCAAGAAAAGAATTGTCACTAGATGGAAGTAGGTATCCACCCCCACCTCTCTCTTGATGGATGCCGACTTAATCCTTATGAGAAGTCCCCATGTTTTGAGCTCCAAAATAGACTCCACCTGCCTTCTGCAAGTAGAAAAGAACTATAGCCACCTCTCTCTTGCTATAAGAGATTCATCAGAGTTAAGTTACATTTGGGTTAAGGGGTCACCCACTAGATCCAAATAGTGACACTGGGGAAGTTGCCTACCACAAGGATAATTGACCGTTTGTCGTTGAAGTGAATAATTCCTGAGGCCCCAAAAATGCCAATAAGAGAAGAGGGACAACAATTTTATCCGCGACTTGCCAATGAGATTGGAGCCTTCCTAAAGCCAAGAACCAGAGCCCCAACTATCCCTCAGCTTGAAGGTAAAGTTAAGTTTGGATTGGAAAATAGACGTGGAGCGCAACAAGACAATAAAAGAACAAGTCAAAGGTAGTTTCCACATTAGAGCCACATAGTAGACAGGGTTTAATTGGGCAATAACATCCATGGTGGGTGTTGATAATATCTTGAATCTGAATCTAGTTGTAACTCTTTGTGGTCCTCCTATGTAGTCAAGCGCTTCAACAGATTTTCCCTAGGGGATCTCGCTAGTTATTCAGAATTGATTTATTTCCTTATCACGAGATATGTGTTCTATTTGGGGGGATTAATTCCTACATATGTAAAAGGTAGTGTCTATATAAACTCCATGATGATTGGGTTATTTCATATCCTTGTAATCATTATTATTTCATAACAAAGAGTCGCTGACCGAGGGCGTAATCTCATTTAGGGTGAACTTCATAAATCTCTGTGTTTGTTTGTGTTCGTGCGATCTCTCTCTCCCTCTTTTCGTAACAGTGGGTAACCGACCATGAGACAATTTCTGGAGGATTATGGAGGAAGAGATGAGTCTTTTGGGGCACTGGATTTTCCACACAAAATGAAAGACAATCATCCAATCCACAATGGAGACAAGGCTCGTTGATAGAGGAAACTATAGACAGAGGCAGTATTGGCAGTGCCATGTGAATCACTTTCCCAAATCCACAAGTCATTGTTCGCATTAGCATATAAAAATATACAAAGGATGTGAGAAGCCAAAAGTTCACCAAAGCATTCATGCACCAAATCAGAATTCCAAGAAAGGTTTAAGATCAATTCATTAACATTCATAAATGATATCCATATTAATAAAGGTGGGCGTCCAAGCAATAGGGATGTAAGAAATTCAAGGGCCAAAAAGCACAATGGTAGTAGCCCTTCCCAGTCAATTTCATCATGCCACATCTAGTCTCATTGAGGGATGGAGTACCCCATATTTATTTGTGACAAAGGATGCTCATGGGGAAGGAACACCATTAAGCACATTAATAATTCTTTTTAACAAGAAGTGAAGGCCCAATAAGAGAAAGCTTTCTAAACCCAATCCAACAAGATTTTTAGGTAATTGAATAATGTTCCAATTAATTAAATGGATCTCTTCACCAGTTTCACCAGAGCGCCAAAAGAAAGAACGAGAGATCTAAGTAGGCCAAGGGACACAAAAAATAGAACTGAGAGAGTAGACATGCATAAAATTGATAACAGTGGTCTTATCAGCCTGGTTGAGTAACCTACCCTTTCAGACATTAATTTTAGACTCAACCTTATCGGTCAGAGTTGCTTTGGGACCTAATGGGCAAGGAGATAAGCACACCAAGGTAGTTGAATGGCTACCTGCCAACTTTGATACCTAATATGCTATTAATAATATCCCTGCAATGACGATTGAGCTTGATCGGAAGATAAAGTTCAGATTTGGTTGTATTAACTCTCTGGCTCGTGAGCTGGTTGTATAGACTATCAGAGAGCCTTTTACAATTGGATTTGGTTCCTCAGTTATAATATAATTTTATCTCCTAAAATAATAAATTATTTATTTAATTATATCATTTTCATTCAAACATTCATTAGAATTTATCTAGCTAATCAACTTTTCTAATTCTTCATCATTACATGTTTTATTCAAACCAAATCAAATTTTTTCTATCTAATCGATTAGTTATAAAAAATGATCAAGAGTTTAAGTTCTTGCATCCAAACACTACCTTAGGCTTGTTCAGGTCCGAGACCGGGTTCCATGTTAAGAGTACTCGATGGATTCCGATCAAGACCGGATTCACTCTCTAAATATTATTTTTTTGTTTCAAATATGTAAGTTTTAACTGGGTCATGAACCTTGACCCATTAACCCGTGAACTTGAATATCCCTTAGGACAAAGAACTTGTGATTGATGTCTTGCGGGATGAAGAAAGCGGAGGCTGTCCAACGGGAGGTGGTGGAAGGAGGGTGACGAGAGAGGAGAGGGATGGCAGTTACCGATGAGAAGCCCTCAAGGGAAGAAGAGGTGGGCCGCCATCGTCGATGTTGTCTTCTCGCCATTGTTGCCGATACTGACTTGCCGTCATTGTTGCCGCCAACCTAAAGTTCTTGACAAGTTCCCCCTCTCTTTCTTTCTCTTTACGCGAACAACAGATCACTGCCTATTCCTTAGCCATCTGCTTGGTGTTTTTTCTCACGACTCTCCCTCTTCCTCTTCCTCAATCAATTGCTCAGTGTTCACTGATTCACCTATTCATTGTCGGTGACATGCGGCTATCGTTCAATTGTTGGTTGATTTTGCTTTGATTGCCCACCGAACACTTATCGAGCCCCTCCTCAACGACATCTGAGGTTACCCGTCTGTCGGATTGCTGCCTAATCCCCTTCTCTTCCTCTCTATTCTACCAAAGATATCATTCTCGGTCGAAAACGTAGACTCGTTCCCATTTTACCGACGCGGTCCTAGTCCCGGTAATAGGGATGGCAATATTCTCCGCCCCCCGCAGGGCCCCGTGGGGAATCCCTGATCGGGGCCCCGAACTCGGAAAATTTTTCCCTGCGGGGTTGGGGATGGGGGAAAATTGTCCCGAACCCTCTTTCGGGGATCAGGGCGGAGGAGTTGTCCTCGCCCCGCGAGGCTCCAAATCTTCACACTTTAAAGAAAAAGTGAGTGTACAATAATAGTCCCACATTGATAGTAGTAGAAAAGTGAGGGTAAATAGACAAGTATAAATGAATGAGGAGACTAATGGGTCCACCTTGGATATTTTCCAAATTTATTGAATGCTTATGGAGAAAGTCCACCTTGGATATTTTCCAAATTTATAATAATAATTTTTATCAAATTATCTCTTAGTAAAAAAATTAATAAAAAATTTGTCTGAACTAAAAAATACGATTCAACCCGATTTTTTATCGGTTCAATTCGGTTTAATTCGGACCAAACTAGGACCGGGCCACAGGATTCAGGATCCCCGAGAGGATCGGGGCAGGGGATAAAATTTCCCCCGGACCGAGAATTCGGGACGGGGTCGGGAGCGAGGGTAGATCGTCGGGGTCGGGGCGGGGGTGGTGTTCCCCGCCCCGAACAGGGTCGGTGCCATCCCTACCCAGTACTGACCACCAGTACCGGGTTGGAAAAATTCTAACCTAGCAGAAATCGGGCTCGATCCCGAGTTTGCTTTACCATAGTGTGGATGAAGTAGAACGTAATGATAAGGAACTAAAAAGTTGACGTGATAAACTACTTTTAGTTGATGTTGAATAAAATATAGGTATTATAAATATATAATATATTTTTAATAAAAAAATTAATACTATAAATTAATTTTTATTATTTTTAAATATATTATTTAAATATAATAATATATTTAAAATATTACATTTTTGATGAAGTGATAAGGAATAAATAATAATAAGTTAATATAATAATATTTTAATGAATAATATTACCATTAAATAATTATTATTAATATCTTATTAATTAAAATATAATAAAGACTTGAAAGAAAAAGAAAGGATTATTTCCTCTAACCACCCCTAAACTATCACGATTTTTCAAATCTAACCTCAAATTACGAACTTCATTTTTTGGGTTCTTAAACTATTACGAGTTTTCCAATTTGATTCTTTCGTCCAATTCCGTCAACTTTTCGATTATTTTTTATTTTTTGCATATATTTGTGAAAAGTCCATTATACCCCTGTTACAAATGTTACTTTATTTTTCTTAAAATAATATATAATAAAATGCTACAGAAGAAGTCTCAAATGCATTAGTTCTGAGTGTTGACAGTCGGCAGAATCTTGGATTCTGGATTCTAGAGCTTCGTACCATTCTACATCACAAAGGGAGTGTATGAAAGATTACACTATCGATAATTTTGGCAAGGTTTATCTGGTTGATGATAAAGCCTTGGTTGTTGTGAGGAAGGGGAATGTGAAGATTGTCACTGATAATGGGACAACTTGGAAGCTGAAAGATATTCGACATATATCGAGGTTGAAGAGGAATCTGATCTCGGTTGGACAGCTTTATTCAAAGGGTTACACTATGGTATTTGTAGTGTTGGGTCAAAATTTTAATGACATATAAAATTATATTTTGATGAAACAAACCTCAAAAGATTAAAGTTGAAATAAAAATAATTTAAATAAAAATGGATAACTTTATGCACTACGCTTTGATTATATAATTATCACTGATCTAACTAGTTTTGGAAAAAGTGGATGTCAGAGTTGTGGAGAATTCTGTTAGCTTTCTATAGACTCCAAGATCATCTAATTTGGATAATCGTGCAGAAAGTTATGATCAAAATAATGCAGGTCGGTCAAACTGTCGGTCGAAGCAAAGAAGGCCGGTCGAGATAGTCCGGTCGACCGATCTGAGAAACCGGTCGACCGATCAAGGGATAAGCTGCTCAAATAAAAACTGCGAGACTGTACCGGTTGATAGACCGGTCGACGTAGCGGCCGACCGATCAACTCAACGGCTACAAATCAAAACTGTGAGAATGTACTGCTCGAGACACCGAGCGACGAATCGGTCAACCGATCAAGCGTAGAAGTTGAAGAAAATGCGCAACGGTCACATGGACTGGTCGACCGGTCCAGAAGTGCGGTCGACCGGCCTCCGAGTCAAATGAATAATAACAGTCAAATTTGAAGGAGAATTTGTGGAATGATTTCTGCCCGAATTTTTCACACATTAAAGACTATAAAAGGAGTGCCAAGCCAGAGGCAAAAGCACCCATTCACTTATTGGAGAAAAACTTCAACTTATCAAAGGGAGATCAATTCTTGAAGTTTTCATTCTATAGCTTTCTCATTCTTTCTCTTTTCTCTTCTTGTGAGCATAGAATTGTAAAAGAGAGAAACACTTTTGTTCAGAAAAATTAGAGAGAGCTCATGTGTAAAAGATGTTCTAAAATTAGAAAAATATATTAGCTTCCTAGGAGGAGATGTTGCCTTGCCTCTTGAAGCGGAGAAAAATGCGGTGGTGTAAAGGGCTTTCTTCCTTGTCCCATTTGGAACAAAGGAAGGAATTAGTGGAATCTCCGACGATCTCGAGATCGAGAAGTCGGAGCGGGGACGTAGGCCAAGGTGTGGCCTAACCTCGTCAACAACCACCGTGTGTTTGTGTTTGATTTTTTCTCTCTCTCACTCCCTCTCATATTATGTTTATTATCTGAATTGTTTTGATTTAAAAGAATTAACAAATCGATTTTGTGCTTCCGTGACGATTTTTATGAAATCGATATATTCGATAGAACACCAATTCATCCCTCTCTTGGTACCCTTTGGGATCCTACATGTAGGTAACACCTAGAAGGTTACCAAAGGAGCTATGGTGATCGTAGTAACATTTCAAAGACTCACGCGGAGTGGCTCTGATGCTATATGTAACATTCTCCATTAGCGTGTGATATTGTCCGCTCTTCTCCCTCCGTGGGCTCACGATTTTCTCAAAATGTGTCACACCTAGTGAATGACATGCTCCCATATATACCTAGTCTCTCTCCCGTGATTTATGCATGTGGGACTAATCTCATGGGATAGCAAGCGGGGTACTTTATACAGGTCGTTGAACACGAAGATTATTGCAGCAGTTGATTCGAATGATATGTTTGAAGTCTGGCATTGTAAATTTGGACATATGATGAAAATGGGATGAAAGTTCTGCACAAGATGGGTCGACTACCAAGTCTGAAGTCAGTCGATGGTGGATTTTGTGAAGTCTGTGTGCGGAGAAAATAGAAGAAAGTCATCTTCAGCAAAGTGCCAAGGATGTCGAAGAGTAACAAGTTGAAGCTTGTGCACACGGATGTGTGGGGGCCATCTCTAGTTCCATCCTTCGGCGGGTCACTGTATTATGTGACATTTTCGACAAGTATTCTAGGAAGGTATGGGTTTATTTTTTGAAAAATAAATCTGATGTGTTCTCTATTTTCAAGAAATGAAAGTCGCAGATAGAGTATGAAGCAGGCGTCAATATCAAGTGTTTGTGGTCTGACAATGGCCGTGAGTATGTGAGCTATGAGTTCAAGGAGTTCTGCGGGGAACATGGCATAAGGATGAAGATGATAGTTCCAAAGACGCCATAAGCAGAATAGAGTTGCTGAACGGATGAATAAGACGCTGAATGAGCGTGCCAGGAGCATGAGGATACATGAGGTCTACCAAAGTCATTTTGGGCAGTTGCAGTGAGCACAGCGACATACCTAATCAATCACAGGCCATCTGTACCATTAGAAAATAAACTATCAGAAGAGATCTGGAGTGGTAAAGATGTATATATTTCTCGTCTTTTTGTTGTCTATCATATGTGCATATTGATTCTGCATGTAGAGACAAGTTAAATGCTAAGTCTCGGAGATATTTCTTTATTGGTTATAGTTCTGATGAGTTTGAATATTGTTTCTGGGATAATGAGAACAAAAAAATTATCCGAGAAAGAAACATGATGTTCCATAAAAAGATCATGTATAAAGATAGGTGTATTGCATAATCTGGTAATGCAAGAAAAAAAAGGCAAGGCTCAAGTGAAAGTTGAGGGCATTTCAGATGAAGATGTGGCCAGATCCGAAAAGATAGTTCAGCAGGAGCTTGAGGTGATACAGACTGGACCGAGTACTCCACCTCCTATCAGGAGATCTACTCGGGAGATAAGACCATTGATGAGGTACTCTTCTTTTCAGAATTTCATGTTGCTAATTGATGCGGATAAATAGAGTGTTTTAGGAAATTCTTGACGGTTGATGATTCAGTTAAGTGGGAGTTAGCCAGATAAGATGAAATGGATTCATTGTACAAGAATAAAACTTGGGTGCTGACAAAATTGCCTAAATGTAAAAAGGCATTGCACAAGAAGTGGTTGTACAAGATCAAGGAAGAGTCAGCTGGCGGTCATAGAAAATTGAGATTCAGTGCAATCTCGAATTCCCTCAAAAGTTAGTTGTAGGAAGGAGCCGTCCAGAGTTCGGGCACAGGCAGGTGCAACTCAATCTCAAGAGAATCAGTTTCCAACTAGGAGATTGTTGGAGTTAATTAGTTGGAGCCTGATTTTGAGCCTAACTAATTTGTTGTTAGTTATGGTAGGAAGAATCCGAGAGATTGTAACTTCCTTGTAAACATAATCTGGAGAGATTGAGTAATTATCATAACTACCTTATTTGTTAGATATAGAGTTATGGAGAATCATGAAAAAATATGTAGTTATCTTGGGTTGTTACCCAAGACACATATCTGGTAACGATTACGTATCATATATTGTGAGGATCTGGGTAATGTTTGTATGTAATTATTGACATCTGAATAGAGTGAAACTCTATGATGACCGTGGATGTAGGAGACAATCTTCGAACCACGTAAAATATGTGTGTCTTTCTCTGTGTGTGATTTCTTGTTACTCTTCCACTATCTGTTCTTCGATTTCTCCCGTATCAATAGTAAGTTGATATCGAGGATATTCCACAATAATAATAGTCATTGTATTTGTCTTTTCTCCGCAGTTTTTCGTTGATAGTAGTCCGTAGAAGGATTTTAGCCATTTAAATAATCTTTGCTTCCATAATGGTCGACCGAAACTGATCAGATTTAGAAATGTCCATGCTCTATGTAATTTACGATCGTTCATGCAATGACTTCGGTCGTCCAATTTCCATAATTTTGTTCTTTGTTGCCCAGTGGTCGACCGTTAAAGTTTCGATCGTTCGATTAGAAATGCCTGAACTCTCTAATATGTGATCGTTCCATCTGCTACTTCGGTTGTCCATTTTGTTCTTGATATTTTATGTAACATATATAACGGTCGACCGAAAGTAAATCGGTCGCGGTTTGTGCTACTGAAAACATTCGATGCCCTTTTTCTTCATAAAAATATTTAACATGTTCACACTAATAGTTCAAACATAATTAATACATCATTTATTTGCTATCATCAAAATACTTAGGAAAAAGGCATTCTTGTCTCACCACAATTTTGCGCAGGTGTTTAATCATCTTTGGCCCAGAAAAAATTGTTCAATGTCTTGTTCACCTTAGTTTTCATTCTGCCTAATTCAATTGCGCCCTTCTTTTCTGACTAATATTTGGAAGCTGCTTAATCATATTTTCCACATCTGATTGATTTTCCTCCTGAT
Source organism: Pontederia crassipes (assembly GCA_030549335.1). Taxonomy (NCBI): domain Eukaryota; kingdom Viridiplantae; phylum Streptophyta; class Magnoliopsida; order Commelinales; family Pontederiaceae; genus Pontederia; species Pontederia crassipes. The sequence continues at coordinate 68,931,077 of CM060193.1, read as the reverse complement.
TGTATAAATACGTCACTGATTCTTTTCAATTGAAACAAGTCTGGTGGTCAGTATATATTACGATTTTTGTTCACGGATGAATGACCATATTAAGTCTTTAGAAATTCCACCCACTAACTTATAGCCTTTCTGTAGTTTAACTTGATGCAATAAACTGTTCCACCTTTCCTCTGTGTTAGTTGTAGCTTTATTGTCCTTGTATGCATTGGGTATATTTAGATAGAAAGAAATGAAATCATTGACACACTAACTCCTGAATGTTAAAATAGGCTAAATATTTAGCTTCCCTGAATATATGCAGATGGAACTCTCTAACCCTGACAATTATGATACAACTTTCTAGAAGATTTCCCAGGGACATCAAATGTACCACTGAAGCTGAAGGCTCAATTGTTTTCCTACTGCGCTTAAAGGCAGCCCTTAAATCATATACATGAGAAAATGTTCTAAGAACAGCTTGGAGAAGAGCTAACATCATTTTTCTTTAGTTTTAATTTGGTGGTTAATCTTTTCCATCGCACCTTGTTATGCATATCTCAGGTGCAAGCTTGTCATGTCATAAATTCATACAGGTTTTATGAGTTTATGCCTAGAAAACACATCAAATTACATGGGAGTCGCAAATTGAGGTGTAATCTGGCTTTTACTCAGGAATCAATTCGTTAGAATCGCTGAAATTGATTAAATCGTACGAGTTGGATCCTTCTATCTGCGAATTAGTATTCCTGACCAAAACTTGGATTTCGAGGGGCTTTCTTGAAGAAAGATTTCACCATTTGCATGGTTCAGTAAAATATTCACAAGTATATCCATCATTTATGTTCTTGGGACCGAAAATGTACTATTAATTTTGCACGAGTCTCCCCTCAAAGAAAAAAAAAACTTGCATGAGTTTTATAAGGAGAATTTAAATGGAGCAATTATGACTAGCCTGGGATTTAAAACCTTTCCTTAATTAATATGCATCTACGTATATGCATATGGATAGGTTATATATGCTTTAAAGGTTGTACTCCACAAAAGAACATCACCACTAACATGGCTTTAAATGGACACAATTATGACTTACATTGGCTTTTAATGGTAAGATTGGCACCAATAAAAACCAATTGTTAATTATATTCTTTAGACATGGCATGGAAGAATGTTGCTGCCAGTCATTATAGTATGTTTTATAATTGGTCTCTATTAAAGTGATGAAATTAAGATACAGATTGAAATTCTGATTTGCACTGTGGGGAGCAACATTTGTATTAAAGAAAAGGAGAATGTACAAATGATATGAGTATGATGACAAATGAAGTATGATTATTATAACTGAATCCTTTAATGATTCCAAGATTATAATGTGTTATTATGAAATTTCTGTCTCTTTTATCCATTGATATCTATTCTCAAATGATTTTATGCTCACTACCTAATCTTGATAGAGTGCTTATTGATTCTGACTAATCCTATTTATTCGTTATGCATTGAGTAATTATGTTAATTTCCCACTAGGCTGTATAGTTTATGGAAGGACCTTCTCCTCTGTGTTAATTTCTACATGGTCAGGTCAGTGATGGAGTGAAGATCGTGTGCCGTGACTAAGCTCATGCGATAATAAAGCACATGAACTAAAAAAGGCTTAGTTATCAATTTCCTTTTTTTCGCATTCATATGCTATATTTATTACGAGGACTTTGTATTACTTTGAGACTTCCGCTATTATGACATTTTTATTTTTCCTCTTTACTCCCATTGCTGACATGTCACTATTTTTAATTGAGTTTTGTTCAAGTTATGATCAACGTTGTAGTTTTTCGTAACGTCTTCAGTTAGATCTTCACCACGTGGTGTTGGTCGATTTGGAGGCGTTACAAAAATATTCACAAGTATATTCATCATTTACGTTTTAATTAATGGTAACTTGGCGCCAATAAAAACCTGTCGTTAATTATATTCTTTAGACATGGCATGGAAGAAGAATGTTACTTCCAACGGGGTCAGTCATTATAGTATGTTTTATAATTAGTCTCTATTAAAGTGATGAAATTAAGATACTGATTGAAATTCTGATTTGCACTGTGGGGGATCAACATTTGCATTTGACAGTGGGGATCAACAGTTTTGTGTTCTTTATACAAATGTAATCTGAGCAGATTACCTTTTCAACGAAACATCTTACTTGACTTTTAGTGAGGCTAAACTCTGTGCTCCCACTGTATTCAAGCCTTTCATGTTGCTGTTATCCTGGGTATGTAATTGACTTATTTTAGCTTTAAACATGTTGGTTGGCTCCATAAATTATCTCAGGAGTTGACTCACTCAAAATACCAAAAAAGTCTAGGTTGGGATTTGCTTGAATAATATGGACTCTAATTTTGTTTAATGATGCATATATATATATATATATATATATATATATATGTGATAGCACTTTGTTAGTTACCTTACTTTCACATACTCTCACTTGGGTTATTCGTTTATAGAGGACTATAAAGATAATCACGGTGAGTGGAAGCTATCAGATTCCAGCTAATACATGATTAGTTTGTCTAGTAACAACGAATACATCAGGTCACATGGGCTCCACTACCTTACATTTCATTAATATGTCTTTTTCTTTCTTTCAAATGATTCCTAATTCCCTACTAGCGTTTGCATGTGCTCTTCACGTGGGGGTGTGAATTGTAGATTTATTATTTGTTTGTTTGCCAACTATGGAGTATGCATTTGGGATATTCTGTCAATGTATGTTCCCCATTAATTATTCTCTGATTTTATGTGATTAATGCAGAGGGTGCTGAATAACAGGGGAAGAAGAGGTAGAATGTCATGAGTGTAACTAGTTACCAGGAAACATTTACAAGTGAGAAGCTGTTGGCAATTGGCATAAGAGTTGGTGCATTTGGATACTGAATTTTGAGATATCATATTCCATCGTTTTCCTGATGTCCGCAATGATGTTATCATTCGTGAAAAAATATTTTGATTAATTACTTCACAGTGTTCTTTCATATTGGCTACTTTCCTTCTTTTGCAAAAGAATTTTATAACATATACAGATTATTTTTTTTTTCTTGCAGGTTTCAATAGCTTGTTTGGATAGAAATACAAACAGTCCAATGGATCAAATGGAGTAAGATGTTAACGGGCAGTTGAAGAACAAATGTGGAGATGTTTTACTTGCAGGAAATAACTGTAATTCTACTTGTCATTTCATCAATATATAGCGCACACACATGCAATATTTTTAAACTTATTTCTGTTCATCTAGGGGTTTTCTTGGGTGCAGCCCTCCATACGATCAGCACCTAAAGAAAAACCCTTGAAGAAGGGACGTGACCAAAGCTGCTGATGAGCCTATAATGATGTAAAGTGTTTGCACCATTTGTCAGAAATGCAATGCGCAGCATTTGTTATTTTTGCATCATGTTAAATAAGGTTCTTTTGGTGTTTATAAACTAGTGAATAAACTTCAGTCATCTTTAGTAGGTTGGTATGTGAAAGAGGTCATGTTTCAACAGCACAATGAATTCTTCTAATAATCCTGAACTTACTACTTTTGATGGGTATTTGCGCGTTCATTTTCAAAATTCTCGGTTTTTTAGCAAGGTACGGAATGTATTGTCAAATATTCAATTCTATTTCCAATTTATCATGTTACATTTTGGATAGATTAGATAAAAAAAGCGAAAAGATGTATGCGTCCTGTAGTAAGAGGAGTAGTTATGAACCCTGTAGACCATCCCCATGGGGGCGGTGAAGGTAGAGCCCCAGATAAGATAAGTAAGCAAAGCAGTTCTTAACTCACTATGAAGGACCTAATTATACACACTTACATATGTTTGGCTAATTCTGTTCATGATATTGACATATATGATACCTGAAGTAAAGTTGAGATACATGTCTACATATATATAGGATGCATATGCAATTTGATGTTGACTTATACCAAGGCCCATGCACGGGATAAGAAAAGGATGAGGAAAGCAAGTAGCACGAGATTGCGGGGATGAAGAGCGTGTGGTCTTCCTCATCTTGGCTTAGATATATGGATTTGGATGGCAACTCTTCAAGTTTCTGTGGCTTCTCAATCCTTATTGCCCACCTTGTACAAAGCTGACTTTTGGATAACTCGATCCTAAATGTCCCTCCCCTCAATATATGTATAGATGCATCTATGTATTTATATCCTTAAAATTATTTCCAAGCATATTAATTTACCGTTGCATATTACCTTCTTTTTTGTTTAATCTCGTTTGTTTGCAGAAGTCTGTTCCCAATTGATCTGTCCTATAGAATTTGCTTCCTACCTTTGGAGATGGAGAATATATTTTAGTGTTGCACAGTCATATATTGATGTTAATCATCCAAAAATGAGCAAAAAAAAAAAAAAGAAGAGAGGATTTCATGTAGTCACTATAAGTAAAAAAAAACATTGGATCAGTGTTGTTAGCTCGGGATGTAGAATGAGAAAAGAAAAAAAAGTAAGAACACTAGGTTCTTGACCAAACCCATTATGTTTTCAATGTAGAAATATTAGATTCTCTAACCAATCACCTTTTAAATGTTTATTGAAGTAAAATTGATCGTAATTTTAGTTTAAACCAATTTTATCACTGCACTCATCTTCCAACTTAACTATAGCATTTACTTTGTCGATAGTTAGTTATTGGTGATTTAATTAACAGACTACGACCACATAAACACATGGATTCTAACTTGCAGATACGAAAAGTGCCAGCAGGCAGCAGCCACATGCAGGACATGCAATTAAGACATTTAGATTCTAACTTGCATGAGCATCATAAGTAAATGCAGAATATATGCATGATTGCCGAATCCAGCTCAGATAATACTGCGTATAAAGCAAATAAATGCATAAGTATGTCATAAACGATGTTAAAAAATTAGTCTTCTCAGTGAAAGGTTTATACAATAAATCGTTCATCCGTGAACTAAAAGCACCATTATTCCTATTTGTGTATACAAATAGAAGAAAGTAACTAGCATCGCGTACGTCAGGAAGCATGCATGGAATTGTTAATTACATCTAAATAGTTACAAGAATTATAGTTTTAAGCTGGCGGAGCGAATGAGTGAACTGATTACTTTGAACAATCATGTTACCCCGTATGTTTCAGTAATTTCCATCATCAAGTTAATTAAACATCACAGTTTCATTATTTCGAAAAAGGAGAAGAATTGAATACGAAATCTTCATACGTGATCCCAAGGGGCAATGACAAATATATAGTACATACGTACCGTGCAATATGCATGCACTAATTAATACATAGAAGAATGCTAGTTAGTGTTGAGAAAAGTGTTCTTTGGTAATGCTTTAAAATTTGATATCTCATTATATTATCAACATTAACCACAGACTGCAGACGCATTAATCCTTAACTAAGCCAACCTCCCGTTTCCATTCATTAATCCACATATCTAGATGTAGACGTACGTAGTCCATGCATACGCATACAGATCAATCAATTAATTGCATGAATGCAAGGATTCATAGCTGTGAATTCGTAAAGGTGAGCCTGTTAATATCCACAAAGTAATCATTAAGAACTAGGCGGCGGCTGCTGCTGTTGCGCCGCCGGCGCCACTGCCGGAGTCCCCACGTAGGTCTGCCCGTCCAAAACCTGCCCGCTGCCATACGCGCCACCTTCCTGCAAACCCTGTTGCCACATGGCCGGCTGCCAGGCCTGCGCGGGGTGCTGGACATACATGGACGTGGGGTCGATGCCCCCGGCTACTGGCGACGGCTGCCCCATCATGACCGCCGGCCCCGGATGCCCCATCGGAGGGTAGAAGTACGGCACTCCGGCAGCCGTACCAGTGGGACTAGCCAGGGCTCCGGCGCCACCGATTCCCTCCTCGGCCTTGATCTCCTCCCTGGGGACGATGTCGACGAGGAAATCGAAGATGTTGGTCCTGGTGATGGCGGCGGCGACGTCGTTCTTCTGAAGGGTGCGGCGCTTGTTCTCCTCGGCGTGGAGCCAGGAGCGGATGGTGAGCTCGAGGATGAAGAGCTCGCAGGCCTTGGCGAAGAGGATGGGCGCCTCGGCGGAGATCATGCGCACGTCCTCGTCGGCCTTCATGATCTTCTTGATGCGGGCGAGGGGTAGCTGGTGGTTCTTGAAGTCGTTGGCGTGCTCGATCTCCTGCCGCTGGTAGTTCCAGAACATCTGCAGTTGCTGGTGCTGCTGCTGCAGGAGGTGGTGGAACGGGCCCTTCTGATACGCCGCCTGCTGCTGGTTCTCCATGTCAATTAATTTACCTACGCTTTGTACCAACCACCCCTTCTATGTATCAATCTTCAAGCTTACAGCTGCGTGCTCCCTTCTTCTTTAACTGGTCGAAATTTAATTAACGTGAAAAACATCAATCAAACAGCAAGCAAGAACCAGATAATTAGCTCAGTTGATGACTAAGATGCATGGAGAGATATCAATCTATCAACTGACTTGATCACCAGATCTTGCTTTCTCTAATATAGAGTTAATAGAAAGAAAGAAAAAATCTTAATTCATCTGGTTTGCTTATGCACAGAGAGATAGAGAGAGAGAGAAGTGAACTTGGAACCTTTACAGGAATTGAACGGACTACTTTTCCTTACCTTATGGAAATGTCGAGCTTTTGTGTCATAACGAAGGCATCTGATTCTTGCCAGACAGGAGAGAGAGGGTGAGAGAAAGAGATCTTGTTTTAGCTTCGGCCGGTCTGTCAAATGGATATATAATTCATGATGATGACGGCAAAGATATTTTCCTCTTCCTCATGTCTTTTGGTGTACATGTACTGCAAGCTTAAGATTAATGTAAATGATTATTGATTCTTATAAGAAAAGAAATACTATTAGAATAGTATTATTTTTTTTTAAAAAATCTAAACCTTTAATTCGAAATTATTTACCTTTAGATACTTCGTTATCCATTATCCTCACTCCAATTATTTTACCTCTCCATCTTTCACTATTTTTTTTTTCATTTTCTCATCTCATTTATTAATTTTATTTCTAATTTTCCATCTCATTTGTTCTTTATCTTCTTTATTTTATTAATCTTCTCTCTTCTCCGGTTCTTCTTCTTATATTTCCTTTGTGATTTCCCCTACATTCCGTTATTTTTCTCTCTTTTCCCTCTTATTACATTTCAAAATTTCTTATCTTTCCTTTTATCTCTCTTCCTCCGGTTAGTAAAATCGTTTATATTTACATTTCTTTATTTTACCATATATACCAATCGTAATTGTTTCTCTCCCTTTTCCCATTTTTTTCTTTTTTGTTCTTTCCCTTTTCTATTTTCTGATTTTTCGATCAAAATGAACCGACCCTTCAACTGGGTTGCATATATCGGCTTTAATAGCATTTGCTTGATATTGCGGGGTCACATATTTTTACTCTTCTATGGCTACATCATTTGTGATTATTAAGTGAATCACAGCATCCTAATAACTAAATATGACTTCATGAAAAAAGGGGTGCAAAGTTGTACCGTAGAGTTGGTCAAGATCAAAGCCTGCAAAGGAGCTAGAAATTAAGATGTGTTGTGACGCATGTCCAGGATTTTTCAGCGATTAAATAAATGATATTTATTCTGGCAATTTTGAATCCCAAATATTATTTTATTAATAATTAATTCCAAAAGTACAATATAATGTGTCTGTAATACATTTTTTTTTCTCGGTAGAATTGTTCATAATATGATGTAATATGAGTAGAATATAATATGTGAAGAAGGTAGTTGAAAGACAAATAAACTCACATGTAAAGATATGTATAAGCAAAACTTACATGTCCAATATAATGTTTACATGTAATTTCGGACTACAGTTATTATCGTCAGTGGAAAAAAATTATGCAAATACAAGAAAGAAAGTTTTCGGAGGCAAAACAAAGTATAACTGTACTTTTCCCACTGTTGTAGTAAATTTTGAGAAATTTCTTTACTCATCGAAAAATATTTTATGATACTTTTTCCAAGGGTATACAGTCATAAAAAAATTATCGGAAATTCTGATTTTAATTAATTTAGTGACATTTCAGACGGAAATATTCATCACAAATTTAATTTTTTAAAAGGTATAACATGTCAAAGTTAATAATATTTTCATTTGAAATTAATTATTATAATGTACACATAATCAATTTAAAACTGCAATTACTAGTATTTAAGACTGAGATTACGTATCCAACTTCCAAGTCTCAATTGATTACTCCGAGGAGTCATCGGTCAGTCAGTCATGCATGCATGCAAGTACGTGACATGGATCAAGAATACGAATTTAACTCTCATCTCTCTTGCCATCTTTCTACTTCAACTGATCAAGAACCTGGCCGCTTCTCATGCTGCTGCTTCCGCTGCTGAGGCGGCGCCGGCACCACTCCCCGGTTCCCGGCGTGACTCTGCTCGTCAAAAACTCCGCCGCCGTACGTGCTACCTTCATGCAAACCTTATTGTCACATGGGCGGCTGCCAGGCCTGCGTCGAGTCCTGTAGGTACAGAGACGACGGGTTAATGTCGGTCGCTACCGTCGACTGCTGCTGCGGTGGCGGCGGTATCTCTGCCGGAGTCCCCACGTAGCCCTGCCACTCGAAACCTTGATCGCTGCTATAAGTGCCATCTTCCTGCAAACCTTGTTGCCCCATGGGCGGTTGCCAAGCCTGCGTCGGTTCCTGTAGGTACATCGACGACGGGTTAATGTCGGCCGCTACCGTCGACTGTTGCTCCTGTGGCGGCGGCATCGCTGTCGGAGTCCCCACGTAGTCCTGCCACTCAAAACCTGGACCGCTGCCAAGTGCCATCCTCCCGCAAATCTTGTTGCCAAATGGGCGGCTGCCAGGCCTGCGTCGGGTCCTGTAGTGTTACGAAAAAGGGGAGAGAGGGATCACACGAAATACAGAAGAACACAAAGAGGAAAAACGGCGACGGCTCTTTGTTATGGAATAATGATGATTACAAGGATAGGTCTCGGTTTAGACCCCTATGGAGTTTATATAGGCACTCCCTTTGACAGATGATAGGAATTACATACGGACTGGGACTCTAAATAAATCCCCTGAAAATAGGACACCTATCTCGTGATAAGGAAATAAATCCAAATCCGAATCACAAACAGCGAGACCCCCGTAGAGGAATTCTGCTGAAGCGCCTAACTATGTAGGGGGACCAATTGGGTTCAGATTCAAGGCATTATTAACAAATCTCCACCTTGACTTGAATCATCTTCAGAGCACAAAAGTACGCCACGCCGCCGCCAGTCCCATCTTAAAGTTATTACCAAGTATTTATGTTAAGCAAGTCCAAACAATGTTGGAACTTACATAAGGAACAGATTTGGTGAATATATCAGCTGGATTATCTTCAGTGCCAATCTTCTTCACCTTGATCCTCTTCTCAGTGCGGATGAAGTGATATCTGACATCAATGTGTTTGGTTCTTTCATGATGTACTTGATCCTTGGCTAAACATATTGCACTCAGACTGTCACAGTGCACTATAGTCTGCTCCTGATGTAATCCGAGATCTCCAACTAAGCCTTTTAACCAGATGCCTTCCTTGGCAGCTTCCGTAAGTGTCATGTATTCAGCCTCTGTGGTGGACAATGTAACTGATGGTTGAAGTGTAGCCTTCCAACTAACAACTGAACTGCCCAAAGTGAAGACATAGCCTGTCATAAATCGTCTTCCATCAACATCTCCAGCATAATCTGAATCTGAGTACCCTGCAACCAAACACTCTTTATCACTTCTATAGATGAGGCCAATATCAGATGTTCCTCTCAGATACCGAAAAATTCGCTTCACTGCTTGCCAGTGCTCCTTTCTTGGATCGCTCATGAACCTGCTGACAACACTGACTGCATGAGCAATGTCCGGTCTTGTACAAACCATGGCATACATCAAACTTCCAACTGCACTAGCATATGGAACCCGAGACATGTACTCCTTTTCTGCATCTGACTTTGGTGCGAAGGCAACAGAAAGATGAACATTTGCAGCTGATGGAGTATTCAAAGGCTTCGCTCCAGACATTCCAAACCTGGATAAAATCTTCTCAATATAACTTTTCTGAGATAAGAAGAGTTTACCCTGTGCGCGATCCCTTAGAATTTCCATCCCCAGAATCTTCTGTGCTGCACCAAGATCTTTCATGTCGAATTCTGCACTGAGGAGCTTCTTCAGATTTTGAATGTCTGCCATGTCCCTGGCAGCAATAAGCATATCATCAACATACAAGAGCAGATAGATGGTGGAGCCGCCCTTCACCTTCTTGTGGTATACACAGCAATCATAGGGACTTCGACTGAATCTCTTACTGATCATGAAGCTGTCGAACCTCTTGTACCATTGTCTGGGAGACTACTTCAAGCCATACAGAGATTTTTTCAGACTGCAAACTTGATTCTCCTTTCCAGGAATGGAGAATCCTTCTGGTTGGCTCATAAGAATATCTTCTTCAAGTTCTCCATGTAGGAAAGCAGTCTTCACATCTAGTTGCTCGAGCTCTAGATTCTGATGTGCTACAAGAGCAAGTAGCACCCTGATAGAAGTATGTCTGACAACAGGTGAGAATATCTCATTGTAGTCCACACCTTCTTTCTGACTATAACCTTTAGCAACCAATCGTGCTTTGTATCTCGTGCCTTCAACTCCTGAAATTCCTGCTTTCTTCTTGAAGATCCATTTACAGCCAACAACCTTCCTGCCTTTAGGCAACTTGACCAGCTCCCACGTCTGATTCTTGTGAAGAGATTCCATCTCCTCACCCATAGCAGCGATCCACTGTCCAGATTCGGCACATGTGATGGCATCCCTATAAGAGGACGGCTCCAGGGACTCCACCTCTTCAGCTACCTGTAGTGCATAAGCAACCATGTCCTCAAAACCATATCGCTTAGGAGGACCCACTTCTCTGCGAGGACGTCTAGTAGCAATTGACTCCTCTTCAGGTTGCTCATCAGATTCTTCACCTTCTGGTTCTGCTTCTTGATGTGATCCTTCAGCAGCATCATCAATTTGAGTGATTTCAACCTCCACCTGTTTACTGACACTCTCTTTAGCCTCCACCTTCAACTGAAGCATTGATGCTTCATCAAAGGTTACGCTTCTGCTGTGGATGACTTTGTGTTCTGAAGGAGACCAGATTCTGTAGCCCTTCACTCCTGCACCATATCCCATGAACACCCCTTCTTTGGCCCTTAGCTCCAACTTCCCTTCACTGACGTGATAGTATGCTGGACAACTAAAAACTTTCAGACAAGTATAATCAGCAGGATTTCCTGACCATACCTCAGTTGGAGTCTTGAGATCAATCGCAGTCGTCGGACTTTGATTCACCAAGTAGCAAGCTGTGTTAACAGCTTCAGCCCAGAATGTCCTATTTAGGCTAGCGTTAGAGAGCATGCACCTTGCCCTCTCCAGAAGTGTCCTGTTCATTCGTTCTGCAACTCCATTCTGCTGTGGAGTATCCCTGACTGTGCGATGCCTGGCAATGCCTTCATCTTTGCAGAACTGGTCGAATTCAGCAGAACAGAATTCCAAACCATTGTCAGTGCGAAGACGCTTCACTTTTTTCGACGTCTGATTTTCCACCAGAACCTTCCACTGCTTGAAGGCCTTGAAGGACTCACTCTTGTGTTTCATCATTAATACCCAAGTCATCCTCGAGTAGTCATCAATCACAGATAGGAAGTATCTCGCACCTCCTAATGATGGAACACGTGAGGGACCCCAACAATCGGCGTGGATGTAGTCAAGTGTCGCATTCGTCCTGTGCACTGCCTTGCCAAACTGAGACCTTCGCTGTTTACCGAATACGCAGTGCTTACAGAAGTTTATCTCAGATATCTTCTTCTCCCCTAGAAGACCTCGTTTGCTGAGGATATTCATCCCGTTCTGACTCATATGCCCAAGCCGCATGTGCCACAGCTTGGACCTTTCTGATTCGGATGAACTAGCCACTGCAGCAACGCCAGAGACTGTCTTGCCTTGTAATACATACAAGGACTTCTGTCTGACTCCCTTCAGAACCGTAGCATCACCTTTCATGACTGTGAGGATGCCTCCAGCAGCATTGATCTGACACCCTTTAGAGTCGAGGACTCCAAGTGATATCAAATTCTTTTTCAGTTGCGGAACATGACGGACATCTGTCAGCGTCCTCACAAGATTGTCATGAGTCCTAATCTGCACAGAACCGATCCCAACTATCTGACAGGCTGCATCATTGCCCATGATGACGTTTCCACCATCAATATTCTGATAAGCTGAGAACCACTCTTTATTCGGAGTCATATGATAGGAACACCCCGAATCCAGAACCCAACTATCCGTCAGACATCCTTGATCAGAAGCAGCCAGAACCAAATCATCTTCGGAATTTCCTGTTTCATGTGCCACCGCAGCGACAGGGGCCTTCTTCTTCTTCTTCGGACAATCCTTCTTCCAATGACCTGGTTCCTTGCAGTAATTACAGATGTCTTTCGCAGTGATTTTCTTCTTCTTCGACTTGGATTTCTTTGAATTCGAGGACTGTCCCTTCTCTGCGGTTGATATCAAACCCGCGACCTGAGTCTCTACAGAATTTCCAGATGCCATATGCCGAAGTTCACGAGTATGAAGACTCGATCTTACTTCTTCCAGACTTATAGTTTCCTTCCCGATAATCATAGACTGAACGAAATTTTCATATGATGGAGGAAGCGAAACTAACAGAATTAGGGCAGCATCTTCATCCTCGATCTTAACATCGATATTTCTGAGTTCCATCAATAAAGAATTTAACTGATCAAGATGTTCCTTCAGAGGGGTACCTTCCTGCATGCGGAGAGAGAACAGACGTTGCTTCAACAGCAACTTATTGGTGAGAGACTTCGTCATATATAGACTCTCGAGTCTCAACCACAGACCGGCCGCTTTTTCTTCATCTGCGACCTCGATTATCACTTCATCCGCCAGACACAACAGGATCATCGAGTGCGCCTTCTCCTCCTGTGCCGCCAAAGTTGCGAGGTCGATCTCCTTTTCTTTGCCTTTCGAGTCTTCCTCCTTTGGCTTGTTCTTCGACACGTTTGAGAGCGGCGTCCAGACTCCTTGTTGCTTCAAAAGTGCCCGCATCTTGATCTGTCACAACCCGAAACTGTTTCTGCCGTTGAACTTCTCCACGCTCACGTTGTGCGACGCCATCTCTCTACTGATCGAGAATCGTTGACAAACCCTAAGACTCTGATACCAGTTTGTTACGAAAAAGGGGAGAGAGGAGATCGCACGAAATACAGAAGAACACGAAGAGGAAAGACGGCGGCGGCTTTTTGTTATGGAATAATGATGATTACAAGGATAGGTCTCGGTTTAGACCCCTAGGGAGTTTATATAGGCACTCCCGTAGGAGAATTCTGCTGAAACGTCTGACTATGTAGGGGGACCAATTGAGTTCAGATTCAAAGCATTATTAACATGTAGGTACATCGACGACGGATTCATGTGGGTCGCTACCGTCGTCTGCTGCTGCTGTGGCAGCGGTATCTCTGCTTGAGTCCCCACGTAGCCCTGCCACTCGAAACCTTGACCGCTGCCGTAAGTGCCATATTCCTGCAAACCTTGTTGCCCCATGGGCGGTTGCCAAGTATGCGTCAGGTCCTGTAGGTGCATCGATGACGGGTTAATGTCTGTCGCTACCGTCGACTGCTGCTGCTCTGGCGGCGGTATCGCTGCCGGAGTCCCCACGTAGTCCTGCCACTCAAAACCTGGACCGCTGCCATAAGTGCCTTCTTCCTGGAAACATTGTTGCTGGCTGCAGGCCTGCATTGGGTCCCGTAGGTACAGCGACGACGGGTTAGTGTCGGCCGCTACTGTCGGCTGCTGCTGCTGTGGCGACGGTATCGTTGCCGGAGTTCCCACGTAGCCCTGCCCCTCGAAACCTTCTCCGCTGCCATAAGCACCATCTCCCTGCAAACCCTGTTTCCACATAACCTGTTCCCAGGTCTGCGCTGGATCCTGCTGGAGGTACATCGACTCGGGGTCAATGTCATTGGCTACAGCCGGCTGCAGCGGTGTCGCTGCCGTAGTCCCGACATAGCCTTGCCCAACGAAACCTTGTCCGACACCTTCCTTCAAAATGGACTCCCGTTCTTGCGCCGGGTCCTGGGGGTGTATTGATGCCGGATTGATGTCGGCGACTGTCGACGGCTGCTGCAACGGCACCGCTGTCACCGTCCTGACGCAGTCCTGCACCTCCAAACTTTGTTCGTCGTCATTACCACCACTTTCTTGCAAGCCAAGTTGCCACATGACCCGTTGCCAGGCCTGCGCCGGGTCCTGGAGGTCCATCCTCGTCGACTGGATGTCAGCGGTTACCGTCGGCTGCTGCTGCGGGGACGCTGCTGTCGTAGTCTCGACGTCGCCCTTCCCCGTTAAGTCCTGTCCGCCGCTATAAGAGCCACCTTCCCGCAAACTCTGCTGCCGCATGACCTGCTGTTGAACATACGTCGACGTCCGGTCGATGCCGCCGGCTGCAGTTAGCTGTTGCTGCTGCGGCGGCGACGGCGTGAAAGGAGTCCGGACAGAGCCCTCCCCCTCCAAAACCTGTCCGCTTCCATAAGCGCCAGCCTCCTGCAAACCATTCTGCCACGTTCCCTGCCTTGCCTGGACGAGCGTCGAATGGTCCATGCTCGCGTCCGCCGCCCGCTGCACCATCGGAGGGTCGAAGCACGACACTCCGGCATCCTCACCGCTGGCACCGGCGGCCCCACCGCTGGTACCCGCAGCCTCACCGCTGGCACTGGCAGCACCACCTCTAGTACCTGCAGCCTTACCGATGGCACCGGGGGCCCCATCGATAACACCGGCAGCCCCACCGCTGTGATCCGCAACTTCACCGCTTGCACCGGCGGCCGCACCGCTGGCACCGGCGGCCCCACGACTGATACCGGCGGCCGCACCGCTGGCACCGGCGGCCCCACGACTTGTACCGGCGGCCGCACCGCTGGCACCGGCGGCCCCACGACTGGTACCGGCGGCCGCACCGCTGGCACCGGCGGCCCCACGACTGATACCGGCTGCCCCACGTCTTGTACCGGCGGCCGCACCGCTGGCACCGGCGGCCCCACGACTGATACCGGCGGCCGCACCGCTGGCACCGGCGTCCCCACGACTTGTACCGGCGGCCGCACCGCTGGCACCGGCAGCCCCACGACTGGTACCGGCGTCCGCAACGCAGGCACCGGCGGCCCCACGACTGGTACCGGCGGCCGCACCGCTGGCACCGGTGGTCCCACCGCCGATTTCCTTCTCCTTGATCACCTCCAACCGGAGGCTGGGCACGAGGTCGCCAAGAAACTCGTAGATATCAGTCTTGGCGACTGCGGCGGCGATGTTCTTCTTCCTCAGCGTTTGGCGCTTATCATCCCCGGTGTGCTGCCAGGAGCGCGTGGTGAGCTCTTGGATGAAGAGTTCGCAGGCCTTATTCATGAGGACGGGCGCCTCGGCGAACATGAAGTATGCACCGTCCTCGGCTTCTTTCATGATCTTCTTGACCCGCGCCATCGGCAGATCATAATTCTTGAAATTGGTGGTTTGCGCGAGCTCCTCCCGCTGGTTGTCCCAGAACGTCTGCAGCTGCGGGTCCTTCTCGGTCTCCTCCTCCATATGCGTGCGTGCGTACAGAACGATCGAGCTTTCTGTGGATCACGATCACTTGGCTGCGTACTCTTCTCAATGTCTTCAATTGACCTTACGACTAGCTTTCCTTCTTCAATTGATAGGAAGTTGATGATTAACATGGAGACGAGACAATTATATCTATCAGCCGGCCTCATCGCCAGATCTTGTTTTCGTCAATAATTCACAAAGAAATAGAAAAAAAAAGAAACGATTTTCTTCAGTTCTTTAGAGAGAAGAAATAGAAAAAAAGAAACCATATTTCTTCAGTTCTTTAGAGAGAGAGAGAGAGAGAGAGATGGGTACGTAGCGTACGTTCATGTGCGTATGGACTCCGAGGGGTTCTCGTGATGAGATGAAAACAACACTAATAGCATTGAGTAGAAATTTATAGTCCTAAATTTAACAAAAAAAGTAAGAAGTGAAACTTTAATTTGTGGGGTAAATTACATCAAATACTCTCAAACTTTAAGATTTGCTCAGTGATACTCTATAACTTCACTTTGTAACACAAATGTTATTCATCTTTTAACGCGTTTCATCCGATGTCCTCTTTACCTAGGATAGCCGGTTTTTCAGTTTTTTATCGACGTGACGTCCACGTGGCCATCTCCTCTCTCCTCCACGCAAATAGTCATCTGACGTGGCATGCTCTGACGTGACACATAAAATTACACCAATGCCTCCAACTTTAAGGTTGGCTTAGCGATATCCTCTAACTTTACTTTGTAACACAAATGCCCTTTATCTTTTAACACGTTTCACCCGATGTCCTCTTTACCTGGGATAGTCGATTTTCCGATTTTTCATCGACATGACTTTCACGTGATCATCTCCTCTCTCCTCCATGCAAATAGTTGTCCGACGAACGTGAAAGGTGAACGATGAAGAAGTCGAACGACGAAGAAGAGCGATCGACGAAGGAGTGCGAACGATGAAGGAGGTTTCACGCGAGCGATGACAAAGAGGGAAATAAGAAAATAATTTAATAATGAGTGGGTCAACTTACGGTAAGTAAGGTGATTTAATATATGGTGCCACGTTGGACGACTGTTTGCATGAAGGAGAGAGGAGATGACCACGTGGACGCCACGTCAACGAAAAATCAGAAAATCGACTATTCTAGATAAAGAGGGCATCGGGTGAAACGTGTTAAAAGATAAAGAGCATTTGTATTATAAAATAAAGTTAGAAGGTATCGCTGAGCCAATCTTAAAGTTGGAGGACATTGGTGTAATTTTATGTGCCACGTCAGAGCATGCCACGTCAGACGACTATTTGCGTAGAGGAAAGAGGAGATGACCACGTGGACGCCACGTCGACGAAAAACCGAAAAACTGACTACCCCAAGTAAAGAGGGCATCGGGTGAAACGTAGTAAAAGATGAAGGGCATTTGTGTTACAAAGTAAAGTTGGAGGGTATCGCTGAGCAAACTTTAAAGTTGAAGGGCATTTGATGTAATTTACCCTAATTTGTGTCACATGGGAAAACTGGTCTAATCTTGTATTCCATTTTTATCATTCTGATTTATCAAATCTTTTTTTGCTCTTCTTATTGAAGTAATAAAGATAAAGATTATTGATAAATTATAGGATAGATTTTGATTATGTGTTAGGGATAAAACAGGCTTCGAATGAGAGGAAATTTACTTGTCACCTTTTTTGTATTCCGTCAATGACGAGTTATATATTACCAAAAAGATTGTATGGACAAAATATTGTAGAAAATTTTTTTTTAAAAATAAGGATTGTAAGCATTAGATTGAGAAAGTGAGGAAATTAAAAAGGGATAACATGGGATTAGTTACATATCTTACTCGGTAGGTCGATCGAAATGAGAAAAAAATAAAAATGTTTCTACTTTTTGTTCGAAATTCATCCGCCCCCAGACCTGAAGGCCAATTCCAGCACTGCATTCTTTCCACTGTCCAGAAACAGCACCCTCCCGGGCTGGTTCAGTTCTCACTGGCTATGGAACAGTACGAACTATGTCACAGCAGGACATAACGTCTATATCACTGCCGAGCAATGGGCATGCTGTTCAGCCGGGGGCTCAATTGTTCTATAAACCAAAACTTCACCCTCACTTCTATCGCCTCCCACTACATACCTTCACACTCGCTCCCGACTCCCGCAACGAGATGTGCTCGGCGCGCACCATGCTCGACGTGTGTCTGTCATGAAATCTTATGTTTCCATCCCTGGTTCTTTGTTCTTCCTAGACGGGCCACGGTACGGGAGTGAAAACTGGGAAACCCATTCTTGCTATCTTGGGAGCATGGGAGGTGAGGGAGATAAAGTAGCACTTAGATTCAGCAGCACCGTGAGTCGAGGATCGGATCCTGCTGCCTCTTGCGGGCCCATTGCTGATACAGTAATCCTCAAGCGACTTGTAGACATTATGGAATATGGTACGCAGTTCATGCCCGAATCATTTACCAGTATGCATGTAATAGTTCGCAAGGATTGACAAGGAATATGACTGCATTTGGAATGCTTTTCTTGTTTGATTATTAAGAAACCAAGACTAGTTTTGCAAAGATTCATTCTTCTATTTTTCAGAAGATATATTTATCGATTGATCAACATTTGTTCTTCTGGTTTGAATCGCAGGGACCGAGATAATAAATGGTGGCTTCGAGGAACGTCCAATTTTCCCACACAATTCATCTCGGGGAATCCTACTTCAGAATAGTAGGGATTTCGCGCAGTCTACGCTGATAAAATGGGCTCTATTAGGGAAAGTAAAGTACATAGACTCCAAGCATTTTAATGTCCCAGAAGAAGGCAAAGCTGCTGTGGAAATACTCTTGGTCGCCGGTGGAGTCGGGACCTTCATGCTAACCGAAGCCGGTTCCCAAGTATACGCTACAATTTCTCACGGGCACATCTACTGATTCATGCAGGGGGAAGTTAATCCTGGGTGTCATAGCAGGTTCAGCTAATGAAAACATCACTTTGCTGAGCGAAACTATACAGAACTTTCAAGTGGATTTTAAGGCAGTTTCCAGCATCGCTTCCATCAGATTTTTGAGTTATCATGGAGGTCGAACTACTGAAAACAAGACTTGTGGCCCTGTGATAGACATGATAATTGTGAGCAACGTTAGTTCTGCGATGCTCAGAGCTGGACTGCTTCCCTTTCTCATGCAGAAAGCTGCATGGACCTGAAATTTTCAAACCTGAATTTCTAGATATCGTGTACAATTTATCTCATAAATCTGGACTACTCTATTGCATGCCTATGATTTCTAAATTTCTGTTAAATATTATATGGAATCATATCAAATTGAGACAGGAGCTGAGTACTCTGTTGAAGGGTGCAAAGGTGTCAAAAAACTTTTGGAGACGCGTGTCAAAAAAAAATTTCTTGGATATTCTCTTAGCTTATAATCTTTCCCTGTAGCTTGTTTCTTGAAGTGTGATTATACGGGGTTTAACCGAGACCTTCTTGGTTATGATCCTGGCAAGAGGAAGACAGCTACATATATAATTGTGCTCTAACGATCATGGCAAGAACTTGATATTTGGGACGCATTTAATACAGAGGTTAAGTGTTGCACCATATGAGGAACTAGAGGATGGATGTACAACCAGATCTTTTCTCTGGACCATTACACAGATTTATCTCCAAGTAAGTTAAACAGATTCTGTCTGACCAGCAAAACATACCATTTGGCCAAGGTGTTGGTGCCTTTTAGCACAGGCCACTACGAGAAAATCGCGATTTTCTGACGGGCAATTTCCGACGGTTCGAAATCCGTCATAATTTGCGACGAATTTTTCAACGATTTCATTTTTGACGGATTTTTCGACGGTTATGACCGTCGGAAATAATTTATATTATTATTTAATTTTTTGACGATTAGGAACGTTGATATTTCCGACGGATATCCATCCGTCGCAATTTCCGACGGTCACGATCGTCAGAAATGAAAAAATAAATTATGTAATTTATTATATTATTATTTAATTTTTTCGAGGTTACGACCGTCGAAAATGAAAAAATTAAATTATGTATTTTTTATATTATTATTTAATTTTTTGACGATTAGGAACGTCGATATTTTCGACGGATATCTATCCGTCGCAAAATCCGTCGCAATTTTCGACGGTCGTAACCATCGGTAAATGAATAATAATGTCATACAAGAAGTATTTTATTAATATAACTAGCGACGACCCAAACCGTCGCAATTATCGACGGTTTTAACTGTCGGTAACGATTACCGACGGTTCAAACCGTCGGTAAAATAAAACATATACATTATATATAACTAAATATATTTTCGACGGTCACAACCGTCGGTAATTTTAAAAATAGTTAATATTTACATTTTCGATGGCTGGAGCAATCGGTAATTAAAATTTCGTTATCCCGCCTTTTTTTCTTTTCCCGCTTTCTCTCATCTTTTCCCCTTATATATAATTCCTCCTCTCCTCTCCTCTCTCTCTCCCTCCTCTTCTCTCTCTCTCTCTCCCTCTCCCAGCCCGTGAGCACCGGTCGTCCTTCTCCCGCATCGGACGCCGACGACCCTCCCGTGCCGGCGACCCTCTCCCGCACCGAACGCCGGTGACCCTCCCGCCCCGGCGAACCTCTCCCTCACCGGTGACCCTCTCCTGCGTCGGCGTCTCTCTCTTTCTCTCTCCGGCCAGAGGTCGCTGTCGGCCGGATCTCGCTGCTAGCGGCTGGATCCGGCCGCCGGGTGTTCGGATCCAGCTGCTCGCGACAGGATCAGCCGTCGGGCGGCCGGATCCGGCCTCCAGTGGCTGGATCTGCCGTCGGGTGTTCGGATCCAGCTGCTCGCGGCAGGATCAGCCGTCGGATCTGTAGCTGGATCTGCCGCCTGACGGCCGAATCCGGCCTACAGCGGTTGGATTCGACCCCCAGCGGCCGGATCCGTCGACGGCCCGGATCGACCGCCTAGCGCCGACGACCCAGATCGACCGCCTGGCGCCGACGGCCCGGATCGACCGCTTGACGGCCGAATCCGGCCCCAGCGGCTCGGATCGGGGGCCGGATCCGGCCTCCAGTGGCTAGATCCGCCGCCCGGCCTACATCGGCTGGATCCGACCCTAGCGGCCGGATCCGCCGACGGCCCGGATCGACCGCCTGGCGGCCGAATCCGGCCCCAGCGGCTCGGATCGGGGGCCGGCGGGCCGGATCCGGCCCAGATCGAGCGTGGGCAGCCCGAATCCGGCGGCCGGATCCGGTGGACCCGGCCGACCGCCTGGCGGCCGGATTTGGCCGCGGCCCGATCCGGCCGCTAATTTTTTTATATTTAAAAAATTCTTTGCGACGGTTGCGACGACCGTCGAAAGTTTCGACAGTTACGACCGTCGAAAACTTTTGATGGTTTGAACTGCCGGCATTTTCCGGCGATTGCATTCGTCGGAAACTTTCGACGGTTCGAACCAACTTTCGACGGTTCGAACCGCTGACCTTTTCCGGCGGTTGCAATCATCGGAAACTTTCGACTATTTGAACCGCCGGGACTTTTTCGATAATTTTGACCGTCGATATTTCCGACGAATTTTTTTCGACCGTCGCAAATCGATTTGCGACGAGCATTTTTCCGATGGATCAATTTCGATTGAAAAAACCGTCGGTAAGTGCGTTACCGACGGTAGGTAATCAGCATTTTTCTAGTAGTGGGCTAGAAACTTGAGGTTCAAATTCTTGCAGAAGCAAGTGCAGTCTCCTCTTCCCTAATTATCAGAAGCAAAATGACGATTAGTGGTAACCTTCAGGAGCCACTGGGCAAACAACCTTCCTCAACTTCAAAACATTGAAATTTTTCACATGAAATGTGCAATGGCCAAAACATTCAACCAGCAGTTCTCCTCACAATACTTGTTTACCAGAAAATAAGTCAACTTTCAGCATTAGCAATACTTAAAAATCCTTGGTACAAATAAAAAAAAATCAGCACCAAAAAAGCTTTCTCTAAGTATGATTTTGTAAAATCTTCTTCGTGGACAAGCGTGCATCTTTTAACATATTGTAATGATTTGATGCGAAATCCTGTCATTATTATAACGGAAAAATATGAAGGCCTTTGCGACTTCTTTCTTCATAGTACTACTTATATGATATAAATTTGTCAGTCATCCCTTTCGGGCATTTTTTGTTTATAACCAGCTTTAAGTTTAAGGGATTAACTTGCTGATCTTTCCTGCATCCCTCTGTAAATATTAAATCTGCTTCTATTATTCAAGAAATGAAGCAGTTTGTTAAGAGTAAGATACTAAACTGTACTTCACGTGGCTGCATATTCTGCAACGAAACTTGAATGAAAACGATGCCTCATCAAATGGAGCACTGAATGATCACCTGAACCATCTGGATGAGATCATTTCTTCAAAAGTAATACCAATATTGCTTCTCTCTCCCCTCAAGTTAGTCAATAGCGCTATTGACAGAAAAAAAACAGGAAACTTGTGACGATAGATATCTCATTGGAGATTATATATAGCCTTACAGCCTCGCAGAACTGCGAATCTTAATTTTATTAACCCACCCTCTAGACTAGTCTCAGAAGTTAGTGATAGAATTACATGTTCGAAAATGAATTAACTACGAAACTTGCTCACAACAGTACTTATTATATATGGATCCAATTTATTGGTTGACCTTATATCTAGTGGCTCATAAATTAGTAATGTAGGTTTGCATCAATGACAAGTAAATAACTTCTAAAACGTTTACTTTTGGAGCACTTTGTGTCATTTAAGTCACATGGATTTGACTCAGATATATCGTAGATGGTCAACCAGCGTCACTTCCTGTTCTGTAGGCTTGTGAGGGAAGTTAACGTCATGCCAAAAGTCCAAATCTCTGGCCACATTCTTAATCAATTCAACCTATAAAAATGCAGGTGTACCCAGCGTTCCGAATGGCATCGCGTCTCAGATTTACTTGCATTCTGCAATGGAGCTGATTGGAGTTATCTTTTTTATCGTCTTTGCATCAGAAATGGCTTCTGCAGGTAAATAAATATTCCAGCTCTAAATATCGTCGCAGGACACAGTAGTGCAAGCTACTAAGTACTAACTGTGATGCAATTCTTCTCATGCAAAGCAGATATACTGCGGAATGGGGACTTTGAAACTCCGCCGTCAGACCTGAAGGCCAATTCCAGCACCGCATTCTTTCCACTGTCCAGAAACAGCACCCTCCCGGGCTGGTCCTTCAATGGCCATGGAACAGTGAACTATGCCACAGCAGGACATAACGTCTCACTGCCGGACAACGGGCATGCTGTTCAGCTGGGGATAAATGGTTCTATAAGCCAAAACTTCACCCTCACTTCTACTCTCTCGCACTACATACTCACCTTCACACTCGCTCCCGACTCCCGCAGCGAGATTTGCTCGGCACTCACCATGCTTTACGTGTCTATCGGGCCACCTTATGATTTCACCCCTAGTTCTCTATTCTTTCTAGATGGACCAGAGTACGGGATTGAAACCTGGGAAAGCCATTCTTGCTATCTTGGGAGCATGGGGGGTGAGGGAGAGAAAGTAGCACTGCAGTTCAGCAGCACTGCGAGCCAAGTATCGGATCCTGCTGCCTCTTGCGGACCCATTGTTGATACAGTAATCCTCAAGCGATTTGATCCTTATTATGGATATGGTACGCAGTTCATCCAAGATAAATTTACGCAGTAATAGGTGTCAAATGCATGCTTAAATCAGAAATGAGCATATATAAGCCTGGCAGAAAGATATTTGTTTGGACAGAATAATACTTGATATAGTTCGCAAGGATTGACAAGGAATAGCATTTGGCATTTGGCATGCTATTCTTGTTTGTTAATTAAGAAACCTATATTAGTTTTACAAAGATTCATTCTTCCATTTTTCAGCAGAGTTTTCTTTTGTCATTTTGTTTATGCAAAAAATTAATACTCCAAAAGATGGGTCTAGGAAGGGTGCAAAAGTTGACTTGCACATTAATCTTATATTTATCAATTGATTAACATTTGTTCTTCTGGTTTGAAACGCAGAGACCGAGATAATAAATGGAGGCTTCGAGGAAGGTCCAATTTTCTCACGCAATTTATCTCAGGGGATCCTACTTCAAAACAGTGGGGATTTCACGCAGTCTACGCTGATACAATGGGCTGTATCAGGGAAAGTGAAGTACATAGACTCCAAGCACTTTGATGTGCCAGAAGGCAAAGCTGCTGTGGAAATACTCTCAGTCACTGGTGGAATTCAGACCTTCATGTTAACCGAAGAAGGATCCAAGTACAGGTTAAAATTTCTCATGGGCACCTCCACTAATTCATGCAGGGGAGAGTTAATCCTGGGTGTTGTAGCAGGCCCAGTTCATGAATACTTCACTTTGCTGAGCAATGGTACCACAAAAGTACAGAGGCTTGCAGTTGATTTTAAGGCAGATTCCAATGTCACTTCCATCAGATTTGTGAGCTATCAAGGACTGACTACTAACGTTACGACTTGTGGCCCTGTGATAGACAAGGTCGCTGTCAGCAATATTAGTGCTGCTCATATGCTTGGAGCTCGGCTACTTCCCTTTCTAGCTATTTTGGCAGTTGTCATGCAGGTAGCTGCATTGACCTGAAGCTTTTTACCCTTTGCTTTACAGAGATGCACCTCCTGGTCGTCGTTTTGTTTATCAATGGTTCATATCACTGAAGAGATTTGATCATTTGCGAGCATCTCCATAAAGGCAAAGGATGCTTTAAGTATATTAAACTCTTCTAGATAATGAGTAGGCATTATTGGTATACAATTAATTAAAGAAATCTGGACTACTCCATTCCATGTCTATGAATGTGTTCTATTTTCTGTTAAATAGAACTTGGAATCAGACCAAGATGAGACAGAAAATCTGGGTTTCTCTGGTGTTCTCTTGACTTTTGATCTGTCCCAGTGGCTTGTTGCTTGAAAGCATATCACGTTTGAATTCAGTTATCCAGAATACAGCTTGAGGAACCACGAGAAATGCAGAAGCAACGCGAATATCTTAAGTTTTTTTTTCAACTTCCTATTGGATGACTTAATATAAACAAAGTCAACTATGAGGAAATTTAAGGGGACGTGTTGTATGAAGATCAATTAAACCGATTAGTTTATACATCCAATGGTCCAGGAATAGCTGTATTCAAGTACTATCTTGTACCTGCTGTAAATGGATTACTGTTTATGTAAGCCAAGGACTAGAAGAAAAAGTATGGGCAGTTATAGCCAAAGAATAATCATTTTTTATTTCTCCATTTTGAATGTATAAAAAGACAAAGGGGACCTGAGAGGTGATAATTCATTACTGCTTTTTGGTGGCTCAAATTTTCTGCGTCAAGAGACCTTATATACTCAGTTTCGGATAATCAGAAAATGTAGAAGTAATTGATTTATCTTCAGATGCCAAAATCCTTTAACAACTATAAGCAGTCGATAGAAATCGTGCAGACATCATCATAAGCATTCAACCGAACGTATCAGCTTTACAGCTTTAGATCAAACCAATAGCTTCATTTTCTTGGGGGTGCAAAGTAGCATCTTTCATGCAATAGATGAAGAAGCCACATGAAAGCTAATGACTGCTATGTTCTGAAAATAAAGCTTTGACTCGAGTTAATATTTAAAATTCACTATTTTGAGGACCAACAGTTTTCACTAATCCAATCTCAGCACATAGCACATCTTAACACAAACATAAACAAACATAATTATTGCTTCCAGATAACCAGGTAATATGATTTGTTTAATTACATACAAAATATGAAATGATACAAAAAAAAAAAGATTATATAGTTATAACAAACTTCAGGGCCCCATTATCCACTTAAGAGCACACAAAGACTCAAAATGCCATAGAATTTGACGAATATACAAACAAAATTGCAGATCAATAAACAAAAGCAAAATACAACTTGTAGTAAATTAAATCTCAATGCTGCTGATGTCCTGTAAGATGCTGGATATATTCAATTGACAGAGGTTCTACCAGCATGAGATAGTGATATCTTAAGAAAATAATTCAGCATACTACTTTTTTTCTGATTTTGAGGAATCTTGCAATCAATTCATTTTCACCACGCATCAATTTCCACAGCAGTACTTACACACTGCTCCTCTAAAAGGGAAAGGGTCTCCTGATGAATAGGTGTGCAACCCATAAGGATCTCGGAGCTTACATGATTTTGTCATGGACAGAAATAATCATCTGAGATCACGTCCATAAAGGTTGGCATAAACAACTTTGGTCCTATAAACAAGAATCAGGCTCAAGACAACTGCAACAATACACAGCCCAGACATGATTAAGGAACTGAAGAAGAAGCATACGGTCCCTTTACATTTAAGGGCTTCATCTGCATTTAATAATGTACCAAGCAACCTCCTATATGAGAACGACGAGTTGCCATCCATGTGTGCCTGTTTTTCTGCTTCATAATCATATATGCGACTAGCAATAAGACCTGAAAAGATCAACGAACCTGCAGGGTTTGCTGTTGTAAGAAAATTGTATAATGCTCCAAAGTTTTTCAAACCAAACAGCTCAGAAGCAGCAGCTGGTACAATAGCCCAGTGAGCTCCATATCCAAGCCCAATCAGCAGAGTTCCTACATACATAGCTCCAGGCCAACCCATAGCAAAGAATAAGTGTCCAATTGCCATCGCGATCTGTGAAATAGCCATTGCAATTGGTCGTGGAAATGCATGGTCCCTGAGTCAAGAATATAATATTATCCCAATGCTGTACTGGAATATCATCAATATGAAGAATAAAGGAATTAGATGATATGCTGGAGCCTAGCTGATCTGTAACCTGTACAGTGTTCTAAGTGCAAGAAGTTGCATAATGCAAGGTTTTAGGTAAATAGCAACCATGAGCTAGATTATTATATATACCAGTTTAGCCAGATGCTTTTACCACTCAAAATTGGAGAAGATTTCATTTTCTTCGGATATCTCCGGAGAGAGATTTAATTTTTCATGGTACTATCATATTCAAGACGCCTTTAGTGCAATGAAATATCTTTAAACATGGACTGTTTTGTGCCTCTCAGAAGTCCCCAGATGAATATTACATCTTGCAGCTTGAAAGCTTTTATCTAAATCATATCTACTATCTAGTATACCTATAACGTTATGCACTACTTCTAATAATTCAGAGCAAAAAAGTTAATGAAATAATTAACAATATTAAGAAAAAAAATATGGTACTTGATTATTAAAGCTGCTCATACCTTACGACTATCTCTGAGAAGTACCCTCCACCTACACGACCAAGGAAATTCCAGATACTGATCATGGATACATAGATGTGTGAATCGTCATAACCCAAAGATTCACTCATCTGGCCCAGGTTATCAATGACTGTCAAACCAGAACCTGATCCCAACAAAAGAGAGATAAAAAGTAGCCATAAATCTGCTTTAATCAGTGCCTGAGTCAAGGTGAAGTCTTCTCCCCTACGAGGACCTCGCTTCTTCCTGACTCTCACAGCTCCGTCAGCCGCAGCTTGACACAGTCTTGCTTGCAAATGAGCAATTCTCTTCTGTCTCTCAAGTGCAGGAAGTAAATCAACTTCTCTCGGTTTTTCATCTTCAACCTCACTAAGAATGACCTCATAATCTGCAGACTGACCAGATTTACTTGTCTCTTCTTTTGAAGGTTCCGGCAAGAGAGACTCTTGATTAGGAGAAGTAGCATCACGGTGGAAAGTCAAGAACAAAGGGATGACAATTGGAAGAATGAGAAGAATAAGCAAGACTAGTGTGAACAAAACAACTAAACCATGACTCAAATCCACTAGATCTTCTAGAAGCATGACACCCATCAAGTAAGCAGCAAGAAGCAGACACACACTGTAAATGAATGAAAAACTGGATTGATCTGAAGGTCGCACTTGTCGGTGGCCGCCAACAGGCCTAACAATGAACATCAAGGCAATAACAACCATTGATGGTCCGACTGCAATCATGAATATAAGAGCAGCATGATCTGGTGAATGTATCATTGCATAAATCTGTGTCAAAATAGCACCACTCAGACCTGCAAAACCCTTTAGAATTCCAACAATAGGACCTCTTGATTTAGGAAAGTTTTGGACACAAGAAACCAATGCAGCTGTATTGAAGTAGGTTTCTCCATTAGTCCCCACGAAAATAAGAATACACATCTGCATGACAGAATAAGTACGGAATCTGAGCAATTACGGAATCAAACTCTGAAAGTGACCTAGTAAATTGAAGTCTCCATTTTCTCATCATATAATGCAATGATGATGATGAGTGCATGACGTTCAAGTAGTTACTGAAAGAAATGAATATTCTAACTGCTAAAAGACTATTGAGATTTTCTAACACATTAGATTATGAAGTTTATGATCATGCTGGAAGATGGCATAACCACAAATTTCTGTTACATTTGTTTTTTATCTGCTGAGCTACCAAATGTTTCTCAAAAAGCTACATTTGGAACTGCAGAATGCCATAGAAATGTGAGGTCTGGTTGTCCACAAACTTGTGGATGATTTTCCAAAAAACAAACAGAAATTGTCACTGTGTATACTTAATGGCAGTAGTATGTTGAGGGCAACATGAAGATTTGGATAAAGTAGCCTGAAAATGGGAATTTAGTTTGTCAGATGACAAATTAAGACAAGTTCACCACACGTGTCATCAGTACATCTAGGATATCAACAAATCCAAACAATTTAATCAGCCACAAAGATTTACATAAAAACTTATCTGAACAAGATAAATTATGAAAAAATGCTCAATCAACCCAAGTGATGGAGATATTAGTTTATACATCGACCAAAAAGAAAACTACAAAAATGAGAAATCAACATAAGAACATGTTGAGGATCATTACTCAAGTCTTTGCCATCCAAGAACATATCTCGGACTTATGGATGCCTTGTGCATGACAACATATTGTAAGATCTCTGTACTCTTAAATCATTCTCTATTTCTGGCTGAAAGCAAGAAATTAAATGTTACATAATAATAATATTACTGAAAAGAAAATTTTGATGGTCTTATCTCTGGGGACTTAAAGTTGAACTTGGTCATATAGCCTATAAAGGAATAAATGAAACTTCATACTTATAGGACACAGTCCTTAATCAATCATTTGGAGTTATCTTATTTTAACCTTCATCTAAACTGATGTACCCCGAATTTACTAAGATAATAAACTTGTAATAATAAAGGGCAAAAATCATGACAGGAAAACAGTGAGAAACAAGCACACATACTACAATCTAAAATGATTAAACTTGTTTAAAATACTTTCAATTTCCACTCACCACCCACAGTGGCAACTGCGGCACCCTCCCTGTCACGACGAGCCAAACCCAACCGTAACCAATGAAGTTCTGCAAGGCCCCAATGAACAGAGCCATCCACAGCGGCAATATCTCACACAGGCTTCCTGCGAGGAACCCAATGCAGTCGCCAAGATCCTTGGCGATACCAAGGCTGGCAATCTGACGCTGGTTGTAATTCAATGAACTCTTGATCACGGGCGACAGGCTGCCAAAAAGGTAGCCGATTCCGGCGACAGACTGCACCCACATTGCAGCCACAAACACCAGCCATCTGTTATTCAAGAGGGACCTGAACGTTCCCTGAGGCTTGCTCATGTCTGCCTTTATCTTTCTACAATGAGAAGCTCCAAGAAAGCGGGCAACAAAAAATGAATCTTTAATCCCTTTTTGGCAATCCAAAGTTCAAAACTAATCCAAACACAGGTGATTCCACTTGAAGCCTTCTCTATTTTTTTCGATAATGATTATAACCTACTTGAGGAATCAACAAACTAAAACAAATCAAGAAGAAAGAAATCTCGTCTGGAGCGATCTTACGCCTTTTTTTTGCCACAAAAATCTCGCCTTTTTGTGACCGAAGCCAAATAAAAACAAACGCCGATCCTTCTACGAGATTTTGTTGTAACAAAAATCGTTCTTTTGGACCTGCAGAGGTGGAATTTAAACAAGAAGCGGCCTTGCGGATCAATTTTGGTCGACCACGAACGGCCAAAATGGAAAAAAAAAAAGAGACTAAAGTCGAACGAAAAAGGCGAGCGAAAGAAAAAGAAATGTATCGCTTCGTCCGAAGGCGACCGAAGAACTAAAAATTTAAAACTGACAAAATTTCGTGTAACGAGTCCAAATTCCAAAAAGGTCCCGAAGTTGGTGATAAAACTCGGAAATACCACTCGGTAGCTGTGCCACAAGGAGGACAGCAAGGACTTGACCGTTTTTGTGGCCGCTCTCTACACACATCATGTGTTACGCAAGGAAGTCCCACTCTCCTGTGCTTTGCTACTTCGGTCATATCTAATTGTAATGCCTGTGTTGTTATTATTATTATAACAAAAGACAAAAAAATTTCAGAAATTTTAATTTCATGTGCATCAACTGTTGATGATGTAGTGGAACAGTAGTTTTTTCTTCCTTCTGGCCTTATTTGTTGCTTGTAAGAGATACATGTTTCAACATCCACGAAACGAAAGAAATGGAAAAATCAAGGAATCAAAGAACTCCAATTGAGTTGCCAACTTAACCCATTCACACATTTAGAATGTGTGTTCCATGTTTGAAGCACTTGTATAATTAAGAGTCTAAAACATGTTTGTGTTCTTCATCCTGACACGGCTACTTACCAATGACTAGTTTGCCCGCCGATCGTGATTTCGTTGATCAAATAATCAATGTAGATTTTTATTCAAACTTCAAAGTAGCTGTTCAAGCATGCTAAACAGATTTTAATGTAAATTAGGCAGGTAACACACCAAGTCAAACACACAATCCTCTGAACTGCAGAAAGTACTTGCACGACAAACCTGAGAGTATTTGCTTTCAAGTCTCTGAATTGTATTTCCATGAGCTCAGCAAATACCTCACTGAGGAATGAGGTTTCCACCAGCGTTCCTTTATTATTACTATTAACTATTATTATTTTGACAACTAAGACATCCGAAGCACCTAATCAAGATTGGCAAAGCATGGGATCTGTCACTTCTTAGGGGTGATCTCCTCAATTAGCAGGTACTAATGCGCAATAGTGTTACTTTCCTACACATCAGTGATGTTACGGTTGGGCAAAGAAGAAGAAAAAAAAAAGGATAAGAAGATAAAAAGTTTGAAACCGTATAAGGAAAAAGAAGAGGATGGAAATGCTTAAAATAAATAGGAAGATAAAATCAATTAGAGGAAAAGATAAATAGGAAATAAAGTTTTTAAATTATAAAGGGATTAAATCAAATCTTGAAGTATCAATGGTTCTCAAATTTTTCACATATAAATAAGAGGTCAAATTAAATAAATCAGTTCCTTTTTATTATTCCTACAAGCCGGTCCTAATTTCTCTCCCTCTCGTGCACCTTTTTCGTTCCTTCTCGTCCCTAATTCGTCTCCGCCAAGAGGGGATTCGTCGGAGGGAGGGGACGCCGCCGCACATGTGCCTGAACCGAGAGGTGCGGACAAAGGAAGAAGAGAAAGATGAAGAGAAAGATGAAGACTGCAGGATTAGTTTCTGGACAGAAACTAATAAGGTATGGAACTAGAGTAAATTTCGTCATAGAATCTTGATTTTAGATTTGAAGTATGCTCTAGTTAATCCCTAATTATATTACTATGAATTATGATGATTATTGATGTCGGCCATCGCCGGAAAGTTGATCGGAAAACATACTGCGCGACAGTTTTTCTCCGCAAGATGAACTCGGCCCGGATTGAGACATGCCTAGACCCGTCATTGCCGATTCTTTCGAGCTCTGCAACTAGACGAACCCGGCCCGAGTTCCACGCACGACGAAGATGTCGGGCGCGACGGTCGCCCCAACTCAACGACGACCCGACCCGGCCCGGGTGTGACCCGAACCCGGCCCGGGTTTACCCCAATTTTTCAAGGATGATGTCCTATGAACTCGGCCCGAGTTCCACTCCTACTCGGCCCGGGTTTCGACATTATTATATGATTTTTATGATCTTTTGGTTCCTAATTCACGTGATTAATCCTGATCTAAGTTAAGATGATTATTATGGCATTTTTTGCCTTTGATTTTACTAATGATGATGTTCGATATGACTCTTAAATTAGATCCAATCATATCGGTGATGACATCGATTCATATCCATCAAAGTTGATTTATTTATGATGATGATTAAGATGTCTATGCACATCTGATTTCTCTCCATGATCCTATCTTGTAGCTCCAATTAAGTCTCATATAACGATGATGATGATTAGGACCTTTGATCAGTATGATTCGTTGATCTTTTTTTATGATGACCAAATCTTGATCATAATCCTTATGTCCTAATAAAGATAAATTAAAAGCTACAAGATAAAAGATGAAAAATATTAAATGGAGAGCTCTTTTTACGATGGACTGGTGACGATCAGTTATGGGCTGACTTCGGTCAGTTATGGGCTGACTACGGTCAGTTATGAACTGGCTCTGCCAGTTATGATGATGATGATGGACGGGTTGAGGCATGCCTCCCCGTGGGTTAAAATATACCCAACTATAAGTCAAAGATAAATAATAAGATGATGAAGAAGATGAAGCATATTAATAACGAAATCTCATTATGATGATTATTAGCTCTTGCCACTTATATGATGATCTTTTCATGATCTCTTGATCAGTTATTAATATGTTCCAATAAAGATGATTTATTCCATGATTATCCATGTTCATTATTCCTCACGATTCTTATTATGGTGATGATCTCATAATCATGATGATCGACTTTTGCCACTTTTATGATATTTTATCATGATCTATCCTGATATTCGATCTTACGATATCAAGAAGATGACTATCTATGAATTCCCTATCCATATGCTAAGTTACAGGACTTCTTTTACTCATATGATGATGATGATATTTATTTTCTTTCTATATGATGATGATATTCTTATGATTCTTGTCTAGTACCATGATATTATGATGATATTTATCTTACTTCCATACTGAGTTGCAAAACTCATTAGAAGGTTTCTTCTCTGCATATGCTTAAATGCAGGCTAATGTTAGAATGATGAAGGTGGTCAACGGTGATAGATCGAGCTCGTAGGTGATTGTACATGTGTATCTTGAGTCCCTTAGTTTGATGTACTAGTTTTTCTTTGGATGCACATGAAGTTTTTTTATCAGTCTTCCGCCTATTATGATGTCACACTATTTTATTATCTAAATGATGATAGTCTTCTGCTTTTATTGATGTCGAATTGATCAGATAAAGTCTTATTTTCGGTCAACATGATGTACACGTAAGGATGACCCGTGACATTCTCGAAACGTATTCTGCTACGTGGTGGGGTGCGATTTGGGAGCGTTATATTTATTGTCATCATCTCGGAGCAAGAAGCATTGTGCAATTCATGAACTGAAGAAGTTTCTAGTGATTTCACACGATATTTTCTTCAAGTCCGGACGATTGGGAATACTTGTACGCATGAAAAGAGATGTCCCCATCTATCCTCGTTGGTCAACCCCACTGTTGCTGAAAAATATTGGCTTCATCTCATATCTTCACATGTTATATCGAGGCTACTGTCCAAAGAAGTAGCACTCAAGTTTCTTCAGATCGGAGCTCCTGTAAATTTTTCTGACCAGAAGGTTGAAAGATGTTGTAATCAGACTTTTCTCTTTCTGGATTCAAATGGCTATCGCATTGGATTCGTCTCCTTTGCTTTTGTGGACCGCCCCGGAAATGAGTGGTTGCATGTATCCATCAGATTAAAATGACCACTTCAACTCTCTGCCCAAAAGAGACATTAAGAAAACGAATTGATGCTGCATCTGTAATCAGCACAAGAGACATGAAAATTGGTTCGGATTTAAAAATCGTGTGTTTTATATCCCTTGGGATGCCAATGCCAGCTATTGGAGCCTATCACATTTGCTCATCTAAAGTGTTTTGTTTACTAGCAACTTTATTGCCTTGTGCCCCTTCGGCCCTCATCATGTAAATATATAACCAGGGGAAAAAGTACAGGAAAGTGATATGTGGGAAAAAAAAAGAAGAAAGAATATAACGTGGATATCCTCGACGTCCCTATCAAGCTACAAGATAGTTTCAAACTGGATTACTATTAGTTAACTTGTGTACCTCAACTAACAATTCAAACTATTAAGCACAAATGCTGGTGTCTTATGCTCATGAAAGAATTGAGCAATTAAGGGAATACAGTGAGGTTGATTTGAATGATTGGCGAGTCTGAATTTTAAATTGCAAGGTCCGGAAATATAATTGCTCGAGATTGATTTCTATTCTTTCGTTGTAGAGGCACTGAACAATATTAATATATGATTTCTATTCTTTCGTTGAAGAGGCACTGAACACTGAACAAATTCTTATTAAGGTCTCGTTTGGTTAAACTTATAAATAATTTATAAATTAGTTTAATAATTGATATTAATCGATAAATAAAATAAAATAATTATTTACTAAGTTTTCTGGTAAAAAAAATAATATTTATGGTAAATTTATATGTATACTTAATAAACAATATTGTAGTTTACTCTGCTATATGGCGATTAATTTTTTTCATCAATACATTTTATTATTTAACTTTGTTGATCTTGCTGTGTAATCACATTTTCTATCCAAGTTTTTTTTACTTAATATGTTCAAATTTGGTTTATATTTTACATTTGATATTCTTTCATTTTTTTTGTTTAAAATATTTCAAACAAGGAAGCCATGTCACATCGCATAATAGGAAAAGGTGGGACTTGGGAGAGGGAGAAAAGCTCGCAAGTTATAATTTCCCTTTAGATTCGTTGATTATAATTGAATTTATTCATCTTTAATTTGAAATTTCATATCATAATTAATTATCGAAAAGTTGTGATCCAGAGAAAACAAACGA
The DNA here is from genome assembly GCA_030549335.1 of Pontederia crassipes. Taxonomy (NCBI): domain Eukaryota; kingdom Viridiplantae; phylum Streptophyta; class Magnoliopsida; order Commelinales; family Pontederiaceae; genus Pontederia; species Pontederia crassipes. Next base: position 68,896,550 of record CM060193.1, on the reverse strand, counting down.
GGAATCGCGCGGTCATCTCTGGATACATTATATTGTTTTGTGAACACGGTGTTAATTAAATTTCAAGGCATAACTCCAATTCGATAGGTTCCATAAACTTTTTTATTGTTAGATTAAATGAGAAAAATATATTAACTATAATTTACTAATTAAGTTTTATATTCACGATTGTACTTGGGGGTTTCCTGCAACGACAGAACTCTTTCTCTAGCAATCGATATAAGTATTTTTTCATTTGTTAGAATTTCGGTGCGAGAGAAGTTAGGCATCTACGAACGCATCAAGAATTTAAGCCGACGTAATATTTTATTAGATAAAAATAGAAGAGATCTACAAGTTAGATTATTTTCAGTTTGGGTCCCTATAAAGTTTATATATATACTCTCTTACTATGAACGTAATTATTTACTAAATTTTGCATTAATTCTTAAAACATAGAACATCTATTTCGTGCTAAGAAAATAATTAATTTTGAATCATAAATATAATACACTATAATATTTTGATCCAAGAGCTCCATCCGCCATGCCCCCGGGAGGGGATCCCTCTACATCCTCTCTTGAACCTCAACAAAATTTCTATAGTGGGAGAGCGTCTTTTTATTTTGGAGTATCTTAAAGATCACATGAGTTCTTAGTTGGGTAAAATTCTAAGATATTAGGAAAGAAAAGGAGCAGTGAATGCATTAATAGGCTAACAATATCGACATACGATAATGAAATTGACGTATTCAACTTTAGCTTTAGGGGCATTCATGAGATAGAATGATGGAACCCAATGATTCAACCCAACAAAGATGTCAAAATGTTGCTAAAATAAGCGATGATGTTTTGACACCACGGTGTCGCTGACGGTGGCGCTGTTATGACGCTATATGACATGAACATCATTGTCCCCACATGCTTGGCCGCGCTAATTTGACTCCAAAGGGTTGTTAAATCATGACGCTATCTAAATGTTGTTGTGGCTAGTGCCACGCTATCGTGGCACCATGGTCACATTACAAGGTGATGTTAATGTGTCACTAAAGTGACACTAATTACGGTATCTTTTGCCTCCTACTAGCTATTCTCCCCTTCCCTTCCTATACATAATGCATCTATATTGCATCATGCACATCCAAAACAATATAAACTAAAGCAATTATAATCCATCAAACTAAAACTAATAACATCACAAAAATTAATAATATAAAAAAGTATTATCATTACAAAATCATTGATGTTACAAAATTTTAATCACATCTAAAGTGACAAAAGTTTCTACCCTTGAAAAAGGTATTATGCATCATTGCATAACTGGGCTAGCAAATAATTGATCATTAAGTTGCGATCAATTTGGAGGCACTTCGGTATATAAAATTACATGTCTCCAAGTAGAGTGGTCAATTAATAATCTTTTTCTTAAATCCATATTTTTAGCTTAAAGAACAAATATGATGATAATAATGTGATAGGATATAAGGGGTCAAGCCTTAAAGAAAATCTAACATACGAGGAACAATTAATAAAAAAATATAAAAATCAAAGTACAATGTCACAAGAATAAAATTGCCATTAGTTAATGTGACTTGAAGTCCTCGCCAAGGCAACATGGAAGCTTGAAATTGAAATGCACAAGAAGTACGATGAATTTTATTTTAAATAGCTTATAATGTAACAATCGACAAAATGTATAAAAAAAGAGAATGATGGAAATAAAATAACATGGGGATAAAAATAAATTCTACCCCATTTAAAACTCTTATGGCCTCTCCCCCATAAATCAATTGTCTACTTTCCTATTTTTCCTCTCTCTCTCTCTCTCTCTCTCTCTCTGAATGTCAATTAAGTGGAGAACGACCAACGACCAAATGAAGAGGAAGAAGTGTACAAAATACGTATTTAGGCTAAATTCGTATATAACGTTAATGATATGTGCTACAATAATTATGCCTTTGATATTAGGTGATACTAAATGCTAATTCTACTAATTTTCTCGGAGTTTATGTTGCAAATAATGCTATGATGATCAACGAAATCATCTATTTTTCTAAAACTTCATAATCATAGAATCCAGCCTGAGTTCCTCGAAACCGACCTAGATTCTTCCCAACAACGAGTTTCTCAAATCATCGAAGATGGAATCCAAGTAGCACTTTTGGAAAATCTGGCTTGGATATGCCATGGCCGAAGATTTCTAAGATTTGAAAATCTATGAACTCACCCTAGATTGATGATGACTTTGCCCATGTTGCCTTGGCGATGCCATGGTCGAAGTCCTCATCAAATCATGGGCAAAGTGAGTCAAAACAACCTTTCGCTTGACCTACAAATGAACGAACCCAACCCAAATATAACCCAACTCAGTTTAGGTTGTTAGTAATGGAAGATTTTGTTGTTTCAAGTCTCAACCCAAATTTCTAAGGATCGAGCCTATGTGCCAATTTGATCCCTCTTTCGTGTACTCGATTTTGATCATTTTTTTAGTGAATCACTCTGATTATGCTCTTCTATTACACCCTTATTATCATGTCTTAGCGACCTTTGATTTTAAAATCTTTCGTAATATTAATGATGATCCTTACAAATCTATTATGTCTAACAAAATTAATAGAATCTTACAAGATAAAAAACATAAAATATTGATGAAGAGATCTTATGACAATAGTTTGACATCGGCCAATTGGGGGTGATTTTTTTCCCATCATCGGTTGAATGATACTTCTTATTTTATGGAGTTAAAAAAAATACTCCCACACAAGTTGAAAGATACTCTTAGAGTTAAAAGACACTTTAGGGATTATAGATACCCACAATAAGTCAAACATGTAATGTAATGATGAAAATAAAATATATTAGTAATGAATTTTTTTCTTGTGATGATGATTGGCAATCGTCACTTTAATATGTTGATAATTTATTACATCTCATGATCCTGATTAACATACTCATGATGTTCTTATGAAGATTGATTCATCATCACTTCTATAATGATTAATTTATAATCTTCCCATATCCTAATTATTATGTTCTTATGAGCATTGATTATGATTACATGATGATCCTTTCCTGATCTTCATGATGATATCTGACGATGATCATTTCCTCATATTTTATATCATGATGTTTATAATGATTTTTGCCCTATTTTATATCAAGAAGATTCATCTCTCAAGTGCATATTTCAATCATGAAGATGGCCAATGATGTTAGATAGCCGAGTCTTTTATCTTCGATGTCATTGTTATTTTTATATTATCATTCAAATATAATAGATGAGCCATTCAAAACTTTAGATGTTTCTTATTAAGTCTTTCGCACAAGTATAATGATATTATTCCTTTTTACTATTCAATAAATGATGCTATCTCTTCTGCATATATTTTTATTATTTGTTGATAGGTTAAAATTTATTTCTTAGTCAATATGCTACATATGTAAATAAGTGTATTGATCTGTGACATGGTACGATCAATGTCGTAAACCCCGACCCGACCATCGACCCAAATTGATGGTCGGATCAGGTTGAACCAGTTGGACCGAATCGAACCGGACGGTCGAACTAGATCAAATCGATTGATCGAATTGAATAATATACGTTCATAAAAATAATAAAATATGTTAAATTTAATATGTTAAATAAATTTATCTCGTATTTTTAATATCTTTGTAAGATGAATAACAAATAAATTAGAACATAATAAAGTAAATAAAATGATATAATAAGTCAAATGATATAATAAAGTAAGTATCAATTAAATAATTATTACCCAAAAGATGAAAAAATATTCATAATTATAAATTAAAGAAATATCGGTGATATATTATGAAAAATGAAAAAAAAAAAGTTGGAGCATGAATTTTAAACAAATATATATACAAGTAATGTGTCTTATTTTTTTTATTTTGACCCGACCGGATCACTCAAACTCGCCGGATGGTTGAAATCGAATTTTGACCGTGTTTGATCGGATCAAAATGGGCAGTGATGGAACCACATGGGTGTCAGTGGGTGCACGTGTCCCGGGGGCTTCTCCCCGGGGCACGTCGAGTTATCTTATCATGTATTTTCCTTTTCAACTCACTTTTGTACTTAGTTTATTTTCTAAGTGTGATGGTGGCAGTTTTGTAATTTGCACTCCTGAAAAGTGCACCCCCAGAGATGGTCCTCCACATCACACGTCGCAATTCTACCACCCGAAACGGTGGTATAGTAGGGGAGACCCGCTAGTCCTCCCCCGAAGCGTTATAATCATTCCTATTTACTCAACAAAGATTTCAAGCTTCCCTAAATCTAGCATCGTGCCTCAAGCATGGGGTGGCAACCCACAAAAGAGCGTCCCAAGCGATCGAGCGTTACGCCGAGGTGCCCGTTTGTTCACAAACGCCTCCACCGAAGAAGCGTCCGCTCGGGACCGTGCGTCCCAAAAGTTGTGGCATATGAAAAGTGGCATAAGCAAGCTTCCGCAAAGCGCTCAAAAGAGCTTGCCTAGACGGTGGGCACGTCTAAGCGCCGCACGGGTCGGTCGAGCGAAAAATGACCCCGTGACAAGTTGGTATCAGAGCAGCGTTTCTGGGACCGCTCAAGTTGGCGTTCGGCGATCAAGGTGAAATGACGTCGAACTCGGAGATGACGAATGAACCCGTTGCACCGGAGAAGGGCCGCCAGGATCGAGGGCGCGCCCGCTCGAAGGACACTATGTCCGCCTTCGAGCAACGCCTCGGCCAATTCCAATTGGACGTGGGCGAGATGCAAGACCAACTCGCAACGCACGAGCGGGAGTTGGAGAAGACCGTGGATCTTGCCACGGTGCGGGAAGAGATGGCGCCGTTGTATACGCGTCTCGAGTCCATGGAAGCGACAATCATGGACATGCGGGAGACCTTGCACAATGGTCTCTCAAACATGCGGTTCGAAATGGAGCAAGAGTTCCAGACCTTCCGGGAGGAGCTCAAGCGACGCTATGGAGACGGGCGGCGCCCCGAGGCGCCCGCCCCGCATGAGGCGAGAATTGATGTGCCAAAGCCGAGGCCCTACAAAGGCGAGCGGTCGGCAAGGGAGATCAATGACTTCCTGTGGAACGTCCGAAGGTACATGGAGGCCTTGGACGTGACGTCCGAAGTAAGGATGGTGAAGACCGCATCCTTCTACTTGCAAGATGCGGCGAGTCTATGGTGGCGGTGCCATTGCGACGATGTGGAGCGTGGCATTGTGGGTCCCATTGAGAGGTGGGACGACTTCAAGAGGCAGCTTATCAACTACTTCTGCCCTGCCAAGTCGGGACTGGAGGCCAAGATTGCGTTGTTCAACATTTGCCAGAAGGGCACATTGAAGGAGTACGTGAAAGAGTTCACCGAGCTCCGCCTACAGAATTCCCAAGTGGACGAAGACACGTTGTTGGCGGTCTTCGTGAAGGGTTTGAAGCCATGGGCTAGGACGGAGTTGGAGCGACGAGATTGCCCCAACCTCCGCTCGTTAGTCGCCGCTGCTGAATCGCTCATGGAGTACGCCAAAGCGAGCACTCCACCACCAAAGCCCTCGGGCAAGGGCAATGGTGGGGGAGAGAAGTCCAAGTCACAAGGAGGCAAGCCGCACTATCAGGACAAAGGCAAGGGACACCAAGACGGGAAGTCCAACAATGGAAGATTCAAAAGGGACGGGAAGCCGCCAAAGCCTTGCTACATTTGCAAGGGTCCTCATTGGACGAGCGATTGTCCGCAAAAGGCGACAGTCAACGCAATGTATTGCCCCAACGAGAAGGAAAAAGAGAAGGAGGAGGCGTGTCTCAGCTCGATGCACGTCCTCAGCGCCATCAACGCCTCAAAGGGTCCTTCATCGGCTGCGCGACTTTATGCGGATATCGAGTTGAACGGGCAAGTCTTCAACGCCCTCATTGACACGGGTGCATCGGAGTTGTTCGTGTCAGAAGTGGCCGCCAAGAAGCTAAAGCTGCCACTCCAGAAGACTAACGCCACGTTCAAGACGGTGAACGCGAAGTCTATCTCGACCACAGGAATTTCTCCTGGAGTGAAGGTTCGCATCGGCAAGTGGTCGGGAAGCTTCGACGTGATGGTGGCACTAGTGGATGACTACGAAGTGGTGGCGGGCATCTCTTTTCTGCGACACATTGCCGCATGTGTCATCCCGCTCACCAATTCGATGGTTATCTTCGATCCCAAGGGACCTTACAACGTCCCTGTGAGGTCAGGCGGAGACCTCAAACAGAAGACCCTCTCCGCCATGCAAGTGGCGAAGGGGTTGTGCAAACAGGAGCACATCTTCCTGGCGACCGCCATCTTGGAAGATCCGGGGCCCTCCACTCCAACACCTCCCAAAGTCCTTGAAATCCTTGAGGATTTTGCGGACGTCATGCCCCCGGAACTCCCAAAGCGGTTGCCTCCGAAGCGTGAAGTGGACCATGTCATCGACTTGGTCCCAGGATTTAAAGCCCCGCATGGAGTCCCCTATCGGCTCGCTCCTCCGGAACTCGCAGAACTCCGTAAGCAACTCACCGAACTATTGGATGCAGGATATGTTCGGCCTTCAAAATCTCCATATGGCGCCCCGGTTCTCTTCCAGAAGAAGCATGACGGTTCCCTCCGGATGTGCATCGACTACCGGGCGCTCAACAAGCTTACGGTGAAGAACAAGTACCCCATCCCCTTGGTGGCAGATTTGTTCGACCAACTTGGCGGCGCAAGATGGTTTACCAAGTTGGACCTTCGTTCGGGCTATTGGCAAGTCCGAATCGCGGAGGAGGATGTGCAAAAGACGGCGTGCGTCACAAGATATGGCTCCTACAAGTTCCTCGTGATGCCATTCGGCCTCACCAACGCCCCGGCGACCTTCTGCACTCTCATGAATAAGGTATTGCAGCCATTCCTTGACAGGTTCGTGGTTGTGTACCTCGACGACATCATGATCTACAGCCGCACCTTGGAGGAGCATATCGAGCACATTCGGCAAGTGTTCGAGGTGTTGCGGCGGAACGAGCTCTACGTCAAGTGGGAGAAGTGTGCCTTCGCTCAACCGGAAGTACACTTCTTGGGACATGTCGTCGGAAGTGGGAAGTTGAAGATGGATGGCGCGAAGATTCGGGCCATCGTGGAGTGGGAACCGCCCAAGCGGGTTCCCGACATGCGTTCGTTCCTTGGCCTGACGAACTACTATAGGCGGTTCGTCAAGGGGTATTCACATGTGACGACCCCTTTGACGAATCTCCTCCGGAAGAATGTAAAGTGGGAGTGGACGTCGACATGCCAGGAAGCGTTCGACACCCTCAAGAGGGCCATGACGGAAGAACCGGTGCTCGTCCTGCCAGACCACACCAAGTCCTACGAGTACAGACAGATGCTTCTGACTATGCCATTGGAGGAGTTCTTATGCAGGAGGGGCATCCCGTGGCGTTCGAGAGTCGCAAACTCAACGACACGGAGCGGCGCTACGCCGTTCAGGAGAAGGAGATGACCGTGGTGATTCACTGCCTTAGAACATGGCGGCACTACCTTCTCGGGTCGCGATTTCACATCAAGACGGACAACGTCGCGACAAGTTACTTCGAGACACAGAAGAAGCTCTCGTCGAAGCAAGCAAGATGGCAAGATTTCATGGCGGAATTCGACTATGTCTTGGAGTACAAACCTGGCAAGACGAATGTCGTTGCCGACGCCCTCAGCCGACGCGCGGAATTGGCGGCCATGAGCTCCTCTCAGGCCGACCTCATCGAGAGGATCAAGAAGGGATTGGAGTCAGATCCCACGGCAAAGAACTTGTTCGAGCAGGCGAAGGAGGGCAAGACACGCCGCTTTTGGGTGGAAGATGGACTGATCTTCACCAAGGAACGTCGCATATACGTTCCACTCTTCGACAACTTGCGGCGCACTATCATGCAAGAGTGCCATGACTCCAAGTGGGCGGGACATCCGGGCATCCGCCGCACTTTGGCACTCATCGAAGACAACTACTTCTGGCCAAGGATGGAGGACGACATTGAGGCCTTCGTGAAGACATGCCTTGTTTGCCAGCAAGACAAGAACCTCAATCAAGCGCCCGGCGGACTTCTGGAACCCCTGCCTATCCCAGAGCGTCCATGGAAGGATGTCTCCATGGACTTCATCACGGGCCTGCCCAAGTCTGAAGGAGCAGGTACCATCATGGTGGTCGTCGATCGGTTCTCCAAGTATGCCATCTTCGCCGCCGGCTTCCCAAGTTGTCCTGCTACTGAAGCTGCGGAGTTATTCATGAAGCATGTAGTGAAGTATTGGGGCCTACCACAAAGCATCGTCAGCGATCGGGATGGGCGATTCGTTGGCAACTTCTGGAAGGAATTGTTCAAGATGATGGGCTCCAACCTGCATTTCTCGACATCACTTCATCCTCAAACCGACGGCCAAACTGAGAGGGTGAATTGTATTCTGGAGATCTACTTGCGGCACTATGTGAGTGCCAATCAGAAGGACTGGGCGAAGCTACTCGACATCGCGCAATTCTCCTACAACCTACAATGAAGCGAGTCGACCAATCGGAGTCCCTTCGAGATAGTGACGGGGCAGCAACCTCTGACGCCCCAGGCCGTCGCCACTTCTTATGGTGGCAAAATCCCCGCCGCTCACCGCATGGCGAGGGAATAGCATGAGCGGAACGACATGGCAAGAGCATGTTTGCACAAGGCATCGAAGCGCATGAAGAAGTGGGCGGACACCGCCCGACGGGACGTCAACTTTGAAGTCGGAGACTTGGTCCTGGTGAAGCTGGTCCAACATCTTCGGCTAAGTGGGAAGAATCTGCACAAGGGCCTCGTTAGGCGTTACGAGGGCCCCTTCAAGATTCTGAAGAAGGTAGGCAAGGTGGCCTACAAGTTGGAGCTCCCGCCTCAGATGCAACAACACCCCGTCTTCCATGTCAGCCTGCTCAAGCCCTTCGTTGAAGACACTGAAGATCCCGGGCGTGGGGTTTCAGACCGCGCCCCGCCGGCCATCCGTCAGCAGTTTACTGATCAAGTTGAAGAAGTACTCGCCGTCCGCACGAAGAATCGGAAGAAGAAGTATCTTGTTCGATGGAGCGGAAGACCGGACGCCGACACAAGTTGGGAGACAGCCGAAGACTTGTGGCAGTTCAAGCAGAAGATTGAAGAATTCCAAGCCACAGCTCCAGGGACGTCGCTGACTTGAGTGGGGGAGAATGTCCCGGGGGCTTCTCCCCGGGGCACGTCGAGTTATCTTATCATGTATTTTCCTTTTCAACTCACTTTTGTACTTAGTTTATTTTCTAAGTGTGATGGTGACAGTTTTGTAATTTGCACTCCTGAAAAGTGCACCCCCGGAGATGGTCCTCCACATCACACGTCGCAATTCTACCACCCGAAACGGTGGTATAGTAGGGGAGACCCGCTAGTCCTCCCCCGAAGCATTGTAATCATTCCTATTTACTCAACAAAGATTTCAAGCTTCCCTAAATCTAGCATCGTGCCTCAAGCGTGGGGTGGCAACCCACAAAAGAGCGTCCCAAAGCGTCCCAAGCGATCGAGCGTTACGCCGAGGTGCCTGTTTGTTCACAAACACCTCCACCGAAGAAGCGTCCGCTCGGGACCGTGCGTCCCAAAAGTTGTGGCATACGAAAAGTGGCATAAGCAAGCTTCCGTAAAGCGCTCAAAAGAGCTTGCCTAGACGGTGGGCACGTCTAGGCGCCGCACGAGTCGGTCGAGCGAAAAATGACCCCGTGACACACGTACACCTACTAGATAAGTAGAATATGAGTAGTACTATGACAGATGTTGTTGTTTGCTCGACCGGTTTGCAGCGTTTTGCCTTCTTCCAAAGGTTCAAGGATCTAACCTTACAGCTAGGGGTGTTCGTCGGGTCAGATATCGAGAATGCGACCCGACCTGGCCCATAGTGACCTAGCCCATAGTGGCCGGGTCAGGTCCAGGTTGGAAAATTCCAACCCGACCTAACCTGATGACCTGAGTTTTTTTATTTTTAAAATTCTTTAATAATTTTTTAGTTAATATAAGTAAATAATATCATTTAATATTAAAAAAAATATGAAATAAGGTATTCTACATGTATAAAAATATCTAAATATTTAAAACAATAATTTATATATATATAATATTAAATGCATCTTTATATTAAAAAAATAAAGTGAAAATTAAAAAGAAAGAAAATGATGGACGGGTAACCCAACCACCCAACCCGAGCCAACTCAGCTTGGGCTGGGTCGGGTTCTATGTCAAAAAAAATTGAAACCCGACCCAACCCGACTAGCGGGTTTGTTCACGGGTCGGGTCAAACCCGACCCATGAACACCCCTATGTCCATTTTTTATTGCATTTACTTTTGAGTATTTGTATAGCTTCCTAACTGTTTAGTGCTATCATAATAAGGAAACTATAAATATTATCTGAAGTATATGTTTTCACCTTCTACTTTATTTTTTCAAAAAAAAAATATACATGTTCATTTATTATTTATTTACTATCTAAACTACTTTTGTAAAGTTTAATTTTTGCAACGTAATATTTTGAGTTTTTCTAAAAATATTAATTGGGTTTGAGATCATAATTATTGAAGATTATGTCAATATATAATATTTTGATTTATCTTTGCAAAAATGTCCAAATTTATATCACCATAATTAAATAATTTATATGTTATATATTCATTTAATAATTATTTTATTTCATATTCATAAATATTTTTACATCAATAAATAATTTTAATGTAATTAAAAATCATGTGAAATAATATCTTGAAAAATATATTTCCATTAGAAAATATATTTATATTTATTTTTTATTTTAATGAGCTCATTGTATAGTTTTACATTAAAATTACTATTTAATCATATTTTCTATATCATGGAGAAAATACATTTCTTCATCATGCATTTGAGTATATACTTTTTAATACCAATTCGTATTTAAAATGCTTATGAATATTTATAATTATACATATATTTATATATGTGTGTGTATAAAACTAAAATTAAAATAATTTTAGTCTTCTTGTTTATTCTAAAGAATGAATGTTTTTAAATAAGTATTTGTGACAAATGTTAAAATTGAAAAATAAATTAATAGAATTTATATTTTATATTGATAAATATTTTTTAAATTTATTGTTTGTGAAGCCACTTAACAAGTTGTCTCCGCCACTTAATAAGTAAGTTGGCTCCGCCAATTAAAACGGGTCAACCTTGAGGACGAATTTGAGATGATGTCCGACCGATCTGCGTTTTACAGCATTTTGAGGACATTACACAATGTGTCGCAATGAGGACAACGAGGACTTGTTTATTGGTGATGTCTTCATCTTTCATAATTATCCGTACTTTGCTACTTCGTTCATAGCTAATTAAGTACATGTATTATTATTGTTATTATTGTTATTATTGTTATTATTAGTATAACAAAAGATGACAATATTAAGAAATCTGCATTGAACTATTGATGATGGATCTTGTGAGAAGTCATTTCTCGATGGAGCTATTTGGATCAGGATCTTTTTTGACCAATTTGTTGCTTGTAAGGCAGATGACTTCTACATCCATGAAAAGAAAGAAAAGGAAGAAGCAACGAATCAAAGAACTCCAGTGAAGTCGTCCAGTGTACAATCCGGCAATTGACCGCAGTTGCCGACTTATTCCATCCACATATTTAGAATTTTATGTTCAATGTTAATCCACATGAAACACTTGTATATTATCTTCATCCTGGTACGGCTACTTATCAATGACTAATTGCCTGTTGATTGAGATTTCGTTGATCAAATAATCAAAGATAAACTTCTGTTCTAATTTCAAAGTAATTGTTCAACCATAATACACAGATTCTATTAGTATTTGTAGCACACCAATGATGTTTTATTGCTATCATTTGGGAGCAAGCATTGTGCAATTGATGAACTCGAATAACCTCTATTTTTTCACCTAGAGCGGCCGAATTCATGTGTTGGAATACTTAAGTTTTAAGCATGGAAAGAGATGTCCACATGTTGCTGAAAAGAATTGGCTTCATTTCATATCTCCACATGTTCTAACAAAAATTAATGCCCAAAGAGGTAGCACTCAAGTTTCTACAGATCGGAGCTCATATATATATATATATATATATATGAGGTATATTAAGGTGCTGTGGGATAGTCTTGAGTTCAATTGCACGGACAGGATTGAGTAGCCGGTTTTCAGGAGATGTCACGTACGGTTCAACACCGGTTCATCTTTCCACAGGCCTGTTTTTGTTCGGGGCAAGATGGAACGAACTCTTGCTAGGGCGCAGAGGAAGAGCATGCGGCAAAGGGCATAGCTACTAGTAATGTTTCTCCACACACCCCCCCTCCTCTCCTTCGATCTCGCTCACCATTCTCTCCTCCAAAGGGCGCCGTTCTCATCTTCCTTCTACTCCAGCGGCTAGGGCAAGAGGGCACAGCTGCTGCTTGGGAGCAGAAGGTCAAGGAGGGCACTGCTGCTTGGGCATAGAAGGAGGGCACTTCTGCTTGTGCGCAGAAGGAGGGCACTGCTGCTTGGGAATAGAAGGAGGGCACTTCTGCTTGTGCACAGAAGGAGGGCATGTGACGGCTGGTGAGCTTGCTCATCGCTAGGGCATCGCTGGTGAGCATGATCCAGTTGCTCTCTCCTTCATTATGCATATAGATGGCATCATTCTCTATTTAGTGGTCGTCATTCTCATCCTCACCTCTATTTTAGTGGCTAGGACATAAAAATAGGACGTCATTCGATGGAGGCATCAGCATCCATTTCTGAAAATCAGCCTAGAAATGAACAAACCTTAAATGGATTGGATGATATAATTTTTGGAATGGAAGAAAGTAGTCCCGAAACAAGGTGAGTTGCCTTTGTCAAATGTGATTCACCATCATTGCAAATCCCACACTACGTTGCCTTTAAATTTTCTTACATGCTTAATATTAGTTGAGGCATTGTTTTGGTTCATTTCTATTTTATCATCAACTTGTTACTTGATTAGTTCAACTTTGTGAAATAATTTAACTTAAATAAGAGAACTGCTAAACAATGTCCTTTCGGTATGCACAATACAATATCATTTACCTGAACATTTGTTGCTTCTTATTGACAAGTAGCATACGCACAAACAGTCATGACCCACCACTACTCCAGTTCATGTTCCAGATCCATTACCATTTTTTTATCTCCTTTGACATGATCATTTACTGCATATATTCTCATTATTTAAGTATGTGTACAGTGTGCATGAACAATATCATGGTGTTGATGGCAAGCCGTTTGTTGGAATGATATTTGATTCAGATGACCAAGCATATAATTATTACAATTTATATGCTAGAACAACAGGTTTTTCTATACGAAAATTTTCTCATCATAAGCCAGATGGAAGGAGAAAATATGCAAGCAAGGTGTTTATTTGTTCTAAGGAAGGTCACAAAGATCTCAAACGAAATGATGGAAAGGATGTGAAACCAAGGAGAGAACAAAGGACAAGTTGTGAAGCTCGTATATTTATCAGTGAAACAAAAGAAAATAAATGGGTCGTAAAAAGATTTAAAGAAGAACATAATCATTTGTTAGTCACTCCAACGAAGGTTGCAACATTACGATCACATACTAGCTTATGTGATATGCAATTTCATGGAGCTGGGATGGGTCCTTCTAATATTGCTAAGGTTCTTAATTTCTCAGGTGTTTCATCAGTTACAACACAAGTTTGCATAAATCATTTGATCACAAATAGACAAAACAATGTCGGAAGGGAATGCATGAGTGTGATTGCTTATTTCAAGCAGAAAAAAAAATGATGATGTTGGCTTTTGTTTTGAAATGGTAGTGGATGAAAGTAATACAGCAAGAAATGTATTTTGGGTTGATAGCAGGTCAAGAGATAATTATGCAACTTTTGGAGATATTATAATTTTTGACACAACTTATAGGACTAATAAATTTTGCATGCCATTCGCACTCTTCACAGGGGTGAATCATCTTATGCAATATTATTTGGATGTGCATTGCTTGCTGATGAAATAGAAGAAATATTTATTTGGTTGTTTAGAACATGGTTAGATTGCATGAGAGGAAAAGAACCTATATGCATTATTACTGATCAAGACGTTGCTATGGGAAATGCCATCAACAAAGTTTTTCCAAACACAAGACATCGTTTTTGCATCTGGCATATATTGAAGAATGCAATCATCAACACTCGCAAATTATCTTCACACGGTAATTTTATGAAAGATTTCAAGAAGTGGATATATGGGTCAACGAGCATTACACAATGTATTACATAATGCATTACACAAGAAGTGGAAATTGAAACTATTCCAAAAGAATATTGAAACTTGGTACTTTTCCAATTCCATTCGACTCTGCATCATATCACTTTGGATGTGGAACTTGTAAAGAAGAATGATACTTCCAAATCATTGATCAGAAATGGCTGAATGCAGGCAACTCTCAACTTTGTGTCCGGTGGGAGACTGTGACTACAGAAAATGTAAAAAAGAAGAAAAAAAAACAAGTAAAAACTTATGTATGTTTTGTTCTTGGACAATATAGCAGGGGAAGGTTGTTCCACATCACCCTCTGTTCTACTGTCATTTTTTATGGAGAGCTGCTGAACATAACTATTCACACTTAACAGGATTGCATTACTATCCATATTGTCTATCTGTGTGCCTACAGTCCCAGTGAGGAAGACAACAAATACTCAAGTTATGTGGATGCAAAGGTCCCCCAACTGTGTGTAAATTTAAGATTGACAAGGTTCATAGTGGTGCATTCTAATTAATGTCATAATCTGTTACATCCTCATAGAGAGCATTCTTTTTGGGTCTGAATGCTTGTATCAGAAGACAATGCATATATAATTCAAATGTGAGTTTAATGACCAGGAGTAGTAGATTTATCATCAAGTTTATGGGTTATGATTGGCAAATTAAAAAAAACTGCACAAAGGTAAGCAACTCAACAATCAAGCAACTCAACTCAACAATGAGGATAAGTAACAAGCATTTCCATAAAGATACACTAATAGTCAATACATCTTTCGTACTCTTCCAAATGCACAAATGGTCTTATATAACATTGCATAAATCATTTCAAAGTATACAATATTATCATTAACAAGCATATCGTCAAAATTTTAAGCCATCTAAATTTTCTCCTTTCATCTTCGATAATGATTTGAAATATTCTTCTTTCATCTTCGATAATAGCTTGTAACCTTCTCTTTTCATTTTCACCGTCTGAGTCTATTTGCTTAATTCTCCGCAGCAAACCATTAAGAAAGCTTTGATATCGAGGTTCAACTTATGGATCAAGCCATTGAAAAAATCGACAACCTCCATTTTGCTACGAGAAAAAAACATGAAAAAAACAAAAATTAATATTGATATTAAGAAACTTGGAAATCACATAATTAACTTTAGAATCTTACTTTATAATATTTGCAGCCATAAAATTTCCGCCCAGAATTTGCTTTCGTCCATGAGGTTTTAATAACAGCTTCATGATGACAATTGCATAGCGGTGTAATTGATGGTTTAATCTTCAACATTATCGCTAATCTGTAGGAAAAAGAGCTTGGAATATATAAATATCTAGATCAACAATGGCTACATATTAGAACTAGAGTTCCTTTGCATAACATCTAGACCAACATATAGTACAACAATTGCATATTTCACATTGATTAGCTAGTTTGGCGGCCTAATTTAGAGTTCCTTTTTTGAAAAATTTATGTTATAAATGCATCAGCTTCCAAACTTTTGTATGCCTCTAATACGATCTGAATGGATGAAGTCATTACACAAAGAAGAACCATGCTATAATATTTTGTGTCTCTTCCTCGTTTTAGATTGTTAATTTTGATTCTAATAATTTCTTACACTAAATTGACATGTTCTGGTTTACATGCTTTATATATATGCACTCATATGCATAAAAGTGAAATTAGGGCACGATAGAAATAATTCTTATAGGTGATACTAGGATCAAGATGTCTTCCAAATCGTGACTAGCGAGCAGCAAGAAGAGAAGGTGAAAAGCTGACTTGCAAGCAGCCAGAGGAGAAGATGAAATTACCTGACCTATGAGCAGCAAGAAGAGAATGTCAAATTAACTTACCTATGAGCAGCAAGAAGCGAAGGTGAAAACTGACTTGCAAGCAGAGAATGTCAAGAAGAGAAGGTGAAATTAATTGACTTATTAGCAGCAAGAAGAGAAGATCAAGCAAGCTCACCAGCCGTCACATGCCCTCCTGTGCCCAAGCAGCGGTGCCCTCGTTCTGCTATAAGCATCAGCCTTGCCCTCCTGCCCTAGCCGCTGGAGTAGAAGGAAGATGAGAACGCCGCCCTTTGGAGGAGAGAACGATGAGAGGGATCCAAGGAGAGCGAGGGTCAAGAAACATTACGTGCCCTATTGCCCTAGCCGCTGGAGTAGAAGGAATATGACAATGGTGCCCTTTGGAGGAGACAATGATGAGAGCGAGGGTGGAGAAACATTACCAGCAGCACGCCCTTCCTCTGTGCCCTAGCACGCGATCGTTCGAGGAGATAAGAGGGGAAAAACGGCTTGCCCTACCCTGAGAACTGGCGATGAGAACAAAGAAGTTGTGTGGTCGCATGAACCCATCCCTAGGCCTGTGGGAAGATGAACCAGTGTTGAACCGTACGTGACATCTCTTGAAAACCGGCTACTCAATCCTGTCCGTGCAATTGAATTCAAGACTATCCCACGGCCCACATTTCGTGATCGCACCCTGCTCCCACTTTGTGTGGGAGCACCTTAATATAACTATATATATATATATATATATATATATATATATATATGGGTTTAATGTATATGTGAAGCACTTGTTGCTTCGCACCGTGTGAAGCGCCTTGAAGATCGTCTGATGGAGATCCAACAATGGAGATCCAAGAGCCCGTCCAAATCACATCGCACGGTCGTGGATCATCTCGCGTCATTTTGCTTCATTCAGATCCCCGCCCATTTTTTTCATTTCCCCGCTCTCTCCATTTTTTCCCCTCTTTCCCTCTGATGCCTACTTCTCTCGCCCTAAAAATCTCTCTCTCGTCGACTGATCCTGATCTCTCTTGCCGATCTTTGATGCTATGGTCTGCCTCCCTCCGGCCGGCTGCAGATCCACCTCTTTTGCTCCAGCGTCCATCAGGTGCTGCTCCCGAGTCCCGACCTCTCTCTCTCTCTCTTGCTCCGATACCTCTCTCTCTCACCCTTACCCCCTCTCTTTTCGCCTTCTCCTCCGGCGAGTGCAGGATTTAGGGTGTCAATGGCTCTACTTTCTTCTCAGGGATAAGAATGGGCTGCAGACAGGGGACGACCACTCCATCGTAGAGGCGTTGAGGACAAAAGAATTCTAGGTGTTGTTTTTGCGGCGAGGGGACGAGGCTGACGGTGATGAACAACATGAGGCAGATGGGGCAGGCGATGGGCTACGATGATGTCTCCATGTTCGTGATTTGTGTATATTTTGTACCATAGGAAATAGTAAATGATTTGTGTATGTGTAGCACGAGCTATTTGTGTGACTAATGGGAGTTCTTCCATCAGCGATTATGCAGATTATTTCATGAAAACACTACTAAGAATTGCCTTCTGGATTATCATGTGACCTTTCATGTTATTTGGTATTGTCATATTGACAAAGGGAGAATGTTTAGTGGTTCCCAAAAAGTGAATGAACAAATTATAGTTGATTCACTTGAATTCATACACAAATTATATATTAAAGCTGCCATCTTAAAACATAGCAAAACCTTTTATGGATTCAGGCATGCCAACTGCTTACATGCATGGATGCATTGGGTATCTGAATGAAATTGTTCCTAAAATTAATGAGTTTGTGCTCCACGTTCCAGTTCTTTTGCAACACTATTCATCGAGTGCTTCCAATGAGGTCATTTAAAAGTTTATTAAAATCAGTTTAGATGCTAAGCACAGTTTTAACTCACTGATAAAATTTGTTAACTTTGATAATGCACATGTCATAAGTTGAATCTAGGAGCTTATGGCATCTAAAAGAAGAAACTTATTCAAAACACAACACAAGCTCACCACAAACACGATGATAATTATTATCAGGGCTACAATAGAATATTGCCTACTAGTGCTCTTCCACAAAAAATAGGCAGAGCTGCTGGCAGTTTGAGTACAACATGATAATTGTTATAAGGGCTACAATAAAATGCTGCCTACTAGTGCTCTTCCACAAAAAATAGGCACAACTGCTCAAGTTTGAGTACATACATCCAATTTTTAAGGAATTACAAGAATCAAAGTGGGCAAAGTTAGACCCTGTAGCATATTCCGACAACAATGGTCTCGACATAGAGAGACCCCATAAGTCGATGGCCATGATGATGTAGCTGACTGCCATTACATCTTGCGATGCTGCATTCCATAGAGGTCTTGGTGTTGCATGTTTCCTGAAGAAAAAAAAACCCGGAAACTATCAATCAGACAAAATATAAATGTGAGATCCGAAGACAACACAGTTCATTACAGGAATTAATGTTGTTTTCAGGCAACTTACTGGATGAAGTATTCGGAGATGGTTCCAGAACTGATGCGGCCAAAAATCCATAGATGGTGATGAGGGAGACGAAGATGGAGACATCGTTGTAGCCCATTGCTTGCACCATCTACCTCATGTTGTTCATCACCATCAGTCTCGTCCGGATGCTGCACAAGAATGACACGAACAACACTCAGAAGTCCATCATCCTCAACGCCTCCACGATGGAGTGGTCGTCCACAATCTACAGTCCATTCTTCTTCCCCTCCACAGCAGCAAGCTGACCTTCTTCTCTGCTTCCTCTACGTCCGTCGCTGCTGTCATTATCCCTTCAGTCATCAGCGATTGGGTGATCTGACCGTTCTCCACATCCAGCCCACCCGAAGAAGCTTTCGACTTCGAAACGATGACCAAATGAAAGAGAGGGAGGGTAAGGGTGAGAGAGACATAGAGGTATTAGATCAAGAGAGAGAGAGACAGAGAGAGGTCGGAACTCGCGAGTAGCACCTGGTGGACGCCGGAGAAGAAGCGGTGATCTACAGCCAGCCGAAGGGAGGCAGACCACATCGCTGGAAATCGGCGAGAGAGATCAGGGTTGGCGAAAGAGAGATTTTTAGGTCAAGAGAGGGAGGCGTCAGAGGGAAAGAAAGAGGGGAACGAGAGAGAACACGCGGGGAAATGAAAAAAATGGGCGGGCGATCTGAACGAAGCAAAATGACGCGAGATGATCCACGACCGCGAGATGATCCACGACCGTGCGATGTGATTTGGACGGGCACTTGGATCTCCATCGTTAGATCTCCATCGGACGATCTTCAAGGCGCTTCACACGGTGTGAAGCAACAAGTGCTTCACATATACATTAAACCCTATATATATATATCAGAGGGTAAGATGTTGCAATCAGAGTTGATTTCTTTTTAGCTTCAAATGGCTTTCAGATTTGATCGTTTGTTTTGTTCCTTTTATGGTCCACACTGGAAACGAATGGTTGGCTGCATGCATTAGATAAGAATTAATGACTACTTCAGCTCTCTATTCAAGAAAAGCATAAAAAAAATACACACAAATCAGCAGTAGAGACATGAAATTGGTTCGAATTTAGAACATGTATGTGATATCCCTTTGGATGCCAATGCCAGCTATCGAGCATATCACATTTGGTCATCTGAAGTGCTTTCCCAAGGATAAAAGAAGAAAAAACAGGGAAGTGAAAAAAAAAAGAATATAACGATGAGATATCGATATCCTCGACGTCCCTATTAATATTAATTAAAACTCATGTACTCAAACTAATGATCCAAATGACTAAGCACAAATGCTGGTGTTTCCTGCTCATAAAAGAATCGAACAATTGAGGGAACTAAGGTAGGATGATTAAAATGATCAGGGAGTCTGGGCTTTTAAATTGCAAGGTCTGAGAATATAATAGTCCGAGTTCGAGGTTTGATTCATTCTTAATATTGAATTAGTCCAATTCTTGATTATAGAAGTTTGTTTAATACTTGGGCCCTTCATCCTCTAGATTAAATCAGACAAATTGAGACTTGGAATTATAAGATGGAATTTGTCAAAGTTGTGCGCTAGAAATCTGTTGCTGAAGTGACCCCGACAAGAAACTGTAGTTGAATTCATAGCCACGTACCCCTGCAGCTTGAAAGGCATGTTCATGATATGCTATCAAGAAAAAAATATAATACGCTATCGACTCATAAATTAAGACTTTGTCTTCAATCCACGTTAAGTCTATTGATGTACGCCAAGTCCTTTCTGCAGCAGATAGATATAGTGGTGTGTCATGGTCATTACCCGTTTCTCATGGTCACAAAAGTGGCCAATGCTGTGAAACAAAGTTTTTTTTTTTTTTTGTTGCCCAAATTCCGATTAGTTCGGCCAAACATCTTAAAAAAATTAAATTAGAACCAAATTGTGGTCAAATATCACGCGGTTAGAATTTTGGTTCGTATGTTTCTCGCTACAAAGCAAGAATTAGGTGACATTTTTTTTTTACTTTTTTCATACATGTAAATATAATATTATTTAATTTAATAATAATATATACTTAGTTATTAATATATTATTAGAAATAAATGTATTTAGTTCTAATAATTTAAAATATTTTATTAATTAGTTATAATATTTTGCTTAGTATTGTAGTATAATAAAATTATAAAAAATCATATTAATAACTAAATTGATGTAAACATTATAATAGTATTTATTGAATTATAATATTAATTAAATAAAATGAATGTAAAATATTATTTATAAATAATCTAATTTATATTATACTTGGATCTTAAGATATTGTATACGTAAATTATAATTTAATAGCATATAAAAAATTAATGTAATACGACACAACTTATTTAATAACTTTAAATTAATATTTATGTATAATATTTTTATGTGCTAGTAATTATTATTTTAAATAAATAAATACGTAATATTTTTATTTATAATAATTTTATACCTTATAAAATAATAAATTATATTCTTATTTCTTATTTTTTATTCAAACACCCACTAAAATTTATCTATCAAATCAACTTTTTAAATCCTCATCGTTCACTACAATAAATTTGTCAATTTGCGAAGGACGATTTTTGATGGACACAAATCCTTTGAATTTTTCGACAAAATTTGTGACGGATAGAAAAAAAATCTTCTGAAATGCCGAGGGCCAAAATATGATTCGAATTCGCTACTATAGACGAAAAATACCCGTCGATATGTTACCGACAGGTATATTCTTCAGAATTACCGAGGGATTCCAATCCGTCGATAATTCCGAAGGCTAGACCCATCAATAATTATATTTATAATAATATATATGTGATATAATATAATTATATATTTAATATTTTATGATTAAAATTACTGACGGCTTTAGCCTTCAGAATTACCAAGGGATATTGATATGTCAATAATTCTGAAGTCTACGACCATCGATAATTAATTTTTATAATAATATATATGTAATGTAGTACTAATATAAAATTAATATTTTATTACTTTAGTTACCGACGGACCTAGTCTTCGAAATTAATGACTGATTGATATCCTCAATAATTCTGAAGGCTAAGTCTGTCGGTAACTAAAATAATAATTTATTAGTCATGTTTATAATATAATATAATGCATATTTCTTACATTTACTTTTATTCTTTTCTTGACGCATTAATATAATATATATTATTAAATAAATTATCATACTTTTCCATTTTCTCATAATTGTCTTTAATATTTTATCTTTTTACTCATTTCCTTTAATATATTTATAGGTATAGAATATAGATTATAAATAAATTTAGAATATAGAATAGAAGAGTTTTATTAAAATTTTAATACAAGATTTTAACTTCCTATCCAAGATATAACTAATTTTAATACAATATAACAAATTTTGAAATAATATAAATTAGTTTTAATCATAAGTATATGGATTACCTCTTATTCATAAAAAATATTGTAATTTTAAATACATTTATAAATTGTGAATGATAAGTATTCTAAGTTGTAACAATTCACTTATTCTTCATCTAATTATATCTAATGATAATATTAAGATATATAATATGGATAGTATGTACACTTTTTTTTTAAGGAAATGATGTTCATCAATTAAGTGATAACGTCCCTGTACATAACAAGTGGAACACCCGGAGGTGGAATGTCTACCCAAAAAAGATCGTTAGGTGATCTACGACCAAAAGAAGCTAAGGCGTCGGCCTCAACAATACAGGAACGGTTAACATGGTTACATTTGAAATGCAAAAAACCAGTGCTCATCGTGAAGATGTCGTTGAAGATGTTCTTGATTCGCCAGGGGTAGGGAGATTCCTTGTTGATGACAGCCACTGCAGCAGAGGAATCAGACTCTAGAATTAGCATTTGAATTCCCTAGTTAACACATTGTTGCAAGCCGGCAAGGATCGCGTGCGCTTCCACCTCCAGCACAGAATGTCATTGGCAAGGAAAGGCGCCTGCACAGATAAAAGTGGTATCAGCATCCCTAATGATGTAGCCTGCTCCCCCCACTCCGAGTTCAATTTGAACTAGGACTGGGGTGGAGGCTCCCAATAAACCAAGGTTTGGTTTGTTAGGGAAGTCCCCTCAGCAATGATGGGTGGGTTTAACTCATAATAGGAGACCAAGACTCGCGACCAGATCGCAGTAGCGGTTGCCTGGAGTTGAAATATGCATAATTTCTCATCTTTCAAATACCCCAAAGAGTTAAGGAAAGCAGAGTTTGCTGGATAGCCTTTGAGGAGACAGGGATATTACTGCCCTCCAATATCCATCCCCCATCTCCCCAACTGTTAAAGTGTTGGAAGGTATAGCCAGATTTGGTTTGGAATAGATTCCACAATTGCATGGATACAATACAATAAAAAAAGAGGTGACTATTACAGAGGGAGCATATAGGATTTGCATATGCAAAGAACCTGGATAGAAAATGTTTTGTTGGCAGACAATTATGAGCTAACTTCGAAAGGAAAATATGGATTTTTGGGGGAACACTTATGCACCAAATTTTTCTCCAACCAGGCCATCCAACATACTGAGGTGGCACGGGCGGTCTATTAATGAAGTTGTAAACAGATTTGACTATTGGAATCCCAGAAGGTTCTGGGGTTCAGACCCAAGTGTCCTCATTGGGGAAAGCAGGCAGATTGATAGACATAATCTTATCCACTAAACATGGTGCAAAATATTCCATAAGAATCTCAACATTCCAAAGGTTGTGTGACATTAGATCAGCAGTCGTGTAGTTTACAATAGGTGAGAAAACATTAATATAAGTCGGCGTGCAACATAAAGGCATATTGAAAATCCAGGGGTCATAGTAAGCATGAGTATTAATACCATTTCCAATGTGCTTCCTGATTCCAAGTTTAACATTGTCTAAAACCTGCAGAAGTTGTTTCCAACACCAAGATTGTCTCAAAATAGTTTTCTGATATTCAATGTAATTATTAATGGTATGCCAGGGGTGGGGGAGAATATATTTCCAAGTGATTAGTTTTGAGAAGAGATCTTGAGAATGGTTGAGTGTGTTCATAATTCTTTTTTGAGAGTAGGACAATTTGCATATGTGATAGAGATTTGATACCTAAACTCCCATCATGTTTAGGTAGAAGAGTGGTCTCCCAGAAAATAAGGTGAAACCCTTGCTTCTCCCCTGAGGAGGACCAAAGGAAAGATCTAGCTGACCTCTCAATGGAATCTAAAAGCCCTGCTGGGACATGCTGGGAGCTGAGAGTATATATTGGAGTAGAAGACAGTGTGGATTTAATTAGAGTGATTTTCCCAGCTTGGGTGAGGGTCTTTTTCTTTCAGCCAGCAAGTCTCAAATGGTTCTTAGTTTCAATATGGATAAGAGATTTGTGATTGACATATTTGTAAGATATTGGAATTCCTAGATAAGTGAAAGGAAATGAATCAATTGGGATACTTAATATATTTTTGATGGGGTTCTTTCTTCTCTGTGGAAATTTGGGAGGAAGATAGATAGTCGATTTATTCCCATTGATTTACTGATTTGTTAGACTCTTGTATTGCTTGAATAGCCTTTTGAGATTGTGGCAGTTGGAAGTAATATCAGCCATGCAAATTAATAGATCATCAACATAGAGGAGATGACTAATAGCAAGGATTCCAACCTTAAAAGGTTTGATGGTGTCTCTGCTAACCTGGTTGTTCAGCAGGGATGAGAAGACTTGGGATACCATGATGAAGAAATAAGAAGATAGGGGATCACCCTGCCTTAACCCTTTAAAGCTCTTGAACTGTGAAGTTAAAGATCCATTTATGTTGCAGGAGAAGATTGGTGATTGAATATAAGCCATGATCCAATTGGTGAACTTGGGAGGGAAATGCATTAAATTAAAGATCTGTGAAACAACATGCCAGGAGATATTTGGTATTGCCTTCTCCATATTAGCCTTTAGGATCAGATATTTGGTATTGCCTTTACTCATGGAGTGAGGCAATCTCCTGAGATATTAGTAAATTGTCTTGAATGGATCTCTCTTTTATAAAAGCAGCTTGATTGTTGTCAATTATATTCATAGCCAGGATTTTTGCAATAACTTTGTATATTGTACTGCAGAGTGAGATATGTCTGTAATCAGTGACATAGAGAGGGTTGGAATTTTTTGGTATGAAAGTGATTGAGGTGAGCTCAGCACCTCTAGGTAGCATATTGCATAGGAAAAAGGATTGGATCTCAGAAGAGATGTCATGTCTAATTATGTCCTAGTAGTTTTTAAAGAACTCAGATGTGAAGCCATCTGGGCCAGGAGCTTTCCCGGGTGCTAGATGCCAGAAGCAGTCTTTAATTTCCTTGGTTGTGATAGGTGAGATGAGACTTGGTATCCAAGAACTAGCCAGAATTGGTAGGTCAGGCCACTCATCCGGAGGAGGAGGCAATGAATCAGGTGCCCATAGGTTAGAATAATGTTTGATAAAGCAAGATTTGATGTCATCCTCGTTAGTTATCAGCTGGTCATTCCCATCTTTAATTTTAGTTATTAGATTCCTTCTACTTCTAATGATAGTGCTGAGATGAAAAAAATTTGTATTTTTGTCTCCATTTTTTAGCCAATTGACTCTAGATTTTGTCCACAATTTAAGGCTGGTTTGCCTGAGAAAAGTGACATGCTGACTATATTTTTTATCTTAGAAGTTTTATCTCATCATCAGTTAAACCAATAGATTCATCTTTATGTTCAAGGTTAGATATTTCCTGCTTGACGATACATGCTTTAATTTCTAGCTTTCCAAGACAAGATTTATTCCATTTTAACGTTTGGTAATCAAACCAAAATGGCTCATATTTGAAGGATGTAGACCTGTGTTTCATGATATTAGAGTCAAGTAACGGGGGAATGATCTGATGTGCCCCTAGTGAGGGTAGTGAGGGATATATTTGAATAGGGAAGAAGCCAATGATGATTTAATAAAGCCCTGTCCAGTTTACAGAGGATTCTAGCATTTTGGGATCTGTTATTACAATAGGTGTACTGTGATCTAGAAAGGGGAATGTCAATTAAGCCCTGATGCTGGATGAATTCCCAAAATATTTTGATTGATTTTTTTAGGGTAAAGGAAGTGCCCCCCATTTTTCCTCCGGAAAACAAATGGAGTTCATGTCACCTATGACAACGTTTAAATGCCCTAAGGATGACCATAGCTCATTTCTATTTGTAGGAAAATTACTAGCATAAATAGCAGTTAAAAGAAAGGAGAAACGTGTAGAGTAACTACAACATTCATGTGTTGTGAAAGAGAGTTAATAAAAGAGATTTGAGCATTACCAACTTGCCAGGAAATGAGTATGCCACCCGAGGCACCAGACCCTTCATGAAAGCACCCAGTCCAATTGTTACCAAGATGTTTAGTTATAAGTTCGGATGACTTACTGATTGCATGCGTTTCTAGTAGGATGATGATATCTGGAGCATGATCTTTGATGAGGCTCCCCAATCTATCACGGACTTTGCTTCTGACTGCCCCCGAGTTCCAAGCAAGGACCTTCATTAATTTAAAAAAGGAGTGGTTGTTTCCTCCGGAGCCTGTGCCGGAGAAGGGAGATTGATTAACATTACTACTATATATACATTAACATTATGAAATGTAAATTAATCTATTAAGTTACTTTTTATTAATTGGGAAATGTCAATTTAATCTTTATTATCTTATTACAAGAAATATTTATTAAAAATAAAAATATGGATAAAATTATTTATAAAAAACATATTATGTCTTTTATAATATGTCCTTTTATATATTTTTAAAGAGTCATATTGTGATTTATATTAAAAATAATCATTATGTTAAAATTTTAGTGTATATTAAAATTTATCAATTTCATATTCTAAATTTATTTATAATCTATATTCTATATCTATAAATATATTAAAAGGAAAATGAGTAAAAAGATAAAAAAAACAATAAAGATGTTTTTATGAGAAATTAAAAAATAATGATAACTTATTTAATCATAATATTTATTAATACACTAAGAAAAGAATATATAAATCTATTGAAAGATGGATATGTATTATAAAAAGTAATAATAAATAATATTATTTTAATTACTGACGGACATTCCCTTCGAAATTACTGACAGATCTCAGATCCTTCGGTAATTAAATAATATTATTATAAATGCTTATAATATAATACATACTTATCTTCCATTTATTTATAATAGTTATAATATAATATTATATTATTAATGTTTTTAGTCATGTATATTAATACATATAATATTATTCATGTTAATAATAAGATTATATATATATATATATATATATATATAAACATTGACGCCTGGTGGGATTGGGGATGCCTAGCGTCCGTTCACGGCCGTGTCGATCGGATATGGCCGCCTGGCAGTGGATCGTGTTCGTGGCGGCCGGATCTGGCCGCCTAGCAGCGGATCGCGTCCGTGGCGCACTTGGCGGCCGTTCGCGATGGTGGTGGCCTGATCGGGCCGCCTAGTGTTAGTTTACGATCGTGGCAGCCGTATCGAGGTATGACCCATCGAAACCTGCGAAGGGACGAACCCTCCTCCTCCGATTTTCGGCAATCGTGATTAGGAGTTTCTGACAGATTTAGGTGTTTTCGACGGCAAAATCCGTCGAAAGCTTCGAAGGATGTCATTCTTTCTTAATTTGCGACGAATTTCGCCCGTCGCAAATTTTGATGGTCAACTTTCCTTCGGAATGTTTGAGGAATTGTACCCGTCAAAAATTTCGAAGGCAAATTAACCGTCGCAATGTCCGTCAAAGCTTCTGAAGGGACTTTTAAGGACCGTCAGTAATTCTTTCCAACGGCTTTATTTCCAACTAACTATTATCCATCGGAAAATACGTTGGAAAGACATATTTACGACGGATTTCGAAGATTTTGCGACGAATTTATCCGTCGGAAAATCACAAAATTCTTGTAGTGGTTACATTTTTCATCCAAACATCAAACCTAATTTTTTTCTATCTAATCGATTAGTTCTCGAGAACTAATAAGAACTTAAAAGTTCCATACAAACACAAACTTAATGCACACCCCAACATCAAAAAGAATTCGCATAACCATGCTAGCAATAATGGATGATGAAGTTGTGGTCAGTTTGGATGAACTTCAATACATAAAATTACTTGTCTCGAGGTCTCACAGTTGAAAACACTAATGTAGAGAGAGTGATCAATCAATCATATTTTCTTAAATCCATATTTTTTTTTTTATCTTTGTAGAAAAGATTGATCTTTGCACTCCCCAGTTTGACAATCTTAGGGCATCCATCATGGTCCTTTCTCCTGTTCTGTAAGCAATTGTATATATGCATCTGAAATTCCAACTCCACCACAAATGACCCACCTGCCTTGGAATGATCCATAGTTGCACTCATCATTGTGCACAGAAGAACATATGAATCACAGATAACACACTTCCTGTGACACTTCTCACATAGGTGGCCAATAGCAAACCTAGGTTGTGTCTGACACATTTCGTTTGAAAGAAAAGTGATTTATCTATTTATTAAAAAGTTAGAGGAATCTTGATACAAAATATAGATGCTCCTCCAAAAAAAATTGAAAATACATATATATTCTTCCACTATCAACCAAAAATCAACTCCCCCATTAAGATTTGTACAACATTGACGCAGCTCAAAAGATACAATGGTGGCCCATATGCTATGCATAATATTCTTGAGCCACCAAGGACATCTGCATCTTTGATTAATAATCTAAACCAGAACTTCAGAGTCCACCTCATCATCCATTTTGTTGAAGCCCAAGTGCAAGACCTTGAAGCAAACTCCACGACTCCAACTCGATCACAGATTCTATGTCGACTAGATCATGTAGCTAGGAAAGAAGTGTTAGGGTCTCTAATAATGTATCCCAATTCCCTCGGCCTAAATGAGTCCACAAAGGACCCATCAGAGTTGAGTTTCACCCAAGAATTAATCAGGGGCTCCCACTGATTCGCCTCGAGTCTGGGGGCAAACTGCCTCAGGTACATAGGTAGTTGCATCCCACTTCCAAACACATTACATGGTTGTTGACCTAGAACTAATGTGGCAATCATTTTGAGTCATCCAAAGTTCCCAAAGGCAAAAATTAAAAAGTGATAAAAGTCATTGTCTGGATCTCAGGTTCAAACTGCAACCTTCATTGACCCAATCCCCCACATGCGAAGAATCCATATATTCAAAACGTTTACATTCTATTAAAAAATATCCCATAATGCCAAAGATATCGAACATTGACAAAATAGATGAGAATTCATTTCAAGATTCAAACCACAAAGTGAGTAAGCAGTATTAACTGAATTATCAAGACACAAGAAAAAAAATCTTTTGTTGGTAATCGATTGTACGCTAATTTCCATTAAAAAATTTAAACCTTGTGGGGACTTTGATCTTCCACAATGAGTTCCCAATCAACCCTCCAGATGCATGTGCCAAGCAACTATCACTAGTAATGGATCGATAAATAGATTTGGCATTAGCAAACCCATGGATGTCTGACGCCCATAACCATGAGTCATCCTCCATATTAGAAGTAGGAAAATGTATGGAAACAATTTCAAAGATCAATTCTGGGCCAAAACAAGAATGAAGAAACTGGTCATTCCACACATTGTTACAAATAAGATCAGTAACTCTAAGCTCCATAGATAGCATGTCCACATTGACAAAAGTAGGCTTAAATGCAAGAAGCATATTTAGAATCCAAGGATCATTCATCACACTAGTATGCTGGTCATTACTTATTGACTTTGTGAAACCTAACTTTAGTTGTCCAAAGCCCTCATAATGATCCTCCATGACCAAGTAGGGTTAGCAAAGGGACATGGTGGAGCAATCCAAGGGTGGATAACCTAGTATTTTTCTAACACCAAATTAGTTCACATGATTCTATCACCCCTCAATAAAAGGCAAGAATTATTTTGTCTAGCAAGAACGTGCAAATATCTTAAGCCAGCAAGAAAACTCCAAGCTAACACGCTTGGGGCCAACTTTTTGACCCCTAAATCTTCATCCTTCTTAGGCAGTTGGACCATGTGCCAATTTAATGGATGAAGACTCCTACGCGTCCCATTGGAATCCCAGAGAAAACCCCTGGGGAGCTTCTCCAAATATTCCAACATCTCAATTGACACATGAATGATGCATGCAAAATACAATATATTTACGCCTATTATTTTATTTAATTCTATAATTTGATCATGACATGAATCATTTTATGTTACTTTAGTCGTAGTCTAGATCTACTCGATTTCCATTAATAATTATGCTGATATTATTATAATTGGGCAGATTAACTTAAATTATGATTATTATGTAAGAAAATAAGTCAAGCTGATTAATTAAGGTGTGATTTAATCACAAGGAGCAATCTTGGAACAATTCAGATTATATGAGCAATACTCAGGGTGCTAAATATCAATATCAATCATGAGGATACGAGGACAAGGGTGGATTGCAAGGTGTTAATTTGTGGATCCAGCAAATTCATAAGGAGCTAAAACCTAAGGAGCAAGGCATCAATCACATGCGCTAATTTCATCTACAAGCCGAGATTAATCAAGTCCAAGGTGCTAAAGACTTTATTGCAGAGCCATTGTGAGAGCTAAATTCACCTTGAGTTGATTATTATCATCCGAGATTTTTATCCACTATAGGGCGATAAGGCGATGATTAATTTTATTAGTTGATACTTTATCACATGTGGAGTTTTATTTCCAAAAATCCTATCGGCCGCCAACCTCTCTGGTCTTTAGAGAGGCAATTTTATCCTATGATTTGATCAGGTGCCATAGGGAAGTTGAAGTTGCGATGTATTAAAATTCATCGGTCAAATATTTGGTCGAAATTCAAAGATGGGCGTGAAGTTGGAAGAAACTTTATCATAACTAAAATCTTATCTAGACGAATTTAAATGCAGCCATACAATTATTGATTGTGATCAACTCGAGACCTCTTGCTGCACTATAAATACATGAAGAGACCACCAACTCAATTTGTGCCTGGAAGTTAGGTTTCTTCCACAGTTGAGTCGTGAGCTTTGCAAGCTACGACCGAGATGAGAGAAGTGCGATGGTCGAAATTTGATCGTGACTCTAATCAATTCTGAGAGGCTACCTAACTATCTGCCCGTGATACGAAGCTTCGACCATTATTTATCTAGGTGTAATTCTTTTGATATTATTATCATGTTAATTATCTCTTTAGCAATTCTAGGATGAACTCCATGTTTCTTAGTTATTTTAATTTAGGAGATTATTGTTGAAGGAAAATATTGTGAACCATGATTTTATTATTGAATTTTTTTGATAAATTTTTAATTGTGTTTAATGCTTTTGATTTAATTATTTGAATTTTTGAGTTATGTAATTATTAGTTCGTGGACTATTTGATTTCATATTTCATTTAATTAAATTAAATGATTTAGTGTGAAATTAAAAATTGACATAGATCTAATAATTAGTGTAAGAAGACTTAGATATGAGTTGTTTGTTAATCTATACCAGTTTGTGGAGTGATTAATAGTTTATAATTTTCATTTTAATGCGTCTTAATTATAATCTTATCTGATTGAATACTAATTTATGGGACTTCAATTTTGATTAAATTTAAGATAGTTTAATTTGCATGATTAAATAATGGATATACCAGTTTGTGGAGTTCATGATGTTACTCTTGTCAAATTAATAATTTAGAAAAAATTTAATCCATTTTAAGAAATTTAATTTATGTTTTCTAGTTCACATATTTATCTTTAATTTATTATCATCCTAAGACCTAACTTCAACACCACCATCTTATCTTATCTTATTTTAGTGTTTTATTTTATAATTAGAAAAACTATTTTCAAAATCTATATTTTTCTCTCTTATTAATTTATAAATTTAGATATTGAATTAATAATATTCCTCGTGGGTTCGACACCATTTACTCCTTTTACTATATTACTTGAGCGACTAGTGCACTTACTAGCGGATTTATTTTACTACATCATTTTACGCATCAATGAACCACCTCATTTGGAGTTTAGGATAGAATTGACTAAAGTTAATCTCCCTACCAAATTTAATGTGTTTCTCTACCAACTAGCCAATCTAGTTGAAACCCTATCAATCAGGGCACAATGCTCTCTGGATGAAACAAGCTTATGTAAAATAGGGAGCCCAAATAAATGAAAGGAAAACTATCAAACTAAATGCCCAAAGCTTGTCGAATTAGTCTAACCCTATGAGGATGCAACTTAGATGGAAGGTATAACTTAGACTTCTAGGGGTTTAATATCTTGTTAGTGAGCATGCCATATAGTTTTAAAGTTCTATTAGGTCATCTGCATAGGGGAGATGGCTTATACTAAAGTTTCCTATAGAAAATGGCTTAATGTTTCCAATATATACTTGGTTATTCATGAAGGTGGAAAAGACTTGTGAAATTAT
This sequence comes from Pontederia crassipes, assembly GCA_030549335.1. Lineage (NCBI taxonomy): Eukaryota > Viridiplantae > Streptophyta > Magnoliopsida > Commelinales > Pontederiaceae > Pontederia > Pontederia crassipes. The sequence continues at coordinate 68,864,557 of CM060193.1, read as the reverse complement.
GATGAAAAGATAGGGGGGCATAAAGGGTTCGTGATGCGAAAAATATGTAATAATGAAATTGTTAGCAAGTGCACTAGTTATATCAAGTAATAAAGTAGAGAGTAGAGTGTCGAATACACGATGAACTATTTAAATCTATTACATCCCAATAACCTACTAGGAAAAAGAAAAGGGTTTTGTGGTGCAAACAAAATTAAAGGTGCAAAAAGTAAATGGTAGACAATTAAAATTAATTGGTGTTGAGTTTTGAGAATAATGGATGATTAATGTAAAGATAAAACATGTAAATTAAATCATATGTATCAATGGAGTTATAACAATAAATAATAAATCAGATCTATTTAGAGTATCTAAAATATTGATTTCTCCAATACAAGTGAACGAAATGATCTTAGCTTCAGATAAAATGAAGCATAGCAAATGACGAGTCAATTATCCATTTTACAAAGAATTAAGACACATAAATATGTATCCCCTAGACTATCATTAACTCACATTAATTCTGGACAGAATAACAATGATGAGTTACCAAACACTTATTATGTATGCTTTAAGTTGTCAATGAAGTAAGAAAATTGTCTATTCAATTGCTCCTTGTGAAGTTTTTGCGGGAAGGGTAGTTTTCCTAATTGTTTCGGAACATCAGTAAAGGTGACATTTTTCCTTCCTTTGTAAGAGAGTTTGAGTATCCCTCTCGGCTGCAACCTTGTTATCTGAGCTAGTGAACTCATCTTCTTCAAGGTCGTCTTGGACATGCGAATTTTTAAAATTGAATTGTTGAGTTGTTTACCACTTCTCAATGTGACAACTTTTGTATCTTTCTTTGGATTCCTTTTGGTGTTGCTAGGAAGGGATCTAGATGCACGTCCTGTGATAATATTAGCTATTTGTTCAAACTACATTTCTAGATTTCTAACCGAAGCATCTTGATTGTTTACTCGGGTCTCTGTTGTTTTGTGCATCGTTTGCATTGACCTTTGCCATCATGTCCTCAAGAGAATTGGTTATATGTTTGCATTTACTCCTTTTGGTCTTCAGATGGCATGAAAACTTTGGATTTACAAAGGAATGTGTAGAGCTAGAATCTATCAAAGTATGTGCCATGGTGTACAGATAGGAATATTACCTGTGATGACAGCATTTGAAGCATCCTTATCTCTTTGAGTCAAGGCATAAACTTGTCCTTGTGCCATTGGTTGTTTCCCTTTCCCTATTGCTCTGTTTGGTGGTTGTGGTTGTTGTTGTGGTTGGTACTTTTGCTGTTGTTGTTGTTGCTGCTGCTGCAGCATTAGCGAACAATCTTTGATGTAGTGGCTCACTTTTCCACACTTAAAACAACCTCCTATCGTCTTATAACATGGGGGCATTGCCATGGGAATTTTCACATAATCTGCATTGTTGGAAACGTTATGGTTGTGGTTGTTGAGGTCTGCGGAAAGGCACATTGTTTCTTCTCTTCTTAAAGTCAAAATTTCTTGACCTCAAGTGTTGAAAAGTAGGACATCTCTCTTTCTTGTTTTCCTCTTGATTTGCTTGAGATGTTTGTAAATTCTTCTCTACCAATTGAGCCCTATCATACACATCTTCATATACTCACAACTTGAGTGCGGCAAGGCTACTCTTAATAGCTGACTTGAGTCCTCTCTAGAACTTCTTTGCCTTTTCCGTTTCATCAGCTACTAGGTGTGAAGCAAATCTTGATAGTTCAGCAAACTTTGCCTCATATTGTTCCACTGTCATATTTCCCTGCTTTGGCTTGAGAAATTCAATCATTTTCTTATCCCGAGCACAATTTGAAAAGTACTTTGTATAAAAAACTTCAACAAATTTCTTCCACATTAAGTTCGGATTGTCAACCAAAACTCTAGGCTTGTTTCCTTCCACCAGTGCTCGACATTATCTTCAAGCATAACTCCGCAAACACTATCTTGTCTGGCTCCTCACAACATAAAGCAGCAAATATCTTTTCTAACTTGTTTATCCAACTCTCGACCTCAGTTGGATCACCAGTACCTTTGAAAATAGGAGGACCAAGTTTCTTAAACTGCTACATTGTACATTTATGACAACATTCAACTTGATCAGACCTAGGTTCATTGTTTCTCGTATTCTGTTCATTTTGCATTCTCATAATATTACTCATTTCTTGCAAAGCTTGCAAAACACCCTCCAACCGAGGATCTTGTTCCGTATTTTTATTTTGGGATGAGCTCTCACCTCTTGTCATCATGATCCTAATTAAATCAAACACAATGTATACTTCGAATTAATAATATGAAAGTTCGTTCCTTAGACCTATACAAACGTACGACAACGTCTTAGAAGTTAAACAAACTTAAAGCATAACCATGTCATCCTAGACAAGATCATGCAACACCTGACAAAGATTAGGACCTATTACTCTGATACCAGGTGACGCGTTAAAAAACCGTGAGCCTATGATGGAGGGGAGAGCGAACAATATCACGCTGAGTATAGAGGTGAGCCGCTGTGCTACTCTAATACCAGGTGACGCGTTTTGAGAAAACCGTGTGGACCGAGGCTCAGAGCGAACAATATCCTACGCAAGTGCAAGGGTGTTACATATGGTATCAAAGTCACTCTGCGTGAGCCTCTGTACATGGTGGGGTGCGATCACTCAATGAGAGCGTTGAGTCCCCTAAGTGGGGGAAGGGTGCATGAGGCATGCCTTGAATTAGTCCCACATGCATAAGTCACGGGAGAGATGCTAGGTATATATGAGAATATGGCCTTGACCTGGTAGAAAATGTTTTGAGAAAATCGTGCGGGCACAGGCCCAAAGCGGACAATATCCTACAAGTGCAAGGGTGTTGCATAATATACCTAGCATCTCTCCCGTGATTTATGCATGTGGGACTAATCCAAGACATGCCTCATGCACCCTTCCCCCCTTAGGGGACTCAACGCCCTCGTTGAGTGATTGCACATCATCATGCACAGAGGCTCATGCGGAGTGGCTCTGATACCATAACTGTCATTACCCCGATTTAAATAGTGGTTTAAATTAGAGCTCGTGACTTATTATGGACGATCAAATATATTTTCTTATTTTTTTAAAAAAAAATTATGCATAACTCCTATAAATAATACAAGAAAGTGATAACACATATAACCAAACCACACAGTTTATATTGATCATTCAGAGGATGTAACAACCCTAGGGTTTACACCACCATATAGTCATGAAAGATTTACATTTTATAAAATACAAAATTACTTTTCATACATAGCACATATCAAACCATCTCTATATCCCAACAGAGGAATATGAGAGTTACAAGTCTTCTATCTAATGCGTGCAGTAGGACACGTGACTTCTCAATACCTTAGCAGCAAAAAGTATCCACACCCTGCTAAGGCAGTCTCTCGTGATCCCAAAAGTTCTACTGATTTGAAAAAAAATGTACAACAATACTGTGAGCAAATAATAACTCAGTAAGTTGATAACTCATAAGCTATATGTTACCATATAATAAATTCGGAAAGATATAAAAATACATGCATTAATCATAATATCAAAATCAATATTTCCATACATTTAATAATACATATATAACATTCCAATCACAATCATTACACTCAATTTACAATCATTATCATTTAAACATATCAAATATGTGTATGCAATACAATACTCTCATATGTATGCATGGACCACCAACTGGTCAGTGGTCGGTAGGTGGATTCTAGAGGTGACTTCCATCGTGATCAGCGATGTAGCACTTAGCTCCATTCTACCTCATCCCTTTCGGAGAACATATCATATAACGATAGGTAGACTCTAGAGGTGACCCCTACGGTTTCTAGAGGTGGCCCTTAACGCGATTACTCACGATGTGGCACTTAACTCCGCATGGCACTTAACTCCAGCCTATCTCATCCCATTATTGGATAACAGAATGATGGATTGGACTCTAGAAGTGGCTCCCATCGTGATCGGCGATGTAGCACTTAGCTCCAACAATCATATATGCAAATGTAAGCAGATGTCAATGCATGATAACAAATATATCTCGAATATAGATGAATCATATCAGATACTCATTTAAACATAATAGGATTGCATCCTATAAACTCGATCCATAATATTTCACAAAAGCTTTTCCAATACCATCAACTGATTAATCATTCAACATATAATTTTCATATAAACTTATCAAAATATGCATTTAATACATATAATGATCAATGTCACACCGAATTCAAAAGAAGTGAATACATAGAGTAGGAAAAATCAACTTACCTATAAGGGCTAACAAAATATTTTCCTTTCCTTTTTCACTATTTTACTTTTCTACTCCTATAATAATAATAGTAAGGAACACATTACTACTATGATCTGAACACAATTTTATCACACATAAAACATAATTAATTGCATAGGTATGAATCTTAAGTATTTACTCTTATAACTTAAGTAACTATTTAACATAAGGATTGACCTAATATTATGACATATTGCACACATAGTAAAGAAAAATCCATATCTTCTGGTATACATAACCAAATGGCATCATTCCAATTTTCTTTAGTTCCATATTATAGAGACATTAATCTATAAGAGTTTCATATCTTATTTCATTATGATTTGTTCTCATGAAAATTAAAATTCAGCCTAACTTTTATGTTGTTTCTATGTTTTGACAGACTGAGTGATCTTACATTTATGATTTATATAAAATAATAAACATTCCCTAGTACTTTTAATTTTCCCTAAAACTAGACTTCCTAGAGTGCAACTTATAAAATTACTTAAATTTATATCTATTTGTACTGAGCACAATAAATTTAACCAATACTAACATAATCTGCCTTAAGTTCCATCCTGACAGACTGAGTAAGGCTCGGTAAAACATTTATAATATTTGCTACACAAATCATTTTAGAGTGATTCCAATTGTCAATGCAACCTACATCAATTTCTATAATACTCTAAATTATCAAATAATTCCATGGCATATTGGATTTAATACATAATTTACAAATTCGGGTAACAATTTTGACGGACAGAGTGATAGTACTTTAAATATAAGAGCATAACTTTCTCTATAGAAATCATATTAACTCGATTCCAAATCTCAATGAAAGTAGACTCATAGAGTATCAATCAGAATAAATTTCATAAATTTTGGACCACGCTAAAGTATGGAATGATGTAGCTAAAGATTCGGGAACCAATTGAACATGGCTAGGGTTAATCTTTAGATTAAATTTTGTCACGGAACAACCTAAGGTACATATTATCAAAACAAATGAGTTCACATAGTGTGATATCAACTATCCACAATAAATTTGATTGAAACATTAAACATGATGTATCAATCTCACAAATTGGAGACACGAACTAAAAGCTTATCATATGAAGTATTTGCTTGTTTATGAAACTAAACGATAAAAAACCTAAACCAAATCCGACCATATGAGAGATATAGAATGCCAAGATGAATCAAAAGGGGGGAAATGTATTTTTAAGCGGGATAAAGAAAGAAAACTCTCTTTTCCTTATGTGAATGCTGTAAAAATCACGTAAGTAGACAAAAACTCACAAGAAACATTAAACATGATGTATCAATCTCACAAATTGGAGACACGAACTACAAGCTTATCATATGAAGTATTTGCTTGTTTATGAAACCAAACGATAAAAAACCTAAACCAAATCCGACCATACGAGAGATATAGAATGCCAAGATGAATCAAAAAGGGGGAAATGTATTTTTAAGCAGGATAAAGAAAGAAAACTCTCTTTTCCTTATGTGAATGCTATAAAAATCACGTAAGTACAAGTAGAAGTGTGTATAGAAGAAGAAGAAAAATATCTCTGAAAAAAACTCACAAGTCAACTATGAATTTTTTGGGAATTCCATTCGAATTCTTTGATCTCTAGCAGTCGTCGGTCGCCATCAATTTTGAATTCGTTACTTCTAATTTTGAAGCATCCTACTTCTTCCTATATAGATAACACATCGTGTTCTTCCTGTTAGCATTTAAATAGTAGAATCACAACTCTTTCGAGTTCTACATGAAAAGTTGAATTGATAGATTAGTTCAGAGTGTGTTTGAATGGAGTGAAAAGTAACGATGAAGATTTAAAAATTTTATATAATATGAAAACGTTGATATGATGAATTAATTTGTTCTAGGTGTCTGGATAAAAAATAAGTATTATAAATATAAAATATAGAAATTAAAATTTTTTATTAAAAATATTTTTGTTAAAAACATATTATGTAAATATAATATTTTTAAAACTAAATTATATTTAACAAAATATTAAAAAAATATGAAATGATAAGTATAAATATATTATATTAATAATTTATAATAAATATTTTATATTTAATAAATAAATTATTTTTTTAGAGAAATGTAAGATAGAAAATAAGGAAAGAAAAAAAAAGAAAATCAGACTTGAAAAAAGGACGATCACATAAAAGAATTGGGAAAAGTGGAAATCTATTATTCTAAAGTGGAATTCGAAGGATGGGAACTAGGGTCACATGAGCTTGATTCCTATTTTGAGTATCTCGTATTGGTTCTGTCAAACGTTTTGGCGAAATCGGTTCTAACTTGATTCTAGTTGTCGAATGGAGACCTGAAATATGACCAAACATGAACCAACCCATAGTGGATCCATGCAATTGAGAAGCCTAGACAATTGTGTCTTGGGAGAACTTCGTCGGATTTTTAGCTTTTGTTCGGAAATTAGGAGTTTGTTAGGGATGGGATAAAGTAGTGTGATGATTGATGGAATAAAGTACATTGTGTTATTAAAAATTTCATGTTTGAATAATATATTATAAATGACATGAAGTGAGGTAATGAAAATTTTATTTATATAATTTTTTTACTGTTAATTATATATTAAATTATTTATAATATTTGGTGATTGGCAATTATTTGTTTCTTTGTCATTTAATCTATTTTCTTCTATTTTTTGTTTGACCTATTTTTTCTATATTTTATTATATTCTTTATTTATTATACTTATTTTATTTGTCTATTTTAAAAGTTTTAAAAATGAGAAATAAATATAGATAAATATTATTTTTATTGTAATATTTCTTTATCAATACGAGGGAGGTTAATGAAAAAGAGAAGAGAAAAGAGAGAGGAAGAGAGAATGAGCAGGGATGATTAATTTGATTTAAGATCATTAATTTCTTCTACTCACTCATTTTAATATTAAGAGGACTTAATTATTTCCAAATAAAATTTATACTCATGTATTCTACATCATTCCCTCGATAGTCGATGCCATGAGGGCGGAGCCTCTCGACACCATCTGAAATATTTTGTAGGCACACACTTCTGGACAACTAATCAATAGATAAACATTTTTTCTTTAAAAAAATAAAAAAAAATAAACCCTAGGGTTTAATGTTGAGATTTGGGAACAAAGTTTTTTTTTTTTATATTGGAATTGGGGGAATTTGTAAGTGGGAGGGGGTCGGAGCAGTGATGGCGACGAAGAGCCGGAAAGAGCTCGGATTGGAAGGTCAGCGTCACTTGGAAGAAACCATAGGAGCAGCATTCCAGATCCTCGCCTCCATGAACGACGAGCTCTGCAACCCGGGGCTCTGGTCGGCGACCGCAACCTCCATCGGCTCCGTGGTACACTCCCCCAACTCAGCCGGTGACTCTTCCGGTGATCCCTCGCACCTCTCTGACGGTGCCCCAGGTAGCGGCGGGGGAGCGCTCGATGAGGCTCGGCTCCGGTACACGGCCGCGGTGGCAGCCCTTCGCTCTGTCATCGCAGCCACACCCATCTCGACTCAGGTATGGAGTTGAAGAAGACACGGATATTTGGGCTATTTTCTTATCTTGAAAGGGAGTTCCTTGTTGTGAAATGTTGGTCAGATCAGGATTGGTTTCTTCATGGTTATTTCCTAGTGATGTTAAGGAATGACGAATGAGATTGAATTGGCATCATAAAAATAAGACGAACACACTTAAAGTTTCTTAATTCAACAAATGTTTTGCTGATAGTGATGCATTGACCTAAAGGATTTTGGTAGTCTGTGATAGTATGCTCAATTTCTGGAAATTACAGGAGCCAGGCACGATGGAATCAAAAGGAGATCCATCTGAATTCGAAAGATTGGAGGAACGTGCTGCTTCACTGAGAAAGGTATACATTTTGCAATTCTACATGTTACCATGCATTTTTTCTGCGAGCCTCTTCAGAATTTTGATTTGGTCTGATGCCTTTATGGTTAAACTTGTTATCCAAATTTCCATTTTCATTCTTATATCATGGATATGAATCAGCATTTCAGCAAAATTTGTGGTATATTTTGGCAACAATATGTAGCTCACTTAATGACATATCACATATGTGACATATTATCATGTTTTCTATTCTTCCTGTACTAGATACATCCTACATGATTACACTACACTGGTTGCAATCTCTTATGTTCAATGAATTCTTTCATTATTTTATGTGTCGCTGAAGTAATTTGTTCATTTGAAATGCATCAATAGAATTATGGGCTTTCTAACAGGCTTTTGCGACTGAAATTTATTTTGTGACAAAAAGTGTCACTACCAATAGTAGAACCTTTATATGGAATGTCTTTTTCTATAGATGGCTGTCAGCGTAAATCCTTGCACCAATCTTTAACATCTCTGATAAAAGAATAATCTTCAAGTATGAACCACCAAACTCCTGTTAAGTCGTGTCACATTATCATTTTTTTAAAGAGAGCTTTAGGATCATATTACTTCTGTTAAGTCGTGTCACATCCATCATCAAGGTACTTTCTGTTTCTTTATCCTGTGAGAGGGAGTTCTGCAGGCAGTTATTCTTTTGCCTTGCTATTCAGAAAAATTGTATAAATTTTCATTTCCCTATCCATATTTTTTAATCCTTTATAGTATTTAGCTCCATCCAAGGCATTTCCTATTCTTTAAATTGTACATTGTTTTTTAGAGCACATGGTGTTTAAAACTGTATAACAACCCCTGTATGAGTTCTTTGAGAACTTAACTTCAATGAATTAAAATTATCATTTTTAACTTCTTCATAGGAGGGTAACTAGGCTTAGTTCTTAGTTAGGATTAGTTTAGCTCGTTCCCTTTAAAAAATCATTTGCATGTGGGACAAGAGTTGCCCTTCTCATTTACTATATAGCATGCAGGTCCACATCGTCCTCTATATAAGGACATCATGTATCCAATAATGTAAAGTGGCATTGCCTATCAGAAAAGTGGCATCGAGAATTGTACTCTCGCAAACATGAACTTGAAAGTTAGATATAATCCAGACCTATTAAGTGGCAGATGGAAGTGCATTACCAGAAGCATCATAATTTTCAGTCATCGTGCTCTTGTATAGTTGCATTATAGATTTGGAATGATATATGAAATGCCTCTTCAGTTTACATGTACTAAGCAACACAGAGACATGGAAATGGACCTTATGAAAGCAATAATCATAAAGAGGAAAATAATGTATATCATCTGCTGATCCACTGCTTGTTTGCAGGAACTTGAAGATAAGAATAAACATCTCAAGGTTCTCATTGATCAACTCCGCGCACTCATAAGTGACATCGCGATGTGGCAGAGTCCATGTTCTGGGTGATGGAGCTGGTATTTCCGCCTCCTTGTTGTACCATAGGGGCGTCAATTGGATCTCAGTACTTCAGGAAAGAAAGATGCAAGAAAAGCTAAAGGAAAATTTACTCGATTTCTTTACATCTTAAGGTTGGATTCCACTTCCAGCATGTCACACGACGAGACTGCCACCAGTGTGATACATGTACTTCACGTTGTGCAACTTCTGTGATTTTGGATTCTGCGGCCAGCCAAGCAAAAGGCTTGTATTTTGAACTGATCATTTGCGCAGCTTTAAGGCAGATGAATGTATGCACAAATGCTGAATCATTACTAGGAAAACACATTTTCTAGGTGATTTATAGTGTCATTTTTTGTGAAAATGTACATCAATCAATCCCCAGTTCTTAGTACCTAAGAATAATAATCGTTTTAATGTTTAAAGGTCGTGGCATTCTAACTATTCTGCATGACTACAAGTAAAAAATGAAGTATTATTCACGAACAAAATTATGTTGAGAAACTATTAATTAATCTTGACAAAAATTTAATGAATTTATAATTATTAATATAACATACACATCTGCCGGCTCATCTCAAGCTAACAAATATGCCTCGTACCGGGCATAAAAATTGTCAACAAAACTTGTCACATATAAATACTATTATAGTTCGATAACATCTACTAAATATTGTATAAAAAATGAAAAGGGCAAATATTCGGACGCCCGCGTTTTCAATACGCACCGACTCTTTTGTCCCTTAGAAAGTTGGCGACTACTTTATTTTTCCCGAATTTGAACATGTATTGGACTTTACAAATAAAAAAATTTCTAACATAATTTTACATTTCAATTTTAAGAATGTGTCCGTATAAACTCGGGGCAAATTTTTAAATGCCTTTTCCTATTTAACTCTTCTTCTTATTAATTTGTGAATAATGTTACATGCGGGAGTATTTATTTAACTTTCTGAGTTTTGAAAATATCTTTGAAATCAATATAAGATAATACATGGCTTATTATATTTCTGAAGTCATTATTCTTGATTACGAACTACGATGCAAATAATGGGGGAGTTGCCTTGTTATAATGAGGTGGCAATATGTTGATTAGTTAACAAAAAGGGCTATTTCTCTTATTAAAGTACAATAACTTTTGAAAAAACAAATACTTATGAGTAGATAATTATATTGTTTTCAATATATATTTTCTGCAAAATTATACAATCCTTGTATATAATTTGTCGAAAAGTAAACTATCATGATATCATCACATAAATTGTATTTTATTTAGTTCTTTTACGTTTTCGTCGTTTTCATGTCGTCCATGGATCATATTTTTTAATCAAACAAGTATTCATCAGAGATTATATTTAGAAATCTGTACCTTCACAAGGGTATATTTGCAAAACGAGCCACTATATAATCTCCAAAGCTTCTAAATTTCTTCTCCCCTTGTTGCCCGTAAATCCCTTCGCCGGCGATTCGGATTCGGTCTTCGTCTCCGGCGACCTCCTTCTTGTTCTCCGGCGATTGTCGAGGCAGAGGCGATGGATCCGGACGCGGTGGCGAGGGCGTTCGTGGAGCACTACTACCGGACGTTTGACAGCAACCGGGCGGGTCTGGCGGGGCTGTACCAGGACTCCTCGATGCTGACCTTCGAGGGGGCCAAGATCCAAGGGACCGCGAACATTGTCTCCAAGCTCACCTCTCTGCCCTTCCAGCAGTGTGCCCATAGCATCTCCACCGTCGACTGCCAGCCCTCCGGACCTGGCGGCGGCATGCTCGTCTTCGTCTCCGGTTCCCTCCAGCTTGCCGGCGAACAACACACCCTCAAGTTTAGTCAGGTATCCATCGCCCGTTCTTCCTAAGCTATGCGGTACATGTGCTGCGTTCGATTCCTAAGTTTGGGTGGTGTGGAGTTTCACGTTGGTCTTATCGGTCTCTGAATAGATTCCTAGTCCGATCCTAATTAAATCACTTCGACTCGACTCACCGCGACTCCTTGTAAATAGGAGCCGCCCGAGTTGAATTGATTTTCCCCTCTGGTCTCTCTCTAGGGTTCCAAGTCTGTGCGAGGTAGACCTCGACAGGCGCCCGCTTCCTTCGGCGATCCGTCGTTACTCAAGTTTTTGCAGCTCATTTGGAGGTCCATCTGTGGTGGTTTGTTGCAGGAGGCAGATATGGGAGAAGGCAAGGTGCTGAACAAGTACTACCCGCAGGACTTTGATCCGGCGAAGATACCACGGCATCGGCAACCGAAGAACGAGCAAATGAAGGTGCGTATGATGTTTCCGATGAACATCCGTTGTGGAACCTGGGGCATCTACATAGACAAGGGCACCAAGTTCAATTCGCGCAAGGAGAAGGAGGATGTTGTCGGCGAGACATATTTGGGAATACAAATATTCCGGTTCTATTTCAAATGCACCAAATGTTCAGCAGAAATCACATTTATGACGGATCCTCAAAATTCAGACTATGTTGTTGAGTCTGGGGCTTCGCGGAATTTTGAACTTTGGCGGGATGAGGAAGCTGAAATTGAAAAGGAGAAGAAGAAAAGAAATGCAGAAGAAATGGGAGATGCTATGAAGTCACTAGAAAACAAAGCTTTAGATTCAAAGCAAGAAATGGACATCATTGCTGCAATTGAAGAGATAAGGTCCATGAAGTCAAGGCGTGCAACTGTAACCTTTGATTCAATGCTGGAAAATTTACAACGGACAGCTGAAGAAGAGGAAAGAAGAAAAATGGAAGAAATTGATGCAGCATATGAACAAATCATCAAGTCTATTGTTTTTCATAATTCAAAAGATTATGTTAAGAGGATGCATGATGACGATGATGACTTTGATGAAGAATCATTCAGTTTTTCATCAGGTTTGGTGGAGAGTTCAGAGAACAACTTAAAGCGGAAATCGGCTTCAGAGCCAAAAGCAGAAAAACCAACAGACTCTTTTACTACAAACAGCTCGAAGGATGGAGGAACAGCAGGTGGCTCCTCTGTCTTGCGACTGAGGTTCATAGTGAAACAAAGATCTGCAGTGGAGGATTCTTCTAAGAAACCTAGAACAACATCTACAGATATGGAGCTGCCAAATAACAGGCCAGAAGACAAAAATAAGCAAGTAGAAGGCACAAGCAGTGGACTTCAATCTCTCCTCCAAAATTATGACAGTAGTGAAAGTGAGTGGCAGTAGTGTGGAGACGTCAGATTCTGCAGGTTAACCGGAAAATATTGCAAGGGAATATCATGTTTTACCTTCTTCGAGAGTGGGGTTTTGGTTTGCATTTTTTGTCTTTTGCCGCTGAGTTCAAGACTGCGTTGTCGAAGAGGGTCATAAATATTGGAGAGCTGCGGAGATTGGCGTGCCTGGGGATCCCGGATAACGCTGGAATCCGTCCCGTAGTTTGGAAACTTCTTATAGGATACTTGCCACATGATAAAGCATTGTGGTCACAAGAGTTGGATAAGAAACGATCTCAGTACAATGTTTTCAAAGATGAACTTCTGCTAAATCCTTCCGAAATCACTAGGAGATTGGAGGAATCAACTGGCTGCAGAATAGAAGAGCTGAATTATAAAGATAGCGGCTTTCTCCCAAGATCAGAGCTTTCTTCTGGGGATCATCCTTTGAGCGTTGGAAAGACTAGTGTGTGGAACCAATACTTTCAGGTACCTGTTATCCTGAATGTAACACCATTTTGTTTATGCTCACTATTCCACTGCTATTGTTTGTGTTGCCCTGGTATGTAATCTATCTAAAAAAAAATTGATTTGCCGACATCTGTAAGAAATATATCTGCCAGTGGATGTTATGATCCTACTAACATCCTTTACATCTTCCAATAATCAAATACCAGTTAATGATCCTAAGTGTTTTCCTGTTAATATTATCAATTCATAAATGCCAATGTTTTTCTAAATATTTTGAGGGCATGTCTTCCAAGAACTCCGCCTATGTTTTATAGCCGGTCCCAAGCCCGGATAAAGGAGGAGGGTTGTGTTAGGCCCCGACAGCCAGCGTAAAACCCTGTCGAATCTTATGAACGTGGATCAACGAATAAAACGTATGATCCATGTAGCTGACCCTGTCTAGTGGGATAAGGCTTTGTTGTTGTTGTTTGTTGTTGCCGCTCTCCACTAGAGAGCTTTCACTTGTATATGATGTTTCTTTTCGGTGATATATATATATACATGGATGATAATCAAACTGGTGATCATCCTTTTTCCTCTAAAAAAAAATCCTTCCTTACAATTTTACTACATTTCTGTTCATGCAAAATTATAGAGCTGAGGAGACCTTTTTTCATTTCTAAAAAAAAAGAAATAAACTAGTCCTATTATTATTAGGAAATAGGATCCTATCAGTCTCCCTAGTCCCCGGTTTTATGAATTTCGACTCTGATGATAACTGGACTGATTTTCTATCCTGTTATGTGTTTGTGCTTATTGATCTGAGTGTTTAAAGTTGAATTTTTTTTTCCTTTTTCCCCCTTTCTTATATTCTTTATATTTGTGTTGATGTGGAGTCCGAAGACGCAGAGTTTTCAATGCAGCCGTGATAAATATTAGGATCGTTCCTTATTTCTACATGATCTAGTCGAATCGATTTCCTGTTAACCTTGTTTTGTGATGAAGATATTGGTTTCTTACCATGTTTTACAATGATTAGGTGCTTTTTTGCTCTACCATTTTAAAATAAACTTGTCTATCTGATGCAACATGCTGGGTAGTGACTCTCTTTTGCACATTTTTGTGTTAACCGGATCGCAACTTGACCATGTGATAGTTTATATCATGATATGCCTTCTTCTAAGAAAGATTCTGTCATCTAACTGCTAGAGTTGTGATTTTTAGTTACATTCATAAATCATAAGTAAAAAGAATGTTTAAAAAATCATTCTTTGTCTAAGGTTCACAAGGTTGAGTTAGAAAATAACATTAGAAATATCCATTTGTGGCAGTAGAAATATCAAATGCATTAAGAAATTATTTTAAAACCATCAAACAAACAAGAAAAAAAAAACAGCTTTTCTTTTGCTACCCAGGTATCATTTGATCTCAGATCTATTTTCTTTACATCTTAGCCTTAATGGTCAAAATGATGGATCACACTCATGGATGTCTATTTCTAACTCCACATTTCTGCTTGATAATTGCTTGTTTTTTGGGGGTGGATGTCGTTTCATCGACTTTGTCATTGCAATTTTGTTGCATTTTGCATATTGTATCGAAAGCATTTTATATGAACCATTTTGTCATAACACTTTTGCTTTTGATTACTTTGCTGCAGATGTTTCAACTGATACCAACACCTCAGGGAAGCTTCTATGTGCAGAATGACATATTCCGTTTGAACTATGCCTGAGGACTTTTTGGCCATGCATGAAAGTGCCCGATTGGCAGAAAATGATGGATCTTCTCTTTATGATTGATTTTGATTTGAAAAAAGGATTGTTATGTGGTTTTTGTTTGTTTACGGTTGACTGGATGGAGGAGGTGGCTCTCAAACTTGTAAAAGTCTGGAGGACTACGGTCATATATATAGTTGACCTTTATCTCTACTATGAAGCAATCGAACTGTTTCAGTTCACTAAAGAAGTGAGATTGCTCAGGCTTCTACCCAAGTTTGTATGTTCTTGTTACTGCACCAAGTTGGGATAAACTATGTTCATCTTTTCTAATTCTGTATCCGTGCTTATTCGAAGCAATTCACTGCGCTTTTCTTCTGCAAGATTCCACTTGCGTTAATGTTTTATACTTTCGTGTCATTTTGCAATGGATGAAGGCAACGCAGTGTGATGGTGCTTTAAGCTTCCCTGCATGTTGGCATAGCTTTGTTCGTTTCAGATCCCCGGTGCGAATCTTCTGTGGTTGGCATTGTGTTGGGGTTGTGTGCAAAAATGTGATACCTTACTGTTCAATTTTTTTTTTTATACGGAAAGTGAACATGAATGCAATAAAAATCTCCTCTTCATTCTTGGTGCATATTTTTAGCTTGTAAAAGTGTACAACAAATTGACGAACGTAGTGCTGGTTATAAACTCAATAAGATTCTCACAACTGCTTCTTCCCTAAAATGGAGTTAGAAGACAATTCCGAGGACCAGATTTTAGGCATTTTTTTTGTTGACCTTGGACGCATGGAAAATAACGTTTGATCACGGAGACTTTGTGCTGCTTGTAAGAGATGATCTCATATTCACAATTGCCGATTCATCTGCCCCCATTTTGATGGCTCGTTTGCTTGCCTCCAGGAATCTTGAAACAGCGCGATTGACGTATGTGCTGGCTTGTTTGACAGTCATCTTCTTGCTCGTTTCATGGCCGAAGCTACTCAGGAAATAGTCTCCATTGAGGATTGAAGCCAACTCCAACAACTCGCTCTGGAACTCTGAAAGCCAACTATCTTCCTTGGCTTCTGAGTCTCTCATTGGAGGCACATCAGGTAATACTTCTGTAAACAGGAAGAATCAGATATCATCTATGTATCTCTTTTACCAGGTTCAAGCTAAATATAAAAGTTTCCTTGTCCAAGTGATGAATGAATATGCACACAAACATCATTTTGTTTGTCATTTATTCTTCAGATTTGGTGACCATCTTTTCTCCTTTGTGCATTATGATAGTTGAAGGATTTTCTCTTTTTGTTCGTTTCTTATTCACTTCCAACTATCAGTTTCATTTAGTCAGCATTGATGCTTCAAAGTAGATTCAATCAACTATTGATCAAACTTGCTGACGATTATCATTTTCAAGGAAGCACTGCTAGTACATGTGATGTTAACTAATAAGGTCAGCAACAAAAGTATTGAAATGGTATCATAACCAAAGTGAGACTGAAACCATATAAATGAAACAAAGAAAATCATTCATTATTGAAGTTCCTAAGATCATCAGACTATGCCAATACATCATTCATAGAGAGAATTTAAACGTGTTCTTCTTTCAGTATTAACTGTCTCAGACAAAAGAAAGATTCTACTCCACCAAAAAATTAAGGCAATTTCTGAATACATTCCATCTTACAATTCTTAATTGAGTTCCAGGCATAGGAAGTATGTGGATAATACCCTTAACATTATCCCCAAATAAATTTGTCGTGACAATATAATTTAGAAAGTTATGCCTTTGTAAACCAAATAATATTTGGCTGCAGTTTTCCTTCAACTAACATGTTTTCAGTTTGCCAGAGTCCTGCTTATATTGAATGCTGAATAATGATGCTATAATGAATGGTAGATATTTTCTTAAAATCAAATCTGGCATGAGAAGATTCATTGCCATCGAACACAAATTTTATACTTGATCAATTTTCAGTCTCCACTATGCCTTTTAATCACAAGTGTTATGGAATTCTAGTTTAACTAATTTAACTGCCAATGGTTCTATGCAAGATTGCATCCTCAGCCATCCAGTAGATATCTTAATCATGGACAGAAAAATACCAAGTAATGAACTCAAGTTTTGGTGCATACCAGGACAGTCCGTTCTGGGTGATGTCAGTTCACCAACTATATCTTCAAATGTACCAGCCCATTCATCTCTTTTTGTCAAGAAATCAGATTTTAGGTTGAACAACTTCTTCAGAGTTGCAGGTACTGATGAGTGTTCAAACTCTGATGTAGGAGTCGGTCCATTCGGTCTGGTGATCACTGTTCAAGTAATTAGTTGAAGTAAGAAATCAGTAATAGATATAAAAACTGTCATTCATCAGATTTCCCTTTCCTTGTCACCTACTTCAAGCATATAAAATACTACCTTAATACATGCTAACCAGGAGACGGGCAATGCAGAAAGCAAATGATGTCAAGAAAATCGACAATCAAATGTTTTTAAAGCTTAAATCACTAAAAAGTACACACATGTTATGGTGAACCTAATCACAATATATCCATGTGGTTGAAAATCTTAGGTATCTAACAAATATGCCAATCTGGAACTAGCAAATTAATGTGCCTCGTGAATGAATTAATTATGGATGATGTAGCAAGGACAGAATAAGAATGTCTAAGGTTTCTGTAAATCAGAAGTTGGATTCTGCTACAACGCTTTCATAATTATTACATGTTCCTCTCCTCAAAAAAAAAAAAAAAAGGAAGAAAGAAAGAAAGAAAGAAAACTATTACCTGTTCCTTTCTTAATCCAAGGAGAGACCATAATAGTGGGAATTCGCACTCCCAGTCTGTCAAACTTGAAGAAGAAAGGATCTGGACCAACAATTCCATCTGGATTAGGCACACCAGTGTAAGGGGTGGCAACATGATCATAGAACCCACCATGCTCATCATAGGTGATAACCAGAAGGCTCTGGTTCCACTGGGGACTACTCCTCAATGCCTCATACACCTCCTTCACCAGTCTCTGCCCATTGGCAACATCATGAGCAGGATGGTCATCATCTGCTGCAAATGTAACCAAATCGAAGTACCTCGGTTCGATAACACTCAAGCTCGACAGCTTCCCCTGCCGTGCATGATCCTTAAACTTTGAGTAAAAATGGAACTTTGGAATGTACTTGAGCCTCCTGAGATTCCTGTAGAACAAAGTGGTTGGTATGTTCTTGAAGTATATACCAAAGTCCAGGCCATCTTCCTGCAGCGAATCAAAGATGGTCTTTTGCGGATACCCCATGAGAAGATTCAGCTTGTCGTGCCTGATGGCGCCGTGGGACGTTGCCGAGTAGACGAACAGCCTGTTTGGCTGCGTCGGTCCAGGGATCGACGAGAACCAACGGTCGAACACCGCGAATTCCTGCACCAAGCTCGCGAAAACCGGGACCTTTTCGGGGATGAAACCCTTCATGACAATGCTCGAGAGATTTCTGGAGATGCTCATCGCCTGCTGCACGAAGCCGGACATGGACGGGGTGGCCCCGGAGCCGAAGACCTGCTGCAGGACCTCCTCGAAGGAGTGGCCAGGGTCGGAGTCGACGAAGTTGGCGTCGTCGGAGACGCAGATGAGCTTGGACTTGGGGTCCGCGGTGGAGTCGCGGTTGCATTCGCTTCCCGTCAGGCCATCGATGAGCGGGTTGATGGACTGCTTCATCCATCCCAGCATATGGTCGAAGGACCTGTTCTCAAGGACCAGCACCACAACGTTCTTGATTGGGTGCTGCTGCTGCTGAGCTCCATTGGAGAATTGCGCGTGATGGAGAAGAGAGGTAGCGATGAGGAAGAGGATGATGGGAAATTGGAACTTGGTTCTGGGCATCGCCTCAGCAGCTGCTTTAAGACCGAACAGTAGGCAATTACGGCGAACAGCAGCAGCTTATACTTCAACTCCAGAGGAAACCATTATATGTATACACCAGGAATGTGATCGGAGACGAGGACTATGTTGAAGAACTTGGCCTTCTCAGCCCCCTTGTGGTGGATACGGCGCCTGTTCTCTTGTGTATGCTGTTCTTAGAGCTGTAATGTTAGTGAAGGGACACTGAGACAGCATAATAGGTTGAGATTTTGAACACTGAGAAACTTTTATTTCGTGATCCTTCCCCTTATGAGCTGTCTTTGGATCCTTCTATAAGAGAGAGAGAGAGAGAGAGAGAGAGAGAGAGAGTTTGGTCACGGTTCAGTGACAGAAGAGGCCAACATTTGGTGGCTGCACAATGGGCGGTCTGAGATCATCTCATGTAGTCTAGTGTTTAATAATATTGGGGTTGTTACATGTGAATCTTCATGCATTCCCATTTTCTCAAACCCACAGATTGAAGAGTTAGATATTTTACCTGAGGTTAAAAAAAAAAAGTTCAGATTGCGCCGACCGGAAAGATGAGTCCAAAATGTTCTTTGTCCTGACTGATATGCCGTGGAACTAATGGTTCAGGTTTCAGAAGGGCCCATAATACTATTAATCAATTTTCTCAGCACCATGGCACATGTTTTACGACCGGGGTATATGGGTTTAAGCTGTAAGTTCTCCGGCATCAGCAAACAAGCAAGAACGTGGTCTCGGCTCCTTCCATGACGCTGGTTTCTGAATGTTTCCTAAACAATGTGAAAAAGGCTTAATAAAGAATAAATGCCACGGGTGATGCCAGGACGTCAACCTAATAGCAAGATGATAGTGTGTCCTGTGAACAGTTTAAAGTGTTCACGAGGACAACACTTTTTTTCAATCTTTGTGTGTTTACTGCCACGAGGATCGGAATAGTACAGCTCAAAGTGGGTTCTTTACATTTCAGATGTCTACTAACTACCAATTAGCTACAAAGCGGAAGAAAATATTCTGCGAGCTGTTCAAATAATAAAGAATTCTAATGGAAGAAAACATGAGAGAGAGAGAAGTTTCACTGGATCTCTGTAACTTGCTTGGAAGTTCTGTTTAGTGTTTAGTTGAGGAATTGGGCAATCAGATAATCACATCTAGCGGAAACCATCGTAGAAGATCATGAATTGGGACATGTCAAGGGAGAAGAGCAGGGGTTGTCCACGGAATCATTGTTTCACCTGTAATCAACTTGACGTGCACGCTGTGGTTGCCACTTAGACAGAGTGGAACTTGCCTGGGCGGCTTCCTAACCGTTGCAAGCCTTTCTTATTCACACATTGCGAAGACATTGTAAACCAAAGTACCAGAACAATGTAACCAGTTCCGATACGGAGCTAATAAATATGCTGGGAACAACACTTTCAAGAAAAGAATAAACCCCGTGCGGTAGTTCACAATGTTCATTCATTCATCGTCATCATCATCGTTGTTTAAGGTGAACAATGGCATCTCCGGGACAGGAACTGCTGGTAATGTAGGAGCTTCAATCTCTGGAAGTACGTTTGCCTTCTTCCCCTCCATCGCTCCCTTCACCATATCCCCCACAGCTCGGAACGGGTGGCTGAGCTTCTCTCTCACTGCCAGCAACATCGAGACCTCGCTGAACTGCCATGCAGCGGTGACGACGATCATGACGGAAAGGAGGCAGTGGGTGATGAGGTTCTGTTTTCTGATCCTCCGGAACTCCTTTGCCAATTCATCCCTGTTCATCTCCTTGGTTCCATCTTCCTGGGCTTCGGTCCTTGAAGACACAGCTGATGCTGCTCCTTGTTTGGTAGCCAAGTCCAAGGGGAACTCTCTCGCGGTGGCATCCTCCTCTACGGATTCCAACTTGTATTCGCCATAAGAAAAGTTAGAGGAGTAGTTGACATAGCTAATCAACTTTAGGATATGATATAATATTAGCACGCATGCTGATAGAGGAACAATAACAACAAAGCTTTATCCTATTAGATGAATCGAGACTGTCGATAGAGGACAAGTTAAAAAATTTTGACGCGTTAAATAGATACTCGAATTTGTTAAGTACCTGAGAAAGAAGTTTGGCCAGGAGGTGGTCTTCCTCCTCGTCTCCCTCTGCCTCGTTTTTCTTCCCTCTCTGCTTCCTCTCCTCCATGAGCTGCTGAAGAGCTTTGTGTACCATCTCCAATTTCTCATCCTTCCTCTCAGCCGGCATCATGGTGAATGATCAAGTATTTCGAACTGCGCTACCACTCCTCACTTTATTCACCGTAGTGGATGACCAGGTCGGCGGTGGCGTAGGAAATACCTCTCCATGGAGGTTTTCTTTCTCCTGCAGCCTCAGGATCACACGTGGCAAGCAATGCACTTTCTTTACGTGCTCACGCAGCTCCTCCGTTCTGACGCGTGTCATGACCATTCTGTAGTCTTCTTTTCATCCAATTTCGAAAAGGAATGCACAACCTAATAATTGGACAGAAAAATATAAACAATTGTCCTAGCAAGCACAGATACATTGACAGTTCAATCGAAAACGACCCTCTGAAAACGACGAAAAGACAGAGATCGTATTCCGGCTTTCTGGAGTTTTGAAGAGCTGAAATGGACAGGAATTTACTTCGCTTATTCGTGTTCTTGCTTTCCGCAGAGAACAAGAGAACAAAAAAGATTCTCTTTATTTACTCAGGAAACTATCACCTCAAGAGAGTATAACAATTGATTTACCATAGTGTATATTTACCCAGTCCACATAACAGGGATTTCATCAACAGGGACAGGCAAACTAAATTATTGTTGCCCAGTCCACTCTCATCTTTCGACTGTAACGTTTGGAAGAATATCCATTTCAACCCAATCCTCCAAATTAACTCTCTAGAATTATTTATATAAAACCACAATTTGATCATTTGTAACTACAAACAAAATCAATAATTTACATCATACAATATTTACAGATTTGCTAATGTCAAGAAACGAGATGAAGAAATTATATGCATCTGCAACCAAGAAGGCTAAAAAGTCGGGACTTCAACAAGCTCGATCATCAAATATCGTTGTCCATGACCTCGAAATTACTATTTAACCTTGACGTCGCTTCATCAGAGTTGCTCAACGCTGCCTGCAGAGGACAGATATAGGAGTTAAGGCTGAAAACTGGAGGAGAATGAATCATTACGGTACTCGAAGCAGCATGCAGTTACCCCAGATAAAAGCATCCTCCTCTAATAGTTGAATCAATCGATAGATGGAAACCCGACCATACTATTTGTATAATAACAGAAGTCGGAACAAACAAAAGTGACTTTGTTATAAAGTTCATTAGGATAAAGCCTACTTTACCTTGGCTGCGTGGTATCTTTCAATCATGCGTCTGTATTGTTGTCTTGCATCAGGAGAATCCACCATAGAGAGGACCCTCGAAACTGCCTCATCAAGAGCTGCATCCACCTTTTGCTTTCTGAAAATTTTTGCTATGTCTTCTTCATCTTTTTCATCTTCTACCATTTCTGGTTCTACTTCTGGTTCAGCACGAAACCCTCTCAAACCAACTCCTTTTCTGCGCCACCGAAGTATCGCCTTTTCAACAAAGCTCACCGTGAAAATAAATTCTCTATACTTTCTCACTTGATGGCCTCTCACGTGAGCCTGTTGAAATATACGCAAACATAAAAGTGTAAAAAAAACTGCAAACAATCAGAGTAATTATTTTCGATACTAAATACCACAATAAAACATTTGATCTTCATTATAGCAAATTTCTCCAGCTCTTCAAATGCTCAGTTACTTTCATTGTTTGTTTTCCACCTTCCAACTCTTACATAATTAGAACGCCATGGATGAGTTAAAATAATTTGCACATTGCACATAAATTTGTTTTCCGTAGGCTAGCTTTTGAGCATTTAAAAGGCCATCAGTGTGATCTACAATATATGTTGGAGTAACTTTCTATCTTCTGGACCATTTGGATGTAGTATAACCCTATATTTTGAAGAACGGTGTTGCATTGCAAATATTGTACATCACATTTGTTTGTAGTCCAAAAAGAACTTTTTATAATTTTTTGTCAACCCACATCAACACTTGCTTGTTTTTACAACAAATGTACGTCTCTCATGTCTCTAATATACACCGGTGACTAGCCATTCCTTCTTTGTCCTTTTTCTATCTTTGAAAAATCATTTTGTAACCTTTTCTAATTTTCTTTGCAAATAAAAGGACCTGTGTCTGTCCTGAGGTCTTTTCTCGGGACACGCCGAGTTATCTTACTTCTATGTATTTTTTCTTTTTCAACCCACTTTTATACTTAGCTTATTTTTCAAGTGTGATAGTGACAATTTTGTAATTCTGCACTTCAGAAAAATGCACCCCCTTGGCTTATCCTCCACATCACATGTCACATTTCTACCACCCGAGCCTGCGGTATAATAGAGGAGACCCGCTAGTGCTCCCCCGAAGCGTTGTAATCATCCCTATTTACTCAATAAAGATTTCAAGCTTCCCAAAATTTAACATTGCGCCTCGAGCGTGGGGTGGCATCCCACAAGAACGTCCCAAAGCATCCCAAGCGATCGAGCTACGTCGAGGTGCCCGTTTGTTCACAAACGACTCCATTTGAGCGCTCAAAAGAGCGACCCAAAATTGTAGCATTTGAGAAAGTGGCATAAGCAAGATTCCGCAAAGCGCTCAAAAGAGCTTGCCTAGACGTTGGACACGTCTAGGCGCCGCACGGGTCGGTCGAGCGAAAAATAACCCCGTGACAAGTGGTAACAGAGCCACTTTCCTGAAACGCACAAGTTGACGTTCGACGATCAAGGAGGAATGAGATCCAACTCGGAGATGACGAATGAACCCGCCGCACCGGAGAAGGGCCGCCAAGAGCGAGGGTGCGCCCACTCGAAGGACGTCATGACTGCCTTCGAGCAACGCCTCGGCCAATTCCAATCGGACGTGGGCGAGATGCAAGACCAACTCACAATGCACGAGCAAGAGTTGGAGAAGACGGTGGATCTCGCAACGGTGCGGGACGAGATGGCGCCGTTGTACACGTGACTGGAGTCCATGGTGGACATGCGGGAGACCTTGGACAATGGTCTCTCAAACATAAGGTTCGAGATGGATCATGAGCTCAAGACCATACGGGAAGAGCTCAAGCGACGCTATGGAGATGGGCGGCAGGCAAGAATCGATGTGCCAAAGCCGAGGCCCTACAAAGGCGAGCGGTCGGCAAAGGAAAACAACTTCCTGTGGAACGTCCGAATGTACATGAAGGCACTGGACGTCACCTCAGAAGCGAGGATGGTGAAGACCGCATTCTTCTACTTGCAAGATGCGGCGAGTCTATGGTGGCGGTGCCATTGCGACGATGTGGAAGGTGGCAACGTCGAGTCCATTGAGAGGTGGGACGACTTCAAGAGGCAGCTGACGAATTACTTCTGCCCCGCCAAGACGGAATTGGAGGCCAAGATTGCATTGTTCAACATTTGCCAGAAGGGCACATTGAAGGAGTACGTAAAAGAGTTCACCGAGCTCCGCCTACAGAACTCTCAGGTGGACGAAGACACATTGCTGGCGGTCTTCGTGAAGGGTTTGAAGCCATGGGCTAGGACGGAGTTGGAACGACGGGATTGCTCCAACCTCCGCTCGCTAGTCTCCGCTGCCGAGTCACTCGTGGAGTATGCCAAAACGAGCGCCCCACCACCAAAGCCCTCAGGCAAAAGCTATGGTGGGGGAGAGAAGCCAAAGTCGCAAGGAGGTAGGCCGCACTATCAAGATAAAGGGAAGGGATATCAAGCCAGGAGGCCCAACAATGACCGATTCAAGAGGGATGGAAAGCCGCCAAAGCCATGCTACATTTGCACGGGTCCGCAATGGACAAGCGATTGTCCGCAGAAGGCGACAGTCAATGCCATGTAATGCACGTTCTCAACGCCTCGAAGAGTTCCTCATCGGCTGCTCGACTTTATGCGGACATCGAGTTGAACAGGCAAGTCTTCAATGCCCTCATTGGCACGAGAGCATCGAAGTTGTTCGTGTCAGAAGTGGCTTTCCCCGGGACACGCCGAGTTATCTTACTTCTATGTATTTTCCCTTTTTCAACCCACTTTTGTACTTAGTTTATTTTTCAAGTGTGATAGTGACAGTTTTGTAATTCGGCACTACAGAAAAGTGCACCCCCTTGGCTTGTCCTCCACATCACACATCGCATTTCTACCACCCGAGCCTGCGGTATAGTAGGGGAGACCCGCAAGTGCTCCTCCGAAGCGTTGTAATCACCCTTATTTACTCAACAAAAATTTCAAACTTTCCAAAATCTAGCATTGTGCCTCGAGCGTGGGGTGGCAACCCACAAGAGCGTCCCAAGCGATCGAGCGTTACACCGAGGTGCCCGTTTGCTCACAAACGCCTCCACCGAAGCGTCCGCTCGGGACCGAGCGTCCCAAATCGAGCGTCCCAAAATTGTGGCATAAGCAAGCTTCCGCAAAGCGTTCAAAAGAGCTTGCCTAGACGTTGGGCATGTCTAGGCGCCGCATGGGTCGGTCGAGCGAAAAACGACCTCGTGACATGTCCATCAAGTTTCTTGAGTAAAACCACGAACCACCTATACATAAAGACTGGCGAGGAAAGGCAAAGCAGGGGTACTTCTTTTCTCCAAGACTTGCATCTAAGCTGGGGTAGAAAATCATGGATGTACGACAAATAGCTTTCTTCCATAACATTCTATTAATAAAAAAAGGAACTTCCCCAAAAAAGTATTTATGTTCAAACCACTCGGGATTTTATTCACTATGTAATTACCCAAGAATAGTCATTGACGTCAGGGACAAGCAAAAGGATAATATGATCTACATTTATATTTGTGAGGTGATAGGTACTTACTCATAAAAAGCTTGGCAAGAATCAAATTTCTTCAAACAAGAATTAGATTAACATAACATTTCTAAAAACGAAAGAAAAAACTCCTAGAAGAGAAGAAAAACTTTGCAGAGCTTCAAAAGATTGCTTTCGGTAGTCAAGATATTTATTCTTCTCAGTAGTTAACGGGTTCATTTTTCTCAAGCAAAACACTCCTTCCAGCTTTGAAACAAAATAAATTAGCAATCAAACTCCCCAAACAAAACTAAGTATCTTAAAGGACCATAAGTTTAAGGATAGTTCACATGAGCACACTTCAAATATTAAAAATTCAGAATAAAATGAAGGTTTTCTGAAAACAAAAAAAATCATTTTCTTCTCCTAAAAAAATCATTTTTCTTTCATGGAAAAAGGAAGGAGTTGAATAAATAAAATAAGAATGTTTCTCCCATAAGAAAAGGCAAGGAATAAAAATTGGTGACTGAGTCTAAACAAAAAGATAAGGGTGCTTTTCAGGGATGCTTTTTGTTTCTATATTCAATGGAAGGGGCTGTAAGAGACATCTAGAATTGATAAAAACTCATAAAAAGTATAAAATTTATGATAGCTACATGTTGCATCAATCACCAAAATGTTTGGAAGATAATTTAATATGTTGTTAAAACTTAGAAACAGTTTTTATGTGCTACAGTTTGTAGTTAACAATGGCATGCAATTGTCCATAAAATATCAAATACAATAAGCAATTGTATAATGAAACAGATCACCTGTATCTTTATGACATTTTTCCGCAAGGTAAGAAACTCTTTGTGACCTTTCCAACCTCGATAGTTCTTCTGAATAGACAAAGCTGCTTTATCAAACTTCTGATCTTGTGAACCGTGTAAAAACCTATGCGACTTTGATGTTGCTAAAATTTCTTGTATGTCGCCTGGAGTCATGCCATAGTCATCTCTTGTAAAAGCAACGACTTGTTGTCTCTTCCTAAATGAATGTGCACGAAAGGCAGCTTGTATGTGTGCTGCTGCTTGAGCCGCATTTCTGACAGCAGCAAGAGAATCTTTAAGTGAAAGTTCATCTTCAGTTCCCCCATGCATTTCAACACTCTTCTGGGAAATACTTTCAACAACCTTCTCGGCATCTACCTCAGCAGACACCTTTGAAATTTCAGTTTCCCGCACAGTTAAAGAAGAGAGATGACTAGTCAGAGCAACTTCTGAAAGGTATCCAGCAAGACCTTTGTGGCCTCTGGCTGAAGCCAGAAAGCCTGGTGTTTTTCCCACTGGATCTTGTGGGGTAGGGTCTGTGACTGCTCCGGGTGACGCACCAGCAGCAAGAAGTGCAGCAACCATTTTTTCTCTGCAAGAAAAAGCACAAAGTTATAAGCATAAGATTTATTCACTGAGTATAAATATATTCATATTGAACAAGAAAAGTAATAATTTTAATTTAGCCTAAGAAATAAGGAATATGGAAGGAAAACTCAGTCCATCCGCTGCATCATTCAAGAGTAGACAAGAAGTTCATATATCTATGTAAGAAATCTTTATTCACCTTCCATAATATGCAGCCCAGTGCAGGGCAGTCCATCCATTCGTATCACGAAAATTAATATTAATTCCGGTGCTAAGTATTGAACTTAGAGCCCATTCATATCCCAAACCAGAAATCAAATGGATAATGCCGAGTTCTTGCTTTGATAGCGAACAATTTGTTTGTTCATCATGCTGATCTTTTGATGAAAGCCAATGTGGTAGCTTATCTTTCAATAGTTCTTCCGCAATACATTTTAGACTATCTAATGAATTTGCACAACCACTGTTGAGACTCTCAACCATTTCGTGCCAATGATTACCTACTTTTAGTTTTACAGACATTTCAACTTGATTAATGGCACCTTTTGTAACTGCTGAGCTATCAAAACCATATAAAAGAATCTGAACCATCCTGGCCAGAAGTAATAATTCTTGAGAACTTGTAGTAGCATCAACTGTGGGCAATATGTCTGAATAACTAATTGTAGATGGCTTTGGACGAAATTCAAATTCACGTATTTCACTGCAGGACTCCCTATTTCCAGATGTGATACAGATAGTTACTTTACCAATACCATGTTGAGGAGTCTGACAACGAAACACGCCTTCCTGAACGATTTGAAGAGGAACTTCAGTATCACCAAACATCGCCTTCCAAGAAAGTTTAGTAAGATCGCAAAGAAAATCCCCAGTAATGATAACCTGCATTCCAGGTTCTGTCAGATAATAAGAACATTTACACCATGATTGCAAAATTCCATGCGCTAAAAAAACCATGACAGTTAAGCTTTAGCCATAAAGTATAGTTGTGCATAACTCAAGTAACCAAAGTCGATCCATGATGGGGATTCCTTCTACAACTAGGAGAATGGACAACAAATTGATTCCTACAAGTAGGAGCAGAATTTGTGTATCTTTTCATTTTAAGTTGTTTTATTTTCTTTATTTAATTATTTGTTTTTTGGTTTACTAAACTGACTTTGATCATGTCTACCAACCCTACTTAAATTGTGTCATTTCGGATCCTTTTCTATAAGTACAACCTTTTGTATTAGTTTTAGATCATGTAGATTCTTTTGGAAAATTCATCTTTCATGAGGCTACCTTGAAGATCGAATGTAGGATTTGTTCTGCTTATTCTAAAATCAAATGAAGAATTTGTTCTCCTAATTCTTTGTTCTCCCTTTTTGAAGATAGAAGTAGAATTTGTTCCCCCAATTCCTGGGTCTGCTATGGAAGATCATCCACCCACGTTGGCTCAATGTTTCTCCATGAACACGTAATACTTTGAACTTCCAAAACCAACTGAATGATTCAACTTCACCAATCTATACACAAAAATTTAACTTCCTTTGTAGCATAAACATTATGTTTTATAGTAAAGAAAATACCCAAATAGATTTAGTGGTGTTGAAGAGTGTCTCTGACGAGTGCAAAGCTTCTAGAGAACACAATCAAGGGCCATCATAGGGATGTCTAAGTAGTGTCGCCACTCAAGCACTTTTCAGGTGTAAAAAGATGACAAGAACAAGGCATGCAAGTGTCAGTATATATCTTTTGAACTGATATACATGAATGACAGAAAGGAAAAGTATAGAGGTGGGGAACATGTCACAAAATCTCGCCTCATTCTCTAATCAAAAGCTTTATATAAAATTATTTAACAAGGAGTATCTACTGAGAATTATTTATGGGACATGTGCCAATTGATGGTATCCATTTGACACGACTACAAGAAAGAGAATCCAGAAAAAAAAAACTTTCATCCAGATCATACCTTAGTATTTTCACCGGCATATGCCCACTCTGGACAGATTTCACGGATGCTAAACTGTTGCCTTTGTGCCAAAGTCAAACTTGAATCAAATGCTAGAGAGCTTTGGGATTGTCCATCCTCAAACAATGTGCTTGAAAAATTCGATGGATATGCAATATCTCCAACAGTTATAGACTCCATCCAATCAATTGTTGCATCATTTCTACTGTTGGTTTGAAGAGATATGTTCCTCGAAGGATAATCTTCATAATCATCAGAGCCCAGCAGAAATTTCCTAGTAGCTGATAGTTGCAAACCTAGATTACTCTCAGAAGTTTCTTGAGAAACAAACCTGTTGTCTTCTCTATACCAAGGCATTTTCTCCGACTGTTTCAATAGATCAGCAGATCTTTTCTCGGAGGAAGAACATCATTGACCCTGTAATACATGACCACATAAGAACTTCATTTTTGCTTCTTTTTCTCTCTTTACTCAATCAAAGCATGTAGCTCTGTATATACTTTTTTTAGTATATCTGTGCATAGAGAAAGAGAAAGAATAGTAACTATGCACAACAAAAATAAACAATGCTAACTAAATTCTCTTGCCAAATATAGCACAGTAATAGTCAGAAATATTAAAGTAGCACAACATATGTCATAAGACCAGCTCTTCGAAAGTCCTCATGACATGATGAATATAGATTAAACAGAGAATTTATAATTTGAGAGAACCCATGCAATGATGAAAGAAGATTAGATTGATGCACCATGTGTTGCAAAAATATTGACCACAAGTAAATTGAACAAAACGACAATAAATGATCATTTGCATTATTCACGTTATGCACAACTAAAATTTTTGGAAATGCATATAGAAGCCAGAGTACTAGCTGGGTTCACCCTCTGCAGTATCACTGGCCTATTCAATTTAAAACCTAACTCACCTTACAATTGGAAGACTCAGGAATGTCATTCATTGTCAAGACATCTGAAGTTGTTCCATATGTGCTAATTCCTGTTGAGGTGGAGCTTAATTTCAGCGTATCTGTCCATGATGAATATTCCTTTGTTTCAATGCCATTGTTCGTGCACAATCTCTCACTGTGTTCAGAAACATTATCGCCTGAAAGAGATTGATTCTAGGTCACCATGAAATCAAAGAGAATGGAGGATTAAGAGATTTTTCATGTAGTGGGACACAATGCGAGATGAAATCTAGATACTGAATGCACATATATAAAAATATAAGTAAACACATACTTTCGATCAAAAAAGAAGAAAAAAAAACTCTGGGTGATTTCAGCAGTATTGCTAGAGAGGCCTCTATATGGGCTACTCAATGTAGAAAAAATATTTCAGAAACGTAAGTTCCATGGACTTTGTAATATGACGAACAATTTTGATGATGCATTGGATATAACAGAA
The DNA here is from genome assembly GCA_030549335.1 of Pontederia crassipes. NCBI lineage: Eukaryota > Viridiplantae > Streptophyta > Magnoliopsida > Commelinales > Pontederiaceae > Pontederia > Pontederia crassipes. The sequence goes on along the minus strand of CM060193.1, from coordinate 68,834,167 downwards.
CTAAACACTATCTGTGAAAGGACAATCTCTTATTTACATATCCCTACTTAAAGAAGATGAAAGAAAAGCAATCTGCTTTGGAAATTACAGCTTTTAGATTTCAACCTCTAAAATAGTTTGACAACTGATGCAACTATATAAAGCACCGGGGAACAAGAAAGGAGACACAAGCCCATTTTATAGTATAAGAAAAAGTGATGAGGAATGTTCGCACTGGAATGCAACAACAACAACAAAGCCTTATCCCACTAGGTGGGGTCGGCTACATGGATCATACGACGCCATTCTGCTTCGTTGATCCATGCTCATGCGATTCGACAGGGTTTTACGTTGGCTGTCGGGCTTAACACAACCCTCCTCCTTTATCCGGGCTTGGGACCGGCTATAGAACATAGGCGGAGTTTCCTAGACAAGCAATTGGTGATGATGCAACTTATTCTTCAACCTTGTACTGAAGTCATCCAAATACCAAAATACAATCTATAGTGGGTTATGAATCACAGTTTCAACTCATATAGATCCTCCAAGCCTATTCCACTCCAAATTTGTATCTTTGTTCTTTTCATATAAACTATGCATAGATTAGATAATGGAAATCCTTGTACTAAAAGAAATATACTTATTGCTCATGACTCCAAATGAAAATTTTCATTTGAATCAAACAGCACAAAACATCATATCTAGCCACGCTATTACATGAACAATGGAATATTGTTGCTTGCCTAAAAGATCAATGCCTAGTTTTAGAAACACCACAATTACGATTTTATTTATAGACAATAGTGTGCATCACGTTTCCTTTTAACCACTGAGTGGGGGAGTGATTTTGTCTCTTTTGCCTCTTAGCTCCTGTACTTTTTGGGTTTCACATCCTTACACATTTCCTCATAGTTTTAACACATCTCGATGACTTTAATTGCCTCCTGCAAGGCCGGCCTATTCAGCGGCTTCGCCAGCCGCCTTGTTCCCATCTTGTAGTACAATGACTTTCATCGAGGGTTCTTTCCAGGAGGCTAGACGGGTGGCTATATAGTGGAGATTTTTGGGGCAGCATCGAGACTCCAGATCAACCATGCCAAATCTTCATTCATCCCTTTTGGCATGGTCCCCAAGGATGCAGTTCGGTGTGCAGCGGAACTCCATACTCCGCCCTATTGATCACCTACCTAGGTCTTCCTCTCCCCGATCGAGACACTCGAGGTTGGACTCCGGTCATTCAGCGACTAGAGCACAGGCTTCATGGCTGGACCTCGAGACTGTTATCACGGGGCGGCCGGTTTGTTCTACTCTGATCTGTTCTCTCTGCCCTTTCCCATCTACTGCATGTCGGTTCTTCAGATGCCAACCCAGATTCAGAGACGGATTAATTCGCTGAGAAACAAATTCTTTTGGAAGGGGTGCAGCTCTGAGCGCTGAGGAGTAACTTGGTCACATGGGACATTGCTTGTCGACCCACATCACAAGGAGGACTTGCGGTCCATGACCTCGTCACCACCAACTGGGCTTTCTTAGCTTGGTGGGTGGGTCGGATCATGGAGCCAATTGACAGCTTATGGAGGGCGATCTTTTTCACTTGCTGTGGCAGGACCATTTCATGGGAATCCAAATCTATTTTACCTCGAGGGGCTTCCTCTTTCTGGAGGGGAGTGGCGGCTATTCTCCCTCGAGTGCGCCCTTTTATGGTCCTCTCCCTTGGCTCTAAGGAGGTATTTTCTTTTTGACAGCAGGAGTGGCTCCCCGGAGGATCCTTATAGGTGGCTTAACCTCGGTTATGGATGTTGGCTACACACTTGGGTGCGATTGTTGCAGAGACATGATCAGAGGCAGGCTGGTGGTCCGGGCACTGGCTCATGGACTTTCATTTCTTCACTCTCTGATCCGCGGGTTTTCAGAGCTCTTGGCATTGTTACAACAAGTTCCACCCGAACGCTTCCAGGTCTGATGGGTGGATTTGGTTACCAGAATCCCTTTCAGTCCGTAGCCTCTATCTCCATTTTCTTCCTGCACCTTCATCCTCAGACGCACTCAGGGCAGACTGCAAACTCATATGGTGCTCTTGGTTCCGTTGAAAGTTAAGATCTTTGTTTGGCTCATGCCACATGACAAGCTCCTCATTAGAGTATACAGATCGAGATGGGCATCCCACTCAAACACTTCTTGCCCTTTATGTGGTGAGGCAGAGGACATCAATCATTTTTTCTTTGACTGCACAGTCTCTCGAGAGTTTTTGTCACGGATGGGTACGTGGGCCTCGTTGGCTAAACCCCCCCCCCCCCCTCTCCTCCCTCCCCCGAGACTTAGACATTTTGGCTTGCACTCCGCACTCAGGCTAGACAACGGCTGATGTGGTGAGTTCTGTCGGCATAATTTTTGGCCGGTACCTGGGCCATTTGGCTCCAGCATAATCAGATTGTTTTTTTTTGGCTTCCGCACTCGGGCTAGATAATGGCTGATGTGGTGAGTTCTGTTGGCATCATTTTTGGCCGGTACCTAGGCCATTTGGCTCCAACATAATCAAATTGTTTTTTTGTGGGGAGTCCGGGTATCATTGATAATATTGTATTTCATGCTTCCTCTCTTCTCTGGGAGTGGGGTTTTGCTTAGTTTTTGTACATCCTCTCCCATGTTGGCACTCTCTTCTTGAGAGCTTACATTTGTACATGACAATTATACATATACCTACATGACAATCACAAATTCTCGGAGTCATCCTTTCTTTTCTCCAAAAAAAAAAAAGGAAGCCTTGTCATGCCTTTTCCTTTCAGAAAAATGAATGTTGTTATGAAAGTGTCCAGAAAAAACAAGGTTTTCTATCTGAGTACAGAAGCAAAGCTCACAAACAGGCAACGCAATAGGAGTTTTCATTTTATCATTTCTTCTGCTATGTAGATTTCTGGAATGCATATTCAACGGCAGTCTGTGATTCAATCAAATATTGAACTTTTATTGTCTTGTAGAGTTTAATATCGCTTACCTATTGCAACAAATGTTTATATGTAACTGAACATAAGATTGTCTGCCTGGTTTGGCATAAAAGAGTTTGAAATTGATATGACCTAACAATCCTTCTAAAGCTCAAAGACAATTCAGAATCTGTTCATGTTGCCAAAGGATGCAATGCATAGTCCAATAATAAGATAATAAATCTATTTCCCGAGTCCCCCCTCTCCCACACACACCCCGTCACATTTGCTCCATTCGTAAAACTTGTCACGGCAATCATAGTTGACTTTAATATCAAAACTTAATTTAAAACAAAAAATCACAAAGAGACTCTTTTGCTAGGAGAACAAAGAAGAAACTTTAGGCTGTTGGCAAGGCTTTGCAACATGATAATTAAAAGAGAAAAAAAAAACTTATGCAATGAATTACCTGAAACTTTTGGCAAGTGGGAGCTGGCATAACTTTGGTGTCCTTCAACCTTTTTCACTAGACCAAGTTCCCCAACTTCCAATCCTTCAGAAATGTTTTCATGAGTTTCCTGTTCCCTTTTCTCATAGTGCAAGAATCCCAAACCTAATTGACCCTCTTTCCTGTTATATGTAGCCAGTGGTTCTTCCAAGTGAACCGAACCGCTATCATCATTCAAAGACTCCAGACTCAGTTGTTGTTCAAGTTTCCGTAGAGCTTGGTTGACCTGTGGTTGTGATGATTGATCACTATCAAATCTATTATTCTGGCTCACCCTGAAGTTACCATCAAGGAACCTATGATGAGTTTCTTCTGAGGATCCCGCATAAGAACTCTGATATGGCCTGGATAACTCATTATTTCCACGAATGAAGTCTTCATGGACATTGGGGATGGTGTTCTCATCATAGTAGTTAATGTCATCATCCAAACTCAACTGTTGTGCAAGTTTTCGTAGTTCTTGATTGACCTCTGTTGCATGTGTGTTCTTTGGTACAAAGTTTTCTATCACAAACCTTGAATTAACTTCCTCTGCTGATCCTGGACTATAAGAATTTTGGTATGGTTCATAAGAATCACTATTTCCAATAGTGAAACCATTGTCGGTCTTACTTGTGCTAGTATTATAATGTGATTCTGGTGAGAGGTTTGTTACTGAACCAGACACATATCTTCCCTGGGCAAAACAAATGTTTTATAATGTATCAGTAAATTTCAAGAAAATCAATGAAAAACATCATGTGGTACTGCCAGGAAGTAAAAAGTAATATAAATGATGGCCATCAAGGACAAGAGTCTCTTGGGAAAAAAAGAAAAGGCATCACCAATCTGATTACAAGTTTTTATGAAGTACTTGAATATTTGAGGAGTAACTGGAGGTGGATTCTAGTTACAAATTTGAAAGAAGCAAAACATCAAAGAAAGATCATTCTTTCTTCTCATAACACTTTAAGCATTGAGGTTGATCTTAAAAAATAAACAACTATGTACTTCAATAAGGTCAAAAAAAAGATGTTGCTCGGGTTTTGGGCAGTAAGTTGCAATGGTCATCAACAGTCGTCTATTGCATTGATATAGAAGGATGCCCCTTCTCTGAAACAAAATAATAATAACAAAGAAACACTGCATTGGTCATTGATAGTGTTGACTATGCACCCATTCTTCTCAGGAATCATTGTGTTTATTGTTCTTCTCCAAAGCAAAGAATAGAGAGCAATATGATCCTTTTAGATCAACCAAGAAAAAAGAGATCCTTTTAGCCCTAAGCATTAAAAGTTTGAAGAGAAGGATCATGTAAAAAGTTAAATGCAAGAAAGCTGAAAGAATATTATCCCAAAAAGCAAGAGAACTGTAAAAACAGTAAGCAAAAAAATGCCTCTTGGTTTTAGAGCTGATGCAGGTAATTGGTTGGGAAAGGATTGTGGGGAAAGCGACATGAAATGGGTGCAGAGGGGATCGACGGCAAAGGAGTTGCAGATCATTTGAAGATGGATAAAGGGGTCGCCCAAAGAGGAAGATGGAATGCTCAATATGACTGCGGAGAAGTTACGAGCTGCCTGTGATAAGAAACCACTTTGAATTAGTTAAGGTCATGGACTCATTAAGAGAATAGTGACTAGTTAGATTGTACAATTTCATGCTCGACATTTTTGGTTATGTTATAAAGTTATCGTAACTAACCCTTCATGTTATAAATGCATTGATGGATTCTAATTTGAAGGGCGTCCTTTGCGTATTTGTTAACTATGCAATCAGAGTTTGGTCGTATCCACACGGAATTTGTTAACTTACACTTTATTACTAATAATATTGATGCATGCATTTTTATGCTTATTTTACATGCAGAATTTAGAATCTTTTTCATAGTTTTTATCATTGCATGCATCTAATTTCTCAATTATTTTTTTAAATTTATTTGAGTCCGATGCTACCCACTTTCTCAATTATTTGCCCAATCCGCCTATGTTTTATAGCCAGTCCCAAGCCCGGATAAAGGAGGAGAGTTGTGTTAGGCCCCGACAGCCAGCGTAAAACCCTGTCGAATCGCATGAACATGGATCAACGAATATACGGAATGGTGTCGTATGATCCATGTAGCCGACCCCACCTAGTAGGATAAAGCTTTGTTGTTGTTGCTACCCACTTTTAGTCTACTTTGTTCCCAGAATCATCAATTAAAAGGTGCAAGGTGTCCGGAACGGAAGAGCACGACAAACGAGATGAAAAAGTGGCCAATCTTCAAGTTTTAGAAGAACCCAGGCCGGGTCCCCATTATACTCGGGCCAGGTTGATCACCCCGACCGACTGCCGCTCGGACTCGGCCCAACACCCGAACCAGGACTGGGTGGGAACAAACTCAAGCGGGTTTGCTTATCAGAAACATTAGCTTCCTTCAAACGGTTGGACTTTTTGACTTGTTTCACACGAAATTAAAGTAGTAAAACGGCGTGCAAACCTAGGGTTACGTTCTCCCCTATAAATACAACTGAAAGAGACCCTGAGGGGATCAGAAGTTCATGAATTTTCGTTCCCTAGCCACTGAAAGTTTTTACATCCTTGTTGCTGCTGCGCGTTCCAAAGGCTTCCTCCCCACTTTTCGGTGATATTCAACAACGTTCACTCGACAGAGGAGCGAGGCAGAAGCATCAATCTACTCCAGAGAGTGTCCTCTGCAATTTCTAGTATAACTTTCATGCTTATCTTTCTCGTATCGATATGAGAACAATCATCCATGGAGTAATTTTATTGTTAGGGGAAGACTGAAGTTGAACCCTAGTTTTACTCTTGAATTATTTTAGATTTTAGACTTTTGTGAACCAAAGTTTAGCCTTTACTTAATGCTTTTATCAAAGCTGGATAGATTTATGTGTTTATTATTAACTGTTTAGCAATAATTGCGTGAGAATCTTGTGCATAATAATCGATTTTAATTCATCAGAATAATTTTTATACATAACCCAGGCCGAGTTTGATCAGCTCGGACCGAGTACACAGCCAACTCGAGTCGTGCCTTGCGACCCAAGCCAAGTTTACGTTTGCGACGACGTTCAAGGCATAATCCGGGCCAGGTCATCCTGAACCTAGGCCGGGTTTGGATCTGCTGAGGTCATTTTCCGGTCATCTCATTTGAGATCGTAATTTGTGGATTATTATCTAACTGGTTTTAGTACTTAATAACATAGACCTGCATTTGAAAGCATCTTAATTATGGAAAATTAAAAGTTGATTTGTTTAACTTCTTTTGTAACTCCGCCTATGTTTTATAGCCGGTCCCAAGCCCGGATAAAGGAGGAGGGTTGTGTTAGGCCCCGACAGCCAGCGTAAAATCCTGTCGAATCTCATGAACATGGATCAACGAAGCGTCGTATGATCCATGTAGCCGACCCCACCTAGTGGGATAAGGCTTTGTTGTTGTTGTTGTTGTTTAACTTCTTTTGTCTACTGATAATTGTGAGAGTTAGATTATCTTAATTGAAACCTATATTGTTAGCGATCTTTCCATCACAGAAAGTCTAATTAAATTTTAATTATTAATTAAGAGTACAACAAGGGGATACAAGGTCTGAACCCTAACTTCATCATATATCGAATTCATCTCTTAATTAAGGCACTCATTTTCTCTTAATTTTTTCATTTAATTTTTGTCTGTTAATCTTTGCAACACTACATGAACTCAACCTTCCTCACAATAACTAGTTAGATTAGAAGAATTTAAGTCATTGGTCCTCGTGGGATCGACAACTCTTACTTACTCTTCATTACTTGATTTGACCAGGTATACTTGCTAGTATTTTGCGCATACAAATTTCGCAACAAATATCTATTTTATTTTCATAGCCACATAATTAGTTGTATTTTCAGTTTCTATCGTTGGTGGCAGAGCTACAAAGTTCTAACACTAATGAAGCATAAAGAAGCAACACTAGTTCAAGAGAAATCAATTTTAATGCACAACGCAAATGAAAACTCATGGTGGACAAAATATCGTCCAAGTCTATTTCTTTTACGAGATCAAGATATGTATTTGTTAACTTTTTCTCTCCACATGAGGATAATACCACTTTGTATTACATGAAAAGATAGTGGACCAGTTAAGAAAATAGTGATTAGCTAGAACTTACATTTTCATGCTCTCCGTTGTTAGTTATGTCATATACAACAACAACAACAAAGTCTTATCCCACTAGGTGGGGTCGGCTACATGGATCATACGACGTCATTCCGCTCTATTAGTAACCAAACCTTTCGGTATATTATTCACCAATAGATCTTGCTCTATTAGTTCGCCAAGTGTTCGCCTTGGCCTCCCTCTCCCTCCTTTAATCAGACTCCAGATTATTTAATCTACTCTTCTTACTGGCGCATCTAATGGTCTTCTCTGAACATGACCAAACCATCTCAAACGATTCTCTACAATTTTCTCAGTAATAAGAGCCACTCCGACTCGTTCACGTATATGGTCATTCCTAATCTTATCTAATCTTATATGACCACACATTCATCTCAACATCCTCATTTCGGCTACCCTCACTTTACGTTCATGTTGTCCCTTCATAGCCCAACATTCACTATCATATAACACTGCCGGTCTTATAGCAGTACGATAGAATTTCCCTTTAACTTTATTGGGTACTTTTCTATCACAAAGAACTCCGCCTATGTTTTATAGCCGGTCCCAAGCCCGGATAAAGGAGGGTTGTGTTAGGCCCCGACAGCCAGCGTAAAACCCTGTCGAATCTCATGAACATGGATCAACAAATATATTAGTTATGTCATATAATTATAGTAATTAATCATTCATGTTATAAATGCATTTACGGGTTCTAATTTTAGGGGCAGCATTTGAAATGTGTTTATCAACTATGTAACTAGAGTTTGGTCCGAGATTTGTCCTTTCGTACAGACAAATTATTAGCAGTAATTGTGTTTAAGATTTTTGCTCTTTACTTATAATAACATTTGTCCTATTTTCACTTTCGTAGTCATATAATTAATTGCATTTTCAGTATCTATCAGCCTGACTGGCCGTAGTCGATCTTCACAAGAGGGAGACCAATAAGCTTGCCTAAATGGACAAAGATGATTGTTTGGAGAGGAACACCACCACAAGAAGGGTGTCAAGGAAAAGAAAATTATTATTTTAAATATCACAAACGCGGATTGTTGATTAATGTCCATGGGATAATATAAATGGTTGAAACTTAGGCGTAAAGATGCATTGTATAGTCTGCGTACACATTGAATAAAAATGACTATAATAACAATAAGCAATAATGTAAGAAAAACTCGATGAAACTGAAAAATCTACAAGACAAAAAACATTAAACCGGAAAAAAATAAATTTAGAAGTTCAATTACAATTGAACAAAATGACCATACCAAATTAAGGTCCATGCTAAATTATTTATAAATATTTTACTTGTTTTTAGGTCATAGGTTTTCTCTTAACTTTTTGTTATCAATTTAGTAGTTTCATAGGATTTCATGATATATTTACTATTTAAAGAGCTTATATTTGATGTAGTATAAATCAAGGTGCTAACACATTTAGTTTTAATGTTGGGTATTTATATTAAAGTTATTTCTTATGATATTTTTTTAATACAATTTTTAAAATATATGAACCATGAATATTATTAGCCTCACCTCTCGAAAAAGAATATGATTAGCTTCAAACAAAAAGCACATTCACTTCATAGATATGCTTAGTGTATTACCCTCAAGTTAATATATTTAATGTCATTTAATAAATCATAATAGTACCCTAGTTTTGAATATCAAATGTGTCTAACTCTTGCTTATAGAATTCAACACCTTAAAATGCACAGTAGATAAAAAGGCAATATTTAACAAACCTCAGAAATATCAAGGTATTGAACCAGCACAATGTGATCGTAGGCCCTACAAAGAAATAGTTGAATAATGAGAAACATAGCTCATTATTTATGGAGCATCATGGTTTGAAGCATGCCTAGATAAATGCATATCAGAGAGATAATGCACATTATAGTTACAATACTGGTCCTGTTTTTGAGAGAGGGAATACTGGCCACACCTTAATATATAAATTAACAGAATTGATTTACAGTATCACAAATATGTTTACTGGACATGAACCAGAAAAGTCAGCAAATTAAATTTGGAAGTTATATTGCATTTAACATTTAATTCATGATATCATATGAAATATATCAGTATGACCCTGTTCAAAAATCAGCTGTGGTTGCTCTGACATCCTAAATTAAGGTGCATTCGGATATAGCAAATAACTAACCAAGGAATAAGTCATCAGTTTATTCCCAGTTGGCTACCTGAAATCTTCACATAATAAGAATTTATTAGAACTTATTTGATTGTGCATCTCAGTTAAAATCAACCTTGTTGCCAGAAATAGCTAGGGTCAAATGCATGTGGCATTATTTTCATTTTGATTATCATGTGTCATTATACCTGTTTCTTCTTTTCCTTTTCAATCAGGTACTCATGTATTTTCAAAATTTGAGTACACATGTGCACATAGGCATATCATTGGACACCCACCAAAGAGCACAAACGGAAATCTGGATTCTTCTCATTATTGTGTCATCTTTAAGACTTATTTCATGCATTCAAACAACTTAAAATGACCTCAGTTTTTACTGTTATCTCTTACATAGTGAATCACCTAATTCAGATATCCAGCTTGGCATGTTCATCAGTGTGGTATTTTTTTACGAATGTGACACTTGGCCAATGGTAAAACTACATTCCATGTTAATAAACTAATTTCAGGTATACTATTCACTCGCCTGATTACTCTTTTGTTGCTGCAGGGACCGCCAGGCAAGTCGCCAACTCAGTATGAGAGCTTAAAGCACATGCAGTATTGATCAGGATACAGAAATGCATCAAATTGGGTCTCAGGAATGTATGCATCGAATCGGACTCCAAAGGCATCATACAGATAATCAAGAGGCAAACCCAATGTCCATATGGATCAGTGGCATCATATCGGATATTTTTGTAGCACTGTCTTCACACTCAGAATTTACAATTACATATTGTTATAGGGAGTGCAATCGAGCCGGAGATTATCTAGCTTCTTATTTTCGTACCTTAGCAGACGACTTCTTTCGGATAGGCAATTCTCCAGGCCTAGCTCAAATTTTGTACCATGGCTCCTCGGGAGCTTTTATTAACAGATGATGAATTTTCTTTGAAAAAAATAAACTAGTGTCGAATTTGTACGTTTTTAGGTGACTCATGGATAGTGTAGACTACATAGTTCCAGTGCATTCAACAGTAACTCTTCTAAGACTAGAAGACAACAATGATTTTATCCAGAAATTGGTAAGGAACAAATGCAATGTCAATGCCTAAAATTGTACAAAGTATTTAGAGTCAAACAAAAAATAATAGCCAAGTTGTAGTTCTTCTGCAGTTATTAGGCTTCATCTAAACATTTCTACACAACATATCTGAATTCCCACTCACTATAACCACAGTAAGGTGATCTTTTGTTGGTTTTATGAATCTTCTTAAGTTAAACTGTGGAAGAAAAAATTACGCAGGAGATCGAAATTAGCATACAGTTAGAACTTTTAGATGAATAAGTACAATAAAAGAATTTATGAGAAACCAAAAATTAGCTTAGAAAAGTAAATTTACAACAAAGCCTATTAATTCATCCATATCTGGTCTGACCATCAGAAAATTGTTACATAAAGTGATATTTTGTAACATGAATAATTTTTGCCAAGAGCTTTCATAAAGTATTTGAGAATCACGGACATATCATTCTATATAATTGAATATGACTGAACATTAGATCAACAAAAAAGTAGAAGGAAATTTGAAGTCAAACTGATGTTAAAAATGTATGAAAAATATCATTACTTACGGATCCAGCATCCAAAAACTTCGCCTCTGGAAATGTGGATTCTGTTCCCCATGGGCATAATAACAATTCAAAGCATCAACATTTCCAACCTACACATGAGAATGTACTATATGAAAGTCTTAGAAAGACATTACTACAGAAACACATTGAAATAGGTTACCCAAAGAAAAGCATACAACAACAACAACAAAGCCTTATCCCACTACGTGGGGTCAGCTACATGGATCATACGACGCCAATATTCGTTGATCCATGTTCATAAGATTCGACAGGATTTTATGCTGGCTGTCGGGGCCTAACACAACCCTCCTCCTTTATCCGGGCTTGGGACCGGCTATAAAATATAGGCGGAGTTACCCAAAGAAAAGCATACTGAAAAGAAAAAATCTAATGTCCTTTTACTTTCCTGGGAGAACCTTGTTGTCCTTGCAAAAGGAAAATGGCCAAAAAAGAACTATTTCTTGGATTGGCAGAGAAAAATAACTTCGTCTCACTTGAACCCCAGAAAGTAGGATTCAAGCAACAACCTTTCCCTGTTTTGGTTTTAGCATCCTGGTCCAATAAAGAACCCAAATCCATGAAGTAGGATTCAGAAACAGCACGTGTTGCTTTTTCTTTTTCTTTTTTTTTCTTTTTTTTTTTTTTTTTGAGGAGAACCACTTGTGTTTCTTATTTTTTGTTACCACAACAACTTTAGTTTATGCTTACATGATTTATAGGATTAAGTATTGTTCAAAGTTATATATCTCATGATTTTAGTAATGTCTAAATTTTGTCTACAAAAGAAAATCACATTTTCCCAAATCAAGAAAAAGTGGTCACTTACAAACATAAAGCAATCATTTTAGCATGTAGACTTCTGAACATAGATTCTCAAGCACTCCAACTAGCATCAGTATCATTTTAGCATTAATAGACTTCTCCGAGGGGTGCTTGTACTGTAGGGTGCTTGTGCAGCGGTGGAGAGGGCCACCGGCAGGCGACGAGTCATCAACAGCTTTCCAGGGAGAAAGAGACTGGATGGTTGAGGGTGGCTGTCAAGTCGTTTTCAGCCTCTACATTCGCTTTCTTCCCGCCACCACATCCCCAGACATTTCCAAGGCAGATTGCAAACTATATAGCATTCCCGGGTGCCGCTAAATGTCAAGATTTTCACTTAACTTATGCGGCGTGGCAGGATCCTCACCAGAACATACACGACGAGATGGGCGCCCAACTCTAACACATCGCACGGTAGAGGATATCACCCATCTTTTCTTGGAGTGTTCAATGTACTGATAGGTATGGACACGGACGAGCATCATAGGTGATTTGCCATCAACATGGGAGACATTTTGGCAATTACTTTGTGCTCGTGATGGGCAGAGACGAGGCTCGCGAGCACCATTGGCGACCATTTAGGCCCATTCCTAGGCCATATGGCTTCAATATAATGGGGTCATTTTTGTGACATGTCGAGTTGATGATATGGCCTTTCGTTGGCGGTTGTACATCTCTCCTTTTGTTTTGTTGCTCTCTTCTTGAGAGCTTTTTTTAGGAGAAAAAGGATAACTATCAAAGTTGTGACTGTCATCCACATATATATATATATATATATAACTGTGAAATGAAAGTCATGTACAAGTCTGGGCTATCGAAGAGAGCGGCAAAAAGGAGATGTGTAATGGCTACCCAAAACCCTACTCTCGAAGACAAAGGGAAATGTGGTGTACAATCTGCTCAACCTGACATCTCTCATCAACAGAAATCATCCAGTTACGCTAGAGCCAGATGGCCCAAGTACTGGCCAAAAAGGTTGCCAACAGTGCTCTCCAACTTTGTTTCTATCAGGTGAGGCCTTGAAGTGACTCCCACTCTCGAGATACTAGACACTCGAAGAATATGTGGATGATGTCCTCTGTCTCGCCGCACAGAACATAGGACCTGTCCACATGAGGCACCCATCTCATCCTATACCTCCTGGTGAGAAACCAATTGCAACGCATGAGTCAAGCAAAGATCTTGACTTTCGGTGGCACTCAAGATCGCCAAATCAGCCTCCAGTCCGAGATAACTCCTTGGATATAGTGATTGCTGGAAGAAAGTAGATGTAGAGGTTACGTGTTGAAAAGGACTTTGTAACCGTACCCACCCATCTGGCCTAGAGTAATTTGGCCGGAGTAATTTGGCCTAGAGTAATTTGGCCTAGAGTAATGTAACCGTACCCACCCATCTTGGATATAGTAATTTGGTTGGAGAGCCAAGAGCGCCATGATGTGCCGATTTGAAAGAGATGATCTGAAAAGCGTGTTCATGCACCGGAGCTTGGTCCGCTAGCCTTGACCATGTCTCTGACACTGTCACGTCGGGGTGGGCCGCCAAGGCCCATAGCTGGGTGGCACCCGCCACCTTAAGCGGACTCTTGGGGACATGGCAAGTTGGCGCCACAAGGAGAAACGGGCGACCGTTTCTCGTGCAGCGGACGACCACTACGTGCAGTACGTAAACTTGGGCCATGTCCATCCCATGATGCATTCGGGACTTCCAAGGAAGAAGGTGATCACATTCTGATGGTCAGGTATCGAGCAGGAGGCTTGACAAAGCTCTTCCAGGAGGTTGGGACGAGTGGATATCGTCTGAGACGATAGGGTGTGCCCGGTGCCTGACGCACAGGCGGTGCATGTCAGACGTCCACTTTGGCATTCGTGGACAGTTACATCCCAGGACCAAAGTATCTTGTCCCATTCATCCCTCGGGAGGAAGGCAGCACGAGGACATCCCTCGGGCAGGAGAATTCTGGGACGACGACCGTTGGCGGGAGCGGCGGTTATAACCGCCATGGCACCAAGCAAGCGGCGGATGGGCATGGCGCGACAACGAGAGACTTGCGCATGCAGGACATAGCTAGAGATGATGATGAGGGGGCAGCAGCGGCACAGCAGCAGAATTAATTCATGCGGATCACCGTAGCAACCTGATACGACGAGCATATCAAAACTGGCACGCAAAGAAAATAACGACACACAAAGTGTCAAGAAAACACAGCACGAGACGAATCTGCACTGCAAACTTGGAGAACACCAAGAAGAAGAAACAATTGTTTCTGAAAAGTCTGAATAACAATGATGTCACCAAATAACTCAGTTGTTCCCTTTTATAGGGTTCAGCAATACAAATTAGGATTCTCAATAGACTAGATAAGGAAATATTGACTCAACAGAAATTAAATACTAGCAACAACTAAATACCAAAATTAAATACTAATCAGCAATTAAATATCTAAAATAACTCAAACTCAAGTCCTAAAATAACTCAAACTTGGACTCCAAGTAATTTCATATCTTGTAATCTCCAACTCCATCTCCTACATCAGTCCCTCCATCTTGAAAAGAGCTCAACCTCGAGCGAGTAACATCAGCATCCCTCTGGAACATACTCGAATAAATTTGTTGTAAGTGCCAACTATGAACCACTCTCGTTGGAGAAAAACCATGACCATGGAAACTTTGCACTTCTGCAACATTCCTTGTTGTCAGCCATTTAGAGATAACTTGCACTTTGGTTGGGTCGACTTTTATGTTGTCAGCTCTGATACCAATTGATGAGGGGGCAGTAGCGGCATAGCAGCAGAATTAATTCATGCGGGTCACCGTAGCAACATGATACGACGAGCGTATCAAAACTGGCACGCAAAGAAAATAATGAGACACAAAGTGTCAAGAAAACACAGCACGAGACGAATCTGCACTGCAAACTTGGAGAACACCAAGAGGAAGAAACAATTGTTTCTGAAAAGTCTGAATAACAATGATGTCACCAAATAACTCAGTTGTTCCCTTTTATAGGGTTCAGCAATACAAATTAGGACTCTCAATAGACTAGATAAGGAAATATTGACTCAACAGAAATTAAATACTAGCAGCAACTAAATACCAAAACTAAATACTAATCAGCAATTAAATATCTAAAATAACTCACTCAATTCCTAAAATAACTAAAACTTGGACTTCAAGTAATTTCATGTCTTGTAATCTCCAACTCCATCTCCTACATCAGATGATCAAGTAACAGGAGGATGGCAGGAGAGTCATCCGCGGCACGAGACTTCGAGCAAGGAGTCGTGGGGCCGCATAGGGGTTTTGTGCGAACCGGCGCCATGGAGGGGCGCCCGGCCATATGGACGGTTAACATGTATTTGAATTGTGGACGACAGTTTTTTTTTTTTTTGAGGGAAAAAAGGATGACAAACCAGAAGTTGTGGTTGTCATCCAACTATATTATCCCTGTAAAGGGATACCATGTACAAGTAAGCACTCTCCAGTGGAGAGTGAACAAAAAAGGAAAAGTACAGGCCCTAGCCAAAACCCCACTCATGAAGATCAACAATGTGGTGTACAATACTATCCACCTGACACCTCTCCCCACAAAATATGACACGGTTGCGCTGAAGCCAGATGGCCCAGGCACCGGCCAGAAAAGTCGTCAATGGGGCTCTCCAGCCCTGCCTCTGCCTACAAAGATCACGTAGCCTCTGCCAAAAGTCCTCCAAGGATAGAGGTAAGAAGAAAGAAGTAGCCAACCGCGACCATATCTCCCGGGTCACACCAGAACTGAAGAATAAATGTGAGACATCCTCCTCTGACTCCCCGCAGAGCGCACAGGAAGTGTCCGCGTGGGGTGCCCATCTCGCCCTGTACACCCTGGTGAGGATCCTCTCACGCCACATAAGCCAAGCAAAGATCTTGAGTTTCAGCGGTGCCAGGGAACGCCAGATGAGTCTGCAATCTGTCCTAAAACTGTTGTCGTGGGAGGATGCTGGGAGGAGATGAAGGTGGAGGCTGCGAGAAGAAAAAGAATCCGACGACCAAACTCAGCCATCCATCCTCGATGGGTCCGGGCGATAAGAAGCAACCCTCTGGTGAAGTGCTAGAAGCTCAGAGAAGCGTTGATCGGCCCTTCTTGTATAAATACTTGTACTCGTTCCAATTTTGAATAAGAGTGAATCAACAGCATTTTCCCCTACTTCTAAGTTCTTCTGTTTTCATTGCAAGAGTGTGTGTTGTGTGAGGGTGCGAACTACCATCCACGGACGTATTTCGTGTAAGGCTGACTTGGGCGCTTCGAGGAGGAAGAACCTAGGCCGATTGCGCGGGTTTCTAAGAAGGGAAACTAAGGGCGTGACATGGGGGAAGGCTATTGCAAGTGAATCCTTAAGAGACCACTCGTGCCGCCAAAATGAGAAGTCCTCCATGGAGCCGAGAGATGGAACCATGAAGGGGCGTACCCGCAGGACCAATGTCGCTACTTCCCGCCAAAAGGATGAGGCTCCGCAGGGCAGAACAGTCCTAGACTCCCATGAGAGCTCACGCCTGTAGCAAGTGAAGAAGACCGTGTGCCAAAGGCTATTGCTAGGACCTATGATGCCCATTTGGTACAACGAAGATCCTGAATCCCAGTCCTCCCTGAGAGGTGGGTCGACAAGACACTGCGGCACGCAACAAGTTGGACTCCGTGCTGATCAGAATGGCAGAAAAATCTGCTCAAGGAGTCCAAATGTCTGAGGGCTTGATCCGGCATTAGGAGAACCGTCATGTAGTAAGTCGGTAGCACCGAGAGGACAGAGCGAAGTAAGATGAGCCGGCCACTGCAGGATAGCAGTCGCGGGCTCCAGCCATGAAGTCTGTGCTTCATACGCTCGATAACCGGGGTCCACCCCCAAGAGTTTGGGAGGGGAAGACTGAGATATGTGATTGATAGAGTGTTGATCGGGGTGTGAAGCTCATGTTCATCGGTTCATAGTGATACACATACATGGATGGCAACCACAAATTTCATCCTTTTTCTCCTAAAAAAAACAAGTGTTACCATTTTATGATATGAAATGTCTCATTTTTTCTATAATTGATTGTTCACATACCATATAGGGTGCATGATGTAGCTCATAGTGAGCATATATGTTTATGATGACATTGCATGTGCATGTCAAGAACTCATGATATAGGATCATAACATGTATGAGCCTAGACATACTAACAGGAGCGATCTCCTACACCACATGGATCTGTGCAGATGAGGAAGCTTAGGGTTGGCGATGGACTCATGATGAGCGAGTGCATAGTTAGTGGTCAGACTGACAACCCAAGTTAACTTATGTCTTTTATTACACTTTATGTCTATGTCGAACTCTCTTGTGAGTCGAATTGTACATGGCCTACAAGACTTTTCGTCAAATGATATCTAAACTCTTATGTCAGTTATATTATGTCGAACCCTTTGTTGGGTCATATGATGTTAGAGTTTATGTGACTCATAGGCTACTATGATGATGTCGTGTATTGATATGTTATTGAAATCTTCTACTGTGTTTTATTTCTAATTGTCCTTTTTGTTATACTTCGGTAGCATCTATATATGATATTAGGGTTTATGAAATGTCAAAGAAGAATGTAAACGTGATGCCGCCTAAGATTTGGGCTCATAATTGAGGCTAAATTTGGGAGCATTACAGTTACGTTCATATGCCTTGAGTCCTAGGATGTGCAAGCCATAGATTAGCTTAAGTGTCTAAGTTTCGGAAGTGTCTAAGTCTAAAATCAATGTGCAATCATCGTGACCAACCACGAAGCCTAATGGTACATATTTTTCATTATAGTTAATTAGTGCTAATAATTGATATACAGTTATTATATGAGTGTAAATGAATTTGAATTGTCATATGAACGAAGGCATGACCAAAGTGATTCAAACTATGAAATGTGATTAAAGCTCATGCCAAGTGTCCTTGAAGGAGTTTTTGAGGCTTAATCCTCCTATGTTTAATGGAATTGATGATCCAGAGGAAGCCGAAGCATGGTTGGATAGCATAGTGGGCATTTTCAAAATGATGAAATGTTCTGAAGAAAGCAAAGTGGAGTGTGCAACCCACAACTTTTTAAGGGCAAGCATTCTACGTAAAAAATATTGTAAATCATATTGACTTTTTGGTGAGAGAGTGGGAGGGTGGACAGCTGTTGTGATATTTCACCCCTCTTTCCTTTTTTTTTGTATTGCATACTTTTTGTGATCACACGTACATTTTCTGATTATATACACATATATATACGAATGACTAGCATATCCTAGTCGTGCTTTTCCATTTCAATAAAAATATTGGTGGGAAGTCACTTCTATGACGAAGTATGTCAACCACGAAAATCCATTGTGGATAGAATTCATAATGGAATTCAAAGATCAATACTATTCACAAAGCATAAGGGATCAAAGGCAAGAGAAGTTTCTTAATCTCCAACATGAGGAGTTTCTTAACCTCCAAAAAGGTGATATGTCATCGGATAACTATTAAGTTTAAGTATTTTCAACTTGAAAAATATTACTCCCTCGTAAAGACTGAAAGGATGGGGGTCAATCGCTTCGTGAAAGGGCTTAAATCTGAACTCAAAGTTAGAGTTATGTACGAAACCCCTAAGACTATGGCTGATACTATTGTCATAGCTATCAAACTAGAAAAGAAGCTCAAAGATAGAATTTTGGACTCTAAGGGCTAGAGGTCAAAGAAGATTTTTTTTTTTATGAGGAGAAAAAGGATGACCAACAAAGTTGTGGTTGTCATCCAGGTATATATATATCTATGAAGTGGATGTCATGTACAAAAAGAGGCTCTCAAGAAAAGAGCGGCAAAAAAAGAGAGAGATGAACAATGCCTACCCAAAACCCCACTCTCGAAGAAGAAACGAGATATGGTGTACAATGCTCTCAACCTGACATCGCTCCCCACAAAAAATGATCCGGTTACGCTTGAGCCATAAGGCCCAGGAACCGGCCAGAAAGGTCGCCAGGGCCACGCGCTCGCCCTGCTGCCAGAGGTCAAAGAAGATGATAAAGCAAGGAAAATAGGAGCAAAAGAGTCATCCCTATCAACCATGAGCAATCAAGGAAGAGAGTCCAATGTACGCATTGTGGTACATATCACACCAGTCAATGTCAATTGAAGGCCAGGACATGCGTGGAAAAGAAGGAAACTACATAAGAGATTGTTCGGAAAAACATGGATATTTTCTTGATGAAGGAAGGAAAAGCAAGGCGTCAACTATCCAAGGGCATCGAGTTAATAGTCACCAAGAAGCTCACCGAACATAGGATATGACCCAAGGTACTCATGTCTTAATGTTAAGTGATCCTATAAATTTGAATTGTAGTGCAAATGGAAGATAGATATGGAGAAGACTCTAAGGTGTTTAAGTGACATAAATTAGAACATGTAATTCCAAACTAATGGGATACGGTCCAAAATAAAGAGAGTTAAGGGAACACTACTAAGGTTCTAAACTTAGTGGTCAAAGTACAAAATGAAAATTTACGTGCATTGAAATAGTTGCATAAAACCTAAGTTATGACATGAACCGATCAAATGTGCCAAACTTGGTAAATTGACACCTTTATAGATAAAATTGAGAATCAGAGTTAGAGTTATGCAATAAAAGCGAAACTCAATGAAATTTCATTCTCATAGAATGAGATCCAAGATTCAATATTGAAATCTTGAAAAAGGAAGTTAGGAGGATCACTTATTATAGATAAAATTATCTATGATAATGATTAACAATCGACCATTAAGAGGTGCCCATTTCAATCCATGAGCAGGAAACCATGCCGATTTACACATGTGGAATGGAAAATAGAAGAAATGTTAGTGAGCTTTTGATAGGATAAGATGAATTGTTCAAGATCACATAAATTCGATGATGAATTTTATTTTAAAGGGGGTAGATTGCAATACCCCAGAAAAAATTATAATTAATCTTTGTACGCCACAAGCCCATATAACCCCATTGAAGGTCCTAACTTCCTCGAAAAAAAGAAGGCCATAACTTAAACACCCAAAATCCAACCTAAACCCCACCTATAAATATCCAAATTTCTGCCCT
Source organism: Pontederia crassipes (assembly GCA_030549335.1). Lineage (NCBI taxonomy): Eukaryota > Viridiplantae > Streptophyta > Magnoliopsida > Commelinales > Pontederiaceae > Pontederia > Pontederia crassipes. The sequence goes on along the minus strand of CM060193.1, from coordinate 68,813,974 downwards.
AAAACCCCATTTCTTCTCTCATTTCTCCCCTTCTCCCTCTTTAAGCCACCAAAACACCCAAGTGAAAAGGAAGGCTCATCTCTCCAACACCTAGGGAAGCACATCAAAAAAGAGGAGATTTGGAGCACACAAGGAAGAGAGGAGTTCCCTTTCAAAAAAATAAGGAAGAGAAGAGAAAAATGATCAATGAGGGCTAAAGCTAGGAGGAAGAAGAGGACCTAGGGATTTGGGATTCTAACTTGAATCCAAGGGTATGCTGGAGGGTATCCAAGCCCTAATCCTTCCTCAATTATTATATTGTGATTGTATTGAGGTGTTAAGAACAACCATTGTTCTTTTATAATTGAGATTGGGATTTTTGTTCAATCAAAACTTGAATGGTATGAACCTTAAAAATCACACAAAATGTCCCAAAAGAACCAATAGGGTTCGATCACAGGCATGACCATCAGATCAGGGCTATGACCGAACGGTGTAGAATGTGATCGATGATCAATTCTCTATCATGGCCGTGAAAAGAGTGTTTCATTAGCATTAGCATCAACTCTCTTTAATGTGATGGATGAAAAGGGTGTCTCTAAGGAAAGACAAAAAATCTAGGTCAAATGAATCATTAGCATTGTTATGGCACATATTTGTACTCCAACAGGTATGATAGTTTCCATATCAAATGCTCATGTATTTGGAACATCCACAGCATAAGCACGCTTGAGTTCTCACAAAAGATTGTTGTAGTGTTTTGAGAAGGGGTTTAATTTGGTATGCAAAGCCAAGTGACAGCCTTGTATTTAAATTTCTCTTTAAGAATGGTTTTTTTTTTCATTTTCCCAATTTATTTTCTTTGCAAATTTTAATTATGATGCCATAAGCTCATTCCAATTCATAATTCTTTAAGGTCTGAGATAGCAAGAAACCCCTTTAACAAACTTTGGAATTTGGATGCTTTACAAATTAAATATCTTGAACTTGGATCTTAAAGCTTGACCAGCTGATTTGGTTATTTCATAGAAAGTGTGCACTAGAGAAAAGTAAGGTTTAGTTGCAAAGTTTAGCTTTGATATATCAGTTGGCTTTTTTTTTTTTGAGAAGGTATATCAGTTGATTTATGTGGTACAAATGAATGGACTGTTAAACAAGCTTGGGCAACAAAGCTTATTTTTTTATTGAATTCAAGTTCTAATTCACTGCGTCCTTTTGACTATTTCATTTGATTGTCCATGTAAGACAAGGTATATTGCATTACATTTACTTTCAGTTTCTCAATGTGCAAAATGATTTATTCTCTAATGGGAGGAATAGCACAATCATGCTAGTGGAAGCCATAGCATCTATCAACAATATAAAGCATTATTCAGCAAACCTTAAGTCGCTCATGTGCTTCTCCAACAGTCCTCCCATCCTTCTTTCTGCGCCATGCATGCCCATCTTTGCGGAAAAAACGGAGTATCCTTCTATTGAAAAGGAACAATGTGCCACCTGTTTGGAAATAGATAATAGGGGTTACTACCAAAAGACAGGAAATTGATCAACGATAAAATGTGTGAAATTCGACTGAGACAAATAACATCATACTTTGTGGCCTGTCTGGTGGCTCTTGAGTAAGAGGAATATGCTCATAGTTCTGCAAGATGGAAAGAACTTCAGCAGGCTTCAGCCAACGAGATTTGGCTTCCTCACGAAACACATTAATATCAAAACCTGAAAGAAGACAAGTCCATATCAGCTAAAGGCCAAGACGAAGAACCATCATATGATCCAACTAACAACAGAAGCTTATGCACCATCTTATTGGTACAAATGAAGGTATATTAGAGGCTTCAGTCTTTACTTCCTCGCATAGGTCCATAGACACCCTTTGTAACCGAAAAAAAAAGAAGCCGAAACCTCATTATCAGCACCACCAAATTAAGTTGGCTTCTCATATTAAGGAAAAACTAGTTAAATTGATTGACGGAGTTCATTTTGGATTCAAGTAAATAAAGGACAGATGCACAAGTAGAACGGGATCCAAACCCCACACGACATATTTTAGAATCGATTCAAATGAGAAAAAAAATTCTCTTTCTTGAAAAGAAAGAACATTTCTTTTGTTTCTACCAACCAGCAACACAGTGACCACAGGGTCACGCATATCCTCCAAAACATATTCAACAAGCTCTCAACTTTTGTTTTGTCCAAAAACTAAAAGGATAGATCTCCCACCGGTTTATTCCGTGACTATCACAACTTAACTTTGAGCATAAACACCTAACGGAATAAACCGCGTGTTGGCCCCCAATAAAAGGTAATTCACATCATACAAGTCCTCTGCTCGAGCAAAAGGAAATGGCCGGAACTAAAACAGGTAAACGATCAACCAAGAAAAGATCCCAGGAGAGAAGGAGCAAAAGCGATCGCCGCACCTTGCTCCATCGGCGCTCCGAATCGCAAGCTTCAACTTTGTGTATTGCGAAACCAGAGGCGCCCCAGAGATCCTTTTGAGGAGATTTTTTCAGGAGAGGGAGAGGGAGAGGGAGAGGGAGAGAGTTCTTGGATTTCCGAAAGGAAGAACAAAAACCAAATGAAACGGCGGAGGAGACCAAAGTCGCAAAACAAAAAGATCTTTTGAGTCAACATTTTGTGATTGGTTGGTCAAGTCCTTTTTTATTATGCGCACATACATGTCTTCTTTTATACGGTAATAATTAGTAATTATCGCCTTTTTTTATTTTTTTCCTATTTAATTTTATATATTTGTTTGGCAATATGAATTGATTGAATTTTTTTTGTTCCAACTAATTCCGTTAAAAAAAGACAATATCAAAAAATAAAACTAATCTGTCAAATCATTTTTTTCTCATCAATTTTAATTATTATATTTAATTCTATTCAAATGCATCTAAAGTTAATTTGGCAGTTTAATTATTCATTAAGATCTCATAGAAATTAGGATTTAACTTGTTAAATGATACCTACAGGACTTCTGGTACAAAATGTATAAGGGGTGTTTGTTTTGAGATATATTATTCAAGGGATAAAAAAATATCCAAAGGATTTTCTATTCTTTTAAATTATTCAGGAATTGAATCAAAATGAAATAAAATAGAATAACATCAACAAATAAGAGAGGTTTTATTGTCATGATGGAGTGAATAATTATTCTTGCTCATAAAGTAATGAGTTAATCTAGAATTTGGAGATATTTAAAAGGTTAATTTGATTTATAATTATAATCATCATTATGTTAATTTAAGGATGTTTGTCTTTATTGATATGGATAACCTTTTACTCGTCTCATTATTCACCATTCAAAGGGCACTTATTCATGAGGTATGAATCATTATTTAAGAAGGTTTATTATTATTTATTTTATTAAAAAATTTGATATGTCTTGATGAGAGTTGAATAAGGTAAAATTGAATAGTGAATTTAAAAAAATGAAGAAAATAGTCATTTATCATGTTAAAAAAATAGTTAAACTTCAAACTTTTAAATCTTTCAAATATAATTATTCCTTTGACCGGATAATTAATTCATCCTATTTTATTCTTCAAACACTCTCAACGAAGACAAAAAAAAAATCATGTGAACAGAACGATCAACCTGCAGACACACGGTAAAAAAAAATTACTCTTATCAATAAATTACATTTTTCTATTAAGAAAAAGAAGCGTGTGTAGTGACTTGTGAGGTGACATGCTACGTTGTGCCTATTCGAGAGAGAGAGAGAGAGAGAGAGGTGTAGGTGATATATTTAATTTCCCCTTCCTTAGCTTTTAACTTGTTGAGTGCACGTTCATCATAATCACTGTTAATGATATATATTTAATATCTTATATATATCATAAATATAATAATGACGACAACGACAGCTCCAAAGCATTTGTGCAGGAATTATTAATGTTTTAAAAATCGAATCTCAGATCGAATAGAACTTTTTATCGAGTCGTGATTGGATCGGTCCGATCGAGTTTCACCTGATTGAATCATATTTTATTAAAATAATATTATATATTAATTTTGAATATATATATCACAAATTAATATATTATATAATATATCATACTAATAATAAATTAGAATAAAATTATTATTTATTATATTCTATAAATTTAATATATCTTAAGTTATCATAATTGATACATTATTATATTTTTTATTTATGCAGTATTTGTGATGATATACTAATTTATTTAAATCTAATTAACTTTTAAAATTGTTGGTTCGTATTTATTTTCATTTATTCGTCCTTTTTTGTTTCATTTTGTGTTTCTCTTTTTTTCAAATTTATTCTTTTTTTCTGATTACTTATTATATTTAAAAAACTTAATATTTATTCAAAGATTATTATTATAATATAGTTATAGTGATAAGATATTAATATATTTATCCCAAATCACTAATATTTTTTATTTTGTTAGCGTATTTAATTTATTTTCTTCATTCTTTATTTCTTCTTCAGTGAATTCTTCATTTTTTTTTGTAATTTCAAATTCTTCTCCCCTAATCATCTCCTCTAATCATTCATTTTCCGTAAGGGAAAAAAAAGCACAATTGTTTTGTGTGCATACGTTTCTGTAAGGAAAATAACTTTTTAAAAAAGTAATCCAATAATTAAGTTATTTGAGAATAAAATGTTATTCAGATTATGTTGAAAGGGAAATATCTTTTTCATTCAATCAAGAAACTGACTCCTTATATTAAAGAAAATGCAGCAAACCCCTTTTATTATTTTTATTAATTAATAATAATATACCAAAGACAATTTGCACGGTGCATGCCCTCCCTTGTTGCCATTAGAATTTGACCCTTTGAGGGGAAGAGAAACGTGAGAAAATGTAGAGAGACAAAGACAGCATGCACTCGACCGTGCCTGGCTCATCGGACAAAGGAGAAGCCCCCTGCTTAATTTGTTCCACCTAATTGCACAGTCAGCAGAACAGAAGTAAGTAAAAAGAAAAACTAGGTCGATTGAATAAATAAATTAATTGGATATATATTTCCCGAAATCATACATTTACATACATACAGAATATATAATTAATATACTGTCACAATATATATAGATCAACTTAAATTGTCGTGTCGATTTATTTGCATGATTAGTTTAGATTCATTCGATCAAGAACTCCTTGGTCGGTCACCGTTTTGTTGGTTTGGTATCTCTCAAAGTAAGTCATGAGTCGTAACAGGACTGATTAACTCGAATTTCTCTTCAAGTAAGCCAGGACGCCGATCCCGGCGACGAGGGCGGCTCCGGCGGCTACCGCGCTGTACGACGCTGCCGATCCATATAACTCCATGTTCGTGAAGTTCATACTCCCTGATCATCTCCTCCGCCGCCGGCGCCCGCTTGAATAATCCAAATATAATCTCAATCCCTTCATGCAACATTATACACAGCAAATCCATAAGTGTATGTTGTTCTTAATGGATTAAACATTTAAGGAGAATAATTAGCACATCAAATTTCGACACCAAGCTACACATATTTACATATATATCAGTATATATATGTCATGCAAGTACTGTCACCTCCATGTATATTGTATGTCATCCACATGGAGATCTTAGCTTATTAATAAGATGTTGACAGTGGTTTCTTAAGAGTACTATAAGTAGCTAGAAACATTTATCGACAATCATATAGCTAAGAAACATGGATCCAGTTATAATCTCAAATGAAATATTCATTAATTATTTCATCCTTGCCTTCAAACCAGCGAGCCTCGCATGCTCCACCGCAGCAGCAAGATCGCAGTCAGATGCAAGGATCACTTTGTCATGCTCTTCGTCCTCGCACTGCATACGTGCACCTGATATTGCCAAACACATTTATTATTTTTCCAAAAGAAAAGCAGGTAATATTAATGATTAACTCTTCTTCTGTTCTGTAAGTTTGCAAAGTCAAATGATATGCATATTGAAATTTCAATGTACTCTCTACTGCTTGCTAGATATGTACCAAAATCTGTGGCAGATGATTCCGGTCGATGTCATCGCCCATCCTCTTCAGGATGCAAGTGATAAGGTGAGTCAGGCTCCTTGTTTCTGATCACGCATTGCAAAAAATATATATATTTAATTATTACAAACTCAACTCAATTCTTTGTCCAAGTAATCTTATTAATTAATGATGAAGTGGAGAAGATTAATTGATTGTTTAGTTACCACAAGAAAATCTATGCATCCGTCCCATTGTGTCCTCCAGCTTAAATGTGAATGTAGCAGGTGAGCTTGAAGACGAATAAGGTGATGAGGATACCACCAGTTCTGCTCTTTCACTTGTCATTTTCATGGACCCTTCACTGAAAATGCATACGACAACTAATGTGTTTGAAGTTTTCCATAATATATACATCATCATGTGCATGTGTTGGGGTAAGCAAATTAAAAGAGAAAGCAGAATCATATGCATATCACCTCCTGGTCTCATCATCTTCTTCTAGAGGCCCAGAGGCCATTGCAGTATCCCAGAACTTTTGCATCAAGGAAATGGCAGCCTCACTCCCAACTGCCCCGGAGTTTTCAACCTTTTATTTATTCATCAATAAAAAATCTCCATCATCCAATTAATTAATTGTAATGTATTTATTCTGAATCTTTAGCACATATATTTCTCATTGTAATCTTAATTATATAACTCCATCTATGTTTTATAGCCGATTTCAAATCAGGATAAAGAAGGAGGATTGTGTTAGGCCCCGACAACTAGCGTAAAACTCTGTCGAATCTCATGAACATGGATCAACGAATATAAAAGCGAAATGGTATCGTATGATCCATGTAGCCGACCTCACCTAATGAGATAAGGTTTTGTTGTTGTTGTAATATTAATTATATACCTCGAACAATTTACGGTCATTGTCCAAAATATCACAAGAAGGGATATGATCAATTAAAGTAATGTCCCCGACTTCTAACATAGGTTGAGGCCACCATATAAAGAATGCCAAGTATGAAAATTTTGGGAAAACATGCTTTGTTACATAATAAAGAAGTACTATTAGGAGAAATAGCTACAAGTGGACAATTATGCTAAATCAGTATACGTCAAGGCAATCTATATGTTAAATAGTAAAGGGGTTTCCCAGTTTTCTCATTATTCATAACTCGGTTGCTAATATTGACTTCTACAAAGAATGGAAATAAAATGACAAAAAACTATCATTTTCGAGACCTCAACGATAGTGCTGCAGGGCCACAACTTCTGCATACTGTCGCGATCGCGTGCTCGTGCGGTGCTACCGCATGCCACAACTTCTTGCTGACGCATCGTTGCTCGTGTGGCGGTCTGGCAGAGCTTGCATTGTTGCACATTAAGAGCTTATTTTGTTTATAGTTTAAACATTGATTTTGTTCTAATATAATATTTTTTTATAAAAAGCATGTACCAAATGGAAGTTTAAATTATGAGATAAAATGGCATGTTTTTATGATTTTATTTCCTACAATCTTTTTAGCTTATCGTGTCTAATTTTTTTTAAGTATATGTTTGTTATATAAATAATTTGTTAATTTGATGTATTATATTAAATTATAATATTTTTTTTACTAACTAATCTAATTGATTCGATCTGAAATGGAGACTTTTCGTTAACAACCTTGCTTACAATCACTTTGAAAATGGCAAAATATGGTGCACATGCATCCAAAAGATCTAAAAGGATGACTTTTGTTCTCATGGGATTTTACTCCCATGGGCTTTTTGTGTCTATAAATGCAAAATGCATCCTTATTTTTATATATACTAAAGTTCAGAGTTAAACTATTAACAAATATTTAGCCCATCTATCTTATGTCAAGTGCGACCTAAAATTAATATTTATTTGAATATGGATTTTGATTCAAAACCTCAAAAAAATATTATTTCTAAATATAATCACTATATATACTTAATTCTGTTTACAATCTTAAATGGCACTTAAAATTGTAAGATAATCTCATAACATGAAAAGGATGACATGCATTATTACCACAAGAATTACATGTATTCCTTCGTGAGGGATTTTTTGGCAATATAAAATAGTTTTCATCTGAATTTTTTTAGTGAAGATTATTTAATTTCAATAGTTGACGTAATCGTCACTACTTTCGATGAATAAATGTTATGAAATTTTTAGTGGCTGAAAAATACATTAGTAATTTTGAAACATTTATTTTTAAAAATTAAAAAATAATGCCATATTTCAAACATTCATAATTCTGAAAATAAAAAAGATATTATAACATGTATTTTTCATAGATAAATCATTTGCAAATTTTTTTAGGGATGAAAATCCACTAATTATTTCAAAAGATTTATTTTGTAAAAAAATTAAAAACTATAGTATTTTAAATCTAATTAAATATTTTAAATGTTTGGATTTTTTTAAAACAAGAATACATTATAATATATATATTTCTGGAAATAAATCCTTTAAAGTTTGTGATAGATAAAAAAACATCGATAATTCAAAATGATTTATTCATAAAAAATTAATGGTATAAATTAGATACAATTAAATATTTCAAATGCTGAAATTCCCCAAAGTAATAATATATTATAATATGTATTTTCATGTATAAATCCTTTGGAATATTCGATGGACGAAAACTCCATCGATAATTTTGAGAAGTTATCCATAAAATATTTAAAAAACATAAAAATATTAAATATAACTAAATAATGAATTTAGGTAGCTTCTCAATTTCGTTTTCAGGAAATTTCATATGGAAGTCTACTAAAGAGTGTCTAAAATTCTGCTATAAGATAATTTTCTAGCCTTATGTATTTACTATGCGCACTTAAGATAAGTACCATGGTAAAAAAATATTTACTTACTGTGACTACTGCAGCATGAGTGATATCAAGTACATCAATAACTGTTACAATGTTCCCATCTTCTGCAATGTAAGAAGACAATTTTTTTAAAAAATATTATAATATCCTCTAAACATATATGAAAACTTAAAATTATCCGTACATGACATTATTTTCTCATGTGAAAAATTTCTTACTTTTGTCTAGAACTGGAAGATGTAAAAATTTTCCAAATTGCATGGTTTGAAGAGCATCAAGGATCGATGTATCGATGGTTCCACATTCCAGATTTAAAGTCATGATCTAGGTACGAAGAATGTGTAATCAGGGTTTAGAATAAAAATGAAATAAGTATCCAAAATATTAATTACTAAGTTTTATGTAACAAATGATGAATTAGAAGTAAACGTAGCGGTAATGGCTAAGCCTTGTTATTTCACTACTTGAAAATTATATATAGGAAATAATAATGCATTATATGAATGGCATATCTAACCCACAAGCCATATGGTATAATCAAATTGGAAAATTTTAATATTTAAGAATTCAAACAACTATTGTCTTCAAGCTTTTTAATTTGCTTGATGAGCATGTATAGTTCCAAAAAAGTTGAAGTAATCTATAAAAAAGAGAAAGTAAAATACATCTACATCTATGGATAAATAATTATTTTTTTCCTCAAATTTTAATTATCTAATATAATGTTCAAGTAAATCAAATTAATTTTTAATCAATTTTAAATTGAATGTTGCACATATGTTCATGGTTAAGGCATGAGAGAAATACAACCACAACACGATCACGAATAATACGTGACAATATGGAACTCTTGCATACATAGTACAAACACATATGAAGAGATTGAGTGATCAAAAGATAACAATCAAAATAAGAACATGGTTATAAGAAATATTATAGTTAAGAAGTTTTATGTTTAGAACATTAACCCATGTTGATGCAAGAGAAATAAAATTATCCTATTTTTTTTTTGAAGTAAAATGGTATTATTTAAATTGGTTATAAAATATTCTTTGATTATGATATTTTATATAATAAAATGAAAGGTATATAATTTAATTAGATCATTTGCTTGTGTTTAATTGATCAAATGCTATGTTATGTTAATTTATCTTCTCGAACCTCTGAACGGAAAAAATCATAAAAATTCACAACATCATTTTTACAAATATTCACATCCCTTTAACTTAAACACTTAAAAATAACATGCCATCTAATCACTATATATATCAACAAAAAATGACATGCTCATAAAATGTGTAGATAAACACTAATAATGAAGTTGAAATGTGTAATTGACTTGGATAAATGTGATTGATTAAATGAAAATTTACAACTAATTCAAAACTTTTTAAATCTTATAGCATGAAATAAACAATACGCATCATAACATAGAAAAATTGATCTCTTGACAGTAAATTTTAATATATACATATGGTTTTGATTAAAATAACAATTGAGACTTCTCCTCCAACTCTTTTATGCAGAAGATAAAATTGTGTGGAAATAGGAAATTAACTCATAACCAAACTATGTACCTTATCTATTGTTGTTGCGTTAGGAGAAAGGTTTTTTGCAACCACGCGCATTAGAATATCTCTTGAACTAGAGCAAAAAAAAAATTTTACTTAATGAAAAATTCAAATGAATGAAATTTATTATGAAATTCAACGAAATTAGAACTAATAACTTACGTTAGTATTCCATGTGGTTTATTTTCAATTGTTACGATTGCATAATTCATTTGCACTTCAAGCATCTTCTTTGTTGCAGTTAAGACTAATTCATTTGGTGAAACTGTGACAACTCTACAAGATGATATTATGACTAGTTAAACAAAATATTGTAAGATAATTAATACTTTAAAATCATAGATGACTATTTATAAGATAAGAGATTTCGTCGATGAACTAAATATAGATGTACATTACTTTCAAGTCAAGATATTACCTACTTTGGACTTGCAGGAATGATAGTATACAGTGATGGACGAAAAACACGTTCTCGAAGGGTTTCAATGAATGTGTTTGGTCCTACAAAAATACTAGTTGACATCAAATAATGTAATATCATCAAATTAATAAAAATATATAAAGGTGAACAAAGAATGAGTTTCTTGTGCAGTGTTGCAACTAGCCAAATTATTAATATCCTAAAAATAAAAAGGTGTTTTGCAAGCCACACACTCATCCTCACACTAATTAAATAAATCATTTATCACTTCAAATTAATTGTTTCTTTTTTCGGTGGTAAAATTAATTGTTTCTTTGTTTAGAGATATATATATGTTGTGAACATTAAAAATATTTGAAATTAATTATCTACTATGAAATTGTTTATTTTCTTGATCTTAAAACTATTCAACATTGTTTGCCCTCAATTTAAATATTTATCGTTATGTAGCATGCAAAATGTCTCTACCATCGTGGCATGTACTAGTAAAAAAATTCAAAAATGATACATACAGCAACAAAAAAGAAGGAAACAAATGTTCACACTGGGGAATCATCGTAATGGTGGCACATGATCAACATACCAGAAATTGACGCTCCCCAATTCTTCTCCACACCCTCAATAGCAGCTTGAATAGCTTTGCCTTTTTCAGCTGTTCTTTCCATACGAGAGATGGCATCATACAAACATTTTGTTATATCAAGTAGAGCAATAACCTCACCATTCTCCACAACAGGCAAATGTTGAAATTTTCCTAAGAGTAGAAGAATATATCAAGCTAGCTTTATAGAAACAATATGGGAATATAGTTGGCATTCGTAATGCAAACCTAAGACCACCTTCTGCAATGCTTCCTCTGCTAGTGTGTCAGAGAGAACAAATATTGAATTTTGTGTTATGATTTTTGAAACAGGGGTCTCTTCGAGCACCAATTCACAAGCAATCGCTTTAGTTACGATATCCTTTACATATTTTAGAAATATAGTATGCATTAGGACACCATGTTCGTTAAAAAAAACATGGAAAAAATAATATTAAATTTTCTCTAAAATATAGACATGTATAACCTTATCTGTTAGAATCCCACAAAGTAAAGCATTTGAATCAATCAACAATGCAGCATCAACTCTACGAGCAGCCATTCGTCGACAAACCTCCTTAACTGATGTACTCTTCGGCAATGTCAATGCTTTAGACAATCTGAGTCTCTTAACAGTTCTTTTGCTTATAGTCCTAGAAAGAATGAATCAATGGTCATGCTTTTTTTCAAATATAAGAATGACCTATCAAATTTCTACATTTTTCATATGTGTATATACTAATTGAATTGCTAATACACTCTTGCAAACTGATAAAGAAAATGAGGTTCCAATAGAAATAATAGACTATATTACATTACCCAATTTATAAAGTAAATGCTAGGATTTATGTATGGGAGAAATTATGCACTGAGGAATGCACCAAGAATTTAAGGCAACACAGAATTTTATTAGATAAAAAGAGGATTACAAATCAAATTGTTTTCTATTCAGACCACTAGAAAGTTTATATAGGAGCTCTCTTTACAAATGATAGAAATTACAAGTCGATGGTGAGACCCCGTAGTGTGAGGGTGTCTTTTTATTTCAGAGTGTTTTGAGGATGAAATGGGTTTCTAGTTGGGCTAGGATTCAAGAATTATTAACATTAAAGAATTAGAAATCAAACATAAATACCCCTTGATAGATTAATTGAGATGAATGACTCGAGTAAGAAACGCTGGTGAGCTACCAGTGAATTCTCTCATTCATCTTTCCACTCAAGACTTTTGCATTAAAAAATATGTTCTCTTAATTATTCACAATGGAAATCTTTAAGTCTCATCATTCACAAGCAAGATCATGATTGAACAAATTAATTTGATACCCACAAAAACTAAAACAAGATATTTAATAATCTTTCCTGAAGAAATATGAATAATCAACTTTCATGGTTTATGAAAAAAAGTGACTATTAAGGTCAAACACATGCATGCTATAGTCTCGTAATATACATGGCATTGTATGGCAATACCTTTAAAATGATATTCAAAATTCTTTCTATTTTTTCATTCATCCAAAAAAGATAAACATGTATATAAAAAAAATTCAATAAGTGATTACAACAAAAGAAATCAACAATCAAATTGGGTTCACTTCTCGGATTCATATGACAAGCTTTTGGTGTAAGGGGAAAAAGTTTATGCATGTTAGATATATTTGAAGCAAGAATCTAATAAGAAATCTTGATCATATACCTTCATGAATCAATGAAATGATATTGACTATGTAAGAAATGCAATTATATGCAAAATATGATCATAGAATGTAGTACGACACAAAAAAGAAACAAGAAATGTGATATTTGTTAGATAATTCAAGAATGAGAAATTTTTAATTACACAGAACGAGTCATGGTGGACTTGCGACCGGCATCAAAGCTATTGGACTCCAATTGCTTCTTCTTCATGGGGGAGACCGGGGAGGATGAGGCAGTGAGAGAGAGGGACCTCCTTGTGGGGCCCAATTGGCCATCCATCTTCAACGTATGTCGAGGAAATCTTTGGCCAAAAGTCTTTGAGTTTTGACAAAGGAGGGGGAAGAACAAGGAAGAGGAGGCCCTCAGTGCAAGATGCCCCGCAAGGTGGGAGAAGAAAATGGAATGGAAGGTCAAGAGTTTGTTTGTTATCCTTAATTTTTTATTCTATTTTTGCTCCTTATTTTTCTCGTCTGCTCATGTCTCAAAGCTAAATTTTTAGGATGGTTTGAAAATAAGAAAGGTTTATTATTATCCTAGAAAAATTTTACCATGTGCTTGTTAGATATATTTTGATGTCAAAATTGATTTTATTATTTAATTAGAATTAATATATCATATGACTAATGTTTAAAGTTACCTAAGGTCATGCCAAACTTAACTAAGAGTGTAGTCATCAAAATATATTTTTGTGTTAATAACTTATGATTCAACGATTAATCAAATTATATGACTCAACAATTAATCAAATTATATGCTTCAACAATGGATCTCACATGTAATTCGATCATATTTTTTTACAGGGAATATCTGACTTATGCATATCCTTTTGTCGAACTCAAAATTTATATTTCAAATTCACAAATAACTGTTATCAACAAATATAGGTTGCCTTAACATATCCATGCTATTATATATTAGGTAGGTCAAATTAGGGGTGGCAAAAATCTAGAAATCGAGGATTAATGAAAAATTCTTGATTGGGTCGATTCTCCAATATTTTTATTCTTTTGGGTAGGTGTGTGAACCCAAAGACCCGACTCGTCAGGTCCATGGTCGGATCGGACCCGATCCGACCCGACCACGACCCGAAGGGTGGTCGAGCTGGGTACGGGTTGAGATTTTCCAACCCGAGTCGACCCGATCCGACCCAACCCGACCCAACCCAATTTTTTATATATTTTTTTACTTTTTCTATTTAAACTTAACCTTATATTTGATTTAAAATTTTTAAAAATATTAAAATATTTTTTTAAGTATGGGAATAACATTTAGATATTTAGGAAACTTAATTTATGCTATACAATAAATATTGAAAATATTTTTTATATTAAATAAATATAAAACAATTACAAAAAAATTAAAAAAAATGGTAATCTAATAAGCCAATCATCCGATCCGACCCGAATCGAACCGAGTCGGGGTGGATCAAATTTGTCCCTCAAAGAAGTGTCAATCCGACCGGACCCGACCCGACCAAATTCGAGTTGAATCAAACCCAGCCCGTGAACACCTAGGGGTAGAAATGAAAGTGACACTAGTCTTACTTGGAGAATTGCGGTGGGAAAGGTAGGGTGCAGAGTGAAGTGACAATAGTACTAAATTATTTTAAATTTTCATACTAATTTCATGTTTTTCTAAAAATATTTTATATGATTCTTGATATTGTATAATAAATATTATGTTATATTTTTTAGAGTTATTATTTTATTAATGTGAGATACAAATTTATAATAGAAATAGTCTAATCTATATATTTATATATAAGGGTTATTTTCTTTAAGAAAATAATAATGTTTTCACATGTAATCCTAAACTATAAATTCTAATAAAACCTATTTAAATTTAACATTTAAGACATTAGATTTGATCTATTTTTTTAATAATGATGAAATATCCCTTTTGCCCTTATTTTCTTATTATAACAAAAAATACTTTAAAAAAGAAAAAAATCAATATGGGTAAACATATTTAATAATACGTTTTTATACAGTATTATGCTTATGTTATTATTTTAGTTTTTAATATTTTTTCTTACATAAAAAAGTAAGAAAAAAATTCATATTTCATAAATAATAAATGCATAATTTATCAGAATTTTATGTAAATGTTAACAGAAGACTTAAATTAAAATTTTTAGGTTTGTTGATGGTTAGAAGTGGAAAAAATTATAGTTTAGGAAAAAATTCCTATATAAAAATATAAATTTAGAAGGATTTAACTTTCTACCCGGTCCAATATAGTCCTTTTACACATTGAAAAATATCCAAAGAAAATAAATTTTGAACACTTAAATGTCAACATATATTAGACTTATTTTCATTTAAAGAATAAAATTGAAATATACATTGTAAAGGTAATGAAGATCGGGATCTTAATCAGAAGGGTTGGTAAGATCGGATCGAGAATTATAAATATTAAAATTATTTTATGAAAAAAATATTTTTGAAATTTTAATTATAACAAATCATTTTTCTCTTGATTTTATTTTTTCAAAATTTATGTTGAATTTGGTGAAAAATTGAAAGAATTGAAAAAGAAATAAAAATTAAAATAATAAAATTGATAGGATCTTATGATTTTACTATTACAATCCTATCAATTTTACAAAAAAACGATCTCAACTTTAAAATAGCAATCACGAGATTTTGATAACGTTCTTTGTACATAGATAGCACGTGTTATATACTTCTTTTACCTCCAAAATCTAAATGAAATAGGGGATGAAACGAAATCCGCACCACCACCCAAAAATAAATAAATAAATAAAGGGAACGGTGGCGTGTGTACGAGTGCAAGCAATTGGGTGGGCGGGTAGTGTTTTGGATCCCTCCTCGGATCCCATCCCACAGTCGCACTTCACCCCGCAATCCGTAAAGTAAGAAATCAAGTCACTTCACAGCATCAGCAGGCAGCAGCGGCGGCGGCGGCAGCGAGCCTGAGACGAGTTAATTCCCGGCGGCGGAGAGACAAGGGAAAGAGAGGGAGATGTCGGACTGGGGGCCGGTGTTCGTGGCGGTGGTGCTGTTCGTGCTGCTGTCGCCGGGGCTCCTGTGCCAGATCCCCGGCAGGGGCGGCAGGCTGGCGGAGTTTGGCAGCTTTCACACCAGCGGCGTCTCCATCTTCATCCACTCCCTCATCTTCTTTCTCCTCATCGCCGTCTTCCTCCTCGCCGTCCACGTCCACCTCTACATCGGCTCTTAATTAATCCGACCACAATCACTCCACACCTCTGGTCGCTCTTCCCATTCTCCGATCCGCCCCTTCCATTTTGTAATGTTAATTTTTTAATCTCCCTTCCTTTGTGATGTTTAATGAGCTCGATTGAAATGAAAGAATCTTTCTTTTTGCTTTATGTCTTTTCTTTTCTACTTTATCACGAAGCGCTAGCTCTACTTTAATTAGGATCCAGCATTGTGCATAAATAGTTCAAAATTTTGGTGTTACTTGGTTAATATCTTGCGATAACATTTCATTTATTAATTGACTACTTTTTTCCGGTGCCAATTGGCACTTTCATTTTTCACCAGTTAATATTATTATTTCATTGTTAGAAGAAAAAGTTTCTGAAAGAGAAAAAAAAAGCACTTTTCAATTCATGTAGTCATGTTATTTAGCCGTGATTATTCGATTGCCGAACCAACAAGTGGTTCATTACCACCTTGTCCTGGTTCATGGTTTAATTATGGGGATATTAATGTTATGAGGCAATTTGTGCGATTGAGATATGCAACGAAGAGATAAACAATTTCACGTTATGAACAATTTGTTTACCTGTAAAACGGACATAAATAATTCCATGTTATTCAGAATCACCCGAACTAGTTACATAGACGAATGCCAATCGGTTTTTGCGGTATATATTATATGACTTTTGTTACAAAAAGAGGGGAGAGATATCGAAAACATATAAGAAGATGAGGTTAATTCTAAATTTGGCTACCAACTCGAACGACGGTGGCTCTTTTTATTACGAAAATATTAATAATTATAAGGATGCAAAATAATCTGATCATAAAGTTTATAAGGAGGATCTTTCTCATACCCTCCTTCAGGCTCCCTGTCCCATTGCTAAAGCATTTAATTAATATATGAGCTCATTATGATGTTTATATTTAAAGCATTATCAATGAGTTTATTTTAGTTTCAAATGTAATAAGTGTAGCAAAATTAATTTAATGTAGTCGAACTGGCATCACCAATATTTAACTACTACTGCTACTACCATGCTGTTAATCTGAAACTTAAAAAGGTTAACAATGTCTGAACAGTTAAGCTTTCTTAGAAAAGATAAACCCAAAGATGCAAGATAAACACTTATTTCTTGCCTCTTGCAAAACAAACCATCTTTGCCTCCGCATATATCTACGCACACATCTGGTTCTAGATAGAGATTGAGTAAACCAAGCTTTGACCTCTTGCATTAATTTTGTCTGTTGATCCAATTAAAAGTTACAGATATAGATGAGTCTGCAAAATGACAAGAAACAACATGAGGAGCAAACCAAAGATGATGGCGTGGGCGATTACTGACAACCAGCTGGTCTTCTCCGGGCAGCTGCAGGATGACTCCAGGGCTCAGGAACGCAAACAGAGCTGTGGCAATGATGGAAGGAGCCCAATCCTGCATGGCCAATCTCTCTCAAGCTTCTTCTTAATTATCAAGCGCTTGGCTGTTACGCCACTTCGATCCAAAGCTGAAAGAAAACAGAGACTAATATGTGCAGAAGAACAAAAGGCATCTACTGATTAATGTGGAGCGAGAGATGTGTACATGAAGATGACAGAAAACTGAGATGCTTTATGAAAGGTTGTGTGTGCATTGGATTCGGCTGTTAATTAATATGGAGGTGGAGGAGAAAAGAACCCGGGAAAGTTGGGCATTCAGCAGCAGTCCAATCATTCACGTGGGGATTGGAATCGAATCCAACTTTAACTTTTATGATATTTTGTCTTTGTTTTCCTTGTTGAATTATTTTTTTTTTTTTAAAACTGATAAGGCTTATAGCAAGACATTATACATGTTGAAGACTGGTTGATTGTTCTTTTAATCAGGTCCAAAGTGTTTGCTCGAGTGGATTGTAGCCATTGACTCGATTCACATTGTTTTATGTCATCTTTTGTGTTCCTCGGTGGATCTATTTGCATTATTTCATTCAAACACTAAGATCCAACATCAACCTCTCTTCACTTGTGCTTTTTCTTTTTTGTAATGTTACTTATTTAATCTGCCTGCAATTATATTTGTTTTTTTAAATTCTAACACGAAATAAATATCTTGTATAAAATTGAATAGAGATTGAATTTTCCATTTCTTTGATCAGCATGACAGCATCAGCATTAACGGGGTAAAGGATCATCAAAGGCTTCCCACCACCTCAAGCTACTGCTACTGCTCCCAACTTGCCTTAATGCCTTCCTTCCTCTTTTCCCGTTGATTATTTCTTCTCTCCTTCTGGTTGCCTCCCTGGTCGACTGCGGGCTTCTTGGTTTCGCCGTCGTAAGTTAATTTCCAGCCATCAAGCAGGTCGGCCGGCCGGCCGGCGGAAGAGGGCAGCAGATAATAAAGTAATAATTAAGTTGCAACATGGTGGACTGGGCGCCTGTGGTGGTGGGGGTGGTGCTGTTCGTGCTGCTGTCGCCGGGGCTCCTCTTCGAGCTGCCGGGCACCCACCGGCACCTGGAGTTCGGCAGCCTCCGCACCAACGGCAAGGCCGTCGCCGTCCACACCGTCATCTTTTTCGCCATCTTCACCATCCTCATCCTCGCCCTCCGCCTCCACATCTACACCGGCTGAGATCAAATTATTGATTCATCCAATCCAATTTCTTCTTTCTTCTTTCTTTTTCTTCTTGTCGTAATGTTGCCAAGAACTAATTAGATTTGATGTCCATGATGAATAAACTCAGCAACGTGTTCTATATTGTGGTGATCAAATCCCTTTCCTTCCTTTGTTAACATCCATCTACCTTGTTGAATGAATGCAAGGAATCATGTATTCTCAAATCTCATGCATGCAGCATCATTTGGTAACCTGCAACTTTACTTTCTTTCTGATATAATTAATTTGCATGGATTTTTTTGTTTTGTTTTTTTCTCTTTTCATTGTTGACATTAAATAGAGAAAAAAAAAGTGATCTTACTGATCTGCAAGCGTCACGCGTTCTTGCAAAAGAATCTAAGACATGCTAAATTGCTAATGCTGGAGATAAGGCCTCCTTTTTTTAACTTTGGATGATATTAATTTGTTTGAAAAATGCTTAATTAATATGCATAGATATATACGGATAAATACTAATATATCATTAGAAAGAACTTATTAATTTATTCAGTCAGCCTTTTATTCTATTTTTTCAGAAACAAATACAAACAAAAGGAAAACTCTTTATTCTCATAAAATTTTAACCTAACTAGTATGATTACTCGCGCGATGCGTAGAGGATACGAAATTAAACAAAAATTTTGATTATAAAAGCAATTTTAGTTTGATATAAATTTTATAAACTATCTAATCATTTTCTAGCCTTAGCTTTGTCACTTTGTTAACATTCTCTAATCATTTTATAAAATTTATTACATTCTCTTTTATTTTTAATTATTTTTACTCTATCTTTGCCTCCCTTAACTATGTCACTTTGTTAACATCTATTAATTAATTTTTTTATTTTATTGATGTTAATTTATATATGACAATATAGAAACACCATCACTTCTTATTCCAAACTATATATCTTTCTAACTTTGATATAATATAGACATAAATAGAAAATTTTATCTATATTTTTTAATATCATATCTTAGAATTAAGTAAATACTACTTATTTTAATATTTTTAATAATGTCTATTATTTTGTTTTTATCTATTTTTTTATGTGACAATGTAAAAATGTCATATTTGACATGCTATATGTAAAGATATATAACATAAATAAAATAAATTATTATATATCATACTAAAATGACTGTTCAAATTATTTAATTATATGTATGTCAACTTCTACAATTCCATTTAATTATATATGTATATATATGGAGAGATCGACGATGAAATGATAAAGATATGTAAATTCTTTTATTACTTATATATTTTTTATAATTTGTAGTTAATTATATTTTGTTGGCTATTTTTTAAAAAATGTCCACGACAATGCATTCACTTTTTAATTAAGTATATTTTTATAATATTTTGTTTTAAAACATATACCTAATAGTTATAACTTTCTTCCAATAATCTATATAATAAATTATATTTTTCATTCCTAAAAATTAATTAATATTATTTTTTATCATACATTATCTAAATTTTAAAAATTAATTATCTAAATCATATTACATGTAGGAGTAGCACCTGACCCTGTTCGGGGTGGGGGACACTCCCCCCACTCCGACCCCGTCGATTGGCCCCCGCTCCTGACCCCGACTCGAATCCTCAGTCCGGGGGGAATTTTATCCCCCGCTCCAATCCCCGCGGGAACCCTAAACTCCGCGGGCCAACTTTAGTTTGAACCGGATTAAATCGAATCGAACCATAAAAAAATCAATCAAAATTGATTAAAATCCGAAAAAATCGGATTGAACTGCATTTTTTGGTTTAGTCAAATTTTTTTTATTAATTTTTCTACTAAGAGATAATTTGATAAAAAATATTATTATAAATTTGAAAAATATCCAAATATGGACTTTCTCCATAAATATTCAATATTGATCCATTGGTCTCCTCCTTCATTTATACTTGTCTATTTACTCTCACTTTGCTACTATTATCAATGTGGGACTATTTTCTGCACTCACTTATTTTTTTGGTGTGGGGATTCGGGGCCCCGCGGGGCGAGAACAACTCCCCCCGCCCCGATTCCCGAGTGAAGGTTTGGGAACAATTTTTCCCCCATCCTCGGGAAAAATTTCCTGAGTTCGGCCCCGATTGGGGATTCCCAGCGGGGCCCCGCGGGGGGCAGAGGATATTGCCATCCCTAATTACATGGCTTCATGATAGAGTTACATCCAACTTCTAACTCTCTTTAAGATGAGTGTATATATGCATGTTATGTATGTATTGAATAAAAATAACAATTGAAGTTAAATATTTTATCCAATATAACTAAAAGTGTATATTTGGCGTTGGTAGCATTTATTTTAATAATAAATATAAGCAATATATTTTTTAAAATATTATTATTTGAGTATGGATGGCAAATTTTTAAGCTGATAATAAATTAATTTCATACAAATCCTCACCTTATTATATTTTTATAATATTTTATTTTTTAGTGTTTGATAATATTTACATGAGCAGCTAAAAGAATATATGATATATTTATATAAATTAATATTTAGTTTATTCATGTTATCGTTATAGATATACATAATATATTATTTAAAAGTAATTTTTAAAAAGTTTATTTTGTGTGTGTGAGGTAGCATTTATCCCTTCTCCCTCTCAAATATAATGTGGATTATTATTAATATATAAATTTATCTTTTTTTATTCGTCATTTTGGTTGCTCTCGATGGAATAATATGAATATATTTTGTTCTTTATATTACAATATAGATATGAAATATGATTGTTATATTTAACTTCTATATAATTTAGCATTAGAATTTATTTACAAATTTTTTTTATTTAATTATGTGTCACATGCTTCTGCCTTAAGTCTTAAAACTTATTGATATTGATTGACTTAACCCGGAAAGATAGCTATAAAGTTTGTGAATTCTTCTTATTTTATAGTCTATCTTATCTATTTCATATTATAAACTTCAAATGTGAGATTAAATTAGATGATTGAATATGCTTCCATTTTTATTTTATCTCATTTCATTTATATTTGGAAACTTTTGAATGTGGGATTAAAAGCATATTTAATAGATAGATACAAAAAAATATTAATTTTATTGTACACGATCAATTCTCATTCATAATAGTTTTTAAAATTATTTTATTTTATATGTGGCGGAAATTGATGTAGGAAAGAACTATAGAATACCTGGAATCCCAGAGAAATATTCATTTTTATAAATTGGTCATTCAATTCATTTCAAATAAGTCGTATCTTGTTCAACCCAATTAATAGAGCTGGGGTTATAGTTAAAGCAGCCAGTAAAAAACTGAAATAACTAGTTATAGTAAGCATGAAAGAGCTAAATTAGATATGTTCTTTTGCTACATATATTGATAAAACACTTACCTAAGTTTTCATTTTTTCCAAAATCCGACAAAAAGAAACCAATCATAAGAATTAGTTTAGTTCAAATTGAAAGTTCTCTATCTTTTTTTTAGAATCACCCAAGGTTCCAACTAAAAAAGTGAAATAATTTTTCATTATCTCAATTGAAGTAATGAGCCCCCCATATGGGAGACTTCATTTGGCAACTTCTACTTCAATATATATATATATATATATATATATATATATATATAATACATAGATACATGTGAATATAAATATATTCTTTTATAAATATTTTATTTTTTATTATAAAGGAAATACACATTTGAAATTATAAATTATATTATATAAGGAACATAGATATTTACTCAATATTAATCAATATCGTCGTGATATATATTAATTATGAATATAAATTATTTTATTTATTATTATTTAACATAACTAACATACTTTATAAACTCTCATTTAAAAAATAATTTTAATGGTACATAGCTTAATAAGATAATTGTACTTAGCATCTTCTATCTTTTATATTTTTTGTTAGTTATTGATGTTGACACATATATAATTAATTTATATCCACATAGTAATAATGATGCGATACTCATTGATATTATTAAGTTTACCATAATTTTATGAATATTAATTCATTATGATTATTATCATAATAATATAATTAAAATAGTAATGATCTTTTTATTAATAATAAATATAATGATTATTATAAGATCAAATATGTAAAATTTTGACTTAGACATTTTGATATACATACAATATTTTGTTAGCACATAGCGATCTACGTTTAAAGATCTGGATATGCTCTTCTATATCAAGTATACTACTATTTTGAAAGTGTCATCTATTCATAGCTACAAATATTGAATTTAAAAATATGAATAGACAAATATAATATATATATATATATATATATATATTTGTCTATTCATATTTTTAAATTCAATATTTATATATATATATATCATAATGAACTTTTGAATATCATAATGAAAAGAGGGAGTCAAGTATGTAAATAAAAATTGAAAGCTTCTCTATTTGTACATCACATAGTGTACAATACACAATTTGTATATACAACTTATAAAAAAATATTTTTTATTCTTAAGAGAAAGCATGCACACATTCTTTTATTTTGAAGAGAATGTAGAACGTGCTTTTGCAATATGCACCATTGCATCCTCTACGAATGTAGAGAATATAAAGAAATAATAATTAAATTAGTAATCATTCGATAACAAACTTTTATAGATATTATACTATATCTTAGTTACAATATAATATCGTTAGGATATATAAATAATGTGTATAATTTACTTATTGTTAAGTAACCTAAATGATATAATTAAATAATAATTAACTTTGGAGTATTCATAACTAACTATTTTATATCAGTTTATAACTAACTATCCAATACAATAAAATGATTATTTTGTTTGATATTCTGAAATGATTGATATGCATAAATCTTCTATATCATAAGAAATATAAAATAACAACCTGATAACACATAAAAATAACTATATGTAACTAAAGATTATTAGTATAAATAATAAGTGATTAAAATATTAAAAAAATATATCATTTATTCCATATGGTATTTGTTATCATATTATTGCTTACATATTCTTTTTCATTTGTAGTAGTTTACATACATACATATTAAGTTTGATTGACTATTTTGTTATTAGGTGATTATGTAGTCTATATCGATTGCAAATCTTCTAACTCCTTGACACAATAATAACTTGATAAACAAAAAAAATAATTATATGCAACCAAAAATTATTAGTAGAAATGATATATTATTACAAATAATAAAAAAATATATTTTATTTCATATATTATTGAGTATAGAACAAATGTTTAATTTATAGTTGTTGAATAATTTGATCTGCACCCACTCTTTACCATCAAAGAGGACATCAATGGAAATTGAAAGCCCCTCATAGCATTTAATATTTTTTCTTAGATAGAAACAAATCATTTTTTACGATTACCGATGGTCTGGACCGTCGGAACTTTCGACGAATGAGGAGCCATAAAAAATTCCGACTTTCCAAATCATCAAAAAATAAAATAATAGTATAATAAATTCTATAATTTATTATTTTTATTTCTGACGGAAATTATCCGTCGCAAAAACTCAATTTTCTTGTAATGCAACGGTTATGACCGTCAAACTTTCGACGTTCCTAACTGTCGGAAAATAAAATAATAATATAATAGATTTCATAATTTATTATTTTTATTTCAAACGGTTGCAACCTTCAAAAATTCCGACAGATTGTGACATTTTTTATTGCAAATTGCGACATTTTTTGTTTTTATTGCAAATTGCGACATTTTTATTTTTATTGCAAATTGCGACATTTTTTGTTCCGCCAAAAAACGGTCCGTCGGAAAAACATAGTTTTCTTGTAGTGACAGATGGAATTTAGTGCGGGTCACGTGGCTGGGACGAAAATTTTTTGAGTCAACTTGGCAGGTCCGGACATGATCATTGGGTTGGGCTTGGGCCATGTTAGATTGTCCAACAAGGTGTTGGGCATGACTTGTGCTCGTTGGCCCCGCCAAGCATAACATGATTTATTATTTTATTGTCATTTGAAAACCTAGAGGCCCGCGGTCCATACTCGTGTGTTTCCAGGGCCCCCCTTCTCCATCATGCCATCACCTCCGATCGTCATTGACGGTAAGAGCGGACCCACATAGAGCTCAAGGGGGCCATGACCCCTCCCCTCCCCCACCCCCCATTTTTTAAAAAATTTATTAAGATTATGAATTAGTATATAAGTTTTTGAGTAATTGGCCCCTCTTAAATATAATTTTACTTGAACCAAACATGATATCTACTTTGTGCAATTGGTTAAGTTCTCTACATGTTAATACTAGGTTGTGGGTTGAAACCTCAATGGAACCACAATTTTTTTAATATCACCTTACTATCTTGGCCCCCATCAATGATTAAGTCTCGGTCTGCCCTTGGTCGACGATGGCATCGCCGTTCCACCACTCGCCCTATTGTCACTGCCGACGATGTGGTTGAGGAGGGCGGATCCAATTTTGTGACCTTCTATTGGAACGACAACATGCACACCACCTGACCACTGCTTTCATCATTACTTGTGCCTTCCCCGTCTCTAATCAACCTCTCTTCTCTCACCCTTCTCCTCCAGGCGAGGGCGGGAGTCTCGGATGTGCAAACCATATAGTCCAAGGCTTCAAATAAAAGGTAGGTTGGGCCGCTGGCGCACTATCCAACATGACATGGCCCGATCGGCCTATCCTGGTGCGGTCCCAGCACAACATGGCACGATCTTAAAATAGGCTATGTCAGCACAACACTACTTGCGGTATGGTCAATGTGGCGCCTGACTCGACCCATTTTATTTCTCCTTTTCTGAGTTGTTGCTGGAAGTCATCATCCATTTTATTATTAATGCATTTTTTAATAATAAAACTAAGTGAAAATTTCTAAATCTTTTTGTTGCTAAGATATTATCCTTGATTTTGGAATTACATTAATGCATTTAAAATTTTATTATTAATGCATTTTTAATAATAAAACTATGTAGAAATTTCTATATCTTTTTGTTGCGAAAATATCCACCTTCATTTTGGAATTACATCAATGATTTAATTTTGTTTTTATTATTAATGCATTTTATAATAATAAAACTAAGTGAAAATTTCTAAATCTTTCTGTTTCTAAGATATCCTCCTTGATTTTGGAATTGTATTAATGCATTTAATTTCATTTTTATTATTAATGCATTTGTTAACAATAAAACTAAGTAGAAATTTCTAAATCTTACTATTGTGAAAATATCCTCCATTTTGGAATTATGTCAATGCATTTAATTTCATTTTTATTATTAATGCATTTGTTAAAAATATAACTAAGTAGAAATTTCTAAATCTTTCTGTTGCTAAAATATCCTCCTCCATTTTGGAATTATATCAATGCATTTAATTTCATTTTTATTATTAATGCATTTTTAATAATAAAACTAAGTGGAAATTTTTAAATCTTTTTGTTGCTAAGATATCCTCCTTCATTTTGGAATTATGTCAATGCATTTAATTCCATTTTTATTATTAATACATTTTAATAATAAAAATAAGTACAAATTTCTATATCTTTCTATTGCTAAAATATCCTCCTCCATTTTGGAATTATATCAATGCATTTAATTTCATTTTTGTTATTAATGATTTTTTTAATAATAAAACTAAGTGAAAATTTCTAAATCCTTTTGTTGCTAAGATATCCTCCTTGATTTTGTAATTAGATCAATGCATATCATTTTTTATTATTAATGCATTGTTAATAATAAAACTAAGTAGAAATTTCTATATCTTTCTGTTGCTAAAATATCCACCTTCATTTTGGAATTATATCAATGCATTCAATTTAATTTTTATTATTAATGCATTTTTAATAATAAAACTAAGTGAAAATTTCTAAATATTTCTGTTGCTAAGATATCCTCCTTGATTTTGGAATTACATTAATGCATTTAATTTCATTTTTTATTGTGAATGCATTTTTAATAATAAAACTAAGTAGAATTTTTTTATATTTCTGTTACTAAGATATCCTCCATGATTTTGGAATTATATTAGTTCTATAACAATAACTTTTAAAGCAATAAAAATAGGATTATCTTTAATATTTCAAAAAATTTCTTAAAATGAATTTGCATGTTAGTGTAAACCTAATCATCTTGGTGATAATATGTGCTTCCAACAATTTTATTAAGAGAATTTCTTTTCGAACCAAACTGAGAAAATATGGTTTGCTCATCTTTAAATTAGTGGAGCATTTGTTAGTTCAATTATTTAGTGCCTGGATTATATAGTTTTATTAATACATCATTAGCATATATGTACACATATGTGCACGGGAAAATTAATTATGATCACATCATGTGCATGGATTATATAATTTGATTAATCTGTATTGTCTCAATTAAATGATCTAATCATACATCACATAAGCGTTCCTTAATCTGCACAAGAAGGACCCAAAATAAATATAAAAAAAAGACTGCAGATAGAAACGACAAGATGATGTCAATGGACGTGGATGCCAATGGCAAGTACAAGGATGATCATGGTGATCAAGTAGATGATGCTGTGGACAAGGATGGAGAGGAAGCTCGTGTCCATATTGCAGAAGTCGACCACGCCGCCTCTCCTCGCCGGAATCTGAAAGAAAACTCCCGGGGACATCACGATGAACAACACTACCGCCACGATCACCGGCCCCCAGTCGACTGACATGATCGATGTCTCTCCCTTCCTTCCTCCCCTCTCTTTCCTCCTCCCTCCTCAATTAAATTAAGAGATTAAGATAAAAGTCTATACAATCGTTATCTAATGAAGATCATATACAAATGGTTGAAATTTAATGTTGTTCAAAGCGATAAAACATAACAAAGTTCCAGTTTGTTATCCCAATGGTTTAAAAAATCTTTTTTAGTGAATGATATATATATATATATATATATATATATATAAAATTGAAAATCTAGATCTAGCCTAACATATTTGCTATATATATATATATATATGGCCTTCAAATAAATTTTTATTTTTCTTTGCTTGTATTGTAAAGATATCTTAAGGCCGTGTGGTACGAGTTAATTTAGATATACTAATATGATGACCTGCGCGGAGGATACTGAATTAAACAAATACTTTAATTATAAAAATAAAAAATGATTAAAATTTGGAAATATAAATTTCATACAGGTCTCTCTTCTTAGAAACTTTTATAAGTAAATATATCATTAATAAACTAATTTTATTTGAAATTATATTTTAGAAATCTTTACATTCTGTTTCATTTTTTAATTATCCTTTAGTCTATCTTGACACCCTTACCTTTATTATTTTTTTAACATCTATTACTTAAAAAATTTTATTTTATTGATGCTAATTTACATATGACGATATAAGAATACAATTTGTTACCTCTCTTTTCAAACTAATCTATTGATATAATATAGATAGTAATTTATATCTATTTTATTTTTAATAATATCATATCTTATAATTAATTAAATGAAATTTATTTTGTTTTTTAACAATGTTATTTTATTTTTTTTTCATTTTCTATGTGACAACGTAAAAAATGTCACATTGAACATCTTTTATCTTTCTTAATATAGACATAGTCTTTTATATAATGCAATTAGAAAATTCTTTATTTTATTTGATTCTAATATGGGATTTCATCAAAATTGACATGCTATATATATGAGTGTGTGTAAAGATAAGCAACGTAGTTAAATTAAAGTAATATATTATATATCGTACTTAAACAAAGGTTAAAAAATATCTAAATATTTTAAGATTAATATGTGGTTTAATGTACTTCCATATGTTAGTGTGCATGTGTGTGTGTGAGAGAGAGGGGATGGATAAAGAAACAAGGTTGATAATGATAAATAATTTTTTTGTAATTTTTAGTTAATTATATTTCATTGTCTACTTTATTTTAAAAATATCTACTACAATGCATTCATTTTTTTGTTAGACTAATTAAGTATGTTTGCCACAATATATTCTTAATATTGATAGCTTCCTACAATAATCCAAATAAATAATTCATTGTTTTTTAATAATATCATTAGACCATGAGCTAATATGAGCTTGCATTCTAAAAAACTACTACTTTTATTTTAGCATTTTTTTTATCATACATATATGTGTGTGTGATATATTTCTTAAATATGAATAAATATTAAAATTAAATATCCTATATAAAATATAAACTTATTTTGTTAATGTAATTAAAATTGTAAATTTCATATTGATACCATTTATTTCAATAACTATCATAAAGAATATAGATTTTTTTAATATTATTATATGAGTATGAATGACAAATCTTTAAGCTAATCATAAATTGATTCCATGCTAATCATCACCTTGCATTACTTTCTTCTCTTATTATATTTCATTATTTATGTTTGATAATTTTTATACATGGGACTAAAATCATATATGATTTATCAATATAAATTACTCTTTATTTTATTAGGTATACATATTATTTATCATATTATAATTATTTTTTTTTCAAAAATAATTTTGTGTGCCAAGTAGCATTTATACCTCCTTATATGGTATATAAATTATTATTATTATTATTATTATTATTCTCTTTTTTTATTCATCATCTGGGTCACTCTTAATGGTAATGGGATTCATTTTAATCCAATATAAATATGAATACGAATATTATATTTAGATTTTATATAATTAAGTGTTAGAACTTATTTAAAAATTTTATTTGATTATGAATCACATGCTTCTACCTAGATAAAAAAACTTATTGATATTGATTGACTTAATCTAGATAGATAGTAACAAAGTTTGTGAATCCTTTTTCTTTTATAGTATAATATAGACTTTAAATGGGGGGCTAAATTAAATAGTTGCATATGCATTCTTTTCTATATCATCTCATTTTTTATATTTAGACATATTTGACTTTGGGACTAAAAACATATATAGATAAATAGAGTAAAAAAATATTTATTTTTATTGTTCATGTTTTCATAGTATTATAAATTAATTATCATTTGTAATACTTTTTAAATTATCTAAATAATTTTAAAAAATATTGTATGTGGAAAAACTTATAAGTTAGCTATTTTTGTATCTTATATTGCTTTATAACAACCTATCCAATAATAATAACTTACTTATGAATCACAGACAGTCTCATATTATAAAATTATTTATATACTTAGGTCTTCTATAACAATAAAAAATAATTGTATACAACTAAAAAATATTAATATAAATATTATATTATAATAAATATTATTAGCACAAAATTATATCAACTATTTCATATATTATTGGTTATATAAAAAATGCTAATTTATAGTAGTTTCATAATTTGTTTAACCTCTCTCTCTCTCTCTCTCTATATATATATATATATATATATATATCCTCTATCTATAATAATAATAATAATAATAATAATAATAATAATAATAATAATAATAATAATAATAATAATAATAATAATAATAATAATAATAATAATAATAATAAAATCAAGTTTGGTTGATTACCTTGTTATTAGCTGATTGTGTATCCTATATCACTCATAACAAACTATGACATATAGATAAATATATAATAATAAATAAGATTACTTTGTTATTAGTTGATTACATATCTTACATGAGTTTATAATGAATCCTAGCAGTTGAATAATTTGTTTAACGTGCGTGTATATATATATATACACATATATACAAAAAAAATATAAGAAGTAGATACATATTATCATAATAATTTTTAAAACTTTGAAGACACATATTAATCATCAATAAATATTATTATTATAGTATGGAATGCATGTCTTTGAGTCGAACTTCAAATTATAAGATAATATTTGCTTTCAAAGAGGACATTAAGTATGCAAATGAAAGCTAAAAGCCCTTACAATATTTAATATTTTTTATAAGAGGAAGAGAAATTATATATAAGTATTTTCTTTATAACATTTCATATTTTTATCATACAAAAATAAATTATATATAAGTATTTTTTTTCTCATGCTCAGACCTTTATTCGTCGGTCTGCACATAGTATTTGCCTTCAAAGAAGGCATTGAGTATGTAAATAAAAATTGAAAGCTACTCTATTTATAATAACAAATATAGAATTTAAAAGTATAAATAAATTAAATTAGATATTTTTAGCAACTAAGTTTTGAATATCCATGAATATACACTTAAAAATATTATCATTTTATACATTCAATTTATGAGGGCTCAACATGTGACACTTTCGACATTTACTTTTATATATTTTATAGATATAGAAGATATAAATAAATTAAATTATATATTTTTAACAACTAAATTTTGACTATCCATGAATATATATATATATATAATTTTTTGTTGGTCGCAGTTTTGACATAAACGAATCAAAATTAAATTATAATTTTGCTCTCATTCTTATAATCAAATGGTGTCAATATAATTAACTAATGGAGTTGTATTTTTTAAAAGAAATTATAATTTGATCATAGAATTGGATAGTAGATAAAAAAAAAGAAAGAAAAGAAAAGAAATAGAGCCAACACGGTCAACTTAGAAGAAAAACAATATTTCCCATCCAAGTTTCAGAAATATAAAATTCCAATTAATTGTTTTCTCTTGTTTAGATAAATGACCTAACCGATTAGATGTTTTTTGAATTTTAACTCTCCATAATTTTTAAATATAAAAATAATAAAACAAGAACTTTAAGCAAAAAAATATTAATAATAAAAATTTCAGTATCTGGATAAAATATTTTTTAGTTATACGAGAGATTGCGGAGAGAGAGAGAGAAATCCTTATTTTAGCGTGTGATCACCTAAAAAAGGGGAAGACAACCAACACTACAAAGTGCGGCCCCTTCTTTCAGCGTGTCATCACCTAAAGAGTAGGAAGAGGACGTGGTGCTGCCTCTGTGACTGTGTGTGAGAGAGGAGAGAGATCATGGTGGACTGGGGACCAGTGGTTGTAGCGGTGGCACTGTTCTTGTTGCTGACGCCAGGGCTGCTGTTCCAGCTTCCGGCAAGGGGCGGCAGGGTGATCGAGTTTGCAAACATGGAGACGAGTTTCCTCTCCATCTTCGTCCACACCATCATCTTCTTCGCCATCGCCACCATCCTCATCATCGCCGTCGGCATCCACATCCGCAGCGGCTAATTAACTTCTGTGTCTTGATTCTTTATGTTGCATGCACATTGTTGTATGCCGATATGCTGCAGATCTTCTTCTTCTTCTTCTGATCTTTTTTTATTTATAATTAAGTTAGAATTAAACGAGTGAATGATTCTTGTTCACCATCTGTTGATCAAAAGGTGAAGCCAAACACATTCAGAATCAACTGTTCTTCTTCTGATATTTTTTGTAAGTTTAGAATCAAACGAGTGAACGATCCTTTTTCACTATCAGCTGATCAAAAGTCGAAGCAAAGTACATATTCAGAACTAAACCACACTAGAATGCCGTGCCTGGTGTATAAACCAGATTGCAACATATATATATGATTTCATTTGGAACTCTTTCTTAGAGAGAGAACAAGAAATGGAATGAAACTATAATTAATATGGTGAATTAATTAAATATAGACCCATCAAACTATAATTATATATGATTTCATTTGGAACTCTTTCATTTGTTTAATGGGGGTATGCATGCTTTACTTAATTAAATATAGTCAATTAAATAATTAATAAATAAATGTTTGAGGAATTTAATAACTAAATTAGCTGATAAATATAAAATAACATAAATACACCTGAAGATTATTTAGTTTTTATAATTTTATAAATTGTAAAACATATTTTGTTGAAATAATATATTTCAAACTAAAATTTTGTTATGCATCCATAAAAAAAGTAGATAGAGTATATAGGAATAATATATTTCAAACAACACATCTGACTCCAAGCATGCATAGTTACTTCGTTGGGGTTCTTAACGATTACTTTATGGGTTTAATGGAGGTGTCCCCTAGGGAGACCCTGTCCCCCAACTTATCCACCTTTGGATGGATAATCTACGGTGGAAGTTTAAACCATCCATTTTATCTCTTGATATTTGGATTAACAAGAAAAAAATCAAAAGAAACCAACCTGATTCGAATCAGCCAACCATCATCTTGCAACTTATCAACAATAACATGAAAGGTCATATGCACCAAGTAAATGGATCAATCAATACTAACACTAGATCATGCTACACACACAAGATTGAAAACACTCCTCTGCAATGCCATTTGACTCCATAATGATAGATTAATTATTTTTATTTCTTTTTTTTAGTACAGATTTTCTCATATTCTTGTCGTCTTCTTTTTCTGTTGTTATTATTTCCACACTTCCATAAGAGAATGATTTCCAACAATAATTAAGCGGATCAAGACCACTGATAGAACTGAGGAGAATAATTTGCAATGGCTCCATCATTATTAAAGCAATGACAATGGACATTAGGGAAGATGATGACTAGTATAGATTGAAGACAACAATGACAAGGTAGAATGAGTGAGAACAATGATGGCGGCAGTAACAAGAACAGGGATGGTGACGAAGATGGCATGGGGCAATGAAAGGAATCAGAAGAGGATATTTTTTTTATTTTTTTCTATATTAAATCAGATATGAGATTAAATGGTTGGTTTAAGTTTTTGCCATAGATTATCCATCTAAAGGCTAATAACTTAAGGGACAAGGAATAGGAGACACGCCCATTAAATCCTTATTTTATTGATAAGAAAAATCTCCATCCTTTTTTCACCATTGTTTGCAGTTTCATCACAAGTTTGTTTCAATAATTTTTAATTAATTTTCTTATCCTTTAGCAACGCATAAAAAAGATTAAGAATATTTAAAACGAATTACCATAACGATTAAACTTTTTGTAAGTTCATAAGTAAAAAGCATTGAAAACTAATGAAGATACAAATGAAGAGAGGACAACAATAAATTTATAATATCTTGAATTTTTTTTGGCTACTCAGAGTTCCTTTTTTTGCCCTCGAGACATAGGTCGAGCTGCATATGACAATATTTAAAAGAGGAATATATGAAGAAGTTTACACCTACAAATTCATGATTAGATCAATATTATTTAAGAACAGATTATTGATGATGCCATTATAATAACAAACAATAATTGTTCTAACGTTTTATATCAAGATTTTTCATTAAATTTTAATCCAACAGTTGGATTACATATGTATAAATCTTTCATGGGTTTACACATCTTCTTTAAAAAAAAACTATAATTCTAATAATCATACGGGAGGAAGATGTATACGCGCGTGGGTGAAGAGAAAAGAGAGGGGGCCAGAAGAGAGGAGGATACGTGAAACCTTAAATTGATTAGATGATATATGAGAGGGAGAGAGAATTTATTAGGGTAAATAATGATATGGATTGATAATTTTTTGAATATGAATTCAATTATAATTTTATATAATTTTTTTTACAGGAACTCAATCGGTCTGTAATTTTTATAGTAAAAAGAAGTGCCTATATAAACTCTCTAAATATTCAAATAAAAAATAATTGTAATGCCCTTCTATTTCTTTCATTTAATAAATTCTGCGTCATCTTAAATTTTTCGAATTTTTTCACTGTGCATAATTTTTCTCGTGTAAAAATTCTAACAATTTAATTCTCTAATTTTTTGGATATAAAATTATTATTATTTTATATTAAAGTTGTCAATGTGAAATAGAATCCGAGATCATTTATATTATATACATTAATATATATATATATCATAAAAATAAAAAATAATAATTTTATTATAGATATCTTTATTGAAAATGTGATAAGATAACTATAACAAAAAAGTTGTTACAATAATAATGCAATATATTGTTTTTATTAATTATTTTCTATCATATCTAGCTTTCCTTTTAAAAAAAATTAATATTTTTTATATATTACATGTGAGATGCGACGAATTTTTACCTCTCGTTATATATATAATATTATATAATTAACGCATACTTACAAATTAATAATTATTATTATTATTTGAGATCTATAACAGATTTCTCGTATTGATATTGGGAAACGTAAACGTAAATGAAAGAAAAAATCGGAACCCAGAAAATTGAAACGAAGTAATTTGAGATATTGATGTGACTTTGAGACTAATAAAGATTTGGTGATAACATATGCTAATAACCAACCGAGTTAATAAATCTGTTTGGTTTTCACTTTTAAATTTTTAAGCATTAATCAATAAAGCTGCAAGTGAAGGTAACTAAAACTAATTTTCCATTTCAAGATCTGTTTAAATCATATCATTAACGATGAGACAAGATTCATCGTTTCATACGATCCAGTAAACTCATCTTTTTTTGTTTCAATTTTGTAATTCCATTCAGTAAATGGTCTCAATTCATGCATGGATTTATCTCTTCAATTAAAGTCCAGATCTGATTGATTTATTAGAAATCCATGTCTAACTATGTAGATAGTACGTATATACTAAAAACTTATAGTAACATCATATTTAGAAGAATTAAGTTGATTAATTGGATAGTCCATCAACCACCATAAAACAAAATGATCTTAATGTGATAAAAATAATGCCCTGGAGTCTAAGCAATCTCTGCAAACATCATATATGTTCCAAAACTGTGCTTTGGCACGAGAAGAACAGATCGAAAATTGAAAACAGCAGAAAGAATAAAATACATAGAGATCAATGGAAGATGCATTTTATGATTTTTTTTTGTGTAAGTTTCATAAGTTAACGTTGGGGCGGACATGGATACCAACGGCGAGGACGAGGATGGCCATGATGACGAAGAAGATGACGCTGTGGATGATAACGGAGATGAAGCTCGTCTCCATGCTGCCGAACTCAATGACGCCCGTCCTCGTCGGCAGCTGAAATATAAGCCCCGGCGATAGCGCGATGAACAGCACCAATGCCACGATCACAGGTCTCCAGTCTGGCGACGATGACATATCTCTCTCTCTCGTCTGTAATATGCGACGTGTGATGTGGAGAACAAGCTAAGGGGTGCACTTTTTTAAAGTGCAGAACTATAAAACTGTCACTATTACACTTGAAAAATAAACTAAGTACAAAAGTGGGTTGAAAAAGGAAAATACATAGAAGTAAGATAACTCGACGTGCCCCGAAAAAGCTCCCGGGACATTCTCCCCCACTCAAGTCAGCAACGTCTCTGGAGCTGCAGCTTGAAATTTTTCAATCTTCCGCTTGAACTACCACGGTCTTCGGCTGTCTCCCAACTTATGTCGGCGTCCGGTCTTTCGCTCCATCGAACAAGATACTCCTTCTTCCGATTCTTCGTGCGGACGACGAGTATTTCTTTAACTTGATCAGTGAACTATTGAAGGATGGCCGGCGAGGCGCGGTCTGAAACCCCACGCTTGGGATCTTCTTGGTCTTCGACGAAAGATTTGAGCAGGCTGACATTGAAGACAGAGTGTTATTGTATCTGCGGTGGGAGCTCCAACCTGTAATACACCTTACCTACCTTCTTTAGGATCTTGAATGAGCCCTCGTAATACCTAACTAGGCCCTTGTGCAGATTTTTCCCGCTTAGCCGAAGATGGTGGACCAGCTTCACAAGGACCAAGTCTCCGACTTCAAAGTTGACGTCCCGTCGGACGGTGTCCGCTCACTTCTTCATGCGCTTCGATTCCTTGTACAAACATGCTCTAGTCATGTCGTTCTGCTC
This sequence comes from Pontederia crassipes, assembly GCA_030549335.1. Classification (NCBI taxonomy): domain Eukaryota; kingdom Viridiplantae; phylum Streptophyta; class Magnoliopsida; order Commelinales; family Pontederiaceae; genus Pontederia; species Pontederia crassipes. Next base: position 68,777,488 of record CM060193.1, on the reverse strand, counting down.
ATGCCATTCCCTCGCCATGCGGTGAGCGGCCGGGACTTTGCCACTATAGGAAGTGACGACGACCTGTGGAGTGAAAGGTTACTGCCCCATCATTATCTCGAAGGGACTTCTGTTGGTCGACTCGGTTCGTTGCAGGTTGTAGGAGAATTGTGCGATGTTGAGTAGCTTCGCCCAGTCATTCTGATTGGCTCTCACGTAGTGCCGCAAGTAGATTTTCAAGATACAATTCACCCTCTCAGTTTGGCCGTCGGTTTGAGGATGAAGTGATGTTGAGAAATATAGATTGGAGCCCATCATCTTGAACAGTTCCTTCTAGAAATTGCCAACGAATCGACCATTCCGATCGTTGACTATGCTTTGCGGTAGACCCCAATACTTGACTACGTGCTTCATAAATAACTTCGCAGCTTCAGTGACAGGACAACTTGTGGAGCCGGCGACGAAGATGACATACTTGGAGAATCGATCGACGACCATCATGATGGTACCCGCTCCTTCAGACTTGGGCATGCCCGTGATGAAGTCCATAGAAACATCCTTACATGGTCGCTCTGGAATAGGCAGGAGTTCCAGAAGTCCGCCGGGCACTTGATTGAGATTCTTGTCTTGCTGACAAACAAGGCATGTCTTCACGAAAGCTTCAACGTCATCCTCCATCCTTGACCAGAAGTAGTTGTCCTCGATGAGCGTCAAAGTGCGGCGGATGCCCGGATGTCCCGCCCACTTGGAGTCATGGCACTCTTGTATGATAGCGCGTCGCAAGTTGTTGAACAGTGGAACGTAGATGCGACATTCCTTGGTGAAGATTAGCCCATCTTCCACCCAAAAGTGGCATGTCTTTTCCTCCTTTGCTTGTTCGAATAGGTTCTTTGTCATGGGATTTGACTCCAAACCCTTCTTGATCCTCTCGATCAGGTCGGCCTGAGTGGAGCTCATGGCCGCCAATTTCACGCGTCGGCTGAGGGTGTCAGCAATGACATTCGTCTTTTCGGGCTTGTACTCCAGGATGTAGTCGAACTCCGCCATGAAATCTTGCCACCTTGCTTGCTTTGGTGAGAGCTTCTTCTGTGTCTCGAAGTAACTTGTCACAACATTGTCCATCTTGATGTGAAATCGCGACCCGAGGAGGTAGTGCCGCCATATCCGAAGGCAGTGGATCACCGTACTCATCTCCTTCTCCTGAACGACGTAGCGTCACTTCGTGTCGTTGAGTTTGTGACTCTCGAACGCCACGGGATGTCCTTCCTGCATAAGAACTCCTCCGATAGCATAGTTAGAAGCATTTGTCTGTACCTCGTATGGCTTTATGTGGTTTGGTAGGATGAGCACCGGTTCCTCCGTCATGGCTCTCTTGAGGGTGTCGAATGCTTCCTACCATGTCGGCGTCCACTCCCACTTCACATTCTTTCGAAGGAGATTCGTCAAAGGGATCGTCACATGTGAATACCCCTGATGAACCGTCTATAGTAGTTCGTCAGGCCAAGGAACGAACGCATGTCGGGAACCCGCCTGGGTGGCTCCCACTCCATGATGGCCCGAATATTCACGCCATCCATCTTCAGCTTGCCACATCCGACGACATGTCACAAGAAGTGCACTTCTGGTTGAGCGGCACACTTCTCCTGCTTGACATACAGCTCATTCTGTCGCAACACCTCGAACACTTGCCGAATGTGCTCGATATGCTCTTCTAATGTGCGGATGTAGATCATAATGCCGTCAAGATAGACAACCATGAACCTGTCAAGGAATGGTTACAATACCTTATTAATGAGGGTGCAGAAGGTTTTCGGGGTGTTGGTGAGACCGACGCACGCCATCTTTGGCACATCTTCCTCCGCAATCCGGACTTGCCAATAGCCCGAACGAAGATTCAACTTGGTAAACCATCTCGCGCCACCAAGTTGGTTGAACAAGTCCGCCACTAAGGGAATGTGATACTTGTTCTTCACTGTAAGCTTGTTGAGTACCGGTAGTCGATGCACATCTGGAGGAAACTACCATGCTTCTTCTGAAAGAGTACCGGGGTGCCATATGAGAATTTTGAAGGCCAAACATATCCTGCATCTAATAGTTCGATGAGTTGCTTAGGGAGTTTTGCGAGTTCCGGAGGGGTTAGCCGATAAGGGACTCCATGAGGGGGCTTCGATTCGGGGACTAAGTCGATGACATAGTCCACTTCACTCTTTAGAGGCAACCGCATGACGTCCGCAAAGTCCTCAAAGATTTCAAGGACTTTGGGAGGTGTTGGAGTGAAGGGCCCCGGGTCTTCTAAGATGGTGGTCGTCAGGAAAGTGTGCTCCTGTTTGCGCAACCCCTTCGCCACTTGCATGACGGAGAGGGTCTTCTGCTTGATATCTTCTCATGACCTCACGGGAACGTTGTAAGGTCCCTTGGGATCGAAGATGACCATCGAATTGGTGAGCGAGATGACACATGCAACGATGTGTCATAGAAAAGAGATGCCCACCATCACTTCATAGTTATTCACTGGTGCCACCATCACGTCGAAGCTTCCCGACCACTTGCCGATGCGAATCTTCACTCTAAGAGAAATTTTTGTGGTCGAGATAGACTTCGCGTTCACCGTCTTGAATGTGGCATTAGTCTTCTTAAGTGGCAGCTTCAGCTTTTTGGCAGCCACTTTTGACACGAACAACTTCGATTCTCCCGTGTCATTGAGGGCGTTGAAGACTTGTTCGTTCAATTTGATGTCCGCATAAAGATGAGCAACTGATGAGGAACCCTTCGGGGCATTGATGGCGCTGAAAACATGCATCGAACTAAGACATGCCTTGCCTCCTCCATCTCCTTCTCATCGGGGCAATACATGGCGTTGATTGTCGCCTTCTGCGGGTGATCACTTGTCCAATGTGGATCCTTGCAAATATAACATGGCTTTGGCAGCTTTTCATCCCTCTTGAATCGGTCGTTGTTGGGTCTCCTGTCTTGGTATGCCTTCTCTTTGTCTTGATAGTGCGGCTTGCCTCCTTGCGACTTTGACTTCTCTCCCCCACCATGGCCCTTGCCTGAGGGCTTTGGTGGTGGGGCACTTGTTTTAGCATACTCCACGAGCGACTCGACAGCGACGACTAGGAACGGAGGTTGGAACAATCTCGTCGCTCCAACTCCGTCCTAGCCCATGTTTCAAACCCTTCATGAAGACCGTCAGTAATGTGTCTGAGAGTTCTGTAGGCGAAGCTCAGTGTACTATTTTACGTACTCCTTCAACGTGTCATTCTAACAAATGTTGAACAGTGCAATCTTGGCCTCTAATCCCGATTTGGCGGGGCATAAATAATTCGTCAATTACCTCTTACAATCGTCCCACCTCTCAATGGGCTCGACGTTGCCATGCTCCACATCGTCGTAATGGCACTGCCACCATAGACTTACCGTATCTTACAAGTAGAATGATGTGGTCTTCACCATCGTTGCTTCTGAGGTCACGTCCAGTGCCTCCATGTACCTTCGAATATTTCACAGGAAGTCGTTGATCTCCTTTGCCGATCGCTCGCCTTTGTAGGGCCTCGACTTTGGCACATCGATCTTTGCCTCATGTTGGACGGACGTCTCGGGACACCGCCCATCTTCATAGCGTCGCTTGAGCTATTGTTCCATCTCGAATCTCATGTTTGAGAGACCATTGTCCAAGGTCTCCCGCATGTCCATGATTGTCGCCTCCATGGACTCCAGCCACGTATACAACGACGCCATCTCGTCCCGCGCCGTTGCGAGATCCACTGTCTTCTCCAACTCCGGATCGTGCATTGCGAGTTGGTCTGCATCTCGCCTACGTCCAGTTGAAACTGGCCAAGGCGTTGCTCGAAGGCGGTCATGTTGTCCTTCGAGCGAGGACTTCGACGTCATTTCTCCTTGATCGTCGAACGTCAACTTGAGCGGTTCTAGGAACGCTGCTCTGATACCAACTTATCACGGGGTCATTTTTCGCTCGATGACCCGTGCAACGACTAGACGTGCCCAACGTCTAAGCAAGCTCTTTTGAGCGCTTTGCGGAAGCTTGCTTATGCCACTTTCTTGTATGCCACAATTTTGGGACACTCTGTCCCGAGCGGATGCTTCGGTGGAGGCATTTATAAACAAATGGGCTCCTCGACGGAATGCTCATTTCGCTTAGGACGCTTTGGGATGCTTTTGTGAGTTGTCACCCCACGCTCGAGGCTCGATGCTAGATTTTGAAAAGCTTAAAATCTTTGTTGAATAAATAAGAATGATTACAAAGCTTGGGGGAGCACTAGCGGATCTCCCCTTAATATACCGCAGGCCTGGCAGGCCAATATACGACGTGTGATGTGGAGAACAAGTTAAGGGATGCACTTTTTAAGAGTGCAGAATTATAAAACTACCACTATCACACTTGGAAAATAAACTAAGTACAAAAGTGAGTTGAAAAGAGAAAATACATAGAAGTAAGATAACTCGACGTGTGTGCACCATAGACATGACAGCTTCTTAATCACTCATCTATGGTTCTCCACCTATCCTGATTTGGAACTGTCCTCCCTGACCCGTAGTGCCTCTGACCACACCCCTTTATTGTTTTGCACCTCGGCCCCTCGGCACAGATCTAAAACGTTCAAATATGAACATTTTTTGCTCCAATACCTTGAGCCACGTGCTATTGTCATGAGACATTGGCCCTCGTATTCCTCTACCTCAATTCCTAATGCCCTTCATCGCATTCGTAGGGATACCCTTTGTTGAAACCGCCATTCCCTTGGCTTACTCGATCTAAAGGCATAATAGGTCCTAGATGATATCTATAATTGGGAGTCCCTCGATGAGACCACTGGGCTCTCCGAGCTTCAGTATAGTCAACTCCAATCTAACTACCAGCTCCATGTTGCCTTACTGTGACAAATCAACCTCAAGTGGTGGAGCAAGTCTCGTACCACTTGGTTGACGAATGATGACCAAAATACTAAATTCTTCACCTATCTACAATGATACGCCATAAACACAATAGAATCACCTCCATCAAAGATGACTCAAACCATCTTCACACCACAGAGCATGGTATCCGTGAAACATTTGTGAACCACTACTAGTGCCTCTGGGGGCCCTCATCACTCCCCCCAATAAATATCGACCTTTGGCCATCCTTATCCGAGCTCCACCCTTCGTCTCTTACCTCTTTGGACTCATCGATCACTCTTGAAGATATCCAGCTCTCCTTCTAGAACTTGCCTCCTGGTAAGGCTTCAAGACTGGATGGCTTCATAACAAAATTTTACCAGACTTACTAGGTCATCATTAGCCCTCAACTCACTGCTCTAGTCCACAAATTCTTCACAGCTGGAATCTTCCCACCTGATTGGACTCACACTCGGCTTGTTTTCATCCCTAAACATGACTGCCCCAGCTCTATTAAGGATTACAAGCCAATCTTTCTTTGCAACATATTGTACATAGCCGTCTCCCGGATTATTACCAATAGATTGCACTCTACCCTTGTCCATCTCATCGATAAAGCTCAATCCACATTCATTCCTGGACGATCTATACATGATAATATCCTTACCGCCCAAAAGCTTGCCCACTCTCTCGGACATGGAAGAAATAAGCATATCCTCATTAAGATCGACTTGGAAAAAGCCTTTGATAGTGTTTCACGGCAAGCCATTGAGAACACTCTCTTGTTTATGAAATTCCCCACAAAATTCATTTCTTGGATTGTGTGTTGTGTGACATCGCCCCGCTTCACCTATTCTATCAATGGCGAAGACCCACCTACTTTTACCAATCACCGTGGGCTCCGGCAGGGGGATCCCATCTCCCCATACCTATTTTTTCTTGTCACTCATGTCCTTTCCTCCCTTCTAAATCAGCAAGTCGCCACTATGAATATAATAGAACCATATCAAGGGTCTCAACAAGTTTATAAATAAGTTTTCAAAAATTGACATCCTCATTTCCAGCCATTCTCCATCAGTAGCTGCAATATCAGCCATATCTTGTATGCCGGTGACATCCTCATTTCCATTCGGGCAACCCAAAAATCTTGTAAGAATCTACTTCGCACCCTAAAGCTCTTCCAGCATCTCACCAACCTTAAAGTAAACCTCGACAAATCCGATGTTTATTTTCCAACGAAATTTAATGCCCGTCGGAAACAATCTCTCCTGCACACCTTGGGTCTCCGTGCTAACTTCTTCCCCTTTTGCTATCTTGGTGTTCCCATCTCAAATTCTGCCCTTCCAACCAATGCTCACTTTTACCTAATCAAGCGTACCTCTGATCGACTTGCTGGATGGAGGCACCAACTCCTTTCTATGGCTGACCGCTCTACTCTCATCAAAGTTGTCTTTAATACCTTGCCTATTTATGCTATGGCCGCCTCCCGCCTATCTTCTAATACTATTGAGACCCTGAAACGTCTCTCCTGAGGTTTTCTTTGGAACTTGGCACGAGGCGTAGATCTATACATCTCATCAGTTGGGACACTGTTCAACTACGACGATCCCTTGGAGGTCTTGGTATTCGATCCCTCCATCTTGCCCGCTCTTCTCTTATGGCCAAAAGAATTCAACAACTTTTGAATATCCACTCCTCCCCCTGGTCTCAACTGGTCAGTCAGAAATATGCCCTTTTCACCCATGGCGTCCACTGAGAACTCAAAGTTCCTCTAGCTCCTGAAAACTCATCGTCAATACCCTCCCCATCATTCGCCAGGGTTTCACTCGGCGCATTGGGTCCGACGATAATACTCGCATTCTTTCCGACCCCTGGATCTTTCTGACCCCGCTAAGCCACATGCCAACCTACCTTGACATTAATTCATCCATTATCTATGGTACTGTTGCATCTCTTCGCAACAACGACTCTTGGGATACTTCTACTCTATCTCAAATTTTTGGGCCGGATATCTGTGACATTATTACTTTGATGCACTATACGTTAGCGGCCGATGATGATGAATGGATTTGGGTGACGGATACCCACGGTGTTGCTCATGCAAAATCTGTTTACAGATTCCTTTGTTGCCTTGCCCCGACTCCCCCATCGGCTGGAAGGCAAGCTTGGTCCAAAGTGTGGAACATTTCGATACCCCCAAAGTACACCACTTCCTGTGCAAACTCCTCCATAGACGCCTCCCCATCCTTTTCTATATTGCCTACTTTTGTTCGACGACTAACCAAATTTGCTCCCTGTGAGGTCCACGGTCTGAAACCATCCCACACCTATTCTCCAACTGTCAATTTGCTCACTCTCATTGGCATATCTTTCAAACGTAATTTCACTATCAGTTTCGTTGTTTTCACTCTTGGGAGGACGGACACTGGATTCGTGATGGATCAGACCTTGAGCCACAGTCCCCAAAAATCTTCCTTGCCACCTTTGCATATTGTCTATGGGGATTATGGAACAACCAGAATGAAGCATACTTCCGATCCAACCCTGCAACCGCCGGTTTGGTCTGGTCTCGAGCGCTAGCTGGCAGCATGGAGTATGTTGATACCCATTCGCCTGAGGCCACTCACCCCAGAGATCCTACTCGGATCCGATGGGAGCCTCCTGCCCACGCTTAGCTCTGCCTCCATGCAGATGGATCCTTTGCTGAGCCTAGATCGGGGGTGTTGCATACATCCTTCGTACTAATGCAGGCCAATTTCTTTTTGCAGGTGCATCCTCCTGTTCGGTTGCCTCTCCACTGGAGTCCAAGGTCCGCGCCCTACTCCTAGGGATCTACTGCTGTGCTCAGAAAACCTCTCCAATATTTGCATCTGTTCGGCTCCTCCCTCGTTCAATTCCTCAAGACTTCCAAATGGCTGTGGAGAGTGCATGACAAGGTAGTCAAGATCGGGATCTTACATAAGATCGAAAGGGGGCCGTAAGTTCGAAGATCGTGAGATCGGATCGAGGATTGTAAGATCTTACCTATATATTAAAATATTAATTTAACATATAAAGTTATATTAAAAATAACTTTTAATAAATCTATAATTATTTAGATTATAGATAATATTAAATTAACTATTATCCCATTATGATTTCCCTACACATGTATACATATATTACTTATCTAATAATAATTTAATATGAATTGACAAAAAATGATAATAATATGATTAATATGAAGTAAAATTATATAAAATAGATTTTAATATATATTGATAGTACATTTATTTTTGTTAAAAACTAACTTTAAAATTTTAGTTATAATCAATCATCAACTTATTCTTAATTTTATTTCTCAAAAAATCATGTTAAACCTAAAAAAATTTGCAAAAAAAAAAATGGAATAGTATTAGTAAGATCGGTAGGATCTTACAATCCTATGATCTAGATTTTACTATTTTACCGATCCTATTAAAGTGATCTCAAACATGAGATCGAGATCGTGTATCCCAAGTATGATTGTAAGATCGTGCGATCAAGATCGCGATCTTGACAACTATGATGCATGATGTTCTTTTTGACTTACAACTCTTACTCGACAAAATACTTAACTACACTATTGAGCATTATTTCCGTGAAGCAAATCGGCCTGCTAACTATCTAGCTACTTTTGTAAGATCTACCGGCGGAGATTTTTTTTTTTAAATGACATCCCCTTCTGGATTGATCGATCTTTTGTATTCTAACTCCTTTAAAATTTAATCAAAAAATATAATCAAGCTACTAATTTTTTAACTTGTGTCGGTCGAGACATGACTCCAATAATTTTTAAGAGAGACTCTTATCAGAGATTCCTCAACATCATGCATCGAAATATCTCCTCGCTATGCTTTTATGCTATTTTCATTAAAAAATGAGATTTCATATATTTGATTCCATAGCAAGGAAATGACTTATTCTGGAAGTTTGTATATTGGATGCCTCGATGAATCATGAATGCCATGAGGAAAGCAAGTTCCGCACGCTCCCACGTCCGGACCTTGACACGCGAAGTACGTGAGAGGGAGAGAGAGAAATGTGTGACTGCGGATGAGAGAGAAGGTTATTAAAGTGATGGCTCACGTGGGACCGTCCTCCTTTCCTTCCCTACGATATTTTAATATTAGAGAATCCAAAATAGAAAAGTAACGCCTTTAAACAGCAAATTAAGCCAGCCAGGTGTCTGTCAGTGACCCTCCTCCCCTTCGTTAATTAGCATCAGTTCCAATGCCTTTTCCTCTTTTCACTTTTCTCACACCACCTCTGTAAACCAGGAGGAGCAGCTGCTACACTTGCATTCAGAGAGAGAAAGAGAGAGAGAGAGAGAGAGAGAGAGAGAGAGAGATGGCGGACTGGGGGCCGGTGGTGATAGCGGTGATACTGTTCGTGCTGCTGTCGCCGGGGCTGCTGTTTCAGCTGCCGGGCCACGGCAGGGTGATCGAGTTCGGGAACATGCACACGAGCGGTCTGTCCATCCTCGTCCACGCCGTCATCTACTTCGCCCTCCTCACCATCTTCCTCATCGCCATCGGCGTCCACATCTACACCGGATGATCCATTAACTTCACTTCCACGGCATGCATATTTCATGACCCCCTCTCTGTCGCCGCTTTATGACTATTGCACTTTTTCTTGTTTTGCTTTTCTTCTTATTCCTGCAATGCATTCTGCTAGATGTTTGTGATCTTTCTTTTCGACTCTATGTACTTTCGGACCTTTTTTTGGCGATCAAGAAGAATTAAGGAATTTATTCAAGAGTATATGTGTGTCATGCATGATTCAAAAGTGCGTTTCATTTGAACACCATGTATTATGTTGAAAGAAAAAATTAAAAAGCGTCAATTGATTCTGTGATCTGTGAAGATGTCTATACTTACGCAATGAACTGTTGTTCGAGCTCAAAGATAGATATTATGTCTCATCTGCTAATTCATGTTTGATCTTTGTGTCCATGAGAAAGGCAGGTTAGAGGAGGAGTGAGTTCCCCATTAAATGAGTAACAATGATGGCCGAACCACCAACTTTTAATGAGTCCATTTTCGAATTGCAATGAACTCAAATGAGGGAAAAGTACTATAAATAAAAAAGGGTCTGAACTTGAAGGACAATGCTTTCAATTTTGTTAGCTATTCTGATCAGATCTTCCTGAAATTAATGCTTACAATTTAATAGGGACAACTTCCCCGTTCAAAAAGTTGATGTTTTTAAATTCGAAACCTTATGATCATTCAGTCTATAGTAAACTTTTACACTCTTCGATCTTCCAAACTCATTTTAGAATCCAAGTAAAAGATGATGATTATGGTGAGATGAAATAGATGTCCAAATGTTAAACTATCTGTCACCTTATTAAATGCACTAATGCAATTAAGTATATCATTGGCAAACTCAAAGAAAAGCCTTGCATTTTGGCAATGCGTGCATCTCTAGGCAATACAATTACAGAGTTTAAAAAAAATGCATGGGTTGGGAAGCCTCCTATATAACTAGTCACGTGAATTCAATAGCCAACGTAGGAAATGTAAATTTAAAACCACAAGGAACAAGGAGAGATTCAAAGTAGGATCACAATATGTACAGTTCAGATATGAAGGATTATATTACAAATTCTGGTCCTGGCGGATGGAATGGGTTGCCCTTCACAATCTGTTCTTTTTTATCTTTGTACAAGTCATTCAAGGAGTGCAAAATAGTTCCATGTCGGCACCTCGTGCTTGAGGCCATATCTGCATAGCTGATGGGGGAATAGGCAGAGGTCTAACAAAGTTATCGTCTGATATCACGAGTTAAAAGTTTAAAGAAAACTCTACTCCAGAAGGTCGGCGACGAGCAAAGCCTGACGCATCAAGAAGCTCGTGTAAGTACGTCCTGCAATTTGTGTACATCATTCACTCGCCTTCTAGTGATCTGTAAATTTCGATAGAGGTTGTTCTACAAGAAAAATAAGAACAAAAACTGTGAAAAGGAACAGGTACAAATCCGCTACAAAAAGATTTTTTTTTAATCGCTCCAGCTAAACAAATAAATTTATTTATAATCCTCAAGATGAATAGAAGAGTTCAGACAAGACAAATAAAATTGGAGGATGGTGGACGTGACAAGGTTTGATTAGCATCAGACAACCTTTTTTAGGACAACACAACGACTCAAGGCGCAGTATAAATACCTTGCGCCCATGTCAGAATATATAACTAGAAGTTACTGCCGCTACATATTTGTGTGGCTAATCTGAAAAAATAGGAAAGTATCCTCTCCAGGACCGTGGTTGTGTCAATGAACACTGTGATCTCATTATTTATCACGTAGGGGAAAGGTTCCCTTATATCCTACTGCAGGACACTGCAAAAATGCGATCGTCAATAGTGCTAATCCAAGGAAACTAGGTACTGTGTAATATAGTACTTATAGGGGCTCCGAATACTGAAAAAGTTGTCCAGTGCTCATGATCATATATCATGAGTCAGGAAATACATGTGCTCAGAACACAAACAGAACCGAAATGTTTCTTCCCAAACAGGAGCAAAAGCTATAATTTGCACAAAAACAGACATGAACTTCTTAGTTCTTGCTGCAATTCTGGGACAACATGAAACTGAGCTCAAAAGAACTAGTTTCCAATTCTTTCAATGAATCAAACAAAAACATCAATGCTAATCATAATATCTCATGAATTGGAGAAATCTGTTAACATGGAACTCGTGCTAATAAGGAAATCTAGAGAGCAATTTAAAAGAAAATAGTTCACAAGAGGAACTTGCTCATATCACACTTCTAAAAAAAAGGAACTTCCGAATATTTGACACCAAAGTTGTGCAAAGCTGATAAGATATGCAAATAAAAGATGACGATCAAAGAATCTCCTTCAACACAGAGAACTCATTGCTGATCCTCATGACCATATAGTCATTTATTTGATCACCAGTGATGCCCATGTTCAAAACAGATGCAAAGAATGGTCTATGGAGTGTCACTATGAAATATATAATGAATAAACCATTTTAACAATTCGCAGTCTTAATACCATACTGTATTAACACCAAATGTCATCAATGTATCAGCTATCAACTATGAAGTTTCTCCAATTGTAACTTTCTGCGCAATGACATTGTATGAAAATAAACTACACAACAAAGATGGCATTTCGTAGTCAAAGTTTTCCACGAAAAATATCAACAACAACAACAAAGCCTTATCCCACTAGGTGGGGTCGGCTATATGGATCATACGACGCCTGATCCATGTTCATGAGATTCGACAGGATTTTACGCTGGCTGTCGGGGCCTAATACAACCCTCCTCCTTTATCCGGGCTTGGGACCCACGAAAAATATCAATTCAGAAAAAAAAACTAATGAAAGAGGAACTCCTTTTTATTTGGAACAAGAGAAAACTCAACGGGTTCCTTTTCCCTTTGACAAGAAAAATGCCTATCAAGCGGGTTAGCCATCCATTTTGTATTTTAACCTCAAAAATAACAGGAATCTTCATGTGTATGGAGAGCCAGAAAAGATTTGTAAAGAGTCCGAAGGAAAAGAGTTGAGTGGAGACCCACCACCAAATAAAGAGAAATATCCCTCTCCTCATTCTCGATTAAGAAAGGTTATGCCTGCAAAAAAACTAGTACAACTGCAATCACGTAGCCCAAGTGAGCATCAAAGACATGGACCATGATTCTCTCTCCTCTAACCCCACAGCTTGCAGGGAACTCTAGCACATGGGGAAATTTTGACACGAGATTCACTTCGCTTGACCCATCCAACTAAAAGCTCTCCATTTATAACTTTTTCCATTTGCAAGTAGTGTTAAGGAATGCTCGATCTGGCCTATGTCAATAAATGGAAAGAGCTAATAGGGAATACTCATAAAAAATATGGTACAGCAGTAAACTTTCAAGTCCTCCATCTAGGTGAGAATATTTTCCTGGGTTCCACCACATAGATCATATTCTTAATTGGTTTCCAAGCTTCTACTTAAATTTAGTTAAGAATGAAAGAAAGCTTTTTTTAGGAGAAGAGTGAAAGGAAGTTAAAAGAGGAGAAAGGAAACAAGGGAAAAATCCCCTCCAACATTCTATTTTTATTTTTAACTTCAAATCGGGATAGAAAAAAGAAAAAAAATATAATTAACACTCTTTTTTTAATCTTATAAACTAAACATATAAATCCACGTATAAAAGATAAGATAGTTTAAATAAAATTATCATTTAGTCTTCATTCTCTTCTCTTCCATTTAGTTATGCAACTCAAACAAACTTAATTAATCACCTTAATTTTTTCTCATTTATTCTCTTCCTCTTCCTTTTATCTTCCTTTCTCTTTAATGTAGCTTGAGGTTTACATGAAGTTGGAAGCAACATAGGGGAATAGTTTGTTTTAACTTTGCAAATATAATCATTTACATCATCACTGAATACCCAAAAACATTCGAATAGAGTGTTTCATGTGATCCAAGACAAAATCATATTATTTCCATAATCATTAACATCAACTTCTCATGGGCAATGACCTGTAACTTTTTTTCGACGAGAATGACCTGTAACTTTGGTCAAAGGTTCACAGATTTGTTCCCATCAGCACATCACAATAATTGATGACAAATTTAACACCGTGGCACAAGGGCAATAATCAAGCTGACGAGCCTTCAGAATGCCACAGGTCACCAACTTTTGTAAAGTTATGATTAGATTCGCTCAACTTGAAAATTCAATGTAAAAAACAGTCAATTTTTGTTCTTAAGTCATCCATTGATTATATTACTTATCGTTTCCACGTAGCACATATGCCACAATCCAACTTCAATTTTTTATTCAATTAATTACATTTAAAAAATATTCTTGAAAGATATTTCTCCCTTCATATTAAAGTTTGGATGAACTATCATTTTAAAATGTATTTTTATCTAATAAAACAAATAAATTTAAGATTGTTTAGGAAAATGAAACTTAAATGATTTAGCTTATGTTTGACCTAATTGAGTGAATCCTACGAATTTGGAAGACGAAGAGCTTAAATTATGGATTTGAGAAAATTGAGTAAGTTTTGACACTTTAAAGACTAGGATTAATCATGTGACAAATGTAAAAGAAGGACAAGCAGACATCGAAAGAGGCCGTTGATGTTACAATGTGATTAATAAGTGCTGACCAATCTTCAGATTGGCTTGAAGATGCGATTCCTAGCCAAGCATAGGAAGGATGGCTCACCGAATAAAGGATGGCAATGGAAGAACTAAGCGAAATTTCAAAAGAGCCAGGACAAAAAATTCAATAAAGCTTCAATCTAAAGGCGCAAAAAATCGCAACATGTGGACCATCAGACCGTGAAGTGATGGAAATGGTTTTTACTGTTGATTAAGCTATCCACTGGTATGGGACCCCTACAAGTTCCTCGCAAGCAATTAGAACTCGCTACCTGCCTCCGAAGTCGGAAGGCGAAAGGACGGAAAGCAAGAAAACTACTAGTACTAGTTAACAACAAAAACGTGCTACTCTTTCCATGTAGGATCCTCTTATCTCCATGTACCAGTTGGCTTAAAAGCCACAAAAGCTTAATTCTTTCACGAAATAATCTAAAAAAAATATTTTGCTTTATCTTATTGAAGTCACATAAGAGATGGGAAAGAGTAGTTGAGCAAGTTCAATTCATTACTTGATCAGGTTGATTTGGTAGGTCAAGTAAGCAACAACCAAAATTAGGCAATAAAACGAATTATAGCTTGAACCAATAAAAGTTGAATTAAAAAAACAGGAACAAAAGGCCTCACCTTGCACCTCCTTGCGCGATACCCTCGGCGTGGAAGGATCAGAACCGGGGGGACTGGGGCCCCCATCGGCGGAGAAAAAGGCACGCCTGATGCCGGAGATGTTGGACACGACACCGGCCAAGTAGAAGACAGTGAGCATCCCCAGCACCCAGGGCATGAGCATGAACCCGATGAAGAAGGTGACTGAGCCGCAGAACATGAGCGCCATGGAGACCCCGAGCATCAACGACGCCAAGGCGGCAGGTGACACCGCCGTCGGCTGTGGCCGCTGGGACGGCGCGACCCTCGCTCGACGGGCCGTCAGCTCCGGCGGCGGGGAAGCGACGGCGGAGGAGGACCAAGAAGGCGGGAGGGTGAGATGGGGGTGGCGGAAGAGGGCGAGGAGGAGGGCACAGAGCTCGTAGAGGATCCGGGAAGTCTGATCGTCTCCTCGCATCATCTTCCTCTTCCTTCCAAAACCCAAAACCAAAATTTCCTTTTTCTCGGTTGCATAGAAGGCCAAAATTTTACCTCTAGAAGAAGAAGAAAAAGGAAGAATTAAATTAAAGAAAAGGTCGAATGGCGGGAATGCCCCTGGAATAAAACGAATCTCTCTCTCTCTCTCTCTCTCTCTCTCTCTCTCTCTCTCTCTCTCTCTCTCTCTCTCTCTCTCTCTCTCTCTCTCTCTCTCTCTCTCTCTCTCTCTCTCTCTCTCTCTCTCTCTCTCTCTCCCCCCCCCCAATGCAACTAGAAACCGATGTTTTTAAAATCGGACATCAAATCGATGAAGCAATCGCATTGAACCATTTTAAACATGTAGTATAAATAAAAAAGTATAAAAATATAAAATAATTAAATAATTATGCATTAATTATTATTTTAGAATAATAAAACATTGATAAAAAAATTGTGCACATATATTTGCGACAAAACTTTGAATAAAATATTTTCTTATTTTAAAATATTATATTTACAATTTTTTGTATATTTTTTCCTTACATATTTATTTTCTTTCATTTTTTTGTGCACAAATTTCAAATATAACTTTTTTGTTATTAGTTCCTACTTTTTGTACTTTCTATTCTTGCATGTTTATTTTTTTTTATCAGAAATTTCAATTCTTACTCTTCCAATTTTTTTCTTGCAAATTTCAAATCTATCTTCCTAATTATTAATTTCCTTTTCTAATTCCCACTCCATAATTTACTCTTTTCCAAATATCTTTTACTTTCCATTATTCTATATTTTTATTATTAAACTTTCCTTATTTTATATTTCCTTTCCATATAAACATCTACTTTTTTATTTCCGTTTTTTTCCTTCAATCCAGTTTTATCTGATTTGAACTGATTCATGTCGATATTTTTTTTAAAATAATTTTAAATGTCAAGTGAACCGATTCGCAATTGAATGGATCGACCAACACCTCTAGAAATAGAAAATAATATACGCTCGCTTTGACATTGACTACGTCCGAATGGTACTTATGAAACCTAATTTTTACTTATGTTTGGATTTTTTAGTCAACGCATGAAATTAATTACAGACCTATAAACTATTTTGAAAATATTCCATCTTACACAAGCTTTTTTTTTTAAAAAAATCTTTTTGGGATTTTAATATCCCGCGTGAAATGACGTGCCACTTTTCAATAAATTGATGTCGCGATTATGAGCTAATAATAAGTGAATTTTTTAGGTTGCCACTCCCGAGAAGCGGCGCCGTTTATTCAAATTCACAGTGACGCTAACGATTATGCGCACTGATTGCGAATTTGGAGTCACGACCCACCATCGAGTCCGACTAATCTGATGTCGCTCCGAGCAACATGCCTGACTATGGCAGATGAGACTCTCAGCGAAAATTTTCTGCATCCACAAAAGTTTGAACTCGAGATCAAGCGGTGAGAAGCTACTATCCATTCTACCCCATCTCCGGTCGGTGATTTTTTTCTTTCTTTAGATTGCTCCCCATCTGCCCAATTCTTATACAAATTATCTACTAGCTCATTAATGCATGAACAAATAAACATATTATGGTTATATATGCATTTGCTTAAGATGAAAATATTTATAAGATCGAATGAGACCAATCATGTATAATGGGATTATGGGAGAGTGTTGCCAAATTTTTTTTTTTCAAATGTTGATGATAATGATTCATATATATGTAGAATGGGTTGGGCCTGGGCCATTTGATAGAACATCACACAAATAAATAAAACCCTTCCGGATCAGGGACATTAATTGCCTGGTCAAAGCCCAACACATAAAGTTGTTGCAGAGAAAATAGAATGAGATATTCTAATTTTAAACCGTTCACAAGAACATGGCATCCACTGGGAAAATACAGTTAAACTAAGTAGAGCTAGACCCTTTTATAGAAGGTCCCTTATGCAACAGTACAAGGTTTGCTTACAAGGAAGGATCATGCATCTGATACACACGACACGAGACAAAAAAACAAAATGCTTGCATATTGATATTACAAAACCAGTAGAATTAATGGACACAGAAGCGGGGAGAGAATCACGCTGAACAAAAAGTAGAAATGCAGGCAGGTAAAACGTGATCATGCCAGCCATCCAGGCATGTAATTGCTCACGCTTGGCCCTGGTGCTGCTGCAGCAGCCGCAGCGGCCATTGCTATTTGATCTGGATGGTACCTGCGCAATTTACAAAGGATATGAAAGAAGAACAATGGCAGTAAGAACTAAGTCCAGAATTTAAACTGTAAATGCAGCTTATATCGCCTTCCTCCAGTTCCAAGCTAAGAAAACAGGAACTTTTGAGCAAAATAATTCACACCCTATTTGAAGCGTAGGTTCGCATTCTATGTGTTGGAAGAACCCATCGCCCGGTGCTTGAGCCTGTTGCCGGCCGTATGCGACTGCATGAGCATTGTGTTCCCATACTTGTTGGCTTGCCTGGTTGCTTTCATCCAACTGCAGATATCATGCAGCACGTATGAAGCAAGATAACAAGCCGCTCATTTGTATCGCAGAAATTTAGTTCAGATGAGCTACTTACTCTGATCTTCAGGTTTTTATTAGCTTCACACAGCATTTGTTCCTGTTACGAGGTGAACGATGTTACACAGTTTGCGTAAAAAGTAATTTGAGCAATTTTTGCTGTCGTTATGCCTACCCTTCTCTGGAGATCTGCAAGCTGATCTAGCATGTATTGAGTCTGTGAAAAGAAAGGAGTTTCAAGTTCAGTATCAAAGAACTTTTGTCTTGACATTATTTAATTACGCATGCATAGTAATCATATGAACCAGCACGCCCACATATACAGACATGCATACGTGCTGTGAAGCATTTCTATCAGGATTCCAAACATTACCCTGGTCGATCTGATTTGCCTCAATGATGCATCCAGCTGACGCTCGAGTTGCTCAAGTTCCTTGATGTTAAGTGGCCCCAGATCTTCACCCAGGAGATTTCTGAAAGTATGTGTTCATATATAAGGAATCAACTAACACATCCGTTTTAAGCCCAAAGCCAAATGCATGCGATCTTAGAAATGGAAAACTAAGATCGAGCTCATAAAAATATCCACCTCTGAGATCGCTGCAAGGCTTCAACTCTTGCTTTAAGCTTCAAGTACTCCTGCTGACTACTCTGTGTTGGCAAAAACACGAGTTCAGAATATTTGCAGTTTTATTGAAGCTGCATACTTTATTATAATCCATCATTTCAGGATAGTCTTCTTGAAGTTAGCATTTCTTTTAGATCACATGATGCAGATCTATATGTTTACTAGCCTCTGGACGCAGAATATTAGATATCCAAGAATCAATAA
Source organism: Pontederia crassipes (assembly GCA_030549335.1). Taxonomy (NCBI): domain Eukaryota; kingdom Viridiplantae; phylum Streptophyta; class Magnoliopsida; order Commelinales; family Pontederiaceae; genus Pontederia; species Pontederia crassipes. The sequence goes on along the minus strand of CM060193.1, from coordinate 68,759,046 downwards.
TTTATTTCTATCCGAGAACCTTCATATTTATTGAGTACCAAAGATGCCTGAGTAAAGCAATCCTCAGTGCCCATAGCTTCTTTTTGGGAAGAATATAATAACTTAATTACGTTCAAGTTCTATATGCAAAACGTACTGACAAAATATTTATACTATAAAGATGAAGTACTGCAATGAATAATTTTATTAAAATTAAAATGTATATGAATCTCTATGCATGATTAGCAAGTACCTTCTAGAAAAAACATTATTATATTTTCTTGTACAATTGACGACAAAAGAATTTATCCTCCAATCTAGATGATATATTTTATTTTCTCAAAAACAGTCGCTTCGGCAACACATGCATAATTAATAAAACAGTATTCCAAGTTGTAATACTTAAGCATGTTCAAACTTCCGATTCATGAAGGAAAAGCGACATGTATAACAAATCAACGTGATTTTATGCATGATAAACATGGCACTTCTACCATAGTCCAATTTAGCAAGTTTAGATATAATTGTCCACTTGTCATGAGTATATTTCTCTTTCATTTGCTTCATCCACTATACAAATAAATAAAAGAATCAATTGCTATCTGAAAACTGGAATTGAATCTAAAATTGATCAATGGAATACAATGAATTGATAAAACAATAACGAATAATTGCATTCATATGACAGAAATTATGTTACACATGTTAAGCTATCACTTCTTATATGCTACAAACATTAGATCTAGATGCTTATATTACCTGCTTAGAGGTCAGCATTATAAGCTTACAAGAAATCTCATATTTGTCTTTGATATAAAATCTTCTGAAAAAAAAATCTTTGATAGAAACTCTGCATGACTGGAGTGTATATCAAAGCTAGTGATTTAATGATTTTGAATTTATTTTGGTAGTGCTTCTGAATAGACAAAAGTAACAAACTTTGTATGGCATAAGAGAAAGATCAAGCTAAATACTTGAATGGCATATGAAAATGCTTCAAGCATACTGATTTCTAATTGTCAAATTTATAAATATGAAGCAGCACTTTTTTTTTTGAAAGAATGCACAAAATAATCCAGCAGCGCCAAATTGAGTACATAAATTTTGATATTAATGTTCGTTAAAAGTGCAGGTATGTGAACTTTGGCATAAATTGTTAACATACAATATAGTACAAGCTTTTAAAGGAATTTTGTATCATATCACATATAATTATCGTCTGCGAGTTATATGTCCATCTGCTTGTGTCCTCTACATTTGGATCCTAATTTTGATACTAGAAGTACAAGATTTGAATAGACCATGCTACAGAGGAAAACAAAGAACGTCTAGAACCAGCAAACATTTAAGAGCATTATTTATTTCTTATCTCGGTATAAGCATTTCTTCAGTTTAGGATTAAGCCTTAAAGGGTGACTAAATACAAACAAAGGAATGCTTATAACAAATTAATGGAAAGATTTTATAGAACCCTTAGCTGAACCATGTGACATAACATGGAAAGATTTTATAGGCTCTTCATATTGCACCCAATAATGCCATGAGGTACAAAAAAGTTCTATTCATAGCAATATGCTACTTTAATTTGCACAGAATAGTTGTCAAATAGAATCCTACAGCAAGCACAAACTTTATTTTGAAATGGTTATAGAGATTAATTAGCTGAGGTCCTTTTTTTAACGTTTCTTTCAGGATGAGAAAGTTTTACATTATAAAAAGGATAACATGAGTGGCATATGGAACTTTATGTACTTAAAATTTTTACTTGTGATAACACTACCTGAGTCTCCCTTGATATTACATTTGTTTCTGGTGCCCCGTAGCTGCATTTTTGGTATCTCTCGAGTGTCCTCGACATACTACTAGCAAAAGGAATTTAGATGAGTATATAGGTTATGTTAGTGCGTGCAAGTGACGAATAAGAGCAGCAGACTCAGCACAGAACCTTATATATGTCTCGCTATCATAGGATGCAATCATTTTGAATACTAATAATACCTTCTTTCAGTAACAAGTGATTATGGAGTAAAAATTCCAGAACATATATATAATGTATCCTACAGAATCATAATTTCTTGATGACAATACTGGTGCCCTCATTTCAGAAAAATACTGAGCTCCGCCAAAAAAAGCAAGACAAGAGACTTGAGAATTCAATCATGCAAGGATAACATTTAGTAGATACATCTTGACGCAAGCTTTGGATACAGAATACTTGGAGATAATCATTCCATCTTCCATAGCCAAAAATAAATCTTTCATTTAACATTTAGAAATATTAAATGAAAGATTAATCCTACATTTTTTGTACAAAACTAGACCGAAGCTTCTATATCTCCAAAGGTTGCTGAATGTCTTCGAACAAAGACTTGCTCAAAAACCACAAAAGTAATACAACGAAAAAAAAATCCATAAAAGTAACTTGGGAAGAAGAAACAAAATGGTGAGTACTAGGAATCACACAATGGATGCCTGCATAAAGTAGCAATCAAGTCATAGGAAAGGAAGATGAGTGCGTGGAAACCCATGCATGAACCCATGATGTCCTGCAACACAGGCTTCTACCATATGGATATTGCCATAAAAGACACGATCGAGTGAACTTCAGTAGGTGAAATGCAAGGGACCAGAAGAAAAAATGCAGACCGCCTTTCACGAGGGATCTGTAAAAACCAGAATGAATAGACGTCCAGAAAAAGTGGATTCGTGTGGATCCAGGCGTGATAATTGAACAACAGAAGACAAGAAGAAAGATGATTAATATATTATAGATCAGCTTCAGCCTTCAGGACGCATACTTTCGTAGATGAAAGAAAGATGTGATGTAACCTTAGCTTTCGCCATTTTAAAATCCAAGGTGCTAAGTAGACATGTCTGTATACAAGAGAAAGTTCTCTTTTAACTGTTCTGTTATGGCACACCTGTTGGACTGTTCTAAAAGTCATTTGTCAGAGCAGCATCATAAAGTTTAAACATGCAAGAGCATGTGTGGTTTTCACTTCAGACAAAAGATTGCAACGAGTTCTTCTGCCTTTCCACTTAAAAGCCAGAATAGTGCTGATCAGAAAGTGTAGCCAGAATTCATATTGACTAGGCAAACTATGAACAAACAAAAAATTTCACGCGTTTAGAAGACAATTAGACCAAATTCTTAAGAAAACGAAAAAAATTTGTAAGTTAATAAATATTCGAGAGAAGATCTTGTAATGATTACACATATTCTCAAATTGACAAACAATAAATAGAGGGAATAAGAGAAAATACGTCAAACACTGAAACAACCAGAACAAGGATCCTACTCTAAAATCCTTTTTTTCTGTAAGAAATGCTACAATCAGCTGAGTTCTCCCCGTTCTTAGTAGAACTCTAAAATTTCAGATCTTTACGTCATGGAAAACAAAATAACAACGAGTCGCAGAAATTAAGTAGAAAAGAAAGAAAAAAATGAAGTGGCATGTCGTAAAATCAGATAAACAGAGAGGAAAAGGGTAGAAGAGAAAATTGAAGAGTAGAAACTTCTTAATTATTAAGAACGAACATTAATCCTAAGCCTTCATATTTTTTTCTCTTAATTCAGAAGAAAAATCTGAAACTCTAAGAACAAATAAATGATCCAACAAAAATTGAAAACCGAGAAGGGTTTTGCATACCCAAGTGGAAAACCAAATCATATATGGCCATTCTTGCCACTAATTTTATGTCATCAGAGGAATTCATCACTCGCGAAAAGAGAAACCCTAAAAAGGAGAGAAGTCCAAAGATGCTGGAGAGCGCCCCTAAAACCTAACACTAACAGCAACAACCATGATCTGGAAAACAAGTCCTCAATCTGCACGACTACTAAGGCTGTAGAGCATGTCTCTACCGAAATTTAGCAAACCGAAAGATCCTTAACTTGCCGAAATTTTAACTCAAAAGCAGTAGAAGAAATGTGAAAGGAGGGGATGTAATCGAAACAAATGGCAAAAGATTCCTCATTTGGTGCAACCACAAAGCTTTCCGGAAACCTTCCTTTCTATGAACAAGTACTCTTCTCTTCGGAGATCTGACCTGTTTGTGTCCTCCTTTCACCAAACCAGAAAGCTTCTCTTTTTCTCGTAGCTCCAAAACCGGAACAACCCGAAAGATCTCATTCATCTTTCTCTCTTTGTTCTAAAAGATACATACGATTCACTAGATACTGAACCGACTATAAAGACACGTTAAAAGGAGCCAAATTTATCATGTTTGGATGGCGTTGATCGTGGCGATATATGGTAATGGTACTAGTTAATCGAACTCATATTAGAAGACCTGGGGGAGCTGCAGAACTCGTAGAGCTTTCCGCGGCTGGAGAAGATGATGAGGGCGACCTCGGCGTCGCAGAGCACGGAGAGCTCGTACGCCTTCTTCAGCAGGCCGTTCCGCCGCTTCGCGAACGTCACCTGCCGGTTGATCTTGTTCTCGATCCGTTTCAGCTCCACCCTCCCCCTCCCCATCTCCTCTTCCTTCCTCGTCTCCTCCTCGTCCACTGTCTGTCTCCGCTGCCTCCACCACCACCTATCACCCCACAACTCCTCCTCAAGAGTTCGACAAGGAGAAGAAGAAGAGAGCAGAGCAAGAAGAGAAGAAGAAGAAGAGCTCAATGACTCGTTCACCACCTCCATCTCTTCTTGCTGCATTTGCCATTTATAGGAAAAAGAAAGCGAGGGCTCGGAAAAGCGACGCCTTTCCATCGTTTCCATTTCCGGGAAACGTTGGTGTCCGCACGGAAGGTGAGAACTTCGGATCGAACGGTCAGAACGTCTTCGGATGCGATCTCGACGGCGGTATGTGGATGGCGCATGGAAAGGATCATGCGGACGGATCGGAGGAGGGTTGCGAAAGAACCTTAAAACGGGCGGAATGCGGACAGGAGGAGTGGGGGGGCTTTTGGCCAGTGGGAAATGAAGGCGCTGGTCCCCGTGTGCGTCGCGTAGGCGTGTCGACCTGTGAGTGGTCGTATCGGATGGTGTCTAGGGTTGATCTAGACCGTTGACTTGGGGATTAGGAATGAGCGTTCTGATTGGCTAAGAGCTTGATGCAAAGATCTATCGACGAGTTTTTTTTAATCTTTATCTTTTATTTTACCACTTTGTACATTTTAAGTTTTAACTGGCGTTTACCACGTTCAACGTGATAAGAATTCCATGTCCAATTTTCTCCAAGAATTGTTTCGATCTGCATTAGTTAAATGCTATTAACTTTTCGTGATAAAGATAGTTCTTTTTCAAAAAAGGAAATGAATTATAATTCCAAATTACTTAGTTTGGTATGGCTTGAAAAGTGATTGCAAAAGAGTTCTGACAGGAAAAGATTACTTCTTATTTCAAAAGTAGAAGTTCAATTTTTTTTTCATTACTGTTTTATGAAAATATCATTTATGATGGATCAATTTATTTCGTGCTACCAAATAATATAAACAAAAAAACATTTCCAAACAAATATTTTCATGGGAGCTTAGTACAAACAAATCAAAATAAATTTAGTTTCTTAATATTAAACCAATTCAAAACGAGAAAAAAAATCTTATTTTGTGCTGGGAGAAAAGATTATAGGATTTTTTACTCTAACCTCTCCTAATTATAAACTTTTTTCGTGTCTACCCATGATTTCGTATTTTTCGTAAACCTCCCTTAAACTATATCGCTTTTTCTGAACCTCTGTTAACTTTCTCGTTAATTTTTATTATTTTAATTTATGAAATGACCAAAGTGCTCCCGCACAGTTGAGATAAAATGTTTAAAATAATATATAAAAAAAATAAAAGGACTCACCCCTTTCCTCGTAGGCGTCGGGAGTGGAGTTCGCTCCCTCTCTACGGCTAGCTCGCCCTCCCCCTCAAGAGATTCCCTGCGATGCTGGTCTAGTGAGCTCGATGGTAGAACCCCGCTCGACCGTGAGATATTGAAAGACCAGCGAACTCGATGGCAGTACCACACCCCCGTTTCCATGACGCCGACAGACTCGATGAAAGATCTCGTGGCCCCCGAAGGAGTTATGACATTGGAGCTTGATGGCAGACTCCTGCGGAGGTGACTCGACGAAAGACCCCCTCGGCCCCAATCAAATATGAGACTGTCGGGAGTGGATTTCACTCCCTCTCCCCAGCGAGCTCGCCCTTTTTGAAAAAAAAAATAATATAAAATAGTAGATCAAATCATGAATAAGTTTCTTTCAGTTTTCTATCATTATAGAATATAGTATCCACATTATATTATCTATGGAATTCCCCCTCAAGAGACCTTCTCTCCCCGTTGCTCCCCCTCCCCATGCCAACAGACTCGATGGAAGGTCCAGTGGCCCCCCAAGGAGCTCAACCGCGAGACCACCATGCCTCCCACCCCCCCCCCCCCCCCACACGTTGGCAGCTTGACCTAGCTCCTCGCCACAACAAGATAGAAGGGGGGCGTCGGCCCCCCTTCGTCGTGACAACAGAGGGGGGCGACGAACCCCTTCTCTCTCGCCAGTGCACACGAGAAAGAAGGGGCCAAGGGGGTGTCCGCTCCCTTCTCTGTCGCACCAGCAAAGGGGGCGACACCCCTCTTGTATGTCATGACGACGTGAACGAGAAAGAAGGGGGGTTTTATCTCGGCCCCCCTTGCACCGGAGATGTCCTTCTCTCATTGCGTCGGATAAAATAATTATCTATGCGAGGGCAATTTGGTTATTTTATAAATAAAAAAATCAAATTAATGGAAAAATTAATTGAGGTTGACGGATGGACTTAAATGAAAAAAAATATAGTTTAGGATATGTTAACGGAATATTCGAAAGTCGTTGGTAGACGTGAAAAAAGTTCATATCAGGGGAGGAGGAAATAACCCAAGATTATATACTTTTTAAGAAGTGTTCATGATTCTTATTATGTTAAATATTTATGATTCTTATTCTGCACAATGTAGCAAATCTATATGCACTTTTTGAAAAAAAAAATAAATGGAGTTCAAAAAAATTCAATAAGCTATTTATTTAGGTTTGGTAGAGTAAATAGAGGGATTCATAAGAAACTTTTACTTTCTATGGGCTCTTTTTGAGAAACTAAATTGGGAATCACACAAGACAGATCATAAGAGTGACAACATACTTTACCATATTAAACATATATCACTCGATGCACAGGAATTCCACAAATTTGCTATACAAATACTTGCTCAATTTGGATTGCAGCATGCTTACCATTCGTATTTGTTTTAGTTTCTTTGCTCTTTTACTTAGCTGACTTTGCTCCTGTGGCAAGAGGAAAACCCTTATGCAATAAAAGAGAACTTTAGTTGACCCATAAAACTAATATTAATAATTATTTATATAATTCATTGAATTGTTAAATGAATTTAACCAATATTATTCTCATTTTTTTAGCTTGTATCTTATATTTTTTTTCTTAAATTGATTGAAACATTAAGAAATGACTAAGCTCAACTCTTGGCGAATTCGGATCTCTGACACGACTCTGCCTAGTGACTCCTTAATTTAAGAGATCTTACACACACACAAGATTGATAATGTGATATTAAGAAAAAGGAAAACCAGATGCAATGTTTAGTTTGTAAATGGAAAAGGAAACATCTATCATATGTTCATATGCCTAAAGAGATTGAGCTATAATGTTGTCAAGTTTCTTTATATAAACTTTAATAGATACATTGCAAATTGAACAACAATAATTCATTCTTATTTCATTAATTAATGAGATGTGAATGCTAACCGGATTTCTCATCTACACTTCGAGATTTTATTTCTTACCTGAATTCAAATGTCCTTAATCACAGTTACAATAAATCAATGAAATCTAAATTATGTCAGAAGATCAAATTCTCTTAAATAGGCACCAAATCATATGCATTAGTAATAATGAGTTGGCAAAAAAAAAAATGTAAACATCCATCACAATCCTAACCCCATCATAGAAAGTATATTTCACTTTACCATGCTCATTTCATATATTCTCTTACTTCTTAGTTCATTAGTTCAGAATATGGGTAACCTATCTTCTTGGGTCATTTTGTCACATGACGATTAAACTCCTTTTGAATTGATGTTATCTACAATTTACATTCTTGGACTTGATCGATCAACATAACAAACAAATAACCAATATTAACTTAATGACATGGAGTGGAGGTCGAATTAACTTTATATATATATATATATATATATATATATATATATATATATATATATATATCTTTCTTTTTCTACTTGTACTAAAAAAAATAACTAACTTTCAATTAACTTTACATTATACTTCCTAATAATTTAGTTTCCATGCACAACTGTTTCATCATGAACATCGTAGTCATACACACCTTTATCCTACTAGAGCCATTTCCAAGAGATTCGATTTATTCGGTACAGAATGAGTGCTTTCTTTTACCAATCCGTTTCTAGTCCGAATTCCTGATGGAAGAGCTAGACCCTCAACAAAAGAATGGATTAAGGTGGCAAGGATTTTGTCGAGCCTACTCATTCGCTATTTAAACTAAGAAATTAGATTAGGCGATGCCTGTGCCCGTGGGGTTTTGGCCCCTCCCAATTTTACTAGTATCAAAATTTTTGAATTTCTGCGTGGGACAATTTTTTTGTTGAAAGTTGCAGATTGATCCTAGAAACACTAATTATAGTTAGTAAGGTATCTATATATAATTTTTCAATAAAAGATTTTAGAAAATAAAGTGATTTGCGCATTAATCGGGCATTTTTTCTTTTTTTTCCTATACCTATGAATTTCATTGGACTCAGAAATGAGACATTGAAAAAAAAAATTTGTCTTCCAATATCAATAGGTTGATTGTTTCCCTCCCGTATCTTCCAAAGGGGAAAAAGCCATGACCCTTATGCCCTAGGAGACACACGTGCTACAATGGCCGGGACAAAGGGCCGCGATCCCGCGAGGGTGAGCTAACTCCAAATACAACATTGCGGAGTATCAAGCGCTGATTATGGGAATGGAGTTGGCAATCCAAAGACTCGAAGCCAGGGAAGCAGATACCACATGGTGATCTGATTTGCTAAGGTGGTGATCCTTCCTACTCCTTAGTTGATGGGGGATTCACCTGCCATTTGTCCGTGCAATTGTTCTACATCTTCGAGATCGAGATTTTCTCTTATGCGACCTCCAACTTTTTTTGTTCAGACCGATTATCAGTTCAACTACCTGTGAGATTCAAAGATAAAAAAATAAAATTTTCATAAGCAATGATACTCGGTACATGAAATTATACAAATGAATATAAATCCATAATAAAAATAAATTAAACTTAACCTTTGAATAATCATAAAACATGTGATAAATAAACATATGCTTCCAAGACAAAAATATTTCTTAACTTATTTTATGCATGTGCTATAGACTTTTATGTGCATTATCCTATGTGTCTCTTCAATTTTTATTAAGGGTATTCATAGTACTTACATGCAATTCTTGTAGTTCTCAGGACAATGATGGATCAAACCAAGACAATGGTACTTTGACCCATCATGAGTTTTTACAAGGATTCTTCTACGCAATTCTGATAAGCGAAGTACTTTAGTCCAAAAATGTATTATTCAATTCTTAATCAATTACATACATGATTTATCATGTGCTCCCTTAATCAATTAACATTCATGACTTCTCATGTGCTCCAACTTTTTTCTTATTATGCAATTGCCTATTTTCAGTTTAGCATGTTCAAAATAAGGGTTAAGGAAATTTAACATGGATAAAATAAAAATCATGGAAACTTGATCCGAGCAAGATCAAACTCGGGTCAGGTATTATAGTGATGCAGGTCGGGTCCACTTGAATAGGAGTTGTGTCCTTACCTGTCATTCTAGAACATTGAAGGCTGTGTTAGTTCCCGAGAACTAATTGATTTGATAGAAAAGTTAGGTTTGGTGTTTGGATGAAAAAGTAATGATGAGAATTTGAAAAGTTGATTTGATAGATAAGTTTTAGTAGGTGTTTGGATAAAAAGTAAGAACTAAGGATATAATTTATTATTTTATAAGGTACAAAATTATAGTAAATTAAAATATTATATATATTAGTTAAAATAATAATTACTAGCATATAAAAATATTATATGTAATTATTAATTTAACATTTATTTAAAAATAAATTGTGTCATAATATATTAATATTAATTTTGATTAATTTTTAAATATGCTATTAATATTATAATTTATGAAAATATTTATATTAAGTTAAAAAATTATTTTATAAGCAAAATGATAATATATTAATAAATAAAATATTATAATTGATTATTATTTAAGATAATAGAAAAATAGTTTATGAATAATGTTAACATTAAATAGTAGTTAATAATATTAGACTAATTAAAATATAATAAAGAATTGAAAGCAAAAAAGAAAAAAAGAAAAGGCAAAAAAAAAGTTTAGATGCTTCGAGCGAGCCAAGTCATCACGTGACAAGAATTCACGGGAACTTTTAAGTTCTCGTCAGTTTAACCGTTTGACAGAACTAACCGAAACTTGGGCAAATTCTTACCCAAGTTTCGATAGCCAAACACTGTCGAAGAAAACTTGGGACGGGTATCCTTGAAACTCGAGTCAAGTTCATGCGAACTTGGGTTGGGTTTGTTCTACGAAAAACTTATGCACATCCTTCCCGAAACTTTGGTGACTTTTATTCAATTTAATTAAAACTTTGGGTCCTAGAATGCGTACTCTCAACACACGTGTAAAAAACTTTTTTATATATATCATAAGACAACATAAGGGTGATACTTGTTTTTCTTAAATTTGAATCCAACATCTACAAATGCATTCATTCTTAGCCTTAACCCACGAATTTTGGTCAAACTTTCGGTGACAAGACATTGATTGTTGGAGAACAAACAAAATTCGTCGAATGTCAAAAACACTCACATACGTGGACTAATGAAAGAAAAATGAGGATAGAAAGAGTGAAAAATATGCTCATGGATGGGTGGAGGATGTGAGAAGAGAGAGTCCCTTATCCTAGTAATAAGGAAAATTTCTTAAGTTCTAATATGATCTGAACTCTTAATAATAATCAACTTAGGAATTCTACTTTAGTTCTTAATTTAATTTATATTTCTACCCTTCCTTTATTTATTTTTATTATTCCCTTAATTTCCTCACTTTTCATAATTTAATATATAATTAATATTCTTATTTTTTAACTTTTCAAATTTAAAATAATAATTTATTTTTATTATATTTTTGATATTTTTTACTTAAAAGTTCCTAATTAAAGCATCATTAGGAATTATATGTCAATATTACTTAAATCTTCATTCATAATCTTCCTCTAATATTCTTTTTATTCTATCTCTCTTAAAACTTTATTATCTATTTTTTAATTTTCAAAATTACATAATTATTTACTTTCTTATCTTTAATTTTCAAAGTAAAATAATAAAAATTATTATTTTATGTTCAAAATATTTTTAAACTTAAACTCCTAATTTAAATTCTATTGGAAGACCTTTATAATCTAAAGTTAATCCAAATTTGAATTCCTAATTTTATATAATTTCCAATCCCAATATAATTAGGATTTATCTTTTTTCCTTAATTTTCCTGTTAATCAATACTTATCTTTCCTACCTCTTATCTAACTTTATCTGTATTTACTTATTTTTCCACCCCTTTTTGAATTCTTAATTTTTTTTGGGACTAATTAAATAACTAGAGATCTATTTCTTTTTTTAACTTAGGGAAAATTCGGGATGTTACAATATGAAATTCACAAATAGACTTTGAAACATATATATGATACAGTTTCTATAGATCTTTTGATAGCACTGGTGGTTCAGTTGTTAGCTGATCTTTTTTGGGTAAATAAAGAAGTTGCAACTGACCATCTTAATGTACACTTTGCTTTCTATAAGTTAGTAATTCACTAAACATTTAGATATGTCTATTAACCATAAAGCATTGGCATGCATACAATGACTTGTGATATATTTTGGTTGCTCACTTTCTATTGGATCTTTATGTCTTCTCTCAAATAGGCGTCCCATGAGAAAATTAGTCAAGGTTTGTTTTGCAAGCAAAAGGAACATAAGGAACCAAGAAACCTCTTAAAGTGGCATATACATTTTTGGATGAAAACAACTCATGCCCAATGGAAAGTATTGACATAGGAAGTTGAAAAGCAAGACATCATTAGCTTTCTTTTTGTTACTCAAGGAAATACTTAAGCATCATAATAGAAAAAAATGCATGCCTAATTCTATCACACATAAGATGAAAATTATTTTCCTTTTGAAGTAGATAAGCATTTTGTTGTTTTGTTACTACAATACAGACCACAAAGGAAATGGCTATCCATTTATTAAGTAGTTGGAGTAGGTGAGAGTTTTATTCTCCCCAACTTGTTGTTCCATATGTTTGCACGATGTCATTTCTTCATGAGCCTATTGAGGGTTAGCTTTTTAATCCTTCACCATGCAGGTAGGTTAAATACATCTTGTACTTTTTTTATTATTCTCCACATTGGAAACGGGATAAAAAAGTTGAGTTAATCATTTGGTAAATTTACACTTATTTTCTATTGTTTTACTCCTGGCGAAGAGTTTTGGTGATCAAAACTACCATTGTTGCCAAACATTGGAGTCTATGGAATGATTTCATGCATCACCCATCAACTTGTTTTTTTCCTCAGCCCACTTTGGGGCCTGCAACGAGTATCATTGAGCTCCCATTGTCACATCATATGAAATCAGTCATGGATTGAAATTGGCGAGCATGACCTCTCTGTGTAAAACCATAAGAAAGGAAATATATAATAACAAGTTCTGAAGAAATCTGAAGACAGATGAATCGATGCTTGTTCACTCCAATGGTAAAAACAATGTACCAAAGACCAAGTTCCATATCCAATTAAGCTCCAAAATTAACATCCACAGATATACAATTTTCCGTTTCACAAATGTCTATGAGAACAGTAAGAAATCTAATTTTCTTTTTCGAAATGCGTAGCATGGACTACTATATTTAATTATAGCAAATGGTCACCAGATGTAATTAGATATGGCAAATATGCATGTATTATTGTTTATGAAACAATAATATTTATTAGAGTGCACTCAACTAATGTTTGGATGCAAGTATATCAATAATTATTGCAATAACAAAAAAAACTTAAGATAAAAAACAAATATTTATATTAAATAATATAATATTACAATAGTTAAAAAATAACAGTCAATAAACTAAAAGAAAGACTGAAAACCTACAACACAAAAGAATCAAAATATTTTTAAAATAAAAAACTAAACAAGTTTTTAAATATCATAATAATAACTTAAGACATATAATAATAACAATAATAATAGTTTAATAATCATTATTTTTCGTATAAAGAGCATTTGTTTCAAATTATAAGGATCTCTTTATTTTCTTTGCAAAATCCCAATGGAGAAAAGGCTACGGTTTTGAGTCTAATACATGAAAAGTATATATACGTATAATTTTTGTATGATAAAAATATGTCAAAGCTTCATTAGTTTACAAAGTATGTCACTGACAACAAATGCAATCCCGCGATTTTTGAATAATCAGTATGACATTATACATAGTAATCATATTTTCATAAAGTTTTTACATGTATGCTGAAATAGTGATAATATCCAGATTAATGCATGTCATATTTTACGATTTGGTTTTGTTGTGTGGATCAGCTATTCGATGTGCTGTCGAACTGTCAAAGTTTGTGCGTCTTCGGCGGACACTGGTCCAAGTCATGTCCAAGGCCACCTAGACATGCACTATGATTTTGAGTACTTGCCTTTAAGAATGTCACATCTCCTTTTTGTTTCTCTCACCACTACAAACCAAGCACCATCGCCAGCCCCCTACCATGGACATCCATCTACAAACAAAGGCCATTTATGTTCCACACACAACTCTCTCTCTCTCTCTCTCTCTCTCTCTCTCTCTCTCTCTCTCTCTCTCTCTCTCTCTCTCTCTCATCTATAATTAGTTTTTTTGTGTGTTCTTTTGTTCCATACCCCAATTTTGCCTAGTGGTCCATCCAAACCATGAAGCCAAAGTACCCTTTTCTAGGGAGGGCAATTGAATCACTTAACGACCATCATTAAATGTTCTGCACATCTTGCATGGCATTGTAAACTTGCAATAACAACTAATCGATGTTGAAATAATAAAGACTTTTTTATTCGTAAATAAGAAATATGAGATCTCTCAATTCCTAAACCAAAAGCTTTTTAATTTGATTTCTGTCGATGAGAATTATGTTCCATCGTTAACCTCTGAGTCTCTCTTTACAAGTGAAGAAAATAATACCACCTATTCAACAAATTTACGTGAGACATTGAGACTATTAATTAGATTATATGGTACATAGTCACTCCACGTGAACCTCTGTGCATATGGTGCAATTATTCAACTAGAACGTTGAGTCCTCATAAAAGGAAATAATACATGAGTCATGTTTTGAATTAGTCTCATATGCACAAGTTACGTGAGAGATGTTGAGTATATATAGTAGTAAGATCTTAACTTAGTAGGACACGTTTTTGATAAAATTGTACTAACAGAATCAATATCCTACACAAATACAAAGATTATATATGCTATTTGACACCGAACATGAAGTTAGGCAATAAATGCAATTCAATTAAGTTCATGCATGTTAGCTGTATCCACAAGTAACTTGTAACAATAGTGGAAGTTATTTATCAATAGTAATATCGTAATTAAATTTAATTAGTAAATATGTCAAAAGCCAAAGTTATGTACATGCAATAAAATAACATCCATTTTGTTTACTTTCCAAATCAGACTTGAAATATCTTTTAGGAATTATTTTGTTGAAGAATAAGATTTAAAATAAATTTTTATCGTAACTTTTTTTTGGTTCTCTAAGATTATGCGGGCGATTCCACTCGTAAGTGAGATTGTTTATCCCTTTTAGAATTAATAAATCAAATGTGGTGTTTTTTCTTAATCATCAATATTTCAATCGAATACAGACCATAAATATTGTTTTCTTCTTTCATTGATAATTTTAATGTGTTTCTTTTGGTTTATGGTGAGGTGGTGCAATTACTTCTCAAAGCCACTTGATACGTTTGTGATCAACGTACGGTAGCAAATATGATAAGCTCGACATCAAATCTATTCCTCTACGATGGATATTATCATGCAACCTTATCGAGTACAATCTATCTTAAGAATACCCTCCTGCAACTCTCGTTGTTCTTCTGCCACTTGATGCTTATCACCATTTGTCTCTCCTGTATCTTCACCATTCACTACGTCCAATCGCCCATGGCAGTGATACTGCATATGTTCTACTTTCCATTATCAGTGTCTCAATATCCACGTCACCAACAGTGGAATTGGTCACAACAAATTGCGACAGAATAGCTCCACAATGAGATAGCATTAGCCATACATTTTGGCCATTATATACACGTTCAATGTATTAGTTTCAACTCCCTATTTCATATGTATATATAGACTCCTGAAACATGAATAAAAGAACATCAAGAGATATAATTCATTCACATGGTATCCGAGCTCAGTCATGTCTTCCTCCTCCTCAACTGCATCCTCTTTACACTCATCTCCCACTGCACCAACCAGGTTCATCACTTTCTTTCTCTAAAACTAACCTCCACAAATTACCTCATTTGGCTTACACAATTCAAGCCTCTCCTTCGCACATTCAACCTGGAATCCTATGTTGACGGATCTGAAATACCTCCTACTATGAATCTCCCATCCACAAACCCTGGTACCCCTAGTCCTATTAATCCAGAATTCTTAGCATGGCAACAAAAAGATTAGCTTCTTTGGCTACCAGACCCACACCCCCTTCCCTTCCCTGAGCTTCAAAGCTCTCTGCTAGCACATGAAATTCGCCTGCAAGCAAATCGTCCCATTTCTGAGCCTTTTCCCGCTCCACAAGCCAACTACACAGCTACTCGTCATACCTCAGAACCACGTACCTATTCCAACAATCGTGGTTGTGGTCATGGCAGGGGGAGAGGCCGCTCACAACGCCATGACCCATGTCCTATATGTGCTGGTCATAATCACAATCCCTATCACTGTCGCTTCCGAAACCCAGCTTCCTACACGACACCACCTCAAGCTCAAACTGCCTATAGCAACTACCATGCTTCTTCGTCTGGCACAGTCTCCTCTCTTGGCCATTACAATGAGTGGTTTCCTGACACTGGGGCAACACACCATGCAACTCCCGACCTCCAGCAGCTCCACAGTGTTGATGATTACAATGGGCAGGAACGTCTACATGTCGGCGATGGCACCGGATTACAAATTCAAAATATTGGTACTGCTCACATTCCTTCCTGCTCTCGCATGTTACATCTTTCTAATGTTCTTCATGTCCCAAATCTTTCCAAATCATTGCAATCTGTTAAACAATTCTCTACTGAAAACAATTGTTTCTTTGAGTTCTATTCTAACAAATTTGTTATCAAGGACTGTCTCACGTGCCAACCCCTGCTCCAAGGAACCACTAAAGATGGTCTCTACCATCTCACCACTGCTGCTATGCCAACTGCACTTCTCAGCAGCAAAATTCCTTTTCAACAGTGGCACGCTCGCCTTGGTCATGCCAACTATCGAACTGTCCAAAGAGTTATCCATTCCTTCAACTTTCCTGTCATCAAGTAGAAGCTGCCAAATAAATGTCCAACATGCCTCCTTGGCAAAGAAGCTCGCCATGCACTTCCTCCATCCTCCTCTCGCAGCTCAGCACCTTTACAACTAGTTCACAGCGATATCTGGGGTCCAGCTCCAGTTTCTTCTTCAGATAGACATTTTTATTTTGTTATCTTTGTAGATGATTTCTCCAAATTCACATGGATGTTCCCAATAAAAAATAAATCTGATGTCTCTTCAATTTTTGTTGCTTTTCATTCTTCTATTGAACGCCAATTCAACACTAAATTAATAGCCCTGCAAACTGACAGAGGTGGAGAATACATTGCATTTAATTCTTACCTTCATACTCATGGTATTACTCATCGTTTATCTTCTACTCACACACATGAGCAAAACGGAGTCGCTGAAAGAAAAATCCGTCATCTTGTTGACACTGCGCTCTCGTTACTTGCTCATTCTGGAATTTCCAAATGCTATTCGCATTTTGCTATTAAAACAGCAGCCTATGTTATTAATAGACTACCCTCTCCTCAATTCTTCAATAAATCCCCGTTCCACTTCCTTTATAAGACCCCTCTGAACTACCAATTCCTCGGAACATTTGGATGTGCAGTCTACCCCTTGCTTCGCTCTTATAACAGAAACAAATTTGACTTTCGCTCTCAACGTTGCATCTTCCTCGATTATCCTGAAAATACAACTGCATATCGATGTCTTCATCTCCCCACACAGCGACTTTACATTGCTCGCCATGTCATATTTGACGAAACAGATTTTCCGCTACGAGAATCTTCCCTCCTTGGCCCCATACCAACTGCACCTAGCACAACAATTCCCACGCCTTGGCTCTCCATTCCTACAACTCTCACGCCCATGCCACCCTCCCTTTCTAGTGATCACCCTCCAGCCACTCCAGATTCCCTATCTTCATCACCTTCCACTCCATCACCTCCTTCCCCTCCTCCTATGATCACACGTCACCTTCGCCCACGACCAGCAATTAACTATCGTAAACTGGCTGGCCTCAAAGCCCTGACCACAACAACCTCTACTCAGATTTCTTCACCTCCTACATCATTCACAACCGCAAACAAACAGCCTCATTGGCGTTCAGCCATGCAAGCAGAGTTTAATGCCCTGATCAAGAATGGAACATGGCTACTTGTTCCTCGACATCCATCCATGAATGTCCTTGGATGTAAATGGTTATTTCGCACCAAAGTTCACCCTGACGGTTCCCTTGACCATCATAAAGCTAGACTTGTCGCCGAGGGATTCAATCAACTCGAAGGACTCGATTATACTGACACTTACAGTCCAGTAGTGAAACCCACCACCATTAGAACCATTCTCTCACTCGCTGTCTCCAGTGGTTGGACAATCCGACAAACAGACATTAGCAATGCCTTTCTTCATGGTGACCTCGCTGAACAAGTTTATACGGAACAACCCCCTGGCTTCAAAGACGAACGATATCCTCATCGCTCCTTGCAAAAGTCCCTTTATGGATTAAAACAAGCACCCAGGGCTTGGTTCCATACCCTTGCTTCTTCTCTCACCAAGTTTGGTTTCACACCTTCCTCTACTGACTGTTCTTTATTTATTTACCGCCACAAATGTCTCACTGCCTTTGTTCTTGTTTACGTAGATGATCTCATCCTTACCAGTTCCTCTCCTGACCTCATCCAGAACTTAATCCAACACCTAACCATAGACTTTCCTGTCAAAGATCTCGGCTTCCCACATTATTTTCTTGGCATTGAGGTTCTCCAGCATGACAATGGCCTACTCCTCTCCCAACAAAAATACATCCACGACCTCTTAACCAAAACCAACATGCTTGAGTGCAAACCAGTTCAATCCCCTCTCTCTTCTACTACCATATTAACTCCCTTTGATGGTCCCCCATTCCATGACCCCACTTTGTATCGCCGCACTGTCGACTCTCTTCAATACCTCACCCTCACTAGACCTGACCTCGCCTTTGCTGTGCACCATGTTTGTCAGTTCATGCAAACTCCCACTAAAACCCACTGGCAAGTTGTCAAACGCATTCTTCGTTACCTCAAAAATACAATGTCTCTTGGTCTTCACCTCACCAAATCGCCCACATTGCAACTTCAAGCCTTCTCCGATGCAAACTGGGCTAGCAGTCCGCATGATCGTCGTTCTGTAGGTGGGTACCTCATCTATCTAGGCGCCAATTTGATTTCATGGTCCTCTCGAAAACAGCGGAATGTCTCCCGCTCCTCAACTGAGTCCGAGTATCGTTCACTCGCAGATACAACAACTGAGTTATTGTGGCTTCGATCCTTGCTCACTGAACTTGGATATCATCAGCTACCAGCCCCTTTACTATGGTGTGACAACATTGGTGCCACTTACCTTACAGCCAACCCGATTTTCCACACTCGAACAAAGCACATTGAAGTTGATTTTCATTTCATTCGTGATGAAGTTGCAGCGCGTCGCCTCATTGTTCAATATGTCTCCTCGAAAGACCAGCTAGCAGATGGCCTTACAAAGCCCCTTTCATGAATGAGATTTTTATTTATCCGAAGCAAGCTCCAACTTCGTCAAAGACCACGTCAAACTTGAGGGGGCGTATCAGTGTCTCAATATCCACGTCACCAACGGTGAAATTGGTCACAACAAACTGCGGCAGAATAGCTCCACAATGAGATAGCATTAGCCATACATTTTGACCATTATGTACACGTTCAATGTATTAGTTTCAACTCCCTGTTTCATATGTATATATAGACTACTGAAACATGAATAAAAGAACATCAAGAGATATAATTCATTCACATGACGTCTACGCGAGTACTCAGGGAAAACAACCATATGTTTGAACTTCGAACAGTTCAAGTGGAACTGAATCAAGTTTCTGATCAGACCCTAATTATATATGTTCCATGTTAAAGTCAGCTATACAACAACAACAACAAAGCCTTATCCCACTAGGTGGGGTCGGCTACATGGATCATACGACGCCATTCCGCTCTAAATATATTCGTTGATCCATGTTCATAAGATTCGACAGGATTTTATGCTGGCTGTCGGGGCCTAACACAACCCTCCTCCTTTATCCGGGCTTGGGACCGGCTATAAAATATAGGCGGAGTTTAAAGTCAGCTATAATTATAATATTTACACGTGAATTCATACTTCTGAAATCTGCATCCAGATGGATATCTCTTCCGGACCTCATCACTAAATACACAGTCTGTGTGAACTGTTGCAAGATGGCAAAGTAATCTCGTACTTGTGTCTGTCTACTTGTATATGCATGGTTTATATGCAGCCAGCAAAAAATTTTTAAGCTAAAAACATGCGTTTAATGCTGTACTATCAAGGGAGAACGAGAAACATGCCCACCACTATTTATTCAAAACTTTAGGGGAAGAACGCAATGGACAAAACTAGGCCAACATGATCACCGGCATCACTGAAATTATTCTCATGTGGATAACAGAAGGACTCAGTTTTATGATTTTATATTCAGAATCTCTGTATATAATATATATTATCTTAAGCCCAAGATATTGGAGAGGCAAAGCAAAAGCACTTGTCTGATGACAAAGGGGAATAAATTTTTACACGTCAAAAAGCCCAGACTGCGACTGAATACGTTGTCCAATCTCATCCGAGCCATCATTTCTGATGAGAAGAGAAAAAAAAATAGCAGAAAGTATTTCAAGTTGGAGATATCACAAGATTGAATCTTAAAAGTGCACACAATTCCCCAAACTAGATTGACTACTCGTGATCTATTAAGCTTCCATAAACCAGATTTCACAGGCAAGAAAATAGAAGTTTTGTTTTTAGGTGGCCAGCCGATGGCGAGCTAGAGAATCTATGCCATGGTCGGACAGGCCTTGCCGTGCTGCTCTGATTTCTGGGTTGGTCACTTCATTTTTACATGATGTTTACTTGTCAGTGGCAGCAAATAATCCACCCACCAGAGAGGTGAGGCAAAGAGCATGCATGTCATGTCCCTTCAGGAAACTTCCCTGTTTTTTACCAAGGTTCATTCTGATGGATGAGGTGGGACTATGTCATGGCAAAGGTCATGCTTTGCAACAAGTTGCGAGACTTTTCCATGTCCTGTAAAAAACAAGAAGGCATCCACCCCTGATGGAATCTGTCCATCAACATGAATGATTATTTTGGGGAATTATTCCCAAGTTTATTCACCATTTTACATGCCTGCCTTAGGGGTTGAATATGCCATAAAAAAAGTTGGAGCAAACCAGAAGCTGGAACTTTAATCCTGCAGGGCCCTTTCCCTCTTTATATTCCACTACCAAAGGAAAGGGACGGTAATCTTATCTGTTCTGAGTCCTTGATATTTTCGAGATGACTTCATAAGAGAATAAAATCGTGCAACTGTAAATATCAAACAGCAGCTGATGATACCAAAGCAAAGTGTATAGTATTCTTGTACGAATGATTAGTGGAATAATACTTTTGTCGAAAGGAGATCACTCCATGAGAAATATCTGTGTTTATATATCTATTTACTTAGCCAAATGAGGATATTATCATCGACATGAATAAAAAGGACTAGTAGGGTACGTATACGTAGACATGGATTTGAGTGCACTTTACCTGCTGCTATAAGTAGCAGTCATTCAGGGGAAGGAGGCTATTCAGAGCAAACTGCAGAGTGCAGAAAGGAGTGCCTGGTGTGATCAGAGGCAAAAATAATTATAGAATGGATTCAGGGCGCAAGCGCAGGGGGATCAAGGGGAAGTTGCCCATGGCCTTCCAGAGGCCAACGAAAACTTCTCCTGTGCAGTACAGCAAGGTGATCATGCCTATGCCGCCACCTTCTTCTGCTGCCTCGTTCAGTTTAATCTTTGTAGAAGACGAGTTCGTCATGGCTCCATCAAAGCTCAAGCCCGCTGCTCCTAATTCCCTGGTCAAGAGGGAGGCAGCAGTTGGTGGTCATGATCACTTCGTTGGCTACATGGATGGCCATGGAGTCCATGAGCCTGTGACGAGTGAGGTGGATAGAAGGGCTGCAAGCTACATCTCCTACGTTCAAGAGCGGTTCAGGATGGAGCGCTTGGATGATGACTGGAGGAAGTACTAATTAGTACTAACCAGGAGCAAGAAACAACATGCATCGAGTTTAGATATTTCTCTCTGGGTTTATATATGTAATAGCTTAATTTTGAGGAAGCACAAGGGCTCATGTTTTAGAGTCCTCTTTTCTTGATTTCTGTAAATATTCTTGTGATCACCGAAGCATAATATTTTGCCAATGGTTCAGAAGAAAAGAGGCAAAAAGTCCAGGTATCAATTTGCCTAAATAATTTGTCATATCCATCTCTGAAAGGTGAATGGAGGTTTGAACAGTTCGATTCAAGTATCAATAAATCATAAACATTTCAAGAACCAAGCAGCAATCATCCTTAGATGGATATAACCAAATAACTATTTCATCGTTGATTTTGCATGTCTTTTGGTCCAAAAATCAAAATAACACTTGAGCAAGAATAAGCTGAAGCCAGATATACAAAATATTTCCAAAGTTCATGTTGGATAAGTTTGCAGCAACGCGAGCTAGATGAGCACAAGTTTGAACCCGACATCAGCCAGGCAAAATATTGAACAATCATGCAAAGAAAGATCATAATGTTCAGATTCTATTGGGCATGTCCTTGCATAGGATTCTTTTGTTGTAAAGAGTAGCCAGTTAAAGATTGCATGTCCGCGCCTACACCAAGCATCTAAAGAAAGATTCTACATTCCAAATTCCAATAATTCAAGCAATCAAAGAAGATAATGTTCAGAAAGATAGATGGCACAAGGATCTTCTACAGTCGTATATGCTCTCCACAACTTTATTTGACCGAAATCTTATTTTTCTTCATATGATTCTAAATTATCGAGCACACTACAAGAAAAAGGAGATTTTCTATCCGATGGGCACAATTTCTTTGCATTTTACGACGGATACCTATCCGTCGAAATTTTCGACGGTCGGAGCCGTAAAAAATAAAAAAATAAAATATTAAATCTATTATACCATTATTTTAAGTTTCGATGCATCGGACGGTCAAAATCGTCAAAAATTAAAATAATAATTAAATAATATATAATATATCTATTATTTTATTATTTTAATTATTGATTATCTCGACCGTCGAAAGTTTCGACGGATAAGCAACTGTCGGAACTTCCGATGGTCGAGACAGTCAGAAATTGAAATAATAATTAAATATTATGTAATATATAATATCATATAATATATAATATATCTATTATTTTATTATTTTAATTATCGATTGTCCTGATCGTCAAAAATTGAAATAATAATTAAATATTATGTAATATATAATATCATATAATATATAATATATCTATTATTTTATTATTTTAATTACCGACTGTCGAAAGTTCCGACGGTCGGAACAATCGATAATTCTAATTTGCTTTTCGCCTACCCTTTCTGTTAATTTTTCTCTCACATCCCTATATATTTCTCCGCCAGATCCTGCCATCTCTCTCTCTCTCCGGTTCGCTCCCTCTCCCTCTCCAGCTCCACCTCCAACTCCGTCTTCCTCTCCGGCATCGTCTTCCTCTCTCTCGATCTCCCTCTCCGGAGATATCACGCTTAATCAATAAAAGAGTTCAAATAGCATTGCATAATTAGACAAAAAGTAAAAAAGAAAAGAAGAGAGCGTCGAATCGGAGAAAAAAAATTTGGAAAACAGACAATTAGTTCTATAATAGATGGCAGATGCATAAAAGAAACTGTAACTCATGCAACATAGAGGATAAAAATATTACTCTATTGGAATTCCATTTGCGTAAGTAGGGAGATTTGATTCAAAGGTATGGCTATATGCATTTTTTTATTAATTTATTTTATGAGATTAAGCATACTGCAACCAACTTTTCCAGTGCACCCTCCAATCATTCATATAAAATGCGAGTCCCACCCACATTTTTTTTAAGAGTTGGTGTGGATGTTAATTGATAATTAATGAACTAAACTAAAACAACTAATTAATTATGTGTCAAAGTTTATCTTTTTATTTTCGTCCTAATATCTTATAAGTCGGGGGTACACGGATCGTTCCTCAACTTTTGATACGGTAAGTACTTGGTCCTCCAACTACATATGTCGTCCTCGACCTTTTGTTTTCTTGCATATGTCATCCTCCTGAGTCCTGACTTACAATAGTCAATTTCTCGATCACAGTATTGATGTGAGACATGAAATAATAAAATATATAAATATATAATAAATAAAAAAATAAGCGTCACGACTTGCGTCCCTCGTTGTCGTCGGGAGTTTCCAAAGGCCCCCTACAAGCTTGCCGACACAGGGGGCGACGCCCCCCTTCGCCGGCGCACGAAAGAGGGGGGACGACCCCCCCCTTCGACCTCGCACAAGGGGACTGGGCCCCCCTTTTCTTCCTCGTCGACTTCGAGGAAGAAAAGGGGGGTGTCGGCTCCCTTTTTTCTTCTTCGCGATCGGTGAGGAAGAAATAGGTTGCGAGGAAGAAATAGGGGGGCCGAAGCCCGTCCCCCTCGGAAGGGTGTCGGTCCCCTTTTCTTCTTTGCGGCCAACACCCTTCGAGCTCATCGGGCGGGAGCTCGCACAGGGGGGTTGGCGCCCCCTCCCCTTCTCTTCCTCGCAGTCGACGCAAAAGAAAAGGAGACCACTAGCCCCCACTGGCGAGCTCTCATGGGCGTCGACACCCCCTTTTCTTCCTCGTGTGCGGCACTTATGAGGGAGAAATGGGAAGTGTTGCCCCCCCCCACCCCACGGTGCAACGGGGTCGACGCCCCTTCCCCTCCTCCTCGACATTGGAGGGGAGAGGAGGAGGGGGTGCCGTCCCCTTGGTCCCCTTCGACGAGAGGCGGGAGCCCCCTCTTTTTATTTTTATTATTTTTTAATACTTTTTTATTATATTTGTTTTATGCCAAATCGACATTATAATCGGAAAATCGACTATTGGCGATCAGAAGGATGAAGCATGTAAGAATAATAGAGTTCAGAACAATTAGGGCTGAAAATAAGTCGAGCCATTCATAAGCCACTCATGAAAAATTAAGTCGTTAGTGAGCCACTCGTGAAAATATAATAATAATTTTTTAATTAAGTCATTCGTGAGTCATTTGATGTTGACCTTTTATTAAATAAGATTTATTATATTTAATCTGGTATACGATCAAAAAATATATTTGGCTTGACAAGCTAATAAGCTAGGTCAGATATTAAAAATTAATCAAAAAAGTCTAACTAAGCTTATGTTCTTGACTTGCTATAGGTCAGAATTAAATATCTTTATTTTGTCACAGACTTGCTCTATTTAGGTGGAAGCATACCTCGACCTAGCTCGTGTCTGGCCCTAGGAATAATCTAATTATAAATTAAAGTTAGGGGACCGTTAAAATATTTACCTAAAAATGAGAGATCATCCGCATAATTTATCCTATAAGTATACTTAGATGCAACAACAACAACAACAACAACAAAGCCTTATCCCACTAGGTGGGGTCGGCTACATGGATCATACGACGTCATTCCGCTCTATTAGTAACCAAACCTTTTGGTATATTATTCACCAATAGAAGTATACTTAGATGCAATTATATTTAAATTAAAAATGATAATTAATGTGTGAATTAATATTTTACGTAAATAGTTAAGGGGAAAAACTCATTTATGTGGGCCTCGGCCCATTTTTTTCACTTGTTACTTTTTTTTTCCTTAGTGATCTTTATTAAATTCGAGTTTCTTCATTTGAATATATAGTTATCAAACTCGGCTGAATAATAAGTCGGTCATAATCTTTAAGTCCTTTGACCCATTTTTGTCCGATGATTATCATTTAATTAATAAGACATTTGTTTAGACCAATAGTTAGTTCGTTAATCAAGTTAAGTATTTAAATATAATTAAGAATTACTTATATAGTGTATATAAATAATATAAACTAGTAAATAGTAAGCTGGGATAGCAATATACTTAATAATAAAAACTAAATGGTTAGTTATATTATTAGTGAGAAATCAAAGTCAAACAAACAATGGAAAAAAAAATATAAAATAATACTACAAGAAAATTGCTAATTTGCGGCGGAACATTTTCGACGGACAAAAATCTTTCGCATTTTTCGACAGCATTTGCGACGGATAGAAAAAACCTTCTAAAATATCGAGGGCCAAAATATCCTTCGGAATTATCGACAAAATATATCCGTCAGTACGTTACCGACGGGAATATCCTTCAGAATTACCGACGGATTCAAATCCATCGATAATTCCGAAGGTCAGACCCGTCGGTAAATATATTTATAATAATATATATGTGATATAATATAAGTATACATTTAATATTTTATAATTATAATTACTGACGGATTTAGCTTTCAAAATTGTCGAAGGATATGATCCATCGGTAATTTCGAAGGTCATGACCGTCGGTAATTAATTTTAATAATAATATATGTGTAATATATTTTTAAAGAGTCATATTGTGATTAATATTATAAATAATCATTATGTTTATAATATAATACATATCTCTTACATTTACTTAAAATATTCATAAATATAATATGATATTATTAATGTTAATAATAAGATTTTATATATAAGTATTTATAATGAATAATATTATTTCAATTACCGACGGATAGTGTCCTTCTTAATTACCGACGAAGTTAAATCCTTCGATAACTCCGAAGGGATTTTCCTTAGATAATTAAAATAATAATTTATTATTAATGTTTATAATATAATATGTATCTCTTACATTTACTTAAAATATTCATAAATATAATATGATATTATTAATGTTAATAATAAGATTTTATATATAAGTATTTATAATGAATAATATTATTTTAATTACCGACGGGTAGTGTGCTTCTCAATTACCGACGGAGTTTAAATCCTTTGATAATTCCGAAGGGATTTTTCCTTCGGTAATTAAAATAATAATCTATTATTAATGTTTATAATATAATACATATCTCTTACATTTACTTAAAATATTCATAAATATAATATGATATTGTTAATGTCAATAATAAGATTTTATATATAAGTATTCATAATGAGTAATATTATTTCAATTACCGACGGGTAGTGTCATTTGAAATTATCGACGGATTCTAAATCCTTCGGTAATCAAAATACTAAAATTTCTTACATAAACATTGATGAAATAATATTATTATTTTATTTATCGACAAATTTTTCGAAGGATATACCCGTCGCTAACTCTAATATTTTACCGCGCACTTTTTCCTCCTTCTCCTCCGCTTCCGGTGCTCTATATTTACCCCTATCCCTCTATTTCTCTCTACTTCCTTCTATTTATCTCTCTCCTCCTCTCGCTCTCTCCCCCACGGCAGCGGCGGATGCGACTCACTCTGACACGACTTCGGCGATTCCGCCCGCTCTCCCCCTCTTCCTCTTTGTCGACTCCGGCAACCGATGCGGCCGGATCCGATGGCTTGCGGCCATATCCGCCCGTCTGTGCGCCAAATCCGGCGCCCTGCGGCGCGAATTCGGCGCACAGGCGACTGGATCCGACCGCAGGCAACGGATCCGACGCCGAGGTGGCCGAATCCAAACCGCAGGCGGCGGATCTGGCGTGTAATGGGGTTCACAGGCGGCCGTTCCGTCGCGCAGGCGGCGGATGGGGCGCACACGACTGATCCGTAGTTCACGGCCGGACGGCCACCTCCCGATCCCCTCCCTCTCTCTCTTTCTCGATTCCGGTCGCCTGTGCCGGATCGGCTGCCACGCTGGCGCCCGATCCGGTATCAGGTGGCCTATTTTTTTATTATTTTTAAAAAGTTTTTGACGGATGTTGCCGTCGCACTTCGTCGATGTCTACGACGGGCGTTGCTCGTCGAAGGCTTTGACAGGTTGTCGGCCTGCCAAAGATTTCGACGAGTCGTCGAGTCGCCGATCCGTCGAAGGTTTCGGCGGGTCAAACCCGTCGAAGGCTTAGACGGGTGGCCGACCCGCCGAAGAAACCTTTGACGGGAGGTCTCCCGTCGATACTACCAACGGAATATCCCGTCGGATCCTGCGAAGGGCCATCGTTCTCTCCTTTTAGTCCGGTATCGCGATTAGTATTTTCTGACGGTAAAATCCGTCAAAAATTTTAAAGGATGACCTTCCCTTCGAAACTTTGCGACGGATAACTCGCCCGTCGAAAATAACAAAATTCCCAACTAACAATATCCGTCGAAAAATCAATCACAAAGGCATATTTGCGATGGATTTCGAAGATTTTGCGACGGATAAATCCGTCACAAATTCGCAATATTCTTGTTGTGTAATAAATAAGTTGCGAAAAAACAGTAGTAAAAATAATGATATCCTATTTATTGTATTATTATATTAATCGATATAATAAAAATAATTAATAATAAAAGAATAATAAAAGAATGACACCAAATATGAAATAAATAAATAAAATAATATTTAAAAATAATTGACGGATTTGTCGGGTCCATGTACTAATTGAGACGGATAAACTTAAAAATTTGATAAACAATATAAATTGTGAAAAAATGTATGTGTAAACAGATAAAAAAATTTACACGTACAATCCAATTCTTGGAATATTAAATTTTTATGATGAATTGTTAAAATAGCTTTACTTATTTAATATCATAATAATATTATTAAATATTTTATATAGTAATCTATTCTTAGAAATTAACTTAATCATGTATTGTTAAAATTCGAGCTCTTGAACTGCCGGTGGTGAATCGAACGGAGGAGAAGAAGCCGAAGTAGATGAGAGAAGAAGAAGAGGAAACTGGGGAAAATACGAAAATAAAGTTGGGATTACAAGGCACACGACTTGAATTACAACCAACCTAATCATTGAACTGACATGAAGTGTAATATCCTAAAAAAACACGGAAGAAGATTATTTAATTATTGAACTGACATTAATTTAATTGTAATATCTATGACGAATTTAGTCTTAGTCTAAATTCATTTATGTATTTCAAATCTTATGTTTGTTATATTAGATTCTACAGAGTTAGTATTGTATCTTGAGATTTATATGTCTATGAAATCTTTCGTTATGTTTATGTTAATTATTCTCTATATTATTATATTTCGTTACGATGTCATATGTGACTAGATTATGAAAAGAGATAGCAAACATAGCGTCGTATAGGATTCGACATTTGGGGACATTATATGAAGAGCTAAATTGGATTAAAACGATATTGGGAACTAAATGACACAATGACACTAACTACTCAAATTTCGGCATATTGTTCAGTAACACCTTGGCATCAGCTTCTTTTAGTCAGAAGATATTTGAACAAAACTTGATTATCGGAATGTACTAAAACCCATCCGATATTTGCAACCTTGATATAATTTCATTTAGATAAAATAGTTGAGAATTTTACGTTTATTTGTATAGCAGAGTTCCTGAAAAAGTAGTACAAAATACAAACCTTGTTTGGGTGTTATAAATAACGTCTAAACTTAATAAAAAAAAGGAGGTTATTATAATATTACAGTCTCGTGCACTTTAGCTGGAATCCTACATTGGGAAAAAAAATTCTATTAAGGGGCACAATAGCAGTTACTTGC
This sequence comes from Pontederia crassipes, assembly GCA_030549335.1. Lineage (NCBI taxonomy): Eukaryota > Viridiplantae > Streptophyta > Magnoliopsida > Commelinales > Pontederiaceae > Pontederia > Pontederia crassipes. The sequence continues at coordinate 68,729,799 of CM060193.1, read as the reverse complement.
CTATTAACCTCTTGATATATATCGAACTAAAACTAATCCAAATTCACTCATCAAAGATAAATAAGTGAATATTATATTTATATAAAGCTGATACTTTAGCGACGGTTTCAAATTGATGAGAGCTCACCATTCTTCCTTATCTTTTTGTCATTTTTTTCTCCTCATTTTATTTTCCTCTTACTGATTTCTCGTCTCTCTTGCTTCTTCGTGTCTTGCGCGCTCTCTCATTAAGTTTTTCGTCTTCCAAAGGCAGTTTCGACGCCTGTTCAAAACGTAACTTCCTTTCTAACAGCCACCAAACATCCGACGCACCATTGCCACCAAACGTTGTTCCATTTTTTCCCTATTTAAAGTGGAGGAACGCAACTTTGCTTCCCGGCCACGGTCGTCGACTCCTCATGGAGGTTCGGGAAGATGGGAAGCGACGCCTGCTGCTCCTCCCGGTGGATGACTTCCTCGGCGGCCCCGTCCTTCGAGTTGACGCCTTCATAATCATGTCCTTGCAATTCCTCAAGCGTGCTGTCTCGCTCCTTCGATCCCTGCACGCTCAGTTCACCACCCTGGTGCGTCTTGCCCTGCAACATGTTGGTCGCGGGGAACTTGACGGTTAGGATCTCCAGAATCCAAATCTCCAAGCTCATCGTGGAACTGGTTCATCGACGGCAGGAGTGCGTTCCATCAGGATCGGCTCGAATTGGAGAAGTCCAGGAACGCGTTCGAGAACTTCAGGTGGCCGTGGGAATGGGCAGCATCGGCATGTCCGCGCTCAGGTACTCGAGGCCCCTCGCTACGCATTGCTACTAATGATACTGATGGCGGAAGCTCATCATGGTGGGGATGCACTTGACGCATCTAGGGATCCTCTTGCAGAACAGCTTCTTCGCGGTGTACTCCTGCTCCATGACGCATGGGGCCTCAACGTCTTCCAATCGCCAACGTGGGGAAGCTCGCCGGCGCCCTGCGATCTGCCGACGGATGGCCTCTTGTGGTGGTCGCGCAGATGCTTCTTGCCCTTCTGGTCTGGTCGCGTCGGTCCTTCGTGTACTCCCGGGCGGTGGCGCTAGCGTCGAGGGAGATGCCAACGGCACCCTTCCTCGATAGCAGGCCCCTTATTCTGCGCACGTCATGGTGACTGCCTGACTGCAATGGCGGAGGCTGGTCCACGTTAGACCCGTCGCCTTCGAAGGGCCGACGCAACGATGGTGAAGAAAGTTGTGATCACGAGGAAGCTGCAGACCTTCATCATCAGTACTGATTTCTTTTGCCCTTTTATATATTTTCTCCGTCTTTAGATCTTTACTTCATGTCACTGGAATCGGTCCAATCTTGAAAGTTTATAAAGAGAAAGAGAGGGAGGTGTATGAGCAATGTTTCAGAGATGGACCTGAGAAAGGTAACTTGGCATGGCGTAACGACATCTCAAGGCCTGCATGTGTCACGAGGGCTTCTCTCCGGGACATGTCGAGTTATCTTATCATGTATTTTCTTTTTCAATCCACTTTTATACTTAGTTTATTTTCTAAGTGTGGTGGTGACAATTTTATAATTTGCACTCTAAAAAAGTGCACCCCCGGAGATAGTCCTCCACATCACACGTCGCAATTCTATCACCCGAAACGGTGGAATAGTAGGGGAGACCCGCTAGTCCTCCCCCGAAGTATTGTAATCATTCCTATTTACTCAACAAAGATTTCAAGCTTCCATAAATCTAGCATTGTGTCTCAAGCGTGGGGTGATAACCCACAAAAGAGCGTCCCAAAGCGTCCCAAGCGATCGAGCGTTATGCCGAGGTGCCCGTTTGTTCACAAACGTCTTCACCGAAGAAGCGTCCGCTCGGGACCGTGCGTCATAAAAGTTGTGGCATACAAAAAGTGGCATAAGCAAGCTTCCGCAAAGCGCTCAAAAGAGCTTGCCTAGACGTTGGGCACGTCTATGCGCCGCACGGGTCGGTCGAGCGAAAAATGATCTCGTGACAAGTTGATATCAGCGCAGCGTTTCTGGGACCGCTCAAGTTGGCGTTCGAAGATCAAGGAGAAATGACGTCAAATTCAGAAATGACGAATGAACCCGTCGCACCGGAGAAGGGCCGCCCCGAGCGAGGGCGCGCCCGCTCGAAGGACGCCTTGTCCACCTTCGAGCAACGCCTTGGCCAATTCCAATTGGATGTGGGCGAGATGCAAGACCAACTCGCAACGCACGAGCGAAAGTTGGAGAACACCGTGGATCTCGCAGCGATGCGGGAAGAGATGGCGCCGTTGTATACACGGCTCGAGTCCATGGAGACGACAATTATGGACATGCGGGAGACCTTGGACAATGGTCTCTCAAACATGTGGTTCGAGATGGAGCGAGAGTTCCAGACCTTCCGGGAGGAGCTCAAGCGACGCTATAGAGATGGGCGGCGTTCCGAGACGCCCGCCCCGCATGAGGCAAGGATTGATGTGCCGAAGTCACGGCCCTACAAAGGCGAGCGATCGGCAAAGGAGATCAGTGACTTCCTGTGGAACGTCCGAAGGTACATGGAGGCCTTGGACGTGACGTCCGAAGCGAGGATGGTGAAGACCGCATCCTTCTACTTGCAAGATGCGGCGAGTCAATGGTGGCGGTGCCATTGCGACGACGTGGAGCGTGGCATTGTGGATCCCATTGAGAAGTGAGACGACTTCAAGAGACAGCTTACCAACTACTTCTGCCCTGCTAAGTCAGGACTGGAGGCCAAGATTGCGTTGTTCAACATTTGCCAGAAGGGCACGTTGAAGGAATACGTGAAAGAGTTCACCGAGCTCCGCCTACGGAACTCCCAAGTGGACGAAGACACGTTGGCGGTCTTCGTAAAGGGTTTGAAGCCATGGGCTAGGACGGAGTTGGAACAACGAGATTGCCCCAACCTCCGCTCGCTAGTCGCTGCTGCTGAGTCGCTTGTGGAGTATGCCAAAATGAGCACTTCACCAACAAAGCCCTCGGGCAAGGGCTATGGTGGGGGAGAGAAGCCAAAGTCGCAAGGAGACAAGTCGCACTATCAGCACAAAGGAAAGGAACACCAAGACAGGAGGCCCAACAATGATAGATTCAAGAGAGACGAAAAGCCGCCAAAGCCATGCTATATTTGCAAGGGTCCACATTGGACGAGCGATTGTTCGCAAAAGGCGACGGTCAACGCCATGTATTGCCCTGACGAGAAGGAGAAGGAGGAGGCGTGTCTCAGTTCGATGCACATCCTCAGCGCCATCAACGCCTCGAAGGGTCCTTTATCGGTCGCTCGACTTTATGCAGACATCGAGTTGAATGGGCAAGTCTTCAACGCCCTCATTGACACGGGAGCATCGGAGTTGTTCGTGTCAGAAGTGGCCGCCAAGAAGCTAAAGCTGCCACTTCAGAAGACTAACGCCACGTTCAAGACGATGAACGCGAAGTCTATCTCGACCACAGGAATTTCTCCTAGAGTGAAGGTTCGCATTGGCAAGTGGTCGGGAAGCTTCGACGTGATGGTGACACTAGTGGATGACTACGAAGTGGTGGTGGGCATCTCTTTTCTGTGACACATTGCTGCATGTGTCATCCCGCTCACCAAATCGATGGTCATCTTCGATCCTAAGGGACCTTACAACGTCCCTGTGAGGTCAGGCGGAGACCTCAAATAGAAGACCCTCTCCGCCATGCAAGTGGCGAAGTGTTTGCGCAAACAGGAGCACACCTTCCTGGCGATCGCCATCTTGAAAGATCCGGGGCCCTCCACTCCAACACCTCCCAAAGTTCTTGAAACCCTTGAGGATTTTGCGGACGTTATGCCCCCGGAACTTCCAAAGCGGTTGCCTTCGAAGCGTGAAGTGGACCATGTCATTGACTTGGTCCCAGGATCTAAAGCCCCACATGGAGTCCCCTATCGGCTCGCCCCTCCGGAACTCGCAGAACTCCGTAAGCAATTCACCGAACTATTGGATGCAGGATATGTTCGGCCTTCAAAATCTCCATATGACGCCCCGGTTCTCTTCCAGAAGAAGCATGACAGTTCTCTCCGGATGTGCATCGACTACCGGACGCTCAACAAGCTTACGGTGAAGAACAAGTACCCCATCCCCTTGGTGGCGGATTTGTTCGACCAACTTGGCGGTGCAAGATGGTTTACCAAGTTGGACCTTCGTTTGGGCTATTGACAAGTCCTGATCGCGGAGGAGGATGTGCAGAAGACGGCGTGCGTCACAAGATACGGCTCCTACGAGTTCCTCGTGATACCATTCGGCCTCACCAACGCCCCGACGACCTTCTGTACTCTCATGAATAAGGTATTACAGTCATTCCTTGACATGTTCGTGGTTGTGTACCTCGACGACATCATGATCTACAACCGCACCTTGGAGGAGCATATCGAGCACATTCGGCAAGTGTTTGAGGTGTTACGACAGAACGAGCTCTACGTTAAGCGGGAGAAGTGTGCATTCGCTCAAACGGAAGTACACTTCTTGGGACATGTCGTCGGAAGTGAAAAGTTGAAGATGGATGGCACGAAGATTCGGATCATCGTGGAGTGAGAGCCGCCCAAGCGGGTTCCCGACATGCGTTCGTTCCTTGGCCTGACGAACTACTATAGGCGGTTCGTCAAGGGGTATTCACATGTGACCCCTTTGACGAATCTCCTCCGAAAGAATGTAAAGTGGGAGTAGACGCCGACATGCCAGGAAGCGTTCGACACCCTCAAGAGGGTCATGACGGAGGAACCGGTGCTCGTCCTGCCAGACCACACCAAGTCCTACGAGGTACAGACAGATGCTTCTGACTATGCCATTGGAGGAGTTCTTATGCAGGAGGGGCATCCCGTGGCGTTCGAGAGTCGCAAACTCAACGACACGGAGCGGCGCTACGCCGTTCAGGAGAAGGAGATGACCGCGGTGATTGACTGCCTTAGAACATGGCGGCACTACCTTCTCGGGTCGCGATTTCACATCAAGACAGACAACGTCGTGACAAGTTACTTCAAGACACAAAAGAAGCTCTCGCCGAAGCAAGCAAGATGACAAGATTTCATGGCGGAATTCGACTATGTCCTGGAGTACAAGCCTGACAAAACGAATGTCGTTGCCGACGCCCTCAGCCAACGCGCAGAATTGGCGGCCATGAGCTCCTCTCAGGCCGACCTCATCGAGAGGATCAAGAAGGGATTGGAGTTAGATCCCACGACAAAGAACTTGTTCGAGCAGGCGAAGGAGGGCAAGACACGCCGCTTTTGGGTGGAAGATGGGCTGATCTTCACCAAGGAACGTCACATATACGTTCCACTCTTCGACAACTTGCGGCGCACTATCATCCGCCGCACTTTGGCACTCATCGAAGACAACTACTTCTGGTCATTGATGGAGGACGACATTGAAGCTTTCGTGAAGACATGCCTTGTTTGTCAGCAAGACAAGAACCTCAATCAAGTACCCGGCGGACTTCTGGAACCCCTGCCTATCCCAGAGCGTCCATGGAAGGATGTCTCCATGGACTTCATTACGGGCCTGCCCAAGTCTGAAGGGGCAGGCACCATCATGGTGGTCGTCGATCGGTTCTCCAAGTATGTCATCTTCGTCGTCGGCTCCGCAAGTTATCCTGCTACTGAAACTGCGGAGTTATTCTTGAAGCATGTAGTGAAGTATTGGGGCCTACCACAAAGCATCGTCAGCGATCGGGATGGGCGATTCATTGGCAACTTCTGGAAGGAATTGTTCAAGATGATGGGCTTCAACCTGCATTTCTCAACATTACTTCATCCTCAAACCGACGGTCAAACTGAGAGTGTGAATTATATCCTGGAGATCTACTTGCGGCACTATGTGAGTGCCAATCAGAAGGACTGGGCGAAGCTACTCGACATCGCGCAATTCTCCTACAACATGCAATGAAGCGAGTCGACCAATCGGAATCCCTTCGAGATAGTGACGGGGCAGCAACCTTTGACGCCCCAGGCCGTCGCCACTTCTTATGGTGGCAAAGTCCCCGCCGTTCACCGCATGGCGAGGGAATGGCATGAGCAGAATGACATGGCGAGAGCATGTTTGCACAAGGCATCGAAGCACATGAAGAAGTGGGCGGACACCGTCCGACGGGGCGTCAACTTTGAAGTCGGAGACTTGATCCTAGTGAAGCTGGTCCAACATCTTTGGCTAAGTGGGAAGAATCTGCACAAGGGCCTCGTTAGGCGTTACGAGGGGCCCTTCAAAATCCTGAAGAAGGTAGGCAAGGTGGCCTACAAATTGGAGCTCCCGCCTCAGATGTAATAACACCCCGTCTTCCATGTCAGCCTGCTCAAGCCTTTCGTTGAAGACACTGAAGATCCCGGGCGCGGGGTTTCAGACCGCGCTCCGCCGACCATCCGTCAGCAGTTTACTGATCAAGTTGAAGAAGTATTCGCCATCCGCACGAAGAATCGGAAGAAAGAGTATCTTATTCGATGGAGCGAAAGACCGGACACCGACACAAGTTGAGAGACAGCCGAAGACTTGTGGTAGTTCAAGAAGAAGATTGAAGAATTCCAAGCCGCAGCTCCAGGAACGTCGCTGACTTGAGTGAGGGAAAATGTTCCAGGGGCTTCTCCCCGGAGCACGTCGAGTTATCTTACCATGCATTTTCCTTTTCAACCCACTTTTGTACTTAGTTTATTTTCTAAGTGTGGTGGTGTCAGTTTTGTAATTTGCACTCTAAAAAAGTGCACCCCCGGAGATGGTCCTCCACATCACACGTCGCAATTCTACCACCCGAAACGGTGGTGTAGTAGGGGAGACCCGCTAGTCCTCCCCCGAAGCGTTGTAATCATTCATATTTACTCAACAAAGATTTTAAACTTCCTTAAATCTAGCATCGTGCCTCAAACGTGGGGTGACAACCCACAAAAGAGCGTCACAAAGCATCCCAAGCGATCGAGCGTTACGTCGAGGTGCCCATTTGTTCACAAATGCCTCCATCTAAGAAGCGTCTGTTCGGGATCGTGCATCCCAAAAGTTGTGGCATACAAAAAATGACATAAGCAAGCTTCCGCAAAGCGCTCAAAAGAGCTTGCCTAGACATTAGGCACGTCTAGGCGCCGCACGGATCGGTCGAGTGAAAAACGATCCAGTGACACATGCACGGAAGATGCCATGTGTAACATAGTGTTCGTGTGCATGACATGCAGGAGAATGAGAGAGAGCAATTGGTCGAATCGTAGAGTTGGAAAATCCAACAAAGTTCAGCCCAGTATTTAATAATATTTATATCATTTAAAACCCAATAATTGGTTTGCTTAAAAACAATATAAAGAGGAAGGGTAATATCAAATAAATTAAATGCATCAAACATCAAACGAAGGTAATTAATAATTTTTACTTATTTGCTTGGTTGTTGTTTCTCAGACAGAAATTTCTCTCATGAACCTACTAAAAGTGATAAACGACCTCTCTTAATTTAAAATAGTATATTGTAACACGCCTACACTTATCAACTAAGCTCCGATAAATAATTTTATTATTAAGTAATTAATTATATATTCTCTTAGTAACTAAAAAATCTTAAACAAGTACTTGTATATAATTAAATTATTGTTTTATCGTTAACATCATAAATCTATTTTTACAACTAAAAATAGTAAATGTTATATATTTATATATATCTTATTAAAAGGACATAGGGCGGTGTACTACATCCGTAGGGCGAACGATAGGGAAGAGCTCGCCTACGCTGCCCGCATGGCAGAGAACAATGCGTCCGTTGACTCCGTTCGGCTGATGTTGCTACAGTTCCTGTTGGGTCTGGGGGGAGGAGCAGATGGATGATGATCACATTATTCACTATTATAATTTATAACTTTTAAAATAAACAGAAAACTATTATGTAATATAAAAAAGAAAATAATGAATAATTGCTTTGAGAAATATGAATATTCAAACTATTTAAAAATATAATCATTATGGAAATATTATTATATTCATTGTTTCACAGTTTTAGATTTTTCATATTTTTAAACAAAAAAGTCAATGGTGGTGATTTTATTCGACTATTTTTTTCTCCTATTTTTAAATTATTTCTCTTTCATGTCATGCAAAAACTTATTTAATGAAAAATATGATAACTTAAATATATTCATTACTTTTAGTTAATTGTGACAAACCATAATTATGTTTTAATTTGAAAAATCACATATCTTATATCTATTTAACTCCGTTATAGTGGATAAGAAGAGTCATAACTATTTTTTAATTTGAAATATCACATATGTTAACTTTAGAGTAGGATTTGAAAAAATAATATTATTTTCTTATAAATATATGATATTATTTTAGCTACAATAATTATTAATTATTGATAGAAAAATTGCAATATATTTATTTTTAACACACATGCATGAATATAAAATAATACTTATTCTAATATTACAAAAGAATTAATATTTTTTGCAATCATCTTAAATATTTTAAGATAAACTTCATTAATATTTATCTTAATTCAAATTGTAAGATATTTATAGATATAATTTAATTTACAGGAAATAATAGTTATATAATATAATATTTTATTAATATATTTAAAGTTATTTTAAAAAATATATTTAAATTGCGCGAAGCGCGATAGAGTTAAACTAATTAAGTGATAAACCTGGTTACAATAAAAAAAAAACCTTCAACTCGTAAACAAGGAAAGTAAGGGCTTCGTAGTAAATAATTGCATCACATCAAATATGCATAATCAATAGAAAAAATATTACATTTGATAAAATATAATTATTTATTTGATTATACATAGTTTAAAAACACGTCAAAATCGTTAAAGAAAATAGTGAATTTGACAAAGTGTTTTTCTAATATCAGAATTCACATCGAAAATAATACCCCGTAGTATTTTTTTTACATTTTTTTTCTCAACCAATAAAATTTATTAATCACAAGAATTTATAAGGGGTCGTTTGACGCATTACCAATTTAAGTAACTGATAATTTAGATCACTACTTAAATAGATTATCACTATTTAAATTACCGATAATATTACATTACAATGTTTGGTAAGTATAAATAAATTATCGGTAATATAAATAATAATCAAAATGAACAGTGACAAAATTATCAAAATACCTTTAAAAATTATTTCAGATTTTAATAACATATTATTATAAATAAATAAAGAAAAAAATAAAAAATGAATATATATATATATATATAAGATAAGACAAAATTAAGAGTTATTTGTAAAATATTTCAACTAATAAAAAAAGATGAAGTTAAATGATATTTATTTATTAATAAAATATTTGAAATAAAAAGTTTAATTGAAGGGATATTTTCGTCAAAATGTATTTTCACCCGTTGGTAATCTGGAAAGACACCTCCCCTGTCTACTATCCTGATTACTAGTGAGGTGGTAATCAAGATTATCAGAGTAATTAAAATTACCGATAATCGATTGTAGTCAAATAAGGTAATGTGGTGGCCCTGAGAATTTTAAATAAAATGACTGATAATCTATTTAGATTACCTCGTATCAAATGACGGAGCCGTTTGACGCATTACCGATTTAATTAACCGATAATTTAGATCACCACTTAGATAGATTATCACTATTCAAATTATCGGTAATATTACATGTGACAAAAATACCAAAATATCCTTAAAACTTATTTTAGATTTTAATAACATGTTATTATAAATAAACAAAGAAAAAAATAGAAAAGTGAATATATATATAAAAGATGAGACGAAATTAAGAATTATTTGTAAAAGATTTCGAATAATAAAAAAGACGAAGTTAAATGATATTTATTTATTAATAAAACATTTAAAATAAAAAATTAATTAAATGGATATTTTCGTCAAAATATATTCTCATCAGCTAGTAATCTGAAAAGACATTTCCCCTATTTACTATTTAGATGATCAATGAAGTAATAATTATAATTATTAGAATAATTAAAATTATCGATAATAATTATCGCCAAATAAGATAATACGATGGACTCTAAAAATTTTAAATAAAATAACCAGTAATCGATTTAAATTTACTCGTACCAAACGGCCTAAGTGAAATGTGATTTCTTCGACAAGAAGCCCCCAAAAAATAGAACCTGCTAAAATAATTTGCGCAGGTCGCGTTGCGTCTCCTACTCCTCCCCGTTAAGACGCCGACGAAGATTTGGAGCAACTGAAGCGCCCAACACAAATGGCGACGGCTCTCGTTGCTCGTCTCTCTCGCAAAACCCTGACCCCTTCCCCAATTCTCCTCAGCCGCCTCCTCTCCGCCGAGGCCGCCGTCGCGCCGTCCGCCGCGTCGTCGTCGTCTGCGCCTCCCACTGTTCCTCCGGCATCGGCGATCTCTGGATCGGATCGCGTGAGGTGGGACTACAGGGGCCAGCGCCGGATCATCCCTCTGGGGCAGTGGCTGCCCAAAATCGCAGTCGACGCCTACGTTGCCCCCAACGTCGTCCTCGCCGGGCAGGTCACCGTCTACGACGGCGCGTCCGTATGGAACGGAGCAGTCCTCCGCGGGGACCTCAACAAGATCACTGTGGGGTTCTGCTCCAACGTCCAGGAGCGGTGCGTCCTCCACGCCGCCTGGAACTCCCCAACAGGTTCCTTACCGAATCGTTTGACTTAAGCTTCGATCCCTTAATCTATATGTCTAACAATTTGATCTGCCGAATGTTCATTGGTTTATTCTCTGCCGATTAGATTAGTGCTGTTTAAGTTTCTGGCAAGAGACTGTGCATATTTCTATCCACTCTCTCTGTCTAGAATCTGAGATTTTCACCTGAAAGTCCAATACAAAATTGGGTGAAGTATATTGAATTCAGATCTTACACGCAGGAAACATAAGCTAAGAGTTAATTTAGTCAAGTAGGCGCTGAAAGTTGTTTTAAACATACATTTGAGCAAAAAAGATATTTTGATGTCTGTAGGAAAAGGGTAGATGTCATATGATGGCACTTCAAATCCTCATCCAAAGTTGCAACTTTCACATAATATGTTTGGAAGGCCAATGCAAAGTAGTAGAGGATGTTTCTGAATTGCTGATGCAAATTCACAAGGACACAAAAACCTCAATGACACCTAATGAAGACACACAAACGAAATAAAGCACATTAATATCTAGAAAAGTTATTAATTACTGTAAGAATAGAAATTGAGGTCCTTAAAAAGACATTTAGGAGATACGATAATGAAAAGAACTATATTATTAACTAGAAAAGTTACTAATGCATTAACTTCTGAAAGAGTAACGATCTAGTAAGCCTTTATGATATAGGATTTCCAGAATAACTTAAAAAATATACATATCAGCTGGTTATATCCATCCCAAGTCAAATTAAGTTGATTGTCTTTGTTTCATTGCATTTCCTCCATAACCCATTTCTTTTTTTTCTTTAAGGCGTCCATAACCCATTTCTGACTGACTGTAATTCCTCAAGATAGGTATATTGATTTGATGCATTCCATACTGTTCCAAACTAACTTAGTTTTCTTAAACTTTAAACCATAATATTCATCTGCGAATCAATTTCTTCAGCATCAAATGAGAATCAAGCTGAAAATAACCCTAAGCTTCAATTTCCTAAGTGCTCTAAAAAAGTCTGTGTTGAAGATGAGTAAAGACTGATGAACCTCAAATGTGATATAACAAATTACGAGGTGGATGATGTTTGTACCTTTAATACATTCTTATGAACAAAGGCATTGGGGAAGGAATTACCTGGCAAGTTGTTTCATGGTGTTTTTTGTATGAAAACAAATTAAGAGCAGTTATATGACCAAAATGTACCCTTCAGCTAACAGCAAGGAACTATTGTAATATCTATAAATCAGTATGACTGATGTCTGGAGTTTTCACAAATGGCCTAAAGGTCATCCCTTTACTCTTTGGGGAAAAAACAGCTCCTGAAGTTCTCCGCACGAATCATCCCTTTACTTCAGAAAAAAACCTACTCAGGAGCTTACATAGCTGGTCTTCCAATGCCTTTTTTTAGGAGAAAAAGGATGAACACCAGAGTTGTGGTCGACCCCACCTAGTGGGATAAGGCTTTGTTGTTGTTGTTGTTGTATATATATATATATATAACTGTTCCAATGGTTGGTTGGTTCAATTGGCTAGTAGGTTAAACCCTAGAAAGTGGATTGGATATCAAACCCTATTGGGCGAGGTATGGCCTTAAACCCTTAATGCCTTGAGGGTTGTGAAAATAATTTTCCTTAAGCAGCCATTTTATGGAAAAGTCTAGGATTAAATCTTTTAGAGTGGGCAAAAAATTATATTCTTATGAGAATTATTAGATATATGATGTACCACATTCTAATTTCCTTGAGTATACATTGTTTGATTACTTAAAAATCTAAAGAAAAAAGCTGAAGGAAGCCATGGAATTACATATAGTTGTTTTTTTAATGTCACAAAAAAAGTGTATATTACATGTTTCATCGATAATGGTGGGGTTCTAGTCAGAGTCAATCCTTGTGGCTAGCTAGGGTTCATGAAAATGGGAGATCAACAAGACTCTTAACTAACTTATTATCAGAAGTGTAATTTTGAGCCATTTTCATAATGGTTGTCATCATTACATTAACAACTTAGGGAAAGTTGCAAAATAATGTGAGCATTTAAACCTTAGCATCTCCTCTTAGTTGGTGCTTAAACAAATGCATTAACCAAGCATGTAAAGTGGCAAACATTAATGACAGGAAAGTTTGCACTAGTTTACCATTTGCAAGTGGTGGCAGCTTGGACCTCAATAAGGGGAGGTCACAAGATCGATTTCCAGAAACATCATCGTTGGAAGACATTTAATGTTTTGGTCTCAAACTGGATTAGTTAGGACCAAATGGATTTTTTGTTATTAGGTTAACAACAAAAAGAATCGCGTAACTTCCATAATATTGGATAATATGAATGATAACTTTTGATGCCATGATAATGCAAGAATTATGTTGAGTATTTTTATTTGTTGCTCATTTGATTTTATAGTCCTAGAAATTCAGGGGTCTTGGTTAGTTCGAATCTACGAAATGTCACTTCCCATGTCCATGGACCCTGCGAGGATGTACTATGTTACTGTCTGTGAACTGCCACATCCAGTCACAATAATGGGATTTTATTTTTCTAGAACATCCTGTTAGGTTCCCTTCCCATTGAGGAACAATCGATAAGTGAAATAGGTGTTTCATAAGTTATTAAATGTTGAGTGTGTAATGTCATTCCTAATATCAGAGCCAAAATGGGCAAATGGGTCCACAAACTTCTTTAAAAGATCCTGATGTAGAAAAAGAATTGATAGTCTGTACTTTTGTCGTATCAATTTTATCCTTTTAGCAATCAACTTCCCCAACATATAGAAAGTTAATCCATGCATTCAAATAGTGGAGAATTCTTATGAGGCTTTATACATCCACCTTGGAGACTCTATCCTACTATTGAGATTTATTTCTCATAGTGGGAACCATTGGAATCAATGAACTGACCTCATTTTAAGCCTCTTGAACTCCATTTTGTTTTTGCTTCGAGTAAAGACATTGTGCTTGTAACTATTCCTATAGGGTTAATTGGTTTATTGAAACAATATGATTAAAAACTTGATGTGACATTTTTGCAAGTAGAACTAACAAGTGCAGTGCACCAATTACACAAGTAATATTAATAAGATGTCTATCCCAAGAGGATTAGTATATTTATCTTTTGTCTTGAATTAGTTAGATGAGAAATATGGGGCCCGAGGAAAGCTTATGGAAAGAGGTCTTTTTCACTTGCTACGGTCGAGATCTTTCTTGGGGCTCCAGGCCCATCCTACCCCGTGGTGCTTCTTCCTTTTGAAGAGGGGCAGCGGCATTATTCCCCCATGTGCGACCTTACATGAGCCCATCGCTTGGCTCCGGGGAGATGTTCTCATTTTGGCAGCATGACTGGTTATCCGGTGGCACGCTTGCAGACTCTTTTCCCTGGCTGTGGGCCTTAGCGGCACAGCCGGATGCATGTGGCCCGGGCACCGTCTCTTGGACTCCCACCTTCAGCTCTCCTCTGTCCGACCAGCGTTATTCGAAGCTACCAGCGCTTCAGAAAGGATTGCTCCCTTTCGCCCGGATCCTGCACGGGCTGGTTGGGTTTGGAAATCTTATTCTTTCTTATCGCACAGTTTATACCTCAGTTTTCTACCAGCTCCCACAGATATAGAGGATTTCAGGGCAGACTATAGACTCATCTGGCGATCTCGGATTCTCCTGAAAGTCAAGATCTTTGCTTGGCTTCTGAGACGAGAGCGGACCCTCACTCGAGTTTACGGAGCATGGTGGGCACCCCATGCGGATGCTTCCTGTGTGTTGTGCGGGGGAGATGGAGGAGGATGTTACTCACCTATTCTTCGCATGCCGAGTGGCTCGGGAGGTGTGGTCTCGAACGAGCATTTTGGGCGATGCTACTCTGGTGCATGCAGACTTTTGGCAGTCCATGAGGGGACTTGGCAGATGGAGATTGAGCTGGAGGATCCCCCTGGTGACCTTTTTGGCCGGTGCCTGGGCCATTTGGTTCCAATGCAACCAGGTCATTTTTTATGGGGACAGTTGTCAGGCGGATAGCATTGTACACCACGTGTTTTGTCTTCTTCGGGAGGGGTTTTGTCTAGCGTCTATACTCTTCTTTCCTTTTGCCACTCTCCTATGGAGAGTTTGTCACTTGTACATGACATTTTCCTTACAGTGACATATATACCTCGATGGCAACCAAATTGGTAGTCATCCTTTTTCCTCTAAAAAAAAAGAATAGATAACATTTGTTTCAAGAAGAGGAGAAAAATAATAAGGAAATGATCCAATCAAAACTCGGAGCCTGAAGAGAAAGAATTTAATCAAGTATTCCTTTACTATCAATTTGGAGAAAAAAAATTAATATGGAATTTCTGATGGAAAGGATGTTCGAAGATGAAGAATTATACCCAAATGACCTAACTACTTTATTTGAAAAATAGATAAAAATCATTCATCAAATCATTCTCTGATCAACGTTAGATAAGCTGCTTTAAAAATGCAATCTTCTATCAAAGACTCGAGTAAGTTAATGATTCATACATTTTTAAATCTTAAACAAGTTGATAGAAATGACTAATGAGATATGCAATGCTAACCACATAAGGAAGATCGAAAAACTAAGAGTAAACAAGATATCAATTTAAAACAATTCATTTTTTTAAACCTTGAGAATAGCATTCATATTAAGAAAATAACATAACAATAATTTTTTTAAAAAACCTGACAAGGTTAACAAAGCTAACTTGAACAAGGACTCCCTCTCAAAAGAAAAAAACACTTTAACAAGGACTCTACTCCATAAATAACAAGACTAACACGATTCCAGTGGAGAAGATAAAATAAATATTACAAAAGATTGGAAAATATTAGCAAACTCTTTTGAACTCTTCTTGATGAATCTCCACCAAATAAATGACCAATTGATTTCCCCAAGACTGTGCAATGCAACCTCAGGTGATTCGCCCTCTGCCTTTTAATATGAAGCTCTGACCTTGAGAGATGAATGAATGAAAAGTGTGGTATGAGAGCCTATTTATAGGAGAATTGGAATACTTGATGGTTGTCATCCAACAGCCAATGAATTTATTGGAGTGTAAGCAATTAATATCGTCCATTGAGTCAATTTGAGTCAACATCATCAATTATTGATAAAACACAAATCATCTTGACAAGAACATGGCCCGCATGGCATGGCGCTGCATACTGAAATCCTGCAAGTTATGGATGACACCATCAACATGGTCAATATTACAAGAAATGGTCTGTGTTCTAAGTTGGTAAGTCCTAATTTTGTTCCTAATCCAATACATTTCCTAAATGAACACAATCCATTTTCACCATGACTTTCGGACCAACATTTGACATAGTCTATGTTATTGTGGAAACAGATTGGAGAGACATCAGCCTGTTTTGGCACCAACACAGTTCGCGTGTCTTTCTTTTCATTTGTTTTCAAATGCTGAACTCTTATCCAATTCATTCCAGATCACTGCAGCTCAATTTTTAGAATTCCTGAGGATACCGCCAACGAAAAGTGGACAGTCCCTAACTCAAAAGATTTTGAGTAAGATGAAATAATGAACACATGCAATGAACAGAATTTTGGAAAATTATCCAAATGTGGTGCAGTAACTATATATAAAATGACATGAATCAATATGATTGTTTCTGATTGTAATTGGGCATTTGGTGGTGCTAAAACCCCAAAGCTACTTATGGGGTATTTGGCTAAGCTTATAAGTAGTCAAAATGACTTATAAGTAGTTTTAAAAATTTGTTCTTGTTTGGTAACTGAAAAAGAAAGTTGATAAGCACTTATTTTACCTGCGTATAAGTAAAAGAAAACTGGGGGACCCTAACTTGTTTTGTTGGAGAAAAAAAAAAGTTGATTAGTTTGATCAATAAATGTACTATTTTATCCTTAGAATATACATAATTTTTCTTCACATATTTTTTCTATTATAATACTGAGATCTTTTTACTCATTTGACTAAAATAATAACTTATAAGCTTTTTTATTGCCAAACACGTAATTGCGTCAACTATTAAACTACTTATCAGCACTTCAACGTATGAGTTATTTTATATCGGCTAAACCAAACGGGCCCTAAATACTCTTTTATTCTTTTCTTGGAAATTACTTCTATTGTGCTGCAGTAGTTAGACCAAGTTGTGGCATCTACATTGAAAACATTGTGGTCTCTGCTAAGCATATGGTGCATAGCTGGATGGTGTAATTTAACATGTTTTTTGTAATGATATGATTCAATGTAATTGACTTTTGCATCAATAGATCTGGATGGTTGTGCCTTTTGGCAACCATCCTTCCCCTTCTCCAAAAAAAAAAAAAGTTAGACTAAAGTGACCAACACAATGCTGAGCCTAATTCCACTAGCCTTCTAATATAAAAAGTGCAAATACAACATTGAAACTTTTCTTAGTAGAATCTTGTTTTTGACGAATCCTTAATACAACATTCTTTAGATATTGTCACAGCACCTTTGATAATTCTGCATACGCTGTTGTCCAAGACTTTCCTTTTAGTTCTTCTTTAGAAAATAATTTTCCTTCTTTTTTATATTCTGTTCTTTTTTGTTTATAAGGTTGTTGAATCTCGATTGTCTTAGAATTTTGAAAAATAATTCAAAGAATAATTTGAACTGTCCCTAACAAAATGTTATCCTTTTCAGCCACTAAATTGATGATTTTGTTGCCCCTCTTAATTTATGCAATCTTGTTGTGTAACATCGAGCTTTTTTTTTTCTTCAAAAACATTGTGTAGTCTGTATCGATATTTGGCTTCTTTAAAGTCATATATATGTGTGTGTACATGCATTACATTTGAGGAAAATATGCATGTATTTTCCGTGCAAGGTTTACAGTGTCACCAGAATAGTGTCATCCTGTGACTGCCACTATACATCTTGAGTGTTCTTCTGAGATGGGTGTGAGGATAGGTTTGCTGTTCTTATGGGTCATCAACATATTCATCAATGAAAACCAAGAAAAATCCATGGAAACCATTATATGATGCATCTTTTGTTGGTTGCAACCCAATGAAAAAGATTCCAAAGCAAAAGTAGAAATAGGAGAATAGCGACGTAATAATAACAGGAGGGTGGACGGATTGTTGGAAAAAATGACACAGGGGAAGCCTCCTAAAGGGAAATCAGTGGGTCTCTCACTTTAGATGTCTGTTTTTTACATTTCCCCCATTAGACTTTTACGTCTTCACCTATGCTCCCACCACTTTTTAGGTTTCCAATGCCCACTTTTTTTTCTTTTGTTCAATATGCACTTTATGTTGTTTGTTTCGGATATCAACATTTTCATCTTTGATCAAAAAAGAAAAGAAAATCAATTTTATCCCCCGTGCCCATTAGTGTTTCAGTTTTGAATGTTCTCTAATTTCTTAAGTGCTAAAGTTTGATTGACTTCCATGTAATGATCCCTGCTAAATTGATGTGGAATGATATCACACCAGTACATGTCCAATACTCCCATAAGAGGTTTGTTTCAGCCCCCATTAGCTGTTTAGTATTACTGCAGGCATGGTGGCATGTGCCTGTATCCATGTATATGGAAACATCCACAAATTCCTTGAACATTTATCACCGCCTCAAGCTATCTTGATACCAGCCATGCTGATCTCAATTAGAAATTTGGGATCACTAGCTAATTCTTGGTGTGTTCAATAATGGGAACTCCGACAATCTCAATTAGAAATTTGAGAAGAGTTTGTGTATTCCATTTCTAGTAAAGATCAGACATCAATGAGAGCTATCATGTGTTGGATGCCTAAACAATAGCAAAAAAGTATACACTGATTCAGCTATTAAGTTTAAGGTTGCAGTTGGAGGATTCAAATGGATTAAAAAAATGTAGTTAAATATTAATTATTCTGAAATTCTTTCATGCACTTGAAATGCTTGCTCCTATGACAACTAAAGTGAACAGCTTCCTCATGCAGTTATCCATAGTAGTTCTTTCTACCTTTACTCTTTATCCGAGGCAGTACACTTGCACGCAGAATATCATCCCCCCAAGTGCTATGGTGTTCCTTTTTTTGTCCTATTATTTTCTTCACCCATTTCTTTCTCTTCTCATTATGCATGTAAAAAGGGTTGGTGAAGATACTTCGCTCTAAACAATATGTGCTCCTGTCAGATTCATGAAGTTCTCTTTTCTTTTCTATTTTTAAAATGTTGCCACAGCCACAAATAATGTCAGATACTACTTATTCGGCCTCTTTATCCGATGTCAGGAACATTATTAAATTGTTGTGTTTAGAGCTAGATATTCAAAAACCAAGGGAATAGTTCAGTTACTACATTTCTGCTTTTTCTGTGAAAGTGAGTCCCACTGTTTAAAGTTTTGCAGTTGAAAATATTAGAATTAAAGCTTATCTGAATTGGTGAGTCATTACCTTAGCTTTAAACGTGACAACCAATGCATGACCACTAAACTTTATTGAAATATAGATGTTGAAATATCTAAACGTTTTCTCTTTTACTTTCCATCACGAGCAATTATGTTTGTTGCTTGAGTTCTAGATCACAGCACCAAATTACTCTAGAAGTCCCATGGAATTTGTTTTGAACCACTGGATCCTCTTTCCATAACTTCTACTCATTTTCATCGTTGTGGAGAAAATATTTGGGATCAAAGGTGTCAATTGATATTAGCATTGGCTGCGAACCACTGGAGGGCCTTCCTGTACATCTAGTAACCGTCCTCTTTGTAGATAAAAAATAGTAGAAGATCATGGATGTTAAATGATGTGGAGATATTAAACTTGTTGTTGAAGTTTAAATAATTAGAACGTTCTCTTCTAAGGAACTTAGAATATTTGAAATGACATAAAAGCACATGATTTCTGATTACATATCTCATGTTTTTTAAGGAAAGACTACTCTTAAAAGCACTCCGTATGATTTCTGCCTCTAATGCATTTTAAAACTTCAAACTCACTTTTTGTTTCTGACAGGGCTACCGGCTGAGACATCAATTGACCGATATGTTACTGTTGGCGCATACAGTTTACTCCGATCTTGCACAATCGAGCCAGAATGCATCATTGGCCAACACTCTATCCTAATGGAAGGTTCACTTGTTGAGACCAACTCAATTCTTGAAGCTGGCTCTGTGCTACCTCCTGGCCGCAGAATTCCAACTGGCGAGCTATGGGCTGGTAATCCAGCTCGATTTGTTCGCAAGCTTACCCATGAAGAAATATTGGAGATACCAAAACTAGCAGTAGCCATAAATGACCTGATGCAAAGTCATTTCTCCGAGTTTCTGCCATACTCCACTGTTTATTTGGAGGTTGAGAAGATGAAAAAGTCTCTTGGAATACCCATTTGAAACCAGTACTTACTGGTGGATGGATGGAAATAATGAGCTTTGCTTTTTTTCATGGAACAAATCTATCATTCCTTTTTGGGATACGTTTGATGACAGTCATCTGATGTCTGCAACTAAGCCTTTTTCCTTTTAATTTTGTTTGTTGTTAATGTGCAGCAGCAGTAGTGGCTGCTCCACTAAAAGACCTGAATCATCTTTGTTTTTACTGGAAATCGATGATCGTTAAATAATCAATTGACCTTTCTCTTTCTCAAAAAAAAATCTATCATGGTGGCAAAAGCATGGAAAACAGCCTTATTCTTGTAAGTGCAGAGTAGCAATCTTGAGAGGCAGGAGGGATTTCAGATGATCCGCCATGCGGAATTGTGATTGCATATTACATTGCCTTGTGTGCATTATTTCGCGTGCAAAGGTTTGCAGACAAATGATCAATGCTCACTGCAAAAGCTTATCATTTATCATGTTTGGGCATCTTTATGGTCATAAAATGTAAGCTGGTACAAGTGGCTTGGAATGCATTGGAATCTAGGGCGCTTGTGAATGCTTGCTTCAATTACTGCAGGATTTGTTATCGTATCAAGAAATTAAAGATAATTGCATTTGTTGCTGCTCCTAATCTGTGGTTTGGATGACAGAACAGAGAGAATCAGTTGGTGAAGGGTACCTGATTTCCAACTAGTTGTGAACTCCTTGCTGACGTACTATTTTACTGCACTGAGAATTATCAATTCACCTGGGTGGGGTCTCTCGTTCAGATGTAGATGAGAAGCACTTGACAATTCTAAATTCTATTTGTCAGGGGTTTTCGATTTGAAGTTTCTAGTATATATGTTTGTTGTACCATAACAACAATAACAAAATCTTATCCTACTAGGTGGGGTCGGCTATATGTTTATTTTACTAACAACAACAACAAAACCTTATCCCACTAGATGGGGTCGACTACATGAATCATACGACGCCATTCCGCTCTATTAGTAACCAAACCTTTCGGTATATTATTCACCAATAGATCTTGCTCTATTAGTTCGCCAAGTGTCCGCCTTGGCCTCCCTCTCCCTCTTTTAATCGGACTCCAGATTATTTGATCTACTCTTCTTACTGGCGCATATGTTTATTTTACCAACAAAATAAAAAAAAGAATAGAATGAACCAACTCTGGAACAAACTCTGGAGTGGAGCTACATATGCCTTTCTAATTTACCCACAAATTACTGTCGAAGAACTAACTTATAAATAATGCACAAGGTTTTGATCCGGCATAAGCCATGTTTAGGAGTTGTGCTTCATGAACGATGTTGATTACTTGACTTTATTTTTTACTTGGTGTTTTCGTTTACAACCAGAGCCCAAGAAAAATTGAGACATCGATTTCTGAAGGAATAAATCTTTAACAAGTGGAAACAAGGCCTCCAAGAATTGAAAGAAATCAGAGTGCGATGCACCAGAAAGTTGCCGTTAATTCAGTGTGTGACACAATAACATTACAAGAAAGAAGACAGACCGAGTTTTCTGGATGACAAAGAGGTTGGAGTCCTATAGAACATTAAAATTTATTGCCAAGAGAAGGGGATAGCATGTGAGTTTCCATCTGAAGAACCTTCATCCCCTACATGAAACATATCATGGCAATGCAGATCACCATCAGTATCAGAAACCAGAACAGTGCCCACCGGCTCATTCCCGACTGCTGGACATGAAAACCCTGTTGCTGAGACGTTGCTTGAAGTTTGAGAGCTTGAATAAAGACCGAGATTCCTATACTGCAGACTAGGCACTAAAGGCTGAGCCATCGGTATTCTTTCAGCTGGCAACATTTGTCCCATGTTGATACTGGAAGTCTGAGTTGTTGATGACAGAAGAGAGAGAGCACAATCAGAGTCGAGAACTTGCTGTAATCCATCAGAGAATATCTTGTTACTACTGCTTTCAGCTGATGATATGGTTTTGATGGCAGGCTGGCATGAAGAAGATTCCACTGCCATCCTATTGAAGGCAGCATCACCGTCCTGTAAGAAAGAGATCTGTTTCCCTTCTTTGTAACTGCACGAAAATGATCCAGGAAAATGTGGTTGATTGTTGATAACATGCAAGGATGATTGATGATTATAAAGAGTTTCGCCTTCGGCTTTCACAATCCCGCTCCAGTTAGGATCTGGAACAGGAGCCGGCACCGGCAGCATGTGAGGGTAAGTTGAGAACCTAACTCCTGCACCGAGAGCTATGATAATATTAAAAATAAAAAATGAAATAGCACCAATTAAGATATGATTGGGACATTTCATCTTATTTATTAAATGACAGGATGAATGTAGTATGTGGAAGCAACATACACAAGAAATCAGAAACAACTTAGAAATATATGAGACTTCTCTAGAAAATGTTGTATGACCTGTGATCTAAAGTATAATCACAAATGCAGGAAAAAGTAAATTCAATCGGACTATTGAAATTATGTGATTGTATAGATCAAGTGAATGCATCTCCAGAAAAAAACACTCAATGTTCAATATAGTATGTAAAGTGGAGGTTCATTCATCCATATGATTAAAAGCAGTCAAATGAATGTCTAACAATAGAAATCTTCAAAATCAAGTGCTTTTAAAGATAAAGAAAAAACATGCATATCCCATTTTACTACTTTTGATGCATCAGAAAAGAAATTTGACAAATTAAATAAATGGAGTATATCAAATGATAGTAAAACCTTGATGATTCAGAAACAAACTCCCAGAATTAATCGATTCTGTTTGAGGTTTCCTCCGACGTCTATTATGTCCATCTAGACGCTTCCTACAGCTTCGTTTTACCTCATCAAACTCCACCAGCATGTGAAACCTAAGACAATTGGTAGCAGACAAATAAAAAATATCAGTCAGAATATAATTAACATCAGAAATTTTCAAATAATGAAAATGCTAGTCAGCAGGATATGAAGTCTAACACATGTTTTATGGATTTTTCAAAATCCCTATGTAAAATCAACATTTCTAGCTCAGCAAATGCTACTTTCGCGCTGGTTGAGGGAATCATTGGCATATTTTTTTCTTAACTAATACATTGTGCTCAAAGAAAAAGAACCACAGTTGAACAGTAAAGAATACAGTAGCCTAAAAATAAGCAGAGAAGATTGGCAAATTTGCTTGTGAAAGATGATGAAATAAAAAAAACAATATGACTTGTTACAGATTAGAAATATATCTAACCACTGGCCTGAATCTCAATGTAAAGTAAAAAATATGAGAAACAAGTCAGCATCAGAAAACAAGGAAAACTACAAGAATGGTATCGCAGGTTGGAGCTTCCTATAGATGACAATGTTTTCTCTACGACCTGAAAGCTCTTCTCACGAGCTCACTAATTGTTAGCAGCAGAATGTGTAAAACTTTCGCAAGTTAACACAAAAGGTGTCTGAAAGTCCCAGGAGAATTTTGTGGACAAACTGATCTATAGTTAATGGCCTTTGAATGGGGATCATGAATCTAAGATGGGTGTTATATTAAAAAAGAAAATAATATTAATATTTAATTTGAACAGAACTCGGTGTTTAATTAGCCATATGAAATATTTTTCAGTTCAGAATTGTTTGCAGACTGAAAAAATTCTCTAAGTTACCATTGATAAATACCAATCTTGAGGCTAGTATAAAAGGCAAATCTTTGAAAGTGTTGCATTTGAAGAGACAGCAGACAAAATAAAGTAAAAGGTAGAAACCTTAATGTAGAAGGTAACCAAATGCAGAAACATAAGTAGTGAAAGAAAAAGCAAATGCTTCATTCTTTTGATAAATCAGAAAGTAGGGAAACACACAACAAAGATCTTTTTTACTCTCTCTGAGGCACATGGCAGATCATAAAGCAGAATAATCAAGAACAGTATTTTCAGCAAAGGTAGAAATAAAAGAAGGCAATGAAGAATGAAATGACTACAGGAGCAAAAGAAGATGAGCAGGCAAAGAGTAAGTTTCTGACAAAGCTTAGATTCTGATGAGTTCACTTTTGAATCCCGTATTCAGAATGCAGATCAACAGAAAAGAAACTGATGTACAAATTTCATTGGATAGAAATGAGCTGCCATGATTAAAAAATATAAATTCTCTGTATATGTTGGAGAATGCTGAGAATTCAGAAACAAGAACGAATCAGATAGTTCAACATATTTGATTGAGCTGTCTGATTTTGACAGCTTCAGGAAACCACCAAAATGGTTCTCAATTGCAGAAGCACAAAGTAGGGACGACAGTTTCTGTCAACACTGTATACATATTAAAAAAACCAAAAGGTGGTCACTTTTCTATGTTCCTCAAATAACTTCCACTATTTATAGAAAAGGCAAGAGGTTCCACATGAAAGTGAAAAACACAAAAACAAGGACATTAATTTGTAGAATCTCTCTGACCTCAAACAAGTACCACACATCCTTTTATCTGAATTGGTAGGCAGGGTCATGAATCAGACTGAAATATCAAGCATCTTAAACAGATCGGAACATTAGGATATATAAGAAAGCTGATAAGGAATGACTGTGCTGTGATACAGAAATCAAACAAAGCACGTCGAGCTTTGCTATCTCTGGATATCTGATTAATCTGGAATATATTAAGAACAATTAATTTTATTTATCACTCATGATTCCGGAATCAATCAATTCTTGTACCTTAATGTTAGAATTGTTTGATTTCAGAACAGCATCATAAAAGAAGAATGGTTGATCCTTGGAAGCAACATGAGTTTACACGAACTCGTATCATGGAAGTTGCAAGTTAACACCGTACCATGCGGTTGCAGGCTCTCCTGTTACATTACCTGCTGCACTGCTGGCAGAAGCGCTGCTCCTGTCCGCCCACCATGACGACCGGAGTCTTGGAGTGCGCCTCGCAGACCTTGTGGCGCCTGTGGTACTCCCTGCAGCCGCTGAGGTCGGCCTTGCAACCGTCGACCAAGCACGACACGTTCTGCGCGGCGCCGCTCGGCGGCCGAGCCCTCTTGGACGGGCTGGCCGAGGGCGTCATTGCCGCGGACGACGGTGACGCCCGAGGCTGGTCCTTCCACTTGTCCGGCGCCCTGAACTCGCCCAGCCCTCCAAGCTTCAGGTCAACTGAGCAGTCCACTGCCATCCTACCACCGCCTGTCTGGCTCCCCATGCCGGACTGGTTCGGCTCCACATTCTGCATCAATCCTTCATCCATGTCCCAAGAAGGCATCTTGGAATCCCAATCCATGGAAGCAGCTTGTCCTGACCCTTTTTTTCCCTTTCAACCTCTACCTTCTCCTACAACCAACCGCCCACACCTCGACGAGAAAGATGAGTTCTTCGCTTCACCAAACCATCAGAGAACAACCACCAAAACAGGAAAAAAGAAAACTTTCTATCAGAATAGAACTGGTGGGCGAAGGAAACAACCACCGGAAGACATGACTGTAGCAGAGCAAGTAAAGAGAAAGGGTCAGGGAGGAAGAGAAGGTGGGACAGATGGCAACTCCACAAGATCACAATGCCACCCTTTTCATCCAGCGCACGCCAACAAGAAATGGGAGAAGAGATGCGAGGGTAAGGTAATGATAACAGCACAGGGGAGGGAGATCGCCGAAGAGCTCTAAAACCACCACCGCCAGAACTTTTGAAGCAAACCCATACTGCTCCTCACGCAGGTGCAAGAACAGGTTAGACAGTAGCAGCAGAGAGCGGTGGTAAAGTCTCCTCTCCTCCCATCAAGCCAACATACCACAGTACCAAAAGGTTTTCACGAACTGAAGACTAGTCAGAGCTCCCAGACAGCTGCAGCACCAGGAGTAGGGGAGCACTGGGACTCTTTCCAGCCATTCAATTTCCTGACAAAGATACAATTATTTAGCATTCAATGAGAGAAAAAGAAGGGGAGTTGTGTCATGTGTGTGCGAGAGAGTCGAGATGAGTGGTGGTGTTGTTGTTGTTGTTACCGCGCGGGTGCGTGAGATTTGTGCATTGCAGACATATATCAGAATTTGTGCAACCATAATATCCACCCCTGTTCAACTCATCACAGGTTGACACAGAGCAGCATAGGGCGTGGACTGAAGTGTAGATATAGGCTTGAGATACAATTATTGGGCGAGAAAACAGTTCAATAGATGACATATATAATGGTGGACATGAGGAGAGAGGAAGAATGACCATTACATTATTTGCACCTTCCCTACAATTTACTGGATGGTCTGGATTCACTATGATCGTTTCGCGTCCTATATGTGCTTATGGAACCCAAGTTAAAGCAAGTGGAAAGAGAGAGATAGAGAGAGATGGAGGGAGACAGAGAGAGGAATGGGTGGCAATGAATGAGACAGGGTGCAGTTGCTTTCAAGCTTTTAAAGATTGAAAAAAGTGTGAAGATTATGCCTCAACCTTATTAACATCTCACTTCATCTGTCCTCAGTTCTCTCCCCCCTATTTATATCTCTATCTTTAGTTTTGTACTTTGTGTTCAAGTTTCTAATGGGACGTTTGATTTGAGAACATTTTTTATCAAAATATTTTGGCAATTGTTCTCGTCAAATATTTTTATCTTCGACAAGAATATTTACTTTTTTTTTCCAACTCCAATCGTAATCTTTGACTTTTTTTTTTAATTTCATCTATTTTTTAATTATTTTATAATATATGTATATATAATTTATAATATATTAATACATTATTAGGGATATTTAAAATAATTTATTAAATGTTATTAATTAAAAACTATAAAATAATTAGTTCTAATAATTAATAAATATTTTATTAATTAAACTATTCAATTATTTTTTAAAAAATATATTATATTTGGATCTTAAAATGTACGTAAATTGTAATATTAATATTATTTAAAATATTTAATCAAAATAAATAAAAATAATATTAATAATATAACGATTTATGTAAATTATAATATTAATAATATATTCTTATTTATTATAATTTTATACCTCATAAAATAATAAATTATATTCTTAGTTTTTACTTTTTATCCAAACACCCACTAAAATTTATCCATCACATCAATTTTTTAAATCTCCATCATTACACTTTTTCATCCAAACACCAACCCAAACTTTTCTATCACATCAATTAGTTCTCGAGAACAAAAGTTCTCTCAATATTTCCGTATCAAACTCAGCCTAAATGTCTATTTGTTCTAGAATCTTCACTTCTTTTACTTCCTTCTCTTGGCGATTTAAATTGTTTGTTTGCCAGTTTTCAACTCCCATTCTCATCTTGCACTCAAAATCTACTTGCTACTAAATATTGTTAAAACATCAATTTTATCCCATCTAATCCAAGTACTTGAGCATCTTAATTCATTGTTGTTCACGCAAACATAATATTATGAAAGAAGATTAACATAATATTTATTAGATTAACATATAGCTGAATTGTTGCATCACCAAGCAATCGTATTTTTCATTATTGGTTTCAGCTGTAAATTCAATAGATATTTTTGTTGGGAGATTTGTATTCAGTTTAAAAAAGCAATAACATATAATCCTAGAGATAAAAAAAAATGACAAAAGAAGAACATATAAAGCATTAAAAAGCATAACATATAAAGCCTAATTAGTTGGACCAGTCGTCTCTTTTGGACTGCAATCTTATTCCATCTTATCTCATTAGCTTTCGGAAAGTACTCGTCAACAATTCATCACATTCTCTTTCATTAATTCTGAGACATATATGATTATAATAACTCTATGTAATGCATTAAAAAAATTGTGGAGCAATTTATATAATTATAAAAAAGTAATCCTGAAATAATAAACTATTTTTTTAAAAAATATAATTATATTATTAGAAGCACAATTAGTTCATTTAATGTCTTGAAATATAAGAATTAGCTTCTTGTTTTTGTTGATCTAGCCAAACACCTTGAAAATAAGAATCAATGAGTCAAATGTAACCATTTACATTTTTTTCATTGTAGGTGCCTTAAAATGTGAAAAGCAGAGTTTTAATGTTCTGAAACAGCAGAAGAACATCAATAATGCAAAGATTAAATTTGTTCAAAAACAAAAATGTCCCGTGAAATCATACCAACAATCCTATATAAAAACGAAGTGTGTAACTTGCTTGACAGAAGTATTCACGGTTGATATACCATATTCGTAGAACGAGTTATAATAGTCAATTTTAAAATACAATTAGTTAATATATTATTTTTTTCCCAATTTAGTGTCTTTGGAAATAAAATAATTCTGAGTTAGTTTAATGTCAGTCTTAATATTATAAATATAAATATAAATATATTGTTGTTCCTATCCATTAAGCTTTTAAAAAACAGTTTGCACAAATATAAATAAATACTATATAATATATATTACTCTTTTTAATGGCTTAACCTTTTAGCAAAAATGATAATGCATCCAAGTTTTACGTAAACTAAAAGAATGTTTAATTGTTGAATCAAAGGAATAATTATGATAAGGGCATAAGCATGAGTGGTTGCTAATTGATCAGGTGGATTAGCTTTAACATCTTTTCATGGTTGGGTTGGGTATGAGATGACTGCATGCGTTATAAACGATTCAAATAAAAAGTAATCTGTCTTATAATCTTCTTCTATTTCTTCATCTAATAAAATTCGATGTCGTCTTAAATTTCTCATCAACCTTAAATCTTTATCGTATATCTTAATCTGTTTTCTTTTTTCGGCAGTTGTTTTATCATATATTTTTAGTTGTACTGCCAAATTACTTGTCGGTCTAACAGCATCCAGGGGGCCATCGAGTTGCTGTTTTTTTTTTTTTCGTTTCTTCAACTGCAAATTTCAATCTTTTATTTCAAAGTTTTGTTGGGTCCTATAAATTCGAAACCGAACTGCATGCAAGCAATTTGGAGTTATACTCAGAATAAAATATGCAGGTGAAATTAATGAAGGTCATTTATAGTGTGTATAGATGTGCTTTAAAAAATACATTTGGTAAATCTCTCACATTATTCTATATACATTTTTTTCTCTTCTTCTGTTTTCTAAACACCCGGTGTGACAAGGTTTGAGAAAGTTTTAAATATAATAATAATGAAACGGGTAAAATATTTTATGACAGTGCTGCATGGAATCCTTATTAAATTTGATGCATGCAATGCATGATTGAGCTGTGGCCTAAAAGGAGTCTGATCCCTCGCAGTACCAGGCAGATGGCCGGTCGTAGGGAGTTTGCAATTTGCAGCATGCATCTTTCTTTTTCCCACGTAGCAGTAGCTCCTCCTCCTCCTCCTCTTCTTCCTCCTGCTTTATCAAAAGGCAAATGCCGAAAATATGTGGTGGGGGTTCCATCGAACAAGAAGTTGACAAGCTAATTAATTATAGCTTATTAGCCACCTCATGTTCTTCCCAAAATGCTCTTCTGTTCCATCAATCAATGCAAACAAGCAATAGAATGTTTACTGTACAGAAATGGTCCTGGGTCTTCAGCTTGAGCTGTTCGATCAATCCATCCTCTCTCTCTCTCTCTCTCTCCCTCCTTTTCAGAGCCAAATCAATATTTCTTGCTGAAATGAGGAGGATGCTTCTTTACCTTTTACAGTCTGTTGCCATGTGACCACTCATACTTATTTGTATCGCCATCTCTCTCTCTCTCTCTCTCTCTCTCTCTCTCTCTCTCTCTCTCTCTCTCTCTCTCTCTCTCTCCTTCTTTGCTTTCGGTTTGGCGTGGGATGCAGCAGGAGCAGCTGTCACCACAATTCCCCTATCGGAAATTATGGGAGTATAAAACTGATGTGAAACTTTTACTTCCTCCAGCGGTAAAAACCTGCTTCTGTCATCTGATCAGTAGTTCGCCAACCAACCAAATACTTGTTTGCACATGCATGCAGAATAAACTGATACATATCACCAGACCGATTTGGAACAAATTCAGACCAAAGCTACGCCAACATGTCTGATGATGATATACATATACTGTCATACTGATATCAAGCAATACACATTCATATATGCATCTGATAATGATGATGATGATGCATAAATAGATGATCAGCAAGTAGAGAAGACAGAGAAAAAGAAAGCACGAGGGCGCATATGATATGCAGTAGTGGGTCCATAAGTTTTCCACTGAACTCCAATCATGGGGCCATCAGAAATCCTGCAATCACATGAGGACCGAGTGCAAGGACTTTTAATTGTTATTGTTCCATTGGCATGCAGCAAAAAAGCTGGCGGTTGCCCCGAAGGTGAGGCCTCAAGGGGGATTCTCATGTGCCTGTGCAACGCGTATATGCTGTTAAAGGGGAGGCACGCAGGGAGAGATTAAGGTGAGAGAAGAAGATGATGATGAAGAGATTCCTGGTATGACATAGGAGCTGGCTTTTGAAGACAAGGATGCCTGTTGGCCTCTTTTCTGAACATTTGGAAGGGGACACCTGCTTGGATTGGCATGCATGGCATGGGCACTTAAATGCATGCAAGATCTATCATGGGGTCCTTCCTTATTCACCCCCCACCCCACAAGTGGTAGTAGTTGGAACTAACATGGATTCCACTTGCAAAAGCTTGGACATACAACACCTTGTATATGTATGTATGTAGTTGGAAATCTAATTTCTAAGTTTTTTTTTTGGCCAAGTATTACGAAGAAGGCTGAAGCCTATAGATAGTATAACTGAGAAACTGGAATAATAACACAAATAAGGTGAGTAACTCCTAACGAATAAATATCTCAGGTACTCTAAGATTGATCTTCAACAATATATATAGCCAGATGACCTTTGTTCAGAGAAATTAATGGTCCATTAATCATCTTAAGAAAATGAGATCCAAAAGAAAGATAGGTACACGCATGAACAGCTAAAAAAAAACATTATTTTGTGCTGAAAAATTTCTTTTTCGAACGTAGATTTGTATAGCTACTAATTAATGTTTTTTTTTGTGCCCATAACTTATCAACCCATGTAGAGGTGGGCTTTATTATTGGGCCGGATAACTACCAATGGTTTTGCTGGGTTATTGTAAGAACAATTAACATGCTAAATATTTAGATTGGGAAATAGAAAGAGAGAAAAGAAACGGACTCGAAAAATAGAAAGAGAGAGTTATCAAAGGTGAGATAAAAGGATGCATGGTAAGAATGGACGCAAAATAAATATAAAAAAAAAGGAGGAAAAGTTGAAACGTGAAAAATCAAACCCACTACAAAAGTCGGTACAAAAAGGAATCCAAAAACATTTTTGTAAAAAATTTGGGGAATTGAACCCGACGTGAATCGAACACGCAACCTTCTGATCTGGAGTCAGACGCGCTACCATTGCGCCACGGATCCGATTGTTGATACCGTTTGTCTTTCATTTATTCATATTAATGAAAGTATTATGTTTGTTTCAAACTCGAAAATAACAAGGGCTAAATAATAGGGCAGGTAGTTACTTTCTTGTCCATTATTTTAGCCCTTCATTTCTCAAACAACTTCCATTTCCCAACTCCCTTTGTTGTGTTACTTGCAGACAGTTCAAATTAAGAGTATGAAGAGGCGATCAGTTTCATACAGATGTTCATAACGAAGCTACAAGGCAAAATTCAAGCCAACATTTCCTCCACCATCAAATTATATATGCATGACAATGTCCAAGGTGGCCAAGGAGCAACAGTGCAACAACCTCCGCAGGCAATTCCAACACCTTCAGGATGACTGGGACTCCTACAAGCAGTCCATCCCTCGCCGTCGCCGTCGCCGTAGCTGTTCCTCGACGACACTGATGGCAGACGCTGCGGCAGCCCTCGAACTCCTTATGAACTCTCCCAAGAGGCTCATGTGCTCCCTCCAACAAATCCAGACTCCTGCTGCAGACTTCTCAAGGCCCAAACCCCATGACCAGGAACAAGTAGAGATGGAAGACGAGATCATAAATGGTCAGAGGCCTGACTCCACAAGCAGGAGCGACAAGCTCAGATCAGGAGGCAGGAGGTTGTTGGAGGCATTGGATGCCGCCGAGGATGACGCGTGTGGGCATGGAAGAGAAGAGACGTGCAGCATTTCTTCTTCTGTCCTCATCCAAGGGGCAGAGACGACGTCCTCAGATTCATGCAGCTCCGGCGGCTGTCCATTAATGATCGATAAGCACGTCGAAGTGGCCTCGGATTCTTCTTCTTCTACGGTATCTGATTCATTATCTTCTTCTTCGCCGTCTTCGCTAGAGAATGTTAACCAGGTGGAGGTCAGGAATCTGCAAAGACGCAGTGGAAATGATGGTGGTGTTGGAGTGAAGAGTGTGATGAATTTGTTGGTGCTGTTGCCCATTGTCATTATCACATTGGCCTTCGCGTTCATGTTGGTGAAGGGATTCACAGAGGAAGAGTCTGAATGCGGCATAGTCCCAACATGAACTTAATTAGCATCATCATTGATGTGCATCTAGCAAGCAATGTGATTGTGGTGGTTAGAACTTCATTCAATAAATTCTTGCTTTATTTTTTAGGAAACAAAAATTACTTGTGCATGGTATTGTTCCATAACTACTAACATTTTATTAATCCGAAATCGAGGTAAAGAGCATAGCGCTATTTTAGTAGTCAATCTACGTAAAGAGTAGAACGATATTCTCGTGCTCGGAGTCAAATGATGATTTCAGAAATTGAATATGAGACTTTGTTTCCATATAATTTGTCCAAAGCAAATATGACTATTTGAGAATTGGACTCCATGTAAAAGATGTGAAGTAACATTATTTTTCTTTCTTTTAAAGGTGTGCATTACAACAAGAAGAAAAGGTTGGTGTCTATGATCATAGCCCAGCTTTGAGCGTTCTTTCCTTGTCTCAAAGGCACACCAGAACAAGCGCATGCTCTGCTTTGTGTGTACGTGTAACTTGTTTTTTTCTTTTTCCCTACTCCTTTTGAGCAGTCAGGATATATAGATGAATTGTACTTTAGTGCAGATATTCTTTTTGTCACTTTAAGCTTAACCTTCGTTTCTTCGTCTTTAGCCAATCTGAATATAGTCATTCGCCATCATTACACGGGAGAAGAAGATAGATTAGTTAGATATCAATCATAATGTTATAAAAAAAAGTCATTAATTGATTCGACAGTACCTTCTTTATTTCTGATACAGGATTGTTTTAATTATATTGATAAACATCGATTAAGCACTGAGTAGAGAATCGTGAAGGACAACATCTGTCATCATTGCAGTCTGCGCAAGTGAAATATTAAATATCCTGAACAGCTATTGAGTTTGCGGTAGTTCGATAGATAGATGATTAATTAGTGCCTCTCATGGATCAGCTAACAAGGTTTAAGCCAATCGGATACTTGACATTGTAGACTCCCTGTAAAGTCTGAGAGAATCGTTGAATGCAAATGATAGCAATCAGGAAGCCTACATGCCTAGCTAGGATCACAATTTAACATCTTTTCCTGTCAAAGAAAAACAGAGGAAAGCAAACAGTATGAAGGTAGAGGTAGAGGGGTGTTTGTTCCATGGTTGTCAGACTCGGCCCGGCCCGGCCGGTCGGACAGGTGTCTGGGGCCTAAAATTCGGAGAAGGGTTTGATTCGTTTTGACAAATTTGGATTCAACCGGTCAATCCGACGAGTTTAACCAATCCGGCCGGATCAATTGTTAAAATGAAAAAATAAAATATAAATAAAATTATTAAAATATTTAGATATTATATATATATTTCTTAAAATTTATATTTTAATGTCCTCTTGTCACATATATAATTTTTTCACTATTTTTTAATTTATAATTATCTCACAAGATTTTTTATTTATGTTGATGACTTAATTTATGTTATTTTATTATATTATTTAATCTGAATTATTTTATTTTTTTATTATACTATATTTTATAATTTTTGTTAAATAAGATATTATATATTAATAAAATTATAATAATTTCTATAACTTATTTTATTTTTTTATTAATTTATATTATTCAATTCGATCATTTAATTCGATCCGATCCAACCGATCCGATCTGATCCGAATCGATGGTCGGATCATGTCTTATAACGTTGGTTTGTTCACTCCCTCTCTCGACAAGATGACAAATCAAGAGGTACATTTGATACAATATACAATTAAGACTTATGTAGAGGGAGAAATAATGGACATAATTTTTACCGAGGCATGTCAACGCTAGCTATGAATGGTACTCACCAACAAGCAAAAATGTGAGGACTCTCCACCAGTGTACTATCAACCCCACCACCACAAGTGTAGAGTTGGGCGAAAATCCACACATGAAATCCACCACAAGCAAAAATCCATCGCCCTTCTAGTTTTTCTAACTTGCAAGCCCACACATGAAACAACAACACATGCATGAGCATGATAGATGTAGAGAATAAGGAAGAGGAGAGAGAGATAAAAGCACAGGGCCTTCTTGTGTAGTTGTGTTGTTGCTGTTGAAATCAGTCCCAACTACCACCACCTGACCCTTCCACCTTTCTCCTCCTCCACCTCCATTTCCTCTTCTTCATCTTGAATCTTGATGCACCTACTCGGCAATGGATTACAGTAACAGTGTTGCTGATCCATGCAGTTGCATTAATACTACGTTGGTGGAAAGCCCCAGGCGGAGCAGCGCCTCCTCCGACTCGTCGTTGCATGAGTTCCAGTTCTGGTCATCCTCCGCCGGAGACCACCCCGCGGATCTCCTCACCGCCGACGAACTCTTCGTCGATGGTGTTCTCCTCCCTCTTCGCCTTCTTTCGCTTCATCACCCCGAATCGGCGGCGGTGACAACGTGGACCGAGCCGGCGGAGGCTCAACCGGAAGCTCCGCGGACCGAGCCAGCAGAGTTGACTGCGCTCACCGAGCCAACCGAGGCGAAGGGACCGGAAGACTTGGCAGCTGAAGTTGCCGGTGGCCAGCAGCCGAAGCCGCCGTGCTCGTCCTCGTCATCCGCATGCACAGGCCCTGAGATCTCGGCCTCCATCACGTGTGCACCGACTACGGCGTCCAAGCGATGGAAGGACATCTTCAAAGTCGGAGAGAAGAAAGGACCGCCGACGGCGGAGGTCGAAAGGAACGGAAGAAGAGCATCGGAGGCGGCACCGCTCACGAAGAGCAGCATCTCAACATCAGCATATGGCCCTTCGCGCGGAGCAGCTCCGCTGGAAGCAGTGCCTCCAGGGGACGCCGGAAGTCCGCGACCGTGTCCGGCCGAAAGGTGAACAGCGCCCCTTGCTCCCGGAGCAACTCCCGGGGCGAGTCCTCTAAGTCGTCAGCGTCCTCGACGGCGGCTGGGGGCAGACGGTGGGCGGGGACTGCGAGTCCTGGAAGGGGAGGTGGAGGAGTTCACGTCGGTCGGATGAGCCCGGTCTGGCAGATCCGGCGGCCCGGGCAGAAGGACAAACTCTCCAGCGCCGGCGGCAGGAAGGGGAGCAGTGACGGCGTCGGGTTTCGGGTGCTTAACTTGAACGTGAACACCTGCATCGGATACCGTAGTCAGGGGAGCTGCAGGAGCGAGGATAGGGACGGGGCTGCCGGCGTTGCGCGGACCGTTGCCGCAGTCGGCGGCGGGAGTGGTGGCGGTGTGGGTCTGTTCAGTCCGCTGAAGTCCCTCTTCTCCAAGAAAGTGGTGTACTAATTTAATTACCAAAAGAATAATTAATTATAGTAGATAATAATTACGAGTTTGGTTTTAACATCTCCTTTTTTTATGCATTCATTTTTTTATCTTTTGCCTCAATCTCCAAGAAATAGCTTAAAAGTCTTTTTTTGCTTAAAATTTTCCCAAAAAAATATGTGTCACTATGTTCTTATCATATATTTAAAAATTATTCCCAACGAATTTCATAGCAATTAAAGCATCAGCGATTGATTTAATATTTGTGCTTTGGTTTTCGGTTTCTAGCATAAAAATATTAATGATATGAAATTTCATTTTGCATGTTGAGGAACCGTGTGAAAATGTGACCGGTGAAAATCAAATTTTAAATCTTTCATTTTTTTCCTGAAACTATTAGTACTCATCTAATTTGATATTCGAACGAAAATTATATGAATAAATTATAATCAAAATAATGCCTTTAAAAATTAAGTTCAAAATTTCTAACATAAAATCTCGTTATTTAGTTGTGACGATTATACTATTATAAAGTCTTAATGGATTGCTTGAGGATCAGATGAACCATGCTTTCAGATCTGATCTATTTTCATTGGGATCTTTGGCCATAAGACAAGGATCCTGTCACCATAGAAAATTATACGGATCTCCAATGAATTTATGTCTAGATTGTTTCCATGCCAAAAAGGCAAGAGATGATCAATTGATATAACTTTTTGTTCCTTATGATGTTGTAACATGTATGTACCTAACAGAGTGAGATATATTGACTCTTGAGCCAACAACACACGAAAATTTACAGATTAATTACGAAAAAGGAACTGGCATGATCCATGTGAAATGGATGAATATCAAGCACTTAAAAGGGGTGTTTGGTACGGGAATATCTTGAGAACAAAAGCCTTATTCTCATAATTATATTCAAACGCTATTTTTTTTACACGGTGGACCCTACATGTAATTATTGTAAGAACAGTTAAATTCTTGTATTTTCATGTTCTTTATGATGGCTAGAACAGACTTACTCCCGGAAGAACAAGGCACAAGCACAAAAAGAAATTGTTCGGAACGACCAATTTTCATCCAAACAAACTCAAACAATATGTTGTTTGGTGTCCATCAATTTAACTTGTGAAGTCTTGTGACTTCCTTCAACTTATATTAATTTTTATTTGTTTGGTGATTTTAATGGCCCTGCGGGTAGTTTGATTTTAACCTCTACTTTTTCTGTGCTTTTGAGGCTATAATAAGTTTTCTTCTGTCCAAAGCTAGAAAGGCACTGGGCATGCAGCAGTATTGTTGTTCTTGGATGCGTGTCTCACGGTCACGGACGTTGATTGTCGAATTATCTTACTATATTTGCAATTCTTTTTATTTTAATTTACTTTCGTAAGTTAAGTTTAATTTGATATACTGATGGCAATTTTATAATTCGACATTTTCTTAAAAAGAAAAGTGCACCTCTTCCATATGTCGCAAAACCACATTTCAAAATGATGATACATTAAAAGAGGCTTACTAGTGCTTCCTGAAACTTTTGTAATTAAGTAATTTATCCTAAACAAAATTTTAACTTAACATTGAGTCACTACAAGAAAATAGTCTATTACAGACAGTTAAAATCGTATGTAATTTGTCGAGAACCATCGAAAATGACGTTTTTCGATAGATTTTTCGACGGATAGCGTCCGTGCGAAAACGATGCGTCGCAAAGGATTTGCGATGGTTATTTCTGAACCATCGACATCTTCGACGGTCCAGCTGACGGGCGCAGCCGACCGTTGAAGATTTAAAATGATTTGAGCCGTCGATATGTATCGACGATTTGAACTGTCTCGACAGTTCAAATCGTCGAAAATTCAGATCGACGGTTTGAGCCGTCGATAAAATCGTTGAGTTTCGACGGCTCAAATCGTCGTTAACTTTGGACGGTTAAAACCGTCGATGCTTATCCACGGATAAGACCATTTATAAGTTTAGACGGACGGTTAGAATCGTCGATAAGTATCGAAAAAATTAAATACATATCGACGATTCTAACCGTCAGAAATATTTAAAAATTTTAAAAAATGATAAAAATTAAATGTCCAAACACATAAT
The DNA here is from genome assembly GCA_030549335.1 of Pontederia crassipes. NCBI lineage: Eukaryota > Viridiplantae > Streptophyta > Magnoliopsida > Commelinales > Pontederiaceae > Pontederia > Pontederia crassipes. Next base: position 68,692,316 of record CM060193.1, on the reverse strand, counting down.
ACAACAAATGTCCAATTGAATCATCATAACAATTATCCAAACATCATAACATCAGACATGGTAAGCAACACATAATGTCCAAACATCATAACACAAATCTGGCACATAACAATTGTCCAACACAACACAAATGCAACACATAATGTTCAATTCCATAATAAAAGCAACAGATGGTAAACAAAGCATAACAGCGTCGATGACAGACATGGATACATGGGCACAAGAAGATGTGGTCTCGCCTTCCCCGTCAGACTTCAACAACTTGATCAATTGGCAATTCCACCTTTTCGCAAGGCACCTCATCACTGCACAACACAAAGAGTCGGGAGAGAGTGTGAGTTTTGTAGAACAAATTTACAGAATCTTATCAACTAGGGGAAGTGAGATAGCGCCTTGTCTGAGTGCAACATAACACAAAGAAGCTATAGTACTAAATCATCCTCGTCGTCCTCGTCGTTGAATTCACCACGCATCATGCCATGCATCATTTTCTTCATCTCTTTCTTCGTACGACGCTCATGCTCTTCGAACTCCTTTCTGATTTCCTGCGTAACCTCTTGCCCGATCTCTTGTCTGATCAAGTCAAACATTTGTTGCATACCTTGACCAGAGGAACCTGAGAGGATCTAATATTGATTTATCACCATATCTAATATCTGCAGTACTAACAGAAGATCCGAGGTCGTAAATGCGACCCTTCTTAGTCCCGACGTGGTCCGTCCAAAGTTGTCTTATGGTCAACGGTGTGGTACCCTCCTGCATGACTTGCGTAATGTGCTCGACTTCTCTTATTTTGTAAGACTCCTGAAATTAAAAAGAAGATATATTATAATAACGAATTTACTATCTTATAGATTTACTTAAAATTTTAAAAAAAATAAGAGGCACTTAGATTTACAGACATGTCTCCCGAGCAAATGACGAAACACATTCTTTGTTCTTCTTCTGATGAGTTCGAAAAAATATTTCGTCCTGAGTAGGTGATCTACCCGTTTCTTTCTCCTACAGTTAAAAATGTCAAATAAAGTATAATATTTTGTCCACACAATATTGAAAGACTTTACCATTTTCTTTGCAATCGTGCTCGTGGATACACATCCACCCGAATGCAAGCATGCTTCTTGGTCGGACTCTCGACTTGTTTTCGCTTTTTCGCACTTTGATTTGTACTCATCGGTGGACCACTTTCGTAGCAAATCGATCCAAACAGTCTCGGAGATCCAATTGGGTCATTCTCTTGCAGCTCGAGCTTCCGAAAGCATCACGGACAACCTCTTTGATCACCGAGAATTAAAAGCCTTCAACATTTGTTCCATATGCTCGGGATCCCACCACACATCAGCCTGCATGTATATAAAAATAATTAAATTAGTACGAAGATAAATTTAAATGATCAAGTTGGCTTTTAAGGATACCTAAAATTTATTAAATAGCATTTGTCTCGTGACATAAGGAACTTCCCTCCATGTAAGCCACGCATCAGTATACCTATGTCGCAACACCTTAGTATTTGCAGCAGCAACGGGTTTCGACGGTACAAACCTTTAGGAATACGAAATTATAAAATGCAATGGGTGAATCACAAAATGAATAAAGATTCGAAAGACATAAAATAACACTTACCCTAAATTACCATCTTGCTGTAAGTATGCTTTGTGCACACGATTTAACGAAGCCGCGTCTGAGGGTTCCACGGAATCAGGAGCTCTAACGGGTTCTTTCGGCAATTGTGTCTCCAGGTCCGAAATATTAGCATGAGAGGAAGGAGCCGGCGGAGGAGATTGTCGTTCTATTATGCGAATGTTCGTGACTGATCTAGGAGCCGGCGGAGGAGAAGTATCTCTAGGGACAACCTTCTCTTTTCCCTTATTTTTTCTTTTACCAAAACGAAACATCTTCATGATACAAAATTTAATGCACTTCAAATTTACAATTGATACAAAACTTTCATTTGACAACGTTTCGACCTGACTATGTTTGGCTACGTCTTGTGTCGCATCTTCAGGAACGGAATTGTACGTATAACTCGAGAATCAATTCTTAATATCCGGAGGCGCTTATAAAAAATAAACAAATTAATTCACTTATTTTTATTTGTAAAATTGTGATCATTATTTCAAACACTCACGAGATGAAAATAAATATGGAAATGCACCGTCCTCGTTAGGCATTTGTCGATACGAATAATCGCCAGCATGCATCATTAACTATGTTTACAATATGGCGACATATGATAATTTGAATAAACCATTGGGATACAACATCAATATTAGTCATAATGTAATGATAGTCGTAAGCGAACAATTCGTAAGATAGCAATAGTCGTAATACGACAACCCTATAGTCGTAAGATAAAAATATTACATAAGCGTGACATTAGCTAATAATAACATTACTCATCATCTGAGTTACACCATGATTGATATTCATCATCATCATCCTCTGAAGATCACGTAGTTTCAATTTCATCTCCGTTCAAAACATTCTCGTCATTTTGTATGTCGACATTATCAAAGTCTTCAAATAACTATTCTAAATCTTGTAGATCGTCGACTAATTCAGTATCTATAATAAGTGACACAGAAGTATGTGAGTCATCTTGGTATGCACATTACAACGCACCATCAATTTCTATCCCGCTTCTTGCCTTCGTCTTTATTACAACTCACCATTATGCTTTGTCCCTAGTCTTTTCTGGATATGGCACATAATATATCTGTCATGTAGAGGACGGAATAATGAAAGGATCAAAACATTCATAACATCTATTGTGACGTACTTCAACTATTTTGAAATCTTTATAAACTTGCATCCCTCTCTTTTCTTTTGGATCAAACCAATTACAATCAAACAATGTGACTCTATTACCTCCAGTGTATTCCTTAGTAGTCACGCTCATTTTCTCCGTCCGTGGATCCTTTAACACAGACTCCACTATTTACGATTTTCTTCCCTCTCGACCAAGTTTTTGTGTGAAACTTATAACCGTTCACAAAATACACTGACCAACTTTTAATCTCTCGAGTCGGTCCCCATGCCAAATTATGAAAACCAAACATTGTGACGGTACTGAGAACCTAAAATGAAATTAATGTCAAGAAATAATCGTGAAGACTTAAGTAAGACCAACATCGTAAGAGTTACCTGATCCTTAAACCACGGTGCAAAGTTACTCTCGATTCTATCTTGTATATGTTCTTTAGGGACATTGTAGTACTGCAAGAAAGCACTACATACAAAGTGATGGGTTAATCAATCTATAGTTTCATAATAAAAAAAATGCATTGAGACTAAACTTACTTAATGTACCTTTACAACTCTTGCGTGTTTAGAATGACATGATTCCTGGCATACTTGAATTCTGCATCACTCAACTATATACTTCTTGGCTTCTCAAAATGTCGTCCTAACTAATTGAAGATCGACAAGGATGCCACAGTAGACTGTTCTTCTGGAACTTCATCATTTCAATGAACTCTGGTCCTCGCACATTCAACACGGGATTCAAAGTAGTAGGAACAAAAGTACGAAATCTCTTGAATCATATAGGCTTCACATATGGATCCTTCGACACGTGCTTTGCTCTTAACCGTCCTTTTAATTTGATTAAAATATCTTTTAAAATGATACATCCACCTATATTGTACTGGTCCACATACTCTTGCCTCATATGACAGATGAATAGGTAAGTGCTCCATGAAATCAAATAATCCCAGTGAAATATTCGTTCCAACTTACATAATATTATCGAAATATTACGCTCCAATTGGATCATATTTTCCACCGTTAATGTTGTCGAACACAATTCCTTGAAGAATTGACTCAATTCCGTTATTGGCTTCTAAATTTTGTCCGGCAAGGATGAGAATGCAGTATGAAGCAAAATTTCCATGAATATGTGACAGTCGTGACTTTTCATGTCAAATAAACACAAGTTATTCATGTCCACACATCTTGTCAGATTTGATGCATAACCATCCGGCATTCTCAGCTCTTGGATACATCGACACACTTGAGTCTTCTGCTCTTTAGTGAGAGCATAACTTGCCTTTGGCTTTGATAATCTACCGTTAGGTAAACTAATTAAGTGCAACTCTGATCGTCGATAGTACTACTTCAAATCTAGTCTCATCTTTAGGTTGTCCTTTATTTTACCCTTAATGTCCATTACAGTGTTGAATACATTTTCAAACACATTTTTTTCAATGTGCATGACATCCAAATTGTGACGTATCAAATAATCAGACCAATAAGGTAAATCCCAGAATATACATCATTTGGTCCAGTTATGAAAAACACCATACTCATTGTATGTGACATTTGGGTCATCGACAATTCTGCATAAAGCATTGATAATGCGACGTAATTGAGCTCTTGAGCATCTGACCAGAGCCATGTCGTATACAATCCTATTTCGTCGAAATGTATTTCGGTTATTTTTGTACGGATGATCTGCTGTAAAAAATTATCTATGACAATCAAACCAGCTATTTTTATCCACATTTCTCAAAGTGAACGCATCTGAGTATTCTATGCAATGGACAAGCTAGTTTTCCTACAGTCATCCAAGCAGATAACATAACATAGGTAGGAAAATCATTAATTGTCCACAATAACGCAGCTTTCAAGGTGAAGTTTTGTTTGGTCGACACATAACAAGCTATTACACCATCACACAGTTCTTTTAACTCGTCAATTAGAGGCTGTAAATACACGTCTATCTTATGTTTAAGACTGTGAGGACCATGAATAATATATGTCAAAAACATATAAGGTGCGGACATACAAATTTTAGAAAACAAATTATATGGTGTTACTATGACCGGCCAACATGAATAAGGAACTGAAGTTTGACCGTACGGTGTAAAACCATCCACGCATAATCCGAGCCTTATGTTCTTTGTGTCGGTAGCAAAATCTGGATGCATACGATCAAAATATTTTCACGCTTCACCATTCGATGGGTGAAGCATGACACCTTCAAAAGTATTATGTTGTACATATCACTTCATTTGCAACGCTGACTCTATAGACGAGTATAGTATTTTAAGTCTTAAAATAAGAGGCAAGTAATGCATTCTTTTCACAGTCATTTGAGTCTTGTCACTCTATATCGTTCAACCCCATCAAATTTGCATTCATTTAGATTGATGTCATCGTCATAATATAACATACAATCATCGCGACAATAATATATTTTAGTTGAGCCAAGACCAAGTTTAGTAATCAATCTTTTTGTCCTATAAAAAATTTCAAGAATGCGAGCCCCAGTTGGTGTGATCTCTTTTAAAATATCTAGAAATGCATAAAAATATGTTTGTGAAATATTGTGATCTGCTTTCAGATTCAACAATCTAACAACAAGTGATAATTCCTAATGACTTTCACACTCGGGTCATAAGGGTTGGCTCGAAGCGTTTATCAACTCAAAAAAATCTTTTGCTTCTGAATTTAGTGTCTCTTCATCTTGCTCAAACCTAATATTCTCATACTCAATTGCAGCTGCGTCATAAACTAGTTGTTCATATTGTGAAGTAAATCCTTCATGAGGATCGACAAAATGAAAACCTGGATTTGGTATGCTTGTTGAAGGTGCTCCTTCACCTAAATCATCACATTGCAAATAATTTGGTTTGAAACCCCTTCTATATTAGTGAACATTAATTGTCTCTAACATTTGTAACTTTGTGCTAAGATATTTCAAGCAAGGACACATAATTGTTCCCTCTCGTTGAAATTGCAAAGATTGACAAGCCACACTAGTGTAATAATTAACGTCATCTATGAATTCTTGTGTCAAACCTCTACGATCAAGATTATTTCTATTGTCCATCCAATCGTTCAGGTATTACATAATTTCTACATTATTTGCAAGTTATAGTAATTAAATATTAAAAATTTTATAATAAGAGGCATACACGAAGAACAAGGATTTATGTATACAAAACTGACAAAATTTGACACTCACTACAAAGGTTCACATATTAAATTTTAAATAAAATATCGAAGAAACATCATAAATAGTAATTAGAACTAATCAGGAACATCATAAACACTAATTAAAAGTAATCATATTTGCACTATAAAATAACAAATAAGAACTAAAGAATGAAATCTAAAGTAAGAAATTTAAAAACTTTATGTGTTTAATAACTTACTACAATAAGTAGAATTCATATTTCATTGTCAACACATATAAGTAATAATGACTTAAAAATAAATAACTGACGTCATTTGGAGTGACAGAGACAACAAAGTAATTCCAAAACCTGCATTTAAATCAAACATAAGACAACAAAACATATGAAGATCAAATTTATGATACACTCAAATTTTGCATTCTTACACTTTCAAAGTTGTCGAAAGGAGAAACCTCATAAAGCTCCTCAAGCAAGAAATCAAAGTGTTGTACGAAAAATTAAAATATATTAACAATCAAGAAGCTTGTGGTTACCGGTCCATAGTACTGCTATTGTGAAATGGATCCCCAAAATTCTATGCTTATACAACTTGGTTCAATACATAATTTCTCTCGCACTAAAATCCTAACTGAAAGCATGTACGCATTATCCAGATTCGACTCGATCTACATGTTCTTTTGCACTTATAAGATCCCACTAAAATATCGCTTCTCATTCATGCTAATAATGAAATTATTATGTACTTGGAATACAAAGAATCACCGGCTAAATACTTTGTTGCTTATGATCTCTAACAATCAAGATGAACATAATGAGTTGCTTATAGACTTCAAAAATTGAAGAAAAGAAAAGATCTTGCCACCACGCGAGTCCGGATCGGGCCTCCGTGGTCGATTCTGGCCGCCGCGCGCGGCCGACGACGACCGGATCAGTCCGTCGTGGCCGGATCTGGCCGTCGCGAGCGCATTGCAAATCGAGACGGAGGGCGGAGGCTAGGAGAGAGGCCGGAGGATGGGGCCGGGGAGCATACCTGCGCTGGAGACGAAGGTTGCAGAGGCGGCGACGGGTCGAGCTGCTGGTGGCGCACGGCGGCTTCACTGGTTCAGGCGGCGGCGGGACACGAGCGCATTGTAGGCGGCGGCTGGGTCACGAGCGCAGGCAGCGACGGAGCACGAAAGGCCGGACGTTGAATAGAGGTCGCCGTCGGAGATCGCTCGCGATCGAGTAGAAGGGAGGGAAATCGAAATAATGACAGTGGGGTCGGATATTTATATAGTCTATTTCTGACAGTCGGAACCGTCGGAATGTAGGTAAAGACAATAAAATATTAATTCAAATTCAGACGATCAAAACCGCTGGACGAACCGTCGAAACATTCGACGGTTCTCCAATAATTCAGACGGTCAAAACCGCTGGACGAATCGTCGAAACTTTCAATGATTTTAACCGTCAAAATATATAATATTATATATCAAGTGAAATAGAATTATATAAATTATAAATCTTCTCTTTCGATAGTCAAAACCGTCGAAAACATTCAAATTATAATTAAAATGAGTTAACATTTCGACTGGTCCGACCGCCAAAATATCGACGGTTCCGTTAAATGTCGCAACTTTCGACGACCGGAACCGTCCAAAATGAAAATATAGATAACCCATTAATGTCAAGATATTTCGACGGCTAAGATCGCTGGAAGTTTTGATGGATACGTGAACCGTCGAAAAACCAACATAGAAACTGATCATCCGGTTTTAATATCTTCGACGGTTACGATCATCGAACGAAAGTTTCGACGAATTTTCAATCGTCGTAAGTTCAGACGGCTAAAACCGTCGAAAACTTATCTGACGATAATTTCAACAAATAATTCGATCCGCCGAAAAAATCATCGGTACTTCAGACAGATTTACGCCCGTCGAAAATGAACCGTCGGTAATTGGGGTTTTTATTGTAGTGAGTTTAAAACATGAAATGACAAACTAGGTTTTTGAAAAAATCATATTAGCCACCATTTTAAATTAATAGTAATAAATTAGTTTTATATTTTCAAAATATGTATTATTTATAATTTCATTTTATTATTTAATAATTTCATGAATAATTGAATCTTTTTTTATCACTATCTTCCCACGTTTTATTGTATAATTTCAAAATTTTCTCCATATTATCTATTTCATTTTTTATGTTCATCCTATAAAATTTATTATATTACATATGTTTTAATTTTAAATATGAATTATTTAAATTTTATCATCTTATTTAAGTTAATGATAATTTTCTTTTTTTATTTAAATTGATTTTATTATTACTTTCTTCTCTTTTTTTTCAAATTTAAATTTAATTTTCTTATTACTAATATTATTTTTCACATTCATTCTATAGAATCTAATCTCTTATTTTTCTCCCCTTATAAAATATAATCCCTTATTTTTCTCCTACTCCTATTCTTCCACCATTAATAATATAATACAATATTCCTTTTTTCTCTCCTCTATCTGTTTTGCCACCATTAATAATATAATATACTTTTTTCTATTAGTTCAGATTTTTTTACTTTTTTGAAAAAAATCAAACTAAACAAATTTTTCAATCCCAATTGATGCGGTTCAATTTGATTGTTTTACAATTCAAAACTTAATATCAAATCAGACGAGACCAATGATTAATTCACGATTGAATCGATCGTATCGAACAGTCCGATTTTAAAAACACTGTTAATTATAAAAGCCCTTGGTCAATTGGATTTTGACATTAATTCATCTTGCAAATGGACAATGGGAGTGAAAAGGAGTTAAAAGCAAAACAGCTAGCACGCAGCTGATTTGATTTGAGACATGCCATCATCAAGTGCTCACAATTTGAATTTCAAGCCACATATCAGATTGCTGTTTTGTTGTGCTCCCCATCCCTTCCCCTCCACGCTATACATGTCAAACAAAATACAGAAAAAAAAAAAGATGAGTTTTTGCCTTTTTGGTCCCTATATTTTGAATGTGGTTAAGTTTTTAGGCTATTTTTTTAATTAAAGGTTTATCCCCAAAATGTTCAAGAGTTGTTTACTATAAAATGTTTGTATCCCTTCAAGTATTGAGTTTGAAATCCAACCAGAATTTACAAGTAAAATTAGAAACAGTAGAAGTCTTCTCCTTTCTTTGTTTCCTTCATTTCCAAAGATAAAACAGGTTATATTAAGCTTCGTTTTGGACAATTAATTATCTTATATCAAGCTTAGGAGACAGGCCAATTGTTTTTGTTGTTTTTTTGGGGTTCGGTGGGAAGTAGTCAGCTGCAGCACGTTCTTACCTTTATCCATTGATCGATTTTTCAATTCAAATTTATGTTGCAAGGGTACGGGTACGGTACCGGTACCGGATACGAGTACGGGTACGGGATACGTCAAATTCTAAAAAATTAGGGTACGGATACGGTAATATATTAAATATATAATATATATATATAATAAATTTTCATAAGATTTCTAATATCTTCATATTGTTTAAGTTTTCAAAATAAGTAATTAGTTATTCTCTTTACTATTATGTCTAAACGAGGAGTTATTAATAGTTTTCTTTCTCCTTACGACTTCTCATCTTTAACATCTATAAGTTTTATTGTTCACATTTGATAAAAACGTAGCAAAATATATGTGTATTATGTTCTCTAGTATTAGTGTTTTCATGATCATCAATCATTAATTTTTTTTTAGAATTTTATCTAACAAAATTTTGATATGGAGTACCCAGAAGCATAGGTACGAGTACCCATTTTTTAAAAAATATTTTATTATTAAATACGTATGAATACGAGTACCCATGAAATATCGGTACCGAGTACGTACCCGATACGAGTACGTTGAGAAAATTGGAGTACCCGTACATCATAGATTCAAATATTAGAGATCGAGATTTATTTCTCCACTGGTAGCATTTGACCGAGGATTGCAATTGCATCTTGGTCAGGGCTTTGTTCCCTTTCCCGAGGTCTTCCATATTTTAGTCAACTCCTTGCTCCTCCCTATCAATATTGTTGTTGCAGCACAGGGAGAGATCGTTCAGGGAGATCGAAATGGCTGGCTGCATTCGATCTCCGGTGATCACCATTGCTGTCGTTTATCTTCTCGGTCTTATGCCCAGCTTCCCACACGCCGCCACCGCTGCTGACGCTCCTCCTCCGCCCTACGCCAACCACACCGTCGGAGGCCCCGCCGGCTGGTTCTTCAACGCCACATCCAATTCCTCCGCCCTCAACTACTCCGACTGGCCTCCTCTCAGTCCTTCTTCCTTGGCGACTTCCTCAGTAAGTGAAACGGCTGAACCTGCTCCAAAAATCTGATTTTGACGCCACCAGTACTTTAAAGTTTGGATTTTGATGCAGTCTTCAACACGGATTCGAACGCGACGGTGATCCAGACCTACAATGCCACCACCTACGGCCTCTGCAGCACCGCCGACGATGACGCCACGGATACCTTCGTCTACTACGACGGCAGCACCAACGGAGGCCCGGCGACTCCATTGACGGTGGCGGTGCCCTTGACGGTCGAAGGAGCAAACTACTACTTCTCCGACGCCGACGACGGAATCCAGTGCTTCGGGGGGATGCGTTTCCAGATCACGGTGGCGCACGGACAGGGGCTTCCGGCTTCGCTTGCGCAGCCGCCGCCGCCGCCGCCTCCTGCGAACGAGAGCGTTGCATCGCCGATTGATAACGCTGGCAGTAACCAGGGGGAGAGGTTCTACAACGGTTCGCCGGAGATCGGTGGCATTTGGGGGATCGCCGCCTCCGCCATCTCCTTTTTTGTTTTCGCTGCTCTGTTTTGACCTGTGAGTTCGTTCCGCGTTGACACTTTTAGCTCTCCTCTACTTTTGTAGTCCTTATTATATATGAGTTATCTAAGCAAGGTAAGCAATGAAGATTAGGAAAAAAAAAAGAAGATTTACGTGGTGATTCATTATTATATATGACTTGTCAACGTCATTGTGCATGAACTTGTTTTGTTTTGAAGAACTCCTACAAATATCATTTGTGCACGATTGAAAACAACTTGATCAACAAAAAAAAAAAAGAAAAGAATTCTCACTTGCAGACAGTTCTCAAGATAGCTCATATTTTTTAAAAAAATCATATATCAGACAAGAAAAAAGATCATTTTTTTCATGGCATCTTTAATGGGAGCAAGTAAATATTTCACGCAGTCGAAAATGTAAAGTTAAATGACAGATAAATTTCACCAAATTTTCTTGAACTTTGATTACTATTCTAACATTGTCCTTCAATTTTGTTTCATTCATCTTTTAACTTATTTTATTAACTTGTGATCGATGGTTTCTCAATTGAATTGATTTTCTTTCTCCCCCACTGTGCACATAAGAGATCATGAACTAAGTGGCCAATGCATGCTGATTGCACAGAAAGTTTAAAAAAGTGAAGGCAACTAAAGTGATTTGCAACTATGACGATTTAAATTTTAAGGGAGTATTTGGAAAAGAACAAAAGTAAGAATAAAGAATTTGTTCCTAGCATAATAAGTTATTCAGGTCAAAGTTTTTAACATTTTAAAATCATCTTGAAATTCATAAAACCATCAAACTTTGTTCTTATAATAAGAAAATTCTTGCTAATGACATGAATACATTTTTCTCTCTCTCGGACTTTACTCTTCTTTTTTTTTTTTTTGCTCCCATTGCAAATAAACATAATTTAATTTTTCAGAACAATTTCTATTAATTCCTGCCACTCTTATTCCTCTATCAAATATCCCTTAAAACGGTTGGATAATCATTTCGTACTGAAAATTCCATCTAAAGATTCTAAATGCACAAGCCAATAAATCCGATAACTCATAAGTAAACATAAATCAAATTATTGCCAAGTTGTATGCAATTCGTACTTGGCGCAAAATCTCTGTGCGCAACTCAGCACCAATTGCCTTTTCATTCACATAAAATAAAAATAAAAACACTGCTAGAATACTAGACATGCAAACATAAAAACAGTAATTTCAGTGTTTGGTATCAGAAGAAGAATTTAAGTAAGAACTAATCATAGTTCTATGCTTGTTCTCCAAACAGCAAGAAAGAAAATATAATAATGGCCAGACTGCAATCTCTTTTTTAAAAATATTTTTGTTTTCCTTTTTCAATGTAACCTTTTAAAAGTTATTTATATATAATTTAGTAATACACTAATTTCTAAATTAAATAAATTGATAATTATTAAAAGAATATTAATAGAATTTGTGAACTTTTTTTCCTTTTTGTTTCCTTTTTAACGTTTCATTTGTAACAACACTAATTAATATAAAAAAACTTTTGGAATATAATTTGAAGATAAATATAGTACTACGCTACATTAAAATATATTCTATTTTTTCTATAATTAAATTAATTATAGATATAAAATAAAGTATAAGATTAATTATATATAGATGTTATTTATTTATTTTATCATGGATATAAATATAATAATTTACATAAAATCTTTTATAAATAAAATTAAAATGTTATCCAAACACTTATTGAACTAAAACATCTAATTATTTTTTAAAATTATTCATCACTATACTTTTTAATCAAACATCGAATAAGTACTTATAGATCTAATCGATTAGTTAGTAGAAGTAAAGTTCTAGACAAATTCTACTACCAAAGGGATAGAAGACCACAAAAAAAAATCTCAGTAGGTTCATTGCAATATTGTTCTTTTTTTATGAACCTGAAATTATGTGGGCATGAAAAGCAACAAAAATGCCTTCAAGGTAAGTATGATCTCATATGTATGCTTATTCCCGAAAAGTTGGCCTACCGAAACCTTTTTTTAATCTAAGGGTTTTACATAAACTAAATCAAATTATTTTCTTTTGACATCGTTTAGACATGTAAGAATTTTCTTTCATTATTTGCTATCATATCTGCCCCGATGCAATTTTAGTTACAAAAATATACACCTACTTACTTCCCGTGTGGATACCACAATCGTGCTACAAATTTATGTGTGTGCAAAATAAACAAGAATCATTGTTGATACTTCCAAGACTCTAATGTACAGAAAACAAACTTTAGAGACTATTCGAAGAACAAGCCCAAGCAACAAGATAAGGGCAGGGCAAACATATAGAGGGTTAGCAGTGAGCATTAGAAAGAATTTATACTATGCAAGTGGATGAGATCAAGTCCAATTGAGTGGTCCAAAGTAATTTCTTTATAATTGATCGCTATGCTAACATATTATTTGATTTTGGTGCCACCATTCTTTTATATCGACTCATTTTGCTAACATATTAGATGTTATGATGTAAAGTATAAAATGATAGGTTGATACAATGTCACTAGAGAGTCTCTTCACCAAGCAATACCTCCAAGTACACAAATTATCATTCAAAGAGTAAATTACTCGGTTGACATCATAGTGTTACCTATGGTAAATTATGATATCATTCTAGGTATGAATTGATTATCATGTTATGATGCTTATATGATTGTTGAAACAAGGGGATCAAGATCAATAAGAAGGATGGTACTTAAGTAACTTTTAGCAGGATACCATCAAGAGAAAAGAAAATGATGTTCTTAGCAAAGGCAAATATTATGTTGAACAAAGGATGCCAAGAATTTTTTACTAGTGCAATCAAAAGTGATTTAAAACCCAAGCCACTATAATGAATTAAAGTGATTTGAAGACTTTCCTGATATATTTTTTTGACTCGAGAATATACTTTTAGAAAGTAAAATTGACTTTCACATTGAGCCGATGTCATGGATCAGATACAATCACCAAACCACCTTATAGAATGACACCAAGATGAAAACATTGAAAACACAACTACAAAAGTTGTTGGACAGAAATTTCATCAAATCAAGTGTGTCCACATAGGGTTTGTAAAGAAAAAAAAGATGATCACTAAGATTGTGTATTGACTATAGGATAATGCTCAACAAGGTGACCATAAAAAATAAGTACCATTCGATCAACTATCCTCAAGACCATTCTTCTCAAATATTAACTTAAGAAGTAGATACCATTAATTTAGGATAGTTGATGAAGACATTGCTAATACAACTTTCAAATCAAAGTATGATCATTATAAATTTTTGGTTGTCTTTTGAACTAATAAATTCTTATGGAGTTTTTATGAATTTGATGAACATGATATTTATGCCCCATCTCGACAAGTTCGTTATTGTGTTTGTCGACGATATGTTAGTTCACTCGTCAAGCCTAAAGAACACCAGCATGTACAAATAGTTCTAATAACTTTGCGGCAACATTAGCTATATGCAAAATTTTCCAAGTGCAAATTCTGATTGGAGAAGTTATGTTCTTAGGTCACATAATTTCAAAAGAGGACATCTTGGTGGATCCAATAAAAGTTGAAGTTGCCATTAATTAAAAAGTCCAAAGCCAACGATAGAGCTAGTGAATTTTCTTTGATTAGCTGACTATTATAAAGATTTATTTATGATTTTTCCAACTTTATTACACCATGATCAAGATGACCAGAAAAGGGGAGAAGTTAAATTGGACCCAAAGATGTGAAGACAAATTTTTGGAACTAAAAAAGATGCTCATAATTTCACTAGTGCTGACAATTCTTACGGGAGTTGGAGGATAACGGATATATATTGATGCAAGTGGAACCAAATTCGACTGTGTATTGATACAACATATAAAATAGTAGTTTATGTCTCAAGACAATTAAAGTCTCACAATGTTTACTTTATAAATATGATGGCACTATTTGTATGGTGAATAATTTGAAGTGTACATTGACAACAAGAGTCTTAAGTATGTGTTCTCTTAAAGAGAACTCGATATGAGTAAAAAAATGACTAGAGTTTTTAAGGACATGCATATGTGTACTAGTAGAATATGCTATAACTAAAAAGTGAGAAGAGTCAGTGGCATACTTAAGAGTCTAACAAAGGAAAGCCAAAGGGAAAGCTTAGCATGCATTGTGTAATTCAACTAGATTTGATGGACATAATAACACAAGCACTGAAGAAAATTTTGAATACAAAGATATGAAGACTTTGTGTGATAAATAACACCTAGACTACAACTATGATGCGGATGTGATAATCAAATTTCAAGACATATTATGAATATATGAAAATAAAGAGCTTAAGGTGGACATTCTAACCGAGTACCACAAGTCAGAAATTGTCATATATCCTGAAACGTACCACTAAGATATTCAAGGATCTATATACTCTCATATTGTGATGATTAAAGAGCTAACCATTAAAAAAACCTCACTTATAAAAGTTACCCTATTAAAATTTTGGAGTACAGTGAGATGAATAAAATAGTGAAGATAGTGACATTAAAAGCACCCCAATGGAAGTGAAATAACATGAGAAATAGAAGGATAAATGAAAAAATAAATTTTAAGATTATTTGATAAGTTTTCTATATTAAAGCTAAAAATTGAGGACAAGTCTTTTTTCGAGAGATAAGGATGCAATATCCTAAAATTTAATCAAAGGTATTAATGTCGGTTAAGAAAAAAAACTTTCATAACCTTTTCTATATAAAGCACTTCTCTTTTTTACATCTTTTCCTTCATGTGATGGCTAGAACTTGAAGAATAAGAAAAAAGAGGATCAAGAGGAAAAGGAAAAAAGACGAAGAAAATAAAGAGTGATCCAAACTCTCTCTCATCTCTCTTAAGAATTTTCATTTAATAGATTGAGAGAATAAGAACACTATGTTCTTGAATTAGATTGTGATCAAATACATAAATCTTACATTTAGATCTATATGTTTTAGTCTAAAATCTATTTGTTTTATGCAGTTTTAAAAGATCTTTTGATTTGATGATGTTCAGGCCTTAGATAAATTTTTCAATGTCCATTATTACCATGATTGATGTGTTTTAGAATATGTTAAAAGGATGTTCTTATGCCTATGAATCATGCCCTATGATGTTTTAATATTTTGAACATTTTTCCTCATAATTTTATCTTAAAATTGTAATTTAGAGCTTGAAAATTGAAATTTCTAGACTCATGATCGTGACTGTCCAAATCATGATCGTGACCAAGAGTGAAAAGTTGGGGGAAATATGGGCCTTTGGTCACGACCGTTATAAGACTATAGCACAATCGTGACAACCTCCTGATCAAATGATGAATATCGATAGAAAAGATGGCTTTCTTTCACGCTTGTGAAAGGATAATTTCACGATCGCGATAATCACCATTATGAGCATGAAAAGAGGATCACGAACATGATGGATCATAAGGTTTATATATGTTATTTTTTAAACCTATTTTTTATGTATTGAGGTTATGAAGTGATGATTGTTACTTGTATATCACATCTAAGTAAACATTATGCATGTTAAATTAGATTAAAGCCTAAAGATTGAGAGACATAAATGATGGTTGATTATAAAACATATTGAATTAGTTGAAGAATAAATTCATGTCACATATCAAATTAAAGTGAAGTTAGGAAATAAGGTTGTTACAGTATCTTATGTGTATTTATTTTTTTTATACAAAGTTCTCATGCCAACAATAGTATGTGTGTTCCTAAGTTTTTTATAGACAAATGAAGCATTATGTTTTCAAGGCCTAATTAGCTTAAGTGATGATAGTAAGTTGATTCTTCAACTAAGTTAAAATAAAATATTGCTATAAGATAAAGTAAAATGAAGTGTGAAGTTTAAAAGTGTTTTAATTATGACAAAATAAAGATAGTAAAGCTGATGACAAAGAAAGTAAAGAACAAATAATTGTAAACCAACCTTGAGAAATGTCAGGATGCTAAGAAGAAAGCAAAGTATGGTAAGTACAAGTCATTTTATTGGTTTATGTATGATGATATACATTTCATACTATTAATATGAAGTAAGATGTACATATGGTTATGCTCATGGTATTCATTATCATATGATGTAAGTTATAATTGACATATAGAGGTTCATGTTTAGCCCATGTCATTCATGTATTTTCTTTTCACATATGAAAATGCATAATATTCTATTTAAGATTATTGCATGTATGACCTCTACATATTCTAAATGAAAAATTATGCACTATGAATTCGAACAGACACTACAAGGAAACTGTCGAATAGCGACGACAATTAGCGTCGCAAAATATGGAGATGCTATAAGTCGACGCCAATAGCATCTCCATAGCGTCGAGATTGTGTCAACAAAGGGCGATGCTAATTGCCTCCCTATAGAGTCACTTTAGCATCTACTTAGCGTTATAAAAAGTTGAGGCGATATATGACGCCACAGAGATGCTACTTTGGTGCTATTATTACGCATGCGCCAGGACAAGAAAATGTGTGGCATATTTAGTAACATTGTATTCGCACCGACAGACGTCGACGCTAAATTAGCATCACAAGATGTGTGACGCTATGTCGACGCGACTGACGGAGTCGATATGGGCGCCGACTGCTTGCGTTGTTTTGGCGTCGTCATTGTGAGACGCTAATTATTATCGCATGGTTTGCGACGCTAAATGGGCACCTTTCGAATTAAATATTCCTAATTAAATATATATATATTACCTACATATGTATTCGTACACTTACTTACACATGTATTTCTATATTATATGTTACCTATATTATATGTGTTACTTACGTATATATTCATATACTATTATGTTAGTTACATTGTATTACCTACATATAAATTCCTATATCATATGTTATACATATGTGTATTATAGATAAATTATTTTTATATTCTTAATCATGGAATTATGAGGGTTGAATTAGGTGACATGATATAGTGTCAGAGTATAGACGCAATGGTGTTGATATATTGTTTCAATACATATATATTACTATATGTTAGCTACATTATATGTATTACCTGCACATGCATTCATATGTCATATGTTACATATATATATATATATATATTATCGATAAATTATTTATATATTCTTAATCATGAAATTATGAGGGTTGAACTAAGTGACATGATTTAGCACCATAGTGTATATATACGCAACGACATTGAAATAGTGTTGCAATAGCCCATAGTAGCATCACATTAGCAACGCAACACTTGTCGTCGCTAAATAGAGCCACCATTGTGTTAGTTTAACGTCGCATTTATTTGGCGTCCCAATCTTGTGACGTCGTTTTAGCGCTAATCGGACGCTACAATTATTAGCCACGACGAAGCACGGAAATAGCGATGCATAATTGCATGGCTACATGCATTCCTATATCATAGGTTACATATATATATTATCGATAAATTATTTATATATTCTTAATCATGAAATTATGAGGGTTGAATTAAGTGACATCTATTTTTTATGTATTGAGGTTATGAAGTGATGATTGTTACTTGTATATCACATCTAAGTAAACATTATGCATGTTAAATTAGATTAAAGCCTAAAGATTGAGAGACATAAATGATGGTTGATTATAAAACATATTGAATTAGTTGAAGAATAAATTCATGTCACATATCAAATTAAAGTGAAGTTAGGAAATAAGGTTGTTACAGTATCTTATGTGTATTTATTTTTTTTATACAAAGTTCTCATGCCAACAATAGTATGTGTGTTCCTAAGTTTTTTATAGACAAATGAAGCATTATGTTTTCAAGGCCTAATTAGCTTAAGTGATGATAGTAAGTTGATTCTTCAACTAAGTTAAAATAAAATATTGCTATAAGATAAAGTAAAATGAAGTGTGAAGTTTAAAAGTGTTTTAATTATGACAAAATAAAGATAGTAAAGCTGATGACAAAGAAAGTAAAGAACAAATAATTGTAAACCAACCTTGAGAAATGTCAGGATGCTAAGAAGAAAGCAAAGTATGGTAAGTACAAGTCATTTTATTGGTTTATGTATGATGAATGATGATATACATTTCATACTATTAATATGAAGTAAGATGTACATATGGTTATGCTCATGGTATTCATTATCATATGATGTAAGTTATAATTGACATATAGAGGTTCATGTTTAGCCCATGTCATTCATGTATTTTCTTTTCACATATGAAAATGCATAATATTCTATTTAAGATTATTGCATGTATGACCTCTACATATTCTAAATGAAAAATTATGCACTATGAATTCGAACAGACACTACAAGGAAACTGTCGAATAGCGACGACAATTAGCGTCGTAAAATATGGAGATGCTATAAGTCGACGCCAATAGCATCTCCATAGCGTCGAGATTGTGTCAACAAAGGGCGATGCTAATTGCCTCCCTATAGAGTCACTTTAGCATCTACTTAGCGTTATAAAAAGTTGAGGCGATATATGACGCCACAGAGATGCTACTTTGGTGCTATTATTACGCACGCGCCAGGACAAGAAAATGTGTGGCATATTTAGTAACATTGTATTCGCACCGACAGACGTTGACGCTAAATTAGCATCACAAGATGTGTGACGCTATGTCGACGCGACTGACGGAGTCGATATGGGCGCCGACTGCTTGCGTTGTTTTGGCGTCGTCATTGTGAGACGCTAATTATTGTCGCATGGTTTGCGACGCTAAATGGGCACCTTTCGAATTAAATATTCCTAATTAAATATATATATGTTACCTACATATGTATTCGTACACTTACTTACACATGTATTTCTATATTATATGTTACCTATATTACATGTGTTACTTACGTATATATTCATATACTATTATGTTAGTTACATTGTATTACCTACATATAAATTCCTATATCATATGTTATACATATGTGTATTATAGATAAATTATTTTTATATTCTTAATCATGGAATTATGAGGGTTGAATTAGGTGACATGATATAGTGTCAGAGTATAGACGCAATGGTGTTGATATATTGTTTCAATACATATATATTAATATATGTTAGCTACATTATATGTATTACCTGCACATGCATTCATATGTCATATGTTACATATATATATATATATATATATATATCGATAAATTATTTATATATTCTTAATCATGAAATTATGAGGGTTGAACTAAGTGACATGATTTAGCACCATAGTGTATATATACGCAACGACATTGAAATAGTGTTGCAATAGCCCATAGTAGCATCACATTAGCAACGCAACACTTGTCGCCGCTAAATAGAGCCACCATTGTGTTAGTTTAACGTCGCATTTATTTGGCGTCCCAATCTTGTGACGTCGTTTTAGCGCTAATCGGACGCTACAATTATTAGCCACGACGTAGCACGGAAATAGCGATGCATAATTGCATGGCTACATGCATTCCTATATCATAGGTTACATATATATATATTATCGATAAATTATTTATATATTCTTAATCATGAAATTATGAGGGTTGAATTAAGTGACATGATTTAGCGCCATAGTATATATAGACGCAACGACGTTGAAATAGTGTTGCAATAGCCCATAGTAGCATCACATTAGCGACGCAACACTTGTCGTCGCTACATAGAGCCACCGTTGTGTCAGTTTAATGCCGCATTTCTTTGGCGTCCCAATCTTGCGACGTTGTTTCAGCGCTAATCGGACGCTACAATTATTAGCCATGATGTAACATCAAAATAGCGATGCGTAATTGCATGGCTAATTTAGTTGGATGACTTTCTTTTATTTTTTCCCACTTAATCAGACACATATACATATAGATATACATATATACATATTGACATATAGTTCTATATACATATACATATACATTACACATATACTTAAATATATACATATAGACTTATAGTTTCATACACACACACACACACACACACACACATATATATATATATATATATATATATGTGTGTGTGTGTGTGTGTGTACATATACATATAGACTTTTATATATATATATATATATATATATATATATATATATATATACACACAAATACATACATATAATAGACATTTAGAATATAGAAAAACCTATTGGATTATAAAGTTATAATATAATATGAACAAAATAATATAAACCTATTTGAATATTAGTTTATAAAAAAAATCAAGCATACTCGATGGCGTCACCGTAACATCGATCTTGTCGTCGCTAATATATAGTCACTTGAGTGTCCACTCAGCATCGCCGATTCATATATTTTCATCTTCTTCATCATCTTATTATCATCTTTGACTTATCATGGCATGGGGACACCTGCGTCAACTCGTCCATCATCATCATCATAATTGGTAGAGTCAGCCCATAACTAACCGGAGTCGGCTCATACCTGGTCGTCACCAGTCCATCATCATAAAAGCTCTCCATTTAAAATTTTTTATCTTTTATCTTGCAACTTTTAATTAATCTTTATAAGAACTCAAGAGTGTGATCAGAATTTAGATCATCTTATGAAAGAATCAAATAGTGATAATAATCAAGGGTCCCAATTATTATAATCACATAAGGTTTGATCAACACTACAAGTAAAATCATAAAGAGCAATTAGAGGCGCATGAACATCATAATCTTCGTCATAAGATAGATCAAGATTACTCATCATGAATCAGTATAATCATATGTATGATTAAGTCATTATAAGAGGAGTCATATGATCATGGATCATGTTGGATATCATCAGTAAAGGCATAAATAATATAATAATCATCATGACTTAGTTCATGATTAAGCACATGAATTAGGGGTCAAAAGATCATAAGAATCAACATCACACAGTCGGAACCCGGGCCGAGTGTGGCAAGAACCCGGGCTGAGATCATAGGGTGTTCTTCGGGCAAACTGTGCTTGAACCGGGCCGAGCGTGGGTTATACCCGGGCCGAGTTCGGTCATCTTCATGGGAGAAAGCCGCCGCGGAAACGACATTGATATAAACATAACCTGGGCTAGATTTGGACTTCGACAGGTCAGTCGATCGTTCGCCCGATCGATCGCTTTATCGTGATTATAGCCCAGGCCGGGTTATCATCTACCGAAGTTGGGTTCATCTTCGTCACAGAGCTCCTAGCTCTTGACAATGGTGTATGCGGGCCGAATTCTAATGAACTCGGACCGGATATGGACCTGCTCGGTTCGGATTGCAGAGAACTCGGACAGGGTTTCATTATGCAGAAATTGCGCGGACGCGCAGAGAGCGTTCCGATCATTTTTTTTACGATGGCCGGCCTCAAGCATCATCATAATCTATGGTACTATAACCATGAATTAACCAGGGCATGCTTAAAATCAAGATTCTATAATGAATCTACCTTAGTTTCATACCTTACGAGTTTTTGTCCATGAAACTATTATGTTAGCCTTCTTCTTCTTCCTCTTCATCTTCCTTCGACTGTTCCTCTTCATCCAAACGCACGATCGTCGATGTCCAAGTCCTCCGGTGGGTCCCCGATTGATGGCTGTAGTCTGACATGAAGGGGTGGGGGGGGGGGGGGGGGGGAAGAGGCACACGAAAATAAAAGGGAGAATAGGATCGGCTTGTAAAGGAACAAAAGGGACTGCACGATTTATTTTGGCTCCTTATTTATAGAAGAGAAGTTTGAGTTCCATAGGGGCTTCAGGATTAGATTCTATTCTAGAAGATTTAAATCTTCATTTTCCCTTTTTATCTTTTTCCTATTCAATATTTTTCTTTCTTCTTTTATCTTTTTTCAGAAGTCTCGGTGTTACATAATTTGTTTATTTGGTAAAGGACGCTGCTGTTTGGGAGGAGGTGGTCGGTACGACTCGAGGAGGATACTTGTGTGTCCTAGGCACAATTGCTCAGGTTCATAGGAAGAGCGGAGGATATGCAGGCGGCTCATCTGCTCTGAGTTCATCCACCACACCTAAGCTCACCTTGGACAGTATCAGGGGACTCATCTTGGAGCAGCTAGCTCAACAGCTTCCTCAACATTTGGCTCTCATTTTGCAAATGATTCATATCATGCTTCATCCACAAATTTAGACCCATGAGATTAAGGACCGAGTACGTCGGCGTCGAATGTCAGGAATGACAACACGACGATAACGATTTAGGATAAAAACTTTTGTATCATATATCTTTCATATGATTTGGTTTATGATGTATGATATCATTTTGTTATCTTGTTAGTACTTTTGTGGTGGTTATTAGTGCTTTGTTTTATTATTATTGTTATCAATGTGAAGAATCCATTATATATGTATTCTATAATTTGTATGGTGGGGGAAGGGGACAACGACTGGAATGGAGAAAAATTATTGGTATTTAGTGTCTCATTAGCGACACAAGGAGAGTAGACGTTATTACAAATATATCGCAAATGACGTCAACTTAGTGCATGTTTAGCGTCTCAAGATTTGGCATTAGTTTAGTGTCGCATCAGAGACGAAACACGACAACATGTTAGCATCACATTAATGTCTATTTCGCATCACGTTAAACAGACGTGTAACGTCACCTTAGCGTCTAATTAGCGTCGCATGTTTCAGCGTCAACTTAGCATCGGATTAGCGACGCATTTGAACTCCTCGCGAGGACACATTTCGCGTCATTTTAACGCAGCAATAGTGTCACGGTGTGGCCCTAGTAGCGTCGCATTTGTCGGCGGCGTCATTGCGACGCTAATAGCTACCGAACACCGGTGTCTCCGCCTTACGATGTTATTTAGATGCTAATGGGTAGCTATTTCTTTTAACCACACGTTAGTGTCACGTTGGCGCCAATATACCGGAGTCACCAATCGACATATTTCTTATAGTGAGATAATAAAAAATGAATAGTGATAACACATAAGTAGTTTTATCTGTTACATCATTTATAATACCTAAGATATTTTCATGAATAATTAATGTTAGTCTTAATTTTTATGTTCATTGATATTTAGTCATTTATTTATTCATGATGTCCAATTGAATTTACATAAAATTTTTCATTGAAAGTTATGTTAAAGAATGTTATTTATTATCTTTCACTACAACAAAGTCACATTTTATTATGTAACCATGTAATAACGAATGAATTTATACATGAAAAATTATCCTAATTACCTTCAATTTTTAGAACGTATTTTCATGATGTTACACTTATGATGTACATATATCTTCCACTGTGCAAGGAATGTAAAAGCTTTGGATCCATTGAGATGTTATATATATTTCTCGTATTTGTGCCCATTATTTGTTTAGTACTGTATTACAAAGCTGGCCAATGTGTAATACAATAAAGAAACTATAAAAGTTTGATTCTTAGAATAGATTTCGTGTACATTAAAAAGAGTCATCAAATAGATGCTACTCATAGCTTCTAGCTATATACTTCTTTTATGTTCTAATCAATTAAACGAGTTTATCAAAAATAAAAAAAAGGAACTTTACTAATAATTTATTTACAAACAAAATGGTTTCAATTAGCAATCCCCATGCAAATCGAAAATTAATTGACATATATCTCTCTCAAAATAATTAATCAATTAATTAGTTTATTGGTTGAGTAACCAGATCAGAAGAGGAGGAAGAAGAGTTGTAGTAGATGTGAAGCTGGTTGAGTATGTGTTCGAAGTTGTCGTTGGGCTTCTGAATGGGGTGGCTGTGGACTCCCTCGTAGGTCGTGACCACGACGCCCTCGTCCTTGGCCAGCCTCTGCACCTGCTTCTTCACATTGCACCCTTGATGCGTGCACTTGTAGTAGCTCCTGCATGCCCATGCCATCCCATCCATGCAACATAGACCCATTAATTAGTTTGCTTCCTCATTATATCGCTCGCCACCATTAAATAAAAATCTAACAGATATATATATATATATATATATATATATGTGTGTGTGTGTGTGTGTGTTAACAAGAGTTAGTGAGTCAGCTCGTGACTAAATATTGATATACAAAATGCATGCACCACTTATTTAACAACTGATTGCATGTTATCATACTAATGAACCAACCGGATAGAATAATAGTTGTTTTTTTATAAAAATAATATCTTCATTACTCTAACATAACCTGTTTTGCAACACTTGAAACTCTCGTGACTAGGATGTATTAATAATAATAATAATAATAGTAGGAGGAGTAACTAGTGGACTCCTATTAAACCTTAAGTTAATATTACTATCTATTTAATTATTTATACTAATTTATAGTCAAATTTTGTTAAAGGTGTTTCTTTCTAACTTCGGGTTATGTATACATGATCATAACTTTTGGAAAGGTCTTATGTATGGAAAGAAATAAAATGCACTTCTTTTTCAATGCTAAAAGTGCACCCTCTTTTTGTCCTTCAAGAAAGCGAGAATACAATTGCAGTCACGTCATGAAACTAATCAAGGAACTCATTCGTATATAATGCAATGACGAAGGAACTATAAGTAAGCTTGTTTTGCTGAATTGTCAATTTTGGTGGCTTCCATTTACGTTTTTTTAAGGAAAAATCAACAACCATATATAAAACAATCCATTACAACTGAAGTAGGTGCTTGTTCTACATTTCATTGATAACTGGCAAGTCATACGTGCATGATAAGTTGTTTGCACTCTCGTTGTATACGACATATAGGAAATCATTGTATGATTTCCAAGTACGTAATCTTTCACAAAAGGTGGAGAAGACAAGAAGTTAATGAATACCGAAAACATTACGTCGGCGCTTGATTAATCCATAAGAATATTAAACTTCTGCATGCATAACATGGGTCGTTTCTTTTATAGCTAATATCAAAATTCGAATGACAGATATATTTTATTGGTACTTTCTAACTCGAACGTTACACATAATCCATATATAATAGCATTTCAAGCATTGCTATTGGAGCAAGTGTACATATATATTTTTATGGGAAAATTAAATATGCGCATACAAAAGTACCTATTCAAAGAGTT
The DNA here is from genome assembly GCA_030549335.1 of Pontederia crassipes. Taxonomy (NCBI): domain Eukaryota; kingdom Viridiplantae; phylum Streptophyta; class Magnoliopsida; order Commelinales; family Pontederiaceae; genus Pontederia; species Pontederia crassipes. Next base: position 68,666,649 of record CM060193.1, on the reverse strand, counting down.
GTGAGTCTTGGATTTGAACAGTTTAGAAATTAAGAACCCTAAGCTGAGATGTGGAGATAAACAAATTGATTTGTTTTTTTGGATAAATTAAGGAAATCTACAAATTAATCGAAAGAAGAGTACGTCATATATGTATACATTTGAAATCAAACTTGACGTCTCCTGTTCCTAATCAAGGTCGTTATTTTGACAACCAGACACTGTTCCATTAACTTCGACGGATACCAAACCCCAATTTTAAATAGTTTATCTTGATGAGATGGCTACCAAAACTTGTATAGATTAGTCCTCGTCATCATCTAGAACCGAGTAGATAGTGGTCTCAATTCTTAAAGCAAAAAATAAATAAATAAAAACAAAAACAAGAGAGAGAAAGAGAGAGACATCCGGAAATAAAAGATGCATGCATGTTCGTGGTCGTTAAAGATGAGAAATTTGAGTCTTTACTGATCCAAACTAATTATTAAAACGTGCAGCTCCCGGAGAGTACTATTGCCAGTGCTCCAATATCAAGCTAGATGTAACTGATCAACAGAGAGAGAGAGAGAGAGAGAGAGAGAGAGAGAGAGAGGTAGATACCTTGGGAACTTGTTGTTCTTGACTTGCTTCTGCCCATACTTCCTCCAGCGGTATCCATCGTCGAGTATGTCGACGTGGCTCCTGGTTTGGAAGGCGAACCGAGGCTTCTTCGCCTTCTCTTTCTTGTCAGGTTTCACCAGCTGCTCCTTCTCATCACCATCAGCTGAAGCCACGAACAAGCCGATTGACTCCATGCCGCTTTGATCAGCTGCACCTCCTCTGTGGCCTTGCGAGAAAGGAAACTTGGCCTCATCATTTAAACCTAAGAACTGGCCACCGGAACTGAGGCTACCAAGGTTGACCTGGGTGTTATTGTTCGACATGATGGACAGCAAGTAACTCATGTTATTATGAGATGAGGGAGAGGGAGAAGAAGAAGATGATGGCTGCGGCGGAGTCATCAAAGGATAACGGTAGTTCTCCATAGGCTTTCGATTAGTTAAGGAGGGAAATGAAAAATTAGGAGAGCGAGGGTGTGGAAGGGAATATATAAGATGGAAGAGGAGGGAGAAAGAGACCAAGTTTGATCGGATATGTTCGCTTAACCGCTTGGGTAATTCATTGGAATTGGAAAGGTACGAGAGGAGAGAGAGAGGCGGCTATGTATATGTGGATGTCACTGCTGAAAACGACGTGAATTTTTATCCTCACTCGTGATATCTAGATGGTATATGCATCAAAATGAGTCATAAACGGCACGTAAGCATAAAATAAGTGGCCAACAAATTAAACCACATCAGTAAACTCTCTCTCTCTCTCTCTCTCTCTCTCTCACAAACTACAGTGGTCGCCTGGTCGGGTAGACGTAGTTGGACCTCCCACTCCGGACGAATATTTATTGTGCCACCCCGCAAGTTAATTTGTAGGCGATCACCTTAACAAGTTTTCATATATAATGATTCCATTGGATTTATTTTTCAATAGGGGTATAAATTTGATATTATATGCAAGAGTCATAGGCACAAGGAAGTTGCATGGAAAGAGAAGGACGACATGTATATGAGAGAGAGAGAGAGAGAGAGAGAGATAACGTGCATATTATGCAGATCAAATTCGATGAAGAAAAGTAAGTGGGGGCTTGGCTTTCCACTTGTACATCCATGACCATCCGTAATGTTCAACATATCTGGAAGATTTGATTCTTCCTTCGTTTTGGGGTCTGTTTTACTATGACTATATGTACATGACATTTATTTATATAGCAGAATAAAGGGGACGAGTATCCATCGTGGATATATATAAGAGGATTCCTTACGATAGCAAGCCAATGTGATTTTGACCAGGTTAACCATGTCATAGGTCTCGAGTCGAATCTTATGAACATGGATCAACGAATATTGACGTCGTATGATTCATGTAGTCGATCTCACCTAGTGGAATAAGACTTTGTTATTGTTGTAATTAACCATGTCATGGGCAAATGTCGTATTATATATATATATATATATATATATATATATATATATATATATATATATATCACGAATGCTAAATTGTTAACTAAACGTGAATATGCAAGTACCCTATTTTCTGCCTAGCTTAATATATGTAAATAAACTAGGTGCGTAGACACATAAGCAACCGTTGTTCCCCTTGATCAGTAATAGTCCGTGGTCAATATTAATAGGCTATCAACAAAGACCCCACGTTTGTCTACGAATAATAGATGGCCACTTAATAAAAATATTAGCCAAATTCAGTACAATGTGCTCTTTTTTGTTGCACTTTTTTTTTTGTATCACATAAAGTCATATTTCTTTTGTATAATTTTAAAGTTTCATTCACGAGATCCGGCACAAGAATTAGAGCCATATAAATTGATCATGTTGATAATAAGTCAAATTGTTATCTGATCAATTATGAATACCAGATTTACAATTAAAAGAAACATCAAACATATAGCTATACAGTTTCCATGATGTTCAACTCATATCGTATATATTACATTATTCACCGGAGGCCTCTCATAAATCCCAACTGTTCGATTAATTATTAGGATGTAATATTTGACGTAAAATCTGTTATGTGTATTTTCCTTTTTACTGAACAAAATATTGTGAATGTAAGGAAATATGTTAAATTAATATGGTTTGATAAAAAAATTATCCCCAAATTTTAAACTATTGCAAATTATGTTTTTTTAACATTTATTCTCAAATTTTAGTCCGTTTATCTGCACAAAAATGCACCCACGATACAGTATTATTTTACATAACAAATATTGTGTTGGCATTTGGCTAAAAAAAATATCAATATCAATTGTATTAGAATTTGCTTCAAATATTGTTCCAACAATTTAAATATTTTAAATTTGATTTTATTGATAAAATAAATCAACTTTATTTTATAATAAACATATGGTTTTTTTTAAATCAAATGTGCTATCAGCCCAAGAATATTTATGGAACTCGTTTTCTTCCAATAGAAGAGTTAGAACTCAAATTTGCCTCTAGCTATATATTATAAGCTAGCATTTCGATCGGTTTTTAAATTAAGTCAAACTAGTATACGTCCCGCACGATGTGCGGTGAATATAAAAATAAAACCTGAATTATTATATAAGGAAACAATTTTTTTAGAAACAAAATATTTTTTATCTTGTTTATTTTAATGGATTCTAAAATAATATGTGAAACTTCCAATTTTAATTATCATTTTATCAGTTTTAATTTATTTTAATATATTTATTGATTCCAATTTATGATATATTTTTAATTATTAAAACATAGTAAACTATCCATATGTCGCTCAATATTTACTATCTCTTTTGTATGTACCATTTAGGTATTGTTTCAAAACTCGTGATTTAAATATTTCATACAAAAGTTTAGGAATATAATTAATCTTTTTTAAAAGAAAAAAATGATTGTGCTACCACTTTTAAGTGCTAGCACCATCTCTCCTATTCACGATGAATGGTGGATCAAAAAAATTTTAATTAATAGATCCATCATCCATCATGATGCATGACATTAAAACTTTAATGAACTAATTTATTTCATCACTAAATATTATTATAAAAAAAATAATTCTATACTCATAGGACCAAAAAATGTCATCATGAAATAGCATGTAGATTATTAATGGATGGACAACTAAAATTAGATGTAAACTAATATTCTAATTAAAATATATTAGTCATAGGTCAAGATAAATCTAAGAATGATTTATATGGAAAGTAAGAAATGATCAACACATTTATGATAAGATATTATCTTCCACTAAAATTTATAAGAAAATTTACAGGTACTTTAAATGAGAAGAAAGATACATAAAAAATTGAAGGAGGAGAAAAAGTATTGTTCATTCAAAATAAGAATCTATACAAACAAATGGGGGTACGCATTCAACCCCCCATATTTCATAAAAAATCATAAATTTAAATTTAGTTAAATATTATTTGAGTGTTTAACATTTTGTGATGTCAATTGTGGTAAATTCAAATAGTTTAGTTAAATATTATTGGAGAGTATAAGTTTTTGTGGTGGGCTATAAAAACATCATCAAATGATAACTTTTGGGATACATCTGTTTTGCTAATAAGAAATAAAAGAAAATGTTAATAACATAGTGTCTTCTTACCGAAAGAGACAAAAAAATGTGCATAAGAAGTCGATAAAATGAAAAAGAATATGATTATAATATATTTAGTTTTTCATCTTATAGGAATTTAGATTTTCATGTGAAACTTCACACTATGTACACTTTAATTTTTTAATATTATATTAATTGAAATCAGTGATGAATTTTTCGTTATAATACACTGCAATTGATCATGACAATATTAACAATAATAATATAATTTGTGAAATAAAATTATCTACTTAGGACTATTCAACATATGAAAAGAAAGAAATACATTGTCTTGTCTCCGGAAAATCTATGCCATATACATTTGTTTGGTCGATAACATGCACCACATTTATAAAATACATTTTAGGTGGTTATAGTGGACTGAAAATGTAACTAAAAATTAATGTTTATCTACCGATATTTATCATGTTTATCATTTTCATGTCTTATCCAAGCGGTTTATAGATGGCATATTAAAATTCAGATGAATGAAATGTGGCATGTTTCAAATACATATAGATAAACTGTAATCATTATATTTGAATATATGTATTGTAATTTAATTCATTGAGAATAAAGTAATTGATATAATCAATATAATTATATATAGATAATATTACAATAAGTATATTATTACCAAACGAACTGTCCAATCAACATGTTAAAAATATTTTAATTAATTATAACATGTTAAGAGAACATTCAAGAATTAATATTTGTGTCTAACGTCAATGATCTTGTTTTTGCTGTATATAAATTGCTATTTTCTCTTATTAACTTCATTAGTATACTTTAATTTTTTTTCTCCTATATGTCAAATATTATATAATAATTTTACCATGTTTTATATCAATTGTAAGCATACTTTATAAATTTTAAAAATAATTGACATAATATCATGTGTCATTACATTATCGCCATTTAAATTTTTAATTATTAAAAGGATTCTGAAAACAATAATACAGTATTAATATATGTTATTTGCTAAATAAATGTTATAATATAATCAAAATTTTATGATAAAAATGTAGCATGCATTTAGAACCTTAAATAAATTAATTATGGTAGCTATGTATTTTATAACTAATATTAAATATGACGTGACTATGTTTTTTTATTCATAAGTATAACACAACCTCTTTATACCTAAAAACAGAGTGATTCATATAATCCCAATAAAATATATGAAGTCCATATAATTATTACACAAAGAATCCTAGTATGAAATGAAAGTAATACTAAATAACAAAATTTTTCACAAACACTGAATTTAATAAAGATGTTGTGTGCTTGGCAGCATTTCTTGTACTCCCAGTGCTTGTCATCCAACCATTTGATAGCAAAATCACATGGGAGCCAAACACCTCATATGCAAGATTAATGTTCTATTCTGATGACAATTACATATTAAAAAGGAAACATAACAATGAAATATGAAGATATATGAGTAACCTTAAAATTATTACCATAAAATAAATATTATTACTTTAAGTGATGTTATCGCATAGATAACAAAAATAACCAATATGAATATGATATAAGAGTGTTCTTATTTAGGAAGTATATGACGAAAACTATTTATCACCAAAAAAAGTGATTAGCATAATCTCTAAGTTATAGAAATTCATGAATATAGCATAAATTTCATATATTCATGACATATAGATAAGCCAACTATGAAAAAAATTAATAAAAAACAAAGATAAAATAACAACAAATTCATAAATATGAAGTTTGGCATACCGTTATGAGGATGTACAATTCGGATAAGACTTTCAGGACTAACAATAAGATAGTTGAATAAAATAAATTCAAAATTCTTTTGTTGGGTTGTGGAAGGAGTTTCTTTGGAATCTTATTTATAGTAGTAGTGTGATTAGTTTGAATAAACCGTGTCAACACAACCATCCAACAATTTATTTTTTATCGATACTGATAAATTTATCTTTTTTAATTCCATGTGTTTAATCGTCCAATCTTTGATAACTAATTAACTAATCATCTCTATGTAACCATATTTTTTCATCACTAACCATCATAATTAACTAAGATAAATAATTTAAGATAATTACACTATGTGAGATGTCATCGTATAATGATTTTTTTTTTGCATTGTGTATTGAGACGGTTGGAAGTGGGAACAATTTCTAAGCGTTATACATAATAGTAGAGACGGTTATAACTATATCAGTTACTAATTAATTTTAAATTAAAATATATTATGATAGATTAGTTAATATTTTGGTGATGTCATAATTAATACTTTATTTATTTTGGATTTATATAACATAATAATTTATGAGCAAAAAGTCATCCTACAATGTCCGAGATATAAAAACTATTATTGTATGAGTGATACTATCGCTAGTGTTAAATTATTATGATATTAGAAAATTTAGCAGGAATATAATATAGATAGATTAGATGCCTATAGTATTTACGTGAGTATACTTTATTATATTAATATGTTATAGAATATTAATTAGTTATGAGTCTATCATAATAAATACTTAATTATCATTTGAAATAATAATTTAAGATTACTCAGAAAATAATTAATCAAGATAATCATAACAAAAAATTTTACTTGGACATCAACACAAGATTATACCGAATGTCATTCTCTTCTTCAATACCAATTACTATAATCTCTCTAATAATATATAAATATAGATAATTCAATAAAAACAAATTTTTATTAATTTTAACTTATTAGATGCTTATAGTAATTACGTGAGTATGATTTATAATAACAATATGTTAGAATATTAATTACTTATGACTCTATCACAATAAAGACTTAATTATCAATTAAAATAATAATTTAAGATTAGTTTCTATAATTATCATATTTTATAACTATAACTAATACTTTAAAGTTATAATAATTACTATTTCTAGCGACACTTGTCAACTCACATCGATGCCAAGTGTCATTCTCTCCTTCAAAGTACTCTCTCTTTAATATAATATAGATTTTATAACTATAACTAATACTTTAAAGTTATAATAATTATTATTTTTAGGGACACTTGTCAACTCACATTGATGACAAGTGTCATTCTCTCCTTCAAAGTACTCTCTCTTTAATATAATATAGATTTTATGTGTTGGTTAACTCACGGCATTTCGATCGATTTTAAATTAAGTGAAAGTTATGTGTGGGTTAACTCATTTCCTTAGGTTAATTAATTGCACTACGAGAAAATAGCCAATTTCCGACGGTTCATTTTCGACGGGCGTAAATCCGTCTGAAGTACCGATGGATTTTTCGACAGATAGAAATATCCGTTGAAATTATCGTCGGATAACTTTTTGACGGTTTTAGCCGTCTGAACTTACGATGGTTCAAAATTCGTCGAAACTTTCCGTCGAAAGTTTCGATGATCGTAACCGTCGAACATATTAAAACCGGGTGATCAATTTCCATGCTGGTTTTTTGACGGTTCCCGTATCTGTCGAAATTTTCAACGGTCTTAGTCGTCAAAATATGTTAACGTTAATGGGTTATCTATAAAACTTTCGACGGTTCTGGCCGTCGAAAGTTGCGACGTTTCACGAAACCGTCGAAACTTTCAACGGTCGGACCCGTCGAAATGTTAAGTCATTTTAATTATAATTTAAATGTTTTCGACAGTTTTGGCCATCGAAACGGAAGATTTATAATTTATATATTTCTATTTCACTTGATATATAATATTATATATTTTGACAGTGGAAACTGACGAAAGTTTCGACGGTTCATTCAGCGGTTTGGGCCATCTGAATTTGAATTATTATTTTATATTATTTACCTACATTTCGACGGTTCCGACCGTCGGAAATGGACTATATAAATATCCAACCCCACTTTTCCTATTTCGGTTTCCCTCCCTCGATCCCGATCTCGATCTCCGGCGCGACCTCCGATCGACGTCCCCGCAACCGCGCTCCGCCGCCACCTGCGCTCGCGACCCAGCCGCCGACGCCTGTGATCTAGACCCGCCGCCGCCTGCAATGCGCTCGCGAGCCGCCGCAGCCTGAACGATCGAAGCCGCCAGCAACTCGACCCGCCGCCGCCTCTGCAACCTCCATCTCCGGTGCAGGTACGCTCCCCGACCCCATCCTCCAGCCTCTCTCCTAGCCTCCGCCCTACGTCTCTACAATGCGCTCGCGATGGCCAGATCCGCCCGCCGCGGTCAGATCCGGCCGTCGCGGCCAATTCCGTCGTGGGTAGTTCAAACTTAATTTTTTTGAAGAATCCCAACTAACCATTCTTCCAAATTGGATCCAATAAGGAAAGCTGTATGACGGTCCATTAGCTTATCATCAGGAATCCATTTTTTATCCGCTGTCCTTACTCATTTTATATGTATGTTTCATGATTGTTGTTTTTGAGTTTTCTAGTCATGTGTATCTAAATTGTACATTTTGATAATGAACTTTAGCTAGAGCTTTGCTAGCTTTGCTAAAAATCTTTGGAGACATATGAAGTAGCTTTGCTTTTCTCTTTTAAAGATGATGCTGGACTAATGTGTGATAAAAAAAATCAATCTTCATGAACAAATAGATATTCCAGATCTTGAATTTTATTCTTTTGTTGAGCTTGTTACAATGAAAAACGTATGGCAAGTGCTTGAGAATAGATGTGCTTTTCTCCATCGAGAAATAGATAGTCATTCAACAAAGATCCTCTTCTTATTATCATCTCTGTTGCTTGAACAAAATTTGCCAGCAACTGCAGACATTAAAAGACAACAAAGTTGTACAAGCATAGAATTTTGGGGATCTCTAAGAGGATCCAATTTCGATGTAACTTTTAGGAATTTGGGTAGTGATATTAGATGCCTGATTTTTTTTTCTTGACATGCCTAATACTATTTTTTATTCAGATTTACGACATTAAGAAATTTGTAAACTTTGTATATGTATAAATTGTGTTGCTAATGTTACATCGGGGTTCTCATGTTTCCATTATATAGATAAGCAAACATGGTTGTCATTATCTCAAAGAATTGATCTTTTACCCATTTCACAATAGCAGTACTATCGATCGGTAACCACAAGCTTCTTGTATGTTATTATATTTTAATTTTTTGTACAGTACTTTATTTTCTTGCTTGAGGAGCTTTGTGAGGCTTCTCCTTTGGACAACTTTAAAAGTGTAAGAATGCAAAATTTGAGTGTATCATAAATTTGAAGATTATATTTTTTGTTATCTTATGTTTGATTTAAATGCAGGTTATTAGAATTATTTTATTGTCTCTGTCACTCCAAATGACGTAAGTTATTTATTTTTAAGTCATTACTATTTATATGTGTTGACAATGAAATATGAATTCTATTTATTGTAGTAGTTATTAAATACGTAATGTTTTTAAATTTCTTACTTTAGATTTCATTCATTAATTCTTATTTGTTATTTTATAGTGCAAATATGATTACTTTTAATTAGTGTTTATGATGTTTGTGATTGGTTCTTATTAGTGTTTATGATATTCCTGGTTATTTCTAATTAGTGTTTACGATGTTTCTTCGAATTCGACGACGAGCACGATGTAGTACTATAGCTTCTTTGTGTTGTGTTGGATATTTGATGATGTTGTGTTGGACATTATGTGTTTGGATTTGTGTTGGACATGATGTTGCATTTGTGTTATGTGTTGGACATTTGTGTTATGTTACATTTGATTATTGACATTCGAACATTTGTTGTATTATGTGTTGACATTTAATTTATGTTATTTTTTTAATGTTTTCGACGGTTAGAACTATCGATAATCATCGATAAGCATTTAATTTCTCTGATGATTATCGACCGTCCATCCAAACTTATAGACGGTCGTACCCGTCGATAAACATCGACAGTTTTAACTATCGAAAGTTAACGACGGTTTTATCGAAACTCAATGGTTTTATCGACGGCTCAAACCGTCGATCTAAATTTTTGACGATTTGAACCGTCGATAGTATCGGCAGTTCAAACCGTCGATACATATCGACGGCTCAAACCGTCTTAAATCTTCAATGATCGACGGCTAAAACCGTCTTAAATCTTCAATGATTGATGGCCATGCCCGTCAGCTGGACCGTCGAATATTTCGACAGATCTGATATAACCGTCGCAAATCGTTTGCGACGCATCATTTTCGCACGGACATTATCCGTCGAAAAATGTCATTTTCGACGGTTCTCGTCAAATTACAGACAATTCTGACCGTCTGTAATTGGTCATTTTCTTGTAGTGTTGGTGGTCAAATTCCTTGTGACGTTAGGTTACTGATACCTTCCCTTCCGAAGACCTTGTTATGGAGTATATATATGCGTTCCATTCATCAACGACAGGAATTTCATTATGACTAAACTCTTCAATAATTTTTTTAAAAAAAACCATATTACAGGGAACTAAATTAAAATGGACCCAAAATTTTGACCAATGTGCGAGTGTTTTTAATTATGGAACAGATGAGTTTTCAAGGCATTATCAACATAATTCGACATCTTTCTTTGATGATAGTTTAGAATATTTTTAATGATGCCAAAAAAGTAGCTTTACATTATATAAAGGTATAAATGTGCGAGTGCCTTTAATTATGGAACAGATGAGTTTTCAAGACATTATCAACACAATTCTACATCTAATTATTTGATAATGTTGGACATTATGCGCCCAAATGCACCTCTCTCTATATATATATAAATAAAGGTTGTCCCACTAACCCAAGATTCTGTTGTCCGATGAAGATTTTTGGATGTGAACACGTGTCTCTTTTTATACGTGATTGTTCAACGACGAGTTCGAAGTAATATAAAAAAGTCTTCGACGATTCATTTTTTGTGATGAAATATTTCGATAATATTTTTATTTATTTATTACAAAAATTTTCAAATAATAATTTAGAATACTTTTAATGATGCTAAAAAAGTAGCTTTACATTATAGAAAGGTATAAAAAATGATTATACCCGAAAGTTAATATTAATACTCAAAAGTTCACAAAATTTTAAAATTGATAAATATAATTATTAATGATTGTTTAAATCACTTTTATTATCATTAGTGATTTTCTAATATATAATTAGAAATATTAAAAAATAAAAAGCATCCATAACACTGTTTGACACACTCATTCTTTATTCATATATATATATATATATATGTGTGTGTGTCTGTGTCTCTGTATGTGTTGAAAAATTAAGACAAATTAATGTTCACACGTGTGTGTGTTGAAAAATTAAGACAAATTAATGTTCACACGTCAATAGCAGTGTCTTGTGGAAGTTCGAATGATCAGTTGGCCAACTTTGAATCATTCAATTGTATGCTCGGTTTCTCCATGAGCATAATATATATGTGGGAATTTGGTTGTGTGCATGCATGAATCTTCTTCATGATGACAAAAAACTTCCAACTTGTTGGAATTATGTCTGAAGATATTTTTGTCCTTACAAAGTCAATATTACGTTCTGAGAGTACTTTTTTTGTTATTTTTTTTATTCTATAATATTGTAATTTTTACATCCACGATCCCTTGTATGATTAAAAGTCTCACTTTAAAATCAGCCTTCAAAGTTGTGCAAACTATTTGAATAACCCAGACAGTTTTTTTCTCCTATATACAACCACTCTATTTGTTAAGCTTTTTTATCTAAAAAGAAATGATAATATATAAAGTTCGAATTCTTATTAATGTAAAAAATTTTTGTCGGGAGTTTCACTTAATTGCACGACACGTAGTGGTCTAACTAAATTAGTTGGACTTAATGATGGACCTCTAACTTATTAGTAGTGCGGTTTTTAACGTCGTATGGGTTAAGATATTAGTAATGTAAAATTTTTTGTTAAAAATCTCACTTAAACACGACATGAAATAATTTAATCGAATTAGTTGAGCTCAATGATAAAATCGACCTCCAACTTATGAATATTGTACTTTTTAAGACTGGGTGAATTAAGCCATCGGTACTGTGCACTTTTTAAAATTGCATGGGTTAAACCATATCGCTTCTCATAAATGATGGCTAATTAACCGAAAAAATTAACACAAAACAATAGGTAGTGTTAAAAATATATATTCTGACACAATAATAATTTCAGAAAGCATTTTATTTTATTTCTTTTCTTTATGAAACAAAAAACGGAGATACCATGCATATTAATATTAAAAGTATTTAAAACGAATTTATATCTTTTAAATCTAGAAGAAACACAATTAAAATAACAAAGGAAACGATTTATGCATAATTTAACGCCCAAGATAAGTGGAAGTTTATTCAGCTTAAATTTTAATGCCCCATGTGGGCACAAGGACATGCAAGAAAAAAAAAACGGAGCAAAATGTACAATAGTGATTAACTCACAGTTGGAAAAAAAAGGGTTCCTACACACATAATTCTTGGTTGAACACACATATCTGTCATATTATTTGATGGGAGAAGAAGTTTTAATTAATTTATCGAAAAATTTACAAATAAATAATTTTAATCAAATCTTTCAATTTCTTATTTTACTATGTTCAACTCTATATGTATAGAAATTGATATAATAGAATTCTTGGTTAAACGTATAAGCCATGTCCATTATATTTCGTTTGAAAACTATTCTACTAATTGAGAGAACTTATTTTTCATCATGACAAAATATGAAAAAAAATGAAAGAAAAAAATTAGAAGAAAAGTCATAGCTCCAATCATACTTCAAAAAAAAACGCACCATATATATTACAGATGGGATGTGACGAAATATTGGGTTTGGATGGGATTTTTCAACATTTAAAATGGGTCAATAATTCATCGATACCATAATTAATAATATTTTACAAATTCTATGCTTATAGGGGAATAGAATGAATAAAGCATGATCGAATGAGACAGTTCGGATACATTTGAAGTAAGAATAAAATGAGTAATAAAGAGTTTATTTTTACTTTTTATTCAAAAAAAATCCTGGCACAAGTAGCTTTCGAAATTTTAAAACACCCTCAAAAGTTTTTAAAATCATTATCAATAACTATCAACAAAAAACATAATATCAAGGGGTGAAAAGTGGTTCGGATGGGATCAATTCTTTGATAAAAAAAAACCACTCGCTTTTTTCTAATAAATTTTTTATATTAAAAAATCAGCATAAAATCATTTTAAAAAAATTACCAGATCAATTTTTTAGTGATTTTTGTGAACCCTATTTTAAAATAATATTTCAAAAATACAATAAATTAAATTAATATAAATATATTTAATTTTATAACTAAATATAAGGCATAGTAGTAGAATTATTAAATTAGAGTTTCATATGACAGGAACATATTAAATTATTTAAAAATTATTATATCAATAAAAAAATTAATTGCTTATTGATAATTATATGAATAAAAATGGGTAACAAGAGTCCTACGGTTTTTCTTATAGGACCTTATTTTGAGAAGATAAATTTTACTGTATTAAAAAATCATTCTACAATCCCCTATATTTTTTTGGATCAGATAAATTTTTGGGTTAGCTCAAATTTTTCTTACACCCCTATTAATATCCGACAACAAAAGTATTGTTCCTAGATTCTTTTCATCTCTTTAATTAAAATTTTAATCTATTATTTGATATTGATAAATGCATGTCGACTAGAATTAATTATATTTTGACGTTTATTCAATTTTTGCACAAAAGGCAACGCGATACATAAATGACAATGAAATTTAATATTATAAATATTATCAACTTTAAGTATCAATTAATTTACATTATTCGGCAAAGTTCCATCTTAAAATAACCAAGTAAACAAGCATATTTTCGTATTATTATTTATTATAGTTATAAATAATAACGATCAGAATTTGGGAGACGTTTATATTATTTATTATTTTATAATAAATAAAAAAATATTTATTTATATATTGCAATGTTAAAAATAAAAAGCAAAGTATGGTGTTGAGACCATAATCTATGTATAATATAAAGTCACGCTTCTTAGTTTTATAATTATAATGAGAAAATTCTCTTCTTTTATACTATTCATCGTTTGTCTTAAGAATTTATGGTTTTTATAAAAAATATTAGTAATTAATATTAAATATATCAATTAATATTAAAAATATAAACTTGAATTTTTAATATATAAATCTATATATAAGATAAATGCATTTTTCTTGGCAATTTTATAATTATAGCGATGAGCTCTTTCCTTTCACCATTCATTCTTTTTTTTTAGAATTTATGAATTTTTTTATAAGAAAATATTAGTAAATTAATTTTAAATAAATCAATTACTATCATTTATATATTTTGTAAGAGAGTTTAATGCATTTGAATGAAGGATAATATATATGTATAAAGCTTCCATCATCGTCGTCTTTTTTGTTCTTTTGTACTTTTATTACATCTCCTAGTTATTAAATTCATGACATTTTTAATTAACTAGTGTGATAGCCCGCGCGATGCACGGATGATACAAAATTAGATGAATCATATATAGAACTAAAAAAATTAAATATTAGTATCATATATTTAAATAGTAAATAAAGAATATGATAATTATAAATCTAAAAAATAATTTATTATCTATCTAATTCTGTTTGTGTCCCATCTATTTTCTTCTATTCTTAAAAAATAGTATTTTCATTTAAGTTTGGGATATTGATTTGTTAGTAAATTTCATAGTTATATAAATTTCATGACACATATGATAATATATTATATTTGTTTTGATCACTACACTAATTATTTGGAAACGTTCATAGAATACTTGTAGAAGATTCTAATAAAATAGCTCATAGTGAGAGCTATTATTATTCTAGAAATAAATAATCTACTATAAAAATATTTACTTTGTACACGAATAATATTTTAATAAGAATGCAATCATATAAAAATGCTATAAATGAATACAATAATGCTTAAATATAAATAAAGAAATACTCTTTATAATTAATAGAAATTAAACAGTCATGAAAATTTCTAAAATAAATAAAAAAGAATATAATTCTAGTAGTTAAAAAAATTATTTTATAGAACAAAAAATATGCCATGAAATAATGGTAATAGAATATGGTCACAAAATTATTGTGTTTTTTTTATTCTTTATATTTATTTGTTCTTGACATATATATAAATTTATTAAAGTAAACAAAAATTAAGCCTATGCTCTAAAGCAAATTAAAAGAAATCCAATTCTCACACAAATAAATAATTATTTTAAATAAATAGAACATATGGTAATAAAAAGTTTACATATAGAAATAGCTCATAGTGAGCACTATCCATATATTTTAAATGATTGCATTATGCAAAAATTATGTAAAACAAATATGATATATTTACCTACGAATAATTTTTTTTATAACAAATAGAAATTAAAAAAAAGTAATGATAGTGTTATAAAACAACTGCAAAGAAATCCAATTATCACATGGTGAAGAATGCTGATAAAATATGGCTATAGTAAATTATAATCATAAACTAAATAGCATGCTAATGATCCTTTATAATAAACACAAATTAAACACATGACATTGTTCTAAAATAAAATAAAAGTAAAATAATTTACACAGAATTTATAAAAAAATATTTATAGAAAAACATATTTCCATAAAATGCTATTAGAATGTAATTATAAAAATATTATGGTCAAATTAAATTCTTTGTATTTATTTACTTATTTTTTATTTCTTTATATATATAATTATAAATATAAAAATTTAAAAAAAGTAATTGAAATATGGTAAAATAAAGTATAAGAAAACTGATTCTCCCATGAATTAAAAGGAATTATTTTATAAAAAATAAAATATGGTCATTAAGAAAATGATGTTCTATTATAATCATAAAAAAAATTATTGAATACAAATAGTAATGAGGATAAAAAATATCATAGCATTTTTTTCAATATCTAAGTGCATATGATCATAATAAAATACGACATAAGAATTTATTGGTATAGCTCATACGCTCGATGTTTTGCACAATAATATGTTTAATAAGAAATAAAGTTATTAAAATTCTATCAAAAATATTATAATGTTTAAATATAAATAAAAATGAGTATTTACAATAAATAGAAATCATAAAAAAATTTCTATAACAATTAAAAGGAGTTTTCTTTATAGAACTCAAAATATGATAAAAAAATGTTATCAAATATGAAAATTAAAGTTTATGGTCATTCATTTTAATTATTCATGTTTTTTACTTCTTGGTGTATAAAATTTATTATAATATTTTTTCTCGCATATACTATAAGGAATTATTTCGTAGAACATCAAATATGATAATTATGTAAATTATTTCTAAAATGGTCATGAAAAATCAAAGTAAGAAATATACAACTTTTTTTACAACATTTCATAATGACACATTCATATTCAATTAAATATAAAACACATTTTAGAACATTTTTATACAAAGTTGCAACTTAAAATTATGTAAATAATAATTCATCCATATAAAAAAAAGTTATGATGACTCATGTACTCAGTGCTAGTTTTTTTTTTTTCATTTTAAACATTCACTCCCAACACTTGGAATGGAACTAAAATGCTAATATGCGTGCATCCAAGCAACTTATCATCTTATCATCCTGTAAATGCAACTGTGTTAAAATTACACATTATATTCTCATATGTTTATGAGTCTGCATACAAAACATTTATGCATGATAGATTTAAACTGACATAGAATGTATTCAATATTTTTAATACATATAATTCGCTCATAAGAAAATTGGACAAATATAGCAATCAGAAATAAACCACATAATAATATATTAAAAAGGTTAAAGAAGAAACTAAAGATTTGTGACAATGTTCTAAAACAAATTAATAGAGCTCTTTTCTAAGAAATTAATTTATAGAAGAATCTTATATAATTGTTACTTTATAATGTTAATATTTATTTATCAAATATCATTGATCTTCTGAAATTATGATTTTTTATGTGATGGATCTTGAATTTGATCATTAAATTACACTATAATTATTTTTTGAAAGAAAAGAATAAAGAACTGAACTCGGTAGGCAAACAACTGAAAAGCAAATGGACATCAAGTGAAAAGATGTGTTAAATTATGTTTGCACAACACATTTTCTACATAATAAGATTGCTAACTTTTAGGAAATAATAATCATCTTAAACTTTGAATAAGTTTAGAAGCAATATATCTAATTGATAAATATTCTTTAGTAATATGCAAAGAATGTATTCTAAAACTCATCATACATATAAATAGGTAAATTTTACTACTATTATTTTACCATTGAAACTTTAAATATTTTTTTTGTGATGACAATACATAATGCTTGAGATGAATTGAAAATAAAAGTGATAGGTCTAAATAATAATATAATAATAATTTTGAAAATTTAAAGAGATAAAATAATATAATTTGTTGAACAAAAATATAAAGAAGAAAAATATTTCCTTTAAAAAAGTTATGGATTTATAAACCTGTGAAAAGAATGAGAATAGAACAAAAAAGTAAATTGAATGGATAATAAGAAAAAAACCTAACAGAAGCAAATAAATAATGAATAATGATATCTTAAATAAAGAAATAATAAATGACAACAATATTTGTGATGCAGAGATAGGTGATAATAAATTGTAGCAATATAAATTTGGGAAGAGTGACACTTCCGAACCTCAAATGTTAGTTGAATAAGGTAATTTAGATCTCATTTCTTGGAGTGTGGAGGAAGTATTTTCACTTTGCTATTTATAGTCAAATTTATGGTTGATATATGTCTATAAGTGCGGTTGTAAAAACTGCCCCCTCATGTAATCTGCAAACAAATATTGTTAATAAAATTGTTTCTTTAAGGTTTACAAATAAATCATAAATAAGTATTGTTAAAATAACTGTTGGTTTGCCGTTTTTAAATTATTTTATGATAAGAAGGATAGATTTCATATGTAATGGAGATCTCCAAAAATATATTTAGAAAATTTCTAGTTGTAATACTTATTTATGTTCAAAGAGAATTATTTAAATATTTTTATATATTAATGATTTCAAAATATTTATAAAAAAATTCCAATTGAGAACTCTATTTATAAAAAAATATTCAAAAATATTTATCATGATGAAAATCCATAAATCAAATTTATAATAATTATTTAACTAAATAATATAATCTAAATTCAAACTGTCTTTACATGAATTAAAATAAACCAACCTACAACAAATAATCTAAAACTGACATGATAAAAGAGAAAGGATATGAAGAGACATGGATTTGTATCTTCGTGATACGTAATAAAGGGAATAGTTATCAATTATTAACTAAAAATTTAAATCACTAACTAACCATTAACTCAAAAGTTATAATAAGCTACATAATATTTTAATTAGTTATAAATGACTTAATGCATAAAAAATAAAGCAGTTGCTAATTAACTAATTGAAACTTTAAATATTTTTTTTGTGATGACAATACATAATGCTTGAGATGAATTGAAAATAAAAGTGATAGGTCTAAATAATAATAGAATAATAATTTTGAAAATTTAAAGAGATAAAATAATATAATTTGTTGAACAAAAATATAAATAAGAAAAATATTTCCTTTATAAAAGTTATGGATTTATAAACATGTGAAAAGAATGAGAATAGAAAAAAAAGTAAATTGAATGGATAATAAGAAAAAAACCTAACAGAAGCAAATAAATAATGAATAATGATATCTTAAATAAAGAAATAATAAATGACAGCAATATTTGTGATGCAGAGATAGATGATAATAAATGGTAGCAATATAAATTTGGGAAGAGTGACACTTCCGAACCTCAAATGTTAGTTGAATAAGGTAATTTAGATCTCATTTCTTGGAGTGTGGAGGAAGTATTTTCACTTTGCTATTTATAGTCAAATTTATGGTTGATATATATGTCTATAAGTGCGGTTGTAAAAATTGCCCCTCATGTAATCTGCAAACAAATATTGGTAATAAAATTGTTTTTTAAGGTTTACAAATAAATCATAAATAAGTATTGTTATTTAGGGTGGAACGACCTTGCACAATAGGAACAATGGCTCATGGAACAATGTAGTTTCACTATTTTGCCTTCGGTTCTACTACTTGTCCCTCCATTAACATCATCGTATTTAATTATCGTCAAGATATAGGTATTGGTAATCCTCCTTTTTCATCTTTTATCTTTCTTAACTTATCATTCGATTGTTTAGACACCATGGATCAAATCAAAATATATGAGAGCAATGTATACTCATAATTAGTATCTTCCCATTATTATAGAGTTCGAAATAAAAAAGATTTATTTGATTTGAGCTAAAATCTCATTTATGCTCTTTGTCAAACCTTCAAATGTCCCAAAGTAGGGCGATCATCCGACCATTGGGAGGTTTCAAATCTTTGATCTTAATCTTGGTCGTTCAAAGGTCAATTGCGATCTAAATGCCCAAAAGGCCAGCAAATGTCTTATTTTACTTGGACAGAAAATGTCGAGTTCTCTTGAATTTTGGATGTCTGAAAGTCGATCAGTCATCCGGTCAGTCTAAGTAATGATTTTTTATTTTTGTTCATTATTATTGGATGTCCAATTAGATGTATCAATCATTCTATATGATACAATCATTTTTTTTGTAGAAACACATAATAGACGTTCACAACTAATAGTCATTGGACCAACGTTCGACATAATAACAACTTATTTCTACTAAGGAGCAATGGACGTTGGTAACTAACACTGATCGCCCATTCCTTTTCAGCAAAACTATAGATCATTGTAGAATCTTTAAAATTTCAATTAATTTTTACAACACAATCAACTAATTTATGCATATCTCTAACATATAACATACTCGAGAGATAATTTACATTCATATTTGTGCATATTTCATCATCTAATGCAATTCATGCAAGTAATGAATGCAACATAAAGTTAATCTTATACATCATTTCATTTCCAGTTCATTAACTCCACATAGGGTTATTCATAACATCAAGTCATAGTCATATATGCACATATAGTCATGTATCAAAATACCCTTTTAGTCAATTTCATGCATAACCTCTTAATACCAAAAATAAGTATACTTTGTTCACATTATTGAATCCATACAAATAATGATCATGAATAAAAACTATGGTAATAATAATAATAGGACATAAACATGCTTGTAGAACTCTAAATATATCACCAATCATGGATCAATGTCAAGATATTCTTAGGCATGAATTTTAACATTATATCATTCAAAATGATCAATAGAGGTATCACAAAACATACCTATCATTAGAAATACTTATAGGAATTTATACTATCCATTTTTATCATAAATCTAAGTCCAAAATAGTCCCTAACATGTATAGGCATCAGAAAAATAACTCCTAAAAATTAGATCACATAACAACACTTTTTTAGTTGATTCTTCGTTTCTTTATATCCAACTATTTCTTCTTCATCCTCCTACATTCTTTACATCCTCTATTCCTCCAAGATCTCCTCCAAGGTCCTGAGGTGAAGTTCACAATAATGGAGAAGCACCAACACAAGGTGGAAGATGAACTGGCGTGAGGAGATGAAAAAAAGAAAAGAAATAAAGTGACAAATGAGAATAAAAAGGAAAGACAAATGGAGATTTGTGTCATCTAATTCTCAATAGTCAAGAAGGTGGAAGGTTATTTCAAATCTCCAAGAGTTGGGATAGAAAAATATGAACTAAGAACATATTTGACTTCTCTTAGGTGTGATGGCAATCATGAATTTTGAATGTTTGCACCTCATAGTAAATGTCCGAAACTTGACTTCAATATTTCTTTTTATAAATTTGTGAGATATTACAAAGATCACATCCCATAAATTGTCCATGGATCATTGTGAACCTACGCGTCATTTGATTTTCTTTGAATCGATCAAATTAATTCAAAACTCAAGTTTCATCACTCAACTTGATGATTCAATCGACTCGGTCAAGCGAAGAAGAAGAAGAAGAAGAAGAAGAAGAAGAAGAAGAAGTTTATGATTGTTGCTGTGCTAGACTGGAGTCCATAGTACCACTTCAAATGACTATGACAATGGTCAATGATGATCGACAATGAATTGAGAACACCCATATGTGCATCCTTTGATAATAGTATTTTTCTTCCTTTTATTATTTTCTTTAGTTGTCCATTGACAAACCCACATACTGCTCAATTTTACATTAGGGTATATCATGATCGCCTATGACATTCTTAATACACAATGTGATCTTATTTGAGGATAATTTGTGTTGAAATAAGGGGAAGCAAAAGCATTAAAGTCTATTACAAGACAAAAGGAGTGATTTAATTCAATGAAAGATGTTTTGTGTTTAAATAAAGTTGCCTTCTTCTAAACATGCTTGATTTTAGCATTGATTGTTCTTTAATTATTTTCTTTACTTGATTCAAAGAATGAGGTTGTTCTATTGAGATGTTGGCATGCTCTATTTTGGTTCTTAGCTTTTCAACACTGTAATCATTTATTTTTTATTTATTTTGTGCAAGTTATGTGACAAGTCCTTTTCCTTTCAAGTTGCATCCTTTTTTTAGTTTGGATTTAATGGGCGTAAGACCACCTGAACGGGTATCATGGTTAGATGTTTTACTAGTGCCCATCCGATCATGCGTGTACATCGGATAATGAAATTCGGATAAATTGGTCGCTCCTTGCCTACTCGGGTAGTGAACCGATGAATCATTCCCCAATAACAGAATGCCCCTTTCTTTTTCGCAAAATGAGCAGACGACCTAACGATGCATTCTTCACGATCGGAGATTGACGACATCATCGGTCCACTTTATGGATGACATGTCGACACTCATTCCCTCTCTCGCATTCGATAAGCTTCATTCACGATCTTTTACGAAAAATTGTTGTGCCCTAGTTTTCCCTAATGCCCACTTCTTCTTCTATTCGCCATTATTCCTTTCCCGTCGTCGCTCTACAATGCGTCGACCTTCATTGTTGTAGATTTATTTTATTTTGTTGAGGACCAACCGTCGTCGCTCTACCTCCCGCTCCTCACTCACTAGCGATTCTGCATAAGGCAATTCACTTCAAGTACGTGATCAGGGTTGTTGATGTGACTTATTCTTCTTTTTTTTTTCTTGTTGTCAGATCATTTTTTTGTTTTTGTGTTATATGATATCTTCGTCGTCTTGTTTCTTTATGATTTGTTGCTTCTATTTTTTTTTGTTTAATTTGATCGATTATCTGGAGATCTAAGAAATTGGTTCTTTGTTGAAAATTGATTATGTTTATGTTTTGTTAATAAAAAATTATTGTTGATGTGTGATAGTAAACCATAATATCGAAGGAGGAGGTGAGGGCTGCTCTGTAACATCCTGTTAATTCAAAAAAAAGGGGAAAAGAGAACTAAAGCCCACATGCGCCCACAGCCCAAGCCCAAATGTGCTTCCACCTTAAAAGAATGCCCTAAACTCTCTTAAATGCCTATCAGCCGAAAGTTGCCCCAAAACCCCACTCTTCGTGCTATAGTAACCTCTCTCCTTTCTCTCTCTCTCCCTAAGTCTCGGCCAGCACCAACAGGAAGCAACAAAGGCAAACAACTTGCCATATCTCTCTCTCTAATAGCATTCGGCCAGCACATCCCCAACCCCATTCAGCTACAGTGACGAGCTACAATACTGTAATAACAGTAAGCACACACTTTTTTCTCTCTCTTTTTTCTCCCTCTTTTGAGTTATTAGCTTAGTATTAAGCTCTTCTCTTTGTGTGGACAACAAGAGAAGAAGGAAGCTAAGAGAGGAAGGAAGGGAAATATAGGAAGAAGATTAGGAGTTTAGGCTTTACTAAATAATGTATGTTTGAGGGGATCCAAAATCCTAATCTCAACCTTGAATGATGCATGAATGAATGATTAAGGATTTGAAGACCAACTTGGATCTTCTTAGGTTATATGATTAGAGATAAGCATGATTTATTTGTATTATTGAATGGTTAGTTAAGGTGTTTATTTCATTGCTAAGTATGTTTAGTATTAAAATGTTCATGGCTATCCATGTTTAATTCATCATGATATCTTTTATTTGTTCGTATTAATATGATTAGTAACTCTTAATGTTCTTTAGGCAAACTCCTTCATATGTTCAAGATTAAGATAGTAGAAATGTTCATGTTTAACCTATGTGTTGATTAGTGAACAATGTATGTTTGAGGGGATCCAATCATCCTTATCACCTCCCCTAATGATGCTTGTACGAATGGATTAGGGCATGAAGAATCTAACATGTGTTCTTGAAATGGACGATTATGGGATGTTCATATTTGCATTAGTATGTTTCCTATTTTGTTATGATTATTGCTCTATTGCTAATCATGCTTGGAATACCATGTATTTCATAGTTCAATTCTCTATTGCTCATCATGTTTATTGTGTTATGTTAGCTCCATGTGAATTTGTCTAAAGCTTATGTACATTTATGAACTTGAATAGTATGTTAAATGTCTTTATGTGGAAACCCCATGTTCATAATTAGAGTGATAAGAATGTTAAGAAATGCCTCATATGATGTGTGGAAGTCAATATGTATTCAAGATGCTAATGTATGTAAGTTTTGGAAAGAAATCATGTAAAAATCGTGTGTCTGCCATCCCAGAATGGGCGATCGATTCCTTATCAGTCAACCGTTCTAGAGGCTTCGAAACATTATGTGATTTGCGGACGTCCGAAAGCCTTATTTCGATCGTCCGAAAGAACTATATCGATCGATCGATAATCTGACCGGTCGCCCGATACTTAGTCCAACGGCCGACCACTGTAGAAACGGTCGTCCGTTTTGGACAGATGATTGGTTATGATTGAATGTCCACACATAGTATGATTTGAAGTATGTATGACATTAAATAGGATTAAAATATGCAACATGTGATGAATGAATGTATGTATTGATGAATGTAAGTAAAAGATGGATTGGCATTAGTGGTGTTTATTAGACTGGACGACCCGACTTATCCGTTGGCCGACCCGATATGATAACGGGTAAGCCCATCCATGTCCAAGCCGAATCCGTCCAATAAGTTATCGGGCTTGGACAGATAATAGGCCAAACATTATATTTCAGCCGTTTGCCCGATATCCGATAGTCCGGTATTCGTCCGATATCCGTCCATTAACTAACAAACCGTCCGATAAGTCGACCGTTAATCCGTTAATAATATTAGCTAATAAAGTTATATGATAATATCTACCTAATGATAAAATATAAGTTGTTTATCCATTATTAATTTGATTTGTTCTAATTTTAATGAAAAAAATAAACAAATGAGTAAAAAGACAACATAAATAAAGAAAATTATGGAGCAAAAAATTAATGATACCTTATTTATTATATTATTTTATTAATGTGTCAAGAAAAGAATATAAGAAAATATAGAAAAAAGAAATGCCAATTTTAAAAATAAATTAGGTTTTTTAAAAAATTAATGGGCTTGCCCGGTTCATCCGCTAACCGACCTGTCCATTAAGACCTATTAAACTTTAACGGGCCGTACAAGTTTGAAAGTCTATTAAGTGGTCTGATAATAACCCGTTAAATTAACGGACTTGTCCGACTCGTCCGATGTCCGATCAAAACCCGATTGACCGAAACTATTAGGAACCCATCCGATCCGTTAAACACCACTAATTGGCATGAATGTGTCTTGTTATAATCGTGGAGGAGAATAAAGTCTTCACATGTTAGCTGATATCTCGTATTCCCGAGGAAGAATACTTCCAAAAAAGGGGCAATCGTCCCGGCTTAGCTAGCCAAGGTCCCGCGAATCAACATGGTCTTCCCAATCACCAAGATAATAAGCTATCTTAATCAAGATAGAAGATGGAAAAGATGATGTAAAATGGAAAGTAAAGTTTTACAAATATGTATGTACTTTCCAAAGATGACTTGGGACATAAAGATGAAGATGATGATGAAAGTACTAATAGGTTGCTAATGTATGTCCCATTGTCATAAGATGTTATGAAAGAATATGTTAAAGTAAAACAAGATAAATAATGATATATCTTAGCATAATGATAAGTTATGGTGTGCTTCGACATAATGATTATGATATTATATGCTTATCTTATCTTGCCATGATGATATGTTCATATGTCATATAGTATGCATAAGTAGTTCATAGCATGCATATGATTTATGTTCTATGATGATGATATGCATATGCCATGATATGTAGAGATTATGTCATAGGATCATAGCATGCATGAGCCTCAACATATTTTAATGGGAGAAATTTCTTGCATCCCATGGATCCGTGCAGGTATAGACGAGGCTTAGGTTCGACGGCGAGAGTTTCATGACGAATATGTTGCACATGGGTTGGTTGGGCTACGACCCAAATTATCTTTTAGACTTTTATGTTATGATAATGAACTCTTATAAGAGTCATGTATGTATGGCTTATGGGCTTTTGAATCTTTTACTTTTATTTGGACTCCTTTATGTATTACGAACCCTTTCTTTGATCTTGATCTTAGAGCCTATGTGATCCATGGGCTAGTTATATATCTTGAGTTTATTTTATTCACTTATGAAGTCTTCCACTGATGTTTTATATGATTGGACTTTATGATTATTGTTATTACGTTTTTCGCTGCAAGTTTTATGAAATTAGATCATGTCAAGAATAAGTAACGTCGCCTAGAGTTTGATAAAATTAAAAAAAAAATTCAAATTTTGGGAGCATTACATGCTCCTTTTGCGAAAAAAGAAAGGGGTGAAGGGGCGATGAGGCCTATCGACTGATTTGGTTCACTACAAAAAAAAGTTGAACCGATTTAATATTTGGCGAGGAACAACCGATTTATCCGATTTTCATTATCCATCGTACACATCTGATCGGACAGGTGCTAGTGAATCGTGATACGCCTACGGATGGTCTTCCGCCCATTATATCCATTTAGTTTTCACTCCTTAAGTGGTCTTATTTTATGATTTATTAATTTTATTTATGTAAAATAGGTTACCAATCGGTCTAAGTATTTGACTCAATCGATCAGTTGAGCAATCGGACCGGATGGCCGGTGGGCCGGCTTCAAGGAGCTGAATAGAACAGCCGCTCGGACGCGGAAGATACGAGTCGGATGAGAGAGCGGCACTCATTAGAAGCCCAAAGAGCATTAAATTCTCATTTTGTTTGCGTTAACGTCTTGGGACTTCCACAGAGGTCGATTTTCGATTAGTCGACGGGACCTCCCCAAAGCTTTCCAAGCTCCAACCCCTCTCTCTCTCTCTCTCTCTCAACGTTTCGCTTCTTTCGACTCCGATTCGATCCCCTTCGACTTATATCGTAAACCCTAGAATTTTATTTTATTTTCGTATTGTGCCTCCCGATATCGATCGATCGATCAGTGTCACTTCACAGCAGCGGCTCTTGTCTAGCCCTAATCTTTGCAGCTCCGATCCGGCGCCGTCTCCGATCGCCTCGTGCTCTTGCTTTCGGTTGCGAGCGGAGGCAATGGGGGCGATCAACATGGCTGCCAAGTACAAGACCTCGGTCAAGGATTCTGGAATTCCTGGAGTTCTCAAGATGGTGATTCCCCTGTTGGAGAAAATATCGCTCGCCGTTTCAATTTTGCTTCTCCTTAAAAGAATCAGAATTACTAACTAAAAGAATTAACCATGATGCCCAATTTCACGTATTGTGGCGGATTATATCAAAATCATTTGCTACTGAGCTCTCCGACCATTTGGGGTTTAACGACTCTTTTTGGTTACTTATACCACATTTATCTACTTGCGTGTTATATGTGGAACATTTCACACTTATTGATAGCTTGAGGTTGTAAATGGACTTCTTTTAGCTATTGATGTCGGATTTAGTGGCCGCCTAAGTTACTGTACTTAGTGCTCTTTGTTAAATGATAATTTTGCCTTTTCTTTTGCAGGCGGAGGATATGATAGCTTTCATCCCAAACGATCCGAGGTCGGCCATGAAGTTTACAGTCGATTTTAGAAGCATTAAAAGTACGATACTCTTATCATTTTACCAGTTGGACTCTGATTGTGTCCTTTGACAAAATAATTTAATGGAAAGTTTTGTCAAAATAATATTGAATTAAAAGAGTGAAAGTGCTTAGTGTTCATCAAGGATTCGGTAGTTGATATTTCTTGTGCCAAGCATGTCTTCAGAATTTGCTGACGTGGTGAAAGCATCATCACAGTTGAAAAGGCAGCGTTAGTAATTTAGTTTGACCCGAGAATTATAACGTGAACTATTTTGCTTATATCCTACAATCTCTGTCCTTATTCCTCGGTGATATGAGCTGCATTATCTTTTTGGGGCATCCGTATATAAGTTCTTTTTATGAGGTTCCTGATGTATCAGATATTTTATCTTCTCATGTTTTCCTATTTTTTTTATCATTATCACGTGATTATATTGTATCGTTATTTTCTGGCAATTGATGTCATAAATCATTAGTTTTGTGGCAACCCACAAGTCTTTCATGTTTCTTGTTAAGCTTTTGATGTTTATTTTATTCTGGATATTGCTGATTTTCTGTAAAATTCAGGTCACAAGGTCACTAAGGATGGTTCCAAACAAGCATTACTAAACCTTATGCAAGACCCTGAAAAGGTTATTTACTTATTTGTACTAGATCTGTTATTTTGATTGTTTTATCTTGATGGAATTAATGGTCTCAAGAATACTGCAAATTTTCTCGTAAAGATGATGCGAATATTGTTATTGTTTTATTTTGATGATTTCTTTTGTTCTTCATATTACACTATTAGTTCAGTACTGAACATATATAATTTCTGTGATTTTGCAGGGTGTAAGCTACATATTTGAGTTTGATAATTTTCGCGATCGCAATGTTTGTCGTGATTTTGTAGGTGAGTTTCAATATCTTGATGTATTTAAGTTCCATCGTCTTGTCCAATATTTCTTTTCCATTGCCTTATTACTTATCAAAATAATCTTTCTTTCTTGGGTTAGATATTTGATTCCTTGTCTGCTTCCTTTTCTCTATGGATATACTGGATAAATTGTCCTCTACAATGTTTTGAGGCTTAAATTGTTGATTTAAACTTCAGGAGAGAATCATAATTATTTTTTCATTACAGTATTTGGTCCTCTGATATTAAATCTGATCCCTGATTTTTTTAAATATAAATAGCTTAACAATTATTTTCTTTACTTACTAGATTCTATTTTGAAATCCATCTATGCAGCTTGTGAGTAGAGCTTCAATGTTGTTTAGCATTCATTTCTCATGCAAAACTATCTTAATAGTTTTTTTATTGCAAGTTGTTGACAATATGTAAATAAAATTCGTTGCTCTTGGCATCTGAATGTTCTAATAATGTGACATTTATTTTTGTAGGTGAATACTATAAATTTTGAATCATGTGAGTTAGGTATTTATTTGCATGAATTCTTGGATTGCATTATGTCGGTGCACTATATTATTTTGAAATATAAAATTGATTGCATATGCTTAACATTTATTTAAATGTATCCACACTCAAAAACATTATTTAAATGTATCTCTGACTTTTTGTTTATATGCTTTATACCGATATAAGCTGGTTACCTTTTACAGGCAAAGTTCTAGGTAAATTTCAGGCAGTCTCATCCTCTGAACGCAATGACCATTCCGTCTCTGAGAAAACTGTTTCTTCTATTCATGATGAACAAATTGACACCGCTGAGCTTAAGCGTCGAATGAAGTTGTTGACAGAGGATAGGTAAAATTAATCTCAACATTTGCAAACTGACTTTTAAAAGTCTTATCTTCATTTTTTCTCACAGGTAGGTTATGCTTAAGAGCTGAATGACTTGAAAGTTGATCCTAGTTCTTTGCATTATGAATAGTTGAAATTTGTTATATGCTAGTGTTTCTAAATTATGCCTCATTCAGTTTTTGATAGGAAACCTTAAAATCTTATCCTTCCGATGCCATGTTTATTCAAGTTTGTTTATATCTGCAGCGAATTACAGAAGCTACATAAGGAATTAGTCATTGGTGGAGTGCTAACAGAGTCTGAATTTTGGGCCACAAGGAAGGTGAGCCAATGTTTTTTTATATGAAGTTGGAGATATTAATTCTGCCTTCATAACTCGTTCTCAAAAAAGAAATAGTGAGTTCATAACTTTCTTTTGATTTTTTTACAATAGTATTTTTATTTTGTTTAGGCATTCTTCAATTTCTTCTATTAGATATTATTTTTGAGAAAAAATCTTTTGATTGGTTTCATGTGGTACAGAATTTGCTTGAGGATGATTCTCGAAGGACATCAAAACAACGAGTAGGATTCAAAAGTGCAATGCTTGCAGATATTAGACCATCTGCTGATGGTCGGGTACACTATTAAACTTTATTTGTCTTTTTTTTTAGAACTTTATTTGTCTTTTGATTTGTATTTTATTGTTCTTGCCTGATTTTCTTTAACATAATTGTATATTGCTCCTAAAAAAAGTATATTGCTACATTTTACTTTATTTGGAAGTGTAAGTTCTATGAATGATCCTTGATTTCATCTTTGTATGGTTTGCAGACGAATAAAGTCACTTTTAACCTGACCCCAGAGATAATCCACCAGGTATGTGTAATTCTCCTTGCCTAACTTTTAGTTAACATCAAAGATGGAAAAATTAATGTAACTTGTTGAACATTTTGTTCTCTATTTGGATAGAAATTCACAAGTCTGGGAAGTTTATTTATCAGGAATACACATGCTTAGTCATCTATATAGAGTAATGTGAGCTGATATACAATGTGGTCATTTTTTTAGACCCATTGTATTTGCTTATTGTTTTACATCTGGGCATATTTTTCTTTGGGCTATCCTTTTCTGATTTAGAGCATTTTTTCAGATTTTTGCTGAAAAACCTGCTGTTCATCGAGCATTTTTGAATTATGTTCCCAATAAGGTAAGAATGTTCTTATGAAGCTTTCTTTGATATAATTTAACTGGCGCTTGCACAAAAAGTGTGTTAATGCATGCTAAGATACTACTGACACAATCAATGGGCTGCTGTTTTGATGAACATGACAAGAAATTGACAAAAGTAATCGCAAGTGTTGTTTATTTTGATCTGGAATTTCTTCAAATGACAAAAAAATGACTCTTGATTCATTCTCCGGTGTTAGGAGTATAATATGACACTGGGAAAAAAAAAATCAAGGAGTCATGTGTTTAGGCATAAAAATCTTAATTTAAAGGATAATAAAATATTTGGCTGGAAAAATCCTTAGGCTATTCTGGCTTGGAATAGGTCCTAAAGGAGAATTTTCGGGTGGGACAGATGGAGAAACAGAAGATATTGAAGGAGTAAAAATGGGAATTTGGAAGTTTCAAGGGCAAACCTTGATCTGAGGTTGGATAGAAAAAGGCAACAGTTTGTTGGGAGCCCTATTTCTTTTGCAAATTGATATTTCTTTATGTTGTCGATACAATATTACCTTCATCCTTCTCAAATAAATATTGCTGTAATCAATCATCGTGACACTGCTTATGGAACCGTTAAGATATATTTTCTTCTCAATTTCTATGTTCTCATCTTCAATTTCTTGCAAAGTAGATGTCAGAAAAGGATTTCTGGACAAAATATTGCAGAGCTGAATATCTCCACAAGACCAAAAACTCCATTGCTGCAGCAGCAGAGGCAGCTGATGATGAAGAGCTTGCTATCTTCCTAAAGCATGATGATATATTAGCTAATGAAGTTCGTAGAAAGGTACTTTATCATGTAGTTCTCAAAAAATAAAAAAGGGAATGTACTTTCCAGTGGTCACTTGGAATCTTCATTCATATCTTTATATGTCAATTCTACTACGAGGGCATTGACATGATGTTTGGTGCGTTTTATTGTCTCTTCTATAAAAGTACTTTTGTGTTACAGATCAAGCGAGTTGATCCAACTTTAGACATGGAAGCTGATTTGGGAGATGATTACATCCATCTTCCTGTGAGTATCATATCTTTTTTTTTTTTGTTTATATCATATCTTTTGTGTTAGGCCCCGACAGCCAGCGTAAAATTCTGTCGAATCTCATGAACATGGATCAATGAATATGGCGTCGTATGATCCATGTAGCCGACCCCACCTAGTGGGATAAGGCTTTATTGTTGTTGTTGTATCATACTTGTAGTTCTCTGCATCTTTATGTTAGTTTTTTTTTTTGCTTGAGGTAATCTAATAAACTCTAAGGCATGTTATGAAGTTATTTTGTTTGGAAACAAATTTTCTTATCCCCTCAAAAAAAAAATAGAAAATCTGTTTGTAGGTGGCTTGAGACATGGTGGTCTGTGGTATTTACAATAGCAACATCACCACAACTTCTATATATATGAACAATCAGGTTGTATGTTTGAGTTCATGGATGGGTTGAAGATGTTATCTTGTAAGACTCACTATATTTTGGAAGTAACTAGTAGCATAACCCAATTGTCAAATGCCTCTTTGGATGACTACCATTCATCCTTTTCCACTTCAAAAAAAAAACTTGTCAATGCCTTTGATCTTAGTACTAATGGTTGAGATATAAGGGGTTAAGGATCATGTGTAGCATTGTTTGTTCCACACATATGGAACATCTTTGGTTTTAGTACTAATGGTTGAAATTTAACTTAAATTTCTAGTTAAGATGGGACCTACCTTTTTTGTGACCTCTCAATCCATGATTTTGATGTCAATGATGATCTATGATTTTCTCAAAAAAAAAAAAATGATGCTCTATATGAGAAGCAAAGAAGTGTTCCACATTCCTTATTTCTCTTTTCTCAAAATACAGATCGTTCATGTCCTTGTTTGTTAGGCTTGAAGGTTTTTCTTTATTTTCCCCACAATAGTATATTTATGTAATTTCTATTGCTTAACAACTTCTACTTTAATTACAAGCTACGTTAAAAATTGATTCTTATATTATCATGCAGGATCATGGGATGCATCGTGACGGCGGAAAAGAAACTTCTGATGTTGATAATGATTTTGTAAAGAGGACTCTTTCACAAGATCTTAATCGACATGCTGCTGTTGTCCTTGAAGGGAGGACACTAGGTAAGATACACTTGCATCCATTTTAGTCACTATGTTCTTGTTAATACTTTTTAATGTTTTCTTTCTGTTTACTGGGTCAATCTTTTTTCTTCGTGTTAAAGCAATAATAACATAGTCCAATTATATTTTGCACACTGAATAATATTGTCAACCTGATAGACTAGATGTATCGATGTAAATGACTAAAAAAATAGTTTTTCAGAAAGATATAAATATTTGCAGTAATAGTATAACTTATTCTCTTATTACTTTGAGAAGAAAATGCATAAAGTTACTTGCATGGGAAGACTGAGGAGATCACACTTTGGTTAGCAGCAGGATCTATATATGCCTTTATCCATGATGTAAATGCCAAACTTTTTTTTTTTCTAGTGGGCATGGGGTGAGGAGCTAATGTAGGCATCTTTTACCTGCCATTGCAATGGGAATGTTTCCTTGGTTCGAACTCCTGATCATCTATGCCACCAGAGGATCAACTTGATAGCTTATACAAGATGGCATTGCAAAAAAAAAAAACCGTTTCTGTTAGGAATAAATGTAGGAAGGGTGTTGAGCTTATGTTGCACCTTCTTGTTTTTAGCTACTAATAAATTGATTTCTGTTAGCATACTGCGTTGATCACATATTTTTACAACAACAACAACAACAAAGCCTTATCCCACTAGGTGGGGTCGGCTACATGGATCATACGACGTCATTCCGCTCTATTAGTAACTATCTTATCATTGTACCCAAGCTGTACAGCGCGTTACTTACGGGTAACGACCTAGCATTAACACAATATATTCGTTGATCCATGTTCATGAGATTCGACAGGGTTTTACGCTGGCTGTCGGGGCCTAACACAATCCTCCTCCTTTATCCTAAACTGTGGTCATATGGAAAGAAAATAAATTATTAAACATAAGTCCAATCTGTGTGGAAGAATCTGTAGTCTGAAATTTGACTTTGAAGAACCTTGTTTTGAAAGTTTCTTGGTACCTTCATTTTCAACTACAATTTCTGATAACTCCAATGTGTTATGTATATACACTCAAAAGAAGTGTGCAGCGTTTATTCTTATTTTTTGTGATTCTCTTTTCTGATAAGGATTTCTTATGATCCTTAAGGCTTATCTAATACAATCTTCTGGGTGTTTGGAGACTATGGTTTTTTCATGTGAACCAATGAAATTTGACATGTTCCAATGTTATGGAAGCAGATGTTGAGTTGGGAGATACAAGGACTGTAGCTGAAGCACTTGCCAAGTCGAAACGTGGTCAGAAAAAAATGATATCAATTATTCATAGTGAAAACAATGCTGGTGATCTTGCACCTGAGTCATTATTTATGTCTTATTCATTTTTGGACCAGAGTCATTTACTGAGGTGTCAGGTGAGAATAGTGACCGTCAACGGCTGGAGAGGGTTTCTCGTATGACTGAGATTGAGGATCTCAAGGGTCCTGGCAGCCTCCCATATGCACCACTTTGCATCAAGGTGTGCCATTGCTTGAATGAATAAAAAATGTGGCTGTAAGATATATAACACATGACATATTGATCTATACTTAATCAGGATCCACGTGAATATTTCGATTCTCAACAAGTCAATGCACTCAAGGCTTTGAGTGAGACTGGTGCTGGAAGCAGAACCATTGACTACAGAATGAGCACTGAGGAAGTGTATAACTCTTTGATGGAACACATCTCTCTCGTGAAAACCCGGGGTTTTAATGCCCCATATGTCCAACCTGAAGCTGCTTATAAGGTATAATGGTATACTTCACATTGGTTCTGAAAGCCGAATTGTCTAAAATCCTGTTGTGTTATTGAGATATTACAATCTTCCAGGTTTCATGTCAAACCTAATAACATCAGCACTTATTATGTGCATTTTACTATAAATCCTAGTTTACGGTATAAATTCATGATTTCGTTGATTGCTTGGTTTCATAAACTCCTGATGGGAGAGGATTTCATGACCAATTATAAGATATGTATTTCTATGCATTACATCGTTTGCAACTTCCTTCCTTTGATGCTTGTTTTTATAGAGAATCTGGCTCATTCAGTTTATCTATTCATCAAATATTAAAATTGGATGGAGCAGGAAAACCTAACTACCTCACTGGTGTGAGATAGGTTCTCAGTGGGCTCACGCAACAACTTTCGAGCACAAGTCATAACCTTGGAAAGAATCCTCAAGAGAGCACACTTGATAGGAGGACAAGAGAAGAAATTATGCATGTGAGTGTGGATCAAACATAAAGTTCCAAAGAAACTTATCAACATAATTCTTCATGCACTGTACATGGTTTCTTTATAGGTATAATTCTGCGTTATAAAGTGTAATGTTCTTGTCATCACGGAATTGACGTATTTATGCTTCATGATATGCTCATCTGAACATCATTTTTTTTTTGTATTTAATTCTCTAATAAACATATTTAAGTAAATTCTTTCTTATCAAACTCTAATATTTTCATTCTTGACTAATTAGAATTTATGCAATTGAAAGAATATTTCTTCTTTGTATTGAACATCCTTGTGAGATTTTTTCTGTTCAAATCTTGTTTTGTTTCAGCATTGGGCATCCATTCAGGAGCTACTGCAGCATTTTTGGTCATCATATCCAATCACAACTTCACACCTTTATGACAAGGTATTGTTCCTCACAGCCACATGATTATAGTGCATTCTCTTTCTCTGCAATTAGTACTGGAGAATGGGTCAAAGATTCCCATTCCACCCTCTTGACGAGTTTCCTGGAGGTCTTCCTTTCCATCTTCTTATTTGCCCTAAGTGGCAGTGATATCCACGGTCCACCACAAAATAGGCAGACAAGAAAAGGCCACAAGAACTGAAATGATACTTTGAACAAACTGACCTCAGAATCGGATATATTGAGTCCGACTAAAGGATATACCCCCTATCTACCATTATTTGTTAGAACTTGATTTTGCTTGTTTAAAAATTTTTTCTGTTGTGAATGCAAGCCTTGAGATAATCAATGACATCAATATAGGACCCGAGCATTGCCTATTGTTTTTGTATTAGCTATTGCTTTTGTTAATCTGATTCTTTATATAGTCTTTATGTATGTCCGATATTCATATCTTGCTACTCAGGTTCTTAGATTAAAGGAGGCAATGACACAAATCTATCAGAAGTTAAAGGTGTGTTGTTGTCTCTTCTCTAACAAGATTTCTGATCTCCGTAGCTCTTCTTTTAGTCTTGAGTCATTTCCTGCAAGTGTGGTTTATTCCTGAAAGTGTTTTTAGTCTATTCAAAGTCAAGTACTTGTCTAAGCTTTTTTTGAGACGCTTATACAAGTTTTTTGAACATATTATTCAGGATATGAAGGAATCTGTACAGTTTGATTACAGACATCAAATCTCTCTCCTTGTTCAACCCATGCTTCAGGTAATTTCACCCGAGATTTTTTTCTAACTTCTTTTCTTCCATGGTACCTGGTAATTCCCACATTTACACGATCGGAAGGCCAAAGGAAGTGGATACAAAAGTATATGTTATTTATTTTGTGCTGTATGGTTGGTCTTGTCCATGCTCATTGGTGCATGCCTTTTGAGTTAGGCTTATAATGTGATGGACCTAATGTTTCTGAAAACACTAGGCATCATTCAAATTTCATCGGCTGTAGCTTTTGACATGATTAACCCAATGTTGAAAAGACAGGCTCCAATTCACTTCGAATATCTTTCCGTTTTCTGTTATCTCACATGATATTTTTTACTACTAATGTTCTTTCCCTTTTCTTTTTGGCCTTTTGCTTCTGTACTGTCTTTTTTATGTGTAGTTTTGCTGCTTCTTTTGGCTATCGTTAGATGTTTTTTGGCTCTTTGGCGATGTTTATGCCCTTTCTTAGAAGCTTTGTCTATGCTTCGATGTTTTCTTTGGCTTTTTGCTGCTGAACTGTCTGTTTTTGTTTATAATCTCCTTTTGCTACTTCTTTACCTTTGTTGTTCTTCTGCTATTCTGTAGTCTTAATCGTTTATTCTTATTTGCCTCCACACTAACGAAACTTGCATTTTGCATTCATGAAGCATATGCTGTACCTTCTCGTCTCTGCCTCAAATTCCCCACCTTTCATTTTCTTGCTTCCTGTATTGAAGAATATCTTAATCAACTGGCCTTCGTATTCTTGTCACAGGCTTTGGATGCCGCATTTGCCTACTATGATCACGAGCAACAGAAGCACCCCAGAAAAGGTGGGGCTAAGCCAAATGGCTTTGTTCAGTAAAAGCCTGTGAACAAATATTCATCCCGATTCTGTAAATGCCGCTCAAATTTTGATGTTATTTAGAAAGGGCTCCTCGATATAATCCTTTTTTTTGTTATGTATTTTAACTGAGAACTCTGCCTATATTTTATAATCGGTTCCAAGCCCGAATAAAGGAGGAGGGTTGTGTTAGGTCCGACAGCTAGCGTAAAACTCTGTCGAATCGCATGAACATGGATCAACGAATACGGAATGACGTCGTATGATTTATGTAGTCGACCTCACCTAGTGGGATAAGGTTTTGATGTTGTTGTTTGTATTTTAACTGAGCTTGATCCATGTAGCCCCACATTCTTTCCCTCCTGCGTGTATTCCATACTTGTCAGACTTCTTGAGTCCCAAGTGAGAGTTGCCACAGTTATTTGTTTCTTGCTTACAAGGATAAGGTAAAGGTAAAATAAATAGAAATTAGACGTGTTTTTATTAGAAACATCTTATGGATCGTCGATCTTGTTAACTTGTGACCCCGACAAAATGGACGAATCAGAAAATTTAATCCTTTTGGTTAATATTTTTAGGAAATATGAGGCGTAAGATCTAGTCCTTATTTTGCATACTTCTCTTTTACACGATCCCTCCAAGCATGAGAAGATTTTGGAAGCTCAACAAAATAAAATGCACGGTACTCGGTTTTTCTGATGAGCTGACTTTGCCTTCGTCAATCGGTTGTTTAAATCCACCATATAGATACCAAGATGCAAAGCACAAAAATTCTTGGATATTATTCTATGCCACAATACAACAATAACAAAGTCTTATCCCACTAGATGGGGTCGGCTACATGGATCATACGACGTCATCGTTGATCTATGTTCATGAGATTCGACAGGATTTTACGTTGATTGTCGGGGCCTAACACAACTCTCCTCCTTTATCCGGGCTTGAGACCGGTTATAAAACATAGGCGGAGTTTGTTATATGCCACAATAGCTGCATGTAAAATATTATTTGTATAGAATGCTTGCATTGTTTTTTAATGCCACAGTTGTTTGCATGTAAACACCATATGGAACGATAGGAGTTCAAGAAATAATAAGAATTAAGAAGGTATAGGTATAACACGAAAAAGATTCGGGTATACGTTGGCATAAGTAAGAGCGAAATTCGTGCTTTGATCAAAGCTCAATCTAGATCATGATTTTGCTTTCTGAATGTTGTAAAAGACGTCTCAATGTTTAACTTAATTTAATTTGGCATGTCATGCTTTCATCAATGAAGCACTCCCAATTTCGATCGATCCGTTAAAAGATGTGAAGCTTAATAAAATTTAACTAAAATTTGAGGTGAATTTTCAGTTCCATCAACTGAAATTCGAGGTGAGAATTTTGGTTCCATCTTTTTGTAGAATGAAGGCATCATTTTTTTTCAAATCATTTTTTTTCTTCTCTTATTTTTCTCTTACATTCTTCATTCAAAATATTTTATTATTATATATAATATGTTTATTATAAAAAAAGATTAATTGAATACTATCTAGTATCCTTCATTTCATAAACAATTCTCATATTTTTAAATATAATTTCTTATAAATATTATTTATTATATTTTCATAATATATTATTTTAAGAAAATTGTTTAACAAAATATTTTAATTCATACTAAATATTTACTAGTTAACAAAATTATATTTTATATCTATTTCTTATATTTCATTCAAACACTCGCGCATCCTGATTTTACTTGCCCCACGAATAATGCAGCTTGAAACATTGACTCGACCTCGATCGTTCGACTTCCCCAATAAGACCAGAGTATTTGTAAGTTTTCTATACTGTGGAATTTGTAATTTTCGTTTTTTTTTTACATAAGCGATATTTGCGCCTTACCGTGAAACTACAATAACACATCAAAATGAAAAGGAAATTATAAAGTCGCAGAAAAGGGTAAAGAGAAAGAATACATCAAAATGAAGAAGAAAAGAAGTCAACGGGATCGGACACATCTGAGACTTGTTCCAAAGTTCACTTGGTCTGACACTAATAGCGATTAACCAGGTCAGATCGTATCGGTGCATGAACCATCTTCAGTTTGTTTTACTGAGTTGAGAAACACCTCTGAGTCACAAAAGCTTGTTCAGTCATAATATGCTTCTCCATATGGGCCTCCACAAATAGTAAGAGAAACTTTTAGTTGACAGGAAGCGGTTCTTCCTTTAGCGTCCCTCCCATTTCCATCCTCCATGATAAATCTACCAGGGGTGCTATTTCCCTGCATGATAAGAAATCACATGCCAGGGCTCAGTTAAAAGATGCATCGATACTTCCTTCTATGATCAAGTACAATGTGCACATGACATTTCAAAAGCAACAAGACTTCAATGAGTGGTTTGACTTGCAGTGACATGCTTCCAATTGCGGGGTAGGGATCTGTTATTTGGTCTAGCTACTTTTTTTTTTATTTGGTCTGGCTACTTGGTCATTCGGGAACCCACTATGGGATCTATTTATAAGATAGACTTCTTTGCCCTGGAGATGACTAGCTGCCCTTAATCCCATATACCTGCATATTTCTTTAATCTCGATCTCAACGTCCATCTAATAACATATCTTCAGATAAAGTACGTAAATGTGAAAGAAAAAACAACTGACACTTGAATTAGATTGACACAAGAACTTCATATAAAATGGAGAACATCATGATGCTATCACCTAGAGAAACAATTACGATGCACCATGTTGGATGTTTGGTTCAAAGAAAAATCGAACTCCTTTTTTGTTTTATTATAATCCTCAACCATGTTGAAATAAAAGTCAAACTCTCCATTTCCTTTCTTGCCTTAATTATATACTGCAACCCTGCATATCGGACTACATAACTGTTATTTATGTACAAAGAAAATGGGATGCCTTCAAGGGAACTAAGAAAACTCAAACTCGTAGAACATGATACCAACATTTTTTAATAGATCCGATCATATAAATTAATTACTAAAAAGCCTTAAAATGAATAAGTTGCAATAAGGTTACAGATGAAGAAAAGAATAAAAAAATATTGAAACCTCATGAGTCTGGGGAATGCAAGGTGAAAAATAAAAACAACAGATTAACCAACTCAGAAAACCCTCCAACCAACTCGGAAAACCCTGGATAAATGAGGACCAGGACAAAGAAGAATGAGCCAGACTTACTTGAGATCATGACTAACAACAAGGATTGTTAGCTTCTTCTTCAGATGCTTTAATAATTGCACAACATCAGCACGGGCTCTCCAGTCTTCATGAAGATTACAGAGGACATAAAATTGTACAGAAGATAGATACAAGCTTTTGAACATTGAGTGATACCGGGAAAAAGTAAATAAATATGGAAGAGAGCATTTTAAGAACAAGTGTATACTACCTATCTCTCGGTAAAAAACCAAGGACAAGAAGAAATAAATCATCATCAATCTTCTTAAATGCAAACTACTTTAGGAGCTATATGAATACAACAACAACAACAACAACAACAAAGCCTTATCCCACTAGGTGGGGTCGGCTACATGGATCATACGACGCCATTCCGCTCTATTAGATTCGTTGATTCATGTTCATAAGATTCGACAGGATTTTATGCTGGCTGTCGGGGCCTAACACAACCCTCCTCCTTTATCTGGACTTGGGACCGGCTATAAAATATAGGCGGAGTTATATGAATACATTTGATATATTGACCTGAGTGTGGAAATCACACCAAGACCGGCAAGAGGCTCATCTAATAACAAGAGATCTGGTGTTTGAACCTAAAAACATATAATCAAAGCATTCAGAAACTCCCCCATAACCTGTTAGCATCCACAAGATACTCATCAGTTTACCAAAGGTGTAATTAATTTGTGATAATACTTACTGGATAGCTAAAGCAAGACGTCTTTCGAAGCCACCACTAAGGGCATGTGGATCTTCTTCCAAGGATATTGTATTCAGACCAAGCTGGGGCGTTCACATAATTTCCATTCAATTCCAATAAGGCCCAAAGCTTGTATTAGTTTCCTAATGTCCCGTGAAAAGAAGCAACACTTCCAAACATTTGGCAGATGATGGGTAACTAAATGAGTGAATATTCTAGACTGCTAAAGAAACTTAGGAAAGTTATCTAGCATACAGAATTGATGGCGTTTGACAAATTCGAGGCAAGCTTCTCTCTCAACGCAAAATCCGCTTTCTGTCTCGGCCATCCAAATGTAACTTCCCCAATTATGGAATCAGCCAAAAAGTACCTTCACAATGGAGCTTTAAAACATTATTGGTTAACAACAAGAACCTTAAAATATTGGTTAGATTAGCATGTCGTACAAAATTCAGTGTGGAAATACATTTAAATTCATATCTAACATTTCAACAATCATCCATGTTAACCTTATGGAGGGCATATCACTTCTGAGAGGGGCTTAATTCATAAATCCGATATAGATATTATACTTATCGGCGCCAAGCATGTTACTGAAGAGCTACATTGTTTTTATGTCAGGTATATCATCAATTTTATTGCCAAAAACACTTTCCTCTTAGTCTATAGAGTGTCTTTTGTTATGTCCTTACTTTTATGTACAGTGAGGTTAAGTACTTTAAGAGCAGTGAAGCATCTGCACTCCAGAAGGTAACCTCAATGCAAATTATATTCAACCCAGGTTTGTCCTCAGATATTAGTATTAGGTGAAATTGACAAATCCCTCAATTCTAACAACTTACGTCAACACTAGGAAATTCTCCAGATTCTATGAGATATTCAGAAAACTGCAATTATTATTCATCCACTCGAGATAGCATTAGATGTTTTCCCCTTTGATTTTCCACCAATCAATACAAAATTAAGAATTCATTTTTTTAATCCATACCTCTCAGGAAACTGGAACACAATGCCAACCTTCTCTGGCAACAACATCTGAGATTCATAGATGCTGCCATCATCTCTATACTTTTGAATGATAACGGCTCCCGATGTTGGTTTAGATAATCCAGCAAGAATCTGTTACAAGAAAGGACAATTCAGTTGGTCCTTAGAGGGTCGTCAAACAATGCCAAACCAGCATCCAAGAATCACACAGAATAAGGTCTTCAGGCAGGCCTGTAAAAGGGTA
The DNA here is from genome assembly GCA_030549335.1 of Pontederia crassipes. Lineage (NCBI taxonomy): Eukaryota > Viridiplantae > Streptophyta > Magnoliopsida > Commelinales > Pontederiaceae > Pontederia > Pontederia crassipes. Next base: position 68,625,176 of record CM060193.1, on the reverse strand, counting down.
GTCTTTCCACTTCCGCTGCGACCAAAGATCAAGCCAAAGCTGCAAACAGAAATAAAAAAGAGAAAAAAAAGAAAGAAATTTGAATTCATCATACTCCAACAATCATTCCCAATTACATATGGTCTTCACAAGTCCAACAAACTCGTAACCTTTTCTCAGGGAGCGAGAAGTTGATGTCGTGCAATAGGTTGTGTTCTGTCCCGGGAGCCCGATAGCTAACCTCCTTCACCTTTGGAATAAGCAAATCAACAGTATCGGTGACCAATCGAAGAACATGACGGGAGAGAAGCAATGGGAAGGCAAGTTACCTCGAAGCATGTTCTACTAGAACAAATGTTTACACTGCGGCATTTCTTCGAACACCTTATGGAGGGATAAAATAGGAGTTGAAGCTAGGAGTGATCAAGAAACAGAATTGGTCTCCGTTGGATAAAATTGGAAAGAGAAGAAAGAAGAACGCACAGCCGGGGAGAGACCGATGGCGGATACATCGACCGCAACGACGGCGAGAAGGACCGGAGGACTACGGCGGGCGCAGGAGGAGCAGTAGCTACAGGCTTCATTGCCGCCATTTGCTTCGCTCGTTACGAGAGCAAGCAACTGAAACGAAGGACGAGATGGTGGAATGGGCTTAACTTTGGATCGACTTGTAGTGGGCTTCAGTTAGGAAAGAGCAGCCCATTAAAGTTCTCTTTTGTTTTGGATTACTAATGGAGCCTCGCAAGTCTTGAATATTTTATAGAAAAAATACAAAAGTATTTTAAACTTATGCAAATAAAATTTTAAAAGTTAATTGTAATATAGAATAAAACAATGAAAATTATAATAGGTTATAGGGATAGACGGTTAAATAGTACAATTCTAAAAGTTATTATTTCATAAATTATGCTATTACTTTTGTAAGATAATTTATCATATAGGGTGTAGGAGAAACCAATCAGAAGCATATCCATAAAAAAAATATAAATTCAAGGACCCAATTAAATATAAGGTGGTTTTTTATTAATAAAGTGAAATATATCCACTAAACTAGTGTCCATCCAAAAAAAGCTTAGGGGCCTCCATTTTTATTTACCTTAATTCATAAACTAGTGTCCATCCAAAAAAAACTTAGTGTCCATCAAATTACGTCCTCCAACTTTGACGTTTACTCAGCAATATCTTCCAACTTCATTTTGTAACACGAATATCATCCATCTTTTAAATCGTTTCACCTGGTGTCCTATTTACCTACAATCGACCGTCTCCCGATCACAAAGCTGACGTGGCGCTGACACGACATATTTTCTCATCTCCAAGTAAATATGATAATGACATGGTAATATTAAAAAAATAAAAAAAATGCCCGCCTCCTTCTGCGACCATCAGCGGTCACCGGAGGGGGAGGGGGCGACCCTCCTTCTCTATCGTGCCGGCAGAGACGCGCGCAGGGGAGGGGGTCGCGAGCTCGAGGGGGGCGACCCCCCCTCCCTCCCTCTGCCTACGTCTGTCGCCGGAGCTCACAGGGGGGCGACCCCCTGTCCACTCACCCTCCCTCTGCCTGCGTGCATCGCCGACGCATGCAAACAAGGGGGGTGGCCTCCCTTCCTCTGTGTGCATGCGTCGTCGGCGCACGTACGTAGGGCAAAAGGGGGGGGGGGGGTCTCCCCATTGCGAGCTTCGACAAGAGCTTGGAGGGGGTGACACCCCCCTCTCTTCCTGTGTGCATCGCTAGTGCACGCAGGCAAAAGGGGGGTGGGGGGTTCGCCCCCTGCGAACTCCGGCGCCGACGCACGCACACACACACGCAAGGGGGGGGGGGGGGGAGGGGGGGAGTCGCCCCCTGCGAACTCCGGCGAGAGCGGGGGTGAACCCCCTCCCTCTGCCTGTGTTCGTCGCCAAGTGCATGTGCCAGAGAAGGAGGGTCGCCCCCCTTCGGCGACCGTCGGTGATCGCAGAAGGAGGGGCGACTACGTGGCATCTTTTTTAATTATTTTTAATATTTCCATGTGGTTGCTATGTTTATGTGGAGAGGAGAGAAGACGCTACGTCAGCTACGTGATCGAAAAATGGTCGATTGCGAGTAAGGAGGGCACCGGATGAAAGGAGTTAAAAGATGGAAGTCATTCGTATTACAAAGTGAAGTTGGAGGATATAGCTGGGAAAGCGGTCAAAATTGGAGGGGATTTAACGTAATTTACTCTTTAAAATTTTGTATTAACTTCTATAATCTATTATAATATCAAATATTTCAAATCTAGTTTTCTTTTAAAATATAAATAATTATATCAAATAATGCAAAGCAATTAATCATTGTCAAATATTTTATTATTGATATCATTAAAGAAGTAAAATATCAGCTTCTTTACAACACTAGTAGGAAGAAGAGCAACAATAAGTTTACGAGAGAAACATAGACAAAAAGACATGACAACAATTTTATGCAAAGAACTTGAAATATTTTCTATTTAAAATATTTTTTAACAGATAACAATTTTGTTGAGTTGGTCATCGAAAATATTCTTTCAATAAAATATTTTTCATCCAAATTATTTTTGTTAGTATCAAGGCCATTAATTTTAATTATACCCAAAATAAAATACACATGTTCTATTTGGCCAAGAGTTCACATCACAAGAATCATAAAGAAAAGTTACTCTCCCAATAACATGTTCAAATGTCCAATACCAAGAGAAAAATGAATATGTCGGACATAATTATTGCATACTCATTCATCTCGAATATCAAATAATTCACAAAGTTATCCTCACAATACTTTATGTTAACTTTACAGGCATAAGAAAAGGACCATGCAAAAATCGACGAGTTTGTTTGTTTTCCTTACATTTTCAAGGAGAGGAGGATTTTTTTTTATTTGTAAGGAACTTGTTTTTTCGGTGAAATTCGTTAGTAAACATTTATCATGTACAACATACAATAATAAAGCATTTAATTAAAATAAGTTAAATGATCTTTCCATAGCCTCATTTCAAACAGTAATGTTAGTCTTTCATGGACTATGCAGAAACACCTTATATGCATCCAAAGGGCAGGAAGGATTAGAAATGAACAAACTTTTATCCAACCACTTGTAAACCTCATATGATCTCTATGTTAATCAGACGCTTAAACAATGGGGATAGTGAAGCCGTCCATCCAATGCGGGGGGTCTCCAACAGCAAGCCTCAGGGAGGGGGTCTAAGGGGGGATCCTTCCCTCAGGGGTCCAAAATTTAAAGAAATTTAAGATCTATATATATTTATTTGTATTAAAGTCTCTGTATAAACTCTAGGACGGATGAGTTATTTCGCATCTTGTAATCATTAATATTTCGCAACAAAAAAAACCGCCGCCACCCGAGGACGTAGTTCAGTTTAAGGTGAACCTCGTAAATCTTGTGTGTTCTTCTGTGTGTGCAATTTCTCTCTCTCACCCCTTGCGTAACACATATTATTTGCTGAAAAAAGAAATAGTATTGCAGGATTACAACTGTATAGCAAAAATTTTTATCACCCCCATAAAATTCTCAAAGTGTTAAATCCAGATATCCAATTGTCAATAAAGTTGATGAAAGAGATAAGAAGATAAGATTTACACATAAAGGAAAGTCATTTAAAATCTCCAAAAAATACATGGAACTTCGGCCAATATACGAAAGACTCAAGATTGCTTGCGATCAATCAGTTGGGTACTTGGAAATGTTCTTCTCACTAGGGTTTTATCCTCCTCATGTGAGTACCCAAGTGTGAGTTTATAGTTTATATGGAGCGGACAATGACGAAAAGGGTGAGTTGAGTTGACTCGCTGCTCAAGTGATTGGATTTCAAGCCCACTCAGCTCACAAGCAGTCACCTTTAACAAATACATCCATGTGAAGCAACATTAATTTTAGTGAAACAACATTAGTTTTAAAATCAATAACTATATTATATAAAGTTTATTATAACTCAACTTTTAATTATTACTTTCAGGATAAGATATTTCATACACTAAGTTTGGTTGGAATGACTGGTTAGGTTAAGTTATGTCCCGTCATCGAGTTAATAGACTGGGATACAGTTCTTCAAACATGAGATTTGTGATTACCTATTCAATTTTTCAAACATGAGATGCAACGGATAGATAAGAATGGAATGGGAATGGGAATGGGAATGAGAAGAGAACAAAATTTCAGGGATGACAAATCCATTTTAGATGAGTTTTGAACGCAGGAAAGATTGGTCGGCATGCTTGCGAATAAATCTTCACTTACATCTAAACCCTCGATCTTAGTTCCGATGGCCGCTAATGTTGGGAGCGTTCCCGGCCAATGATCGAGGCACGCCCCTAGCTTGGAAGGTCAGAAGGTTCCGCACCGCCGAGGTCGGTTAGGGCATCACCAACTAAAAGGGAAGAGGAAGTAAAGAGTACAAGGAATCCGGGAGAAACAGACTTACTAAATGAGGAAGGATGGATGCAAACGATGTTGTCGCTCTCATCGTAGATCACCTCCAGTTCTTCGGATCATCAATATCGAATCACCGGTCCCGCTTGTCGGTCGCCGCCTGTTTGAGTTACTCAATTGGCTGTGGTATGTGTCACGAGGGATTTTCTCATGACACGACGCACGAAGCCTCGCGACACTAGTGCTGCGAAACTTAAAGCTCTCGAGAACACATGCAGCCGCCCTACACTAGCGTAATATTGGGAATACCAAGTTATTCGCCCTCAGGGCATTATCTTGTAAGACCATCCTTATGAATGGTCAAGTTATGTGACGCTACTCGTAGGATACATCTTTTGCATTTTTCATTTTATAATAAGACTCCTATACTTACGGTACATTGGGAGGAGTTCACTAGTGCCTTTTAGACCCAGATATATATTATGTTTCATCATATTTAATAAACACAAGCTTTCTTAATTCTAGTGCCTGACCTTGAGCGTAGGGTGTCAACTCACATCGGTGACCCTTCTCGGTACCCCGTGGTACATCGACTGTCCCTTCGAACTTTAAGCGCCCAAGCACCTCCGTTAGTCCCTCAACATTCTAATGCCACGGATCCATGACATTCAACACTTGTCATGTTCGTGATCGAATGCCTATAAGAGCGACTCTCGGCATAGTTGCTCGAGCATAAATCTTCCGCTGCTACTCAAAAACAGGCTTAGTTAGGTGCCCCTTCGCCTAATCGTCGCACGAGATTTCGTGTCCGAAAATGATCTCGTGACAAGTGGTATCAAAGTAGTTCATCCTGCTCGGATCCATGTGACTCTCTTGTGTCGTCACGAAGTGCCCGTGTAGGAAAAGTGCTTCTGTCCAAAATCTCCACTATGCCCAGGTGCACTGGTATCATGCTCTCTGATCATGGATGCCAACGATGAATGCTTGGCAAGCTTCATCGCCGCATGCCTAGTCGTGCCCGCGGCAAGATCCTCATACACCCGTGTCCTGTCAAGGAACATCTGTCATGCACTATGACGACGGATTGATCACCCCGCCTAATCGAGACGGTCATACATCAAGAAGTGTCGGGAATCTTGAGAGATCACCATCCCAGATATACGGTCGGGAATCTTGAAGTGTCGCACTACGTCAAGAAGAGTGTCCTCATGCTCTACCACGATGGTCTTGCGTTATCCATACCACGAGGTCGCATTACACAACTGTCGTGTAACTCAAAGTACGAACTGTCATCATGCACTATCATAACCATTTGGCGTTGTTTGATATTTCGTGACATCACATCGCATGTCTAGTCATGCAACGTGAAGCACACAACCGTTCCACCAGAGAAGTTGTTTTATATTGTATATGGCTTTATACAATATAGGCACAACAATTCCTATGCCTATAAAATTGTGAAATATGGCTTTATATTGTATATAGATATAGATTTTTCAATGAGAAAAATCATAAAATAAAAAAAGTATGATACTAATATGACAAATCTCATTTTTTAAAAAAACAACAAATTTTAATTAGAAATTTATTTTTTATTAAATAAAATTACCTTTGTAATATATGAAATATTATGGAATATGAATAGTCAAATGTTATGTTAACTTACAACTTTAATGTTGATTAATAAATGATTGCATTAACTAATTTCTATTTTAATATTAATTTATTAATATTTTCTTACAAAAATAAAAAATCATAAAGTAAAAGATATGATACTAATATGACATGGTTTTTAAAAGTAACATATTTTATTGGTATTTTTTTATTAAATAAAGTTTTGCTTTTGTAATATATAAATGTTATGGAATATAAAATAGTCAAATGTTAGGATAACTTGCAATTTTAATGTTGATTAATAAATGATTGCATAAACTAACTACTATTTTTAATATTAATTTGCCAATATTTTCTTGTAAAATATTTAAAAATTTTACAAAAAAAAGGATGAATGGTGAAAGGACAGAACATCTCATTATAATTGCAAATTGACCATAAAGCATTGCTTTATATTATATAGAGATATAGATTTACTATCACATATCCTTAAAAAAGCTTACTTCCACAAAGCATGCATTACAAACCGAGAACAAAATAATAAAGTGCCCGTAAATATAAAGGTCACGTAATAAAGTTAAATAACAAATACTTTTCTTCTTATGATACAATACATATTTATTAATTGTATTGGAGGACTTCATCTAAATACATTAACCTCCTAATAGTAATTTGCCATCAAACTACCAAATATATATATTTTTTAAAAAAAATCACGAGAGGATGAACATATATTGCTTTCACGTCAAGAACACATGCACACATGTCTCTGCTTCTTTTACAGCTCCAACACTAAATCTGCATTTGACAAAAAAGACAAATATATTTGAAATCACAAGGTTGAGGAGATTGAATAATATGCCTATATTAAATAAATGTTCTCATTACTTTATGTATTAAGTCCATGTACGATAAATACAACCTTGATTTTATAAAGGCATCTTTACATAACAATCTTATGCAATATATGAAAGTTAGATATTGCTTAATTATTTCTATATCACTATGGTGATAATTTATTTTCAATTTCTATCATAATGTTTAAAGTGGTCGGATAAAAAATTAAACTCATTATCATCAGATTAATTTATGTTATTTCATGTCGCATGTCTGTTATTATAGTTGATATTCTAGTAAGGATATCTTGACAAATTTCAAATTTGAGATAATCATCGTTCGTGTTGTGATGATCATTGATGAACAAGCTAAATAATTAAAAAACAATAGTGTATGATTATAGTTTTTTAATCTTTATGTAGTAAGATTTGTGTGGAATAATAATAAATCACATTATTTTGTGGGAATGATATGAACAAATAATTTCTCTTTTGTAGCTCACTTATGTAGATTAGTTAGTTAACATGTTTATATAGCACACACCCAATTATCTCATGCATACTTACTCTATGTAGGAAAAATGGAGGCATAGATTAACTTACATATTAGTTTTTTTAAGCAGTCAAATATTTTTTTTTCAAGATCTATAAGTACATCTTACTTAAAAGTTGACTTATACATGTATAAACCTTGCATTCATCTATATCCAAGAAAGCATTTTTCCCCTATTTGATATTAGTATTGACATCATGAAAATATATTGAAAGAAAGAATACTTACAGTCTGCATCTGTTTTGATCCAATGTTCACGATTACCATTTGAATCACCGGTGCCAGAAGCAAATGATCGAGGATGTGAGCAACAACCAAAACTTGGAATGCTTTCCTTTGCATATGCACCTTGTTTGCCACCCTTGGTGCTAGTGCTACAATCAATAGCAATAAAAGACGCATGGTCTTTGTTCTGATTCTTACCCAACTTGAATTGGTTCTTGTTCACGAGGTTGCTCTCAGGATGAACTTTTTTGTGAAATATTTGAAGGATCTAAAAAAATGAAACCACCAACTCATGAGATTGAAGAATATCATTCAAATCAAGGAGTCACACAATTAAAAAAGTATTAAATATTTGTTGCTTGAAAAATAACATTAACTATAAATTAAAGAAAGACATTCGAAGAAAGCAATCTTTGTATTATCATAACAAACTCTCAAATTAATAAACAATATAAAACAAAACCATTAAATTACACTAGTCTAATCATTTGCATTTAAAAATTTATATATATTGGCTAGAATATACTTTGGTTGTGGATAACTTCCTCTAATAAACAATAAGAAAATTTTTATGTACAATAGTGACCAGCAACAAGTCAACAAATATAATTCAATAAGTGAAAATTTGTAGGCATTATGACAGACGCAAAAATGCATAGTATATTATCCTCCATAGATGAGAAATCCAACAACTTGGTCCATATATGAGTCGAGAATAATTTGTGCCTAGTGGATAACACTGTTCACATTGGCCTACTATATTTGGTTCATAAAAATCAACATTAGATTTTAGTAATCTAATCATATGATAAAGCTTAGAGTGTTGCAATAAAAAATGAATAGTAAAATAAGAGAACATATAAATAACAAATTAGAATGCATCCGTATATGTCATAATGGCATGACAAATTGCACATAAATGAATAATTTGATAATTACTAAAAAAGTGCATTGTAATTGGTTGAAATTTCACTTTAATAATAGGCTAAAATACTCTTCTAGTTGATTTTTTCCCTTAAGGTGCAAAAAAGGAGTAATTGTTCACTACATGTTCAGTAATGCCCCAAATAGATGGACTCATATATAGAATTATGCCTACATATTGTGATAATTTTTTTCACTAACTAATCATCATTCCTATTGAATTATCGTACATAGATGGAGTATCTAAAAATTAGAAAAAGGAAGATGTCATGTGTAACATTACCTATAAATCATCAACTGAATTACATATGATGATCATTATAAAATTTATTTTCTCATGATTAAATATGTCTTCTAATATTATTATCATCATTTTGGAGAACCATTTTCTCTTTTTTTTTCTTATTCAACATTTCTACATAGAACATTTTCCAATTGTTTATGATCAAACAAACTATAATCACTTTTCTGATTAAGATTTTTGTTTTGGAGGTAATAAACATATGAGTCAACTATACGACTGAAGAATCTAGATTTAGAAAATAATACATTGGGACTCTAACAAGAAAATAAATAAATCATAATTTGAAAAAAAGTAAGTATAATGTCATACATGTTTCATATCGTGCAAAATTCTAACTCATCTCATATGTTAACTTATTATGATCACAATGGACCACCATAATTAAAAGGCAAGTCTAGAAGTTGAATATGAGGTTTAATTTATTAATTTTCTTTTTTTTCTAAAATTCTTGATTCACTATTACTGTCTTATGTACATAAGGACTAGTGTAATATTCGCCCAGTATATCAATTCACGTTTGATATTCTCCCTTTGCATTGACATTTTCATTTGAAGACTAAAAATCAGTTCATTAAGATTTTCTAAAAAATAAATTCAAGAGTCGCATGATATGAAAAAAAATCAGTTCTAAAAAAATATGAAAACCAAATTTCACTTGGATAGAAGGTCATTTACAACTACTAATTCTTTTATAAAATTCTAACACCTCAACATCATAACATTTGAAAACAATGAAAAGATAAATTTCTCAATTACGTATGTAAAATTATGAGAAATTCAATATCACTTATAAATATAAATTATATATAATTTACACGTATGACTATATAAGTTAATACATAATGCATGCGTCCACTATATGCTACAAATCGAATTGAATTTTTAGTCATGCAATATGAGTGTTAAGTAATTTGTATGTAGAAGTTTATTTATACATACATTAACCTACAATATTTACCTTTCAATTTTATATATTTGAAAGATGCATTATACCTTCATTTAAAATTTAAGGGTGTTTCTTTATTGGTAATTTTTTTATAAATTATTAGGTAATATTATATTAAATTATTTGGGTCTACTACATTATCTGTTTATTTGTGACATGTAACGAATAATTTGGATTATCTAAGCAATTCAAATTACATATAAAGTGACAGTGCATATTACTTATGGAAAGAGAGGCAATCTAAATTGTCATTTCACTTTTCGCATTTGTCCTTTACAATTTTATTTAAATAAATTATAAGACTAATTTAATTAATTATAAAATTAATCAAATAAATCTTAGTTAATTATTGTGAATATATTACTATCATATTTTAAAAATATATTAATTATTTTTAATTTTTTATTTTATGGATGAGAATATTAGTTTGTGATTTAAGTTTACAAAGTTCAAAATATATATTTTTTATATAAACATAATTATTTTGATTAGGAGTATATTAATAAAAATTATATATGAACTCATAAATCTTTGTTTTCTTATAAATAATAATATAAATTATTTGATACATTACTTGTGCATACTAAATAAAATAACTGATATTGTTGACTATTTAATAAGTGATAATTTTCTAAAAGACGATCCCGTCAGATGATTTTGAATGATGTATGCATTCCTATATCCATATCAATGTTGTGAAATTATGACAATATTAGATCCACTTTTTGGTTTTGAAACTATCTATATATTTTTTTATTGCACACACGTGTTAAGTAATAAGAAAATTATTATTTATATTTCGCTACACATTAATAGAAAATTATATATTTAACACGGTAATTTTAAAATTTTCGATGATAAATGTAAATATGAATATGGCTTGACTTTAAGATTCGGACATGATAAGAAATGATACGATCCGAGGCGTACCTTCTGGAACTTCGTCTCGGTCGTCGATCCGTCTGCGAGACCGCTGCCGCCGTCCGATCCCTTGGACCCGCGGCGTTTCAGCATCTTCATCACGGTGTGTTTGCCACCGGCCGTTGCCGTCTTTCCATCGCCGCCCGCAGCGTATACGCTTTCTCCGGCGACTTTCGCCGCCATTTCCAGCTTCTTCCCGTCTCCGACGCCCTCCTCGCCGATGCGGCTTTTCATGAAGAGCTCCCCGAGCGACGCCCGTCGCTCCCGCCGTCCCGCCGTCTCCGCCATCTCGACCGGAGACCCAAAAAGAAAACCCTGAAGCGGGCAAAGGGCAGGACCGCCGCCAGCGCCGACGTGGCTGGGACGGGCGGACGAGATCCTATCGGCAGAGGTGGCTGCTGCCGCGGCCTTCTCCGCCTCCTCCGCCAGCACCTTCTCCAACTCTGCCGTCACCAGCAAGAGGTCCGTCTCCGTCGTCGCCTCCGCCGCCTTCTCCGCGATCGCCTCCACTGCCACCGGAATCACGATGGCCGCCTCCTCTTTCGCCCTTTCCGCGGCGGGCTTTTCCTCCTCGTTGGACACTTCGGAGGCGGCCGAGTCCTCTTCCTCCTCGATCGGGTCCGACCCGATTCCCATGGTTCCGATGGTAAGGAGGCCGCCCCAAATCTCCTCCTCCATTGACTGATCTCCGCCGACGACTCCTGCGCCGCCGACGTCGTAGAGGTCGTCCGGCGGGAGACGGAGGCTCCTCGCAGGAAACTGGTCGAGCTGCCTGCGCCGGCGGTAGTTGTGGTCGTCATCCAACGAGGGACGGCCGGAGATGCAGCTACACGTACCGCCTGCATCACACCACGGCAAAGTTAGCAAAAGGTTGGACGTCCGGGCGGCTACCGTACGCACTACGAACGAGCGCGCGCAAATGCCGTGTACGTTGTATCCGAAGGTACGCTCTTAGCTCCTAATAGTGATGAAATGAAACGACAAGAAAAGTTGCACGTACCGCCGCCTGCGAACTCTTTTATGACATCGCCGCTGTTCTGCCGGAACTTGCGGTGCATCCAACCAAGTAACTGCAAAGTAATTAGCTTATAAGCACCAATGCATAATCTTTGCACTTAGCATATATTTAGTTCTCCTTGATAATATATTTTCTTGAATCTTTGGAATCTAATTAGATTGGTAATTTTTGTATTAGCATTGGCTGCAGCCTGCAGGTTAGTCATTTATTATATGTCAACATGATCTGTGGTTTAGTTAATTAAACAACATGCAATCAAGGTAATAGTTTCAGACTTAATTTGCGTAAATTTTTTTTAACCAGAGTTAACGGCCATAACTTACAAACAGGAGTCCCCCATAAGAAATCTGAAACAGGAGTCGTTAATTTACACTGATTAGACAACATGTGTCACAAGACACAACTGTGCGATTGTCGCCACAAACCAATTATACACATACTGATGTCGTTTCTACCGTATGTCAATATCTGTTCAGTAGTTCATGCAAGAGACGTTGAAAAGCTGAGATGATTAGAAATGTATCTAGCAGCATTAATGGTTGAATAGCATATGTAGCAAAAAAATTCGTACCAGAGAACAAGCATTAAGCACTGATTAATAACATAAACAAAGTTTGATAGATAACAAAACACTCTAATGTATGCCATGGATGAAGCATTGATTACTAGTGCAGGAGATGGAAATTGCAACATAATTAATGCACTGAAGTTTAAATGAGAGGGGGCGATATGCACTGACCTTCATCTTTGCAGATTGCTGTCAGTGAGGAGAGTCAATGCCAGAGTGGTGCATAAAAAGAGTTAGAGAGATGGTGATAAGGGGAAGCTAGGAAGGTGAGGGGATAGGAGGTGGTGGTGGTGATTGTGCTGGGAGGGGGACTCGGAGAGAGAAAAGCAGGAGGGAAGTGTGAATTAGAAGAGTGTAGGTAGAGAGGAACATATAGAAGAAAACAACGGAGGGCGAGCTCGGGTCCGCGTTTGTGCCTGTCGAGGCGATCAAATCATGTGGGTTAATGGGGTGCAGTGGGGTTGTCTGATTTGGAGCGTGATCAATATTTCGTGGCAATATGACATGGTGGTATATATTGTTGTATGCTGTGTGCTGGCTACAGAATTTGGTCATGGGGTCCAAATGCATGGAAAGTCTACGACTCGCACTGTGCGTATGGGTCTCGTAGTTGGCCAAATAACCTTTAATATATATATATATATATATAGAGAGAGAGAGAGAGAGAGAGAGATAGAGAGAGAGAGTTTTATACGTATATGCTTGCATGCATGCACCTTTTGTCTCAGCATTTATCTTTTCTTCTGGAGGGAAATATACCTGTTTCCACCTAGGATCGTAGGTCTCATGCTCAAGTCTAAAGATTTCACATGATCAAAGAGCTTCTACGTGTATCATACTAAAAATTTAATCATTCTCTACATTATCTTCACTCTAAAAGCTATTTGCATGTACATATATATGTATATCTGCAACATAAATGCGTGGATAAATGGATGATTCATCTCCATCCGGTGTGTATATATGCATCCTATATTCATGACATTATTGGCTATCATTGCAATCGTAGGAGGATTAAGTATATTTTATTTATTAATGTTCAACAAATTGATTACACGTGAGCTAAAATAAATTCGAGAGACTAAATGAGAATTTCTATTCATGAACAATATATCTAGATGTCTGTATATATACTCTTTAAAATTAATTCGTTAATGAACCATTGTTCTTTATAATAGTATATTTTCGGTTTTACTACATATGTATGTAATGATTCAATGTACAGATATTAAAAATGAGTAGAAATTATAATAATATAGATTTTTATATGCCTTCTGCTTATAGTTATGGTCATTTTTTACTTTTACGATCTATGCATGCTTGTGCCAAATTAACAAGGACGCTATGAGTTCAATCAAGGAGCAGTAATTAGCCGAACAATGCCGATAAGAGTGGTTGAGAGGCAAGTGCAAGCCAACTTCACCATGCATGCATGCCGGAAAGATTTTTGTGGTCATAGATCAGCTGATGCATTTATACTGCAGGAAGCAATGTACTTGCTCATATCTGGTGAACAACCAGAATAATAGTACTGAACATATAGAGACATAGATATCGTTCTTGGGATGTTCTGTATGAAAGTCCTTGGGCCTTTACATTATTGGATGCAAAATTAACCAGGGTTCTTGACATATCCGAATTGGGTGGACCAACCTCAAAGTAGAAAATTCATTGTATATGAACTCATGTCTCTTCGTTCGTCGGGGACGTGGTTATTTAATAAACAGTTCCTGCTCATTGCAGTCACTCATTTCCTGGATGTTTGCTATTGGCAAGACCACGTAATGCAACTTTGCAAGGATGGATTTTTCTCTGTATCAAAAAAGAAGAAAAGAGGGATGGGCATTATGCGTAACTTGCTTAAAGTATGACTGAAAGTTGTCATGTCTGCATAATGTTATATATATAATTATTAAATATATATCGGTTTGGTTTTGCATTGTCTCTAGATCTATAGGGATAATAAAATATCAGGGTACGTGTGATCTATATTCTTAGCTAGCTATTTCATTAGGCCAAAGTTAATTAGGTTTTCGGAAGATAGCTAAGCATGCAAAATTAAGATGAGATATGCTTCTATCTATTCCTGTTTTACATCTAATTATAAGTTAGGCTCACCATACACTTTGTTTGATATTAATCCATTTACGTTCCCATTTTCTAAAAATATTTTCCTTTGTTTTGCTATTTTATACATACTCTACTTAAGAATGCCTATGTGCAAAAGGAGCAGTGAGTAGGCACAGCAACCAAAAGAGTGGCTTTGGATAGTGAATACGATTAATTAGAGTCAGAAGTGGTGGCTACCTTTCGAGTTGGCATGTGGCCTTCCTAACCGAATACTGAAAATTTGTAATGTGCCATGGAACGAATGTATCTTCTGCTTATAGGGTGTAAAGGGCTTCCTAGGCTTTTACCATATCAAATCTTATGCAATAATAACAAAGTCTTATCCCATTAGATAGGGTCAACAACAAAGTCTTATTTCACTAGGTGGGATTGATTATATGAATCATACGACGTCATTATTCGTTGATTCATATTCATGAAATTCGACAGGATTTTACGCTGACTGTCAAGACCTAACACAATTCTCCTCCTTTATTCGAACTTGGAACCGACCATGCAGCAATCAGAATTTATTCTTTCGGTTTTGCAAAAACTGTGATATCACAACCTTAATCATTTAATTGTTTCACGAGGGTGATCCTTCCATCATATCAGCCTATCAGGGGTAGTGTGCCCATCATGCCTTGAGGGGGTTGTCCAATGTGGCTGTCGAGTGTTGGGCAGCCCCAGTTCATCAGTATATGTCAGTAAAGAAAGTGCTTTCAAGAAAGATCAAGATTCATGCTTGCATGGTGGGCACTGGGAATGGCCCAGACCCCAGACCCCTTCCCATCTTCTTTTTGCCCTGTTACCATTGTCCTCACTCTTCCTCAACATGAAGCTGAAAAGGAGTGGTATCTTCTGTCCCTGTGGAATACAATAGAAAACTCTATGTAGTTTTCATTCAAGAATGGGGAACTCCATATATATGTTGTTGATGGTAACTTCTACTGTCTGTGCTTGGTGCCCAGCAGATGTTGGCTTGCATTTATTTACTTGTGATCCTGAAGGTACTTATTTGAAATTATTACGATACCTTCAACATTTCTTCAAAGCAAAGAATGTCTTTTTTATTACGCTAAGCATCTTTTTCAAATAGAGAATGTTCTAAAGGTATTAAATGTATATATGTATGTGTAGATGGAGATGAAGTAGTCCTTCAAAGCTTATAGTAATTATTATCTCCCTACTTATAGTGTAACTAAGGAGTACTTAATTTCTCAATGCTATTGTATGTTAATTGTAACTCGTCGCAAAAACATATTAGAAAATATGAATAGAAAGTTAGGAGTTAGTTTTTAGTTTTACTGTCGATATCATATGTTTTTAGGTTTTGGTACTCCATTATATCTCACGGATGGTCCAAGAAAACTTATCAAACTATTTGATTTAACAGGCGGCAGAAATGACAGATTTTGACACGCCTTGAAAGGCCACTTCAGTCTTCCATCTTTTCTCCTTCCTGGACATCAACACTGTCAAGCAACCGCGACTGATATCGAAAATGGAGATGCTATATCCTCAGAGGATATATTCTCATAATTCTCTTACAATGATATTAAATGTAATTTTATCAATTTCTTTGGGTAAATTAAAAATACGAGTATTAGAAAAATTTCTAAGTTAAACTTTTAGGCGAATTTAGCATTTTTCTATCGAAAATATATGTTACAATATTGAGATGATAAGAGTTCTGATGTCCATTTTTATGGATCAGATAAAGAAAAGGAAAGAACATGTTAATAATCAGTAATTTATATAGTTCGTTATCATGCATGGATAAGTAATCATCAGTTTCTCGAAGCTTGGTGCCTTGTTTTGCACCATTTTGTTGGTGTGAGATGAACCAATTTATTCAAAATTTTCATAATGAGCATATATTCACTAGTTATATTGATATATTTCTATTGGTTAAAGGGTGAGAAATACCTTTTTTTAATACACCGCAATATCGAATAATTGCGTTGATCCTTCAATAATATGCGTGCAAGAAAGGTAGGTGAAGTAAATTCAATATTTGTTTAGAAAATAAGTAAAAAAGAACTACATATGTGTTTGTGATCATATAGCATGTATATAACATTTAGTTATTCCAACAATCACTTGTCAATTAATTTTAACTAGTAAACTTCACTCATTAATTCAAACGACATTACTTTTTTCCTTGTGTGGTTGTGGAATTAATTAATGTGATCGATGATCAAGCATTTTTTTAATTTATAAATTAAATAATTAGTTTGGAAGGATAGGAAAAACTATTCAGGGAATATAAAATGCGGCAATCCTTCCCATTTCTTTCCGTACAAAAGATGAATTGTGTTTATCAATAAAGTGAAAGCATAAATAAATAATGCAAATTGAGAGGATCACAAGCAACAAAGTGCATGTATGTATATATTTCATATCATATCTTATTAATTTTTTTATAAAAGCAATATATATATGTCCCTTTCAAGGGGATATAACATTTTTTAGCCGCCAATATTTGAGAAAGTAGAACTGACGATTCAATTTGTGTCACGTTAATAGTTATGTGCACGATACTTGAAGATCTCAATAAAAAATTTTTACATTAAAAAAATTCGAACTTAAGACTTTTACTTAAACAAGAGGAATGACTATGATTCCACCCCAACTGTTGTTCGCGGGTATTTGATGTAGAATGAGTCCATTAGCTTGTCATCAATAGTTTAACAGCTGTGATCATTCAGAATTAATATCTCTGTATACATGATCTCAATTAGATCATCTTGATTCGGAGACTAAGATCTGTAAGTGAAGGTTTGGGATCGCTATCAGTGCACTATTGTGAAAACTAATTATTTGATTGGCGTATGAAAATAATGAAATTAAATGCACGCATGATATGGATATGATGTGATTGTTTAACAAATCAAATATGTTTGTCAAACAAATCGTAGGGCTCTTGCTGCCT
Source organism: Pontederia crassipes (assembly GCA_030549335.1). NCBI lineage: Eukaryota > Viridiplantae > Streptophyta > Magnoliopsida > Commelinales > Pontederiaceae > Pontederia > Pontederia crassipes. The sequence goes on along the minus strand of CM060193.1, from coordinate 68,607,860 downwards.
GCATGGAATCCACTTTTTCCAATGAAGCGAAGAATCAAAGAAAACGAAGGAAGTACAAACGAGCTCGACCAAAAATGTCCGAAATCTCTATCTATCAAATTAATGACGTATCTCTACTCCACAAAGGCACACTTAATTCTATCTGGCCAAAGGTGATAAGACAAACGTCTGTTTCATTCATGCCTTAAGTATTGCATGACAGGTCGCAGGTTTTAACAAAACGAGTGATTAATTATATGCGACAATCCAAGTGCTTAGGTCAGCTTAATTTTATTTTTACGTGGACATGAATTCATCTACGTAGTACTACTCTTCGCCATGCAAAAAGTGTAGTAATCTTTTATTTTTTGGATGAAGTTAGTGCGTTCACCTTTAAATTGATTTGTTCAGCTAATTAATTAGCTTAAACTACAAATGTATGCAGTTTATTTTCTTAGTTAATTTATTTTCCCCTGAAAGGCTTTTACGAATTTAGTTATATGATAGAGCGAGGTTGACGATTCTGAGGCTTCATTATGATCATGGGATTAGTTTATTACTTCGAGATTCAACTTATTTTCCCGCTAATAATAATAATAATAATAATAATAATAATAATAATAATAGGAAAGATGAAAGAACGAAATGACCGACAGAGGAGGAAAATCCACCCCTGATTTTTGTTCGGAATCGGCCGGCCGAGACTATAAAAGGGAACGCGAGGAGACCCTCGCGCCCCCTTGGAAACTCTGCCGACCGTCGCCTCCATCTCTTCTCCTTCTTCTGCAACTCGGCGGGCGCGCGACGCAAAGCACGGCGGTGATGATGAATAGCGGTCGAACCGACGTCCCTTCGAATCGCTGCGACCTCCTCCGACGTTCGTGAAGACCGGACGCACTCTCTCGCCGCCCAAGGACGATCGACGAACGATCCGTAGATCGCCGGTGAACTCCGACGCTCAAAATCGAAGGTACCATAGCGTTTTAAATCCCTAGACGAAGAATTATGGATCGTTTGATACGTAATGTTAGTCCATTACGATGTTGAGATTGTCAGCTACATCTTTCGTATTTGGATCATCATCGTTTGATGGCTGGAAGGCCGCCGGAAATGAGGAAGAAGTTCGGCGGCCCTATTTTATCGCAGGAACCGATCGACCGGCCCATTGATTGGTCGACCGATCCTGCGTGCGAAACCTCTCTACCGTGTCTCATGTCGGTCGTCCGATCCCACAGGAGAGGTCGACCGATCTAAAGGTTGCCAGATGATCTCAATCTCATGGACGGTCGACTAATCTTCTAAACGGTTGACCGATCCGACGCGCACTGCGTCACACTGTGATCATACGATCAGTCGATCGGTCCCGTCGAAAGGTCGACCGATCTAATGACACATAGAGTAATCGGTCGATCGGCCATCTGCGCACGATCGACCGGACAGACAGCTCCTGACAAAGAAGTCGATCGACCGGTCTCATAGAGTGGTCGACCGGCCTACGAAGAACGGTCGACCGGTCCACAGTGAACACTCGACCGGCCCAAGTCGATCGGTTCAGCTCAACCGAGCAGGAAGGAACAATCGACCGGTCCAATCTGACTAGTCGATTCAGACCGTCTAGTTCAGCCAAACCCATCGGCTCAAACTGACCAGATTCAACCGACTCAAACCTGTAGAAAGACATTGAATTGATTCGGACGTATGAGAATTGGCATAGTCCGAGTCGGATTCTGATTCGATCTGAGTCAGACTCTTGAATCATAACCGGAGACTCTAACCAGTTCACTTATAACTGGCCGAGTCCTATTGTACAGACATTAAAGCCCATATGGGTCCTGTTTCATAGACATCATGATAATCAGAGATAAATGAAGTAAAGATAAAACTACGAGATTGCTATGTGCCGCCCCATTGTACGGAACAAAGAACACAATATGGCGTAGAGAGAGACATGTAGCTAGCTGAGGAGACAGCGAACCTACTGATCTTCAATGATCACTATTCCCGAGATTACATGTCCTCTCCCACCTATGTCTCGAAGAAGGGTGATGCATTTGTCACACTCTTTCCCCCAGATAACATAGTATTGAGCTAGAGAGACAGGTAACTAACTGAGGAGATAGTGAACATACAGGTTCTTAAATGACCACTGTTCCTGAATGTGGGTCCTCTCCCACCTACATTCCGAATTGAGTAACGCATTGTCGCACCTATTTCCCTTTATGGCCTTACTAGCTTTACAGATTCAGAGAGATACCTCTAACATCCCAATCTAATAAAGTCGAGCTCGCATAGGACAACTAACTTTAAGGATATTATAATAATGTAAAAGACGTAGTGTAACTCATAGTAAAGGAATGTAAAGTAAAGTAAAGCATATAAAATGGTATAGTAAAGCATGAAACATGGTATGGTACAAATAACATAGATTACAGTAAAGGCAAGATATAGTCATAGTAAAGAACATAGTACAAATATCAATACAGTTAAAGCATGGTATACGACCCATTATAGTCAAAGTGTTTTATGGTTCATTACTGATACAGTTGTTATGTGATTATCATTGATCCTTATTTCATCATCTATTTTGCTATTGTATTTGCTCACGGGTATTCGATTCCCCTACATTGAGATTTTGCAGGCGAGAACCATAACTGATGAGGTGATGGAGGGCACAAGGCTTGAAGAGTGCTGCACATGACTAATATATTGCTTCAAGTCCTCATTATTGCATTCTGTTAAAAACATTGTTGCTTATCCAAGAGACGTGATGTCATTCTGCCCGTTGAACTTCCCTTCCGCTTATCACATTTGTTGAACTTGTGGTATTTTCTTACTTTGTTATAAACTGTATGGATTAATTATATCTTTTATTATGCTAACGTTTGAACTTTCGCATTAAAGTCTTTAATTATATTTCATTATAATATTAATGCCACATGTGCATTTTATTGAATGATCATGGTCAATAGTGTAGTAAACAGTGTAGCGCTCCCGAGGTCAACTTGACTGCCAACGTGGTAGGAGGGGAGATTTTGGGGGTGTTACATTTTGTGTAGCAGCGAAAGTTCAACTATATCGAGAGTCGCTCTTATAAGCATTCGATCACGTACATGATTAGAGTGTTGGACTACTCGTCATAGGTCCGTAGCATTAGTGTATTGCAGCGTCAATGCAGGCGCTTAGGCGCTTAAAGTTCGAAAGGACAGACGAGAAACCACGAGACGCCACGAATGGACACAGATGTGGATTGTCACCCCACGTTCAAGACCATGACACTAGAATTAAGAAACGTTTGCTTGTATTAAATATGATGAAATATAACATACATCTGGGCCTCAGAAGGTACTAGTGAACTCCTAGTTTATCGTACGTATAGGAGTCTTATTACATATTGAAGATGTAAAAGACGTACTCTATGGGTAACATCACATAACTTGGTCATTCATAAAAATGACCTTACAAGATAAATGCCCTAAGGGCAGATAACTTGATACTCCGCAATATTACGTAGTGCGGGGTGACTGCATGTGTTCCATAGTTTCGACGTTATAAGTTGAGCGGCCAAGAATTATAAGTTGAGTGGCACTGGTGCCGCGAGGCTTCGCGCTTCGTGTCACGGAAAAATGGTCCGTGACATTCTCCCCCACCAAATTCGGCAACGCCTCCGACATCGTTGTCCGAGCTTCTTTGGGGCTTTTATCTTCAGTCTTGACTTTCGGCAACGCCTCCGACATCGTTGTCCGAGCTTCTTTGGGGCTTTTATCTTCAGTCTTGACTTTGCATGTCTTGTTTGGAATCCACCTTCTTTGCCTTGACTTCTACTTCATCAACGTCACACCGCGCCAGGAATGTCCACTCCTTAGGAGTCGTTAAGGACTCCTACTTCAAGCCTACTTCGCTTACTGATCTTTCATCCAATCTGGGATCATCATTTGTGCAATGCCAGTGGAGTCTGCCATGTGCGGTCTGACTTCATCAAGCAACTATCCGTCCATCAAGTCTCTGTAGGCTTCAGTTCTCTCGACTTGCATAGTGTCAATTTATTTGGTTTGATTTTTTGGGGTGAAACAACTTTCGAGTGACTTCATGAGTACTTTGAAGAAAGAGTTGCTTTAGGGTCTTGGCAAAACACTTGACCTACATGACTTGACTCAACGTCCTAAGTTGCAGACGGCTGCAACATAGGATCTTCCCTCCGTCGATCGCAAGGTATGGGACCATCTCACCATCGATGGTCATTCTGGAATTCCGACGGCTTGAAACAGCACAAGCTCTTCGATGCTAACATTTGCAATTTGTCTGCTTTGAGTGTTTCGGGTTGCTATGATGAGCGACAAGAGTCTCCCCACGAATGCTTCAGGACGTTATGGGTCTCTTTATGGGCTTGACTCGATGTCTCTATGTTGCAAGTGGTTGCAACGTTGAGTCTTCCATCCCTCCGCCAAATGAAGAGTATAGGACCATCTCATCCTTGGTGATCACTTTGATGTTTCGACGATCTTGAGGTGGGACAAGGTTCTTTGATATAGCACTTTATGCCTTGTCCGTTTCGAGTCTCTATGATGAGCAACGGGAGTCTCCCAACGTTCCCTTGTGGTTCAACTCACCGTCTTCGTGTTGCAGATGGCTATAACGTAGAGTCCTTCATCCGTTGAGTGCAGAGTGCAAGGCCATCTTACCCTTGGCGGCCGTTTGATATCTTAATGGTTTGAGGCTGAGCAAGATTTGTTGATATGACACTCTCTACCTTGTCCAATTCAAGTCGCTATAGTGCACAACGAGTGTCTCCCACGAATGTTGTGGTTCAAGTCGATCCTCCTACTTCGATGGGTTGTCTTTGTCTTTGACATAATTAGCTTCCTCTTTGTGACTTGGGCTTCTCTCCCCCACCATTGCCCTTGCCCAAGGGCTTTGGTGGTATGACACTTGTACTGGAATGAATGACTTGGCAACGATGACTAGCCAGCGGAGGTTGGGCGATCCCGTCGTTCCAATTCCGTCCTAGTCCAAAGCTTCAACCCCTCCGCTTGAAGAGTACCAATGTTGGGTCTTCAACCTCCTGAGAATACTGTAAGCGAAACTCGATGATACCTTTCACGTCTTCCTTCAACATGCCCTTCTGACTAATATTGAACAATGCGACCTTGACCTCCAATCCCGACTTGTCAAAGTTTGCATAATTGATGAACTGTCTTCTGCCTCCGTCCCATGTCTCAATGGGATTCATGTTTGCCAACACTACAAGAAAATTGGCAATTAGCGATTCAAGGTTGGAGACGCTAGGGAGGCGCTATTACGTCTCTGTTGTGAAGAGCGTCTCCTTAGCGTCTAACTAGCGCCGCAAAATTGAGACGCTGGTAATCGGTGGCTAGTGGCGTCGCACTAGAGTCAAAGATAATGAGACGCAACTAGCGCCACATGTTGACGCTATATCGATGTTATTAAGACACGATGTTTGCGGCTGTGCGAAGCAGGACCGCGTCGCTAAGTCGATGCGCAAGGGGCGGTAGACATGAGGCATTATTCCGGCGCCCACCTGTGGCTAATGTTTGCGCTAGTAAGGCGCTATATTGACGCAAATATGATCGTGCTTGTGTCGTCAATGAAACGCTAAGATAGCACTAAGTGCGATATATTTAAATTAGCGTCGACATGCATTGAGATGCCAATGAGACGCTATGGTGTCGCTACTTGCACATTTTTTTTACCCGCCCCAGCCTCATTTTTTCCCTTCCCACACCATACAATTTATAATGCATCTCAAAATGCATTGATATTCATCACAGGCAATATAAAAGCATCACAGACAATATAAAATCATCACAGACAATATAAAACCATCACAGGCAATATAAAACCATCACAGGCATAATATATAACATAAGAATACAAAAACTACTAAACTGAACTAACAAACTATATGTATGTTTAAGTCTATAAGTAATAAATGCATAGTTTGTTTTCTATCCTAGGTTTGGGAGTTATTGTTATCATTCCGGACGTTCGACCCAAACGTGCTCGGTCCATGGCCTCGCGGGGATGGATTCTACGCGGGATCAATCCCTGAATCGCCTGCAATAGAGGACCCAATTGCTGCGACAACTGTTGTGACACCTGCTGCGATAACTGCTGCGACACCTGCTACGATAGCTGTTGTGATAGCTGCGTCAGATTAGGTGCAGCAGATGAGCTCGGAGCAGATGCACCTCCTGCATATCCTCCGATTCTCCTAGGTATCTGAGCGGCTGTGCCGAGGCCACACAAGTATCCCCCTCGTGTCGTGCCGACCACCTCCTCCCAAATAGCAGGGTCCTCTACGAAATTAAAAAATTATACAATCATATAATATAAATTATATATCAAGAAACACGTAAATTAAAAACATGACTAAACCAACGAAGAAACATTACCTGGTGGCTGAGTACTTGGATCATCTCCATACTTTTCAGTCATTTTCGCATTATACTTATCCTATAAAATTTAAACATTATGTATTTCAAAAATAGTGCACTAACGGCAACAACCAAATGACCATATCATGAGACTTACTAGAAGCCTACGAGCAGTGGATGTGACTAAGTCGTTTGTCTTCCGGCTCTTATGCGTGGCCTCATAGACCACACGAAAGTCTACGGGACCGCATTCTTTCTCCTCCTACAATAAAGTTTCAAATTTGATAACATAAGTATAAGTCAAAAGTTTGATTAATTGAATTTATATGTAAATTATCATGCGCCGTCGATGCTCGTCAAATCGCATCGATCCCCCTGTGTGGATGTGGGCCTCGGGCTTCGAAAGACGATTAACTCTTGCATTTTCCGACTTCCTTTGTCATCGTTCATCCGTCCTTTGTAAACATCTAATACTTACACTTTAAAAAGACTATAATTTTCATAAAAATAATGTAAAAGTATACATACTTACCACTTCCTATAGAGGGACTCCCAAACCGAGCGCCTAATATGTCTTGGGCATCTTTGTATGCCCTGCTCCAAAGTGAGGCCGACGAACGTGACGATCTTGTGAAACTTGTATAATCGATTTCGGAGGCATTTCACAACGACCTCCTCAAAAGCTCTCCGGATCGTCCCTAAACTAAGATCCGGATGAAACTGATTTACCTCCTACAAATAGAACGTTAAAAGTAAGTAATTTTAAAATAAATATAAATTGAATTATTAATCCAAATAGAAGATCGTACCGTAAAGGCTCGAAAGATGTTATCTCACACTTGAATTGGGACATCTTTCTAGGATCCTGCTAAGAATAGTCTACTCCTCACCTTGCATGACGCCCACCATTCATCCTTGGTTCTTTTCGATGGATACTTAATGTAGTACACTTGTTGTGCTTGTTCCTCCAATACGAATGGATCGTATGACTGAAGTCTCGATCGAGGGTTAATATCCACCAATTTAAACTTTTGATCGATCCGAACTCATTTCTCTGGATCGAACCAACGACATTTTAGCACCACGACTTTGTTAGATTTTCCCAAATAAGATAATTCTAGGATGTCTTCTATAACACCGTAGTAATCAAAGTCGTCGTCCCCGTACATGCTTCCTAGAACACATATGCCACTATTAATAGTTGAACGTTGTCGGCTATATTCTTCTGTATGGAACCGATAACCATTGACTATGACGCTGCAGTAGCTAAGAACTTGTTTCTTCGGGCCATGACCGAGATCTCGTATTTGTTCTCTATGACTGAGCCATTAATAACCTACAAAAAAATAACTAAAAATTTTATTAAAAGTTACGAACTTATAACAATTAAGAACAAGCGGAAAGATTTCTCACTTCACATCTCAACCAATCGGCAAAATGTTCGTCTCGTAGTTTCAATAACTCATCGTTTGAAACTAACAGATTGATTTCTCACTGTAATTCTTTGAATTTCCTGAATTCATAGTTTTCAATTAATACAATCATATAGCAATAATTAGCTTTAAATTATATAACAAATTAGAACAAATTGCCTTACTCGAGATACGGCGTCACTTCGCTACAATTTGCAAGAACATAATTCAACGGCGGTGATATCTCTGTCATTCAAGATAACTTTGCGTCCTACACCAAGAAGTCGACATGGGTACTTGAATATGAATAGAATATTCATGTCAACTTCTCCTTCACCACCATCATCGTTTCTTGGAAGGGCGAAGGGCGGCGGTCGAATGCGGAGGACGGCGGTCGAATGCGGAGGGCAGCGGAGGCGAAAGGCGGCGGCGGCAGTGGAGGGCGGTCGTCGGGCATCGGACGTCGGGCGAAGGGCGGAGGCGGCAGTGGAGGGCGTCGGAGGTCGGGCGTCAGAGGTCGGGCATCGGGGCGCGTCGGGCGGGACGAAGGGACGATGGTAAACAATAGCGACAGTAAAAGTGAAAACGAAGAAGAGGAGTTACGGATTTAAGTAATTTTTTAGCATCGTAATGAAATGAGACTCTACGTAGATGCCATGTAGGCACCGACAATTCGGCTAGAGTGGCACTATAGAGAAGCTAATGTGTCACTAAGATAACGTAACGACACCATAGCATCATCGGGGCGTCTCCATTATGTAGCGTCTCAACATCAAGACGCCATTGAGACGCTGATTAAAAGTTGTTTTCAAATTTTTTTAGTATGTATGAAATTTTATTTATCAATGTAACGTCTCATCGCATTATGCTCCGTTCCAATTGTTTTATTTTCTTCCGATAATCTATCATGTATGTATTCAAAATTATAAATATGTATGTATATGTGTATATAACACAATTGTGTGTGTATATATATACATATGTAATATATGCGTACATATATATATGTCTACGTGTGAGAGATTAAGTTACAACAATGTGTTTCATCTATATGTATTATAAATATATATGTGTATGTATATGTCTATACATGTGCAAGTCATATATATATAGATAACATGTGCAAGTCATATATATATAGTCACATATATATATGTCTATACACGTATTCGAAGTGAATATATATATGTGTGTGTGTATTTGTTTATATGTGTCAGATTAGGTTATAATAATATGTATATATGCACTTATTATATATAAGTATCAGCATATAAACATATTTATATGTCTATATGTGCCCGATTGAGCGAGGGGTAAAAAGTCAACTTAGGAGGCGCAATACAGACGCCATTGAGTCGCTAGATTCATTTAGCGACACTATAGCGCCAAACTAGCGTCTAAAATAATATGGCGTCTCGAGCATGCGACGCTAGAGAGACGCCCATAGTGTCATCATAGCGTCAACACCAGCTGCGACGCTCGTTAAACGCTAGGTGGACGCTATTGTGTGTCTACTGTGACGCTAACATATCACTCACTTAATCAACCATCGTAATCCCATGATTAAGTATATAATAATAATATATGCATAATTAAGATATTATATATATTATATGTATAGATAACATAAATAATATATGTAAAAAATTATATATTTAGGAACACTCTTATCATGTAAAAATACATATATATAATCGTGTAATTAATACATATATATGTTGATATTATGCTATTGATAATATGTTTATAATCGTGTACTTAATACTAATATAATATTTAATGAATTTATTGATTGACATATAGTATATATAATATAGTGTTTAAATATATACAGTAGCGTCTCACTAGCGTCTCCTTTGTTTGAGACGCCATATAGTGTCTCTTTAGAGTCTTCAGACATCAGACGCTAGTGCTGCGTCTAAAGTGGTCGACGACAAAATGGCACTAGGTGCTGCCACGCATTTGCGATTCGTGGCGCGAAATAATAGCGTCTACGTAGCGTCTCGATTGCGCTGCAAAGTTAACGTCAACCCGCTGAATAGCTAAGAAGACGCATAATTAAGATATATGCATAATATATGTATAGATAACATAAATAATATAGATAAAAAATTATATATTTATGAACACTCTTATCATGTAAAAATACATATATATATAATCGTGTAATTAATACATATATATGTTGATATTATGCTATTGATAATATGTTGATAATCGTGTAATTAATACTGATATAATATTTAATGAATTTATTGATTGACATATAGTATATATAATATAGTGTTTAAATATACACAGTAGCATCTCATTAGCGTCGCTTTAGGGTCTTCAGACGTGAGACGCTAGTTTCACGTCTAAAGTTATCGACGCCAGAATGGCGCTAGGTGCTGCCGCGCATTTGCGGTTCGTGGTGCGAAATAATAGCGTCTACGTAGCGTCTCGATTACGCTACTTTTAACGTCAACTCTTTGAGTAGCTAAGAAGACGCTAATGAGACGCTATCGAGAGGCAAGTGGCGTCTGATTCTGGTGATGCTAAGTAGATGCAATGGAGGCGCTATGACGACTTTATAGCGTCACAGATTTTTGAGGCGCTACATGGCGTCGCTAATCGCCAATTTTCTTGTAGTGACATTTCACATCGCTATGATGGCATCGCCATCATGAGTTCGCCACATCTTGTAGGGTTCTTGGGATATGCCTTCTTTCGATGGGACCTCCTTTGAAGCTTAGGCAACCCCTTTGGATATGAACGGGATGACATCCTTGTGCTCATTCATGAAGAGGATGCACCATAGATACTCGTTCATCCGCAGTTCGGACGAAGCAATGCCATTGTGTTTGTTGATAAAAATCATGCACCTTTGACATACATGTCCATCGGGCAGCTGACCCTCATGAAAGAGTAGCCGATCCGAGTCTTCACCGATCCACGAGGATGCTCGTGAAGATGCTCCGCTTGGGTAAGCAGATTGTGGTTGGTGAACCCATGGCATGAGCTCCCAACCTCACATCCATCTTCATTCGAAGGGACGACATAGCTAGTGTGTCCTTCGAAACCTTGGATTCGATCCTTGGAGACCGCTTCGATTATTCGAGGCGCTGGTCAAGAGGAAAGGGTACTCCTTCCTTCGGTTGGCGGCGGAATGCTTGACAATAACATGCTAAGATTCGTCGATGCTCGACGCTCAGACCATTTGCTAAATTAGTCATTGAGTTGAGACGTTGATTTGCGTTGGCATGTAGCAAGTTCATCCCAACCTTTGATGGTTGGCATCACGCCGCTTGCAGGATGACATTTGACAAGACTGACAGCTCGTTTGCAAGTAATCAATGCTTTGTCCCATCTGTGAAAGTCATTTTGGCATGACAGGCGATGTTGGCGGCACGACAAGATGCTTGTGAATGATACTCCATAGCCGAAAGGATGATCTTCCTTAGCCGAAAGGGACCATAAACCTTGATGCTTTAACTTGAGCCAACTTCTCTCGTGGAGCAGTTGTGCACTTCATGTTGCATGACTGAGCATGCGATGCGACATCACAAAATACCGAGCAAAGCTAGATTGTCATGATAGTGCATAACTGACGGACCCTGAATGTGACACGGGTCCTGCGAGTTACACGACGCTTGTGTAAGGCAACTTCTTGGTATGGGTAGCGCAAAACCATCATGCGGAGCATATGGCCACTCTTGACGCAGCGCGACACTTCAAGATTCCCGACTGTATACCTGTGGTGGTTGATCTACCCAAGTGAGCAATGCATGACCATCTCGGTTAGGCGGGACGATCAATCCATCGTCATAGTGCATGACGGATGTTTCTTGACATGATACGAGTGTATGAGAAACTTGTTGCAGGGTACGAGTGCAATGAGGAAGCTTGCATGCATTCCTCGTTGGCGTCCATGATCAAAGACCATAACACCAGTGCACCTGGACGCAGTAGAGTTTTTTAGCGGAAGCACTTTTTCCTACGCCGACACAATCGATTCATCATCGCATGGTGATCCGAGCAGGATGAACTGCTCTGTTACCACTTATCACGAGCTCATTCTCGGACACAAGATCATGTGCGGCGACTAGGCGAATAGGCACCTAGCCAAGTTTGTTTTGAGTAGCAGCGGAAGTTTTATGGTCGAGACAACTATGTTGAGAGTCACTTTTATAGGCATTCAATCACGGACATGACTAGAGTGTTGGACTACTCATTATAGGTCCATGACATTAGCGCGTTGCGGCGCTAATGCAGGCGCTTAAAGTCCGAAGGGACAATCAAGGAACCACGAGATGCCAAGAAGGGACATCGATGTGGGTTGCCACCCCACGCTCAAGGCCATGATAATGGAATTAAGGAAAGCTTACTTGTATTAAATATGATGAAATATAACATACATCTATATTTCGAAAGACACTAGTGAATCTTTCCCAGTGTACCGTAGACATAGGAGTTTTATTACATATTGAAGATGCAAAAGACGTACCTTACGGGTAACGTCATATAACTTGGCCATTATAAAGATGGCCTTACAAAATAAATGCTCTAAGGGCGGATAATTTTATACTCTGCAATATTACGCAGTGAGCGGATGAAAGCTATAAATTGAGCGACACTGGTCCTGCGAGACTTTGTGCTTCGTGTGCGGGTATCCATTGGATCCTTCTGTTAGTGGGAGGGCTCCATCTCTTCAATGAAACCATCCAATTAAGTGCTCCAAAATGTTCGAGTTTCGACCCCACGTCCCTCGTGAAGAGCTCAATTAAAGGAATGATGATATAATTAGATATTACGGGTAATAAAAAGAACTTAATTATCATTATCTCGATCAATCGTACAATTTGAATACAACAAACATGTATCAAATTAAGTGAGATTATTAGAACATGTACCAAAATGTGGCTACATTTGCAAATGCCGAGATCTTGTCGTCATATAATAAAAAATGGTGTCAAGACCCAATACGTTGCACTACACAAAAAAATTTCAAATTTCTCTCAATCCCAAAAGATCCATCGAAATAACTAAATTTTTGTTGACTTTGTCGAATAGCGCGTCGATTGAAAAATATTCATCGCATGAAATTCGTCAAAACTTCTGACGAGCATATAATCGTCGAAAGAATTTTAAAAAAAGTAAAAAATTGAATCAAATTTAGAAAAAAAATATTTTTGTTTGTATCATGAAAAAATTAACTATTAAATAAATAATTAATTAACTGAAATATTTTAAATAATTGAATAAATTTTTTAAAAATAATTTAAAAATTGATTAAATTTATCATTAAAGTTCGTACATAATTTCTTAAATTGATTAAATTTTGTACATACTTTATATAATTTGCTCATCCTCATTGTGTCATTTTGTTGGTCACGCATCATTTGTCGCATCATGATCTTTAATTATTTTGACTGTGTTTTTAGCATCTCTTGTTATTGTTGCTCAAACTCTTGTTGAACTCCATCTCGGAGTTCTTGCTGTACTTTATGTCCTATGTTCGTCAATTGTTTTCCTAGATGCTATCTTTTTCTTTCAAAAGTCATTGCACATCTTAACTTGACATCGATATACGATCAAATCTAATATCCGCATAATTAAGTATGATTGTAGACTCAACCCTTCTTCATGCCAATATGACCCGTCCAAAGTTGTCGAGACGTCATCGGCATCACTCCTTGTGTGGCCTACGTAATATGCTCGGCTTCTTTTGCTTTGAATCCCTCTTGAAAATTATTTTAAACATTTGTTAATAAAAAAAATTATGATCACGTTAACTATTTTGAACCTATTGCCTTGCATCCATTCTTTTTTCTGATGGAGTTTGAGGAAAATTTCATTAATTATTGCATCAAAATAATTAATTATATGCATTTAAAATCAAAATATATTTTTGCATATTAAAGATAACATTAATTAAATAAAATCATAAATATATTAAATATAACATTGTTTTAATAAAACTATAAAGATATTAGTGCATACCCTTGTTTTTACAATGGTGAACGTAAATATACAACCACTGACGTGTATGCAAGTTCCCTAGTCAGATCCCTAATTTGCCTTAGCTTTTTTGCACTTTGATTTGTTGGATGACTTTGCTAATAACTCGGTCTATAGAGTTCCTCCAATCCAATTGGGATGTTGCCCTGCGGCCCGTGCATCCGATAGCATCGAAAATAATCGTTTTGAGCACCTAGACTTGAAATAAACACTTTCCACATTTGTTCTATGTACTTAGTGTCGCACCACACATCAACCTTCAAACAAATATATAAAACTAATATAATAATAATTCAAAATTGACAATATTACAATTCACAAAAATACTTGAACTCATATACAAATATGAAATTCTCTAAACTACATTTGTATCGTAGCATGAGAAATCTCTCTTTATGTAAGTCGTGATTGATTATATCTTTGTCAAATTACTTTAGTACAAATGGTTGTAGCCAATTTCAATGGCAAAAACCTATAAATTGTAATAAAAAAATGTTATTATATTGCAGCACTAATAACTTTATGCTTACTATTTTTGCCATTTATCCAGAATAACCATACAACTATTAATATGCCTTAAATTGTTGTCTCGATGTAGAAGCATTAGTGATAACTTCGAAGAATTGTGCCTTAGATGTCAATAATATCAGGTGATGGAGTGACTTCTACTGAATCATCGTCAAAAGAAAGAACATCTGATATATATAAGTATGATTGCCGAGCGGGTGAGATAGATGTGATCCAACGACAAGTAACATATTTCTTCTCGAGAAGGAATTAATGAAGATAATATTTGATCACGGTAATTAAGTCATATCTTAGAAAACGTGAAATGATGTATACACATATATACTCTCCACATGATTAATATTTCAACTATATATGATGAACATTGTAAAATTTCATCTTCAAAAAATGTCGATTGAATAATGAACCTGAACGTTATAAAATATATTCTATGAGCATCATCAGGGACGTCCGAGGGTTCGAGGCCTAAAGAGAAAATTATTATGAACTTTTTAATATGCATAAAACTTATTTTTCATTTTTTAGGTGAAATTTTATTAATTAAATTTTAATATTTATTTTTTTAACATTGTTAATGTTAAAAATTTCATGACATCGTTTCAAGAAGATGTATCCTCATAGTTTCTCAAAATAAAATATGAATGCTATGAAAGAAATTAAATTGAAAAAGAAAGGAAATTCCACTCAAATGACTCTTAGAATAAAAGAGCAAAGCGTGGTGCATGATTTGATGTGTCTTAGAAATATATACAATTAATAAGAAAACATTGAGTAATTATATTCCAATGACAAATATTAAGAGAATTACATTTATGGAATGGAAAGTAAATAAATAAGGAATAAATTATTTTTTAAGTTAATGATAAAGAATAGAGTTAGTAGTGAGATTTTTTATCATGCAACGTCCAAAAATATGGAGGAAGCACCGCCCATATGCACCCTATATCATCTCCATTTCTCTCGCTCTATTTTAATTTAATTAACTAATCAATCAATTAATTTAATATACTATATATATATATATATATATATATATGCAACTGGAGATGACGACAACATATATTCACTATATTGTTATAGATGACCATCTTAATTACTTAGGAGGCCAAGTAAGTAAATGCTCCTACTTCATGAAATTTCATGTCTTCAACGCCACCTCATCAAAATAATTAATCTTTTTTTTCTTTTTTTCTCACCTACGAAAAGATGTGGATATCCTAGTATGTATATAGACTATATGGATACATGCAAAATGCGTATTCATAATATCTTATATCCAAATTAATGAGATGGACCAGAATTTGTTTTTAAAAAAACAATACTTTATCATTTAAAATAAAAATAGAGGGATTAAAGAAAATAATAAAGAGTTTGAGAAGAAATAAACGTATAATTGTAAAAGAATAAAATAATATAGAGCTTGAATTAATAGAGATATATATTAGAGTTGAAGTTTAATCGTAAATATATTATTTTAATAAGTTTAAATTATATAAGAAATCGGGCCACAAGCTCTATAACTAACACTTTAATTCCTCTCCTACAAGTTAAAATTTTGATATTTCTACGTCTTTCTCGTGCACGCATACGCATACTTTAGTATCGATCGGGAGCATAATCTATAAAGCACTCATATTATATAATTTGTCTTTGTTAAGATCAGATTTATTGTGTGTAGTTTTTATTTATGTAAATACTTGACTAATCAGAATAAAAAAATAGAAAAATAAGGTAATACTTTTGGGGTCGAACTTCTAGGAACTTATTTAAAATGTGCATTTGAAAGTGTTACAAAAGGGGATTAATAATGAGTATGACCTACAATAATTAAGTTTCTAGATATTAATAAAGTTCGTTAATAAATGAACAAGGATGCACCATGTATGCTTCTAGTACGGTCATCGTTAATGAGATATTTGTGATTAATGGAAAGACTCCAAAAGATTAGGACGCTCATGTCACCACTCGGTCGATCGACATATATGATTTTCAATAGTTGCAAGAGTCAATTTTATATATAAGCATGTGTGCTTAACATATAGTAAGTTTTCCCATCCTGTAATAGGTACTTTTTGCATGCATGCATGTGCTAATTGAATTTGTAACAGGTACGTTTACTCCCGCACAATTTTTTAGAATGCGATTGCAAACATATGCATGCACATGTCATGTCATATGCTGTTTTTTTCAATCCTGTGAGACCCGGCCGACTAAGTGTTCGGAGTTTAAAACGATCCGTGGGTGAGTTAATACTCGGGAAGGAATTTGACCCACTTTGATTCGGTCAAAATTCGAATTCAACTGGCCAACTCGACGAATTAGACCGACGCGATTGGATCAAATTCTAAATTGAAAAAATATAAAAAAAATATTAAAATATTTAGACATATTATATATATGTTTGAAATTTATATTTTAATATCCTTTTGTCACATATATAAAATATTTTCAATATTTTTTTATTTATAACTACCTCATAAGAATTATTTTATTTATATTACTTTATTATATTATTTAATCTGAATTATTTTATTTTAGTATATTTTATATTTTTTATGAAATAAGATATTATATATTAATAATATTATAATAATCTCTTTAACTTATTTTATTCTTTTATTAATTTATATTATCCGGTCAGATCATTCAATTCCATCCGATCCAATTGGTCCGACCTGACCCGTTGATCAATCTGGGTCGAGGGCGGACCGGATCTTATAACATTAGTTTTTTTAGACTTTCACGCTACAAGTAGATGATAAGTATTAAGTAGCATATTAATTATAATTATGTAAAAGATATTATGTCGAAAGATAGGACATGTACATGCAAAATCATAATGCGACCATGAGATCGAACTGGATGATGAGCAAACCATTGCATGCATGCAACAGCGTTAACTCGGAGAGAGAGAGAGAGAGGCGTTCATCACATCGATAGACCGGATCGAGGCCCTGAGATGAAGACAAAATGAAAGCACCGCCACCTTCCGCGCGTTACGTATAACTAATCAAGATAAACTTAGAATTACGAGGTTCATTATGAGATCAACTTGTGATTTCAAAATTCAATCCGCTATTGAACATGCAGATAGATTATTATTATTATTATTATTATTATTATTATTATTATTATTATTATTATTATTATTATTATAGAATGCACGACACCGTTTGAAAGCGAGCGAGGTAGATAGGTTGAAGAATAGCATTTAAGTGTTGATGTTGGGGGTTGCCATCCATGATCCAACATAGAGAGACATTAGTCGTGGCCTTTGGGGTACGTTTTTAAATCTAATTGCATTTGCTTTGCTTTCCATTGCTTTGCATTGTGAAGTCACACCTTCCCACAAACACGCCAAATTGTCGGACTAATTAATTATATAAGCGTGTGTATATATATATGTGCCTTCACTGGATTCATCTGCTGGCGGCAGGAATTCATCTGTTCCACTACAAAACCAACCAAGTGCTACAAAACGTTCGACTTTCGACCTCACGCTATAAATATTTTTTTGTTCCACTTCCCTCCCATGGCCATCAAAAGTTCGATTAATTAATTAAAGAGATCTAGAGTTGATTTAA
This sequence comes from Pontederia crassipes, assembly GCA_030549335.1. Lineage (NCBI taxonomy): Eukaryota > Viridiplantae > Streptophyta > Magnoliopsida > Commelinales > Pontederiaceae > Pontederia > Pontederia crassipes. Next base: position 68,589,965 of record CM060193.1, on the reverse strand, counting down.
AAAAAAAACACTTAAATATCGCAATCTCGATCAATCAGGCAAATTTTATTATTATTAAAAGAGCGAATCATACAATTCGATTACAACCAGCATGCATAAAATCAAATGAGATAATTAAAACATGTATGATTTAATTAAGTCATAGAGATGTCATAGATGGTTAATCACTCGGATGAAAATCTTAGAGCCTCAGATAATTCTAAGTATATATGATTTAGCAAAGATCTCATAGCCGAGCGGGTGACAGATGTGTCATATTTCTTCTCAAACGAGGATGGTATTTGATGACGGTAATTAAGTCGTATGACCTTTGGAAAACGTGAAATATGTAAATATTCTTCGTATGATTAAAATATTTCAACTGTGATGAACATTCTAAAATCTCATCTCTGAATCGCCGATTGGATCAACTTGAACGTTATAAAATACTTTTTTGAAAGTATCGATCATAACGACGACGATAATAATAAAAAAAAGAGTAATTAATTAATTATGTAGAGGATATTAGATGGAAAGATGGGGACGCGCAAAATCGTAATCGACCGCGAATTTAATTTGGGTGAGAAAACAAACAAAAACATTACAGCAATTAATGTGTTCAACTGAGAAGGACAGCCAAATCAATGGGAGATCATGCGACGTCGACAAAAGACGGAGGAAGCGTCGAGCCATGCACCCTGCGCCTGCGGACGCGGACGTGGACGTGGACTTGGATCCATCTCCATCTCCATCTTCACTTCATTTCTCTCACTGTAATTTTCATTAATATATATATAGAGAGAGAGAGCGAGAGATGGAAAGAAAAATATTAATGTGCGCTCACATAAATTGGGCGAATTATCTTACATTCGTCTTCCTCTATCTCGCGCACGCTCAGATCATGCTATGTCATCCTATTTTGCTTCATTGATCGTGTTTCCTCTGCCTTGTGCTCACTGATCGCATTACACACACGGACGAGAATGTGCTATATATATATATATATATATATATATATATATATATATATATATGGGCGTGAAGAACCATTTTCGTGAAACGCAATAGAACGATTCAATCTCAACCATTCATTTTAAGTGTGTCACTTATTAAAACTACCCAAGAAAAAAAGCTTTGACGTATCTTCTTCCGATGGGCGATGGCCGATGGGCTAGTGCAGATTGTAACACACCAAAAATTCATAGAATTTAAAATTTTTAAAACTAATTTTGAGCAATTGAACACCTATCGGGCGCTCGTTATCGCGATGAAGACAACCACTCGATCGATGCTTTACCGGACAACCGAAATCCTTTTGGGCATCCAGAAGCTCAACGGACAAAAGTCGAAAGAAACCAATTTTGATGTCTCTTCCTCTCATTATACCCAATAATGGTCGAGGATTCGTAACTCCTCTCCACCATGATTGTGGAAGGCGAGGAGACGAAACCCCCATCAACATGAAGGCCATAAAAACCTATTCTTTTCTCCTCTCTTTACTGCCTCATTGTTTCTCATTCTCTCTCTCTCTCTCTCTCTCTCTCTCTCTCTCTCACACACACACACACACACTCACTCTATGCCATTTTCGTGTTGCTCCTCCTTGGTCTCAGCCAGAGCATGAGGGGGCAGATCCAGGAGGTCTTTCAAGCGTAGGCGACGCAGGGGAGCAGAGGAAGGAGCTAGCAGCGATCTGACGAAGAAGACCAAACAACAACGTAAAAAAAGGTGTGTTTTTGGGATCTAGTTCATGGGATCAATTTCCCGAGGAAGATCGCATGTTCTAAGGTTACAAGAGGGTTAAGTATCATGCTAGAAGGGGTAGGAATCATACCTTATAGATATTGTGATGACATTGATATGTTTCTCCTTTGATTCATGATCATGGCCGAATGATTACATCCTTAATATGAGTTGTTAATATGTTGAATGTGTGATGCGTTGAAATGATGTAGCAAAATAAAATCGCTAGCAAGTGCACTAGTCACTCAAGTAATATAGTAAATAGGAGTAAGAGTGTCGAACCCACGAGGAATATTATTAATTCAATATCTGAATCTTTAAATTAATAAGATAGGAAAAACATGGATTTTGAAAATGAGTTTTATAAAATAAAATAAAATAAAGATAAGATAGTGGTGTTGAAGTTAGGCCTTAGGATGAAAATAGATCAGGATAAATATTTGAACCATAAAAGATAAATTTAATCTTTAAAGATGGATTAGAGTCTCCCTAAAGTAATCTAACATGATTAACTTGTGGTCTCCACGACTGGCATCCCTCAATCTAATCATATAGAACTATCTTAATTTAATAAGAATTGAAGTCTCCACGACTCGTACCCTCAAAATCATATTAAAATTAAGATGCATTAAATTGAATTCTCTAGACTATTAATCACTCCACAAACTGGTATAAATTAATAGACCACACAAACTTGATTATCCACACACTAGTTATCAAATTTATGTCAATTATTAATTTCAAATAAAATTAAAAAGAAGTGCTTCGAATCATTGCTATTTGACTCGGACCTGTTCTAAAAAAGTCGAGGTATTTCGAATTGTTTGTTGACACGGACAAAGTAAGGGAAAACCTCTGAAATGATTTCAATATTGGACCTTGGACATATAATAGTTCCGAATCGAATCTCTTTAGAAAGAAGATCTTTTTTTGTCTCATGGTAGCCTGCTCCAGTCCCCTTACGAAACTATTATAATTAGTATAATGAATTCTGAAATTAAACACGCCACAAACTGGTATAGCCTAATTCAGAAATTTAATTAACTAACATAAAAGCATTAAGCATAATTAATAATTGATCAGAAAAAATTAAAGCAAATAAAATAGGGTCCAAACATTTCCCTTCAATTAATAATCTCCTAAAATAATAATTCTAAAAAACATGGAGTTCATCCTAGAAATTTCGGAGAGATAATAAAATACAAATCATAAAAATTGAAAGAATTACACCCAAAATAGAAGTAGAGCTCTCGAATCTGGCAAACAGTCGGGCAGCCTCTCGGACTTGATCAGGGTCGCGATCAACCTCCAACCGACGCACCTCTCTCCTCTTGGTCGTAGCCTGCAGAGCTCACGACTCGCCGTGGGAGAAACCTGAACTTCAGAGCACCCATTGAAATGATGGATTCTTCACGTATTTATAGGGTGCGGACGGTCTTCAATTTGATCTCGGCCGTAATATCGTACGGTTGACTTTTAAAATTATGAGATAAACTCGGCCAACACGATAAATCCTTTTTATCATTACGCCCAAAGATAAATCCTTCTTATCTTTACTCCCTTTGAATCTCGACCGTAATAAAGAATTTAATCTTGTTACGCCCAAAAGATAAAATCATTTAATTATTACACCATTTGAATCTCGGCCAAAATGTCTTCATCTTCATGCCATTACGCCCAAAAGATAAAATTCCATTTATCTTTACCCCCTTTTAATTTTGGCCAAAACGTTTTGGGGGTAAAGCCAAGTCTCGGCCGTAAGAAAAAAATTCTTTTATCCTAATCTCGGCTTTTCCTGCAAAATAATTATCAAAATTTAGTTAATCCATCCACAATTAAAATATTCAAATAATTAATAATAAAAATTGATAAATCCAAAATTACGATTAAAAGTGACAAAAAATGATGCATGCCATGATCAAATTACAGAAAAATTAATTAAAATAATAATCTAAAATATGTTGTATTTTGCATGCATCAATGTGTACATCTATTAGTGCACGATTCCGATAGTTACTTGATGATTCATTTATGTAGAATCGAAAGCACCAAGAGGGGGGTGAATTGGTGTATAAAAATTTAAAACCAAAAAAGACGTAGAAGTAAATTTATAGCAAATGCAATCACAAGCAAGTAAAGAATAGGTAATAAAAGCACAATAGGAGTAAGAGAAGAGAAAGACGTGATGTGTTGACGAGGTTCGGCCCAACTCCTTGGCCTACGTCCCCGCTTTGACTCTTCAACCTTGAGACCGTCGGAAATTCACTAGCATTTTCTTTTCTTATAGGGAGAGAATAACACTTTCTACACCACAATGCCTTCTTCTTCGCTTACAAGGCACATCTCTTCTTACAAGGAGCATTCAAAATTATCTAAACAAGAATTTTCTTCAAGGCTCTTCTTCTTACAAATTATATTCTCACTAAGAAATTAGAAGAGGGAATGGATGATTTGCAACTTTGGCTTAAGAAAAATACTTTGGATTTGAAGGGAGCTCTAGAATGATTTGTTTTGCTTGGATGATCTTCCTTCAACCTTTTGGATCTCTTTTATAGGCTTCTCTTGAAAATTTGGCCATTGTAAAGTAACTAAAAAAGCTTGTGCTGTCAGCTTTGAATCGGTCGGCCGTTTTAATATCGGTCGTCCGTTTTGCACAGTAACTAGCTGTTATCTTGTCTGTCGCATCTTCAGCGATCGCCCATTACAGAATCGGTCGTTCATTTAATAAAAAATTATATCCATTATTTTGTCTTTTCTATGTAGTTTACCGTTGATAGTGAGCCATAGAAGAATTATAGTCGTTCTTGCTTCCATAACGGTCGCCCAAAAGTGAATCGGTCGATCGATGTTGAAGTTTAATCCATTCTGTGATTAGCGGTCGATCCAGTCTTTCATTTCGGTCGTCCATTATCTTCATAACGGTCGACCGATAATATATCGGTCGCTCATTCTTAGATGTTGATCCTTTTTGTGATTAGCGAATGTTCCATCTTCCATTTCGGTCGTCCACTTTCTTCAATAACGGTCGACCGATAATACATCGATAGTCCGTTTTGAAAGGTTGATCCTTTCTGTGATTAGCGGACGTTCCATCTTCCATTTCGGTCGTCCACTTTCTTCATTAACGATCGACCGATAATAAATCGGTCGCCCATTTTTATGGTTTGATCCTTTCTGTGATTAGCGGACGTTCCAACTTGCATTTCGGTCGTCCATTGTCTTCAATAACGGTCTGATGCATGCCAAATACAACATATTTTAGTTAATTATTTTAATTAAATTTTCTATAATTTGATCATGGCATGCATCATTTTTAGTCACTTTTAATCGTAATTCTGGATTTATTAATTTTAATTATTAAATTTTCTGAATATTTTAATTGTGGATGGATTAACTAAATTTTGATAATTATTTTGCAGGAAAAATCGAGATTAAAATGGATTGTGCTGTATCGGCCAAAATTTCAAAGAATTTATCATTACGGCCGAGATTAGGATAAAGAATTCATCATTACGGCCGAGATTTGGCTTTACACCCAAGTCATTACGGTCGATATTCAAAAGAAGTAACAATTAAATGATTTTATCTTTTGGGCGTAACAAGTTTAAATTCTTTCCTTACGGCAGAAATTCGTAGGGAGAAAAAGGGTTTATCTCTTTGGGAGTAAAGATAAAATAATTTCTTACGGCCGAGATTTGAAGGGGGTAATGGCAATGAAATTATCCGTTTGGCCGATATATGAAGGTGTAAAGATAAAATTGTTTGGGCGTACAAGATTTGATTCTCTGTTTTAGCCGAGTTTATCTTTGGGCGTAACAAGATATATGAAGGCGTAAAAAGATAAGAAAGATTTATCTTTGGGCGTAATGATAAAATGATTTATCTTTGGCCGAGTTTATCTTATAATTTTAAAGTCAACCGTACGATGTTACGACCGAGATCAAATTGAAGGCCGTCCGCACCCTATAAATACGTGAAGAATCCATCGTTTCAATGTGTGCTCTGAAGTTCAGGTTTCTTCCACGGAGAGTCGTGAGCTCTGCAGGCTACGACCAAGAGGAGAGAAGTGCGACGGCTGGAGGTTTATCGCGACCCTGATCAAGTCCGAGAGGCTGCCCGACTGTTTGCCCAAATATGAGGATCCTATTTTATTCTTGGTGTAATTCTTTCAATTATTATTATTATTATTTTGTTATTATCTCTCCAGAATTTCTAGGATGAACTCCATATTTTTTATTTATTTCATTTTAGGAGATTATTATTGAAGGGAAACTATTTGGACCCTATATTATTTGTTTTAATCTTTTCTGATCAATTAGTTAATTGTGCTTAATGCTTTTAATTTAATTACTTGGATTTCTGAGTTGAGTAATTACCAGTTTGTGGACTATTTAATTTCAGAATTCATTTATTAAATTAATTGATTTTATGTGAAATTAATAATTGACATAAATTTGATAACTAGTGTGTGAAGAATCAAGTTTGTGTGGTCTATTAATCTATACAGTTTGTGGAGTGATTAATAGTCTAGAGAATTCAATTTAATGCATCTTAATTTTAATATGATTTTGGGGGTACCAGTCGTGGAGACTTCAATTCTTATTAAATTAAGATAGTTCTATATGATTAAATTGAGGGATGCCAGTCGTGGAGACCACAAGTTAATCATGTTAGATTACCTTAGGGAGACTCTAATCCATCTTTAAATATTAAAGTTATCTTTTATAGTTCAAATATTTATCCTGATCTATTTTCATCCTAAGGCCTAACTTCAACACCACTATTTTATCTTTATCTTATTTTCTTTATCTTTTAAATCATTTTCAAAATCCATGTTTTTCCTCTCTTATTAATTTAAAGATTCAGATATTAAATTAATAATATTCCTCGTGAGTTCGACACTCTTACTCCTATTTACTATATTACTTGAGCGACTAGTGCACTTGCTAGCAAATTTTATTGTTACAAATCAAACGCATCAAGTTTTTGGCGCCGTTGCCGGAGAATATTTTATTAATTAATTTCTGATTTTTATGAATTATTAGGAGATGTAAATAAATTGTAAATAATTCTTTATAAATATGTATTAATTGTTTTAATTATTTTTTGTGAATAAACTGACATCTTTTCTTTTGCAGATAAAGGTCGCGACATTTTAGATTAAAATTGTTGACTTTGGCTAATGCTTTACGGAATTTCGGATTACTGTTGACTTATGATTTTACGACCGAGACTTAATGCATCGGCTTTATTAATTTTACGGCCTCGCAATGAATGATTTTTTCTAAACTTTCAATTTTTACGGCCGTAATGTTTTTAATGATTATTTGTCACCTTCGTATTTCAATTGCTGTTACGACCGAGACCTGGATAGCTTTTTGTTTTACGGCCGTAGAAATTGAAATATTTTGAATGTGCACGTTTGATCAATTGCGTTTTGACTTTAATGAACCCGTAAGAAATCTTTACGCCAGCAAGCTGACAAACTCTTATCCAATTTTACGGCCGGTATTTCACTTCATCCGGACTTCTTTCTTTTACGGCCGAGAATTGATCTCATGGTTTTACGGCCGTAAAAATTCTGAACATTTGTTTTTACGCCATATTACGACCTTTTCGGCCAATTTATTTGTGACTTTTTCATTCTCGGCCGTAACATTATAATAGTTTGAACTTTTGATTTGACTTTGTTTTGGCCAAAGCGATTTAGTCTGTCTCGGCCGTAATGGATCATCCGACATGGATTTTACTTCGACTCGGTCGTAATATATTTCTGAACGAATAAGTTTGATTTAATCTCATTTCGGCCGATTTATAAGTGTTGATGTTTTACCTCACGTTCGACTTAATTTTCATCGATTTACGACCGATATGAATCTTACTCTTCTTCGACCGTAAAAATTGTCGACGTTGCGTTCTCATTTTTTTATTTCGGTCGAACACCCTGTTTAGTTTTCTGTCTTACGACCGAAATTCCACGATAACTAGTTTGTTACCGTCGTAATTTAATTGGTTTACGCCTTCGACACTGTTTCAATATTTTTACGGCCGAACGAGCCTCGGATTACTAATCTAATTTCGACCGTAAATCTATTTATGTATTACGGCCGATCAATCTTATTTCCTCTCTGAAAATAATTTTTGATTATGTCTGATTATTAACTTTACGGACGCAAATTAGTTCAGACTTATTTTGTGCGGTTTGTTACATCATCATAAATTCTTTCGGTCGATATTAATATTTGGTATTTGTAGTGTTTTGAAGAACCTCCGTTTGCGGCCGTAATTAGGTTTCTAAAAAGTTCCTCTCGAAAATTAATTTTAATGATGAATTTTCAATTCTATCAGGATGAAAGACTTTATTTGTTAAAATCTCATTTTTTCGTGACCTATTATCTGTATTTCTTCCTTCTTGTATATATTTTTATTTTGTTCTTTTACCTTACTGAAAATTGGTTGTTGTAGGTACTAATTAAAAATTAAATCACAACCAATCCTGGAATCTTCTGATAAGCGCACTAGGAGTTCAAATCCACTGTTGGAATTTGATCCTGAAATTGAAAGAACCTATCGTCGATTACGAAGAAATATAAGAAAAATGGCGGAACAAGCATGCGACAATCAGAGACTGGAACAACAAAATGAGCTGGTTCCACCACATAATAATCAGCGAGAAGATGAAGCAGAACTTTCAATGAGAGAGTATGTCTCGGCCAGATACAGTGATCGAGAATCATGCATCGTGCTACCTGATATTAACACAAATAATTTTGAGATAAATCCCGCAATCGTGAGGATGATACAAGCATCCCAATTTGGAGGAGGATTTCATGAAGACCCTCACGATCACCTTGACAAATTTCTTGCTACTCTGAGCACCTTTAGAAATAATAATGTTTCTTCTGAAGTTATTCGTTTATTATTATTTCCTCAATCTTTACGTGACAAAGCTTTCACTTGGTTTAAAACTTTGCCTGCAGGATCGATTCACTCATGGTTGGAGCTGGTAGAAAAGTTTGTTAGAAAATATTGTCCACCACAAAAGGCAGGAAAATATCGAAGAGAGCTGAGGGCATTTGTTCAAGACGACGATGAGACGTTATATGAAGCCTGGGAACGATATAAGGAACTGCTGGCCAGAGTTCCTGATAATAGAATTCCAAAGTGGCAAGTAATGGAAGATTTTTACCATGGATTGCGAGCTGCAGATCAAGATAAGCTCGACCAATCAGCAGGAGGGACAGTGCTAGGATCTAAACGTCCTAGTGAGATACAAGATATTATTGAAGTTGTAGCCCTCAAATCAAGTCAAGAAAGGAGACCACCTCGTCGAACTCATGATGTACATGCTACACAAGGAATACAATCTTCAGAAATAGTGGCTCAACTGGAGTCACTTAATCAAAAATTTGAGCAGATGATGTTACTAATCGGAAATTCTAGCAATTATAGCCCTACAGGTAACACTTCATATTCAAATCAAATTGAAAATGCTAACTTTATTTCCAATCCATTTTACAGGAACAACGATTATGGTTGGAGACACAATCCGAAGTTTGCCTATAATCAGAATCAAGGCCAATCTTCTGGTCCATCAAAAGATTATATACTGAAAAGGCAACCTGATACTCCCCAATATCAATCATCAAATCATATGCAGGAGATGATGGCACAGATCATAGACGCAATGCAAGCGCTGCAAAAGAATATGGAATCTAGAGCCACGAGTCAGGATGCATCCATTCGAAATCTGGAAAGACAACTGGGCCAGATGACAGCACAACTAACTGGACGTACACCGGGCTCTCTCCCAAGCAACACAGAGAAAAATTCAAGAGGGGAAGAGCAAAACAGGCCTTAGCACTAAGTCAAGCTGATGACTATAAATCAGAACTCTTTTTATCCTTTTTATTATTTCTTTATATTAGTCTTTTATTAGTTTGTTGATTAATATCTTTAGTTGTGTTAATAGTTTTTATTTTGTTGAGTCATCTGTGGAAGGAGAGAACTTCGGACATGGCAATAGGGCGTAAAATCCGACACTTGTGCAAACTCCATTCTTTACGGCCGAAACTCCTTACGGCCGAAGTCTCTCTTACGCCATGTGCGTTACGGCCAAGCTTCCACGCCGACTTCGTTTTACGGCCGAAGAGCTGACGCCATCACTCCTTACGCCCGAAGCCACCGCGCACCGAGCTTTTCTCCTTACGGCCGAGGTTCTTCATCAACCAGCTCTTATGGCCAAGATTGCACGGCTGAGATCTTCATCCACAAAATTTTGCGGCCAAGCTTTTACGGCCCAGACTCTCCATTATCGGCCGAGATCCATCAGTTATCGGCCGAGATCTCCTCTCACCGACACCATTTGCGGCCGACACCTTCATCGATATATATATTGAGGCCGAGCATCTCTCCACCGACAATAAATCCGGTTGTATCTTCTCCCTTTTCTTTATTTTTATTTCTTTAGCTTTTTCATATTATCTTTACTCTTTCCCTTGTTGGCTTAACACTGAGGACAGTGTCTAGTTCAAGCTTGGGGGAGTTTGCATTTCATGCATTGCATGTTTCTTTCTTTTTATTTGCTTATGTTTGCATCTAATTATAAAAAAATCCAAAAAATTGAAAATTTTGAAAATTTTCTAAAAAATACCATTGCATGCATTTATTTTTGCTACCATCTTACTAACTCTTGTCTTATTGTTTTTAATTATTTTTTAGTAGAAGTTCAAAGACATGTCGTTAATTGATGAAATTTAAATACTTTTCTTTCTTATCACTTGCTACTTCAGTATTAAAATTATGGACTATTTGCCTATGCTAAGTAGAATTATGAATGACTAGACGACAAAATCATATTCATGCCTTTTCATTAATTTCTTTTAAGTCTTGATAGTAGTAACCTTCTTATTGACCATATCAAGTACTTTTTAAGCTTATAATTGAAAGTGAATAAAAAGAAGGGTTAGTTAAACCCCAACAAATAAATTAAAAAAAATGAATGAATAAAGTTATGTGTAGGTACAAAAGTGTTATCCGGAATCAAGGTGTGTTCGGGTAATTAAATCCGTAGGGGTTCATGCCTGGCGACCTAAGGGCAACTGCTCTGGGATCCGTCGATCGAAAGCCTGCTACATGGACCATCTTGTGGAATATGGAGAAGCACAGGAGTACTGAATCATGGCTAAGTTCGAACTCTTCATTCAGAACCTTGGTTGTTCGGGCAAGTAAACTCGAGGGATGCTTTATCACCTGGTGCCCTAAGGTCATCTGGTCTAGGAGTCATCAGTCCAAAGTCCGCTACATAGACTTCCTTGTGCAATCATGCTTGAAGATGAGAACTTTTAAAATGATTGAAAATAAAGTTGAAAAATGAAAGGAAAAAGAAAAAGAAAAAGTTTTAAGCTCAATTAGTACTTATGTGTTCAATATCAATGCTATTATTTGACAGACAATTTATTTTTCTGCAAGGCTGAATTTGAGATTGTTTAAATTTGTGTAGCATTCAGAATCTCTATGAAGTTAAGTGCATGGAAAATGGTGAGATACTGAGTAGTAGGTGTGCAGAAGAACTGTGTGAGAAAATTAGTCAGTTAACAATGTGGAGGCTATGATGGAACTTTCTTGAGCCTTGCTTTGAATTTTTGCTTGAGGACAAACAAGACTTTAAGCTTGGGGGAGTTTGATGCATGCAAAATACAACATATTTTAGTTAATTATTTTAATTAAATTTTCTATAATTTGATCATGGCATGCATTATTTTTAGTCACTTTTAATCGTAATTTCGTATTTATCAATTTTAATTATTAAATTTTCTGAATATTTTAATTATGGATGGATTAACTAAATTTTGATAATTATTTTGTAGGAAAAATCGAGATTAAAATGGATTGTGCTGTATCGGCCAAAATTTCAAAGAATTTATCATTACGGCCGAGATTAGGATAAAGAATTCATCATTACGGCCGAGATTTGACTTTACACCCAAGTCGTTACGGCCGAGATTCAAAAGAAGTAACAATTAAATGATTTTATCTTTTGGGCGTAACAAGTTTAAATTCTTTCCTTACGGCCGAAATTCGAAAGGAGAAAAAGGGTTTATCTCTTTGGGAGTAAAGATAAAATAATTTCTTACGGCCGAGATTTGAAAGGGGTAATGGCAATGAAATCATCCGTTTGGCCGATATATGAAGGTGTAAAGATAAAATTGTTTGGGCGTAACAAGATTTGATTCTCTGTTTTGGCCGAGTTTATCTTTGGGCGTAACAAGATATATGAAGGCGTAAAAAGATAAGAAAGATTTATCTTTGGGCGTAATGATAAAAGGATTTATCTTTGGCCGAGTTTATCTTATAATTTTAAAGTCAATCGTACGATGTTACGGCCGAGATCAAATTGAAGGCCGTCCGCACCCTATAAATATGTGAAGAATCCATCGTTTCAATGTGTGCTCTGAAGTTCAGGTTTCTTCCACGGAGAGTCGTGAGCTCTGCAGGCTACGACCAAGAGGAGAGAAGTGCGACGGCTGGAGGTTTATCGCGACCCTGATCAAGTCCGAGAGGCTGCCCGACTGTTTGCCCAAATCTGAGGATCCTATTTTATTCTTGGTGTAATTCTTTCAATTATTATTGTTATTTTGTTATTATCTCTCCAGAATTTCTAGGATGAACTCCATATTTTTTATTTATTTCATTTTAGGAGATTATTATTGAAGGGAAACTATTTGGACCCTATATTATTTGTTTTAATCTTTTCTGATCAATTAGTTAATTGTGCTTAATACTTTTAATTTAATTACTTGGATTTCTGAGTTGAGTAATTACCAGTTTGTGGACTATTTAATTTCAGAATTCATTAATTAAATTAATTGATTTTATGTGAAATTAATAATTGACATAAATTTGATAACTAGTGTGTGGAGAATCAAGTTTGTGTGGTCTATTAATCTATACCAGTTTGTGGAGTGATTAATAGTCTAGAGAATTCAATTTAATTCATCTTAATTTTAATATGATTTTGGGGTACTAATCGTGGAGACTTCAATTCTTATTAAATTAAGATAGTTTTATATGATTAAATTGAGGGATGCCAGTCATGGAGACCATAAGTTAATCATGTTAGATTACCTTAGGGAGACTCTAATCCATCTTTAAAGATTAAAGTTATCTTTTATGGTTCAAATATTTATCCTGATCTATTTTCATCCTAAGGCCTAACTTCAACACCACTATCTTATCTTTATCTTATTTTCTTTATCTTTTAAATCATTTTCAAAATCCATGTTTTTCCTCTCTTATTAATTTAAAGATTCAGATATTGAATTAATAATATTCCTCGTGGGTTCGACACTCTTACTCCTATTTACTATATTACTTGAGCGACTAGTGCACTTGCTAGCAAATTTTATTGTTACAAATCAAACGCATCACGGTCGACCGGTTATAAATCGGTCGCTCATTTTTTAGAGTTTTTTCCTTTCTGTGATTAGAGGACGCTCCATCATCAATTTCGGTCGTCCATTATCTGCCATAACGTTCGACCGATATAGTATCGGTCACCCATTTTTACTACAAAAAAATTTCGGCTATTTTTCTTCGAAAAATATTAAACATGTTCACACTATCACTTCAAGCATAATTAGTAAATCATCTTCCTTGTTTGCTATCATCAAAATACATAGAGTATGATTTTGAGACTAACAATCTCCCCCTTTTTTATGATGGCAAACAAAGTGACGAGGAGATAATCAAAATAGCAATTTATAAATTCCTCCCCCTAAATTCATGCTTGCTTTTTTTTAAAAAAATATAGTATTTACTCCCCCTTAATCAAAGTATAACTTTTTTTTGTAAATATCATGAATATCATATATAGTGAAAATAAATCATGACTCACAAATCTCCATATACAAGTAGTCTCCCGTCACATCACATAAACAAGAAGTACGTCACATCATATAAACAAGAAATGAAATACAACAAAAAGTGAAATACAATCTGCATCACATAACAATGTCATACATAATGATAAAGTCATAAATACATAGCGTCACATACATTCCTTCTCCCCCTTTTGACATCAACAAAAAGGATAACTAAAACAAACAAAAGCTAAACGTCCGAAGCGTCATCGGGCGGGGGCGCAACCTGCTCATAGGGAGAGGTGTTGAAACCCTGAGATCGAAAATATGCAAACATGCACTCCTGTGTACGACGCTGGTCAAGCTCTAAGCGTTCTATGTGTGCCACCATCCCATCCCACTCACCACGTGTCACATTAGATTTAGACTCTGAAAATGACAAGTTTGCATAAAAAAGTATGACCAACTTAGGATAGACAAGCTCCTTAACATTAAGAAGGGGAATCTAACATATGCCATCGAAGAGGTTATGAAGCATGTTCATATTAAGAGAAATCCAATCGACTCGCATGCCATGTGCTACTTCTCTGGAAGAATACAATGTTTCAAAGGTAGATGCAATGGAAGCGTTAGCAAAGAGAAAAGAATCGAAATCTCGAGGAGGTGTTGGCGGAGGGTCAGATGATGGATGAGAAGAGGACCCTATTTCCTTCCTCTTGCGAGGACCAGCACACGTCTTCTCCCGTGGTGGCATTTGGACAAGATCAAACTTAGGAGTAAAAGATGACAATCAAAAAATGACTCGAAATGGAGAAACGGTCGACCACTATGAGAAATGATCGACCGTTTTTGTGCAGAACACAAGATATATCATTTGTTCGAATAGAGAAACGGTCGACCACTATGAGAAATGGTCGATCATTTTTGTCTAGAATACAAAATATATCATTTGTTACACACGATGTTTCATACGATTACAACATTCAAAGGACGAATCTCAATTTCAGGACAAGTTCCCAGGACGACACAGAATAGATTGTGATCGGAATTATGATTGAAGGAATTTGAGAGATAACCCGATATCAAATTCGAGCACCTATTCATAATATTCGAAATTAGGTCTTGATTTCAAGATACGAATGTCAATTTTAGGAATTTGTCAATGTTATTCGACTTACACAATATTCAGACTGGACTATTGTCCTTAGTGGACTTCGCCGGAGTTGAGGAGACAGCGGCGGCGTCAGCGACAGTTGCGGCGATAGCGGCGGCGGCGACAGCGTCTGCGACAACAGTTGCGGCGGTGACAGCGGCAGCTGCGGTGACGGCGAAGAAGCGGCGACGATGACGGCGAGAGATGGCGACGCCCGACGAGAATGGCGATGGCGGTGACTACGTACACCGGACGAAAAATCAGTCGCCAACTATGACAGTGACGGCGGCAAAAGGTCTCGTCGGCGTAGGAACTCGTCGAGGAGATTTCCGATCAGCAAAAATCATCGCAGAAATCGTGAATCGGGTGGCGGCGGTGGAAATAGGTCGACCGATTTTCGATTTAGGGGAAAACTTTTATCGATTTGGCTTTTATATCACGTTAAAAATGGTCGACCGATATTATATCGGGCGACCATTATCTCTTAGACATTTATAGTTAATACGTTCTATTTTTATCGGTCGACCGAAATAGTTTCGGGCGACCGTTCCGGAAGTGGGTTTTATGAAAACAAAAATCGTTCGTTTGCTTACTTAACGGTCGTCCGATCAGAGGAGTAACGATCGACCATTTCTATAATGGTCGACCAATTTGAATGCATGTGTTGTGCAACACAATTTGATGTTCAATTCGATTCACAAATGGTGCTTGCATAACCAAGTCACTTATGAGTTGAATTGATAGACAATTAGGTTCCTAACATTCCAAGTTCACGTCTAAGCATACAAAATCTCTCCTCATTTAGGGGTTTCATGAATATATATCCGCAAGTTAAATTTCGGTGAATACTTGTTCAATAGCAATGTCCTTGAGTGTCACATGTTCTCTAATGAAATGATAGCGCAAATTAATATGTTTGGTTCTAGAATATTGGATTGGATTTTTAGTCATTTCTATTGCACTTCAGGGGTACACTTGAACAACTTATACCATAATCAAGTAGTTGTTATTTTACCCATAATATTTGTGCACAACAACTACCGGTTGCAATATATTCGGTCTCAGCGGTAGAGAGTGCGATGGAGTTTTGCTTTTTGCTAGCCCAAGAGATGAGAGAGCTACCAAAAAAGTAACACATCTCACTAGTGCTTTTCCTATTAACTTTACATCCGACAAAATCCGCATCGGTATATGCATGTAAGTCAAAGGATGAGTTCCTATCATACCAAATGCCTAGATCATAAGTATGCTTCAAATAACGTAATATTCTTTTAACAGCAACTAAGTGAGATTCCTTAGGTGCGGATTGAAATTGTGCACACAAGCATACACTAAACATTATATCCGGCCTAGATGCCGTCAAATAAAGTAAACTACCAATCATACCTCTATACTTCTTTTGATCAATAGATTTGTCTTTCTCGTCTTTATCTAATTTCGTTGTAGTGCTCATGGGAGCTGAACTTGGTTTGCATTCATCCATTCCAAATTTCTTTAACAACTCCCTTGTATACTTCTCTTGATGAAGAAATATTCCATCTCTATTTTGCTTGACTTGCAATCCTAAAAAGAATGTGAGCTCACATACAAGACTCGTCTCAATTTTTTTTTGCATAAGAGATTCAAACTCTTTGCACAAGCTTTCATTAGTAGCACAATAAATAATATCATCAACATAAATGTGAACTATTAAAATATTATCTTCCAAATGTTTCAAAAATAATGTGGTATCAACTTTCCCTTTTTGAAAATAATTTTCAATAAAAAAAGTACTCAATCTTTCATACCATGCTCTAGGAGCTTGTTTAAATCCATAAAGGACTTTAGAAAGTTTAAATACATGATTAGGAAAATCTGGATTTTCAAAACCTTGAGGTTGCTCAACGGAGAATTCCTCATTTATAAATCCATTTAGAAAAGCTGATTTTACATCCATTTGAAAAAATTTAAATCCTTTAAAACAAGCAAAAGCTAAGAGCATTCTAATAGCCTCAAGTCTAACAACGGGAGTAAAAGTTTCTTCAAAATCAATTTCTTCTACTTGTGAATAACCTTTTGCCACAAGTCTTGCCTTATTTTTTATTATGATGCTATTTTCATCTAGCTTATTTCTAAACACTCATTTTGTACCAATTATTGGATAGTCTTTTGGCCATCCTACTAGTTTCCAAACTTGATTCATTTCAAAATTATTTAATTCTTCATGCATAGCATTTATCCAATTTGAATCATTCAAAGCCTCATCAATGTTACTAGGTTCAAATTGAGCAAGAAATGCCGAAAAAGCACATAAATTTTTCAAGGAGCTTCTAGTCCTTATACCTTCATTTATATTACTTATAACTTGATCTAGTGGATGTGATGATGCATGTTTCCAATTCCATGGAATGATTTGATTATCCTTCACTTGTGATTTTTTCATTTGTTCCACATTTGAGTTATCCATTCTATTTTCTTTCAATTCTTCATTTTGGATTTGTATGTCTTCAATATGTCGTTTCACTTCAACTATTTCTTCCTCATCATCATTCACTTGCTTGCTCATCAAAAAATTATTAGTTTCATTGAATTTAACATTAATAGAATTTTCAACAACTAATGTTCTTTTATTATATACTCTATATGCTTTACTAGTACTAGAGTATCCAAGAAATACACCATCATCACATTTTGCATCAAATTTGTCTAATTTATCTTTAATATTCAAGATATAACATTTACAATCAAACACCTTGAAATATGAAATATTTGATCTTTTTCCATATAAGATTTCAAAATATGTTTTCTTTTCAAGGAATCTAAGTGAGACTCTATTTAAAACATAACATGATGTGTTTACGGCTTCCACAAAAAAATACTTGGGTAAATTACTTTCATTTAAAATTGTCCTAGCCATTTCTTGAATAGTTCTATTTTTTTCTTTCTACTACTCCATTTTGTTGAGGTGTTCTAGGTGTGGAGAAATTATGTGTAATTCCATTTTCTTCACAAAATAACTCAAATTTGTAGTTTTCAAATT
Source organism: Pontederia crassipes (assembly GCA_030549335.1). Lineage (NCBI taxonomy): Eukaryota > Viridiplantae > Streptophyta > Magnoliopsida > Commelinales > Pontederiaceae > Pontederia > Pontederia crassipes. The sequence continues at coordinate 68,572,210 of CM060193.1, read as the reverse complement.
TACCTCCATGACCACTTCTAATTTTTGCAATTCTCAACTCAAGTTCATTTTGTACTCTTTTTGCAAATTTAGAAAACATGCTTATAGTTTCATCTTTACTTATAAGAAAAATAGTTCAAGTAAAATGAGAGAAGTTATCAACAATTACAAATACATATTTCTTTCCACATAAACTTGTAACATCAATATGTCCAAATAAGTTAAGATGTAAAAGTTCTAAGGACCTATGTGTACTAATAACATTCTTTAATTTGAAAGAGCTTTTGATTTATTTACCTTTAAGACATGAATCACAAACATTATTTTTTTCAAATTTAATTTTAGGTAAACCTCTAACTAATTCATGACATGAAAGTTTGTTTAACAACTTAAAGTTTACATGCCCTAATCTTCTATGCCAAAGATTTATATCTTCATGCATAACACTAAGACATTTTTCACTTTTCCAATTTTTAAAGTCAATTTTGTATACATTATTATATCTAAAATCCATATGTAGAACTTTTTGCTTTCATCTAAAATCAAACATTTGTCCTTTTCAAAATTCACTAAGTAGTTCTTGTCACACAATTGACTTATGATAATTAAGTTATGTTTTAAATTTTCAACTAGCAACACATTTTCTAAATATATTTTGCCATTCTTACCAACATTACCTATACCAATTACTCTACCTTTGCTATTATCTCCAAATGTGACTCTTCCTCCATTTTTCTTTTCCAATGTAATGAAGTTTGATGGGTCACCCATCATATGTCTTGAGCATCCACTATCCAAATATCATTTGCTTTTAATTTTCTTTGGAGCTCCCTATAAGAAAGACATTAAGATTCTCATCTTTTTTGTACCCAAACTTGCTTGGGTCCAATTTGGTTAGTGATGATACTTTTAGGGACTCAAATCTTCTTCATACCACTATTTAATCACATTCTAACTTTGCATACATAAGAGTAATGTCCTTGATAACCACAATGAAAAACAAGTAATATGTGATTTTGTATGAAGATTTTGTGATGCTTTAACAAATAGAATCCTTTTATCATTCTTAGTATCAAATGAGCTAAAACCAAGTCCATGTTTGTTGAAAGGTCTTCTTTGTGTTGATAGCATTGCATCTAACATTTTTTCACCATTTGTAAATTTTTCGAGCTTATCTTTTAAAATAATATTCTCATTTTTCAAAGTTTCAATACTACATGTTTGTTTTTCATAAGATAATTTCAAAGTATTATTTTCCATTTTTAAAACTTCAATCATAAATTTCAAACTAGAATTCTCATCACATAATAAATCACAATTTTCACAAACTTTAGTATCATGTTTATTTTTAAATTTTCAAATTTTATTTTCAAATCACCATGCTTCTTTTTAAGAGATCTATATTTATCTATAAGAATTCTAAACTCGTCATGCATATCGAAAGATTCGCTATCACTAGATTCGGATGAGTTAGATAATACCTCATAACTATTTGTCATTAGACATACGTAGGCTTCTTCATCGTCACTTGAGGAGATGTTTGAGTCATTTTCTTCATCTTCACTTCCATCCCACGTGGCTTGAAGAGCTTTTTTTTTCTTCAAGTTTTCTCCTTCCTTTTCCTTCTTAGCTAGATTTGGACACTCATTCTTATAATGTCCAACCTTCTTGCATTCAAAGTAAGTCACTTGATTTTTACTTAATGATCTCCTTTTTGAAAAGCAGCATTTTTCTTTTTCTTGGCAAATTTAAGATATTTGTCAAGTTTTTTAACATACAAGGCTAGCTTCTTCTCATCTAAATTTTTATCTTCTTCACTTGTTTCACTTTCATCCATCTTTACTTTCAACGTCAAGGTCTTCCTTTTGGAAATACTTGTTTCTTCATCTTTCTTGACTCCAATCTCATAAGTCAAAAGTGATCCTATAAGATCATCAAAATCTAACTTGTTTAAGTCCTCTTCAATCACGGTTCATTTTGTATGCCACTTGGAGGAAAGGGACCTGAAAAATTTCTTCACATTTTGTCAGTTAGTCCGTGGCTCGCCCAAAGAGGCTAAGTCATTCACAATATCATTAAAACGCACAACCATTTCATTTATAGACTCATTTTCATGCATTTTAAAAGAGTCATATTGATGATTCAAAATATTAAGTCTAGACTCCTTAACCTTATCGGTAACTTCATGTGTAATGATAAGTTTCCTTCAAATCTCATAAGCACTTTGATAATTTGAAACACGATTAAATTTCGTTGCATCTAAAGCACAAAACGATGATTTTTTGCTTTCCAATCTAATTTCACAAGTAGCATTTCACCTTCGGTGTATTCCAAAGGTGACTTTCTATACAAGTCAAAATCACTTTCAATTATATTCCAAATATCAATATCAATAGACTTTCTATACAAGCTTGCATTCTAATTTTCCAATAGGCAAAATTTGAACCATTAAAAAGTATAGGGCAATTTGTAAATTGGCCTTCACCCAAGGTAGAACCATTTGATGTCATAGCTCAAAAGATGTTTAAATCTTTAAAACACGAGCAACAAGACTCTGATACCAATTGTAGGATCGAAAACACCAAGACGGGGGAGGGCTGAATTGGTGTATAAAAATTTAAAACCGAAAAAGATGTAGAAGTAAATTTATAGCAAATGCGCTCACAAACAAGTAAATGATAGGTAATAAAAGCACAAGAGGAGCAAGATAAGAGAAAGATGCGATATGTTGATGAGGTTCGGCCCAACTCCTTGGCCTACGTCCTCGCTCTGACTTCTCAACCTTGAGATCGTCGAAGATTCACTAGTATTCTCTTTTCTTATAGAGAGAGAATAACCCTTTCTACATCACAATGCCTTCTTCTTCGTTTACAAGGCACACATCTTCTTACAAGGAGCACTCAAAACTATCTAAACAAGAATTTCCTCCAAGACTCTTCTTCTTACAAATTATATTCTCACTAAGAAATTAGAAGAGGGAAGGGATGATTTGCAACTTCGGCTCAAGAAAAATGCTTTGGATTTGAAGGGAGCTCTATAATGATTTGCCTTGCTTGGATGATCTTCCTTCAACCTTTTGGATCCCTTTTATAGGCTTCTCTTGAAAATTTGGTCGTTATATAGTAACTCAAAAAGCTTGTACTGTCAGCTTTGAATCGATCGACCGTTTTAATATCGATCATCCGTTTTGCACAGTAACTAGCCGTTATCCTGTCTGTCGCATCTTCAGTGATCGCCCATTATAGAATCGGTCATCCGTTTAATAAAAAATTATATCCATTATTTTATCTTTTCTGTGCAGTTTACCATTGATAGTGAGTCGTAGAAGAATTATAGTCATTCTTACTTCCATAACGGTCGCCCGAAAGTGAATTGGTCGACCGATGTTGAAGTCCAATCCATTCTAAGATTAGCAGTCGATCCAGTCTTTCATTTTGGTCATCCATTATCTTCATAACGGTCGACTGATAATATATCGGTCGCTCGTTCTTAGAGGTTGATCCTTTCTGTGATTAGCGGATGTTCCATCTTCCATTTCGGTCGTCAACTTTCTTCAATAACGGTCGACCGATAATACATCGGTCGCCCATTTTGAAAGGTTGATCCTTTCTGTGATTAGCGGACGTTCCATCTTCCATTTCGATCATCCACTTTCTTCATTAACAGTCGACCGATAATTGATCAGTCGCCCATTTTTATGGTTTGATCCTTTCTGTGATTAGCGGACGTTCCAGCTTGCATTTCGATCGTCCATTGTCTTCAATAACAGTCGATCGGTTATAAATTGATCGCCCGTTTTTTAGAGTTTCTTCCTTTATGTGATTAACGGATGCTCCATCATCGATTTCGGTCATCCATGATCTGTCATAACGGTCGACTGATATAGTATCGGTCGCCCATTTTTACTGCAGAAAAACCTTCGGCTATTTTTCTTCGAAAAATGTTGAACATGTTCACACTATCACTTCAAGCATAATTAGTATATCATCTTCCTTGTTTGCTATCATCAAAATACATAGAGTATGGTCTTGAGACCAACAATTTTATGCCGTCATATTGATAACAATTGTTGATTGGAATTAAGAAGAATATGGAAATCACTTTATGTTAAAGACAACAAATCGTCAAGCTTCATCATGCGGAGAAAATGACATTAATGATATGCTCATAATAATATTTAGGATTAGACATGTCTCTAAATCATGCTATGTGTTAGGTATTTAGTTAGTTAGAGTTAGATATGTGATTGTATTGAAAAACTGATTGAAAATGTAATGATTCCACAATGGCCTCCAGCTCTATCGAATTGAAGCGGACGATCGAAGCCCTTTTGAGGTTCGATTCAGCTCAATAGTGTATAGAGACATGCCATATCAGACATCTAAAACTCGATCAGACGGTCGATATGGACCAGAATGAAAGTCCAAAATTCTTTCGGACGACCGAGCTAGCTGGAAAATGTCGAGACTCAAAAATGGCGATGATACCCAATGTTTCGGACAATCGATCTGGTTTATCTCGCCGAAAGGACTTTTGACCACCGAGGAAGAAATTCGACCGACCGAGGAAGAGGACGACGCTATTCACAACGGACGATCGGTCCAATTTCGGTCGACCGAAACTCTCGATCAAAAATTTGAAAGACGACTCATGTGAAAATGGACGACCGATCCTCTCTCGATTCGCCGATAGAACACAACCTTGAAATGACTAGAGAAATAATATAGAATGGACGACGGTTCACCTTTCGGTCGATCGAAGAATACTGATAAATTGGCATTTTTGACAACCGCTGAATGAACTTCAACCGGACGATCACTCAACTTTCAAGTGTCCGACTCCTTTTAGGACGACTGTTGAATGAACTTCAACCGGACAATAACTAGACTTTCGAGCGTCCGATCCTTGGACAAAAAGAATATGCCCCTAATTTGATAACTTCTATCCACTCGATTGATACCGAATAATATAAACTTAAAGATGATTCGGAGTTATACTCCATATAATCTTGATCGATCCACGTGATTGAAAGAGAGGCTCATGAATTATAAGATATGATGGAGGATTACCATTTTCTCTATCTAGATGGGAGTTTCCCCTACAGATGTTTCCACCTTGCGCAATGTCATCTTGTTCGACGAGGTTGACCATGTCACTGATCCCTCATTAGTCTACCATGGTTTAGATAGCTAATAGTATTCCCTAAAAGCGGAGATCTTTTCCAATTTATTAACAATATGGAAGAATATGACTGGTCAAAAGATGAATAAAATGATTTTATTCTTAAGAACACGAACATGAACAAGAACCATGAACATGAATATGAATAAGAACTATGAACACGAACGATGAACATGAACATAGATATGGAAAAGAAAGGAAATGAAAAGGCATGAACCGTGATCTCTTTATTGATTCCTCTATTATGATCCACTCTTATTCTTGATTTATATGCTTGCTTCATTCTTATTATGATGAAAATATCTTATGATCTATACGAATTCACACTTAGCTTTATGATAATTGTTGACATTGCTTCCTTGTGTGATCCCCACATGTACCTGAGATGGATGCGTACTAATTGATGTGTGTGTGTGGCGACTATAGTTCAAGTGACGTGTGCATATGGTTATCTTTGAGTCTAATTAGAGTCTTCATTTTTCCTTAATATCGAGTTGTATTTGGACTATTATGGGACTTATCTTTATTGTACTATGGCATGGACCTTTATATATCTTATGTTGAGACATTTAATGTGCCTTTTATTCATTTAGCTTCTACATTTCTTCATACTATTGTTGTAATAGTTCTATTTAAGTCTTCCGCTTATGTGTCACTCTTATTGACCATTTGGGTCAACAAAAGAGTCAAAGAAAGACCGTATAAAGTAACAATCGAAAGAAGATTTCTCCATGTGGCTGTGCCAAATTTCGGAGTGTTAGACTTATGTTACTGTACAGGAGACGACCGATGGTTCCTCTGACCAAGCATGAACTAAGAGTTCTTAGACTGTCGACGATGGCGACGTAAGGCTTTTCCTAAGATTTCCCATGCAAGCCCGACGGGGCAAGGATCGCACAAGCATGGCGATGATGACTTCACCCATGGCGAGGGTCGGCCGTGAGCGAAGGGTGGGGAGTGGGAGCTGCGAGAGGATCAAGGGATGAGGGCGGAGACAACTCGAGAGAGATCGGGCAACAACATCAGAAGAAGAATCTTTCGACGAAGAGAGAGAGAATCGACGATGATGCCACGAATGCATCATCAAGCGTGAGGGGGACTAGGGAGTGCCTCGATGGCTTTCGCAATAGGTGAAGTGTGGAATGAGAAGTCGATATTTTTTCGATGCAAAGAGAGAGAGAGAGAGAGAGAATAGACGCTGATGGGGGAAGGCGTCGGTGACTTACACAAATGGATACAACGACTTACACATAGGGATAAAGAGAGAAGAGGAGAGAGAGGGAGGTGGTTTCGGTTTTATGATTTTAGATGAGATATTTTAATCTTGATCGCAAACTTAAAATGGACACATAGGATGAAAGCGTTGCAGGGCGTTTCACGAAAAGTGTGCTTCACCGTCATTAAACTCTAGGTATGGTGCATGTTTATATGCTGCAATATACTACATTGAATGATAGGTCGATCGGTCTATTTTTTATGAACGATATCATATACAATAAGGCAATCAACTTATTATAGTGTATGCAGTATATTCACTGCCCCCATATATATAATGGAAGGATTCCCTATATATATACTATTTTTTTCAATCAACTTATGATGTTTTTTTCAATCCTATGAGACCCGGCTGACTAATCGGATCGGTGTTCGGAGTTTAAAACGGTCCGTGGGTGAGTTAATACTCGGGAAGGGGTTTGACCCGCTTTGATTCGGTCAAAATCCAAATTCAACCGGCCGACTCGACGAATTAGACCGACGCGGCTGGATCAAATTCTAAACTGAAAAAATATAAAAAAAATATTAAAACATTTAGACATATTATATATATATATATGTTTGAAATTTATATTTTAATGTCCTTTTGTCACATATATAAAATATTTTCAATATTTTTTTATTTACTCATAAGAATTATTTTATTTATGTTACTTTATTATATTATTAAATCTGAATTATTTTATTTTATTTTAGTATATTTTATATTTTTTATGAAATAAAATATTATATATTAATAATATTATAATAATATCTTTAACATATTTTATTCTTTTATTAATTTATATTATTCGGTCCGACCACTCAATTTCATCCGGTCCACTCGGTCCGACCTGACCCGTTGATCAATCCGGGTGGATGGACGGACCGGATCTTATAACATTAGTTTTTTTTTCAACTTTCACGCTACAAGTAGATGATAAGTATTAAGTAGCATATTAATTATAGTTATGTAAAAGATATTATGTCGAAAGATAGGACACGTACATGCAAAATCATATTGCGACCATGAGATCGAACTGGATGATGAGCAAACCATTGCATGCATGCAGCAGCATTAACTCGGAGAGAGAGAGAGAGAGGTTCATCACATCGATTGACCGGATCGAGGCCCTGAGATGTAGACAAAATGGAAGCACCGCCACCTTCAAACCATTGCATGCATGCAGCAGCATTAACTCGGAGAGAGAGAGACGTTCATCACATCGATTGACCGGATCGAGGCCCTGAGATGTAGACAAAATGGAAGCACCGCCACCTTCAAACCATTGCATGCATGCAGCAGCATTAACTCGGAGAGAGAGAGAGACGTTCATCACATCGATTGACCGGATCGAGGCCCTGAGATGTAGACAAAATGGAAGCACCGTCGCGTTACGTATAACTAATCAACATAAACTTAGAATTACGAGGGTTCATTATGAGATCAACTTGAACATGCAGATAAATTATTATTATTATTATTATTATTATTATTATTATTATTATTATTATTATTATTATTATTATTATTATTATTATAGAATGCACGACACCGTTTGAAAGCGAGCGAGGTAGATAGGTTGTAGAATAGCGTTTAAGTGTTGATGTTGGGGGTTGCCATCCATGATCCAACATAGAGAGACATCAGTCGTGGCCTTTGGGGTACGTTTTTAAATCTAATTGCATTTGCTTTGCTTTCCATTGCTTTGCATTGTGAAGTCACACCTTCCCACAAACACGTCAAATTGTCGGACTAATTAATTATATAAGCAGTGTGTATATATATATGTGCCTTCACTGGATTCATCTGCTGGCGGCAGGAATTCATCTGTTCCACTACAAAACCAACCAAGTGCTACAAAACGTTCGAGTCTCCACCTCACGCTATAAATATATTTTTGTTCCACTCCCCTCCCCTGGTCATCAAGATCTCAATTGATTAATTAAAGAGATCTACAGTTGATTTAAAAAAAAAACACTTAAATATCGCAAGCTCGATCAATCAGGCAAATTTTATTATCATTAAAAGAGCGAATCATCCAATTCGATTACAACCAACATGCATCAAATCAAATGAGATAATTAAAACATGTATGATTTAATTAAGTCATATAGATGTCGTAGATGGTTAATCACTCGGATGAAAATCTTAGAGCCTCAGATAATTCTAAGTATGATTTAGCAAATATCTCATAGCCGAGCGGGTGACAGATATGTCATATTTCTTCTCAAACGAGGATGTTATTTGATGACGGTAATTAAGTCATATGACCTTTGGAAAACGTGAAATAATGTATATACTCTCCACATGATTAAATATTTCAACTGCGATGAAAATTCTAAAATCTCATCTCTGAAACGCCGATTGAATCAACTTGAACGTTATAAAATACTTTTTTGTAAGTATCGATCATGACACGATGATGATGATGATTATAATAAGAAGAAGAAGAAAAAGAGTAATTAAATAATTATGTAGAGGATATTAGATGGAAAGATGGTGAAGCGCAAAATCATAATCGACCGCGAATTAATTAATTTGGATGACAAAACAAACAAAAACATACAGCAATTAATGCGTTCAAACTGAGAAGGACGGACACATCAATGGGGGATCATGCGACGTTGACGAAAGGCGAAGGAAGCGCCGCACCATGCACCATTCACCCTGCGGACGTGGACGTGGATCCATCTCCATCTCCATCTTCACTTCATTTCTCTCACTCTATTTTTCATTAATGTTGCATATATACAGAGAGAGAAATATTAATGTCACACAATTGGATCATCTAATCACGTATCAACGATGATCTCTTACATTCGTCTTCCTCCGTCTCGCGCATGTCATCCTCCTTTGCTTCGCCTATCGCGTTTCCTCTGCCTTCGACGAGAATGAGCTATATATATATATATATATATATGTGTGTGTGTGTGTGTTTGTGTGTGTAGAGAGAGAGAGGGGGATGAATTGATTTCGATGAATAATAACATATACAATAAGTAATACAGTTTATATAATTATAAATTGTAATTGCAATATTATCTAATTGATATGACTATTCATTAATGATTGATATGATATGATGACCCATTATGCACAAAGACAGGCGTAAGAATGTGGGCCACCATGATTATATATATATAATATAGATATATAGAGAGAAAAATTAGCGTATTTTGATCTCACCCACAAATCAGTGAATCTCAGCCGTTATAATCATGTATCAATGGTCTAGATCAATATCTTAGTTGAATCTGGTTCAAATGAAAAAAAAAACTCAGGTTCAGCCTTTTATATATATGAGGAATATTAGCGTGAGATCAGATATTTTGATCTCACCATCAAATTAGTGAATCTCAACCGTTATAATCATACATCAGCGGTCCAGATCTCATGAGACTAAATAAAAGGTTGAACCTGATTTTTTTCATTTGAACCAGGTTCAACTAAGATATCGATCTGGACCGTTGATGCATGATTATAACGGCTGAAATTCACTGATTTGATGATGAGATCAAAATCTTTGATCTTACGCTAATTGTTATCTTTGATATGAGGTTGATATTACTGAATTGTTATTCATTGAAAAAGGTGGATCTATAAAAATTAAATACTACCAACGATAAAAGTCACACAACATTTTCAAACAAGTTATATGAAATTCATTCACCCTTTGCAACGAATCCTGAAAAGAAAAATTTTCACTCTATAAAGAGAGTTCACCATGATGTGCATGCCATTAATAATGTTGATAGATATAGATGTAATATGGTATACTATTTAATAAGTGAGATATTTTCATCTTATATCTTTCTGATTAATATATTATTTTAAACAATAATGAATAAATGATGGGTCCTCTATCAAAAAAGTCGAAATAATAACTTTTAAATTACAACCAATTGATAAATAATGGTTTATGGATAATTGTTAATTGAGATCTAAATTGATCTATAACTATTTGATAATTGGCTGTGAATAACCGAGATCTATAAGAACTCAAGTATGAATCATGTATGTGTTATTAATTGATCATTGATATTTATTATAATAATCATTTAATTGATGACAGAAATCATTATTGTGATTTATTATTAATTATTTACTATTAAAATGTATAATTGATATTATTATAGTTAACAACTAGGTTTTTATTGTTAAATTAATAATAATTTTTGTTGATGTTTCATTCATGCATATTTGATACCATATTTCATATAATTAAACGCATATATATGTCGTGACGATTGACAATTTAATAATTGATATTAGTAAAAGTGTGATCTATACTTATTGGTGCATAACTCATAGATTTAGTTCACTTTGTTAATATTAAATTTATTGTATGTAATTTTTTTATTCGTGTGAATATGCATGCATATTGATTGACTGATCAAAGTTGAGAAAAAAAAAGTCATAAAAATAGATAATTAACCCAGCATTCTTGGATTTCATATACAGCTCAACATGTGCCGACATGTCTAGCTCCTCCATTCCTTTACTTTTATGTGTTTCTTTGAATTATATTGTGTTATATATATGCGATCAAAGTGATTAGTGCACAGAAGAATATTAATAAATAAACATCAATAAAGTTAACGAACGAGGATGCGCATCCCACGCACAACCCACCATATCATTTATATATGTTTCTTGGAATGTCATCCTTAATAAGATATTAGTGATTAATCGACACACTCCAAAAGATTGGGACGTGCATGTCACTCCGTCGATCGACATAATTTTCCATAGTCGTAATATCCAATTTTAAAAGCATGTGGTGTGAGCTTTTTATACATGCATGCAACGCATGTGCCAATTGAATTACTACTGATTATAAATAATATGCACATGTCATGTCTTACTAAAAAAATAATATTTATTTATAACAATAATAATATATAATAGAGTAATTATGCATAGGATATTAGCTAGGTCGAGAGATAAGGACACGTGCAAAATCAAAATGCGACCATGAGAATTGGATGATGAGCAAAGCATGTATTAAAGCATATGCATGCAGAAAGAGAGAGAGAGAGAGAGACGTCCACCACAATCGACCCGATCGAGATCACGAGATGCCGAAAGATGGAACCACCGCCACCGTCCATTGCTCGTCTTCGGACGTGGATCCATCTCCATCTAGCTTTCTCTCTCCCTTTAAATTTAAGTAAATATTCATGTGCATATCCGACCCTGGATGATGGACGACCACGACCACGACTCCGCCATGCATCTGTTCATCACCCGCCTCATAAAAATCAATTAATCAACTTTTTTTTTCTTTTCTTTTCTTCTAACTAATCTATGAAAAGATTAATGAACACACACATATATATATATATATATTAACATAATTACAATTCGTCTTTACTTAATAAGTATAAAACACTCATGCTTTAGCATCTTTTCATGCAACAACAAGTACCGACTTAACTTGGGGTGGTGAATTAGTAGCAGTAGATAGCAAAATCGCTTTCTTAATTACTTATTTTATTAGAAATCGTGAATTTTCTCATCCATCACATTCCTGCATTTACAATCCATGTAGCGGGATTAATATTATTGAAAGATGTTTTATTTGCTCGCACCTCCCTTTTGTATATCATCTGTCGTATATATATGCATGTGTAATTAGAAAAATACTGTATACACAATTAACGTCAGATGCACAAATTAAAAAAAAATTTGAGACATTAATGCAGTGTGTAATTTCATGTTCATCTCGAATTACGCACTTAATTTGGCACTCCTAATAAAAACGTTTTGGTGTACGTAAAAATCCATCCACACATCTATCGCTTCATCCCAATTTATATACCAATAAGGTTTCTTTATATATGTAATGTATAAATTGTGATCAAAGTGATTTTTTGGTTTACAAATAAGTTTCTCAATAAATGAACGAGGATATAAATGATATATGCACCACGCACTACCCCAACATTAGTGATTATTAATTGAAACATTCAAACGATAATTAAGGACGTACGTATGCATGTCACTCAAACGTTCGACATAATTTTCACTAATCACAATAGTTAATTATGTAAGCAAGTGGGCTTAGATCAGTATAGTAGCTTTCGTATCCGTAATAGCCTAATAGGTAATTTTATGAAGGAAAAAATGAGCGTATGAAGCGTGTGTGAAGCGACTTTAGACATATTTTTCTTTATTTTTTTTATATCTTTTTTTACTAATAGCTTAAATGATCATTCATGATAACAAAAAATAGTTTTATAAGATTAGAAGTTATATAAGATGCTTATATCTATTATGACGGATAATAATACGTAGAAGTTCGTCAAAATTAAAAAATGATGAAAAAAATTAGTGTTAATGATTTGAATTATATATTTATTATTCTCAATGGCCCTCTAAATTATTAATGAAGAAAAATATCGAAAAAAATAAACATAAGCATGTCTAAAGCCGTTTTACATGCCCTTTACACGAAAGACGTTTCACATGCTCATTATATGCATGTCATTGATTTGTGAGCACAATTATTTTTAAAATACGTCTCCTTAAATTATAAATATATCCACATGTATACTTAACATCTTTCATATCTTAAACTACCTTTTCCTGATCCATATGCTCGTAGATGATAACTAGCACCTTAATTATGAAACCATTAAGTTGTGCGCATGTGAATTTAATTTGTCACAGCTCAATTATAAATGTAACCATTAACAATTTTTTAAAACATTTTGAGATGAAATCTATGCATATATTGATTTATCTGTGGATTAAGCACTACAATCAAATTATACTTAGAGACTAAGTATACTTTGAAAATACAAGTATTAGAAACTAATGTAATAATAGTCTCATTTTTTTTACTCATTTGAAACTAAAAATTCGTCGTCCCTATAAGATTAATGAATAAAAATTAATCAGTGTTTGTATGAGGTTAAAATGATAATTAAATGTTTATTCTTTATTTTTCATCCAAACATCATTTTGAAGATTGAATGGAGTCCATTCGTCTTGCTCCCCTTTAAAATAGGATTGTTCTCATCTTCCCGGTCAAAGAAACAAAATTGTTTGCTGAGATTCCGTGATCACATACTAAATAATTTTTAATGATCAATTTGTAAGGATCGGGCCAAGATTATTTTAATCTAAAAAATTATTAGAGACCAAAATTAAAATTTTAAGGACTAATATGTTTCATTCTTAGAAAGCTTTTTTTTTCATGTAGTGAAGCAACGTGTAGGGCGGACTATATATGCAATAATTAAGTGCGTGTCCTCCTTACTTAGAATACAATAATGCGTACGAATTTTTTGAAAATAAATTATACATTATAAATATATTTATATATGATTAAATTGGAAATAATGTGCATATTTATGATTCTGAAAATAGAACTAGCTAGTGTAAGGCAGTATAAGCAAAGTGACTAAATATATTTATCTATTTATTTATTACATTATTAAAGTGGAAAGTGGAAACATAGGTTATCTAGGATTATGTGTATGACCAATAAAACAATCATAAGATACTATGCTTAGAGCTAATACCACTAATTTATTATTATTGTGGAGAGAGAAATCATGAATGAAAGAAAAAAAAAAAAAGAGAAATCATTGAGTGGGCGGAATAAACTGGGGAGCCCATAGTTCCCGTCCAGCCCAGAAAAATGAGAAATCCAATATTATGGCCCACGCGAATGCATCAGTTTCTTTTGCATCTCACATTGATTTTTTTTTTTTTTTTGAAAAAAAAGAATTGGCACTCATAAGGTTATTAGTGATTTGATAATTCAGATTAAAACTTAGGATTGAGAATATTAAATATTAAAATGGAATCTTTTTAATGAAATTAATTAATGGTCTAAAATGAAATCCCGCTTGTTAGTTCTTAGCACAATTATATGAATTCGCCGCTCTTAACTATTGAGTTTATGCATAATTAATTATGTGAAGCAATATTTCCAAAGTCTTCTATGGACTCACCAAACAGATCAGGATCTGACTTTTTTATGAGATTCGAATTGGGAGCTACCCCAAAGTGGTTGATAATTTATGCATCTAAATGTTCATAAATTGTCTAATTCGTAATCCACTTTTACCAAGGTGCGTGTTAATAATGTAACGACCGGCATGAAATCCTCTAACAAAGAATTCAAAATTTGAATTCTGATTCGAATTCTAATAAAAAAAATGGACCGAGAATACTGGGGAGTAACCTCCCCCGATTCTCGGTCTCTTCGATTTCATTTCGGAGAGGGGAGGGCGGCGAAGATATAAGGGCACGACGGGGAGCCGCTCGCCCCTTTGAACTCCCCACTGGGCCACCGAAACATCAGACTCCTCTCTCATGTTCTTCTTCTTCTTTTCTCCTTTTGCACCGGCGAACGACGCACGAACGGGCGGCGCACATAGGGACAATCAGCACACAGCAGACCTCCCTCGACGCGTATGAGAATCAGCTCGCACCCCCTCGCCGGACAGAGACGATCGGAGGCGGAGAAGATGACCGTGAACGCCGCCGCGAACCGAACGACGATAGGAAAATGTACGACATTCTATAGGTGATGATTCGATAATGATATAATGTGTGTGATGGACCCATGTAGATCTAGAACATATAAGCGTCATTTTTCGTGTTATGATCATCATGCATCAATGGCCGGAAGATGGCCGAAGAAAGAGAAGAAGACCGGCGCGAGTCTGCGCACCAGTAACCCAGCCCGAGTCAATAGTGACCCGGCCCGGGTATGCCAGGACGCGGTTCGGGTCTCCGAGAACCCGACCTGTGTTTATCGCGTCGTGAAATTGCGTGATCATCGTACCCGACCCGACCGAGTTGGATCCCGACTTGGTCCGGGTCACGTCTAACCGAACGCTACTGGGTCAAGCACGTGCTCGGCCGAGATGGCATGTCGTGTATAGTCCGCAACCCAACCCGAGTCTGCTCTCGATCCGGACCGAGTCATGCGCCTTAGTCCCCCGGCAGTGACCCGACCCGTGTCCTCCTCAACTCGAGCCGGGTTTTGTCAAACAGAAGATCTCTTCTTCCATTTGTCGATTTTTCACATATGGGCCCCACTTGAGGCCATGTTCAATATCGTAAAATTCTTAATGGGCATTTCCCAGAAAAATAGGTTTAGATTTGGTATAATGAACAAAGTAATGGGACATAAATTTATTTCCTCAGGGAAAGGGCACCGAGTCTACCTCTTCTCTGATCGATGATCTTAAATTCCATCGATGATAAACAAGATAAGTAAGACAAAGATAAAACTACGGGATTGCTATATGCCGCCCCAAAGTACATAGTAAAATATGGTATGATACAGAGGAGGAACATGTAGCTGAACTAAGGAGACAGTGAACCTACTGGTCCTTATTGACCACTGCTCTTGGGATACAGGTCCTCTCCCACCTGTATTCCGAAAAGGGTGATGCATTGGCATCTCACCTTCCCCAAAGAGGGCATCATATGATTTATAGGTTATTGCGCCAGAGGGATAGGTAGCTTAGCTGAAGAGACAATGAACCCTTGGGATACAGGTCCTCTCCCACTTGTATTCCAAA
The DNA here is from genome assembly GCA_030549335.1 of Pontederia crassipes. Taxonomy (NCBI): domain Eukaryota; kingdom Viridiplantae; phylum Streptophyta; class Magnoliopsida; order Commelinales; family Pontederiaceae; genus Pontederia; species Pontederia crassipes. Next base: position 68,556,244 of record CM060193.1, on the reverse strand, counting down.
AAGGAGTGTGCATGGGCATTCCACATTCTCTATACTGGGATTCCTAGCTTCACAGATGTATAGAGACACCTGTAGCTTCCCAACTTAATCAAGTCGAGCTCGTATAGGACAACGAACTTCAAGGACCGTATAGTAACGTAAAAGATGTAGTACCATACAGAGCAAAGTAAAGTGTAATAATGTATAACAGAGTAAAGTACAAGACATGGTATTGTTATGCTAAAGAGCAAAGCATAGAGAGGAATAAGTATTATTCATTGCCTACTGAAATCAAAGCGTTGAGACTATTGATTAAGGCTCGCTATGTTATTGATATCCCATCATGGTTCTGATTATAATCTGCATTATCATTTTATCGCCTATGTTTCTATGGTGCTGGACATTTCGCTCATGGGTATTCTATACTCCTGCATTAGTATTTTACAGGTGAGAACCCTACCTAGGGAGATGATGGAGGATGCATAGCTCAAGGACCACTGCATATGACTGGTCCAACGCAATAGCATTCCACTCTCTTATTTCATTAATCGAATAATTGGTTCTTGTATTCAAAGGATATTGTAGTTTTCTCTTTTGAAATCGGACTTGTGATCATTGGCTTGAATTGTTAAAATATGTAATATTTTCTTTCCTCTTGATTGATTTCATTAAGTATTGGTGTCCTTTGATTTTGTGATGTTTTTCTTCCGCAATCATGTTTCCACGTATTTTGTCATTATTTTCGTTACCACGCATTTCGTTTGTTGACTGGTCAAAGTCAAGGACGTAACAGGTAGTGTAGCGTTCCCTTGGTCAACCTGATTACCAACGTGGCAGAAGGGCTGATTTTAGGGGCGTTACAAATAATGTTTTGAATCTTATCTTAATTATAATTTATTTGATTTTCAAGACACTATGAATTAAAGACTCCCTCATATTATGAAATTTATTTTCTTATCACGAGATAAATGCTATAATTTTAAACTATTAATTCAGAGTCTTAATCAGTTTACAATGTCTATCATTTGTAAATAAATTGCGTGTATAAACTTTCTAAAGGTCCAAACAGAAAATAATTTTTACTGTAATCTTATATTTTTATCTAATAAAATTTTGACTCACATTCTGAGCAAGTTCTTGGTAGATAGAAAGTAGAAGTAATTTGTTATTCTAATAAAGTTTAAAAAGAATATTAGAATTTATGCTCTATCGAAAAAAATCGAAAATATTGTTCTATAGTTTAAGAATACAAGGTCCGGACCTTGGAGCTAACAGAAGCAATAATTAATTAATTTTTTTATTCGGACGCCTTATTACTATTTCCATCAGCTTATCATAACTAAAGGATATAAATATGTGAAGCACCATTTGCTTCACACCTTGTCAAGCGCGATCTTAATTGTTCATATCTAATTTGATGGCTGATATGAAGGCGTGCGAGATTTTGCGTACATCTCGCGAGATTTTTCTTACATCTCATGATATCTTCCTCTCTCTCTCTCTCTCTCTCTCTCTCTCTCTCTCTCTCTCTCTCTCCCCCCCCCCCCTTCTTTCCCTCTCTCGATCCAAGTGGCCGGCGATCCAGACGGTCAGCGACTCCGGTGGTGGTCGGTGGAGATCCAAAAGACGACGATGTCCCCAAATCCCGACTAAGCAATCGACGGCTCCGGTGGCTGACAGTTCAGGCGAGGGCTCCGGCGGCGATCCAGGCGACGATGATGTCTCCAAATCCAAGCGATACAGGCAGTTTAGGCGGCAACGTTCCCAAATCCACATTCCATCCGACATCCCCAACTTCCAAGTTCGAACAAAGACTATGAGGAGATCGCCTCCTCCTTCTCCGACAATGCCAACGACGACCGGATGATGCAAGAGTTGGGCATATGTCAATGACGTCCGCTCGAAGGCCCTTGCGAGATGAGACGGTCGCGATAGCCATGGAGGCAGACATCATCCAAAGTCCCTTGCAGGGAGGAGGGAGGGCGGGTGAGTATCTCGTGAAATGAATCACAATTGATGAACCAAATTTTAACGATATCTGATCAAATTTGTTTTGAATCGTCAGATTAAATATGGACGATTGATATCGTGCTTCACAAGGTGTGAAGCAAAAGGTGCTTCACATATACATTATACCCATAATTAAAACCTCTATAACATTAAATTTTAGCATTATTTTCACTCATATAATAACACTGCATTTTGTATATTAAATGTTAATACATTTAAATGTTATTATAATATAAAATAACCTTAAAAGATCTCCAATTTTCAGTTTCCATGTACCATCCGAACACCCACGTAAAAATTCACGAGTTAATAGCTTAATATATCTCAGAAATGAAATAAATTTAATTTTTGTAATTAAATATCACATCACTATAAGAATGAGGGGTGTGGTGCAGCATTTAAATTATGCCTCATACTTAAATTTTAACCTTTTTTTTTATTTTATGTATCAGATCCCGACCACCGAAAGGGAAGACCCAAAATGCACTTTGGGCCCCTACGTGATGGCCCGTGGGGCAGATGAAGGGCAAAGCGCAAATGGGAAGAAATCATCATATATGTTCATATAATAAGTCGACACGCCGGAACAAAAACAAAACAAAACAAAACAAATAATTGGTTTCAGTTTGTAACGTTAGGCCCACCAAAATTTACGACTCCTTAACTTTTAGTAATAACATATTTAAAAAATAGATAATTTGTGAAAAAAATATAAAAAACGCAATTGCGTTTAAGATATTATAACTTACAAGTTAGTGTATCAATTATGTATTAATGCTAACGCTATTAAGTTATTAGTAGTTAAATTATGGTGCTTATTTTTGTTTAAACTTTATTGTCATTTCTCATTATATGTATCTACATTAACAATTAATTTGGAACGGAAATTTATTTTTTATTTATTATTTCAATTTATTGTTTTTTTTCATATTTTATTCATTTTTTATAAGTAAAAATATCCAAACTAACTTTGCTCGTAAATGTTACATATAAACTTGTTTTTTTTATTTGTTGACTCTATAAATTAGTTGATCATAGAACTTTAATAAGAAGGTAAAAATATAATATTCTTTTTTTTATTTTAGTATAATTTTTCACTTTGGCCATGTTTGAATTGGAACCGGGGTGGAACCGCACTCCAGTTCCGCTAAATGCGATCCACGATTTTGTCAAAAGAGAGGAAATCAGGTGCACGTGACTCCGGTTCCATCTTTTTTATGAACGTGACTTTTTTGGATATTTAATTTCTTCTTTTCTTATTTTCTCTCTCACACATCTTATCCTTATAAAATAATTTATTTATTATATATAAAATATTTATTATAAAGAATTAATATAATATTATTTATTATTTTATTAAGAAAATTAATATTCCGTTAATTATAATTAATTGTAATAAATGATCTTTTATATTTGAATACTATACTATTTTAACAATTTTTTCATAAAAAAATTTAAATTACAAAATTATTTTTAATAATAATAAAATTATACTGTATAATTATAATAATTATTTTTAATTTAAAACTCATAAAAAATTCAATCCTTATCATTATGTTTCACTAAATTCAAACATACATTGAAGTAATATGTGAATTCAATTATACATCCAAAACTTAGAAGTCATAATTTGCCTTTAAATCTCGTATATATGATGTAGAGTGTTTAACATCTACACCCTAGAAAATAAATCATTTGCCAACGACCTGTTCAAAGAAACAAAATAATCCACCTGCAACTACAGAAAATGGAGGCATGTGGACTTTGAGAGGATGATTGACTGACTGATTGATTCCTTGCAGCCATTTTTGTTAGGTGAAGATAAATAATTAGGTGGACAGGAGGGTCATCCACTCCACTGTAGTAGCAGTCAGAATATGTTCAGGGTAACTAAAATACAACTCGGCCATAAAGTAACAAAAGAAAAATAAAATAGTGGATAAGATAGCAAAGGGAAGGAATCCAGGATTCTTAATTGGATAATGTGATAAGGAAGCTGTGCTCGGCAGTTGACACTAGAAAAATTTTGTGACACAAAAATTGGGCGTTAACATAACATAGTTTTACTTTTGAGTTATTTTCATAACAATCATTTATAAACTATCATAATTTTTCATATTTCATTTTAACTTATTTTTATTCCTAAATTATCACGATACTAGAAAAGCCCAATTGACATATCCTAAATCACGGACCCAGACCTCCTTGAGATGTAGGACGACAGATGCTGGTCCAGTCGATCAGGTGAACTTCGCGGTGATCGAGGCCACACCCCTATAAAAAAAAGCTACTCTGAGTGAATCTAATCATCTGAGAATCTGAGTTGATAGAGACAGGACTGACATATAATATGTCGAGATTGTCAAAAACACCGACTGTAGTAGAACAAGTCGGCCCCCACGAAATAATAGACGTGCACTCTTCGTCGAATTCTATCAAATTTTCCGCTAATATAGTTATGAAAAGTCGAAATTGCACTTTCATCCTCATGCTGCACGTCGGGTGCGGCTCCGTGTGCACGCCGGTGACTCTTTCCCTACGTCAACGCGCAGGGAGGGGGTCGTCCCATGACGACCATCGTCGATCGCATGAGGAGGCGACCCTCATTTTCCCTACGCGCGTCGACGCTTTTCCTATGCCTGACCGCACAAGAGAAGGCAAGGGAAAGGGGGGGGGTCGCCCCCTAATCTGGTCAACAACCGTCACGGAGGGGGCGACTCCCCCTTCCCCTGTGCATGTGTCATCATTTTGAGAAGACCTTTTTTTATTTTGTGTATCAAATCCCAACCACCAAAGGGAAGACACAAATGCACTTTGGGCCCCAATGGGATGACCGGTGGGGGCAGATGAAGGCAAAGTGCAAATGGAAAGCAATCTTCATATATGATCATATAATAAGACGACACGCCGGAAAAAAAAAACAAATAATTGGTTTCAATCTGAAATTTTAGGCCAGCCAAAATTTAAGACTCTTAGCTTTTAGTAACAACATATTTTAAAAATACATAATTTGTAAAAAGTAAAATTATACGCAATTGCTTTAAGATATTTTTTAACTTACAAGTTAGTTTATCAATTATGTATTAATGCTAATAGCCTAATTCTATTAAGTTATTAGTGGTTAAATTATGGTGCTTATTTTTCTTTAAATTTTATTGTCATTTCTCATTATATGTATCTACATTAACAATTAATTTGTAACTGAAATTTTATTTTTTTCTTTATTGTTTCAATTTATTATTTTTTCTCATATTTTTTCATTTTTTACAAATAAAAATATCCAAACTAACTTTGCTCGTAAATGTTGTTGGAGCAAAATTTTAAAGTCATATATAATTATATTTTGATGATACAAATTTCGAAGGATTAGAATTATATGTCGAAAATGTTTAAATAAAAATAAGTTGTTTCAAGCATTAAACTTTACTTGTCTATGTTCTCGTGATATTTACGTTAAGAGGAAAATATCAAAATTGTAGGAAATTCTGTCAACTTTTCATAAAATAAAAAATCATCTCATTTGGATATTTATATGAAAAATTATGAATAAAAAGTATACGTCTAAAATGTATTATTTAAAATGGACAAATCTTTGCACTAAACTTTAAATCAATATTTGACTATGGTCTCATTAGTGGATGAATGATAAATATCAAAATTGTAGAGAATTCTATTAGTTTTTCATAAAATTAAAAATCATCTCATTTGAATAACTGTGCAAAATGTTATGCTAAAAAAAGTGCAGGATGGTCGATTTGACGGTTGGAATACCGATCGATCGGTCAGGCACACTATTCAGTGTAGAAAAATGTCAAATTTCAGTAAATAAAATGATGAAAAAGTACCGGTCGAAGTACCGATTGACCGGTTGGTCGAACCGGACAATGCAGAATTCTTCAATGGTTATATTCTTCATAAAAGAAAGTATACTAATCAACCAATGGGACAAAATGGTCGACCGATCAACACGCAAATGTACTAAAACGGTCATATTTTGACTCCAATAATAGGAAACAAGTCCAAACGACTAAATGGAGTTAAGAAGCATATAAAAAAAACTGAGTCTAGAATTCATCAAGCATTTAAGGGAAATTTCAAACATCAAAGGAAAATCATTTTCCTGAAGTCATTGTTATATTTTCTCCTCTTTGTCTCTTCTTTTCCTGTGAGGTTGACATTATAAAAGAGAAAAATATTTTCTTAAATATTTGAGTGTCTTACCTCTCGGGCTAGAGAAAAGATAAATTTTCTATGGGAAGAGGTGCGTCTTTTTTCTCGAGGCACAGAAAAAAGTGATTTGGTGTAAAGAATTTCTTCCTTACCCTATTTGAAACGAAGAAAGAGTTTAGTGAAATCATCGACGGTCTTGAGGTCGATAAGTTAGAGCGGGGATATAGGCCAAGTCGAACTTCGTCAACAACTACCATGTTCTTGTGTTTGATTTCTCTCTCTCCTTCTCATATTATTATACATGTGATATGATTTGATTTGCATTGGTTTAAAGTTTAACGAATTAATTTTAAACTTTCGTAATAATTTTCGTAAAATCGATATTTTCGAATTTAATGCCTTGGGATCCTACAAATGTTACATATAAAACTATTTTTTTAATTTGTTGACTCCATAAATTAGTTGATTATAGAACTTTAATAAGAAGGTAAAAATGTAATATTCTTTTTTATTTTAGTATATTTTTCAGTGTAGGTCTCATATATACGATGTAGTGATTACGTGCTTAACATCTACACCCTAGAAAAAAAATCATTTACCAACTACCTGTTCGATAATATTAATGTGGGCCCACACAAATTGGGCGTATAGTGCGATCAATTGATTTGCACTGTCAGATCAAGCATCGATGGTTGGGATCCTCTGTGCGCCTTCCTCCGTCTACAAAATCGTGCATCTTCCTTCTCCCTCACACGAGCCTATGGCATTCTTCTCTCACGCGAGCCTCTATCGGTGTACGTCTTCCTCCTCCTCCGACACACTCGTCGTCGTCATTTTGCTTCCGCAACTCCTCTTGGGTCTCCGACAGCAAGGAGCTTGCATTGGCGAGCACGAGGAAGGGAGAGGGAACTCCCGAGGCTCCCACGACGGCGACGAGAAGGACGTGACCGACGACGACTAGTCCAGCCGAGCGAGAGTCCGAGGCTTGCCTCCCTTGGACAATGCCCCCCCCCCCCCCCCCTACATTGCGCAGGCATTCCCAAAATTCTGTCTTCCCCAATTCGCCGCACTCCATATCCGACACCAAACTCGATGCACCGGCCAGAAGTTGATTGATATATATATATATATATATATATATATATATATATATATCAAAGAAACAAAATAATCCTCCTGCAATTACTCAGCAGAAAATGGAGGCATGTGACTTTGAGAGGATGATTGATCGATTCCTTACGGCCCTTTTGTTAGGTGAAGATAAATAATTAGATGGACTGGAGGGTCATCCACTCTAGTAGTCAGAATATGTTCAGGGTAACTAAAATACAACTCAACCACAAACAAAAGAAAAAATAAAATAGTGGATAAGATAACAAAGGGAAGGAATCCAGGATCCTTAATTGGATAATGTGATAAGGAAGGGGTGTGCTGTGCTCGGCAGTCGACACTAGAAAAATTTTCTGACACAAAAATTGGGCGTTAACATAACATGGTTTACTTTTATGATCCCTTTCGACTGTTTGCAATTGCTCTCATTTGGGATGTAATGTATTGTGGATAACTTTTGCGAATAGAACACCGAGAATCGATGAATAATCAAAATAACGAAAGAAAGATAAGATGAATACAGAGATTTAACGTGGTAAAACTCTCTTGATCAATGTGAACAAGAGAGAAACATTCACGGACAAAGGAGACCGTCGTCAGAAATTTATTCTATGAGCCAAAAGAGAATATACATCATATAAAATCCTAACCCTCATATATAAAGGTCCATACCGCGAGGGACTTCGCCCCTCGCACTCCAAGCCCTCGCTTCCGCCACAGATTCTCATTTTTCCTTCTTTTTTATGTTTTTTCATAATTTTAAGTACATGATAGATAATTCTCATCAACAATAACAAAGCAACAATAACAAAGCAAGTAGACAAACAGACAGACACATCGACTGTTTACATGACCAATCTGGGGGAGGATATGCCAATGTCACATTACTGCAATTGCTGGTCTCAAGGGCCCCCTTCTTGCTGCAGTCTGAAGCAGCAGCACTAGGGCTGCGTTCCAAAATAAAATCGAAACGTAATGATCAGGAATGATAGAAAAGAAAAACAGATGCGTTGAATTAATTATAATGATGTTTGAATAAAAAATAGGTATTATAAATATAAAATATAATTTTATTAAGTAATATAAATAAAAGTATAAATTTAAATTTTCTATGAAAAATTCTTTTAAAATATATTATTTTAATTAAAAAATCATTTTTATTTAATTGTATTAAAATTGTAATAAAATAATATGTAATAAATAATATTATATTAAATATTTGCTGTAATTGCTTTATATTTAATAAATAAATTATTTTATATAACAAAGGGAAAAAAGATAAAATGATAAAAGAAAACAATTGAAAAGAAAAAACCAAATAAAAAAGTGAAAAAGAAAATGACCACCCTAGAACGAGGGCCATAATCCCTGATTTTAAAATAATAATGATGACTTAGTTCCATCTGGAACATCAGGCCACCATTCAATAATAGGCTGGAATCAACCTTGCTTGTGGCCTGATTTCATTATCAAACAGGCTTAGGTGAGGAAAGTTGTAATAAATCAACCAAGGTTTATTAACAGGGTTACATTTCATGTGATTCAACCGGTATTAGCAATATTGAAGTGAAATCATAACTTTAAATATGAGAATACTGTTTTAATCTTTCATCGTGACTTCGAATTAGTTAAATACTCGTAGTGTAACACCCCTGATTTTTATCAGAGGGTAAATGTCTTTCTATCAAAAGACTTAACCTCCCTATATAAATATTTAAGATTCTTTTGTTTACCTCTTTTCTCCATCTGAACTCTTGACGGCTAGAACTTGAGGAAGGAGATCTTGAGGAACAAAGAAGAAGAGGAAGAGGAAAGAAAAAGAGAAAAATCAACTAGAGAGATCAATGTATGTAAAGGAGATCCAACCCCTCTCTGCTCTCTCAATGTTTCTTTTGTAATGGATTGAGAGCAAGATGACAACATGTTCTCTTATTGGATTATGGTCGAGGAATTTTATTCATGTAATCATCAGATTCATGCATGTATAGTTTTCTAGGTTATTATCTATGACATATATAGATTTTATGAAGAGATTCAATATTTAGGGTTCATATGATCTTATGGTTCATGATTTGGGGATGAACTCTAGATCTAAGAATTTGATGTTTTTTATGATTTTTCATGTGCTTTGATGACTATTTAGATCAGACCTAGACCCTTTAGGATACTTCGTATTGCATTTTCTCAAAGTTTCATGGAAAAACGTGCATGACGCGCATGTAATACGGGCCAGAGGTTGTTAGTACGGGCAACAGGGCAAAAATATCGGTAGACCGTATTTTTTGCTCTGAGCCTATATGACCTGCAGATAGTTAATACGACCTGGAGGGTAAAAATACGACCCGACTGTATTTTCATGTGCGAGCTTAATACGACTGGAGGACTCTAATACGGGCTGGAAGGCAAAAATACTTGATCGTATTGTTCTCGCAGATTGATCATACATATGATATTTTAAACTTATTTTCAAAATATTTATACTATGTACTTATGTTTGATGATTGTGAATCTAGATATACGAAATGCATGGACAGTCGTAACTAAGTTAAAATTTGAAGACTGAGCGATGTAAATTGTTTGTTGACTGTGATAATAATGAACACAATTGAAGAATATTATTACTCGTCGCCCTTCAAACTGATAACAGAAAATACTGAGCCCTACTACATTGTGTTAGAATTTTTCTCGGAAAATTACTGTGCCCTGCACTTTGGAGTAAGCATTTCTTAGGGGAATAACTATATCTTATCGGCAACGGTACGTAGATTCCCATTCACCTTCGAGTGAAGGAGCCTTAGCTCCAAGGCCTCACTAGCCCACTGGAGGGCAACGACTCGATTCTTCAATTACTAATAAGATCAAAGATACTGACTGACTGAACTGAAAGAACCGATGACCACTAAAGTGGAATCCAAAGGGGTTATGAAGCAACTCCTAAGATATTATTGAAGCAAGATAATGACAAGTGTTATTCACTTAGTATGCTTACTGATATTGACTGACTATCACATGATGAACTGTTATGTTACTGATATTGATAATTTTATGAAATGGATGAAGAACATGTACATCTTATGAACATGACATGCATATTTCTTTTATTTATGAAATTGTCACATATATATCATGTAGTATCTTGCTTATGGTGCATTTTTACTGCATTGACCTTTGCATACTCTAACTGGGCAACCATGCACTCTAGATTCGTGTAGATAACTAATATACTTGGATGGATGGTTGATTCAACTCATGACGGCAAGGTTGCACATGGCATAAGAATAAATGAAATCATGAGACACTTGAGTCTGTTTTAGATATGAAATTGAATAAGTCGTTTGTTCTAGATATAAAATTGAATAATGACTTATTTATGTTCTATGGCATTGGTTTCATTGATGTTTTAAATTGAAGTCTTCCACTTCGTTAATATTATCTTGTTTTAATGAATACTAGTTCCCGCCCCTATTATAGGGATTATTTTATTTTAATGATGTAATCGAAAGTCCCGATTGAATTCCAAAAAGAAATGTAATAAATTAAATTTGATTGGGGCAAATTGACGAGTAAATTTACATAATCGACAAAACGTAATAGGAATCTTGAAACCATGTTTCAGTAATTACTATTTTATTTCTTCATTTTCCATTTGGAATGAGTCAAATCTTAACGACTGCGAGCTTCGAGTGGGAAAAAAATAAATTTTAATGAGGACGATCTCAATCATTTGTATTCTTATCCATTGCGCCACAAATCCTGAAGCTTAGATTTTAGAACTTCTATACTAGCAAGTGGAAAAGGATGAAATCGATAAGGGGCAGCATATTTTTTTTAGTGATAACCAATGTTTTTTTCGACTTAAACTCTTATCACTGTTTTCAGACAATTTTCACGAATCTATAAATTTTGATAATTTATATTTAAGATACTATGAAATAGTTATTTTTATTTCTTTGGTTGAAAAGCATTGGCAATCATGTCTTTAAACTAAATTTTAATACGATATACAAGGTTCTTAGGCTTACTTTTTGTTTCTATTTTATCATCATTTAACTATATTTTTTTTAAAATTGTTGTTGTTGTATTTCCATTTCATGCGTACACTATATAAATTTATTACAAAAATAGTTTTATATAATTTTAATGAAAAAATATTAATTGTGAAATTTGATATATATTTACCTATTACATTATAATAATGAACTTTTGCATAGTGCTCTGTGATAAATAATTTATCATATATTTAATTACATCATTTCATATTCATTAATTCACTCTATCGTTATATCCACCAACAACCGATTAATCGCTATCCGTTGATTAAATCCGATTGTCAAATATTTTACTTATTTTCCCTAAAATATTAGCAGTAGAGCTAGTAATAAAGATGGATTCACATGTCCAAAGGAAGTATGTGGGGGTGTGGACCGTCTGGTGTGGCAGAAGTTTATTATTATAATGTCAGCAGCAGTAGCAGCAGCTCCGCTGCAGTTAATTGGTGACGGCCGACGCCGAGCGAGCAAATGTGTGGACGGTAGACCCCCTCCCTCCTCCTCTGGGCTTTGGGGGATTGGAACTAATACTCATGTGATGGCTCATCCGAGGAAGCCTCCTTCGCCTACTCATCATCATCCAAATTCCCGTGACCCTCAAAAAAATAACAACAACAACAACAACAGAAAGAAAAAACAGAAAATCACGAAACAAGGGTGGCACCCATTCATGAAGATAAGATAAGAAGAAGACGGGGGCGACTCAAAATTTCAATTTTTCCTCCATCTCAATGATTCGGTATCACTTCGTCCCCAAAATTCCAACCCAATACAATACACATTGGCTTCATCTAGTCAAGTTCCTATATTAGCCAATTTAAATGAATGCCATTTTTTCTTTAACTTCTAAAGAAACCTCCCCACTCCAACCCAACCCTTTGTTTAGGAAAGAAGAAAAATGAGGAAAGAAGAAAATGAGGAAAAAGAAAAAAAAATTACACTTCAATTTGAAATTGAAACAAAATAACGCGGGAAAAATGGAGAAAAAAAAATAGAAATTTCTTTTTTTCCCCTACCTCAATCCAAACATAGTTTAAAGTAAATGATCTACTCCAACAAGGAGGGCAAGGATCACATAGAAAAGACATTGAGACACAAACACACCAAACGTCACAGCTACTACGAGAATCATCTTCCATTTTACCATATTGTTATTTGGTTAAGGAACACCTCTCTTCTAATCAGAAAGTCAGAACACACGTAACAAAGCTACATGATGATGACGATGTTAACAATGACTGATATCTTGGATGAACATGGCTCAAAACATTTCTATCTACCACTCTTACTCTTACTCTTACTCCTTGATGTGGCTTTAAATTTAAACTAATCAAAGCCTTTAAATTTAAATTATGATAAGAGCACCAAAACAACCACGCACCAACTCCAATTATCTGACTCTTAATAATCAATACCCACCTTATTACCTTCCAAAGTTGACGACACAATTATTGACAATAATATCATTTACATATTTCACAGTCCTCTTGGGACTAGCATTATGATCGACTGCAAAACACAGCAACAACCAACTCAACAATCTCTATCCACTTATTACCTGCTACAATTGACATATTAATGACAACGATTTACATATTTCAGACTGGAGCTAAAGAAGAACGAAATAATGCACTGGAGCATTAACTGCACAAAATAACATAATCCATCTTGATAAAACGATCTCGTCGATCTGCATCTTTCGGCCTTAAATTTATTGCCTTGTATACTCAAACATATTAATCGCAACAATCGCATATAGGCAACTAATAAATGCTAAGAACTTTTGATAACAAAAGAGGTAACGATGAAACAGGAACCTTAACCTCATTTTTGTTCATATGTGCCATAAATCCGGCGAGATAAACTACCAAAACGACCGGAAAAAAATAAGATAGATAAACGCAGCATAAAGCAGATTAATTTACAAGATAATGCAGATATCAAAATCTCAACAACAGCGCTACATAAAAGGAAAGGCACCAAAATTTGCAAAGTTAATTTTTTTTGTGCCCATCTCTTTTTGGGGAAAAAAAACTAAATAAACTTTGAGGAGCTAAAAGTAGAGGACTCACACGCCCGGACCCCAAAGGCTCCATAACCGCGATTTAAACATCCCCATCACGTCCGGCCATCCCCTCCGCCGTTCGTCCCCTCCGGACACCACCGGCGCCTCCTCTTCTTCCTCTTCCACAATGGGCACCGCCTCATCCTCTCCAACAGACTCAATGGTCACCGACGCCGGCGCCGTCGTCGTCTCTTCCAGAGCTCCGCCCTTTTCTTCGGCTGCGAAGCTTTCGACTCCGCTGGTGGAAACAACTACCGCCAGCATATCCTCCAGTGCCTTCGCCTTCGCCTCCTGCTCCTCAGCAACACAGGTCACTCCATCCGCCTTTTTCTTCCGTTTTTCCTTGTCTTTCACCTTCTTCCCCTTCTCCGCGCTCTCGCCTCCGGTCTTCCGCGCCCTGCGCCGCCCCCTGACGCTGACGCTCTTCTCCGAGCACGCGAGGTGCTCCTCGAACGCTTCGATTGCCTGGTGTATCAGCTCGCGGTCTGGGGAGCAGTCCCATCGGGACCAAAAGCTAGTGTAACAGTCGAAGCATCCGCAGTCGAATCCGGGACGATGACCAAACCCCGCCGCAGCTCTCCTGCACCGCGGCCGATCCTCCCCGTTGCGGTCGCCGCCGCCTCCAGCTAGGGCCGTCGCCGGGCCCCCGTGGATAGACCTAGTGATCAGGTACGCGAGCACCTCCTTATCCTCGTACGTCATAGCAACGGTCAGTGCAAAGATAGCCGCCGGAAGCAGCTTGAGCACGGCCAGGACGCCGTATCCCGATGGCGAAGAACCTCCACCGCCAGGAACGGCAGAGGGGGGCGCCGGCGAAGGGTGAATCTTCCCTTTACCCCCTTCAGGGTAGAGATTTTTCATCCCTTATGCTGCTTTATTCTCCGTCCTTCGTTAATTTCCCTTCTTTTTTTCTCAAACCTTCTGGGCGATTTTTGTCCGATCGAGAACGAATAAGGGTTTAGGCGTTTAGCAGTTTTTGCTTGCAAACCAAGCAAACAAGCAAATGAAGTGACGAAATAAGAAAAAATAAATAAAGATGGAGGAGGCGAGCGATAGAGAGCTCAAGGTGTCTCAAAATGCGCGCTGCAACCGGCTGTGGTCGGTTGTTGTGCGGCTCTTGCTTAAGGCGTCGGCATAGATGTTTCTATAGTCCGAAATCTACGATCGTTGGACCATTCGTATAATCCGAATCGACGGTGTACAAATATTCGTACGAGGATCGTAATATGCGGGCTATTATAAAGGACAGGCTAAAAGAGTGCGGACGGTCCAAAGGCGGTGCGGGTTTTTAAAATGTTTATGCAATGAGTCTAATGACCATTACGCCGTCTAATGAAATGTTTTCTGATTAAATGTTCGTGTCAATTCGCATTTTATTAGCATAAAATAAATTTTCGCATTGATCCGTCTAATTTAATATTTTTATTTTGGAAAATAAGAATTTAATCTCTTAAAAACGAATCAAATTCATAATTTAAATTTATAATTATTTTTCATATTAACTACAATGAAACATGATATTCTGAAATTTTATATAGGTTAAATTAACAGTTTAAAATATATGAACAAATTATTTCTCATTAACAATAATTTAATCGCGAACGTAAAACTATTTTAGATAACGAGCTCATATATTTCATCCTTGTTTTCTTACAAAAATTTTCTGCCAAAATGGCAGACTTATTAAAGAAAAAGGAAACAGAATAAAGTGAATCCAACAAAAACCTGCTTCTGCTTTTTTTTTCCTAAATGATCACCTAGATTTCAATTAAAAAGCCCCGTCGATTCATAATTAGAGAGCATTTCGTTGCTTTCTTTTACGAAGTAGTGTCATCTTATGATTATTTCCATAGTTTTTAAATTATTTTAATATTGTTTGTGCCTAGACGTGTCTATGCTATCATTATTTATATATCAGATATATCTCACTCTTTTTTTCCGTACAAATTAAATAATATTCACTTTTAACTTTTAGGTTGTGATGATACGTACTTTTAGTGAGAATGTTTTTCAAGTGTGGCTCTTTTAATCTTTTATACGTATTGTGACGCTTCTTAACTTAATAAAAAAAAATGAAACGAACGGTCGACGTCGCCTCCCCTGACCTCCTGCCGTTTCGCCTCCGGACGATCAAAGGTCGGCCGGGGTGTATAAAGGAGGGATGAGGGCCGCCCTTTGCGCCCTCTTGGAACTCCTGGCCGACTCCCCCTCGTCTCCTCTCTTCCTCATCCGGCGACCACCCACGCGTAAAGCAGAGCGGAGACGAACGGTGGACGAATCGACCCCACTCCGACACACCTCGACCCTCCTCAACGCGTGCGAGGGCCAGGCGAGTCCTTTCAGGCGATAGCAAACGTCCGGCGACCACGGACGACGAACAGCGACCGGCAAACTTCGAAACTCAGTCGAAAAAGGTACCCTCAGCGTTTAAAAATCCCTAGACGATGAAATAGTGATCATTGGATGTTCGTAAATGGTTCATTATAATCCTAGAGTTGTTATCTATATTTTTCCTATTCATGTCGTGACGAAATTTTGGTCGAAGGATCACCGGAATTGGAAATAAAGTCCGACGGCTCTGTTTTATCGCAGGGACCGGTCGACCGATTTTATCAAACGGTCGAACAGTCTGCATACAGAACTCATACGAGTTCTTTCTTATCGGTCGACCGGCCTCACCATGGCGGTCGATCGATCTATATGTTGACAGACAGACTCAACCTTACGATCGGTCGATCGGTCCAGAGAACGGTCAACCGATTCGATGCGCAGTGCGCATCTGCATAGCCTAACGAACGGTCGACCGACACCCTGGACGATTGACCGATTCGCAGGTGTCACGACCCCGATTTAACCCGCGAGTTCAACTAGAGTTCGCGACTCATTACGGACGATCAAATAAAATTATAAAGAAATGCGGAAACGTGATATAATTTACTCTTCCTTTTATAACATAAGAGTAAAAATATATATCATTAAATAAATTACACAATATGTGATCATTTCAGAGCAAACTAATACTTCTTGAGTCGTACATTTTACAAAATAAATTTATTTTCGTTACAACTTATTTTGACAAAAATAATAAATTCGACAAACTCTCTCGACATCCTAACAAAAGGACACGAGAATAACAACTCCCCTCAATATCTTTACATCGAAACAGTTATCCCTGCTAAGATTATGAGCTCGCTCAATCCAAGAAGCTATACTGATCTGAAAAATATTAGAAACAACATTATGAGCAAAAATAGCTCAATAAGTTGATAACTCATAACCTATGTGTTATCAACTAATCAATTCGTAGTGACATAGAAAAGCATGCAATAATCATAATAGCAAAATAAACATTTTCATATATTTGATAATTACGTATATAACTTACTAATAAGAAATATCACACTCAACTTGCAGTCAATATCATATAAATCATATCAAACATATGTATGCAAATGCAACACTCTCATATGAATGCACGGATCACCAACTGACCAATGGTCGGTAGGTGGACTCTAGATGTGGCCCCCATCGTGATTAGCGATGTAGCATTTAACTCCATTCTACCTCATTTCTTTCGGGGAACAAATCATATAGCGATAGGTGGACTCTAGAGGTGGCCCCTACGGATTCTAAAGGTGGCCCCCATCACGACTACTCATGATGTGGCACTTAGCTCCGCATGACACTTAGCTTCAGTCTATCTCATCCCATTTCTGGGGAACAAAATGATGCATTGGATTCTAGAGGTGGCTCCTATCGTGATCAGTCATGTAGCACTTAGCTCCAACCATCATACATGCAATGCAGGCATATGCAGATGCATGATTCATTACATAACGATTATATCTCGAATATCAGGAGATGAATCAAACTCATTCAAACGGAATAGGATTACATCCCATAAGATGACTTCATAACATTTCACATATGCTTTACCAATGAACCATCAATTGATCAATCATTCAAAACATAATTTTCATATAAACTTGACGATATATGAATTTAATACATATAACAATTGTATCTCAAATATTAAAAGATGAATCATATCAAAAATCATTTCAAACGGAATAAGATTGCACTAATCCATTCATATCATATGCTTTTCAAATGTGCAATCATATAATCATTCAGATATACTTTTCATCATTGCATTTTTCGAAATCAATTCATAGTATATTCAAAGCATATTCAATACATATAATAATCGATGCCACACCGAATTCAAAAGAGGTGAAAATATAGAGTAGGAGAAATTAACTTACGTATAAGAGCTACCAAAAGGTTTTTCCTTTCCTTTTTCACTACTTTACTCTTCTACTCTTATACAATAATAATAAGAAACACATCACTTTTATGCTCTGAACATAAGCCTATTACACATGAAATACAATTAATTGAAATGGTATATGAACTTTAAACATTTACTCTTTTAACTATTAAACATAAGGATTGACCTAATATTATGACAGATTGTACACATAGTAAAGAAAAATTCATATCTTCTAGTATACATAATCAAATGACATCGTTAGAATTTTTTTTACTTTTATATTACATAGACATTAATCTATAAAAGTTTCATATCCTATTTCATTACGCTTGGCTCTCATGAAAATTAACATTCAGCCTAACTTTTATGTTGTTTCTATGTTCTGACAGGCTGAGTAACCTTACTTTCATGATTTATATAAAATAATAAACATTCCCTATTCTGGTACTTTTAATTTTCCCAAATAGTATACATCCTAGGGTACAACTCGTAAAATTATTTGAATTTATATCTATTTGTACTGAGCACAATAAATTTAACCATAGACTGAGTAAGGCTCGGTAAAATATTTATAATTTTCTCTACACATATCATTTTCTAGTGATTCCAATTGTAGTTGAGACCTAACATCAATATATATAATACCCTAAATCAAATAATTCTACGGCATATTGGATTTAATACATAATTTACAAATTCGGGTATCAATTTCTGCGGACAGAGTGATAGTACATTAATCCTGATGTCATAACTTTCGTTTCATAACTCCTATTAACATGATTCCAAATCTCATGTAAACTAGACTTGGAGAATATTTTACATGTTAAATTTCATAATTTTTAAGGACGAATTGATATGAAAAAAAATCTTAGAAAGAACACCATCAGTGTAGGGTTAAAATATTCATCTTTAATGATCTTCCTTCTCGAATTTCCTTCAACGACTATGAAAGGAGTCATTGTCTGAATTTTTTTGTGTGTTGTCTAGAGAGAATGATAAGACCATACGAGTTTTTTTCAGATTTTTATCACTTGAATAAGTCGGTTGGAAAAATAGTCTAAGTATGAGGTGGTAAGCTGCAAGCTTGCTGGCAACTTGCATGTCAAGAGTTGAAATTATTATCCAATTAAAATTTAACATTTAAAATCATTAATTTCATCCCTAATTGATATTAAGTAGTATAATATAATCCATATAATTTATTCACATATTTATATATTAATTTTTGTTACACATATATATTTTCATATGCCACTTGGCAACATTTGATTGGTCCACTGGACTTAAATCCAATCTTAACAAATCACATGCATAGTTAACCATAAAAGAATATGTTTTATCATAATATGATTATTAATCATACTTTAGTACTTTAATTAAAGTTTATAAATTCTTATATATCACTACGTGACATGATAACATATACTACACCACATATATTCAATTGATTATAGTTATATAATATAGAATCCAATATGGATTAGATCATGGATATTACAGCAGGCATCCAATCAGAGAACTCGGTCGATCGATCCCAGAGGACCGGTCGACCGGTGCTAGAGAACAGTCGACCGGTCCATCAGGAACGGTCGATCGGTCCGACGGTCAGACCCCTTTTGATTTGACTTGATCGAATTGATCCACTTCCAATCATGACTGAGACTCTGACCAGTTCACCTATACTGGTTGAGTCCTATTGTACAAGGATCAACGTTTTGTTGGACCCTAAATCAAAGATTTCATAATGACTAAAGATAAATAAAGTCAAGACCAAAACACGGAATTGCTATGTGCCGCCCCAATGTTAAAGTAAAGATCAAAGATTAAAGTAATGGGGGGATAGGTAGTTAGCTAATGGAACAGCGAAGCTACTGGGTTAAATGTCCACTATTCCTGATATTTCAGGTTTTCTCACACCAATATCTCGAATTGAAGGGTGATGCTATGGTCACACCTCTTCCCTTAAAGATTAAAGTATTATGCTAGAGGGACAAGTAACTAGCTGAGGAGACAGTGAACTTACAGGTCTAGTAACTGACCACTGTTCATGTATTGTAGAAATTCTTCCCCCTACCTTCCGAACTGGGTGAGGTATTAACACCCACCCCTTTTTTCCCGTTTACGGGCTTACTGGCATTAGAGATCAGAGAGGCACCCCTGGCATCCCAACCTAATAAAGTCGAACTCGCATAGGACAACAAACTCTAAGGATATCATAGTAATATAAAAGACGTAGCACAACTCACAGTAAGGTAAAACAATATAAAGTAGAGTATTGTAAAGTAAAGTAAAGCAATATAAAGCAGAGTATTGTAAAGTAAAGCAATGTAAAGTAAAGCAATGTACAGTGGAGCAGTGTAAAGCAAAGTACTGTAAAGTAAAACAGAGATATTGCAAAGTAAAGTATTGCATAGCATAGCAGAGATATTGTAAAGTAAAAAAAAATAGAGTAACGCAAAGTCAAAGTATTGTAATGATAAAGAACAGAGTAATGATATGACCAAAGATTTACACATTAATTTTATGATCATTTTGATGCTTATTTCACGTCTATTGCTATTGTATTGGGCATCTTTGCTCATGGGTATTCTATTTTTATGCATTGGAATTTTGCAGGTGAGAATGCCAACCGATGAGGTGGTGGATGGCACTGAGCTTGGAGAATGCTACACATGACTGATATTCTGCTCAGAACTTTCTTACTACATATCTGTTTGATCATTTTTAATTGTTCAGAGACATTATGTTTTCTTTCGCTCATAGAACTTTCCGACTAGTCTTATCATGTTCCCACATATTTTCTATATTGAAAGACCTAATGAACTTCCACATATTTTCTATAATATGACACCATGAACTTCCGCATTAAAGTCTTTCATCGTGACATTTTGACTATTAAATTTCCGCAATTAAAGTTCGCTATTATATTTATTATTATTTTATTAGTGCCACATAAGCTATTTTATTGAATGATCAAGGTCAGTAGAGTAATAGGCAGTGTAGCGCCTCCAGGATCAATCTGATCGCCTACATGGCGGGAGGTGCGATTCTGGGGGCGTTACACGTATGAAATAAAAAAGTGGTGTATTTTTTTAAAATCTTTTGAAGAGCACTTGCTAACCCTTCACGAGCTCATAAATTTGTGCATATATTTTTTTTTCTAAATTTGTGTACAATGTATTTTCTTTGCATCAATAGCATTTTGAGTTTCGAGAATACACAATCTAAAAGAGAAATAAAATTTTAAACTGTTATTGTTTTCTCGAGGTTTATTCTATCGTTGCTTTTAACTAAAACACAAATGAACATCGATTCAGTTTTTTTTTATAAATGAAAATGATTTCATGTTTTTTAGTAAGGTGAAACGCTTAGATGTAAAAAAGTATAAATACAATACATACAAGGATGTTTATGTGCACCGTAAAAAAAAACATTATTAATGACTATGCTATTCTTGGTGTCAACTATCAAGTCGACTTTGAGATAATTAATTCCGTATTATATATTATTGCTACGTTTCTGGTTTCGTCATCCAACGCTGAATAAATTGCATACTCATGTTATCATATGTTAGACGATTGTGATATTGAATTTCCTAATCTTTTTCCGGTTCAATTGTTCATCCTTTTCCTTACACCAGAAAAAAAAAGGAAAAAAAAAAAAGAAAGATCAGTAACAGGAATAAAATGATGTTTTTATTCCCTGTAATTACCCACGAATGATGTTCGATTAATGTTGCAAAGAACATAAGGACGAACATGGTGATGATAGACATGTAAAATAAATAAAGAGGACGAGAAGGAATCAAAGATTGCTGACAGTCTCGTACGTGCAGTGCGTTGCGTTCATTAATTATCAATAAAGTTGAATGGTCGTTGTCTACACTATATACAGAAAACCAAAATGCTAAATTCTCTTATTCTTTTAATACTCACATTTTTAATTTATCTCAAAAAATTGATAATATTACATTTAATATCATTGTGCGGGAATTAGAGAGGATATAGCTCTTCCCGAGAGAAAAGTTTATTACTTTATTTAGTAGGGAAGAGATTTTTTTGGTGTTCTTTTTTTTTTATCAATTATCTTTCTTTACCGGCATTGCCTTGATGGTTGATGCCTTCACTTTCGGATGTTTGATATTGACATGAATTAACTGGAGGGAAAAAAAACTCACGATAATATAAACATCTTGGACCCTATCTTCTCTTTTTTAAACAGTTTGTGTTGATGTCCATACATCGCATTAAAGAACTTTGGAAAAACATATAGGAAAAATATTCAAACACCAACTTTTTAAGAAAAATAGTTTCACCCAATATTTTCATTTATAAAAAATCGGTCAAGGTAAATGATTTTTTTTTCCATTGAGTGGAAAAATCCAAATCTCAGATCGCATACACTTAATTATAACAGATGAAGCAATATTCTATATACAACAAATTTTAAATTCGAAATCTCCTTAAACGAGGATAAATTGTAATGTGAATATCAGGTATGGTAATGTGCTAACAACTAATGGACGGCCCAATTTGTGTGGGTCAATGATGTCTAATTGGGCTCGATGTAGGATCCAGCAGGTGTTATATCGGGTTACCCAGTGGGTCGTACACTTATAATCCTGACTCCGAACCCCACACCAAGACGTTAACGCAAATTTCAATTTTGTTCGGGTTAAGTCAAATTGCATCTAATTTGTAGACTCCAATTGGACTGTTATTACCCGATCACCTTTTAATTCTTTTTTCTTTCTCTTAATTTTCTGCATTATTTAATATAAACACATTATTTAATTTATCTTAAACTGTAAAATTAATCGTCCAAACATTTAGACACTATTTTCACATTAGAAAAAAATATTTTTTCCCCGATGTTTTGAAATTTTTAATGGTCTCACAGGAATCTCCCATCGGCCCCATTTTGTCCAGATTTTTTTCGATGTGCGGACGGCAATTAAAAGTGACTCCACTTGGGAATGGGGCGCCCTCGCGGGTTCAATCCTCAAATTTAATATATACTTTTAAATTTTTAATATTGATTTAATAGTTTTTTAAAAAAAATATTATATGTGATTCTTAATATTGTATAGTAAAATATTATTTATTTTTTTATTAATTAGTTATATTTCAATAATTTAATATACATATTTATTATTTTTATAATTATTAATTATTTTATAAATTAAATGTTAGGAGATTCTAAATATCTTAAGACCGCTTGGCAACAGGTGTCCAAAATCCCAAAGTAAGAACAAAAGTGTAGAAGAACGTTTATGTTCTGCACAATTCCTATGCATTTAAAATTAAGAAAATAAAACAACAGTTGGTCCCATGCTGTTCTCTCTTATGGCAGGAACTTCGTGCTCTTGCTTTTTCAGTTTTCCAAGCAAAAGCAGTCATCTGACATGTTTTGATCTTATCTTCTAATTTGTTCCTAATCCCACGGTGTTTAGATGTGAATCCTAGAATAAAACGTTACCCCTGCTGATAATGTCCATCCAAGTGGCCTAACACTCTGTTTGGCTGCAGCCTTATTAAGGGGAAGGAAAAAGAATGAAAAAAAAGGAGGGAAGGAAAAAAAATTTACATCTCAATTTGAGATTAAAATAAAATAATGCAAATGAAGAGAAAGGAAGGATCTTTTAAAATTCTATTTTCTCCTCTTTTACTCTTCTTTTATCTCAATTCAAACACAGTGTAAAAAACTCGAGATTCGCATGGAATCGATGGCAAGGATAAAAGTAATTCGACCGGAGTCGCGGATGGAGGGCTGGGGAAGGCGGGGAACACCATCCCTAGGATGGTTAGGATGATTTTAATTGAGATTTTCTTTCATACCAAAACCCCCACCCCTATGTCATATATTGAACATTTCTATATGTTACGTCACTTATTTCGTATTATTATTTTGATGTTAGTGTTAGATAATATATTTAAATTCTAACGCATAATATAAAGCACCTATACTTGTCAGAATTAAGAATACAAGTTATTCGATCATTAAAAAATAATTAATTATTCCACTTATATTGATTAATTATTTGGCAACTGCAGATTTTATCTTCACTACTATGTGCTCACGTTATTTTGTTTATGTATATTGCATGCCAAAAACCGGATCGGACTAGCCGGTCCGATCAGCTCAATTGCGAATCGGTCATTGATCCGATCAAAGCTGAATTGAACCGGACCGGTTTTTTTCAAAAAGAGTAAAAAAGGTTGAAATAATGAAAAATAAACAGAAAAAAGAAAAGTATATTATAGTATTAATGGTGGAAGAATAGGAAGTGGAAAAAAATAAAAGATTAGATTTGATAGGAGGAAAAAAATAAAGGATTAGATTTTATAGAATGAATGTAAAAAAGGATATTAGTAATAATGAAGTTACATTTGAATTTGAAAATAAAAAATAAGAAGGCAATAATAAAGTCAAATTTAAATAAAAGAGAAAATTATCATAAGATGATAAAATTTAATTTTAATTCATTATAAATAACTTATATTAAAAATTGAAACATTAATAGTATAATAAATATTATAGGGTGATCATGAAAAAGGAAATAGATAATACTAAATCGTGGGAAAATAGTATAAAGAAAGATTCAAATAAATAAATAAAGTTATTCATGAAATTAACTAATATATAATTTAAAAACATAAAAATAATTTTCTACTATTTGATTAATTTAAAATGATGATGATAATATGCTTTTTATTTTATTACTTATTACCTTTTATACTTTAATTTATAATATATTTTCTTGAAGTAATACAAATAATATTATTTTAATAAAAAATTCGGTTCAATTCGATGAAACTCGATTGAACCGATCGAAGCATGATTTAGTTGATCATACGGTTCGATCACCGGTTCGATTTTAAAAACATTGCATGCATAATTCTTAGTTGGCATGTTTGTATACGCACACTATTTATTTAGTAAAGCATAGTATTTTGGCTAAAACAAATTTTTAAATTTGATAAATTTATATTTTAATATATTGAAAAGGTAAAAAAATAAAGCACTATAAATAGTTTTCACTAATTTTAAATACTTGTGAATGTGCATTTATTTTCAAACATATCTTTTTTTCTTGGGGTAATTATGTTATTTTTCTCCTCTCTATTATATCACATGTCATAATTACTTTTTTTATTATTTCATACTTCTATATATTTATTAAATTAAATTATCTATAATTATATTTTACTTTGCATGATATTTTTGGAAGATGGAAATTTAAATTTATATTAGAATTGTAAACATATATTATTTGATTAAACTTGCTTGCTTCTGTAGACTTCCTTTTTAGAAAACAAAGTAAAAAGATGCAGCAGTTGATGTCTCAATTCCCATGACCCTTTGATGAGAGAGAATCCAGTTGTCATAAAACGATATGCGATTAATTGGAATAAAAGCTTAGGGACCGAACAGGATGTGCATAGCCCATCAACTCTTAGAAAAACAACAAGTAACTATTTATGCGCATGTAACGTAATACCATCAAATTCCCTTTAAAAATAATGCACGGAAAATCATGCACTACTTTGGATTATTTGATTAACACTTAAAATGTTTTTATATTTAAAAAAGAAAAGTTTTGATTTGTTTTCATACAATTTCATTTAGATTTGATTTTTATTTAAATCTGAAAATTATTCATGGCAGGACATGAGAAAATGTCGAAATGAGGAGAAAAAATCTAAAACAGCTTAGAAGACTATCACGGCCATGACAGTTCTAGTCATGACCGTGACAGAGAAATTCAACACTTAGAAAATTGGCTAAGTTACTGTCACGGCCGTGACAGCTGACAGACAATTTTCAGCAGAAATTTGGCTAAGTATTTTTCAGTCTTGACAGCCTTCTGTCACGGTCGTGCCGGAGCCTTTCACGACCGTGACGGTGGTCTGTTAGACCATTTTAAAGTCATTTTTATTCATTTTCTGAATATATTTTCGGTTCTTTCCTTGTGAGACGAGAAAACCTATAAATGGAAGCAAAAAAGAGCTTGAAAAAGGATCCCTGGAGCATTATTCTGAAGTCTACAAAGATGAGAAGATCGAGGACAATAGCGAAGCTCTGCCGGAAACTCGAGAGAGGACGTGCTTAGCCTATGCCAAAGTTCTTCGTTTTCTTTTTCCAATCATTTACATTAGATTTGATGTTGTTATTATCAGATTTATTTTTTTAGTAGGGTCATCTTAGTTGAACCCTATTTATGTTTTGGAACATTTCTTGATATTAGTTTGATTTGAATCTTTAATAGCATTGCAATTTCATGTTTAATGCTTTCCTTTGATTCCATGATTTGTGATTTAATTGCTATATGAGAAAAAGTGATTATTTTCATAATAGTTTCTAGGATTGATCTTATTTATTGCATGCCACAATTAGGGAATTGAAAGAGACCTAATTTGTGTAGTTATAAGGTGACTTGAGAAAGCTCTTAATATTAATTCTAATTGAATGCATCTTATGATTTAATTAAGTAAATTAAAAACCAAAATGATTAATTTATTTTAATTATTTCTTAAGATAGTAGTTAAAGCTTGAAATATTGGTTAATTAATTTTGGGAATTCACTTTGTTATTGATTCAACTAATTCTAAATTAAAAAAATTCATTACACTCTAGTGAGGATAATTAGGTGCTTTAATCATCAAATCATTATTTCTCTAGGTAATCCTTTCCTTTATTTTTATTATTTTCTTTTTATTCACGTCTGAAATCAACTATTTTCTTAATTTCTCAATTAACAAGGTCAAAATAAAATATAAGTTATTAACCGTCCTCGTGGGAATGATAAGTCTACTCATTCACTTTATTACTTGAGCGACTAGTGCACTTGCTAACGTTTGCTATCAATTCTACACGCATCAAGTTTTTGACGTCTTTGGAACCTTTCTTGATATTAGTTTGATTTGAATCTTTAATAGCATTGTAATTTCTGCTTTCCTTTGATTCCATGATTTGTGATTTAATTGCTATATGAGAAAAAGTGATTATTTTCATAATAGTTTCTAGGATTGATCTTATTTATTGCATGCCACAATTAGGGAATTGAAAGAGACCTAATTTATGTAGTTATAAGGTGATTTGAGAAAGCTCTTAATATTAATTCTAATTGAAAGCATCTTATGATTTAATTAAGTAAATTAAAAACCGAAATGATTAATTTATTTTAATTATTTCTTAAGATAGTAGTTAAAGCCTGAAATATTAGTTAACTAATTTTGAGAATTCACTTTGTTATTGATTCAACTAATTCTAAATTAAAAAAATTCATTACACTCTAGTGAGGATAATTATGTGCTTTAATCATCAAATCATTATTTCTCTAGGTAATCCTTTCCTTTATTTTTATTATTTTCTTTTTATTCACATCTGAAATCAACTATTTTCTTAATTTCTCAATTAACAAGGTCAAAATAAAATATAAGTTATTAATCGTCCTCGTGGGAACGATAAGTCTACTCATTCACTTTATTACTTGAGCGACTAGTGCACTTGCTAGCATTTGCTATCAATTCTACACGCATCAAGTTTTTGACGTCATTGCCGGGTACGGTGTTTAGTAACTTTTATTTTTATTTTACTTGTTATTTGAGAACTTTTATTTTTCTGTTAAATTTCACGCAGATTCTTATTAATTCACATACTTTCATATATTCTTTATTTTGTATGAACAGGAAATATCTTCAAGAGACAATTCAAATTGCAACAAAACCAAAGACTATGGGGGTTTACTATTTGGAAGAACAAAGAAAGATGCTTGAGGATCATGAAGCACAAATTTCACAAATTACAAATAGCAGTATCCCACTCATTCCCGTGGTACAAGAAAATTCTTCAATTGAAGACAAGATGTTAAAATTTATGGCAATGGCTGAAGAAAAATTTCAACCTCAAGAAAGAGCATTTATGAAGTTGTTGGGACAAGTAGAGCAATTGGAAGCTAGGATCCAAATGAAAAATGATGTTCCTCCATCCAACCAGTTAGAGTCAAATTTCAACATCGAAAAAAAGTTGTGCCAATTGATTGGAGTCATAGGGAAAAGATTTATCCTGCAAGATCAACTCATTAGCAATCTACAAACACAGTTGACACAATTGAAGGATCAACAACCGGTTATTGTTTCTTCTCCTCCTCAATCCCCAAATTTTAATGTTAAGTTTGATGTGTTGCAGGAAAAATTTCAAGAATTAGAGAAGAAATTAGAGTTGGCTTCTCAGATTGCTCATGCCTTGGAGGATAATATTGTGGATAAATCTGTACCTATTATATGTCCATGTCACTTGCAGTATTTTGATCCAGGAAGAAGACGACCGAGAAAGAATTATTGTCAGAAGATATGGACTACTCAATGGAGGGTCAAGGAGACAAGTGAATATATTATGGAAGATGAACAAGTGCGAAGAAGAAATCCTCCTCCAGAAAGTCCAACAACCATCCCACAATTACCTCCAAATCAGTCATTGATAGAAGGGAAAACACTGTCATCACCTCCGACATCACAAAATTTGATGCATTAAAAGCCCAAGGATCAAGCTCCACAAAAAAATTCAGGTACTTCTTTCAAAGTGGAGGGACAATGCTTCCACTACATGAAAATCGTGTTTTTCCGATGGGCAATTTCCGACGGTTCGAAATCCGTCGCAATTTGTGACGGATTTTTCGATGGTTTCATTTTTGACAGATTTTTCGACGATTATGACCGTCGAAAATGATTTATATTATTATTTAATTTTTTTATGATTAGGAACGTCGATATTTCCGACGGATATCCATCCGTCGCAATTTCCGACGGATTTTCCGACGGCAACGACCGTCGGAAATAAAAAAATAAATTATGTAATTTGTTATAATATTATTTAATTTTCCCGATGGATTTTTTGACGATTACGATCATCAGAAATAAAAAAAATTAAATTATGTATTTTTTATATTATTATTTAATTTTTTGACGATCAGGAACGTCAATATTTCCGACGGATATCCATCCGTCGCAAAATCCGCCGCAATTTTCGACGGTCGTAACCGTCGGTAAATGTATAATAATGTCATACGAAAAGTATTTTATTGTTATAACTAGAGACGATCCAAACCGTCGTAATTATCGATGATTTTGACCGTCGGTAATGATTATCTACGGCTCAAACTGTCGATAAAATAAAAAATATACATTATATATAACTAAATATATTTTCAATGGTCACAATCGTCGATAATTTTAAAAATAGTTAATATTTACATTTTCGACGGCCGAAGCCGTCGGTAATTAAAATTTCGTTATCCCGACTTTTTTCCCGCTTTCTCTCATATTTTCCCCTTATATATAACTCCTCCTCTCCTTTCCTTTATCTCCCCCTCCTCTTCTCTCTCTCCCTCTTCCGGACCGCGAGCACCGATCGTCCCTCTCCCGCACCGGACGCCGGCGACCCTCCCGCGCCGGTGACCCTCTCCCACTTCGGACGCTAGCGATCCTCCCGCGTCGGCGACCCTCTCCCACTTCAGACGCCGGCGACCCTCCCGCGCCAGCGAACTTCTCCTGCACCGACGACCCTCTTTCTCACCGATGATCCTCTCCCGCGCTGACGTCTCTCTCTCTTTCTCTCTCCAGCCAGAGGTTGCTGGATCGGTCGTCGGGCGGCCAGATTCGACCTCCAGCGGCTGGATCCGGCCCCCATCAGTCGGATCCGCCGCCTGGCGGCCGGATCCGGCCCCCATCAGTCGCATCCGCCGCCTGACGACCGGATCCGACCCTAGCGATCCGGATCAGCTTCGATGGCCCGGATCGATCACCTGTCGGTCGGATCCGGCTCCACCGGCTGAATCGGGCGCTGGCGGGCCGGATCCGGCCCCTGGCAGCCCGGATCGGGCGTGGGTGGCCCGGATCCGACGCCGATGGCCAGATCTGGCGCCAGGCGGCCGACCCCCTGGCGGCCGGATCGATCGGCTGGCGGCCGGATCGACCGGGTGCGGCCGGATTTGGCCGTGGTCGGACCTGGCCGCGGCCCGATCTGGCTGCTAATTTTTTTTATATTTAAAAAATTCTTTACGACAATTGCGACCGTCGAAAGAACGACGGTTGCGATGACCGTCGAAAATTTTGACAGTTACGACCATCGAAAACTTTCGACGGTTCGAACCGTCGGCATTTTCCGGTGGTTGCAACCGTCGAAAACTTTCGACGGTTCGAACCGTCGGGACTTTTCCGACGGTTTTGACCGTCGATATTTTCGACGAATTTTTTTTCGACCGTCACAAATCGATTTGCGACGAACCTTTTTTCCGACGGATCGATTCCGACTGAAAATCTATCGGTAATTGCGTTACCAACGATTTTCAGATTGATTACCGACGGTCTGGACCGTCGGTAATCAACATTTTTCTAGTAGTGTTCGAAAATTACATTAGAGGTAAGATGGAAAAAGGTCACTTTGATTCCCTTCTGGACACTTGAGGTAACAAAAGGGTAAAAGTCAGGCTAATGACTATAACTTAGAACTACTCCTAAATCTTTGTCCTCTTAGTTTTTAGCATTAGTATTTGAGCTTTTAGTTTAGTTTAGCATTACTAAACATTGGAAGTTTAGTTTAACGATTTTTTTTAGAATATTCCTCCTAGAAGAATTAGGAATGGCCGTGCCATGTTATTCGACGCTTCAACGCCACTGTCATGACCGTACTTTTGGATGGACCTACCAATGACAGAATCAGGAACGACCGTGATAATTCTGAAACAACAACCATATTTGGACCATGCCGAAAGAAGCTTCTGAGCCGTCTTTTGAAGCAACATGACTAACCTAGAAATCATCAGGTTGTCTTTGCACTTTTTACATTTTACCACATTCCTTACTATTATTTCGTAGTTTTCATGTATATGGGCCTAACACTAGGACAGTGTCGAGTTCAAGCTTGGGGGAGGGACTTAGTCTTGTTTCATTTGCATGGCATGTCTTATTTCAGTATTTTGAATCAATCATCTTTTTGTTTGGCATGCATCTAATTATGATAATTTAAAAAATAAGTTTATGTCATCTCATTTCTCCTTGTTTATTATTTTATTGTCTTTTAAATTTATTTTCAGAACATCGCTTAATCTATGAAATTCAATCATTGTTTCTTTTTATCGGGTATCACCAGAGTATTGAGATTTGGATTGAGTTTGTTGCTAAGTAGAAGGACTAGCTTTTAAATGATGAATTTCTCTATTATTTACTATGATATTAGCCTTGATTATAATTGCATCTCTATTGAAAGTATTAAGTCTTTTTGGAGCTTATAATTATGCTAATTAATTTTAATGTTAAAGTGAATGAAAAGAGAGCTAGTTGAGCTCCAACAGTTAAGTGAAAAGTATAAAGTATCCTCTAGAACCTTGGTGTGTCCGAGTAATTAGATCCGTAGGGGATTCTTGCCTAGCGACCTAAGGGCATCAGCTCTGAGATCCGTCGGTCGAAAGCCCGTTACATGGACCACTTTGTGCAATATGGAGGATTACTAAATTCTTAAGTGAAAAGAAAAAAAAAACTTAATGCTGAAATATGAAATGATAATAGTATGAAAATAAGCTCCTTAAAGACTTGTGGTTCAATTTTGATACTCTTATGAGATTGACTAATATTATTTGTAAATATGCAAGAAAGACATGTTTGAATGCTAAAAATTCTGTAAGGCTGGGTATTGGTTGAGAAAAGATACTCTAGTGATGGCCGTGTAAAAGAACAATGGAAGGAAAATATTAGTTTTGTGATGGAGCCTTGTGCTTTATCTGAAATTTGCTTGAGAACAAGTAAAATATTAAGTTTGGGGGTATTCAAAAACTTGATGCGTATAGAATTGATAGCAAACGCTAGCAAGTGCACTAGTCGTTCAAGTAATAAAGTGAATGAGTAGAGTTATCGTTCCCACGAGGACGGTTAATAATTGATATTTTATTTTGACCTTGTTAATTGAGAAATTAAGAAAATAGTTGATTTCAGATGTGAATAAAAAGAAAATAATAAAAATAAAGGAAATGATCACCTAGAGAAATAATTATTTGATGATTAGAGCACCTAATTATCCCCACTAGAATGTAATGAATTTTCTTATCTTAAAATTAGTTGAATTAATAACAAAGTGAATTTTCAAAATTAGTTAACCAATATTTCAGGCTTTAACTATTGTCTTAAGAAATAATTAAAATAAATCAATCCTTTTGGTTTTTAATTTACTTAATTAAATCATAAGATGCATTCAATTGGAATTAATATTAGGGGCTTTCTCAAGTCACCTTAATAACTACATGAATTAGATCTCTTTCGATTTCCCTAATTATGGCATGTAATAAATAAGATTAATTCTAAAAACTATTATGAAAATAATCACTTCTTCTAAGATAGCAATTAAATCACAAATCATGGAATCAAAGGAAATCGTTAAACATGAAATTGCAATGCTATTAAAGATTCAAATCAAACTAATATCAAGAAAGGTTCCAAAACATAAATAGGGTTCAACTAAGATGACCCTAATAAAAGAATAAATTTGAGAATAACAACATCAAATCTAATGTAAATGATTGGGAAAAGAAAACAAAGAACTATGGCATAGGCTAAGCACGTTCTTTCTCGAGTTTACGACAGAGCTTCGCTATTGTACTCGATCTTCTCCTCTTTGTAGACTTCAGAATAATGCTCCAGAGATCTTTTTCCAAATCCTATTCTGCCTCCTTTTATAGGTTTTCTCGTCTCCCAAGAAAAAAACTGAAAATATATTCAAAAAGTGAATAAAAATGGTTTTAAAATGGCCTAATAGACCGCTGTCATGGTCGTAAAAGGCTCTGGCATGGCCGTGACAGAAAGTTGTTAAGGCTGAAAAAATACTTAGCCAAATTTCTGCTGAAAATTGTCTGTCACGGTCATGACAGAAGCTGTCACGGCTATGACTAGAACTGTCACGGCTGTGATAGTCTTCTGAACTGTTTTAGATTTTTTCTTCCCTTCATTTCGACGTTTTCTCATATTCTATCATGAATAATTTTCAGATTTAGGTAAAAATCAAATCTAAATAAAATTATGTGAAAACAAATTAAAACTCTTCTTTTCTAAACATAAAAATATTCTAAAGTGTTAATCAAATAATCCAAACTAATGCATAATTTTTCATGCATCAAAAAGCGTGAATTAATACCTTATGCCTAAATATAACTCATTCTTAAAAATAATATCTTATGTAACATAATACATAAAAACGACACATTCGTACAATGTCAAAATGACGTAAAATCGTTGATATTATTTTAAGAAAATAAATAAAAAATCGCTAATTTTAGAGATTAATGAATATATATTTATTTTCAAAAATATTTTTTATTTCTTTGGGTAATTATGTTAATTTTCTCTTCTCCAATATACCACATCTCATAATTACCTTTTATTATTATTTCATATCTCTATATCGCTATGGGGCTGTTTGACAACTGAACCAGGCGTCTGGTTCCGCCAAACGATGTAACGTTTGGCGGAACCGGAGGCAGAATTTGGTTCTAAAAAAAAGGATCATGTGACCCCTTTTTCTCAGCCATGGTTCCACGAAAATGGTGGAATCAGACACTGTAGCATCCGCCATTTTTTTTTACTTCACGTGTTGGTTTTTTTTTTCAATTTCCTTATTCTTTTTTTTTTCTTTCTTTATTCTCTCTCACACATATATGTTATAAAATAATTTATTTATTAAATAAAAATTATTTATTATAATATATTAATATAATATTATTTCTTACTTATTATTTCTTTAAAAAAATAATATTTTACTACATATAATTATTAAAAATGAGATTTTTTTTAATTTAAATAAATTATTTTTTAACGAATTTTTTTAAATAATTTTTTTAATTTTTACTTCTATTTTTATTTACTAACAACATTATATTTATAATATCAATTTTTATTCCAAAATTCACCAAAAATTAATCCATCATATCTACTTTTTCCTATCACATTAACTATCTTATTCCTCATCATCAAATTCCACTCCATCCAAACACAATTAGAACTACGGGAACTTGATGGAACGTCTGTTCCCGTTGTCAAACGGCTCCATATATGTTTATCAAATTAAATTGTCTACAATTTTTACTTCACTTTGTTTAAAATTTGTGGCAGATGGAAATTTTAATTTTTCTGTAAAATAATAAATTTTAGTGATAAAATCGTAATACAATATTCGATAAAGTTATTCATTACCCGTCGATGAAATTGTTGCATGCCAAATACAACAAAATACATAAAAAAAAAAAAGAAATACATATGGGCTTATTTTTTGTTTAGAGTTTCTGTTCTCTCTTCCTTTCCTTCTTTGTAAGATCATGGAAATTTTAAAAGATTTACATTAATATTATGGAGTTCGTATTTTGAAATGTAACAAGTGGTCTGGTCGCTTGATGATAACCTTTGTGAGTTGTGACCTTAATATGTCGACATCGTGCATGGCTGCTTTAACGCATTCAATTAATCACTATTTATACAGAAAGAGAGCGTGATGCTACGCGACTGCACGCATAAAAAGATGGAATTTTCATATTTTATTTATATAATTCTCTTTTATTTTTTTCCTAGTATTAGACTGACTCATAAACCTCTCTTTATAACTGAAAGGATGTGTCATGTGTGTGTCATTACATTTGGCTATATTATTTTTATTGTCTGATAAAACAAACTTGTGGGCTTGATTAGAATATCAATTTACAAGACCATTTACTTTTAAAAACACATACATATATATATATAGAGAGATAAATATATATGTAGAGCATGTAATGTAGAACGAGTGTAGAATAATAATTATATATTAACTTAAAGTATATATTAAATAGTAAATGTGTTTAAAATTAAGATCATCGAATAATTCGATAGTCGTGATCAAATCATATTAACAAATATTACTAATTCAGCACTTGTATACACTTTTATTATTAAATTACTCAAATAATTATATATTATTTCATCTAAGAAGTATATAATAAATTTAATTATTAATTAGAATCATTAATTTAATTAAATAATAAGAAATAAGAGCTATATACTGAGGTGTATAATAGGGTGCTCTACATATTCATATATATATAGAGAGAGTTTAAGTAGGATGTACCCACCAAGAATGGGTACATCTTGTAACCACATGATCCCAACCGCGCATCACCGATCCAACGTCCCAAGATCTATGCGCACAAAAACCGTCTCCTTTTTAGTTTTTTCCTCTTTCATCCGGTTTTTTTCCCTCAGTTCCCCAAAAAAATTTGGACTCCTGCTCCTCAGCCCTCCCCTCCAGCGAAAATCCGATCAGGCCTCCCCTCCTCCAGCGAAAATCCGATCATGCCTCCCTTCCTCCAGCGAAGATCTGATCAGGCGTCCCCTCCTCGAGCGAAGCCCTTCCCTTGCAGCGGAAATCCGATCAGGCCTCCCCTCCTCCAGCGAAGATCCGATGAGGCATCCCCTCATCCAGCGAAGCCCTCCCCCCTCAACGAAGAAGATCTGATCAGCCCTCCCCCCTCCTCAGCGAAGAAGAGGGATGAGAGTTTTAGGGCTGACGTTCTCGCTGTTGCCCTTGCAACCTCCCTACGCAGTCCGCCGGCGATCCTCCCGTTGAAGGATCCTCATGTACTCACAATCTTTGCTACTATGCGACAATAGCATTATTCCGTCAAATGAGCAGTTTCCTGATCTAGCCTTCAATGCATGTCGAATGAGAGCTTCCTGGTTCATATGTTCCCGCATGTACTCCTATCAATCAATGCCATAAGGAAACAAGACATCATGGCACGATATCCTGCCGGGAGAAAAGGTAATAAAACTTGTGTTTCTTCTTCTATTTTTATTCAATTCATGTCGAATGAACAATTTCCAATCGTTTGGAGCCATGCATAGTGCGATCCTTTGCTTAACAGGGATATGGAATATAGAGTATTATGAGGAAGTAATGTAACTTTGAAGCTCGGACACAAACAAGCTCTAAGGTCCTCTTCTAGATCTTGTTAATTACTGAACATAAATTGTGTTTACTATAAACTGAACTTAATTACCGATCTTCTTAATTCCTCTTCTATAATCAGTAAATTGAATTTTTCTAGAAGAGACTAATAATGTCATCCAACATGAACAACAATGTTAATATTGATGAGACATGTTATGAAGATGAACATGCGAGGAGCTCAGCCAGCATAGAACAAAGGTATGCATATACTCATTTATGTTGCATTTTCTAGTGTCAAATATGGACTCATGTTATGTTTATTTCTTCTACAGTATTGTGCATAATACTGACAAAAATGACAATGTTAGAATGGAAGTTGTAGGTTAGACTTCTGAACAATCCACTGGTATAGTGAAACCTTATCTTAGTATGACATTTGATTCAGAAAAGGCAGGATATGATTTTTATAATTTTTATGCTCGAGCCATTGGTTTTTCGATACGGAAGTCTACTTCTCATAAGGCAGATGAACGTAGAAAACATTCAAGTAGAATGCTTGTTTGTTCGAAACAAGGACATAAGGACATTAAGCAAGATGTTGGAATAGAAGTAAAACGTAGAAGAGAAATATGGAACGGATGTGGTGCGCTCTTATTCATTGGAGAAATAGACGATGGAAAGTGGATTGTAAAAAGATTTAATGAAGACCATAATCATTCTTTAGCAATGCCCTCTAAAGTATTGAAAATCCGTTCACATTTTATGTTATCTGAAACTTCGAAGGGGGTCATTAACAAATTACATGATGCTGGTATTGGTCCATCAGGTATCACTAGAGTTCTTAAGTATTCCGGTGAACCAACAATTACAAGTCAAGAATGTATGAATCATTTGAAAACAATAAGACAGAATAACGTTGGTCATGAATGCATGTGTGTCATTACTTATTTCAAAAAGAAAAAGAAGGATGACTATGAATTCTTTTTTAGATTGCAAAAGGATGAAACTAACACCGTAAGAAATGTGTTTTGGGCTGACAGTCGATCGAGGGATAGTTACTTGACGTTTGGAGATGTTATCGTGTTTGATACGACTTACAGAACTAACAAGTTTTGCATGCCATTTGCGTCATTCACATGAATAAATCATCATCGACAATCTATGTTATTTGGTTGTGCTTTGCTTGCAGATAAGACTGAGGAATTATTCACCTGATTGTTTCAAACTTGGTTAGAATGCATGAATGACAAGCATCCTATATCTATCATTACTGATCAAGATATTGCAATGGGTAATGCAATTCGTAAAGTTTTTCCAAGCACAACACATCGATTTTGCATCTGACATATTAAAAAGAATGCATTAATACACACAAAAAAATTATGTGGAGGGAAATTTATGAAAGACTTCAAGGATTGGATACACGTGTCAAAGATCGAAGAATTTGAAAGCAGATGGATAGAATTGAAGCAAGCTTATAATATACCAGATGGTCATTGGGTTGAAAATATGTACAATAAGCGACAGTACTGGGTGCCAGTGTACTTAAGTGATGTTTTCTTTGCATGAATGTCTTCCTCATAGAGATCAGAAAGTATGAATGCATTTTTTTATGGGTATGTCAATTCGAATACTTCATTAACAGATTTTGTGTTTCAATATGACCAAGATCTTCGTTCACGTCGTGAAGCCGAAGAACGTGAAGATTTTTAAAACATGAACACAACGGCTTCTTTGATTTCAAGACACCTTTTGGAAATTCATGCGGGCAAGGTATACACCCAAAGTATGTTTGCCCTCTTTCAGAAAGAATTCAAACAAATTAATGATTTTCTTACCGAGAAAATTTTGAAGGATGAACATCATGTAGTGTACTCTGTGTATTTGATGGAAAAAGAAATCAAAGAAAATATCTTGTGGAATATAGCAATCAAGAAAATCATTCAGTGAGATGCTCATGTAAGAAGTTTGAGCAAGAAGGTATCTTCTGTGTTCATATTTTAAATCTTCTTAATAAGAAGAGGGTTACATGTTTACCCAAGCAATATATACTTCATCGATGGACAATGTACGCTCGATATTCAAAGGCACATGCAATTCATGATAATTCTATTACATCTACAAATGACCCTCATTTCATAACTCCTATTCAGAAATTCATACGGCGAACAAATATGTGCAAAGTTAATGATTTTGCCATGCGTTCGACTACTTTTCTAGAGATTGGAGTTTCTGTTATGAGAGAACTTATTGAAAGGTTTGAAACTTTAAATTGCACAAGTCGAGTAACTTCAAGTGATGCGCCGACTACCTTAAGACACACTTCACAAGGATTTGATGAGGATATCATATATGATCCAATATTTATAAAGGCTAAAGGTAGGCCAAGAAAAATACAAAGGCTTAAATCTGGTGTTGAAATATCCACATCACAAGGAGAGCGTAAGAAGCGAATATGTGGTGAGTGTAGCATGGAGGGCCATTATAGATCTACTTGCCATCGAAAGGTAAAATTAAACTTTATTCTTAATTTTTTTAAAACTTTTTATTTGTACTAATGTTATTTTATACCTATTTATTTGCATCGATGAAAGAATGAAAAAAAAAGAAAGTTGAAGACCTTGAAGATTCACTCAATGAGGATTCTATGTATTCCTAGTTTGAATAAGGATGTTGTTTTTCCATATTAATTTGATTCATGCCCGCTGATATTTCATTATTGATATGTATTCTTTTTTATGTCACTCAATAGGCATACTGAATCGGTCTAGAATTCTTGATCAACATGTTTGGTGGTCTTGGCATTGGAGGTCTTGGAGAAGCAATTGTTGTAGGCCTGACAAGTTAGATAATGCTGATAATGCTGAAACACTGATAATGCCAAAACTTTCATCAGTTGGGAATTGAAGTTTGTCTTATCTCAGTGACTGAATGTTGGAGAAGCATTTTGTGTTAATTTTTGTCTAAGTGACTGATAATGCTGATAACTTTTACCTTTATAATGCTTCATCTCAACGACTGTGATATCTCTGTGACTGTGTTATCTCATGTGAATGTTCTTTATCAACTTTGCCAAGGTACATGTTTTCTCTGTGAACATGTGTTATCTCTGTGACTGTGGAAAGATGTTCTTTATCTCTGTTTGAATTCTGCATGTTCTCATAGATCTTCTCATAGTCCAGGTTCTTGAACTCATCCCACTCAGATGCCATGTTTCCTTCTTAAAAGCAAATCCGAGTACAACAATCTTCTTTCCTTGGACTGTGTTGAACATGGAGGAAACAACTCGGTTCACAAAGTGAGACTTCTAGTAGTCATTGATCTTGATGACTTGTTTCCAGTAGTTTGCCACTTCTAGGAGACCATTGCACTCACATATATAAACCAAATTAAGAATATCTTTCTGGAAGCAGGACCCTCCAAATCCAACGCTATCATTCAAGAATTTGGGGCCGATCCTAGCTACCTCAAACACATCAGCAATAGTAGCCTCACACAATGCAAATATGGCATTGACTGAGGAGATCCTTTGTGCCAAGAAGGCATTGGCTGCTAGTTTAGATAGCTCTGCAGACCATAAGTTAGTTGTAATAATGCTATTTGTAATATCTTGTTTGAATTCTCTATTGGTTGAAAGCATGAATAATGCACTAACTTCTCTTGGACGATAATGCACCAACTTCTTCTTCGAATGCAACTTCTTGGACGATAATGCAACATTGTGATAGAACGATAATGCTCAAATACAATTGGGCATATAATCCTCTACATAATGCTCTCGAACAACATTGTACATCAAATTGTCTTCACTAATAGATTGCACTGCATAAGATAATAAAGATGGCGCAATAGTCTTAACATATTACATCTCTACATATAATTTGAAGGATCTAAACATTACACATTATCTTTCGGTGCATAAGTTCACTTGAAAAGATATAGTATCATTAAGAACATACATCCTATTATAACCTTAAACAATCTACATTTCTTTTTTTCGATTACAATGATAGCTTCAAACTTCTCTCTTTCATCTTCAAACTTTGCTCTTTCATCTTCAAAATCACGATCAGAAAATTTGATCCGCTTCAATAATCCATTGATAAGACTTTTGTATCGAGGTTCTGCAGGTGGATCCAACCAACAAAAGAAATTGCAAGCCCCACTTCTCTGAAAATTAAAAGTTAAAATAAGTAAAATATATCAATGCCATATTAAAAGGAAATAAGCAATGCTCATTTAAATGTCTTCCATATACAAGAGTCCTTACTTGATAATTCTTACAACCGTAAAATCTTCAACCTGGATTGTTCATAGTCCAAGATGTCTTAATAATGGCTTTTTTTTTGGCAATCACATTCTAATGCATTAAAATCTTCGACATTACTGTGACAAAAACATTATGCACAATAAGTAATAAGGTTTACAAATCATAATGCATTAAAGTTAATATTCGACATTACTGTGACAAAAACATTATGCACAATAAGTAATAAGGATTACAAATCATCTATGTTTGCAATACAACTCTAATGTTCATTCACAAGTAACATGCTAATACAAATCATGCTTTCATCTACAAATTATTACTGTCAACACAAATAGTGGGCGAGGGACCTTGTAGAAGACAAGAGCAGCAACAGCCCTCAGCTGAATCCTTTGTCGTCCTATGGTGGGAGGTCGCAAGAGCCGAAGTGCTAATAGCAGCAAGGTCGCGAAAGCAGCAATAGTTCGAGTGGTTGCAGAGGTCTGGATAAAAAAAATGAATGAAAAAGGAGATATAAAAATAAAATGAAAAAATAGTAGCAAACGCGTAACAAGAGGGAGGGAGATCACCCTCAGCCCTTTTCTTCCCATCCTACGTAGGGATGGTCGCGAGAGCAGCAGCCCTAAAGCCCTCTTTTTCGTCGACCTACAGAGGGAGGTCGCAATAGCAACAACCCTAAGCCCTCTTCTTCGCGGTCCTGCGGAGGGAGATCACAAGAAGAGTATGAGCAGATCATTCTTCCGCCGGAGTGCAAGAGCAGGAGCAGATCTTCTTCTTATGCCGGAGCTTCTTCGCGAGCAAGAGCAGATTTACGCGAGCAGGAGGGAGCAAGATCAAATCTTTCGTGAACAGCAAGAGAAAAGCAGCAGGAGCAGATCTTCTTCTTCCGCCGGAGCTTTTTCGCGAGCAAGATCAGATCTTCGCGAGCAAGAGCAGAACTTCGCAAAAGCAAGAGCAGATCTTCGCGAGCAAGAGCAGATCTTCGCGATCAAGAGCAGATCTTCACGAACAGGAGGGAACAAGATCAAATCTTTCATCAACAGCAGGAGAAGAGCAGCAGGAGCAGATCTTCTTCCACTGGAGCTTCTTCACGAGCAGATCTTGGGGTAGAGGAAGGAGAGTTTGGGGGAAATAACATTTTGGGGCTGGAGTCCAAAAACATTCGTGTTAAGAAGTTTTTAGGGTAAAATTCTGAACCGAGAAAAAAATCGGATCCGAAAGGAAAAAAACTAGAAAGGAGACGGTTTTTGTGCGCACAGATCTTGGGACGTTGGATCGGTGATGCGCGGTTGGGATCATGTGGTTACAAGATGTGCCCATTCTTGGTGGGTACATCCTACTTAAACTCATATATATATATATATATATATATATATTAGAATCATAAACATATATTATTAATAAGCTTTCTTCCGTAGACTTTATTTTTTAAAAAAGATAAAGTAAAAAAAGATGCAGCAGTTGATGTCTCAATTCTCCAATCTCCATGACCCTTGATGAGAGAAAATCCAGTTGTCATAAAATGAAATGTAATTAATGGGAATAAAAGCTTTAGGACCAAGCAGGATAAGCATAGGCCATCAACTCAAAGAAAAAAAAAATCAAGGTAACTATTAATTATTATTAATTACAACGCAATTGCGCATGTAACATAATTCCATCAAAAGTCTCTTCAGAGGCACGATCTTATATCTCATGCCTGAATAGAACTGATCCTGTGTGAACTTTTTTTTTATTGCTAGTCTCGATATCCGGAAAATGGTGCGATCCATTTCATGCGGCTAGCCAACCAATTCGATAAGATTATTTCACGTTGTGTTCCCGTGAATTTTTTTTTTTACATATATATGCTATCAAATGAATTCATTTTTTAATACTCAATATCGTAGATTTATCCAGGAAATTTAGCAAATCGATCTTTAGTTATGAACCTAGATCAGTTAATAAAAAAACAATTCAAAATGTAATTAAGTATGCATAAAAATGGCAATTTTCAAAATGTGTTAAAAATGGTTGACACTCTTTTTAAGAAAATAAATAAGAGCCTCTCCTTAGGAAGAAAATGTAGTTCCGGGAAGAATACATACAAAAAAGGGACGTGCGAGCGAGACGTCACAAACTTATGTTTGGCAAGATGGAAAACATTTCAAAGCTTTTTGTTAGAATTAGTGAATACTTCAGTACCCCTTGTTTCTCATATCGAGTTCGTCTATGTGAGCTTAGGAGAATCTGAGTATTATCCAATTAGCAGTGCTGATGACGTACAAATGAAAGGGGGGGTTCGAGAGCAGCGCCCCCGAAATCTAGACGAGTTTTGAGCTTTTGTTTAGTCGGCCCATATGGTTCGGATTAAGTTTTTTCTCTGTTTATTTGGGTTTTAAGCCTGATTTGGAGAGACTATTAATAGCCTAATTTCTGGTGTAATCTGTGTGGCGGTTGTAAACCTAAACGATATAGTGGAACCTCTTTGCAGGACGTAGCCATCATTTCAAGGGTGAACATGAATAAATTCGTGTGTCTCCTTTATTTTTCTATGATCTTTTCTCTTTGTTCTCGAATTTTCTCGTCACTTTTAAATTTGCCAAAATGGAGTCCCTTTTCAGAAAGTGCTTTGTGGAATTTTTTTTGGTTCTTATGCTTTTAATTGGGTACCATAGTGTACTTATCTATAAAACAAAAGACTCACTTATCCGAAAAATAAAATTAATATCAGGGCTGAGGCGATAAGAAGAGGACTCCTTTGCTGCAGAATGAATAAAAAAAGATAATTATATTATATTTGCAGAATGAATGAGAGAGAAAGGAAAGGATACAGTGACCACAATAAGAGGGAGGAGGAGATTTGCGTAATGGAAAAAAAAAACAGATAGATTTTTAAAGATAATTCCCACCGTTTGCAGTGATGTTTTTGGACTTGACGTGGCAATTGTGCGTTGGCTCAAATTTCAAGTTAACGACCGATTGGAAAATTTTAGTAGTTGTCGTGACAAATCCAAACTCTGATGTAGTCCGTATATAAATAGAGGTACAAAATCGTCCTCAGAAACTCATGGTTAAGGTCTTTCACATTGTCTAATTCTTATCACGTTATCGATTAGGTACATTATTAACGATTACGTGCATTATTTACATATTAAAAATTAATTCACTATCAACTTAACTAATTATTCCCCTTCCCTAATAATCATAAAAATTTTAATATTTCATTAATTGGTAATGTGTTGAATCTGAACTTAGTTATAATCCTAAGTGAGTCTCCTATATAATTAGACGCTTCTAGATAATTTTAGAGTTTCTGTTTCTTATTTTATATTAAAATTTTTTTATATAAAATTTATGACAATTAGATTATTTTGTATTATTATAATCGTCATTATTTCATAATAAAAGAAGCCGTCGTCATCCGAGAACGTAATTCAATTTAAGATGAACTTCGTAAATTTTTGTGTTATTTTGTGTTCGTTCGATCTCGTAACACCATCAAACTTGTTTTTCATTTTTTTCTTAATAAAACATGATCTGACATTCTATGAAAAAAATGGTTACGGAAATTACGAATGAATGTTAATAAATGAGTTATAATTCCATAATTTCATTGAAAGAAATATGATGAAATATAAAATGAGTAAAAAAAAGGACCAAATAGCTCGATGGGAATACATATGTCATCATTGAACTTTATATTTCTATCTTTTTTTTTTTCAGTAGACACATTTCTGTAAATTTAGAGTTAATAAAAACTAAAAGCTAAACAGTC
Source organism: Pontederia crassipes (assembly GCA_030549335.1). Lineage (NCBI taxonomy): Eukaryota > Viridiplantae > Streptophyta > Magnoliopsida > Commelinales > Pontederiaceae > Pontederia > Pontederia crassipes. Next base: position 68,512,600 of record CM060193.1, on the reverse strand, counting down.
TATCTTTAAAAAAAGTTGATGTAAAAAGTGACATCCCTTCGACCGTTGTTTCAAGAGCTAAACAAATTACAGACGTACGCGTGTCCCGTGAACAGTTCACGCACCCTATCTGGTCCCCACGTGGCTTCATCAGGTGCATCCTTTTAAAGCACCCATGCACGAACGCCTTCGATCGGCTTCCACTAGTGTTTTTCCCCGACAGGACCGCCATCTCAAAACATCCGCACCTTCTCAATTCCCTAAACTGCCCCCAAACCTGCGACTCAACGGTTTTTGAAGCGGTAATAATCTGTTTTTTTTTTTAACAAAAGTGGTAGCATTGTTCAATCCGAAACACTGTCTAAATAAAAAAATGTTCCAAATTTTGTTTAGTTTAAAAATTATTATGCAAATTTAACGCTTCAAAACTTGACAAGGGAAAATATACTTGCTTATTCAATTTTTTATATTTGTGAATTCTAATTTGGACCGATGAAAGTAGGGGAGGGAGGGGGGGGGGGGGGGGGGGGGGGGGGGGGTTAAAAAAAAATTTAACCATCCGAAAAATTTAAAAAAAAACTAATTTAAAAAAATTGTAAATTCAGACTCCGATTAAAAATTAGGTTGATTTTTAGAATAATTAAAATCACCCGTTTTAAATGGAGCTCGTAATTAAAAAAATCGGAGGAACTCAACCCGAACTAAATATATTTTATAAAATATTATCTCAATTTTCAAATATTATTGCATAGTTTTAAATTTTTTACTCATGTTTATTTAAGTATATTGTTGACTTATTGTATTATAGTTAAAATTGAATATCATCAACTTATTAATCTATTTTAGTAAAATTTGTATAAAATTGACTATAACTTTTTAAATTATAGTGTGATTAGAGTTAAGTATTAATTTTTTAAACATAATTTGTGATGCATTTAATATTTATTACTTTTTTAAAAAAAAAAGTTATTATTTTAAGTAGATCCCCGATCGAAAAAAATTGGAACTATCTAAGTCGTTTTTTTTCTTCGAAAAAAATTTAAGATGATCTTTTAAGTTGTAAAAAATCTCCCAAAATTTAAAGATCCGACTCCAATTACTTTGGCCCCTAATAAACGAGAACAAGTCAAATTTATCATTTGGGCAAAACAATCACATTGGGTAAAACTCGTAAAAAATAAGAAATTTCTTGGGACTATAAGAAGGTGAAAATATGAAAAGCTCCTCCACAACCAAACCATACATATTTTTTAAACCTTTTTAATGATCTCCCGTCCTTCGAGATGAAGCTAATTGGGATCCAATCAATTTTTAGATTACAAAAATCACAAACTATTTTTAATCAAATTTCAAATAAAAAATATTTTTAAATAATTTTAGAAAAATATAAAAATCATCCTCTTACGAATAATTTGTTTGAAATGGTTTTTTTAGAACTCTACTTTTATATAATTATATTTCAATATATAATGAAAATTAACATAAATATATTTGATTTTATAATTAAATATACAACATAATATTAAAATTTTAAAGTTACCAAATTGGAATTTCATAATCTGATTGAAAATAAAATTATATATAAAAACATTATATGTATAATAAGGAATAATAATTTATAAAATACGTATTTAAATAAAAAATGGACTTTATGATAATTTAAGATTTTTTTCAGATGAGTATCTACTTTTAACGGGTAGATTTATGATCTATTAAAAATTATCTTAAATCATATTTAAATTTTAAATTTTAAGTTTTTTTAATTAAATAAATTATCTGAGTGGGATTTTCTTTGCACCCCAACTGGACATTTATGTTGATTTTTTTTTTTCGATTTTGGATACATTTTTTCGTAGTGGTTGGATTTTCCTTCCGCCTCTAACCCGTCATTTATGTTAATACTTAATATTCAAATCTTAAGGTGGTGAGAGTGAGGGGTAGTTTAGGCATATAAAAAGTTTTGTACGCGCAACGAAACAATTGGACACATATATAATATCTCTCTGCTCTGCTCTTACTCTTAAACCAAGACCCGATGTGAAGTGGTGGTGGACACTAAAAGGCCCTTGGAAACCGCGCTACACGAGTTAACGACCGATTAAATCGCCAATAAATCGTCGTCCTGCGATCCACCATGTTCCGGGCGGTGCCGGAGAGGTCCGTCTTCCTGGCTGCGGCGGCCATCACCCTCGTCGCCGGATTCCTCCTCATCTCTGCTTTCGTCCGCTCCGGCGACCGCGCCCTCTTCTGCAACGACTACACAAGCTCCTTCGGCGGCTCCGTCGACGCCACCTCCCGCTCCGTCCTCTCCTCGGCCCTCCTACACTACGCCACCTCCACCGACGTCCCGCAGCAGTCGCGCGCCGAGATATCCATCTCCTTCGAGGTCCTCCGCCGCCGGGCCCCCTGCAACTTCCTCGTCTTCGGCCTCGGTCGCGACTCCCCGATGTGGGCCGCCCTCAACGCGGGCGGCACCACCGTCTTCCTCGAGGAGGACCCTGAGTGGTACCAGTCCGTGCTGAAGACCTCTCCGGACCTCCGAGCGCACTACGTCAAGTATCGGACGAGGCTCGACGAGGCGGACGAGCTCCTCCGGACGTGGCGTTCCGTGCCGGAGTGCGCGCCCGGGGCGGCGTACCTGAAGGGGAACCGGCAGTGCCGGTTGGCGCTGGACGAGCTGCCTGCGGAGATCTACGAGCGGGAGTGGGATCTGATCATGATCGACGCCCCCAAGGGGTACTACGCCGCGGCGCCCGGGAGGATGGCGGCGATCTTCTCGGCGGCGGTGATGGGGAGGCGGCGGAAGGCGGAGGAGAAGACGGACGTCTTCCTCCACGACGTCGACCGGAAAGTGGAGAAGACCTTCGCCATGGAGTTCCTGTGCAAGAAGTACATGGCCGGCGGCACTGGCCGGCTCTGGCACTTCGAGCTCCCGGCGGCGAACGTTACCTCGACGAAGTTTTTGTTAGTTGCGGTCAGGGGTGAAAGTAGGTCGGTTGATTCGGTTTTAGGTCTAAAAAGATCAACGGTTATTTTTGGAATCGATTTTTAAAAATAAAAAGATCGTTTTGAAAAAATAAAAACTATCCTTTAACGGATCCATTTTTTCAAAGTCTTACTTTTATATAATTATATTTTAAAAATATATTTAATAACTTAAAATTAATATAAAAATATTTAATTTTATATTAAATATAAAATATACTACTAAAATTTTAAAATTATTAAATTAGAGTTTGATAATGTGATAGAAAAGTATGAAATTTTATAAAAAAAATATTATATCTATAATAAAAGAATTATTAACATATGTATTAATTATATAAATAAAAAAATCATAAATAAAAATCGAGCTCTACGAGTCCCTGTGGTTCTTTCGGATGGAACCTTAATTTTGACGGGTGAATTTTAATTTATTAAAAATCACCGTAAATTATATTCGGACCTTTAATTTTCAGTTTTTTTTATTCAAATTTTTTGGGTCGGATGGATTTTTCGGGTTGGTCGGATTTTTCTTACACCCCTAGTTGCGGTCATTATTATAAGTCTTTAATAAAAAGATGTAATTATGATTTTAAAAAATAAAAAAACTATAAATTATTCTCACTAATTTTAGAGATTAACGAGAATATGTATTTATTTTCAAACATATTACTTCTATTTCATTGCGTAATTATTTTATTTTTCTCTTCTCTATTATACCACATCTCATATTACTTTTTATTATTATTTCATATCTCTATATATTTATCAAATTAAGTTACTTATAATATTTTTATACTTTAATTAATATTTTTGGCAGATGGAACTTTTAATTTCTGCACAATAATAAATTTTATTAATAAAACCATTATACGATATTCGATAAAAGTTATTCATTATCGGTTGATGCAATTGTTGCATGCCAAAGACAACTATATACATAAAAAAAATACATATGAGCTTACATTTTGTTTAGATTTTATGTTCTTTCTTTCTTTATATGTAAGATGCAAATGTTAAAAGATTCACATTAATATTATCGAGTTTGTATTTTGAAATGTAACAAACTCGACAATAACCTTGTGACTTTCGTATGTCGACAATTCGTGTACGACTGCTTAACATTCAAGGGTTTAATGGAGCTCCTACTTACTCAATTAGGTAGGATCCTCCTACCTAAATTCTCAACCATCTGATTTGATCGGACAACTGGAATGTTGAGCACGATTTAATGGAGAAAAAAGTGGCCGGCGACATTTTTTGCAACGGCACTCGCGACCATGACCTCCGATGCTCACGATGACAACCTCGGATGCTCTAGTGCTTGCGACCTGTCAACCTCATGTACCGACGACCTGTCGGCCTTGCGATCAGTAACCCCTTGCTCGTCGACATTCGTTTCCTCATCGCCGCCCTCAACCTTGCCGGTCCTCGTCGTTGTCGATCTCATCGATTCCTGCCGTCGTGAATGCCGCGCCCTTGCCGCTGTCCCACCATCATCACTCACGATCGCATCGACGCCTGTGCCCTTGTCGTCGTCGCCCTCGCCATCGTCGCTAGCGCCTGCGGTGATCCTCGCCCTTGCCACCATTGATCCTTGCCCTCATCGATTCTCGTTGCCGTCGATCTTGTCGATTCTTGCTGTCGTTGATGTCCGCACCCTCGCCGTCACCATAGTCGCACGCGGCCCCCAATTGATACTTGTGCCCTCGCCATTGTCGCTCGCGTATCTGGTGATCCTCACCGCCGCTTGCGTTCTCGTCATTGTCTGTCGCCCTTGCCATTGGCTCTCATGCTCTCGCCGTCATCACCCCCGTCGATGTCTCCTCAATCCTCGACGTCATGCTCTCGCCGTCATCACCCCCTATCAAGTATCTCTGCTTCATGTCCCAACCATCCGATCAGATCGGACGGTTGGGAACTTAGGTAGAAGGCTCCTACCTAGCCCCATTAAACCCAACATTCAATCACTAGTTCCAGAAGAACACTAATTCAAACAAAATGTTTGACATTGTTCTGTAACATTGTATTCTTACTTTTCCTGTTCTTTTCTGTTTACGTGTGCGCTATAGAAAGTGAGCGTCCTGTTGTACTTATACTCCTATACGCACAAAAAGTTTTCTTTCGGATTTTATTTGTATCATTTCCTTTTAAAAATTATTTTTTCTCATATTATACCCATAATCGTTTCTTTATAACTGAAAAGAAGTGTGTCATTATATTTACTATAAATTTTCTACTTTTTATTGTCTGATAAAAAAAGTTGAGGGCTACATCTATTATTAATAATGATATGACCATATATCAGTTATAATCATAAACATCTATTATTAATAAGCAAAACAAAGTAAAAAGTGCAGCAGTTGATGTCTCAATTTCCAATCTCCGTTACACTTTTGATGAGAGAGAATCCAGTTGTCATAAAATGATATATAATTAATAGGAATAAAAGCTTTAGGACCAAACAGGATAAGGCATAGGCCATCAACTATTAAAAAAAATTCAAGGGAACTATTAATTATTATTAATTAAACGCAATTGCGCTTGTAACGTAATTCCATCAAAAGTCCCTTTCTACCTTCAAAAACATGATTTTATATCTTATGTCTAAATATGACTTATCCTGGGTGAGCTCGTTTTCTTTAATACCAATTAACTATCGTAGGTTTATCCAGAAAATTTAGCAAACGGATATTTACTCATCATCCTTGATCAATTAATAAAAAAACAAACAATAGGGTTACGATGGAGTGATAATTTTTTGTTGAAAATTTTATTTGTCATTGTCGTGTATGCGATACAAACTTATCTATACGATGCAAATTAATTTAATCAAATTAATTAAATTCAATGATAAATCGATTGTGAATTTGATCAGATCATTTTTCGGATACCAAAAATTTATTATAAAAAAATAATAAAAAACAATTCAAAATGTAATTAAGAATGCATAAAATGTGGTAAAATTGTTTGACACTTTTTTAAGAAAATAAATAAAAGCCTCTCCTTCCGAAGAAGATATGCTTCATTGCTTCAAATGTAGTTGTCGACTCCTTTCCGAGAAGAATACATACAAAAAGGACTGCGAGACGTCACATAAATCCATCATTGGCCGTTGTTTCAAGAGCCAGACAATCCCGGCCGTACGCGAGTCCAGTGAACACCACTTCACGTAACCCTAGCAGGGTCCCCACGTGGCTTCATCAGGTGCGTCCTTTTAAAACACCCATGCACGAACGCCTTCGATCGGCTTCCACAATTTTTAAAGCGTTTTTCTCCGACAGGACCACCATCTCAAAACATCCGCACCATCTCAATTCCCTAAACTGCCCCCAACCTGCGGTTAATAAATAAAAGGTGGTGACGTTGTTCAAACTAAACACTATAAATAAAATGTTCCAAATTGTGGTTTAGTTTAAAAAATTATTATGCAAATTTAACCCCTTTAAAATGATGGCTGAGACAAAAAATAGAGTAAACTTAAGAAGGAGAATATATTTTCTTATTCAATTTTTTTTATATTTGTGAATTCTACTTTGGAATGAAGAAAGAGACATAATAATTAATAAACCCAAGAAGGAAAATATATTTGCTTATTCAATATTTTTTTTTATATTTGTGAATTCTACTTTGAAATGAATAAAAGAGACACATTCGGGCTTATCAATTGGTGGTGAGAGTGAGGGGTAATTTCGACCTCTAACAAGTTTTGTGCGCGGAACAAAACAATTGGACACTTATAATAATATCTATCTCACTCTCCTCTGCTCTCGCTCTTAAAAACAACCCAAGAGCCGATGCGAAGTGGCAGACACTAAAAAGCCCTTGGAAACCGCGCTACACGAGCTCGACCGATTAAATCGCCAATAAATCGTCGTCCGGCGATTCACCATGTTCCGGGCGGTGCCGGAGAGACCCGTCTTCCTGGCTGCGGCGGCCATCACCCTCGTCGCCGGCTCCCTCCTCATCTCCGCCTTCGTCCGTTCCGGCGACCGCGCCCTCTTCTGCAACATCTACACCTCCTCCTTCGGCGGCTCCGTCGATGCCACCTCCCGCTCCGTCCTCTCCTCGGCCCTCCTCCACTACGCCACCTCCACCGTCGTCCCGCAGCAGTCGCGCGCCGAGATATCCATCTCCTTCGAGGTCCTCCGCCGCCGGGCCCCTTGTAACTTCCTCGTCTTCGGCCTCGGCCGCGACTCCCCGATGTGGGCCGCCCTCAACGCGGGCGGCACCACCGTCTTCCTCGAGGAGGATCCCGAGTGGTACCAGTCCGTGCTGAAGGCCTCTCCGGACCTCCAAGCGCACCACGTCAAGTACCGGACGAGGCTCGACGAGGCGAACGAGCTCCTCCGGACGTGGCGCTCCGTGCCGGAGTGCGCGCCCGGGACGTCGTACCTGAAGGGGAACCGGCAGTGCCGGTTGGCGCTGGACGAGCTGCCGGCGGAGATCTACGAGCGGGAGTGGGATCTGATCATGATCGACGCCCCCAAGGGGTACTACGCCGCGGCGCCCGGGAGGATGGCGGCGATCTTCTCGGCGGCGGTGATGGGGAGGCGGCGGAAGGCGGAGGGGAAGACGGACGTCTTCCTCCACGACGTAGACCGCAAAGTGGAGAAGACCTTCGCAATGGAGTTCCTGTGCAAGAAGTACATGGCAGGCGGCACTGGCCGGCTCTGGCACTTCGAGCTCCCGGCGGTGAACGATACGTCGGCGAAGTCCTTTTGTTAGACGCGGCCATTATTATAAAATTGATAATAAAAATATAATTATAATTAATCTTTTCAGCATGTTTTGTTCTCTGTTGTCGATGTATTGTTCGTAGATGTTTATATTTTTGGAAAAAAAAAACCACTGTTTCCTTTTTTTTCCATTTGGGCGTTTTTGGTTAAGGTTTTATGTAAAGTAGGGGGTCATAAACTCGCACTTTTTATACAGAAAAATAAATAAACAAGCACTTTATATTCGTGGAATTAAATGAATAATCGAGATGGTTGTATGATTGTGAAAAGTAATGTGTGTGAATAACTATTTTGGAAATCTTGCATAATTATGATTATATCGAACATTCCAATGAAATTAAATGTACAAACTAAATTATTATTTATCAGAAGGTGGTGTGGTGTGGTGTGGTGTGCATGCAACCATGCGAGATGGGCAATGCTTGAGACTTCGTTAGCAACATTACATGAAAAATTAGATGCAGTATATATCATCCTCGTTTGGCAGCCGCTGATATATTTATTGCACAAGTGCAAATATTCTTTTTAATTTTGAACTCTCACCATTGTTTTATTTTCTTATATTAACAAGGATGTTTTTAGTAATGTAGTACATGAAGAAAAATATTAAAGAAATAAAAAGGAGACTGCCCATAATTTATTGATAACAATCTCGATTCATGCTGCCACGTTGGTGTCGAACTCGAATCATGCATTTGTTTTGTCATGTTGGTGTTTTTTTTTTTTAAGTCAATTAGGTGATTCATCCCTGTTCGAAATTATTAGATATATATTAGGTAACATGGAGATTCTAAAATTCGAAACCAAAATTACTAATTCGAAACCAAAATTACTAATATTCGAAACCAAAATCACTCAATGTTCTAAAATTTGAAACCAAAGGTCTTTTACTTTTTACAGCAGACCGTGTGAATGATAAATGAAGGTTATGAGATAGAGGACAAAACCAGTCCAAGTTATTGAAGCATGACAACGAAGACTTGTGTCTTGTTCCCCACCCACTCATAGTAATCACATCACCATCATGCTATGCATGCTCCTAATTTAATTGGTTATCCTTGCCATGCCCATATATTATGTTGATTGTTTTGCGATAAAAAAAAAACATTGCAGCTGATTACATCTTTTAGTTTTGCTTCTATTAAAAATTTCATGGGATACGAGCTATATTATTGTTTCCCCAAGTGGCCACCCTTTCAAATTTGTACATGCAAGAGTGTTTGGTAGATGAATAATTTAAAAAACAATTGATTATTCTAAAAGTAATGTCGAAAGATAATGTAGAATACCATTAACCTAGTTTTCTATAAAAACACAAGAAACTACAAAGTCGCTCCTTTTTCAATCATTATAATATTATATCTGTTGGGAAATAAGGTATTCGACAACCTTCATTATTTATATATGTTATAAATTTTACAGTATCTATTCTTACTTATAGCACGAATAACATCATTCCACTCTTTAGTTACCTTTTCAACAAATTATTCACTTAACCCAAACACAAAATTGAAAGAAAAAATGGTAGAAAAATATTTGAAGATCATCCGGAAGTAATATCATCCTACTCAACGTCGAGCTGTACCGATGTATATGTCCGCTGTCGTCCGTCTCTCTGTCACGCCATTATATAATGGTCAAATGCGTCCTTTACACATTCCCATTGTTATGATCATAATGAGTCTTATTTATTATAATTATCATTTTCTTAATAATCATAATGGTCATGTATCCAACACAAATAACTATGATTGCTTTAAGTATTATCATTCTAGCTACGGATAGAAACCATGAATGAAATGAGATTATTATTCTTCAAAAATATTTATTCTTATTATGGTTGGCTAGGTAAAAATGATATTGAGTAAGAATAACAAAAGAGAAAAAAGAGGACAGTAATTCTTCTTGTCGAATGGAATAATAAAACCAAGTTTGCACAAATTTCCAAAAAAAAAATACTGTATTTATTATGCATTGAATTCTGCATTACTTTTTTATGGTGATTTGAAATATGGATGCATAAGACTTTATTCACCCATTTACTCTTATTGCCAAAAAAACACTGAAGTATAAATAAGAATACATATTATACCTACCTTATTACTACAAAATTTATTTTACCAACCAAACACATCCGTGGAAAGCACAGTGAGTGATGGCTGTGCCTACTGTGGAAATGCAAACGATGGAAAATAGCTTTAATTTGTTTCGTACAGGAGCCAAAAGAAGAATGCTAGAATTCCAACTATTGAGCTATTAATTGCTCAAAGAAATTAAGGCCGTCAAAACTTAATTAATTTTTTCTTCAATGCAACTATACACGAAACATTATATTAAATCAATATTTAAATCTTGTAATTAAAACTTAAATATTGACGAAATCCAGTTCTTTTTCTTGTTTCAGGTATGGTTGAATGGGCACAAAGCTAAACGTGTCACACTTGTCTTATAAAAATTGCATAGATTACTTCTAAGATTTGAGTATGTATTATGAACTTTTAAAATCGGCTTGACATTAAAAAAAGGTGTTACTGTTCGCAATGACAAACATACAAAAAAAAAGATAGTATCTTCAAGCTTGATGGAAACATTACGTCAAATGACCTCCAACTTTGACATTTGCTCAGCGATACTCTCCAACTTTATTTTGTAACACGAATATCCTCCATCTTTTAACTCATTTCATCCGGTGCCCTCTTACCTACGATCAAATGTCGCTGACACAACGTCTTCTCTTCTCTCCATATAGACATTGCAATAACGTGACAATATAAAAAAAGTTAAAAGAATAATTAAAAATTTTCACGTCGTCGGAGGGGCGCGGGGGCTCTGGCGCGTCTACCAGCACGTCGGAGAAGAAGGGTCGCCCTCCAACGATGTGACATTTTTAAATTATTTTTTAATATTACCACATCATTACAATATATACGTGAAGAGGAGAAAAGACGTGTCAGCATCACGTCAACTCCGTGATTGGGAAACGACCGATTGCAAATAAGGAGGGCATGATGAAACGAGTTAAAAGATAAAGAACATTCGTGTTATAAAGTGAAATTGAAGTGTATCACTGCGCAAACGATAAAATTGAAAGACATTTAATGTAATTTTTCTGAAGCTTGATACAAAAGAAAAAAAAACATGTATTGTCCAAGTGGTGTCAGTACACAAAATCCGATCGGAAAAATTTCATCGAGACAATATAGCATTTAAGATATTACAGCTCATATTTCTTTTCTCAGTTAGAAAACAAAACAGAACAGCTCAAGGTTTAAGATATCATAAAGTAGGCTTTCAGTTTAATCTTCAACAACAGGAAAAGGGGAAACAAATTATCATAAATAGCTGGTGCCTTTTGTACTTTTAGATCCGGGAACCACTTCACAATTGCATAATAATTGATCAATCGGCTTTAGCTCATATCAACACGAGTGAGTAAACCTAAAAGGTACCAAGTGATAAAATCATGATCCTTGGTAACCATGATAGGTTCCATCACCATTATTCTTTAGCTGGTCAACGGTGGGTAAACTTAGTTGTGCTTTATAGAAGAAAATATGGCTTTTGTCCAGAGTGTTTATATCTTAATACTTGATTTGTAACGTTGATACCAAAATCACCATCAAGGCTCCCATAAGGTAACAAAACACTATCACTAGACCTTAATCATTATTCCAACAACCACATAACAATGACACTTTTAGCTCAAAATCAAGTCCAGGCACTCTGATCAGGCTATCAATTACAACCAAATTAAAGTTCGCGCTGTGGATTTAATTGTCGTTCCTCTCATGGGATATGACCACAAGTAGGTCACTGAATACTGGGGCCATGTTAGTTGTGGTTCATCTTCATGGACAGTTGCTCCTCAACTACTCCAGCAAAACTTTTGAGCATTCTTTCGGTTCACTCAACCCTGCAACAACCAAGGGAGGTGAACTGCAAAGAACCAAGCGATGGAACTTATTAACAATAACTTAATCCAAAGCCGGAAGGAGACAACTCAATACAAGACACCATTTCCTTTGGGAGTCAAGCAAACCAAACATACCACCAACAGAATACAACAAGAAGCCGAAGCATAGCTGCTCCATATCTTACATTCCTCATGAGTCCTGTCCATATGATTTGGAACCAGGTGTAAAGATTCTCGAAGGCTTTCGGAGAGGCATCATGTTCAGAGAGCAATGAGTAAGGTATGTTACAAACTATGCCACCAAAGAAACTCCTCTTCATCTTCTCGTTTACTTTCGCAGCCTTATCCTTGATCAGACTCCTCATGGTCACATCAAATAGTTCATGCTCTCCAATCGCATCAAATGCATCATCTGTTACAAGCCCTAAAGGTATGAGAAACAGTCCTAACTTATCTAAGAATCTCAGACAGAACTCCTACACCCTGTCAGAAGAAGATATCCTCAGCCCCAAAGAATACCAGCTGCTGTCAAATCTTATTGCCAGCAGAGTCCCCTGTAACATCCTCTTTTTTGGATTCAAACCTCAATTTCTCAGCCTAGCAACAGTAAACAGTGGTGGTACTACTGTCTTCCTAGAAGATGATGTGCATAAACTCAATGCCCAGAAAGTGAGAGGCATGAGGATAAGTTTGGTTGATGGGCATGAGAAATCTGAGAAAGCATATGAATTGCTTGAACATGCAAGAAAAAGCCCTGCCTGCAAGCTCCATGCTGGTCCCCTGCAAGGATCCATGTGTAGATTGGCACTAAGGGGGCTGCCAAACGTAGTCTACCAGAAAAAATGGGATGTGGTGGTTGTGGATGGACCCAGAGGAGACAGTCCAGAAGCACCAGGAAGGATGGGGGCAATTTATGTAGCTGCCATGGTGGCACAAGGTGGAAGGACAGATGTTTTTGTTCACGACATTGATCGCATGATCGAGAAATGGTACTCGTGGGAGTTCCTGTGTCATGAAAATTTGATTGCTTCCAAGGGGAGATTATGGCATTTCCAGATAAGGCGGAATTCCAGTTCTGGTAGTTTTTGCCCAGAGAATAAGAATTCAATTCTTTAGGTATTTCTTGTCCTACAAATAACAATATGTCAAATGTTATGGAGGCACAATTTTGTAAGAGACATTCATAATGATGATGCTACAGGGTTTATTATTCTTGTTTTCCCACCCTTTGTGGAGTTTACTACTCTTTGCATAGATATCTGCCAATTTACAGGGTAAGCATGATCAAAGGACATATGCAAAAGGCCAATATAGTCAAATTCAGAACTGAACAGCGACGTCAGTCAAATGTTATAATTAAAATAAGTGATTATATCTTCCTAATCAGTAAAAATTTGTCAATGACTGCATGTGCAAATCTCACTATTTAGATGACTCCTCACTGCAGTATATGTGAAATTTAAAAAGAAATAAACTGATATAGATACCCTGTCCTCAACCTGCAGCAAACCAATATCAGTTTAACTCTATTCATAAGAGAGGGCTAGGCAGGAAAAATAACATGACTTATTTATCACTATGATACCTGCATCATGGATAGTCTACACTATCACAAAAAGCTACAGAAAGGCTGCATTAGTCATTTGAAGTGTTCCTAGAAATTAATAAAGATGACCAGGATCTTCCAAAGAAAGTACTTCATTCTGTCATCTCTCCTTATGGTATTCATTGTATACCACTTGGAACTAGAAACGTAATTTGAAACTGAGTTGGAAAAAACATGACCAACTAGCTTAAGCCCCTGAAAGACTAGAAAGTGGAAATCTTTCTCCGTAAAGAATTGGTATAGAAGACTAAGATGTTCAAATGAAGGTTCCCTAGAGAACCATGTAAAAAGAATAAGGGGGTACCGCAACGAGCATAAGCAGCAATAGAGCGTCAAAAATAGCATACTTGATTCACTTTTCAGCCTATGAAAAACTACAGGTGAACAATCTCAACTCACATCATCTGACATTTTTTTTTTTTTCGTTTCAACCTGTTTTACTAGTGTTCCCTCAAAAGGAAAAACTGCTATATTCATTAATGTGACCTTCCAATTGAAGATTTCAACGATTGAGCTATAGTAAGATCTATGTATTAAGATAATATTATTTACCATCACTGCGCTTAGGCAACTTTTTTAACCTAAAATGGGTTCTTGGTCCCCGATTATACATTTATAAGCAATTTAAACACAAGTTGTACATTCATAATTGCTAGACCTGTTATATATATATGTGTGTGTGTGTGTGTTTATATATATAATTCAATGGAGGAACCTGCATCACATACATACCTTTGGTGGTTCCTGAAGAACTTATTCAACTGCAATAACCATTGTTTTAACAAAATCATCACCAAGATGAGAACTCAATAATTGTAGGATAAGGATATTTAACTCACAAAACACAAAAGCATGACAAATAAATAAATCAATTGAAGGTGCTTCTCGTTGCTTTGTAACTTTCTGCTGTCAAAGTATAGAAGACGACTGAAAGAACCAAGCCTAATAATCCTATGAAACTTTATCCTAGCCTTTTATCATAATCTGGGTGTCGAGCTCGCCCACATGCTGATCAATTGGATTCTATTAAGTATAAAAACATATGAAGAAAAGGGTTATATCAAAGTTGCAAGCCATGTCACTTGACCTTAGTTGAATAGGTCGAATTCTATCTTCTACAAAATCACTTATAAACAACAAGGAATGATCCTTCATGATGAGCCAGCTACCCTTGTTCTTTAAGAAGAAAATTCTTAAACATGCATGATTTTTGTAATATACAAACTAATGCTTATTTAAGCTAAGCATGTGATCATCTGGCAAGCAAAGACTCCTCTGTTCATTGAAAGAAGAGCATATGTTGAAGGTTTAACCGCTGCTCAGTCTAACACAAAGTAGACCAATTGTCATAGCTCAACAAGATCCATTTGTGCACAATATAGAAAATTGTTCAACAACATGAAGGTAGTGACAGTTTTGTAGTACTGCTTAAAACTTCTGTATATATATATATATATATTTATAAAGCTTTACAAGTATATCAGATCCAATCAGTGGATGTCCTGTTTACTGCACTAACTTTCTGAAATATGCAGATTTTGATTTGTTTGAATGAAGGTTCTTCAACAAAAGGTTATGATCTGGGATTTGAGTTAAACGAAAATTTGAAAAGTGAGAACTGACATTAATGAAAATAAGATGCTTAATATACAATATTTGACATATATACCTTTTGATCTGGAACAAGCCACTCATAAAAAAAGCATCACTTGACATCGTTACACCAATAACAAAATTTGTGGTTTGCCCAACCCTTCCATCATGTTTTGATATCCCCGCATTGAAAACCATCACAATTCCTGGTGAGGAACAAGGAAAAAATTGAAAGCCTCGTACTAATAAACTTCTTTTTCCATTCGCAACATGCGAAATCTTTTCTTTCGACCGTTACCAAACAAAAAAAAATTCAGTTTCAATGTTTTTGCCAGACTGCCACGCATTCTACTCGATTGCTCACAAATTGGCAGGGCAAAAACTAAAAATTATGCGCGTCAACCACAAAAGAGAAAGCTTTCAGTTTGCACCTCACGAGTCTGGGAGAAGCGAGCACTCGACCGTTTCTGTGGAAATCGCCGGATATGACCTCGAGCACCACCTACTGCGCTGCACATTGTTCTTCCTGGAAGCAGGAGGCATCGCCATGGCAACAGCGAACTTGAATGTCTCTGGCCGGAAACTTCGACGTGGATGGTCTCTGGAGGAAGAAATAAGGAGGCGAGGTGAATACCAGCGACGCCGAGGTCAGTGCGGCGAGGGTATTGCTCCATAGCAGCGGAGCGCAATGGTTCTACACGCCGAGGTCGGTGCGGGCATTTTTTTCCCTTGCAAGTTGCAAAGCTTAAATTTATATAACGGAGCTTTATTTAAGCATATATCGCGTCCCGACCGAAACCAAAACCGTTATAATGGTCGTTATTTCTATCGCGTGCCTCTTCGAACCCCTCGTCCCTCTGCTCGCCGCCTAAATATTTCCCGCGATATGTACGGCGTCGATCCAGCGGTCGGCGACGCCGAACGCACCTCCTTCCGGAGATCTGAGAAGCGTTACAAGCTCTACAAATCCCTGGACCCTAATTCCCGGTTGGTAACTTCAAACCCTCTAAATCCTCCAGTGCTCTATCGTTTTCTGAGGTTCTCTGATCGCCAGTTCGTCTGCTTTCTTCTTCATGCGATTTGATGCTAAACAGGAAGAAGAAACCGGTGATTAATCCTGTAGATCTATCGGAGGTCGTCGACTTCCGTCGGGTTCTCGAAACCTTCGAGCGCACTGGCGATACGCCGCCGGGAATTGTGAGATTTGAATGTCAAGAGCTTGACCGGCCGGTTTTTGGCTTTAAAGATCGTCCAGGTATTATTTTTGGTTTCCTGATTCGCTTAACGTTTCCTCGTGCATTTCTGTGAAATATTTTATTTGAAGCGTCCACTTTTATAATTTACTATCGTGGTCTGTACATAAAGGTTGCCTCTCGACTGTTTGAAAGTGTTAAATAACTAGTACACAACAAGGGGTGAATTTCCTTAGGCTTTCTTCTTATTGATGATAATTGCTCTGCCAGAGCATATCACTTGACTATAGCTGTTCCATCATCAATGAGCTATTCCCCGTTCATTACCAAGTACTGTTAGTCAACTGATTTGAACTGCTGATTAAACATGTTAATTGCTTCTTCATAAGTCATAACATATCACTTGGCCATGCCTATTATTTTCCTAACCACTGGAACCTTGTAAAATGATTCACCTCTTAATATTGGTTGGATTTTCTCAAACAAAAAACGGATTCTTGGAGTGTTATCTTGATTTGGAATATGTTATGTCTGTTATTCTGCCATAACATATCGCTTGGTCATGTCTATTGTTTTCCTGCCCATTGGAACCTTCCTTGTAAATTATTCACCTCGAAGTATTGATTCTTGGAACATTATCTTGATTCAGAAGATGTTCTTTCTTTTACTTTCAGTTTTTTTATTGTCGTAATTAATCCACAATAAATTTTTGGAAATCATGACGCAGAAGATATTTTTTCTTCAACTTTTTGTTCTTACATTGTGTTTAACTATGTGCAGTGTTTTTGAGATAAAGCAGTCATGCAATCACATTTGTTTTGGTATAAGATGATAATGGATTTCTTTGTTGGTTATTTTAGTAAACAAAACAAAAAATAGGTGAAAGCTTTATTGCTTTTTAAGATTCATGTTATGTTTGGACACTTGTCATGTTCCACAAAGTTTCAAATGAACTTCACCTGTTGCCAGAAAATGTTCCATTCTCCCATGTTAGTAAGAAACATGCATTTGCCAGCAACCCAATCTATTTACCTAATGGGAAAGCTATACCAGCCAGGCTATTTTAGCCAACAATATATATATATATATATATATATATATATATATATAATCTTAGTAAAAGAAAAAAATCAATGTTGTTACCAACATATTCTTTTTTTTTTCTTATATATGCAGAAACCATGCATTAGATTTGTGCCGTCCAACTCTTACTCTTTTTCTTCCACTGCACAGGGTTTTATTTTATCCCATGTGCATTGTCCTTTGAGGAACAGTGTCACTGGATTAGGCAAAGTTTATTAACATTTCCTCAGCCGCCAAACAGAACAAATCTTACTGCACTATATGGCCCAATTACAGACTTACTTATTGCAGTCCAAGAAGAGAAAGTTTTGATTGAGGATAATTTAGATGCCCACCTGGGTCATGGGCCAACTACAGAAGAAAATAATATGCAGTTATCCAGGTATGCCTTTTCTGAAGCAAGCATAAATTCACAGACAACAGGTTTAAGCAAGTCTGTTGCAGCTTCAGTTCTCTTGAGGAAACTGCGATGGAGCACGCTTGGCTTACAATTTGATTGGTCTAAGGTACATGAATGTTCCTGCATTCTTAATTAATAACACCTTTTCCTTGTCATATGCATATGGTTTCACTCTGGGAGCCTATCATCTGTTATCACATTTAACAGTAAAATCCAAATAATTGATATGTTATAACTAAATAGTTGGTTGGAAGTCACTTGTAAATATATCTTTATAGCATTCATAGGAATTTTTAGATGAATAAATTTGATGATTGTCCAATTTTGTTATGAAAAAGAGTTGCTTTCATCTTTCAATTTGTTGATAAAATGCGAAAGGCCATGATCCATTTTCTATATAAGTCTTTTGGTTTAATCATGTCCTTTTAAGTGTAAACAAGTAGCAGGTAGATTGAAAAAGGATACTCAACTCTTGGTCAAACATGATGAGGAATGGATTTGGAGCAAAAGGGCAAAACCATTAGCTATTGTACTATCCATGTGGCTGAGTCCTCACAGCCCTGACACAATATCGGTTATCAGGGTCGAGCCTAGATGCTTGTGGCATTTAATTCTAAGTTGGAAAGTCCTAGTTGATACTTTCATACAAGTATGACTTGCTCGATTTCCTTGAATTAATGTAACCTTCTGTCTCTCTGAGCCCTAATCCAACAAGGTGCTGAAAGCGCTAGTCCGGCTTTCACTTGGAAACTATAATTTTAGAAGGAATGGAAGGGGTTCGTGTTCATAACTTATTGAGTTTAGGATCACAGATGACAAGATGACTAAAGAGATATGCTGGTCGTCCATATAAATTAAGACTGTTGAAAAATGTACATTCTCGTAATTCTACGTAGTTTAAGAGTACTTGTATGAATGCCTATAATCCAATCAAGACTAGGGAAACCTCCCTCGATATTTTTTTCCTTTCTTAAACCTTCTCTTGAGACATATGACCAAAGATTTCCCTTTCCTAATGCAACTTACGTTTAGAGGAAATTGTAATTTTGCCTTTTGTGTAATTTCATTCCTAAGAGGAGGGGATCCTGTCCTACCAAGCTATGGAAAGACTTTGTAACATATTCTCTTTGTATTTGTTTGAAAGAATATTTTTTTATAAAAAAAATATGTGCATCTTATTTCCTATGTTTATAATAAAGAAATTTTGGTCATCAGAAAATATTTTTTGAAATCTACCTGATTGGGTCCGTACCGTTATTATTTCTGTTGAAGTTCAAAACTTGTGCATTCACTCAGTTTTAATTATGTTGTTCTGCTTCTCAAATAATGATTTATCTTTGTGTAGTCATTGTTTGTGTATTCACTTGTCTCATTCGTTTTTTTTGTTTGTTTTATCTCGTATGGTGACTTTCTGTTCTCAAAATTTCCGGTGTTACAGCGCAACTATGATTTATCTCTTCCTCATAACAAGATACCAGATGCCTTATGCAAACTTGCAAAGAAAATGGCTGTGCCTGCCATGGCATCAGTGGAAGAATTCCTTCCTGAAGCTGCAATCGTCAACTACTTTGGTCCAAGTATGTCATTTTGTGTGTGGAATCTCAACTGACGAGTAATATATATTGTCTTTACTCTTTAGTGTTGTCAATATTCACTTAGACTATACCAATGACATCAGTTATTAAGGTGCTAGGCTTGTTCAATTCTATGAGCACAATATCACATTTTTACCATGACAATACTTCACATGCTGGCATTATATTTTAAAGGACTAGCAATAATAAGTTGATCTAGTGAAATAAAATATGTTGGTCATGGCATCAGAATACTATTCTCGATAAATAGAGATCAGATTGTTGCCAATATTACAGACATTTTTGCCTTATGTTCAGGTGACATGCTTGGTGGTCATCTTGATGACATGGAAGCAGATTGGAGTAAGCCTATTGTAAGCATAAGGTATATCCATATTTTTTTGTATTTCTTATGTGTTAAACTTTTCCAACCGGGCCTGTAAAATTGGTTATATGCATCTCTTTTCCTGTAGCCTTGGATGCAAAGCTATTTTCCTTCTTGGGGGTAAGACTAGAGAGGATATTCCAGTAGCCATGTTCCTTCGTAGTGGTGATGTCGTCCTCATGGCTGGGGAAGCAAGGGAATGTTTTCATGGTTAGTCGATGCCTGCCATTACTTAATAATTTGTTCTCTTTTCTTTCTAATTATATTTAATGGCTACCATTGTGTACAAATAATGTGCTGAAATCTTAATGCTTCTCAAGCTATTAAACAATTCTCTCTCTGAGGAATTCCATTAACTAATTGGGTATGGTATTTGCGTGAAAGCTCACAAAAGTAGAAAGAAACATGCACATGGATGGTTGCCATTTTATATGATGCAACTTCTTTCTATGTCAATCACGGTATTACTCACACTATGTTTCTGGACAATTTGCTGCCAATATGGGTTGACCTACACGTATTTTGCATTATACAATGCATCAACTAGAATTTTTTCTAAAATATGCAGATACACGTGTCTACTGGACCGACAATCTCAGGTTGGTTCATCCAGTTTCAATCATCTATGCATCACTTCTCTCACCAGTGTAGGTTGTTTAAACAGAAGAGATTAATTGTCATTTGCCATTTTATTTGGGGACTTAATGAAGAAAAGCTAGTTATTTTGATAATTAAACTACTTTTTTGCGTTATTTTCTATGTAAGATGTGATCTATGTGTACTGCCTCTGTTGATGTGGTTTCACTGAAGAATTTTGCTAAATGTGCTAAGGCTTTTAGATTCTGTGATTCTCTTAACCATGGTAAGATGAATTTGTCAATTAACCACTTTTTCCTTTATAATGGCAGGAGTACCAAGGATTTTCACAGACAATATGCATTCGGAGGTTTCTGCTTTAGTGTCTCATTTTTCAGGTGAAGATGACCGAGTCTTCTCTGATTACTTAAAGAGTTCAAGGATAAATATTAATATCAGACAGGTTAATTAGCATACCATGTCAATTTCCAATTGGAGGGCCTTCTTTTTGGCCATCATATCAAATTTTCATTGTGGATTTCTCCAAAGGATCTCCAAGTTTCATTTAATTTGTGGAATATTACAGATCTATTAGGATATTGGAAGGGCAAAGTAGATGAGTTATGATTACAATGCCTTAACAAATGACTCCGATTTAGGATGTTGAGAAATATGATATACTCATGATACAAGTAAAGGGTCTGAACCTGATGCGTCAAATTAGCCTATGGTCGGAAATGCTGCCTGCAAGTTTGGCAAGTGATCTCCAAGGAAGTAGAGTTGATCCTTTTGGTGGATAGCGCTTTGATTCTCTCAACTTTCTCCACCTCTTTCCTTGATTGTTCCCAAATCAACTTTGCTTGTGCAAACTCTTTCTCTGCTAGTTCCATCTCGCTCCTTGTCAGCTCCCTTATTCGCTCAGCATAAGCCTTCTCTACTGCAGCAAGTTGAATCTGCTCTGCAGTCTGCTGCTTTATCACTTGCAGACATGTCATGTAGCTGGTTGATTCCTCATTTGAAGTTGGCTGCAGCTCTCCAATACTCATTGACAAATTTAGATTGAGTGACGTATGATCAGAGTGATGCACTTTTAGTTGGCTATTGGGGGATGCGACGGGGAAACTAGTTGAGGAGGGATAGAGTAACAGATGTGGTTCATTTTGCCCATCTCCTTCCATGAAAGAGACAAGGAGAATCAAAGAGAACAAGCTTTGGGGATCCTGGACGTAGTAGTAAGGATATTTATACACTCTTTCCCACCAGCTACTCACCTTACAATCATTGCCATCCGGACCGTGGATGATTTTTGAAACTACGGAAATTGCTAATTCTTTGTCATGTTGTTGCACGTAGCAGTCACTTGAGTGTAGTAATGAGAATACAATTCAGGAACTGTTTTACATAGCCCTCAATTTGATCCAAACTCAGGATTCAAGTAACTGTGAAGCACTAAAAGAGTTTTTGAGGCCTGGAGCTCTCACTGATTATTTGATATTTTGCCTTTAATCAACTCTGGTGATATCCATGTCTTTGTATGCTGCAGTTCTTTGTTTAATTGATATAATTTTATCTTTGCATCATGACAATATTCAGGTCTAGCATGCTGGTGAACTGGTGAAACGCATCAGTATGCATGTCAATGCTTCTGTTCTCCACGTTCATGCTTAGCACTTTATGGGTTGGCAGTGTCAGAGAATGCAATAATTGCACTAGCACAAGTGTAAGTTGGAGAAGCTTTTGGGGGGAGCTAATATGGTAGGTCTAGGTTGCCCAACCGTACATATCGGCCTAAATTTTACTGCGGTCTGATCACACGTTTGCTTATAAACCTTTTTCCCTCGATGCTTTTGCTCATGTCTAAACTCTTTGAACGATGTCTTACCATGCTTGCTCAACTGTTCTCACTAGTCTTCACATCAGGTGACGGCTATGAGACTACCTATATGTTTGTAACACTTGTATTCTGGAGCCCTCATTTTAAGTCAATTCTTGGAGTTGAATCTCCTCAAGAATCTCACCCTTCGTAGGATGTCGTAGGTTCCTATCTTTTCCAAGAGGGTAGGAGAGCTAATAATCTATATGTTTTTTCTCCTCTTTTTTTAAAAATGAAGCTTACAACAAATTTGTTACGAAAAAGGGGGAGAGAGGGATCGCACGAAATACAGAAGAACACGAAGAGGAAAAACGGCGACGGCTCTTTGTTATGGAATAATGATGATTACAAGGATAGATCTCGGTCTAGACCCCTAGGGAGTTTATATAGGCACTCCCTTTGACAGATGATAGGAATTACATACGGACTGGGACTCTAAATAAATCCCTTGAAAATAGGACACCTATCTCGTGATAAGGAAATAAATCAAATTCGAATCACAAACAGAATACCCCTAAAAAAATTTCGCTCAGGGGGCTCCGCCCCCTTGCAACCCCCGCAGGGGGGATCCCCCTGGATCCCCCCCTTGACCCCCCACAGGCTCGCTGACCGGGCAGCGAGACCCCCGTAGGGAAATTCTGCTGAAGCGCCTGACTATGTAGGGGGACCAATTGGGTTCAGATTCAAGGCATTATTAACAAAATTGTTTTCAACAACGCCTAGAATTTGCCTTTTTATTTATTGTAAAACCTCCGAGAGGAAATAGATTCAAATATGGGAGCAACAAAAACTTCTTCTAGTGTATGAGTGTATCTCACTTAGGTATGATCAGCCTGAACGAAGGCCACTACAACTAGTGATTGCGGCTGCTGCGATGAAAGCAGCAATAATGGTACTAATAGTGGATGAGGAAGAAGGCTGCAGCTGCCAAGACTGTCCTTCAGGTATCTCATTGTACCTGCAATCACGTATCTCATTACGTTGATGCTCGGTTGCCTTTTTTATCCTGTGGAAAGTTGTGGGTGTTAAGGGGGACATGGGGCATGCGTCGATGCAGGGGAGCCACTTCACCACGATGATTCCTTGTCGGCCGATGCAGTCAACCAGAGCACAAGAAGAGCCCAGAGCCCCAGGTGTAGTGGTGTGGCCTTGTGATGTTTTATCATATTGTTGTGTGTGCATGCATGATGGAGCAGAGAAAGATGTCTTTCTCTCTTTTTTTTCTGTAATTTTGTGTGTGTCCTTTCTGGACAATATGATTCATGCATTATGATCTCCCATTGCAATTTCCCAATCACCCATCATGACAGAATCTTTGATCCTTAATTGTCAAATTGGCCTTGACATACATACCACTGGTGGAGCTGCTCTCTGGTTCTTCATCGCCATCATATCCTCCAGCAAGTGGTCCTCCGAAAGATGCTGTTTAAGTTCCACAACACCTCTGTGTATTATAATTTGGGACTCAATGCTGGCCATCCCCCCTTTCTCTTGAACCTGGCGAAATGGATCCAACGACGCTCTTCAATGGCGATGTGATGATGGCAGGGTGAATGGGCGATCATCAGCTGTCGACGTCTGTCTGGATGGCCCAACTTGTACTCTCTCTCTCTCTCTCTCTCACCATGCATGTGTAACAACTTAACATACAGTGTCTTTTAAGTCTCGATTAGGAGAATATCAATATATCATTATGCTATCTACTTCAACTCCGGATGAATCAGATGTTACCCAGAGACACACAATGTTAAGAGTTAGGAAGTGATTTACGTGGGGAGAAGTGATGCTTACACTGCAACGCATGCCGGGTAGCATTGCGCTGGTCTTAGTTTGCCGGAGACCGTCGTCATGCCGTCTTCCGTTTTGCTACTGAGATAACTAAACATTAGGCTAAGGAGGTCTCTAAGGACTTAGGGAGTCTCATCTTTCATAATCACATATGCAATTGGGAACGAATCAGGTGATAATATATCATTAGGCTATATACTTTATCCGATCATTTTGAATATTGTGATGACTAGGGTTGGACACGAGTTAGGCCGAGTTAAACTTTTGCTTAAATAGGTCAGGCCTGTTACAAAATAAAAGTATTTAAGTCTTTCCTATAACCTATAATAAGTCATGAATATAAACTTAGCCTGGCTTGTTTTATTAACTTTTAATGTTTGACTTAGTTTATTAGCTTATTAAGCCAAACATATTTTTTGATGATTTATTATATTAAATATAATAAATCTTATTTACTAAAGAAACAATAGATATGAACTAAATAAAAGAGACACCACTAATATATTTCTTCTAAACATATAATAAAAATAGTAATATTGAACTCAAAATTGAAGATTAAAAAAATGAAGGATTAAAAATTATATATATATAATATAATATATTAATAAATCTTGACCTGATAAGCTATAAGGTTAGGTCAATTATTAAGAGATTAAGTCTCTTTAAGAAAATAGATTTTATTTAATATTTTAGCCTGGCTTAATTTGATAATAGGCCGAGCCGAGCTAAATCAAAAATAGGCCGAGTCACGAGTTGCTCACGAACGGCTCGGTTCATTTCTAGTCCTAGTGATGACAATGGATGAGCAAATGCAAGTTTTTATTTTGATGTGTATTAGCATTATTGTTTAATATAGAATAGAATATTTATTGTTTTCTGACATGAAGACTATTATGGGTACAAATCCAATGTAAGATCTCTGATTCTTCCCTAAGAAGATTACAAAAGCTAACAGCCAAATGCACTGGTGCTGATGACTTGATAACATTTATCTCTCATTATCGCATCTAATTCCGATCAATGTCAGGCGACTGCAGGCATTGCTGTCAAAAGATTCTCTTGCTGCAATTTGTTTTATGCTGTGCACACTAAAACAAAGTTTGTTTGGATAAAATTCAGTAATAGAGAAGGGGGGGGGGGGGGGGGGGGGGGGGGGGTGGCGTGGAGGAAGAAATTAATTTCCTTGAGAAGGAAGAAAGAGGGGAAAAATAATTTGAATGGATAACTATAATTTTTTTCTTATATTATTTAAGAGGTTAAGTATATGATTTAACATAATAATATTTTTCTCCTCTTTTTTCTCAGTTGGAGGAAAAAATTTCCTCTATTTTTCTTTCATTTCCTCTGAAATGAGCTATCCAAACAATGGGAAATAATTATTTTCCTTCCCTTTATCTCTTACCCTATTTCCCTTGGATCCAAACAGGCATATAACCCTCCAAAAGTTATTATTCTCACTCCATAAAAAAAGTGATGGAGATTTTTATCCTTGTATGATAAAATAATAATTTATTTTGAAGTGATAATAATGTCTACATATCCTCTTATGGAAAGGGTTGATATTTATTTAAATTATTATCATTTTATTTCTGCGTGAAACATATCTAAATTCTGATTAAAAAGAATCTATTTTAGTCTCTATATTAAACATCAAATATCATAACCAAAATAATTAACTGTGTAGCCCAATAAATACCTCTTTTTTGGGTGAAAAGACCAATAAGTACTCTTGTTGATTTGGAAGATGATGCACTTTGTTCAGTTTTACTTTTAAATGATACTGGATAACAATGCTGATGTCTTCGTATTTGTTGATTGTTCATGGTATTGGATGCTGAAAAGAAAGCTTCCTCCAAAATGAATTTACATTTTGTTTATTCATAATATCGGTGCACTATAAAAGAGACCAATTATCACTAAATAAAGTAATTAGGAATTTCCTACGTGTTCTCAAACCATAAAAACAAGAAATTACATGTAGATGCCTATTCATAATTTTGATATGAAAGGATTATGCAATTAGTTTCAAACAACTCTACGTGGTCTACATTATGGAGTGGGCCTTTTTGAACAATCTTAGTATCGCAATCCGTCTTCCATGGAAGCCCACACCAATAATTTTGTTGTTTTTCTTATAAACTCTTTCTCTTTATAGATCCTTAGGATTATTAATATCTAACGAATTCATCGATACATTTTTACCAAATTTATAATTCTAAAAATTAAACTCAGAATTGGTTTTGGACAGTAGTCTGTTAATTAATTATGTCAATCAAATTTTAGTTGGATTATTTTTTTTTTTCATATTAAACCTTTTAACTCTCCATCACCATTTTTCCCACTCAAACCATTTATGCTGTCATGACTCATGAGTGGTCTCTTAACATTTTTATACAAAACAGTGAGCTGTTTTTTATTTATAGACTAAAAGGACCCCTTTTTTTTGGTAAATGTGCATAATTTAAATCTCAAATCACAGTTAAATGTCTCCACGCGACGATTTTCTTTTTAGAAAAAATTTATGTATTCATTAAGTAATTGCTCCGTTGGAGTCATTGTACAAAATATGGAACAAATCCAGAGGAGGATTGTTTAATAAAAAATTATCGCTACAACAAGTGCGACCAAAAGAGGCGAGGAAGTTAGCCGCCAGATTCTTGGTTCTTGAGCAGTGCTTGACAACCACAAGCTGCACAACCTCCGGCAGATGCCACACGACGATTGTGCCATTGGATTAAAGAATAAATGATAGAATAAAGAGGTATTATGAGAATATAGTTAAATGTGACGTTAAATAGAATTAAATTGGTCAAATTTTATTTTCTTAAAAAAATATCAAACAATAAATAATGGAATAATAATTTTTTATTTCATTTATTATGATTATAATATTATTTTATATAGGTTAAACTTTAAGTGATTTTTTATAATGACAAAGTTTCATGATAAAATACTAATTATTAATTTTTAAAAATCTAAAAGTATATCATCAACTTATTTATGTGATGAGTGCTGAAATAATATCTAATAACTATTAATATATATATAATATAACAATAAACCATATTTTAAACTAATTTTAAAGTTATATTTGAAATTTACATAAAAATTTAAACATTTTTATACAGTTTATCTATTTAAAAAGTATTTTTTTTCATGGACACAAACTAACCACATCTGTCATTATTGCTATATCATTTGATGTCGTCCTAGATAACGGTAACGGCCAGTGATAAGACGTCGTCGTCAGACCGAGATCCCACGCTAAAATATCTCCCTCCCACGTGTCAGTCCCGTTCCTCCGCACGCGTCCCTTGCCGATTCCACACGCGCCCGATCTCCTTCTGCCATCTACCACTTTTACCATTTTAATCTTTCCCGCGATTGGAGAAAATAAAGGAAAAAAATTCCTCTCCCGCCATAATTTTACCACTTTTTTGTTAATCTTCGACAACGTCAACGTCACCGGTGACCGTGTCCGCTCTCCGGTATCCTTACCGCCCACCAAGTTCACCGCAGTCATATCTATTTTATTTCAATTTCTTCAAATCTTTCTCCTTCCCCGGGAAGCCATCGAAAAAAATTTAAATCCCCCGCTCTCCTCCCATTTCCTTCG
Organism: Pontederia crassipes; assembly: GCA_030549335.1. Lineage (NCBI taxonomy): Eukaryota > Viridiplantae > Streptophyta > Magnoliopsida > Commelinales > Pontederiaceae > Pontederia > Pontederia crassipes. The sequence goes on along the minus strand of CM060193.1, from coordinate 68,485,300 downwards.
CCCCGCTCCCTGCCCCCCCCCTATAAGACGTCCCTCAAACCCTCACCCACTTTCGTCACTTCCTCCTCTCATCCAAAGAAAAGGGTGCCAATCAAATCATCGCGACCATGCCGGCGATTTCTCCGATGTCCCTTCCGGCGGTCAACGGCGATAACGGCGTCGCGGCGGCCGAGGAGCCTCTCCTGGCCGACAACCCGGAGCGCTTCTGCATGTTCCCGATCACGTACCCGGCGATCTGGGAGTTCTACAAGAAGGCCGTGGCATCCTTCTGGACCGCGGAGGAAGTGGACCTCTCCGGCGACCTTGGCCACTGGAACAACCGCCTCAACGCCGACGAGCGCCGCTTCGTCTCCCACGTCCTGGCCTTCTTCGCCGCCTCCGACGGCATCGTCCTCGAGAACCTCGCCGGCCGCTTCATGTCCGACGTGCAAATCCCCGAGGCGCGCGCCTTCTACGGCTTCCAGATCGCCATCGAGAATATACACTCCGAGATGTACTCCCTCCTCCTCGAGACCTACATCAAGGACTCTGAGGAAAAGTCGCGCCTATTCCGAGCGATCGAAACCGTCCCCTGCGTCGCCAAGAAGGCCGACTGGGCCCTGCGTTGGATCCACTCGTCGAGCTCCTTCGCAGAGCGTCTCGTGGCCTTTGCCTGTGTCGAGGGCATCTTCTTCTCTGGATCATTCTGCTCCATCTTCTGGCTCAAGAAGCGGGGCCTTATGCCGGGGCTCACCTTCTCCAACGAGCTCATCTCCCGCGACGAGGGGCTCCACTGCGACTTCGCCTGCCTCCTCTACACCCTCCTCAACAACAAATTGACTGAAGAAAAAGTGAAGGCCATCGTCGAAGACGCTGTCGACATCGAACGTGAGTTCGTGTGCGACGCGTTGCCAGTTGCGCTCGTGGGTATGAACGGGGTTCTTATGAGCCAGTACATTGAATTCGTCGCTGATCGTCTGATGTTGGCTCTCGGGTACAGCAAAATCTATGGCGTTGCCAATCCTTTTGATTGGATGGAGCTCATCTCGCTGCAGGGGAAGACTAATTTCTTTGAGAAGAGAGTTGGCGATTACCAAAAGGCGTCCGTTATGTCCAGCCTGAACGGAAATGGCGCCATTCATGTGTTCAAGATGGATGAGGATTTTTGAGTTCTAACAATTGTGCTTGCAAGGAGAAAGTAGTTTCCTTCTAAGCATTTTAACATATAAATTCTGTCTTTTTCTTTAGAGAGCTTCTGGACTGTGTTGTTCTTTTAGGCTCCTATGTAATATAAAATTTCAATATTGTTTATTTATTGAGTTCTTTGTCTACATGTTTGTGCTTGAGCCCAGTGAACGGTACTTGTTTGATATAATATGTGTGTGAACTGTACTCGAATAATCTACAGTCATGGTTGAGCATCTAATGTTTGTCCAAATGCCCAAAAGCTTACCTTGAAATTTGTGATAAATAATGGCTTTGGTTAATCTTCTGTTTACTGAAGAAAAAATATTTTCTTTGACGAATAAATTATGAAAATGTTATTGTCATTGTGCATTTAACTATATTTATGTTGCTTGTTGTTTGATTTATGTAGTGATCTCATACTGTTGGATCACGACCGGTGAATTTGCCTTGGAAATGTAAAAATATTCCACCTTTATTGTTTTGGGGATTTTTCATTGCTATATTTGTCTTCTCTATTGGACCATTGGTCGTATTTTTGTACTGACAAATTAAAGTCAAATTGTTAAATCTGTGTCGAAAGGACGAGGAGTCGGAGTCTATTAGCCAAATGGTTACTTTTTGTTTCTTATTTTTTATCATCACTTCTGGCTAAAGTGGGCTTGCTCTTACCCTTGATATTATTTTGATATTTACCTTCAATATTCTTTCTTGATGATATTATTTTGGTCACGACTTTCAGTAGAATAGTCCATTGGTTACTGCAGTTATAATAGATTACCAATTTCTTTTATAACATTACAATGTTCTGTTGAGGTAAGAGGATATTGGTAGGTTTATGTAGAAAAAAGGTGCATTATAGACTAATGTATTTGAGGGGAAATAGAACTTATCAGCTGCTTCAGTCTTACAAAAAAACTGAAACGGAATGATAAGTAGCCTTCTTTTGATAACTAGATAAGCTGAATTAATGTTCAGATACTTTATTTATTATCAAGGATGCATAGAATGTTTTGTTAATACAAAAATAGTAGAGTGATCAACTACATTGATCTACCGATTGACCTTATTTTTCTGACATTGGCTTTGTGTAACATTGGTCAAAGAAGTCATCAGAGTTCTGAAAAAAAAAATATTGGTCGGGGGTCTTATATTATTAGAAAACAAGTACCATCAACCTTACCAAAGTTTTTAGATTTTGCACCTTATTGATCCTATTGGTGAATTCTTCTTGTTTCACCAAAGACCGAGGTTTGCAGTCCTTATTTATCTTTACATTTGATACATTATTGAGAATTGATAATTTTGCATGGCAATTCATTGAAATAGTTAGGTGCGTTGGGAGTTTACTGAACTATAGAATTTATTGGACCCTGTTAACTGTTTTGAGTTTTCCTAATATGAGTTGAATTATATGAATTGTGAGATGGTATTTATCTGTGGAAGTTGTGCTGCTTATCATTTGTAAAGTATAATTGGTTTCCCTGTAACATTATATGACTTTGTTCTTCCATTTCTTTTGTGTTTATTCGTGCATTAGGAGCATAATAGGTGATGAGGATATTGCAACTTTTTTTCGATTCGATGAATAGTTGGTGCATGTTGAAGAGAGAAGATTGTCGAGTATCAACAATGTCTAAATACCTTTTTCAGATGCTATGCTAAGTTATCTTCTCACAAGTGAAGTTTAGTACTTTCAAAGATTATCTAACCTAATAATTTAGTTCCTTTATTTCACTAGTTTTGGTTCATATAATTGTTAAGACATTTTAGTAGAATATTTAGTTGTGACATGGCTTTTTTTCCTGTAATGACAGAGAAACATGGGAAATAGCACATAAATTTAGCACTTAAACTAATTTGTACATATTTCAAAGCACATATCCCCGAATCTGGTGTCCCAACTGTTTACATTCAATAACAATGTTCCTTTGCTCTCTGTCTTGATTTTGAAAATGAAAGAATGATCAGTGAGATTGGCTTGCGTTTAATTACTGACGCTGCACTTTGCAGGATGGTTAAAGAAGACAACTTGGTTCCTGCGACCCCATCTTAAGAGAAAAATTCTTTGGTCACTGAATCCCTTTGATATTGTCAACTAAGAGTACTTATTTGATATTGTCAACTAAGAGTACACAAATGATATTGTCAACTAAGAGTACACAAATGATGCCAACTCTATTGATACAGATCGAGACTTCTACCCCAATTTATTCGTCTACTTGTTCATGCTGAAGAGAAGTGCCAATTGGCTTTGTTTTCAGTGTTCTATAACACTAGTCATTCAGCTCTTACATCAGGTGCTCCACCCTATACGTTATACTCCTTAATTTCGATATGATCCACTTCACATGCTAAATAAAGCTCATGTTTCTGCTGTGTCGAGTTTTTTTCCGTCCTGTTTGTTGTCCTGTTCGCCTCTTGATGCATAATTTTCTTTTGGAAACAAATGCAACATATATAATATTATGCATGTGCGTGAAATCAAAGGAACGAAGTGCGTCTGATGAATTCAGTTTGAACTTGATTTATGATAACTTTCTGTTGAAAATATAATCGAAAGCTCACAATTTGACTGAGAAAATTATTGAAGAAAGTAAGGAAAAGCAGAATAGAACATAACAGTCAAGGCAAGGTTACTTACTCATGTATAGTCAACTGAAGATAGCCATTAGGAAAACAATTTCCTGAGGAGGCAGCGTCCACAGCGGCGGAAGAGTGAAGCGGGGGGGAAGGGAGGACGAACAAGAGGGGTTGTTGCGTATGCCGTTTCCACATTGTCCACGTGCACGGTAATTGTTGAAGCTCCCACGTCAATCCCCAATTAATTAATTAATTAATTAAAAAGTCCACTTCCCTGCAGGCAGTGCAATCTTTGTTTTGCACTCCAAATCCAACCATACATGCTCGATCTGCTGGGCTCACACAGTCCACATGGAACAACAGATTTAAAGATTCTATTTCTATTCAGATGTATTGTTATGTTTTACTTACTTATAACATGAAGAATAGAATTTGCAGTAATTATAAGTATTTCTCCTCCTTTCAAGGTCAATCATATCTTTCTAACATTCCGAAAAATTAGTTCCGAACTCCTAATCACAAAATAGCTTTACTTAATTAGTACGGGTTGGAGTATACTAAAAAAATCATTTTTTCTACTACTTTTATATTTTTAAAAAGGTCCAATTTTTTTTTTAAAATGAAAGGATAAAGTGCATTAAGAAGTGTTACACAAGGTCCAATTTAACGAACCTTTTTGTAAAATATAAAAGAAGTGAAAAAAAAATATGATTGTTGTGTGCGCGTATCAATTTCCCGGGTGGGAAAATCTCATTTTTTCTTAGACCCACTCAACTCACAAGTAAGTCCAACGACGTGGTCTTCCGTCGTACCACGCTTTTGCTTCTTGCCCATATTTATTTCTCCTCCTACAACGAACCACAAATCATTCCTCATCTCTCTCCCCCATATCACCAACCAGAGAAGAGCCAGAAGAAAAAAAAAAGTGATTTTTCTGTTCTTCCGGGAACTATCTCCGTCCGATGGGTCCGCTGGTTCTGGCCACGTCGCAGCTGGCCACGGGGCTGGGCGTCCTGGCCGGCGCGGTCATCGCCAAGGTGGTGGTCGACGAGTTCGCCGCCGGCCCACGGGCCGGCGGCGCCGGGGGACTGCCCCGGTGCGCTACCTGCAACGGAACGGGGCGGGTGGCGTGCCTCTGCTCCCGCTGGTCGGACGGGGACGTCGGCTGCCGATCCTGCGCCGGGTCCGGACGGATGGCTTGCCGGAGCTGCGGCGGCAGCGGGACCGGCCGTCCCATGCCCGTCCAGCTCTCCGTCCGGCGACCCAACGCCGGGCCTCCCTTGGGTTGAATTGAGCGAGGACAAGGGCTGGAGGTGGATATTTGTATGTATAGAATTGCAAGGGTATTAGTCAGAATTTTTATTTTGGGATTTTGTGGTGGAGGATATATACAATATATCTTTGTTTTTGTTTCTCTCCTCTTTTAATTTTATTTTCAAGAATCTGTGCTGTACTTCCATGAAACAAAGCAGAGATTTTTGCATGATAAGTTGAACGGAGAAAACTGCTCAAATTTCTTGAGCAACATGTGGTGTGTTATGACCCTGTTTCTTTTTTCCATCTCTTTGGATGTGCCATTCATTTTGATGCTGCAAATTGACACTGACGATGATGGATTTGTAATTTGTCCTGCAAATTCCACCTTTTCCGTCCCTTGATGATAAACCTCTGAAAAATTTGTTGTTGTTGTTGTTGAGTGTTCTTTATAATTGAATTCTCGTAACATGTTAAACATCTTTTGATATTGAAAGCTGCAGGTTTGGTGGTTGAGATTGCATGAGTTTATGCAACTGCAATAATCTTCTTCCAAAACAGGGGAAGTCTTGGTATACATACATGCGTTCTTCCCCTAACCTTGTGTGTAGAGAACCACAAAGTGGAAAATTCGGTAAGAGACAAACACAACTTATAATTTGCCTGCAGCAAGACATATTTCAACTTATTGATCGTTCACTTTTGTTCTGAGTGTACTAATAATTCATCCATTATGAAGCCTTTCATCCCTACTGAATCATTTCTGTGAGGAGTAATAATGTTTCTGCATATATATTCATGTGACAAAACAAACTTAATTCTTCTTTAGAACTAACTTGGTATTAGTTTGAGAAAATTGGTCTTTCTCGGTAATGTTATCATATGAAATGTGGCCTAGAACTTAGGAACCACAATATTAGACATCAGATATAAGGTTGTAAAATCATAAACTGTGTTTGATATGGAAACTTTTCTTCTTTTCATCATCGGGAAGAAGACTTTTTCAAGTAATTTCATTCTTTTAGAAGATTTTCAAGTAATTTCTGAGAATTTGACTTTTGTTAAAATTCCAGGTTGTTCGATCTTCTATCTGAATTTACAAGTTACAGAACAAAAGAGCCCAAATTGGTTCTATTTTAATGAAGATGCTGATATTCTTCCCACATGTGCCATGCTGTCCATAGATTGTTCCAACTTTACAACATAATTCCTCTGTGCTTAATGGAAGGTTGTTATATCTTCTGTTGAATGGCCAACACCCATGAACCTTTGTAACCTTCGTTGACATTCAGGAGCCGAAACTAAAAGGTTTTACTTCTAAGATGCTACTGAATTAACCTAATGAAAAAGAAATGGCTTCTTTTTCTTCTGAAAATGTGTAAGCTTTGATTTCTTCTGAAAAAAATATGATTTCCTCTTAAGGCGCAGGAAAGAAACGAAGAATGCTGCACATCGCAAATGAGAGGATCTTGTCAGCAGAGTTCCTGTTTGTACTAATGAAGCTAACGCATCTAATTAACTCATATGCTTCTCTCATCTCCTCCATGTAAAGATATGTGAGCAAATGATGCAAAGAGTTTTTTCCCTGTACATCTTAAATTGTCTTGAAGCAAAAATCAAATTCAGCTCATTACAAGTTAACAAGCAACATATAGTCAGTCAGTCAGGCCTACATGTGGAGTGCGCCACGCAAACCCCCGTCTTGTACCTGACGAACACATCTACTGTCATGTCTCTTGCTTGTGGCTTCAGTTGATTTGTCTTCTCACAGATGTATCTAAAGATTGCCCCAATTAAGAATCTTCTCTAGATATTTTTTTAGGATAGAGCATGCACAAAGTACCAAACAAATTTCGTCTATGTTTTATAGTCGATTCTAAGTCCGAATAAAGGAGGAGGGTTGTGTTAGACTCCGACAGTCAGCGTAAAACTCTATCGAATCGCATGAACATGGATCAACGAATGAAATAACGTCGTATGATCCATGTAGCCAACCTCACCTAGTGAAATAAGATTTTGTTGTTGTTGTAGAGGATGCACAAAGTGGCTTACTTTAGACCCCGAACTAGCAATTGGCAACTGTAGTGAAGGAAACAAACGATTGGCTGGAGATCGTTCCAACATCGGCGATTGCTGCCTTGCTCCGATATACTGCATACAGATTTGACGACTATGGATATACTGCATACAGATTTGCGGTGTATACAGATTTGCGGTGTATACACTGCAAGGGAGCTTATGACAAGATCAGATACCCCCAGATGTTAGCAATTTGGATGACTTGGCTTTGGGGTTTGGGGTTTGAAGATGCCATGGCTCTCTTGCGTTTGGATGACCTTTACATCGATTCTTTCGAGATTAAGTACGTAAAGACCCTTCGAGAAATGCACCTTTCTCGTGCCATCCGTCGGCTTTCAAGGAAAAATGGCCAAACAAAGAAGAAAATTGAAGACTTGAGCAGAACACAAATTGTCGTTGCCGGTATGAAGATTCACATCTTGGGATCTTTTCTCGGGATCAAGGTTGCTAGAGAATGTCTATGTAGACTTATTTTGGAGTTTCCGGCCGGTAAAAGTTATAGGATTTCAAGGGGCATCAAGATGAGGGTGAATTGATGTTCAATCGAAAATATTAATTTTACAAAAATTGTCCAGAAAATTAAAATCGATTCTTAAATCTTTACAATTCAAATCATAAACATAATGTGAGAGAGATAAAGAAAATCAAACATAAATAAACACGGTATTATTAACGAGGTTCGGCCATACTTTGGCCTACGTTCCCGCTCCGACTTCTCGACCTCGAGACCGTCAGAGATTCCACTAGAATATTTTTCTTTGTTCCAAATGGGGCAAGGAAAAAAAGTCCTTTACACCATCGTCTTTTCTCCACTTCAAGAGGTAAGTCACACCTCTCTTCTAACGAAGCTTAATTTTTTTTAGCTCAAGAGGTAAGATTTTGAACTTCTTTTACACAAGAGCTCTCTTAGTATTTTTCTAAATAAAATGTTTATCTCTTTTACAAAGCTAAGCTCACAAGAGAAGAAGAGAGAAAGAAGAGAAAACTAAAAATGAAAACTTAAAGAAAAATGTCTTCTTTTGACAACTTGAAGTTTTTTTTCAATGTTTGGATGAATGCTCTTCCTTCTGGTTTTGACATTCCTTTTATAGGCTTCTGCAAGTGAGAAAGTCATCCAAAAATCATTCCACAATTTTCTCTTTCAAATTTGACCGTTACTGTTCATTTGACTCGCAGGCCGGTCGACCGCACATATGGACCGATACACTTTCTTTTATGAAAAATGTGTCCGTTGGCGAATTTTGCACTGTGCGATCGACCTGTGTTTTGGACCGGTCGACCAGTACCTCGACCGATACAGTCTCAACATTTTGCTTGTTGAAATTGGACATTTTCTGCACTGACCAGTTGACCTGTGTTCTGGACTGGTCGACCGATCTTCCAGTTGGCAGGTCAACCATCCTGCACTATTTTAAGCATAACTTTTTACACAGTTATCCAAATGAGATAATTGTTTATTCGGAAAACTAACAGAATTATCTCCACTTTGATATTTATAATTATAATAGGATCATAGTTAATAATTTAATCAAAATATACTGCATAAAGTTATATCTTTTTCTTTAAACTTTTTCAGCATTTTAACTTTAATATTTCGAGATTTGTATCATCAAAATATAATTTTATATGTCATTAAAACTTAAATCCAACAAAAGTCCTCTCTAATCATGAAGCAGTAATTGCAAGGCTAATAGAGAAGTACTGAAAAAAATTAAATTAATTTTGATCACATGCATATGTGATTCTTTGGCACTAAGTGTTGGTAATAGTGAGTAGATGAAAAGAGAAGAAATGAAGATGAAGATTTTGAAATATGACGAATCTTATTTTTAGAGAATTATTTGTTCTCACATGAAGTTTGCTATTGGACTTATGATAATAATATTTTTAGAACGAAGTTATCAAGTTCGTCAACTAGCAACCGGTGAAAAATTCAGTCTCTTATTTTAGTAATTTGCAATGACTTAAATGTATTTTTATGTATTGTACACATAGTATTAATCACATGTTCATTATCTTTTCATTGCTTCTCATCACTTTCGATTGCTTTCAATTGCTTGAAAATATATGAAGAAAAAGTCTATTTATAGGCTTGAAAAGGAAGGGATGCGCTTAGTGTCTTTTCATTCAAAAGACACATTAATAAAAGGGTTCACCTTTTCATATAAGGACACACCTTATAGTGAAAATGAATGGACATGACATCTTAATTTGGCATACATTTTCCATTTTGTTGGTTCCGTTGATATAATACTTAATGGATCGGAACCATGGATGGTTGGCACAATCAAATAACGAAGTTGTGTTTTAGAACCGTTGGGTGCTAGTAGACCCAGGTCTAATTCTTTCTAGACCCAAAAAGAATGTTCAATGGATCGGTGCAACAGAAAATATTATAAAAATATATTTTTGCATTGTTTCGTCGTCTCTTATCTTTACATATGTTAAGTTTTTTTTATTATTGTACGTGGGTGCGGCTGGTGCGACAATTCATTGAGGGGAAGAGGACTAGAGGGTGGAGTAATGTGATGAGAGATAATATAGTAGATAAATTATAGTTTGGACAATAAATAATGAAAATGATGTATTTAAGAATAAAAGTTATTTTACAATATCTACTATGATTAGACTATATTTTGTTAGACTTTTATAACCTTTGTATGTCACAAATTTATATAATATTATACAAAATATTTAAAGTAAATACACTCAAATAAATAAAAACTTGATATTATATAACATTCCTTTATTTTGTTTCACTTCTCTTTTAGTTTTCTTTTCCATAATCTTTGCTCTACCTTCATGACAAAAAGTAGAACATTTTGCATGTTAAACAAAATGAAAAAAAAAAGTTGTTCAAAATTTTCTTGAGCTAATTAGTTATGACTTTATTTTTTTTCCTGCCATACCTTTGCCTTTGCTTTTGCCTTTGGATGCGGCTAAGTGATTGTTGATTGTGTTGTTATTATAAGTGTTTTTGTCAATTAAAAGATTTGATTAATGTTCCACTTTTCATTTTTCTTCCCAATAAACATCTGAATTAAGTTTTAGCGTGCTAGACATTAGCTTGTTCTGTATAATCGAATTCCTATACCATGTTATACATCTTTGGGTATAGAAAGCTGCAAGTGGTAATTGAGGAGCTTAGGCAACAAAACTAGGGAAAACTTTGTATGCATTCCCCTAACACTATTAATTACGAAGCATATAAATTGTCCTATTTGATCTACTGAGGAATATAAGATGTGCTATTTGATCATTTCAATATCAATGAACTTATCAAAGTGGAAAAACATGGGCAAGCAATAAAAAAAATGATTGAAATGTGCTCAACACTGTAGGTACATTAATCTCTTTGTATTTAGTACATATTTCATCTTAACATAGATTTGTGTTCTGAATGATTAACAACTTATAACTTATGACTTGGAGAAATCTGCTTTAGAAATTCGGAATTCACATTTCACCAGTTTGTTCGTTACGACATCGTGCAAACTGCACACATGCATGTCGAACATCCCTGACTGACAAAAAAGCTTTGGAAGGTAAAAAAGTCGCATGGAAGATCTAGAATTTTTTTTCGAAAGAGACATTTTATCTAGTGTTACAAAAGAAGCCTCAACCCAAAAGTGGAGTAAAAGACTCCTTGAAAAATAAATCACTCCAATTTCCTCACCGAAACCAATAGTTTCCTTCTATGTCAGGCATGGATGACTGCACTGAAATTTGCTTCTCTTGTCAAGTGTGGTAAAATTTTAAATCTCAAGGAACAAGGTTTTTCTAGCCTCAGTTAATCAGTTGAATAAGAAAAATCTCAATTGCTAAATAATTCACATTCCCCATGCTTCTAGTATACCAGTCACCTTTCTAGTACCGACTAGGAAACCACATGTGTTCCATAATATTTCAAGATGCATTTAGAGCATCAAGCTGCCGTTGTAGTTCCTCAAGATCAATATCTATTGTGGGCACTTGTTGATCAGCTACTGACCCTGAGTTTTCAGCTGTTGGAAGCTCACGAGTAAGCCCTTCGGGGAGGAAATCTGTATTGGTTCAGGGGAAAACGAAAATAAGGTGTGAGAGAGAACTAAAAGGGAATAATCATTCATAGCAGGTTAAAGTGGAATACCTGATTTACCACCAGCATATGATGTTTCTGGTGTGCTATCGTCGATGACACTGCACATAAAGCATGTATTATTGACTTAAAATGACAAAGCAATGTGACCAAAACAATCCTAGAACTATGGTGGTGATCCCCTAAAAGTGGCAACTTCATGCAACCAAGCTAAAGATGATAAAAAAATCCCTCTACACAAATATAGTATGCATCAAAACTTGGAATCTATATCAGAAAGCTTAAGCAACTGCCATGAGACAACAAAGATGGCATCGGATTTGCATGAGATGTTAATCGATAAGAAATTACCTTCTTCAGGGAAAGGTCATATCACATATAAGGTTGTGTATATATACTGAGAAAGAATAGGATGACTGAAATTATATAAATTAATAAATATTCTAGAGACGTGCATAACTGTGATTTCTGTCATATTAGTCATAAATTAATAAATAACAATGATAAACCATTACAACTTTTTGAAGAAAGTATAAGTTGTCATAACCAAAATAAATGTTGCATGGTCACATGGCAATGAAAAGAAATTCTGAATGCTTCAAAGTGAAACTAAATAGAAGTCTGACATTTATCAAGACATGCGATACCGAATAACAGTAGAAAAAAGAAATACATGAATAAAAATAACATTGAGCAAATACAACAGGGGCAAACAATTACTAGTTCTTTCTGAAGTTGAGATGAATGCAGGAGTCAGATAGATTATCTTCTACGTTCTAAGAAAATGAGATTAATAGAATAAAATAGTTTAAGCTCTGATTCTTAAAAATTCGAAAGATACCTTATGTTCCATTCATTGTCAATGTGAAGTGGGCCTTCAATTTTTGCAGATTCAGCTTCCAATTTTGCCTTGGCTGCAGCATCTCTTGCAGGCTTGGCTTCAATGTACTCCTTCTGTGCAACATATGTAGCTTGAACAATGAATACCATGATGTCAAACACCTAACTTGAAGATCATGCTTCTTTGCAAATTTTATGCTGACCTGGCGCTCAATGCATGCTGAGTTTGAACATTGTGGGTTTGGCTTCATTTCCATAGTCGGAAAGTAGTCTTTTAGAGAATTATATCCCTTAAAATTCATGAATAAGACATACATAAAAAACAGTTAGGAAGGAAAGAATTACTAGTGAATACTGGCATATTCAATGCATGTTACTCATAAGGGGACACTAGATGGTCAATTTCACAAAGTCAAGGCAAATGAAAAGAAAACAAATTGAAGCTCAACATAAGTTATAAGTGTAAGAAAAAAATAACAAACTTCCATTACAGCTAACTGGAGCTACATCATTATCAATTGATCGAGAGGTGAGTTTGGCTTGTATTGAAAAGAGAGATTACCAAGTAAGGAGAAACTTGTCCAAACTTCAGCAAGTACTTCAGTGCATTCTGAACTAGAAGACCAGCTACAACACCCTGAAATTTGATCAAGCGGTTATTACACAAGCTTGATAAACAAAATAAAACAATACAGACAATCTGAACATTCAGAAGACAAGTTAAAGCTTAAAGAAGAAATTAGCACAATCATCCAAGATAAAAAAGAATGGTAGAAATTTATTGTCATTCTTGATCTATCAAGAGGAGAATAAGAAAAAAAATGGTTTGAAATAAATTTTCTTAAAACATATAAACAGTTAAGAAAAGAGGGAGAGGGAGAGGGAGGCTAAGGCGGACACTTGGCGAACTAATAGAGCAAGATCTATTGGTGAATAATATACCGAAAGGTTTGGTTACTAATAGAGCGGAATGGCGCCGTATGATCCATATAGCCGACCCCACCTAGTGGGATAAGACTTTGTTGTTGTTGTTGTTGTTGTATATAAACAATTAACAAGAAAACAAAATCAAACATATTTTAGTGCAACAGTATTGTGATTTCAATAGAGAGAAAAATAATTGTTGTTACAACGGTCAGGAAATGAAGAGGCAGGCAATAGTTCCTTAGATATTGGAATACAAAACATTAAATAAAGGAAAATTTCCTCACCATAGTTGTTGGCAAAGATGCTGCACATACACCTTCTCGTTTTAGAGTCCGTTCATCCACTCCAGATGCTACAACCTACATCAGAATAGAACTTGAGTCTTCAATTGCTAGATCAAAATTCAAAAGCAGTAGAGATACTGTTATCTAAATCCTTTTTTTAGAGAGAGAGAGAGAGAGGAAAGAGAAATCTACTAAGAAACCAAAAACAGTGGAAAAGCTACTGTGAGAGAACTGCAGTGAAATTTAAAGAGTCTTGAGAATTCCATGCACATTCCAATCCATTAATAAGGCATTTGCACATTCTCTTTTAAGTTTTTTTTCATTTAAACACAGGAAATGAGAAGAAAATACTAAGATAGAAAATATGTTGTCAGAATCTTAGTATTCATAGGAAAACCTAACTTGTCGCTTTCATTTACATTCTAGCCTAAACTTCAGGTTTTCCATGGTTCTTCAAAGGCAGTAAGATTCATAAATTGTACTTTGTTGCATGGAAATGAACATATTTCATGCATAATACAGTAAACCAGAGTTGCATGGAAATGAACATATTTCATGCATAATCCAGTAAACCAGAGTTGCATGGAAATGAACATATTTCATGCATAATCCAGTAAACCAGACATGTGAATGTGAATGTACCAAAGGAGGAGCACAAGCAAAACAAGCAGTCTCTCCAGGAACCAGCAATTGTATATGGCCTGAAACAGCATCTTCGGAAACACCTGAAAAGAAAAGTTCCATGTTACATCAACCCAAATATAAAACACCTGAATTGTCAATCTTTATCAGATAAGTAAAATATTGAGTGCAATGGTTCATCTATAATAAAAATTCCTAATGTCATAATGTCGAAGCCTTAGTTTAGCCTTCTAAATTTTCTAGATCATATGGTCCTAGCTAACAGAAATCAGTTACGATTTTAATCATTCTATAAGATGTGATATTCATGGACACAAACAGATTTATGCACTGTTTGGGACGGGAAGCATTCGTGGATGTTACTCCAGAAGAACTGCTTAAGGATGACCTTGCTTATTCTAAAGAATCAACTAAAGCAAGTGATGTCGAGGTTATTTCAGAGAAAGAAGTATGCGCTTCATACATGACACATGATTCTTGGCTATTTATGTATTTTTGCTATATAATTTCATTGTTCCTCGAAGGTTTCATCAAATGGAACTTTTAAGCAAGATGTAGGAACTCCTAGTGAAGAATCCCAGCAACGTAAGTTAACCTTCTCTTTTATATTTTTTTGAGGATAAAGAAGATGACTAGGATAGGCTAATCATCTGTATGATGTAAGTTCTGCATCTTTTTTATTTTTATTTTTTATTTTTGCAACAACATGAAATGATACTCCTTTTTTTGTTGTCAGCTTTATTTTGACAGCTGCATTATTCACAATTTGATACTACTTGAAAAATAATGTTATGTAGATCATTTTCTGTTCCTGGTGATTGATTATGTTTTCTTGTCGAATGATGCTTTCAATTCATTAGGAAGCCTGAAGAAAATACTGGTTTAAGCTTACCATTTATAATGTTAAAACATTTCAAACACAAGTTTGTTTTCTCACAAGATATGCAATATGCACAAGTGATTTCAACATTCAGACATCCATAAAGTTCATATTGGCATGATTTATCTTCAAGGTGATAGCTTTCAAGAGAACTGCCATGTAAATAGATTATTGACACATAGATGTCTTTTAAGAAATTATGATCATGATAATTATAGTGCTGAAAATGTAGATGTTAGGGGTGCTCATCAGGTCGGATCGACCCAAGAACCCAACCTGACCCAAGAATCCAACCTGACCTGACCACGGGTTCGGTTCGGATTGCAAAATTCCAACCTGACCCGACCCGATGGACCTAAGTTTTTCATTTATTTTTTTTAAATTTTCAATGATTTTTTAGTTAATCTAAGTATTTTATATCATTTAAAATTTTAAAAATATAAAATAAAGTAATTTACATATAGAAAAAATCTAGATATTTAAAATGATATTTTTGGTATGTAAAATAAAATATTAAATGCATTTTTTTTATACTAGAAAAATAAAAAAAGAAAATGGTGGCGGGTAACTCAACCACACAACCCGACCTGGGCCGGGTCAGGTTCTGCCTAAAAGAAAATTTGAAACCCGATGCAACCCGACCTGACTAGACTTGGTCGGATTGGGTCGGATTTGTTTACGGGTCAAGTCAAACCCGACTCGTGAACACCCCTAGCAGATGTTTCGAACTAGAATTTGTATATGGTGAAGCAAAATGTAAAATAAGGATGATCATGTTTTTGGCTCCTGGTTTGGAAGTTGGAACTAATGCTTAATTGTTGCCTGTGACATTTATTCCTTTGCTGACTTTTGCCCTTGCAAAAAATTATCGACATAATTAATCCTATTTATTAGATTCTTGTGTCCAGATATATGGAATGCACTAATTTCTCTTTATTTTCTCTCCTTAATATATTGGTCTAGTAATTTCTGGAGCATATGAATTTGTTACTTTCTTTTCCATTGTGTGCTAAAGGCAATGAGCTGACTTATGTAGGTAAACCCATCTTGTCAGTTGAAGCATTAGAGAAAATGATGGAAGATCCAACTGTGCAGAAGATGGTTTATCCGTGAGCTGAAAACTGCTATGACATTTGTTCTTATTTTTTTTATATTTGCAACCAGTTAGATCTTTTTTACATTACAATGCAATTACATGTCATTTCCCGAACAATTTTAGTTGAACTCACAGAAATTTAGGTATCAGGTCATTGCCACTAATGATGTGTTTGAATTTGATGTCATGATGGTAGTTTTTGACTTCAAATCCCTTGGCTGCTTTCAATCTTGATTGGTATGGAAACTAAATATTTATAGTTATTTTTCCTTTTTTTTGTTGTATGCTGATATTTTTTATGGTTAAACCTAGGCATTTACTTAATATATCTTGGATAGTTATGACTGAGTGCTACATGTTACCAAACTTATTACCTTTTACTTGTACTAAATATTGGTCTTTACCAATCATACACAATTAAGGCAGTTGATTAATTAGGATCACTGTAATGATTAATTACCAAACTCCGCCTATGTTTAGAAACTCTGCCTATGTTTTATAGCCGGTCCCAAGCCCGGATAAAGGAGGAGGGTTGTGTTAGGCCCCGACAGCCAACGTAAAACCCTGTCGAATCTCATAAACATGGATCAACTCGTATGATCCATGTAGCCGACCCCACCTAGTGGGATAAGGCTTTGTTGTTGTTGTTGTTGGGACGGGAAGCATTTCGCTCAACCAATCACCTCCCTTCTCATATCATAAACTGGGGTGGGCAGCGGTTAGGAAAAACGCTGCCCGCCCAAATAGAACCACACAACAAGAAATACTATAAATTAAATGAGAAGCTACAAGAACAATAGACCAAGAAGTATCCAAGATCCACAATCCAAAATTCAGTAGCAAGACCAGGATACCACTTCAGTGTCTGGGATGATGTAAATTGTGTTCTAGTGACATTGGATCTTACCAACTTCTAATACTGATTGGTCAACTGAGGCATCTGGATGGATCAAAGTAAGGCTTACACGGGGGCTGGGTGACCCCGGGAGACGGCAGACCTTGGGCCGCTACCTTCGTGAGTGGCATGTGGACGTTGCCCTTTTACAGGAGACTAAGTTGACAGATTGCAGCTTGGGGATTTGGGCGCAGATTGGGGCCCCCTGCATGTCAGAGCATCTCTCTTTGCCTGCTGTGGAGCAATCTGGTGGTTGCATTATTGGATGGAGGCCGGATTTTCTGTCAGTAGTGAATTCTTGGACGGCTCGGTTCTCGATGACAGCCCATCTGCGGAGGCCAGGGGATGGCACCGACTATCTTATCTCTTGTGTTTACGGACCCTGCTCGGCGTCCCTACGCAGCACATTGTGGGAGGAGCTTCGAGAGGCCCGCGCCCACCTTCCCGATGCTCAGTGGCTGATTGGGGGCGACTTCAATGTCACCCTTGACATGGAGGACCGGCCAGTCAGACGTCATGGGAGAGACCGGGGTGCGGAGGAGTTTCGTGACTTCATTGACTCCCAGTCGTTGGTTGATTTCCCGGCCACCAACTGTCGATTCACATGGAGGAGCACAGCTGCACCGGCTGCCAGATCGAGGATCGATCGTTTTCTTGGCTCTCTTCAGCTCGCGGAGGCTCATCAGTCGGCGGATGTTCAGGCTCTTGATCGTCCGTTCTCGGACCATACCCCCCTCTTGTGGAGGTCCAACGACGATCAGACTCAGCGTTCCCTCTTCCGCTTCGAGAGGTCATGGCTTTTGGAGGACGGGTTTCGCCAGCTAGTGGAGGTCCAGTGGCGGAGGGTGGCACCTTCAGATTCCGCTGCCAGGACTTAAGCGACGCGCTTATCCAGTTTGCGCTCATTCCTCTGTCAGCACCGTTGGCAGATCAGGGAGGATCGGGCTCGTCGTAGGACGGACGCCCTCGGGGTCATAGCTCGGATGGACCGCACTGAGGATTCCCGGCATCTCACTGACTCTGATATGGGTGAGCGCAAACGCGCTCAGGAGACGATTCAGCTGGAGGATAGGATTGTGGAAACCCAATGGAGGCAACGATCCCGTCAGACCTGGCTCTAGGAGGGGAATGCCAACACCAAGTTTTTCCACTTATATGCTAGCTCTCGCCGGAGGGCGAACATGATTGAGCAGCTAATCATACAGGGGCAGCGGATCTCCGACCGTCAGCACATTGGGGACTCCATCACTTCTTACTTTCGCTCCACTTCTCGCCGGCAGCCTTTGAGCTCTTGGCAGTGGGCTCCTGTTGACATTCCCCGGCTGAGCGACGTTCAGTCATCATTATTGATTCAGACGATCACACAGGATGAGATTTTTGAGGCCCTTCGGGACCTCAATAGCGAGGCAGTCCCTGGCCCTGATGGTTTTCCCGTCTTCTTCTATATTGAGTTTTGGTCATTGGTGCGTGATGATGTTGCTGCGGTGATTCGGGAGTTCACTGACGGGAATCGGGGCTTTGAGCGTCTCAACCGATTCTTGTTGTTCCTGCTCCCGAAGCGCACCCCGGCAGAGCGGGCCTATCCAATGCCATTTACCTTCTGGTGGCTCGGTTATTGGCGAATCGACTTCGTGAGGTTCTTCTAGTACTGATACATCCTGCACAATCGGCCTTTATCCAGGGCAGATCCATCACCGACAGTTACAACATTGCAGCAGAGATCACTGCCCAGTGGAGGAGGAGCTCCACTCAGGCCTTTTTATGGAAGGTTGACTTCTCCAAGGCCTACGATACGATTGCATGGTCCGTCTTGTGGCATGCCCTTCATGTCAGAGGCTTCCCGACGACCTGGATCACTTGGATGAAGCGGTGCATCACCTCCGCTTCTTTTTCGGTCTTGGTCAACGGGACCCATTCTGGGGACTGGGTTCAACCTCAAAGGGGAGTCCGACAGGATTGCACTTTGGCTCCCATGCTGTTTGTCCTTGGTGCTGAGGCTCTCGGCAGATGCACCCAGGCTTCCTGCGAGGCGGGACTTTTCCGCGGTTTCTCCACGAGCCTCGTACCTTGCTCCAGTATGCGGACGATACCATCTTCTTCATCGAGGGCTCTGAGCAGGAGGCTCGACGGGTCGCGATACTTCTGGATATTTTCAGCGCGACGACCGGTCTCCAGATTAATCATGCCAAGTCCTCGTTCATCCCCTTTGGCGTGATTCCGGAGGAGGCACACCGGTGCGTGTCACGGGGTCATTCTCGGACACTAGACCACGTGCGGCGACTAGGCGGATAGGCACCTAGCCAAGCCTGTTTTGAGTTTGCAGCGGAAGTTTTATGGTCGAGACGACTTTGCCGAGAGTCGCTCTTATAGGCATTCAATCACGGACATGACTAGAGTGTTGGACTACTCGTCACGAAACCGTGGCATTAGCGCGTTGCGGCACTAACGTTGGCGCTTGGGCGCTTAAAGTCCGAAGGGGCGACGAAGGGACCACGGGACGCCACGAAGGGACACCGATGTGGGTTGCCACCCCACGCTCAAGGCCATGACACTAGAATTAAAGGAAAGCTTACTTGTATTAAATATGATGAAACATAACATACAATTGGGCCTCGGAAGGCACTAGTGAACTCCTCCCAGTGTACCGTAGGTATAGGAGTCTTGTTACATATTGAAGATGCAAAAGACGTACCCTACGGGAACGTCACCTACTTGGCCATTCATAAGGACGGCCTTACAAGATAAATGCCCTAAGGGCGGATAACTTGGTACTCCGCAATATTACGCAGTGCGGGGCGGCTGCATGTGTTCCATGTTTTCGGCGCTGAGCGGCCGAGGGCTATAAGTTGAGCGGCACTGGTGCCGCGAGGCTTCACGCTTCGTGTCACGGGAAACGCCCCGTGACATTCTCCCCCACCAAAGTCGGCGACGCCCCCGACGCCGTTGTCCGGGCTTCCTCGGGGCCTTCGTCTTGAGTCTTGACTTCGCTTGTCTCGTTCAATTCTGCCTTCTTTGCCTTGACTTCAACTTCACCAGCATCACGCAACGCCAGGAATGCCCGCTCCTTGGGGTCTCGCTGAGGACTCCTCCCTCAGGCCTGCTTCGCTCGCTGATCCTTCGTCCAATCCGGGGTCATCACTTGTGCAGCGCCAGTGGAGTCCGCCATGTGCGGTCTGACTTCATCAAGCAACTATCCGTCCATCAAGTCTCTGTTGGCTTCACTTCTCTTCGACTTGCGCAGCGTCAACTTGTGTGGTTTGGCTTCTTTGGGGGTGAAACAACTCTTGTATGCCTTCAGGAATAGCGCGGAGAAGAGTTGTCTCAGGGTCGTGTAGAACACGATGAAGAGTCTCGCCATTCGACCTGCATGACTTGACTCGATGCCTTCATGTTGCGGATGACCGCAGCATAAGGTCTTCCTTCCGTCGAATGCAAAGTGCGGGACCATCTCTCCCTCGATGATCATTCTTGAATTTCGACGGCTTGAAACAGCACAAGCTCTCCGATGTCGATGCTTGTAGCTTGTCTGCTTCGAGTGCTTGGGGTCGCTATGATGAGCGACGAGAGTCTTCCCACGGATACTTTGGGACGCTTCAGGTCTCTTTGTGGCTTGACTCAACGTCTCTATGTTGCAAATGATTGCAACGTAGAGTCTTCCATACCTCTGCCGAACTAAAAGCGCAGGACCACCTCCTCCTTGGTGACCACGATGTTTCGACAGTCTTGAGGCGGGACAAGGTTCTTTGATCTGACAATTCATGCCTTGTCCATCCAAGTCGCCATAGTGGGCGACGAGAGTCTCCCCACATTTCCTTGTGGTTCAACTCGCTGTCCCCAAGTTGCAGATGGCTGCAACGTTGAGTCCTTCGTCCGCCGAGCCTTGAAAACAATTCCACCTTCCCCTTGGTGGACAAGAGATACCTCGACGGTTTGAGGTGGAGCAAGGTTCTTTGGTATAACATTCCGCACCTTGTCCACTCCCAGTCGCTATAGTGAGCGACGATGAGGGTCTCCCCACATGTGCCTGTGGTTCGACTCTCTTCTCCTGCTTCGATGGGCGATCTTTATCTTCGGCATAAGTAGCTTCCTCCTTGCGACTTGAGCTTCTCTCCCCCACCATTGCCCTTGCCCAAGGGCTTTGGTGGTATGGCACTTGTCCTGATTGACTTGGCAGCGTCGACTAGTGAGCGGAGGTTGGACGATCCGGTCGTTCCAACTCCTTCCTAGTCCAAAGCTTCTAACCCCTCTGCTTGAAGAGCACCAACACTGGGTCTTCATCCTCCTGGGAACACTGTAGGCGGAGCTCGGTGATTCCTTTCACTTCCTCCTTCAACATGCCCATCTGGCTGATGCTGAACAATGCGATCTTGACCTTCAGTCCCAACTTGTCAGGGCCTGCATAATTGATGAACTGCCAATTCTTCCGTCCCATGTCTGGGATGCATGTTGCCATATTCTACATTGTCGCGATGGCAACGCCATCTTGAGTTTGCCACATCTTGCAGGGTTTTTGGGATATGCCTTCTTCCGATCCTGGGACCTCCTTTGAAGCTTTGACAATCCCTTTGGGGTATGGACGAGGCGAGATCGTTGTGCTCGTTCACGAAGAGGATGCACCTTAGATGCTCGTCCGTCCGCATCTTGGACAAAGTAGTGTCACTGTGCTTGTCATCCTAGGTCATACACCTTTGACATACTCGTCTACCGGGCGGCTTGACCCTTGCGAAAGAGTAGCCGTTCCGGGCCTCCACTAATCCGGGTGGATGCTTGTGAAGACGCTCCGCTTAGATAAGCAGATTGCGGTTGGTGAACTCGTGGCATGAGCTCCCAACATTACCTCCATCTCCATTCGAAGGGACGACATCGCCAATGTGTCCTTCAAAAGCTTCGCATTGCGATCCTTGGAGGCCGCTTCGATTACTCGAGGCAATGTCCGAAAGGAAAGGGCACTCCTTCCTTCGGTTGGCGGCAGAACGCTTGACAGCAGCATGCCAAGTTTCGCCGATGCTCGACGCTCAGACCATTTGCCAAATTGGTCGCTGAGTTGAGGCGTCGATTTGCGTTGGCATGTATCAGGTTCGTCCCACTCCTCGATGGATGACATCGCGCCGCTTGCGGGGCGACACTTGACGAGGCAGGCAAGGCTGACAGCTCGTCCACGAGTGTTTGCAAGTAATCCACGCTTTGCTCCATTCCTGAAAGTCATCGTGGCGTGGCAGGCGATGCTGCGGCACGACAAGATGCTTGTGATTGGTGCTCCTTGGCCGAAGGGATGATATTCTTTGGCCAAAAAGGGACTATGAACCTTGATATTTGTCTTTAAGCCAACTTCTCCCGTGAAGCGGTTGTGCACTTCACGTTGCATGACTGGGCATGCGATGCGACGTCACGAAATACCGAGCAGCGCCAGGTCATCATGATAGTGCATGACCGACAGTCCCTGAATGTGACACGGGTCCTCCGAGTTACACGACACTCGTGTAAGCGATCTCCTGATATGAGCAACGCAAGACCATCATGCGGAGCATATGGCCACTCTTTGACACAGCGCGACACTTCAGGATTCCCGACTGTATACCTGGGGTGGTTGATCTGCTCGAGTGAGCGACGCATGACCGTCCCGGTTAGGCGGGGCGATCAATCCGCCATCATGATGCATGACGGACGTTCCTTGACACGACACGGGTGTATGAGGAACATGCTGCGGGGCACGACTGGGCGTGCCGCGAGGAAGCTTGCCATGCATTCCTCGTTGGCGTCCATGACCAAAGACCATGGTACCAGTGCGCCTGGGCGTGATGGAGTATTTGAGCGGAAGCACATCTCCTACGCCAGGGCACCTTGCGACGACACAAGCGAGTCATCGTCGCTGGGTAATCCGAGCAGGAAGAACTGCTCTGATACCACTTGTCACGGGGTCATTCTCGGACACTAGACCACGTGCGGCGACTAGGCGGATAGGCACCTAGCCAAGCCTGTTTTGAGTTTGCAGCGGAAGTTTTATGGTCGAGACGACTTTGCCGAGAGTCGCTCTTATAGGCATTCAATCACGGACATGACTAGAGTGTTGGACTACTCGTCACGAAACCGTGGCATTAGCGCGTTGCGGCACTAACGTTGGCGCTTGGGCGCTTAAAGTCCGAAGGGGCGACGAAGGGACCACGGGACGCCACGAAGGGACACCGATGTGGGTTGCCACCCCACGCTCAAGGCCATGACACTAGAATTAAAGGAAAGCTTACTTGTATTAAATATGATGAAACATAACATACAATTGGGCCTCGGAAGGCACTAGTGAACTCCTCCCAGTGTACCGTAGGTATAGGAGTCTTGTTACATATTGAAGATGCAAAAGACGTACCCTACGGGAACGTCACCTACTTGGCCATTCATAAGGACGGCCTTACAAGATAAATGCCCTAAGGGCGGATAACTTGGTACTCCGCAATATTACGCAGTGCGGGGCGGCTGCATGTGTTCCATGTTTTCGGCGCTGAGCGGCCGAGGGCTATAAGTTGAGCGGCACTGGTGCCGCGAGGCTTCACGCTTCGTGTCACGGGAAACGCCCCGTGACATGCGCATCCCAGCTTCATACACCGATCAGCACCCTTCTGATCACCTACTTGGGACTCCCGCTTTCGGACCGCCGCATCGCCTCTAGAGGTTGAACGCCAGTTATTGAGCGTATGGAGCACAGACTTCACGGTTGGAGTGCACGTCTATTGTCGCGCGGGGACCGACTCGTCCTACTACGGTCGGTGCTCTCGGCCCTTCCGACGTACTACATGTCGATTCTGCCACTACCAGCTCAGGTTCTCAAACGTTTAGACTCACTCAGGAGCAATTTTTTCTGGCAGGGGCGTGGCCCAGACCATCGCGGCGTCCACCTGGTTGACTGGTCCAGTAATTGCCGGCCTGCCTCTCACGGGGGCCTTGGGGTCCGCGATTTACGGTATGCCAATTGGGCTCTTCTAGCCCGTTGGCTCAGGCGGATTATGGGGCCAGATGATAGTTTGTGGCGTTCGGTGTTCGATACCTGCTATGGCCGGGATCTATCTTGGGAGTCGAGATTCATTCTACCCCGAGGGGCATCATCCTTTTGGCGGGGTGTAGCGGCCGTGGCGCCACGGGTCCGTGACCTTATGGTTCCTTCCTTTGGCTCGGGGAGGGACTTCTCCTTCTGGCGGCACGCCTGGACTGCTAGTGGCCCTCTCGCTGAGGCTTTCCCCCGACTTTGGGCCCTCTCGACTTTCCCTGAGGCGACGGTTGCGGACACCTAGTCCGAGGAGGGGGAGTCAGGCTCCGGTGTTTGGTCTCCCCGGTTCATAGCACATTTTCCAGATCAGCGCTTCACCGACCTATTGGCCCTTCACCAGCGATTAGCCGGGATACGTCCGGACCAGTCCAGGTCAGATTGTTGGGTTTGGCTATCGGAGTCCTTCTCGCTGCGCAGCCTCTATATTCGCTTTCTTCCTTCCTCTACACTACCAGAGGATTTCAGGACGGATTGCAGACTCATTTGGCGTACTCGGGTGCCGCTCAAAGTCAAGATCTTTGCTTGGCTTTTACGGCGTGGACGGCTTCTTACCGGGACCTACAGGGCGCGTTGGGCTCCGCACAGCGATATTTCTTGCGTCCTTTGCAGCGAGTCGGCCGAGGATATCATTCACCTCTTTTTCGATTGCCCCACATCTCGGAGCATATGGCAGCAGACTTCCATTGCGACATTTTCTTTGTCAGATCCAGAGTCCATATGGTAGACCTTCCGGAGCATGTTGCATTAGAGAGAGTTGGCGAGCGCCATTGATGACCTTCTTGGCCGGTGCCTGGGCCATTTCGCTTCAGCGCAACTGGATTATTTTTTGTGGGGAGCGATGTCAGTCTGAGCGTGTTGTACACCACATCTCATTTCTTATTAGAGAGTGGGGTTTTGGCTAGTTTTTTGTTGTGACCTTGGTCATCTTTTGCTGCTCTCTCCGAGAGCTCTCACCTGTACATCTTTTCATACTTTCATATATATACATTGCTGGATGACAATCACAACTTTGGTAGTCATCCTTTTTCTGCTAAAAAAAAAAAGTAAGGCTTACATAAGTGGTGTTTGAACCAACAACGCCCTAAAACTTATCTGCTATGCACAATGCAATCAGCTTATGGTTCAACTTCCTTATTTCAAAACTCTTAATGCTCCAGAGATAAATAAATAAATAAAATTTCTAAAACCTACTGGAGAGGATTCAGGAACTACAGTGGATCTAGAATTACCAAAAGTCAAGATTCAATTTAATCAAATGCCAAAACACAGGAATGGCATATGCAGTTAACACAAAAGAACAACATAAGTACTTTCTACGAGCCTACTGTTAAATGGTGAACACTAACAGGACATCTGGGAGTTCAAAATTGTGGAATCATCATAAGATAAACTATCATTACCTGACTCCATCCATGTCTGCCCCAGCTCATTACACGCCTAACCAGTCAGATCGAGGAGAAAAGAGAAATCAGTAGTACTTATGCTTAGTCCTTAATTGAAGTTTCAATTAGGAGTGAGATAATAACCTGGTTGACGACCATGCGAGCTTCATAGTTATCAACACAGCTCAAAACAAGGTCCACTCCACTATTCTGTGTCGCTTTCGAGGAATTTTTGCATTTAAGGCTGTTCATGAACACTTCAAACCCTTTCATGGTTGTGATGTTGAGTGAATAGCTCTGTGAGGTAAAGAGCAAATTACTATTAGTCCAAATGTCCAAACATCTCAATACTTGAGAAACTGAAATAACAAAGCCAAATTAAATGGATGAATGTTTATAGATTTAACGGAAGGGTTATTTTTTTAACCTCCCCTGAACTATAACTTTTTTACACATCTAACCCTAAACTAAAAATTTATAATTTTTAGCATTGAACTTATCCAAATTTGACGTTTAGGTCCTTCTGGCATGTTCCATCCAGATTTATGTTAATTGCTTTTTTTTAATAATTGTAAAATGTCATTTTAATGTTGCTTTTTCATTTTAATTTTAGTCCAAATGTTGCTTTTTTTTTTAATAATTTTCGCCTATGTTTTATAGCCGGTCCCAAGCCCGGATAAAGGAGGAGGGTTGTGTTAGGCCCCGACCGCCAGCGTAAAACCCTGTCTAATCTCATGAACATGGATCAACAAAATGACGTCGTATGATCCATGTAGCCGACCCCACCTAGTGGGATAAGGCTTTGTTGTTGTTGTTGTCATTTTACCCTTAGTTCCTTCTTAAAATAAAAACATTTCACTGTAATTTTTTTAAAAAAAAATAATCAACATTGGTAAAGGCATTATTTAATAATCATATTTTATGCAATACTATGCTCATGATAATTTTTACCTTTTTATATTTTTTTCTTATATTAAAGGAGTAAGGGTAGACTTGACATTTCAAAATCATAAAAAATAACATAATTTTGGATAACGGAAGGACTAAATTGTCAAATTGCGATAAGTTCAAGGACTAAAATTCGTAAATTTATAGTTTAGGGTTAAATGCAGAAAAAAGTTATAATTGAAGTAAATAAATATACATTATCTTAAATGAAGTAAACTAAAAACCAATACAACAACAACAACAACAAAGCATTATCCCACTAGGTGGGGTCAGCTATATGGATCATACGATTATATTCGTTGATCCATGTTCATGAGATTCGACATGGTTTTACGCTGGCTGTCGGGGCCTAACACAACCCTCCTCCTTTATCCGGGCTTGGGACCGGCTATAAAACATAGGCGGAGTTTAAACTAAAAACCAATATAAAATGAATTTAATATGTGATCCACCATGTCAAATTAAGGAATCCCATGAGTTTATAATAATAAACCAGATGAATTTAAAGAGAAATGGAAGTCCAAAATTATATAAATATATATGCTGAAACATTTTTTTTGAGAGAATATATGCTGAAACGTGAAGATATAAGTTTGAAGAAGTAATAACCTACATGACAAAATGATCATTGAGAAACCATTAGTGTGAACCTACATAGACTACAATATGGACTAACCATCAGTCATGCTCCAATACAGCAGAATCATGACAATTATTTCTGGTTTAAGTTCACATATTGGAATAAGAAAGTTTCAAATAAAAAGCAGCATCATGTAAGCAACGGTAAATGTCTAGGTTAATACTTACTTCCAAAATAACATCTGGATTGATGCCTGAAAGGGTCTGAACAGCAGCATCAGTCTTAGTCATGCCAACCTGGCAACAGGGAAATTCAAGAATGAGAAAAAAAAATACTTCAAATGTATGTGCAATCAAACTATCGAGTATTATGAAGAAAACCACAGATAAAATTGTTAACAAACACTGTAAATTTTAGATTCCAGGTCTCTTTTTTGATGCCTTGAAAAACTCATATGACAACATAAAAATGCTACATGTTTTGGGGCACATAAGAGGTTAGAACTTAGTGGGACAAAGCTAATGCACTGCTAATACAACCAAACATGATTAATTAGAAGATATAGAATGAAAAGCATGCCTGATCAGGACGAAAGAATAATCTATTCATGTTAGCCAACTCCACCGTGTCATAGTCATATAACAAGAGGCGGCCAATCCCGCATCTTGTGAGCATCTCTGCAGCAACACTACCTACACCACCTATGCCCTGTAGAAATTATAAATATATATATGAGATGGCACAAAACTAGAAAAATCAGACAAGAACAACACAAAAAACTTCAACTACACAGAAGAATACAATTAAAAAAACTACAAGGTGCATTTATATTATATTAATACCAAAAAAAAGGGCAAACCCTATGCCTCCCTGCACCCCCACCCCACAACCAGCCTCACCCCTAGCCAGCAGGGTTGACTTTTAGGAGGGGCTCCACACACACAATCATCACCTACTTCAACAAAACTGCTGTTTGCATGCATAGGTTCCATAATACTTGGGTCACTGAACAGTGAAACTTTGGCCGAGGTTGACCCTCTTCAGACACAACTTAGAACTACTTAAAGCATGGTAAACTAATTAATATTACCTATTTAAAAAAAACCCTCTAAGAAAAATCTATAAATACTTTTACTCAGTGATAATCGTTTCCTATTATATGTTCACAATCATATATGAATACATATAGCATGAATGCACACTGCAATACTCTCGGGCATAATTCTGATTTGCTTTAGACCTTGAGCCATAACACTAACAGGTTCCAGGAATGGGGAAGAACTACCAGATCCCAAATTGTCTTATATTCATCCTCACAACAGAGTTCTTGGACTGCTTCAAAAAACTTATAAATTATAATGGATACCAAGATCAGGAAAAAAATGCAAATTAAATCATAGTTGCCATGCTATTCATTAAGGTGCCATTTAGTAAAATGCACGCCTAACAAGGTGCACACATATATCTTGTGAAGTGAATTGCATAGGAATAGCTCGTTTAACAAGGTGTATGTGTAATTGTGTACACATTATTTAGCACAGTATACTCCTTTTAGCCATTTATACATTTCTACAAAATCAAATTTAATGCCATAATTTTTGCCCCTAAATGTTATATCACGTATATCAGCTATTTTGCCAACATAGGAATAAAGTTGAGAAATTTTAGATGATTGTTTTTCATCCCTCAGATCTCATGAATTTTACAGTAAGGGTCATTACTAACAAAGTAACTCACTTCTTGACTTTTCCACGACCAACTAAGCCAGGATGACGAAAAAAAAATCTATGTGATTGACTGCAATGTTATAATCCAATTTCATCAATCTGAGTTAAATTCACTCCCCACAAGAGTATCATACATGTCCAATGATATTATGCACATAATGTAAACAAGTTCCATATTGCTCAAAATTTCCTTACGAGCAGGGTGTCATCATAAGAGCATCTTAAGAGTGTGTATTTACATTTTTTCCAAGATGAATCAACTACCGGATGGCGTCGTATGATCCGCCTATATTTTATAGCCGGTCCCAAGCCCGGATAAAGGAGGAGGGTTGTGTTAGGCCCCGACAGCCAGCATAAAATCATGTCGAATCTTATGAACATGGATCAACAAATATATTGTGTTAATGCTAGGTCGGAGCGGAATGGCGTCGTATGATCCAGGTAGCCGACCCCACCTAGTGGGATAAGGCTTTGTTGTTGTTGTTGTTGTTGAATCAACTACCGGATGCTAATTTGATACCAATACGATGGACTTGAGAATGGCAACTCAGACTTATAATTCATTCAGTACTTTCCTTTAAATAGCACTAGGAAGACAAAAAAACTAACGGTCAATACAAATACATCAATATCAAATGAGAGAGATGGGAGAAACACACACGACTATTGCAATTGAGAAGTCCCTTATCCTCTCGTAGTTTTCCACTATACCCATTCGCTGAAGTGCCATGAGCCTACTGTAAGGGTTACTGTCAACTACTTCGGCACTCATGTCCTGCTTTGACAGCAAAGAAAAAGCAACTACCATAAAACGAAGACAATTCTCCTTCATTTACATTGTCAAAAAAAGCTTTACTTTATGGAAAAAGAAAAATGGATCATGTAGAACATAAGAACCTTCACTTTGGATCGCCTTGTAGCAGCAGACTTCGACAGATTCAAGATTCTTGCAACTCGCTGTGGCGTCAATCACAAAAACCGATAATAGAAGAAGTTAATCACGTATATTAATAGAATATATTCATGTTACAGTGGATGAAAACGGCAATGACGCGAATGAAATTCTTCCAATTTCCATCTGCAAGCATTGATCATTTTTTGATGTAGACACACAAATTTTAAGAGCCAGTCGAGACATAATTCAAAGAACGCAAGATCGCAACTTTTCTTTCCAAAGACAACTTTCGAAAAAAATAAAATTTACCAAAGACAAAAGATCCAGTTGGCATACGATCCAAGGGAAAAAAGGATTAGCGAGATGAACTCAGATCTCAAACCTGATTGATGGGATCAAGTTTGGCGGCATCGGGAAGAGACTCCTTGAGGGATTCGAGGTCCTGGAGCAGAGATCGGAGCTCTTCCTCCATCTTCAAACGGCTGTTTCTCCTCCTCCGATCGCTCAAATAGTACAATTCCGAGAACAAAGAAGAAAACGAAGAAATCACAAAAGAAAAAAAGTTGTTCGAACAGTAGGAACGTTACCTTCTACACCACTGTTAACTCTCGCTGGATATTTGGGACGGGCTTAATCCAATTAATGGGCCGTTCAAGTAGCCCATAAGTCTCGACCCATTTATAACTGAGCCGGCCTGCACATGTAGAGAGCATTTCATTTGATGTGCAGAATATTATTGTTAGATGATGAATAATAATACAAATGTCTTTTTTGCTTTTATTTAGAAAATTAATATTGATCATCTAAAAAATGGGAGCAAATAAGGTCGTTCATATTACTGAATGCTAAGATCCTAAATGAGAATTTTAAAAATATTTATTTTTAGAAATAAATAATATACAATTTGTGTATACACTCAGCTCTTAATTATTATTCGCCTAGTTAAATTCGTAAGTGGAAAACTAGAAATCAAAATATCAAATAAAAAAATGGATACACATAAAACCTAACGATTCTTGTCAGGAATACAAAAGTTAACATTTTTTTAGATTATTATATTCAATCATATAAAATGGGACATGATCCGTAAGACTTAAATTGATATTATTAATTAAGATATTAACTTATCCTCGGGATGAAATCGATATGATGATTTGTAACGTTAGCCTTCTTTTTATTTTCTAGAATCATATGAAATTAACATTGTACTTTTTATTTGGAATTGACCGACCGGAGCTCCATTCCAAATTTCACCTGCAGTTAATATATATGAATAGAGTCACTACTGTTTATATATATACACATTGTACGCAACCATAAATTATAGTTAAACATATAAGTCAATTAATTAGGTTCTAGAAAGAAGTTTGATTATTTCAACCCACATAAAATATACCTCTCAAAAGGGTGCAGGAGATAAGAGAGGATGGGAGAAACCAAACCAAAGCATGTTATTTGTGGTAATGATGACATATATATATATATATATATATATATATATATATATATATGCATACATAACTGGTGACGTAGATTTGTAAATTGACATTATATATGTATGAACATATCGAGATGTATTCATCTTGACAAAATTATTAGTATTCGACTAATACGTGTTCAGAGCAACATGAATAAATTCTGGCCAAAGTAAGGACCCTGAGAATCGAACCTGTGACTATTAGCACCAGCGATCCTAGGATAAATTCGCCCTAGAATACATCCGTCATCTGATTGTGCCAACCATTCTTATTTAGGTGTATTCATTTCTCCATCTACCGTACCAACTTGTGTTCCAAATAATGCTACTAGCTAAATGTGAATTTGGTCCCATGAAGCGTAAAATAATGCTCTCAACACCAACACCCCACTTCTCATCCTTATCCTCTTCCCTTTTCTTTCCTTTCAACCCCCCAATACATACATCTTTGTCTCCCATGTCCCCATCAAAAGAAGAAATGGAACTCAAGAAGCATAATCCAATTTGGAAAAGCTTGCAGTGCAGTCCCATATATATATGCAGATGCATGCTTGTGAGGTGGAGACTCCATTCCATCATGCATATATGTAATGGTATCGTATTCCTACATACTACCTCTTGACTTGGATCATGGAAATTTTAACTTGTGCTCCCAATTCCCCCCACTTGCCTGCCTCCTTCTGCTTACTCCACACGTAATGCTTAAGATTCCAAGTCTCTCCTTTTTGCCGCAATCAATAATATCTACCCACTTACATCCCATTTTCGTATGGTTCATCTTTGTTTCCGACACACAGTACAATTATCCCCTTTATGGGGCGTGAATTTTGAAGATATATATATATATATATATATATATATATATATATATATATATATATATGGTGAGGTTAGTTCGTTCATTTCATAGGTACATGTGTAACTTATGTTTGGTTCGGCCATGAATATATTATATTTCTAATGAAATAAACAATATACCCATATAAGAATGATAATCAGTTGGATTGATCGTCATATAAGCATATATATATTGAACAAAGTGGATCAATTGATCGACTAAGAAAAGTTAGATGTGGACCTAGCTTATTGTTGTTTGGAGTAATGTGAATATAGATACAAATCCTCGTGATTCTTGAGCTGCAAAGGAAGGGACCAAGAGGGTAACTATCTTGATTTTAAGTGCCTTCACGACATTGTTACAACTCACAAGCAATGCAAAATGGATGCGCTACGTCGTATTAATTGGGAAGAATCATGAGAAAAAAAAAAATAGCATGGCTCTCATGCTTTTAGTATCCTTATTAGTTACCACCAAATTGAAGTAGATATGTTTAAATATTAATCTATATATTGTCATCAAATTGGAGACTTGTTGGACATCAACAATCAAACGTATACTCAAATTCGTCAAATATTCAAATTTAGTTGCTTTGAATTAACTGCAAGAAGCATGACTCGGACGGATCACATATGACCTTTTTATTTGATGGGTTCTAATTTATTGACCTTTAATGTTATCTACCCCTGTCCGTTTCTTACATTTATAGTGATCTAACCTAATTGACTCGAATTCAATCATTCATATTTAGCCCTTTGCTGTATTAATTAGTAGACCCATAAAATTGCTTTCATAAAAAAAGAAAAGTCGTTAAATATATCAATACCTAGGATTAGTGGAGCTATTTTCCTATTTATTCTCAGAGATAAGTATATATTTTAGAAATAAATAAATAATCGCAATGAAATTAATGCTAATGCGATGTCTAAGATTAAATCAGTTTAGATGAGTTATTCCTCTACCAGTTTCTAAAGATGTATATACAAAAAATACAAATATAAAATGAAACATAATTTTTGCAGGACAAAGCTGGACAAGTAGGTGAAGCATGAGGGAATGACTAATTAAATTTGAATGTAACTAACATTCATTCTACTCTCTCTCTCTCTCACGCGTCAGTCTGAGATTATTTTTTTTCTCTCCAGGGTTAGAATATGAAGCTTAGGCAAGGTTTGAATTGAAGTGTTGAAGCATGAAACATGGATAAATGCGTGGGAGTGAGTGAAGGGAGAAGGGATGTTGCTTGACGCTTTTGCTTAATTTGTCTCCCCGCCTCCATCCCTCCCCTCTTCTCTCTCTCTGCATGAACTTGCGAGCTTTCACGTGATCCAGTAGTGGTACGTACGTCAACATGTTCCAATTTCCATAGCTAATATAAGATGCCTTAAATTCCAAGGTAGCTAAAATTCTTCTTCTATAACCTAAGAAGTAAGAATATTCAGATAGATTCATAGAGATAGTGTAAGAATTTTTGGACGAGAGAAATTATGCATCGCGAAAAAAATTTGAGAAATTTAAGGCAACGCAGAATTATATTAGATGGAAGAAACAAAAGAGAATTACAAGATCAGATGATCCAAGATTATCTTGGATGATCTTACAAGTCTTGATTACAAATTCTTTTATAGGACATTGGAGAAATAACTCCTACTCTAACTTAAGGACCTAATCCTACTAGGCATGCAAGTCCCTTCTCTAGAAAAACCTCCTTGGACTAGGAGTAAAAATCTGACTTCCTAAAGACCCTTAAAGATCTCGGTCAACTTGAATTCCTCCCTGGAATCAAATTGGGTCGGGCGCCCACCTGGCGCCCGCCACGCCCGGGCACGCTCGGGGCGCGCCTTGGCTGTTCAGTTCGAATCCCACTCGGACTGGGATTTCTCCAGGTGCCCCTGCTGTCTTCACGTCCAGACTTCATCTCCAAGTGCTCCTCGGTCCATAAGGAAGCTTGACCCTCCAAAAATCCGTCATATCATTCTCGACATCGAAAATCGGCCGACTCATATTCCTATTAGGAGTAGGAATCCTTCTGACCATGTACTTCTCGTCCAAGCATCTCTCGAAGTCTCTCTATTACTTCTTTGGATCCAAACAGTTTCCAACTAAAGTAAGATTCAAAGCATTATTTAACGGATAGAGATAGAGATATAGATGGAGAGAGGTCGATCCAAGGAATTAAGGAACAAGAGAGAATGAGGAATAACTATGATACTGCTGCGCAGGTGTGAGAATCCCCATGCATACAAATGTGATGATGTATAACATGACTTCTCATGCTCGAGTGTGTGCGCACACGATCGAGATCCAAATTATTATTATTATAAAATTGATTTTACATAATCGAGACTAATTACCTCTTGTGTTTTTCTTCATCATAAATATACGTATAATTTGAGCAACCGCTACATATCAACATGTTTTTTCTTACCTCAAGCTTCTCGTCAATAGTTAATTTAAATGAACGTATATATTTATGCCTAGTTAATTTAAACAACTCGATCGATCAATGTCCTTCAGAACATATATAGTTAATTCGATAATGTTTATTCAGTTCTCGTATATGATCGATCGAGCAAGTAATGCAGGTTTTCTTGAAGGTACTTACAGATATATGTACAGGTTTTCTTGCTGCTTGCAAGCTTCTCTCTCGTCTCTATTCATCTCATACTAATATATGAGCATAAATAGTACATTTGCACATTCCTTTGCTCTCTCTCTCTCTCTCTCTCTCTCTCTCTCTCTCTCTCTCTCTCTCTCTCTCTCTCTCTCTCTCTCTCTCTCTCTCTCTCTCTCTCTCTCTCTCTCTCTCTCTCTCTCTCTATATATATATATATATATATATATATATATATATATATATATATATATATCTACCTATCTACGTTAGTTATGCAAATATGATCATATTTGAAATTTGACCTGAGATGGAAAAATAAAGACACATACATTCAGACACGGTAGCTAAATTGACGTCAGAATAACATTTAACAAAGTCTTTGTGCCACTAATATTTGGCGCCTGAAATGGATATATATGTGGTGTTGGTTATGTGCATTCCATTGTAGCAAAGTAAGACCATGCATGTTTCATTTCTTATTGGTCCTGTCCACCATATTATATAAAGTAAAGCTGTTAATTAATTTTCTCATGGAATTAGCCTATATATGTTGACGTTTAACAATATGATATAGTCAGTATATATGTAGCGTTAAAGCTGTATATGCATGCATGTATAGATCACTTATAATTGGTGGACTAGCTATCTATCTAGAGGTATTACATTTAACATATATGTAGCATTAGTCGTGATGGACAAATCAACCAATTAGTTGTCGATGTGAAGATTGAAATTTAAGTAGTTGCTTGCCGGATAAAGCAAGGCATTGATCCATGCATCGTGCTCTTTGCGCCATTTCACTAATATTAATTGTTAATTATGCGTGGGACAAAAAACCAAAAAAAAAAAAACAAAAATTAGCATTTTCTTAATCTATATGTGTCGTTGGGAATTAATTTTAAAAGTTAAAAGTGTTTCAATCAACATTAGTCAAGAATAACAGGTCCTTTTTCTACATATATAACTCATTTAATCGAGAATACACCAAAATAAAACGTGCATATGTATAGATGCATCAAACTTAATATATAGTTCGTACTAACAAAATTAGTGCATGAAGCTGGTAGCTAATAAACATATAGCAACTAAGTACACAGAATTAAGCGCACGTCAATCAAGCGATCAATCACATAAATGTGAAATTAAACTTCGTGAGGAGGAAGCAACCACAATTAAGTTGATTAATTAGCATAGAGAATTAGTGAAATTAATTAAACAATAACGTAATTAATTAATTAATAGGCCGGGACGACGACGAAGTGAGTGCAGCTAAGAATATTAATTATGGGCGACGATCCCACCGCTTATTCCATTCCACAGCCTCGTAAAATGTAAAAAATTTTAAAAAATTAATAAATAAACCAACCGGATCAATATATGTGCTTCGAACCGGATGCCGACGCGGTCTGACTAGACCGGACCGGAAGGGAGGGAGGCGTCACTGCTGGGTCAAAGCTGCTGACCCCCCGTAACGGAGACGAGCCCGCTACATCTCTCTGTGGGTGAAAGCGAGGAGCCGTGCCGCTACAAATGACGCCAAGCGTATCGGGTGCCGGACGATAAGCCGACATGTCACATCCGTTCCCGCGGGACCCGCTTTTGTTGCTTTTTCTCTACTCCTCCGGAAGAGGAAAAGGGACCCACCTTTACGGTACCATGATTAATTAAGTTGATCAAATGTTTTTACTACCATGTTAATTTACTTCAATTTTCCGGGAGCCAAAATTATCTTTTGTCTAAACAAATTTTAAAAATATTAATAAATAAAAACGAACTTCACGAGCTCTTACGATTTTTGCTAGTGGTCCTAGTTTGAGCGGATTGATTTCGCTTTTAAACGGATTGATTTCGTTTTATTAAAAAATCACCTTAAATGGTATTTCGCTCTCTTAATTTTTTTTAATCTTTTTATACTATTTTTTTGAACTGAGTATATTTCTCAGAGCTGGCATAATTGGGCATTTTCTTTCCGTTATAACACAGTTGGTCATTTGGTGCTAGTTAATTGCATCCGTTATTGGCCTTCATAATTAATTACCTACCCTTTTCTGCAGATACATAAGACCAAGCAAATTAAGGAACACTTGTATATGGGATTTATGGTTGACAAGAAAAGGATAAAAAAATATATACATGATAAGGACAGCACATCCACATATAGAAAAAAGTGAACTTGATCTTTCTGCAAGCTAATAAGAATCTATCTCCATTTATCTGAAAAAATAAGGATGGGCCAATGGGGAAGGGACACATAGGAATCCAGTCAGCGAATCCTTAGCTTGGAGCACCACGTAATTCCTTGTCTAGACATGGAGATCAAAAGGCCAATTCATGTAACAAAGTAAGCCACCATGCATGAAGGATCGATGGATCATGGCCTGTGATGGTGTGCTGGTGGTGGTGGGGATATATAAGAATGAATATATAGAACGAATTGTGCATGCATGAACAAACGAGAGATGGAGGAGGGTGGCGTAAGGGTTTGGAGAAGTGGAAGTGTGATTAGGCTCTTTTTGTCTCCTACTCGCTTGCAACAGCTAATAAACAAAGGAGAGTGATGCATATGAACAAGTCCTCGTCAAAAGCTATGTGGACAAAGCAGGAACAAAATATTGCAAGATCTTTCGAACAAGTGGAGAACATATAGAAACTAAGTTTTAGTTGTATATACTACTTGCAAAATTTAATGCCCCCGTGCCTTTGACCTAATTTAGGCATGCACTAAGATATAGAAGTCTTAATACTACAAGAAAATCACAATGATGGAATATCCTTAGTAAGTTTCGACGAATTTTGCGATGACTAACGATATCCTTTCGAAATAGCAGCGCAAATATTTTTCACTACTTAAATCGTCACAACTTCTGACGGCAGCTTAACCGTGACAAGTTTCGGCGGTTACAAAACCTTAAATAAAATGGGCATCTTCTTGCGTATAACGAAAATAACGAGTGCGTCAAACACACTTCATATATAACTCTTGTATTAATCCTATAATTAACTATGAAATGAAAGGTCGTATATAAATTAATCCCACGTCTATTCCACTTGAGCAATTAATTATAATATTATAAATCATAATCATGGCAATGAACAGTTCTACGTACCATATGCAGGAATTCATGCACATCATCGATTGAACATAATGGAAGGTAGCTTGTTCCACGAGTGCAAGTGCAAAGTCTAAAGCTTTCTACCAATAACATGTACATGTCTAAAACTTAATCCAATATACACATTCTTTAATTTGGCTGTCACCATGCCACCTGCACCAACAATATAAGGAAAAAAAACGTTATTTTATTGAAATCTTCTAGTATATATATATAATAATATATATATATATATATAAGTATAAAATTTCATATATTTTAATTCCCACTTAATATTAACTTCGTTGAGAAATAGTCGACATATAGTCAAACAAGATGATGTGATTAAAAACTAAGATTTCCTGAAACATTGCTGAATTCCAATAACATCTTTACATTTTTAATATGTGTCTATTTTTTTTTAACGGATCGAGTTGTCGACCTAAATGGCAATAAAAAAAAGTTGGGCCATCCGAAATAAAACGCACTCGTTCCTCCCTAAATATGAAGAAAACAACATTCCATCAGTCATTAATTAGAAGTTAGAACTATATATTCCAAAATTTTTCTTTACATCAATATGTATGTATTATCATTCATATTCCCTATAATTTTTCTATACATTCCTTCTTTTTTTAAAACCATTTTTAATCACAAGAAAGTCTCATTGGTTAAGACAATAAAGTAGGCATATGAAATAATTTTAAAAACAGCACTCAAATTTGAAATCTCTTAATTATTTATGATACGGGATTCATGTGGCCAACTGTTTAAAATGGTTTAGGCTTCGAAGTACAAGAGTGATCAGTATCTATACATAGCAAAGTTTGTTTGAATTTTATTAATAATTTATTATTATTGTCGATCTAAACTTTCGACTAATTTTGTATTCGGACGAGAGTGATGTGAGTAAATTATAATCAAAATAATGTTGTAAGACCCGGCACGTATATTCTAACGAGTCAGGTCGGGTCGGGTCGAAGCCTGACCGAGTAATATAATTAATAAAAAATAAAAAATTAAAGTGACTATTGTAATATTATTAATATGTAATATATTATTGAATCAAAATGATAATTTCGAGAATCAAACCTATCATCCAATGACTTCGTATACAATTCGGTTGTGTGAATCATTCTTAATTAATAATTTTTATGTAATTAAGGCAGTTTAAATGGTCTACCTACGGTTATTATTCAACCATACAGTTTATTTAAACTCCTTCAAACCAGAGGGTTTTTTAACTGCCATTTTCTCTTCCTGTTTCTTTCTTTCTCTCTCTCCTCTTCCTCTCCACTCAACCTTCCTCCCTCCCTCATATTTCTCTCACGTTCCTCGCATTTTACTTCGCCTATTACCCATAAATTAATAGCATGATATTTTCACCTCTCGTTTCTCTACGCTTTAGGCCGTTGCAGAACAAAAAAAGAAAAGTGAGATGGGAATTATTAGTTAACGACAATTCATCAAAGAAAAAGATAATAAAAAAAGGAACCGAGTGATAATATCATGATATGATGTGAGAGGGCTAAAATAGTAAAATAGCAAACTCGGATACTTGGAAGCGTGCTCTCGGGGGGAAGCAGGAACAACCGGTCAACGCCAATTTGACCACACGTTACAACATTAACGCGAGGGTAAATATGCCATTTCCACTACCACTTCGTCGTCGTCCCCCTTTTTAATTTTTATCCTTCAGAACGACACCCCTCAACCTCGTCTGTGGTGGTATATATATATAGTAATCTATGTGCAGACATCTCCCCTGTTCTTCGTCAGCTTTGAGGTATCCCACCTGAGAAAGAACAGGGCAAGGAGTTCTTGCGTCTCTCCTCTCTCTCTCTCTCTCTCTCTCTCTCTCTCTCTCTCTCTCTCTCTCTCTCTCTCTCTCTCTCTCTCTCTCTCTCTCTCTCTCTCTCTCTCAACCTTCTCTAAAACATCGGCTTACGGTCCTGCTGCCGACATGCGGACCAGAACGGGCCGCTGCTACCCGAAAGAAGAGCTGGAGCCGCAATGGAAGGAGGACAGCTGCAAGAGGAAGAGGAGGCGGGTCTACGGAGCCTTCTGTCATTCCGACAGCCGGAGACATCGCGGAAACGATTCTGCAGATTCCGAGGGGACCGCCGGAGAAAGGCCTGACTTCTTCGACGGCTTGCCCGACGATATCGTCGTCTCCATCCTCTGCAAGCTCAGCGCTTCCGCCACTTGCCCTGCAGATCTCGTCAACGTTGGATTGACGTAAGGATTTATTGCGAGAGATTTCTCTTCCGTTCGTGTCGATTGGTTTTTTGTTCTGGTTTCTGATGCAAAAAAGTTGAATCTTTTGGGCGTTTCAGGTGCAAGAAGCTCAATGGATTGGCGATGGCTCCTATGGTTTTGGCTAAGGCTTCGGCTAATTGTCTGGCTGTGAGAGCGAGAGGGTGGTCGGAATCTGCTCACAAGTTCTTGAAGCAGTGCGTTGATGCCGGAAATCTGGAAGCATGTTATATCCTTGGCATGGTAAGGAATTCATTCCAAATTAGAGCTTTTTCTTTATTGTAGAAAAAAGAAGAGTTCTTGAAAAGGATCTGATGATAAATTTTGTGTCCTTCGTTTGCAGATTCGATTTTATTGCCTCCAGAACCGCGGCAGCGGTGCGTCACTAATGGCGCGGGCGGCGATGGGATCGCACGCGGCGGCGCTCTATTCTCTTGCCGTGATTCAGTTCAACGGCAGCGGCGGGTCCAAAGGAGACAAGGACCTTCGCGCCGGCGTCGCGCTGTGCGCCCGTGCGGCGTTCCTCGGCCACGTGGATGCGCTCCGAGAGCTCGGCCACTGCCTCCAAGACGGCTACGGCGTTCGCCGAAACGTCGCCGAGGGCAGGCGGTTCCTTGTCCAAGCCAACGCGCGGGAGCTCGCCGCCGTTCTCAAATCCACCGCAGCCTCCTCTGCGGCGTGGCGGCAGCGCCACCGCCACGCGCTGGCGGCGTCCGGGTGCTCGCTGTTGAGCGACTTCGGCTGTAACGTGCCGGCGCCGGAGGCGCACCCGGCGAATCAGTTCATGGTAGAGTGGTTCGCGGAGAGGGGCTTGACGGGGTCTTCCAGTGGCGGCGTTTTCTCGGAGGAACAGCAGGAGGAGGAGGAGGAGCAGGGTTTGAGGCTGTGCTCCCACGGCGGCTGCGGGCGGCCGGAGACGAGGAAGCACGAGTTCCGGCGGTGCTCGGTATGCGGAGTCGTCAACTACTGCTCGAGGGCGTGCCAGGCGCTGCACTGGAAGCTGGCGCACAAGGCCGAGTGCGCGCCCATGGAGCGGTGGCTGGACGCGGCCGTCGGCGTCGCTGCCGTCGATGGCGCGGTCCCCGCGGAAGGTGGTGGCGAGATGATGATGAATTAATTATGGATAGAGGAGAGAGAGAGAGCGAGCGAGCGAGCGAGCGCAATAGGAATTTTGAGGTTGGCTTTTTTAGTTTTTTTTTTTGTGGTAGCTTTTTTTACTCGAGTTATTTTTGTACATTTATCTTTTAGTGCAAATTTCATAGTGGACATTTTTTTTCAAAAAAAAGAGTTCGGTTTCGAAAGTTAAAAAATGTCATCATTAACAAATTAATTAGATTAAATACAGCATCAACTAGTAGTTTCAATTCACCGAAAAAAAAATAGTAGTTTCAATATTAGCGTAAAAATATTAACCTTGGTGAAAATACACAACTTCATTGTTTTCTTTTAAATTTCGACACCCATATTTTTATTTCAAGTAACTATTATTTATTTATTTATTTATTTATTTTGTATCGACAATGAACGCCAAGAAGTGGTGTTATATCACTTTCCATCAACAAGTTGGAGTTTGCGCAATATTTTCGTGCAATACTTTTTGAATGGCATTCGTTTTTTTGTTATCTTCCGTGGCATATTTACTTTTATCGTACTTAATTAATCTACCGAAGTGAGTATTTTTTTTTTACTACTTCCAAGTTGGAAACTCCAATGTAAAAACACGGACGATCTTAAATTTTTTATGATGCTATTGTAACAAATTAATAATTAACTCGAATTATCATAAGTAGGAATTGGACATCCAACAATTAAGGTGGATCGAAAAAATACATAATAAAATAGAAAAATGTTAATTTTTTAAGACAAAAATGGAATACCATAAAATATCTATTTCTTTTATTATAAAATAAAAGGAAATTGAATTGCAGATGTACGTGTTCAAGGAAAATAAAGAAAAAGAAAGAATATCTCAAAAGAAATAGTTAAATAAAAGAGAAAAGAAAGAGACCTTTCTCTTCGGCCAAGGAGAGGAGGAGGCGTGCGTGACTTGTCAGCAGCTTTTTTCCACACATCAATAATGCAATACTATTAATTATCATCATGCGTTTGTTATTATTGCAATTCCTATTATTATTATGTGTTTAGTTAATCATTATATTATCTTTTTTCCCTGTTTTTTTTTCTTTCTTTCCGTGCTCGTAACTTTTTTTGCACACACGCGGTGGACCAGGTTAATACCACCTTTGCTTTGTGTTTAAGCCTCATACTTGTGACCGGATGGAATAAAGCTATTTCTCTCTATCTCTCTCCTTCTCTCTCCCTCCTGTGTGTTGTGACTGGTTAATAATGCAACGCTTATCACAACATCGTTTTTTTACTGTGAAAAGGTGTGAAGAAGACAGAATGTAGTGGGACAATTGTCCGAAGGCACATGGAATCCAATGCTAAATCCATTTATAAAGCTTATCAAAGCAATTCCTTTTACTAATTAGGTCTGAAATCGTATCCAGATCACGGCTTTTGATTGTGATACATATATTTCGTGTGACATAGAACTATTATATATTCGATATTTTATAATACTTAAATGGGTTTAAGTAATATGTCTATGAAGATTAATATTAGTGTGATTACGATTCCATGATAACTTTCCGTAAATGTAATTGCCAAGGGAGTTGTGATCCATCTTCATTTGACAAGAAGCTAATTAAAAGCTAATCAAATGTAATTGATGGCTTATCTGTTGTATTCTTTGCCACAATTAGTGGCCTCTCATTTGGATTGTAGGCGGAGATCCAATCATTCACATGTTTGTGTGTTGCAATTAGGTCTAGGTGGATGGGTCCCTGCATGCCTCCTGCTAACTTGCAAAGTGTGCAGATTGCCGTCAATTCTCAGCCATGCATAGTACTTTGGATAAGCTTTTGAAGAAGTTGAAATGAACCAACAAAGACGTAACTAGTTAGGGCTTACAGTTCGATCCTGATCCCATGATTAGGAAGGACCGTTTACAGTTGTAATCGCATTACCTTCACGTTAGGGGAATGTACACACTTTTTGACATCCATGAAAAGTTGATCAATTATAGATAAGTGTCACAACAAGTAAATTTAGTTAATAAATTTTACTGTCTTATTTTTTCATTAATATATTTTATATTACAAATTAAGAGGAGCAAATTAATAACTATTTATACTGCAAATATTCATTCATTTGCTCTTGATGATTTATATTACAATGAGTGAATGTGTAGCCATGACAATAGGTTAATTACTTGAGCTATATAGTTGTCAGTGTTAGGGCCCTCAATCAATCAAATCAGCTGATTTATGAGAGACGGCTAACCCTAGCTAGCTAATAACCCACCTTAATATTAAAGATTACTTGAGGTTGACCAAATAGTTTTTCGGACATTTTAACTTGCAGACTTGAGTGGAAAAAATAAGAATAAAGTTGATCATAGAAAAATGACTGCTGGTGCTGCTGAACAAGTCATCATCCAGTCACCATCCAAAACGGAAGGCACGGTGGAGACAAGGCCAACATCTCTCGTTTGTGATCTCCATCTAATTAAATGCTCATTGATTAATCTCCAAATTAATTAATATTCATATATTATAGTCTTCAAACCTTTCAATTTCTCCAAGATCTTCTCCTGATTTCCTTAGGTTCTCCAATTAACATCTTGATTGAGACATATATACACCCTGCCTCCCAATCAACACATAATACAACTAAGCTTAATCACTTACATCTTTGCTGCTGATATTTTTTTATATTGCAGTGATCTCAATACCACTTTGAATATTAATTACTCTAATTAAAATCCAAACTCTTGCACTTCCAAACCTTCACGCCGCCACCACCACCACCACATCAAGGTGCCCACCAACACCACTTTATTAATATACAAGTCATAAAAGTCTTCTCGGTTTTTTTTTCGATCACAATTAAGTTTTTGCTACTTTTTTTTAAATTTCTATGAGTGAATTATATATGTCATCTCTTTCTACATGAAAGAGTGGGTCAGCACCACGTCTAGGCATATCACATCTCGCCATGTGGAATTTGAGGACAACATACTTGCGAGCAAAGGGATAAAGGTGCTTCAACTTTACGTCCACGTGTCATCCATGCCTTACACGCTCCTAGAAAAAAGTTGTTCATTCGTGATAAGTATTTATTTATATACTTTTAACATAAAGTAAAAAATATCATTTATATATTTGCAATTATCGATTATGTTATAACGAAAGAACCAATGAATTCCCGCTAACTCAATTCAATTTCACGTACCTGGGGGCCGTCGTATGCGAACGACAAAAAATATGAGATGTATACCAGCAAACAACAACAACAAGAGGTTTAAAAAAAAAGAAGAGAATTTAAAAAAAAATATGGTCGGCGTATTTTATTAGTGGGATTATTGTTATAAGGACGGATACTATTAATCTCATGTTCAATTTTCAGAGTCATCATAATTAGTCATAATATATTTTTTTCGTTCAAATTCGAACACTGAATTAGTCGAGTGCTAATAGTCTCAAACACCGATGGGTCACTGACCATGACCGAAAAATTTTTTTTGAAGATATATATATATATATATATATGTTGAAAATAGTTGGTAAATGGAAAGAGAAGAAATAAATATCAAGACTTTGAGGCACGACGAATCGCTATCTTTAGATAATTATTTGTCCCTAAACGAAGTTTGCTATTGTGCTTGCGACAATAATACTCTCAGAATACAACAAAGTCACCGAGTTTGCCAACTAGCAACTGTTGAAGAACTCAGTCTCTTATTCTAGTAATTTGCAATGACTTGAATGCATTTTCATGTGTTGTACACATAGTATTCATTACATATTCATTGCTTTTCATCACTTTCAATTGCTTTCGATTGATATGAGTGATTGAAAATGCAAGAAGGGGAAGCCTATTTATAAGCTTAAAAGGAGGATGCTCCATGAAAGGATGCGTCTAATGTCTTTTCGTCCAAAAGACACACCTATTAGTTAAGGACACACCTTATGATGAAAAAACACATCTAGACACATCTTAAGATGAAATAATGTATCTATTCAAATGTGAATATAACTCTTGAAATATGAGCACACATATTCAATTGTGAACATATCTCTTCATTTATGAAGTGATGCGACTCTTCATCTAAGAATATTATTTCATTAATGAAATAACTCATTCATGACATAATTTCATTTATAATACATGTGAACATGTCTTTTCATTTAATATTG
This sequence comes from Pontederia crassipes, assembly GCA_030549335.1. Taxonomy (NCBI): domain Eukaryota; kingdom Viridiplantae; phylum Streptophyta; class Magnoliopsida; order Commelinales; family Pontederiaceae; genus Pontederia; species Pontederia crassipes. The sequence goes on along the minus strand of CM060193.1, from coordinate 68,440,469 downwards.
TAATATTTCATTGATGAAAAAATGTGATGATACATTTCATACTTAATTAAATAGTATGAACACATTTTCAATGTTCACAAAGTAATATATTTGAAATTTAAAACCTTCAAATTCCAACAATCCCCCACAAAGTTGCAAATTTAAAATATTAAGTTGTACAATCATGCATAATGAAAGGTATCGTTAGATTTGAACATTCCATTAGTGTAAACGTTTCAAAGTTCAAATAAGTAATTGGTATCTATTAGATTTGAACCATTACTCTTAACGTCTGAACCGAAAATGTCACACACACAATTGTTCTCAATATTTTGAATAAGAGACTATAATAACTAGCACTATTATGGCCATGTGCTCATTTCGGTTTCATGAATATTTACCAGAGTAAACCTCTAAACCTTTTGATTGAAGCGGCACCACTTATATATTCATAGGTGGAATACATCGATAACACATATCGATTTAGGATAACACATATCCATCCATTAAGAGCTTTCAACTCATCCTCAATTAGTATTTGCACTAAATCCTCTTCTTGGTACACCGATTATTAAGTAACTTGTTGTTACCCTTTGAACCTTGAGACCAGATTTTTACTAGAATAAGGAAGGGTTTTCATTACTAATAACCATAGGTTTAATTGGCATTTAAGTACTCAACATCGCACACTTTTGCCAATATAAAACACTAGATGATATAAATGGTTCACTGGTCGTGGTCACAACAATTATAATTCAAAATATTTTAACTATTTCGCTTCTTTCCATTTGTTGATATTACACAAATTCAACAAGAAAATATATTTCATTGAAGTTCAACACATGACTTCACTACTTTAGCACAAAGCAATTTTACATACATCACATGTATGCTTTCATTAACTTTTGAGTTGGTGCACCCCACATTTTAAGATAATCGCGATTTTATTTCTCATTACTAAAAAGAGAAATTTATCTATATTTATGATTTTAACGAGATAACCAAAAACTCTTTTATCGATTTTCGATGGTGACACATGGTTTTAATGAGATTACCAAAATCTCTTATACCATTTAGTCTCTAGGAGTTCTAGTCATCATATGAACTTCACTGATACAATTTTCTAATTGTATCCTAGATCTTCTTTTGTCTACCTAGTTTCAATTTATGATAGACTTTTCCACTAAGGTTTATCAAAATTAGTTTACTTCCAAAAACTAATCCGAATGTTTCTTTCAAACATTCTTTTGCCACATAGACACAATTATAGTTTCACTTTATATTCAATAGATATAAAAGATTCAAAAATAGACTTTCTCGTAATCTTCTAGTTTGCTCTTTTCATCTATTATTATGATCAATTTTTCACACTGATCAAGAAAGCAATCATTCAAGTTGTCATTCTTCGTAGACTTTATTTCAGTATATACACATTCCAAGCGTCATATCACGAGTGATCAATTCGTTTATATGATTGCATATATAATAACTTCGAGATTGAATCATAAATCAAATCTCCCACGGAGTCGATTATTTCAGAGATGTAATAATCTTTTATTATATGATCACATAGGTGGTCAATTTCCTCAGATAACTCATATCTTTATGTCATGTCGAATACTTTTCAAGTTCGAGATTAGTTTATATGCGAATGACCAGTCCGCACTACTAATTCATCAAATAATAAGATCCAACTCAAGATCCTTTAGGAATATAATATCTAAGCATTCAAATGACATATACGATTTCTTGGACTTTTCATGTAATTCAATGCTTGACAATTCATTGGTCAATTTCATTGGATGCTTACATTTGCAACAAAGCAAATGAGTGATTCACACTTTGCCAACATCTATATTTGCTTGCTCTCGTAGAGTATAAAATGCAAATATATTTTAAAATATGATACCCATAATTTTGGCAATATTTATATTTGCTTACTTTTATAGAGTATATAATGCAAATATATTTTAATATCCAATAAGATAATGCCCATAATTTTCTTATATTTGCTAACTCTAATAGAGTTTAAAGTGCAAATATATTTTCATATTCAAGAATCCAGTAATAAATTATAATTTTTGAAATATTATAGATATTTCATCAATTATAATTTAATTACACCATGATAAATTTGAAATTTCAATAATAAATTATAATAGTGAAATTTTAGATATTTCATCTATCATAATTTAATTGCACCAACAATATATTATAATAGCATTGAATGTCATTGCCTTTGATCGCACAATATCTTGGGGTCTCTTGAATGTTTTTCTCATAACATCTTATAATTGAACATCATCCGCTTATCCGTTCACCCCCACATGCCTAATCTTGAGTAGGCTTTCTTTGATCATTCGTGCAAGCATGCATTTATATGATGTGCCTCTTTAGATGTTTATCGGTAACATCTTTTTTCTCAAAATCTTCTAAGGCTTAAATAGATCCGACAATATCGCATTGCCTCCATCCCTCACCTATGGGTCCATTTATATTTATTTTTCATTCGAATACCAAATACTTGATAATAGCATCTTGCAGTGAACGTTATGTCCAGACGTTTATCTAAGCATTCATCTTATGCTTCCATTCTTTATAGCGTCTATCAAGATATTATCTATGACAAATATCTTTTTGATAATTTGTCGAACATGATGGACGCATGTTCTATTTCTTGTGATGTTTACCAATAATATCACTATCTTTTCTAACAATTAATGAACATGTAGGACCGCATGTTCTAATTTTCTTGTGATGTTTACCAGTAACATCACTAGACAAGATTGCACTTATTTTATTATCTTCACAAGGTGTTCACGGGCAACACCATTAATTGTAGAATCATGTATTTTTCTTGAACATGTTATCATCATGTTCTAATCCCACGTGATGTTTACCATTAATATCATTAGACAAAATTTTATCTTGTCTTTCTATATCCGAAAGGTGTTTACCAGTAACACCATCAGTTTGCTCTCAAAGATATGTACCACTAAGTACATGTTAATTGTACTATCAATTAACTAGCCACATAAAAATCCGAAGTAGACAAATTTTGGAGAACTAAAGACGCATTCGAAAGATTCATAAAAAGATACAATCGAATAGAAATAATCATCACATATAAAATGTGATTTATATATTCTAAACAAATATATAATATAGCATTTCTTTTCTCAGCACATAACTCAAATAAGTTCAAAATTCATCAAATTTGCGATTTTGAACCAGAAACAAAATCCAGAACATATATCATAATAATGTTCATTATGCTAGAAAAGAAAGAATGTCAAATCATATTTTAAAAGTATAAATGAACATGAAAGCGTGCCTCAGTTGATGAAATTCACATAATCAAATTGAATGAATTTTCACGTACTCTTGATCCATCTCTTGCATGTAGCGTCGATCTCTTTAACCATCTCAACAGAATAATTCTCTAAAATTGTTAGAAATAGTGGGTAGATGGAAAGAGAAGAAATAAAGATCAAGATTTCGAGGCACGACGAATCGCTATCTTTAGAGAATTATTTGTCCCCGCACGAAGTTTGTTATTGGGCTTGCGACAATAATACTCTCAGGATACAACGAAGTCACCGGGTTCGCCAACTAGCAACTGTTAAAGAATTCAGTCTCTTATTCTAATAATTTGCAATGACTTGAATGCATTTTCATGTATTGTACACATAGTATTCATCACATGTTCATTGCTTTTCATCAATTTCAATTGCTTTCGATTGATATGAGTGATTGAAAATGCAAGAAGGAGAAGCCTATTTATAGGCTTGAAAGGATGCTCCATGAAAGGATGTGTTTAGTGTCTTTTCGTCCAAAAGACACACCTATTAGTTAATGACACACCTTATGATAAAAAGACACATCTATTGATATGTGAACACATATCAAGGGACACATCTTAAGATGAAATAATGCATCTATTCAAGTGTGAATATAACTCTTGAAATATGAACACACATATTCAATTGTGAACATATCTCTTCACTTATGAAGTGATGCGACTCTTCATCTAAAAATATTTTTTTATTAATGAGATAACTCATTCATGACACCATTTAACTTATAACACATGTGAACATATCTTTTCATTCAATATTGTAATATTTCATTGATGAAAAGATGTGATGATACATTTCATACTTAATTAAATAGTATGAACACATTTTCAATGTTCACAAAATAATATATTTGAAATTTAAAACCTTCAAATTCTAACAATATATATATATATATATATATATATATATATGCTTCATGACAATAGAAAGAAAGGACTGTAGATATCAAATGGTGGATCAAACAAATCATAAATAATTTAATTAGATGCATATACTGCATGCAAACTTCGTCTATGTTTTATAGTCGGTACCAAGCCTGGATAAAGGAGGAGGGTTGTATTAGGCCCCGACAGCCAGCGTAAAATCCTGTCGAATCTTATGAACATGGATCAATGAACCGTCGTATGATCCATGTAGCCGACCCCACTAGGTGGGATAAGGCTTTGTTGTTGTTGTTGCGTATACTGCATGCAACACCATCCACGCAACTATGCAAATAGATGCACACTGCAAGAATGGATTAAAGGTGAATTTAAATATTTTTTTATTATGCAAATTTGTAAAGTTCATTTATTATATAAATTTAATTATAAACTAATTAATATATAGAATTATTATACCTATATAAGATCTATAAAGATAAAAAATATAATAGTATATAATACAATAAAAATATGAGGTAATAAAATGGAAGCTTCACTTTTAACCACTAGATAATTTGTGATATGTATAGTATTTAATTATACAAAAAATACCATGGAATCATATAAATTAGTATAAACTTCATAAAGTTTTTAAATAAATTTTAAGACCGATAAAAGTTTATTTCAATTTAACTCTTTTGATTTATCTAAACTCTAATATTTGTAAGATTTTAAATGTTGATTGACTGATTCAATTGTTTCATATATGGCAATTGTTTATGTCTAGGATTTTGCTTTCTAGTTGTGTTCTCTTCATAATTCCTTCCTCGAGCTGCAGCTAGAAGAAGAAAGTTGTCATCAAGGTTTGAGGCGTTGTCCTCCGACTGTGAACACGCGTGTCAGGACGATGCACACGTGCGAGACGTACGGACCTGCGGCATGGGGAAGAAAAGTATACGGTATGGGGGGGGGGGGGGGGGGGGAAGAAAGACATACATTATACGTAATGGATGTGATGTCAGATATGATATCTCTGCAACCATCGATCAACAAAAGTTGTATACATTTTTTGACCCCAAAAGATCGAAGTTGTATAAGTTTGTGGTATTTCTTTTGGACAATTTGTTGAAGAATGGAGAAGAACAAAAGAATTGAATAAATTAAAGGATGCGTCAGAATGAGGAAATGATTGGTATTTCGAGGAGACTTCGATAAAATGTATCTTTATCTGCATCGAAGAGGTTGAGTCATGCACCCATGCAATAGGTTTAATTTACATTTCATTTACGAAAATGTATATTTATACTTGCTTTGTGGTGTAATTTCTTGTACCTTTACTATTATAGTTGATAGATAAAGACAATCCCATTAATACCCTTGATGCTTTTCTTTGAAATTTCTCAAAAACAAAAACTGCATGTAACAAAACAAAATTTGTCTCTACTTTGGATCGGATCGATCGGCTAATTTACATAAAAAATTCATTTACATATATAAGGTTTATAACTTTTTTCTTTTCGATCATCATCTCAGTGTCGGAGTCGAACTTTGTCACTAACTAATCTAATTTTGATAACATATGAAATTTCGCATAGGCATCATTCCCTTATTTTTATAAAGATTTATTGTGCAACTTTCTTTAAAATAATCATATATATGTATATATATACACACAATAATGTCTTATCTTCCTAATTTCTTCAGTAGATAGTTGGATGACGGACGATCATCTTCTTTGAACGCAATCCAAATATAATTAATTTGAAGATTTCAATATCGATTTTTAGGACCTAATTCGCGCTATTTTGATCCGTAGATCAATGAACCTCTACACCTTCTGGAGAGTCTTCCATTCATATATTGAAGCATATATACGTGATGGTTGACAAAATTCTAGATCTTCCTATAATGCATTTCACACCCAACTTTGAATTAAAGTGCTCATATCATATGCACGACCCATAAAATATACACTCATGTGTACTCCAACTAAACTTTTCGTCTCGATCACCTTGTAGTTACTCTCCATTCTTAATGTTCTCTTTCCATCTTCTCGATCTTAACCATGTGACATGTCATGCCTTTTAGAGAAGAGATTGGATCAAACTATCTCATATCATGCAACTAGACTTTTACGTATAAATTTTGTATCCAGTTGAGTTTGCAAGAAAAAAAAAGTATGGGGCTAATGATTACTCAAACTATTCACATCAACTTATTATTTGGATAAATCTCTCTGCCCGTGCACTTGCAAGTTAGTGGGCGAGAGACAACCTGACCGTAGTCCATGAGCCGGCGGGGGATCAGCCAGTAGCCAAGAACACTGCCAGAGGAATTATAAGAGCAAACATATATATAATAACATAATATATACTGCATGCCCTCGAAATAATAATAAATAGTAATTTGAATGAATCCTTACGTTCCAGCTAATTAGTTATTTGCGACACCAACAACTCCCCCATGTGAAACAAAGATAACAGCATACATTTGTACTGTATTATATAAAGAATGTATAGGGATTTCAACTTCATCCACAAAATCCTCGTCCCAAATCCCCTTCACATTCCATATTCTCCTTTGTTCAAAATTCCATGCAGTCAGCTAATTAATCTATGACATTTGTTTAATGATCACCTTATGTGTTATGGACGAAAGGGCAAATAACTTAGAAAACACGCGTTAGTATATATTGGGATTTGGAAGGTTGTTATTTGGGAATTAATTAAATCATTCTTATTACATCTAAAAATGAGCAACCAAACTAGGGGGGTGGAGGAGAGGGATGTCGCTTGACGCACCTGTCTTGTTCCCCCTTCTTTCTAGGGTTTTGTGAGAGATCTCACATGGTCAAGTTTGGTTTCCTCAAAGTGGGTGTGGGGAGTACTTATATGTATGCCTTTAGGAGACCATGGAATTAGGGCTTTCGGGAAGAACTTTACGTGCATGGAAAGTAGTCCTATATGTATGGTCTCTTCTACATTTCTAGAATTATGCATGCACCTAATATATTTCTAGCTCTACTATGCAACCTTGCATATACCATGTAATACTAGGGCTTGCAACTTCCCATGCATGCAAACGTAGTGGTAGTTGACATTTAATTAATTAGTGAGATAGCTAATAATTAAATAAATTGCAAATCATGTTTTGCATCTGGTTAGATATAGAATTCATTCTTAGTTTACATCATACTTGCAGTAGCTATTCATAAATTATCACATAAACTGGAGTTAATACTTTCAGAATATTTGTTATTGAGATTAGCAAAGAGTTTGAAGAATTTTATTTAAGCTTAATTAAATACATCCTTAATTGTTAAGATATATATCTGCATGCTTTGGTGAGATCTCACTGAAAGATGGGCGAACTCCGAAATGTCATGTCAAAGCCATTGCTGTAACGGAAAGAAACCTAGGGTTTATGTTAGGTCATGAGGCTAATTGAAATTTGTATCAATTATATCTGCCCGAGCTATATATAATAGCTAATTATGGGAGTCATATACATATACGTGTTCCAATCACTAAAGTAGTGCCCCCAATGCAATGCATGCTATATTGGCGTCGTCCTTGTTAAGATCGATTCAGCGTGAAGCTAATGCCAACCTTGTATATATATGACCTATTAATTAATTGTTAGTTTGTGTTGATGGAGTAATCGTCAAATCATTTCAAGGTAAACAAGTATTTTGCATGCTTAGTAAAAAGTGGCTTCATCGAAATATATTTATAAAGGGGGAGACTTTGGGAAATGGTGGTGATGTTGCTTGACGCATTTGTTTGCTCCCTGCATGGGGTGAAGGTGCTGGGCACATGGCAGCATTCATTTTAGTTCCACGTCCCTCCTCAGACCACATGCATATATGCATGCAGCCAGGCCCTACGCCCTACATAATAACACGCATGCTCAGGTTACAGCAGGCACACCACCCTTAAGCCCAACTACATGTAACCATCATGTGTTTGGAGTTCATGATATGCTGATCAGATATATATGTATATATATCGATTGTTACGAAAAGAAAGAAAACACATAAAATTTATGAGGTTCATGTTAAATTGGACTACGAAGTCCTCAAACGACGATGATTCTTTTTATTATAAAATAATGATGATTATAAATATATGAAGTTTATATAGAGAATTCCAATTACAAAATAGGAAACATAAATTCTAAAATCGTTTGAAAAACAACGAGACCCTGTATGAGATGGATGGCTTCGTCGACCTCATTGTTGAAGCGTCTGACTACATAGGACCTCATATAAAGTTACAAAATTCAGATTCAATGCATTATCAACAAAAATGTGTTTTAGTCATGTGTGCACGTATTAAGTGTTTAAAAAAACTGCGACCAATCAGATTCGTTTTTATTTTCAAATTTAGCGGGTTGTGATGTTATCGTCTATAGATATATTTTACCTACCTATATATAGATAGATAGATTTTCGGCCGTAGGCAAAAAGTGGAAGAAATGTATGACAAAATCTCATGGTGTAAACAGAGAAAAAAATTAAGAAAAAGACCCAATCAAAGCTAAGGAAATAATTGTGTTCACCATAATAATGGTGTTAACAGATGAGGGGAACATTTCTTTTAGAAGGATGGAAGGAGATGCCAATTTGTATCAGTAATACTTGTGAGCTAAGTATCATTTAGTGCTTCATTGCTTCTTCTTCTTCCATCCCATTAGGGACATTGAATGAGTAATTTGGTTCGGTGACCAGCCTTAGTTCGATGCATTATTAGGGTCACATCACATGAGAGCCTTTGGTAGAGTCGTAGTTTCTTCTCTTCTCTTTTTCAAATACGTTGTTATTCTTAGAAGTCAATATGGAATGCCTTGAGAAATATATGCGGAGGAGTCGTCCTTTGACCAGTAGACTTGGTATGCAAGAAGAGTGTGACTGATATAAAGAAGCATAAAATGGGGTTGAATGGTAAGATCTCGTGCTTGCAATGATCGATGCTGGTGGCATCATTGCTAGGTTCATAGGTTTAGGCACGCCAACTCTTACCGATTGGTGCCCGCCTCATGAACGGAAGCTGGAGGAGTACTGCAACGTACGTGATCTTTTCCCTCTAATTATATACAACGAAAAGTATATGCACTCCACTATAACTTTCGTGGAGCTTCCAATTTTTGCATTAATTATGAATATAAAAATTACGTTACTTAATGGATGTTAATTCATTGATTGTGTGTGTGAGAGAGTGTGTGAGGGAGAGAGAGAGAGATTATTTTCATTATCTTGCTGCAGTTAAAATTTCTCTCCTCTATCCACTTTTACTCTCAAACAGAGTATTTTATGTTTAGAAATCACGAGATAAAATATTCATAATAAACAATATATCTGATAAAATATTCATAATAAACAATATATCCGCGTTAAAAAGATGAAAATGAGAAAAAAAATGCATCTAGTGAAAATTATTGGTACTTTCTTTTATTCCAAAATCGCAAGGGGGAAAACATCCCTTCAGTCAAACATCTTTAAGAATAGATACAAATAGGCCAAATCTGATTTTTTTTTTCAAAAAAAAAACTATTAGGAAAATGTGAGACTATTTTTCTTTTTTCAATGTGCGAAAAGGCCGAAGCCCCGGATACAAATTGTAGATATATCCCTATTTACTCTGAATAGAGTGAATGCTCGGTCTTTTGATAAAAGTGAAGGATAAATATATCCCAATTTCTTGGTAACAGGCCTTGGTACCATTTTCTAATCTCACCACAAGAATCTATACTCATCATTTTCATACATTTTTTTTATTTTTTTATCAAGTATTAATATTTCTTTATATTATTACTATGAACCATCAATAATTTATAATAATATTTCAGTTATACAACATTATATTTTAAGTTTTACTTTCTTCGAACTAAACAGGAAGAAGAAAAACTAAATCTACTTTTTAAAGAAAATATTGTATTTTATATTTTCTTTCATTTAAATTTAAAGTTATTCTTCAACTAAATGACCTGTGTTTGGATGATTTTTTTTTTCTCTCATTTCGTCCTTGGACCCTTATCTTTGTTTCAGTACTAAGGGATAATACTTAGGGGTGTTGAAGGATCGACTTGGACCCTTATCTTTGTTTTGAGATGTTAATTTACTCTGCAAGACCCTTTATCTCATGTGCGCGGCATATGCATTGCACGCTATCATTAATTGTTCTATGTAAAGCCAAATAGAATGATTATCACGCAGAATAGAATGAAAAGTCAAGATAGATGGTTCAAATTCCATCCGAAACTCTAATATTTACTTATGTATATATTGTGGTATCAGTGGAAATAATCTCATCATGTGGAAGGGTGGGCCCCTACGTTCTCCATTAAAGAATGAGAACTAAATGTAGAGAAATGAAATGAGCTACAAAAAAAAAAAAAAAGAAGATATATGTGGAGAAGCATAAGGGCAAGAAAATATGACTGTTGTTATGGGACTAGAAAACCATAATCATATAGATTTACACATTATGGCTGGCAGCTCCGAGCAATCTATCCTCCTCCTTCGGTATATCATCTGTTGATAGTTCAATGCTTGACTTGCTAGTCATCTTGTTCCATTCATTCTCCACACGAAAGAAAATCCACTGAAACCGCCTTACTATTTCCAGGGCTGTTATCGTAAACACAGTGATGTAGTTGTGCCGGAGATGAGCTGAAAGCTTATAAGTCCATGTGCATCGAAGAACTAAGTTGCTTCCTATTACCCAATAGAAGACCTGCAAATTAAGCACAGCCTTAGCAAATGATGAAATTAATGGCAAACTCGGAACTTGCATGGACGACAAAACCCACCCATATCCGGCCGTACAAAAGATTAGAGAAGATATGAGGATTTTTAAACTTGAAAATTCTGGTAAAGACACTGCAAACACATCAGAGACAAGTTAGAAGCCAAAAAAAATGTTCACAAGAATAATAATGAAGAATGCTCTAAATACCAATAATACCCATGAAAGAGAATAGATAAACTCATAAACGTACCTCAAATCCCAATCACGAGTCACATCCCAGTAAAATGAATACATAGAATTTATGACGCTAGAAATCAGCCATAGAGGGCGGTAGAAATTGGTCCAACTGTCAGGGAAGACATGATACTTGAGAGCAGAAAGGAAGATAACAGGGATTGCAGTAGAATACTTCAATGCTGGACAAGAAACAGGGAAGTAGCAAATATATAAGATAGTGAAAAAAAAAGCAACAAAAAGAGTAAGCACTTCCCAATTTGAGAGGAAAACACAAAGTTCATGTGACTAAAAGGATGTGAAACATCAATACTTAGTCTCAAAAAAAATCTACTGTTTCCCATCCAACAACGAAGTATTTAGTCTCAAAGAAAAATATTATGGCTAATATAACAAAAAGCTGTACCTTTGTTCAGTTACTTCCAGCTTAACCAAAAGATAAATTATGGCAGCAAGTTATTTTTTGAAGAGGAAAGGATGACTACGAAAGTTGCCCACTTTGTTAGAAAAAAATTATAAAATTTAGAAGTGTAAACCAAAAAGGATGGAAAGAAGCAGATATGAAAGCTAGAAAACTCAAGAAATTGTTACTTCTGTCTACACCTTTGATCGTGAAATATCCATTGCTTGTTGAGAACTGTGAGTTTTCATAAGTTTGTTTACATGTTATCACCATGTTCTGTTGACAGATGTGTGTTTAGTTCCCTTATCTGCAACTGCATAAGGAATCTATCTTCATTCAAGTTGTTGATTTCCCATTAGTTTAATCTAGAGGGCATATAGAACCATATCAAAACAAACAGTCATGAACAAACTAACCAGTCAAAATTGGTGATTCAAGTTCAACAGAGTGCTTGTGCTTATGCCAAATTGCCAATGACTATTTTAACTTGCAATTTTTCAAGTTCTTTACACAATTTCTTTGTATGTGGATAATAGGAATTTTGCATAAAATATCATGGTATATTTATTAATTCAGAAATCCTGAACCCAAGTGTTTAAGAATACTAATATCTAGTAGAAACCATGTTAGCTTTACCATTTAAAAGGGATGTTCTCTCTTTTGTGTCCTTGTATTGACGCAGGCATTGAAAAAACCGGAACAAGTATGGTAAAACGAGCACCAAAGGAATTGCAACAGAGTGACTGCCACATATAGAATCAGCCTCAAACCAAGCTATTGTTGCAACCTGAAAATCATAAGAATCATGAAAAGCTGTTACAGATGCTCTGAAGAAATATGAAAAACCAAAAAGAAATGTGTTTTATGAACCACTCATGTTAAGCAAGCTTATTTAAAACAAAAGCATCCCTTGCACAAGCAGAAAATAGATGTTTGATTTCCTTTAAAATGAAGAGCATGTTTTCTTCATGCATCAAGATACAATGTGAGTCAAAGCACAACCAGAAATCTCAATTCAATACAAGATATACATAATACTAAATGTTTTACTTATTTAAGTTTGATGCAAGTAGGAGAGCATTGTTGGCGACCTTTTTGGCTGGTACTTGGACCATTTGGCTCTAGTACAACTGGATTATTTTTTATGCGGAGCGATGTCAGGTTGAGAATATTATACATAACACTTCTTTTCTTCTTCGGGAGTGGGATTTTGGTTAGCTGATGTACATCTCTCCTTTTTTTGCCGTTCTCTCCTCGAGAGCTTAAAATTGTACATATTGATAGCTTCATAGTGATAAATATACTTGGATGACAATCATAAAACCTGGTGGTCATCCTTTTTTTTCTAAAAAAATAGTCGGTCAATAACTAGTGTCAACTGGAAATTTCTAATTAGCCCATTTTTCAAAATGACATAAATTTCACCCTTTCGTTACAGTAGAAGTCCTGATGGCGACCTTGTAAATACATCGTATATGGTGTTTGTTACATGCACATATTAGTAACCCAACTTTTATATCAGTCGCAAATTCTCAATAATTAGTGTTTAATCAAACATTAGATCTTCAAGCCACCAGACAATGAAACAGCTAAGTCAAATGACCATTTTTCAAATGCTGTGTAAATGTGTAATGCTAACTGATGAACTCGACTGCTTGTTGGTTAGTGATTGATTGTTGAAAGTCCATTTTAACTCATTTTCTATTTTACAAGTCGAGTTTCTTCAAAAAGTGGCTTCTCAAGTTAGCTTAATGAGACATTATCTATAATTCACATTGAGATATAACACAAATCTGCAAAGGAAATAGTATCTAGCAAAATAATTTAAGTCATACTCATAAGAATCAATACCTGACGGTTAACCATCCGACAAACTGAACGCTCTAAATCGGAGAGCACCTGGAAAGAAAAAGACGATTGTAAACAATAAAAGGAAGTTTCCATCAATAAATGAGGGCTACAGGTAGATCTCACATGAAACCTCAACTATTTCACTATAAGTGTAGAAAACTACGCAAACTGCACTGACACAATTTTTAGCATTGATATACATAAGAAACATAAAATCAGTGGATTGGAAACTGTTAAGATCATAAACATAATGATGAGTAACTTCCTAAAAGCTTAAACTTTTGGGACAGATAGATTAGCTCATCTAATTTAATGGAAGCTGTGAATACTAACTTGAGTTGTTTAAAGCAAGACCAATTAACCTAATGAACTATCTTTTTGAGGAGGATTAAATATATGAACCATTCTCACTAACTTCCAAGGGAAAAAAACTAGTGGCACAAACAAACATACTAGGGAACATACCTTTGACATTGACGTCAAAATATCAGCCAAAAAGAAATCAGAAAAAGTGATTGCCTGCAATAAGATTGAAACAAAGACAGTTAACTTTGATTTTAAAATGTGTTCCGCCTGGATTTAGATAAGCAAAAAACTCTTGCACATAGTTACAGAAACTTAAATCCAAATCAAGTGTTCCATATTACTGTTAGATTTAAATGACATTGTAAGTGGCCAGTAGCCAGTTACATACCCAATTGGCAGCTGGCTGCATTTTTTCGGTTATTACTTTTGGTTGCTAGTGTACGTCTTTTTTGGGTCTAATGTGTTCGTGTATGTTTGCTTTGCTGTTTGGTTTCTAAAGTAGCCCAGTCCCCGCCCCACCCCTGCTCCACCATTAGAGGATGGCGGAGGGTGAGATAAAGTGGCTGCCCTCCTACTTGTCTGAGTTGGTGGAAACAGCACAGGGGTAACTCATAAGATTGACACAAGCAATGAAATAGCTTGCTTCTAACCATGAGCCCCAGAGAGCAGTTTCGCAGACGAGAGAAAGCCAGTTGTGCTTCTTTTTAAAATGTTCAGTTCGAAATAAGTTTTCAAAAAACATGATTTGGTGCTAGTCTAGGAAGGAATTATAATGCACAGCTGGCTGTCCATAATGCTGCAATATTGGAAAGAAAAAGGATCCCTACCAAGCTTAGGCAGTCAGTCAGTTGTCATATACAACAACAACAACAACAAAGCCTTATCCCACTAGGTGGGGTCGGCTACATGGATCATACGACGCTATTCCGTTCTATTAGTAACCAAACCTTTCGGTATATTATTCACCAATAGATCTTGTTCTATTAGTTCGCCAGTCCGCCTTGGCCTCCCTCTCCCTCTTTTAATCGGACTCCAGATTATTTGATCTACTCTTCTTACTGGCGCATCTAATGGTCTTCTCTGAACATGATCAAACCATCTCAAACGATTTTCTACCATTTTCTCACTAATAGGAGCCACTCCGACTCGTTCACGTATATGGTCATTCCTAATCTTATCTAATCTTGTATGACCACACATCCATCTCAACATCCTCATTTCGGCTACCCCCACTTTACGTTCATGTTGTCCCTTCATAGCCCAACATTCATTATCATATAACACTGCCGGTCTTATAGCAGTACGATAAAATTTTCCTTTAACTTTATTGGGTACTTTTCTATCACAAAGAACTCCAGTGGCTTTCCTCCACTTACACCAACCAGCTTGAATTCTATGATTAACATCGTCATCAATCTCACCATCTTGTCTTACAATTGATCCTAAATATTTAAACTTTGTCACTTGAGGAATTATATCCTCCCCTAGCCTAACTTCCAATCAGTTGTCATATACAACGGCAAAAAAAAAATTACGTGTGTACAGAAAGTCAAAAGGCAAAGAAATGAAAGATCAATGGGTGTAGATCCCTCCAGAAAGCAAACTGTCCGTCTCCCCTCTCACATAAAAAATGTTGTGTTGTATATTTTTAATTGTTTACAATATGGTAATAGAGTTCTTTTTTGAGAGAATGATAATAGAATTGTCGAATTGGAGAGATCCATTTTTCAGATTCAGAGAAACATTAATTTCATTATTATTAATTCTATTTGAGAGGCAAAAGGATGGCTACCAGATTATGGCACCATGGGGATATGTATTACTGTAGGGATTAAATCTGTATAAGGGCATGCTCTATGAAGAGAGCATGAGGAATAGGAGAATGTAGAGCCACTACCCAAACCCCAACTAGGAGAATGTGGGGGCATAGCTCCTTTCTCATTTGAATTTTATCTTTTGATCTCCTCAAAAAAAAAGAATTTATCTTTTGAGGGAGAAAAGGACTAGGAGGAGCTAGTCATCTCACTATAGGCATATATATAAAGGGACATAAATGTGTAAGAAAACTGAAACAAGAGGTATAGACAAGGATGACAACAAGCTATAAGTCCTTCCGACCTCCCTTCATTCTCTAGCCAAAAAATGGATGTGGTGTACAATATTGTCAATGTAACACGGGTTCCCTCTAAAGATAGAATGTTGCACTATATCCAAATGGCTTGGGAGACAGCTAAAGGTATGAACTTCCAGCAGGTTCTACCCTGTATGTGTTCCAAAAAATTATCAATATCTAAAGGGTTTAATCCCTAAAAGGGAATTATCTGGCCAGCATTTTCTAGTCCCCGTTTTAGCCCTAAGATAAAAAGGGAATTATCTGAGAGAATATTAATGCAACACCTAACATGGTTGGAGTTTGATATTGCTCTCACGTGAGGGCCGTCTAGCCCTACTGCGATAGGTGATATCATCCTAGTCCCTACTCACCAACTACGTCAGTTCTGCAAATGTCAGCTAGGGTTGAGTGCCACATCAACACCATCAGGGATTCAGGAACAGGTTCTCTTGGCAGGGGTGAGACCCCGAGAGACAGCATATGCCTTGTAGCTTGGCGACATGTAGGTCGCCCCATGTTACATGGAGGTTTGCCGATCCAAACCTGCTATCCTAAAAAATGGGTTGGATGGATATTTGGTGCCAATTGATGATCTTTGAAGCTCGATGATTTTCGCATGCTATCTCATGAGATTCTTGCACTTAGCTAATTTGTGATTGTTGCACCTTTGGCATGGCATCTCCAGAATCCTTCTCCTAGTGTGACCGCTTCTTATTGTCTCCCTCAACTCTGGGACGACTTTCATTTTGGAGGCACAAGTGGACTATCAGAAACATACTTGGTAAGGCTTTCACTAGATTGGCAGCACTATCAATGGAATCAGGGGCATCAGTCTCGAATTATATGCTCATGGACTGCACTTTTGAACCAGCCTCTCCGACCACCGATTCTCAGAGCTCCTCATCCTACCGGAGAGGATTGTGGGTACAACCTAGATGGAACCAGAGATGATGGCAGGGGGTGTCTTGTGGGTCACTTCTCTGCGCGATGGATCTATATTCATATGCTTCTTGGATGCACGATACAGGTGACCTGAGCAGATTATCCTTACATATGGAGATCCACTTGCCTCTCAAGGTCAAGATCTTCGCTTGGCTTTTATGATGCAGGCAGATCCTCACAGGAGTGTACAGTGCGAGATTGACACCCAACTCAAATACTACTTGAGCTTTGTGAGGGGTCGAAGGAGGACATTGACCATCTTTTCTATGCTATCATCTAAGGTATGGTGATGAGTTGGATGGCCCAACATTGATGCTTCAAAGTGCACGAGGAGACCAAGGATGGAAGCGCCTAATGGATGACGATCATGGCAGTCATGTGGGCTATATTTAGTTAGAATGTAACTGCACAATATTTGTAAGTGGCAATGCTACATAGACAAATTTTTTTTTTTTAGGAGACTACATAGACAATATTGTATAACACATTGTTTTTTATGAGGACATGGAGAGACAGATAATTTCTTTTTGTGAGATTCACTCTTGCCGTTGTTTCCTTTCTTTTGATTTTTTCTTCAGGTTCCACATTTTAAAAGTCTTAATACATTACAGATAGCTACCAAAGTAGGGTAGCCATCACTTTACCAAAGTCGGGCATCTGTCCTCTTTTTCTGTTTATGGTAGTAGATCAGCATACTTTACTGATAAGGCTTATACAAGTAATGACATATATTCTTCTGACCATTAGCCTGGGGGAGCAGAATTATTCGTCAAGAAGCAGATATGGTTGGGCTTCTTTCTTATTTTTGTATTTGAGAAAGGGTATCTAAAAATACACTCGTTTTTTTTTTTGAAATGTCATTCTTTCTCAGGAGGAATTACATTGTATCAGTTGACTGGCCATACCTGCTGCAATGTAGTCATTGTTTACAGTGTGTTAGTTATTGCATATCAGAGAAACATGAGATTCAATTATCTAAGAGGTTTAGAGGTTTTTATTCCATGGAAATTATCTGAGAGGAGATTAATGCAATTACTATGTTAAATATTGGAACTTCCCAACATCCCTTTCCTCCACTTTTTTTTAACATAATCCTCCAAATTCTTCAGACATAATGATAAGGGAAAATCACTTCATTTACAAGTAAAGCAGGTGAAGATTTTTTTTTTTTTTTGAGAAGAAAAAGGATGACCACCAGAGTAGTGATTGTCATCCAGCAATGTATAAAACTATGGAGAAATGTATAGGTGTGGGCTCTCTCAAGTGCAGCAAAAAGGTGACCGAGGTCACAAAAGAAAAAGCTAGCCAAAACCCCACTCTCTAATAAGAAATGAGATGTGTTGTAAAGCAGGTGAAGATGGCCTAGATGAAAAACCACAAACTTGCCTGAAGTGGGAGTAAAATACGCCACAAAGTCTTCATGAAGTAATAGCGGGTTGATAAATAAAATATATCAAACGGGAATATGAGAATCATCAGAGTAAATGCATATAGAATAACCTGAAAAATCAAAATAAAGGTTCAGAATAATTTGTCAAGAAGACAGTGACAAGCAATAGTAATAGCATATAGAATAATTTATTTTTATCATGCGAGTCTAGATAGGCATTCTTATATGAGATCATTGAGTCAAAATTTACATGTGAAACATGGAAGGTTGCACAATCAAGCAATAGCTGACACATTCTGAAGTGATGAACCTTTTTTTTTAGAGCAGAAATGATGAACTTGATGCACAGTTTCTTTTGTTCGTAAAACAAAGCTGTTTCGCCATGGTTTGAGATCATAGGACATAATACTTGCTAACTAAGTTCTAATAGCTTCTAGAATGCAGGAAATGTTCAAACCAATATGTACTAGCAGTGTTGTCAAAATCGCGTCCTAACTCGTAAAAGCGTCCGATTTTACGTCTTCACCTTTGAATTTCGTGCTCAATCTCACCTGGAAACGTTTTCGTGCTGGCCCGTAGGATCGGTGGAGACTCACGACTCCACCGATCCCACAATACTTTTTTTTTTATGTTTTATAAGCAATTATAGACACTCAACTCTTCACGCTACTCCTACTCGACCGAGACCAATAAAACCAAATACTTCTCTTGAGGCCTCACGTTTCTCCTCCTCCTCCTCCAATTCCACAATACTTTTTTTTATGTTTTATAAGCATAGGCACTCATCTCTTTCATCTCCTCCTTTTTGTTTGATGTCTGCCGCTGCAGCCGCCACCGCTGCTGTCCTGCTGCCGCCGCTTACTGCTGCTGTTGCCGCCGTTGCTCGTCTGCCTTCCGCGCCGCGCTGCTGTCGCTGCTTCTGCCGCCGCGCTGCTGCCCTAATGCTGCCGCCACTGACCTAACAGGTTCCCCCCCCCCCCCCGCCCCCTCTCCCTCTCTCGCGCTTTCTCTTTCTTTCCCTCTCCCTCTACCTTTCTCTTTCTCCCCTCGTCCTCTCTCGGCCTTTCTCTTTTCCTCCCCTCTCCCTCTCTCGTTTTCTCTCTCTCCTTCTCCCTCTCCCTCTCCCTTTCTCCCCTCTTCCTCTCTCGCCCTTTCTCTTTTCCTCCCTTTTCCTCTCCATTTCTCTTCCTGCACGGGAATATGTTTTTTTTCTCCCTTTCTCTTTCTCTCTCTCTCTCTCCCTCTCCCTTTCTCTCTACACATTGAAGCAGGTTCTTTTTTTTTCCACGAACCCAATAGTTCTCCCCATTGGTGGACAAGGGCCTAGGCTACCTTTTTATTTTCTACTATATTATAAATTTAAAGCATTTTTTATATTTCTACTATGGTTAATTTTTCATGAATTAATTATATTGATGTGTGTGTTGTTATTCTGTTATTATTACAATTTGTTAAGGTCATGAATTAATATATATATATAATTAAATAGGTATTAATATCATGAAGTGATGTTAAAATTAGAAATTTGGAGATGTAATATTGCATTTTGTACTTATAAGTTCAAAGAGAATTTGCATCTCATCACTAATATCATGAATTTATATATATTAATATATACATTTAATATTAAAAAATAATCCGGTAGAACTGGCTGTGTCGTGTTACGTGTTCACGATTTACGAGTTTTTCCGGCCCTCCATGTCTGAGTCCGTTTTACGTGTTTGACAACATTGTGTACTAGTACTACCATCCAATCAATTAAACAACACTTACTCAAAAAGAAAAGAAAACATTAAACAACAAGGTTAAAGCAATAACTTCCAGACCCTAGATCCTTAATTTTGAAGTTAGTTTCAGACCTCATAAAATTAATGAACCTTCTATTAATATATACTCCAATACTAATATTATAATTTAACAGGGAAAGGACCTACGAGATTCCATTTTTCATCCGGCTTCTATTGAAACAACCAACAAATATAAAATGACTGATAGGTCTTGAATAGAGATGGACTTTCGGGCCGTGCCCGGGCTGGCACGGCCCGAAATCATGCCGTGCCGGAAGGCACTTCCGCCGACCTGGCCGGGTCGATCAGGCAGGGTCGTGCCAGGTCGAGCTGCCCTTTTTTTTTGCTATATGCATTAAATCAAGAAAATAAAAAAAATAAAAATAAAAAATAGGTCATATTTTTTTACCCTGAGATTTAGACTAATAAAAAATAAGAAAACTAATTTAAAAACTATAAAAACTTTATGATATATGATTAAATATATGTATAATATAACATGATTAAATATTTAACTATATAATAAAAAATAAAATAAAAAGAATAAAAAATCATGCTCGTCGGGCCGGCTCCGGGCCGGGCTGTGCTCGTTGGGCCCATGCCGGGCCGTATCCAGCATACCATTAGGCAACCCAGCACAGTTTGGCCCGGGCCCGGCCAGGTGGCTGTGCCCGGGTCGGGCTGACCTGCCAAAATCTGTGCGGGCTGCGGGTCGGAACATGCGGCCCCCACAGATTTCCATCTCTAGTCTTGAACATAAAACTTCACCACAATATATCTTGCAGAATATAGACAAGCGAAGTAACACTTTTACGGGGCATTAAATTCTAGTAGTCCAATATAACAGCACTAATGAAAACATCATGTCAGAATTTTTGCTTTCATTTTTACATGTTTGCGCAAATATGTTGTCCTAATTCTTAACAGACACAAATAATCATTGCAGATGAATACTTTTGCAGGAACAACAATCTGACAAAAGGCAGCTTCGATGTTATAACATAAACATGGATACTAGCACCTCATCAATGATTACTACTCCTTTGCATAATAACCATGCACACAATAGATTTAAGAGATTAACACAAGCATAATTATAAGTTGTAAGAACAATCATCAATTACTAATTGAAGTGCCCATAAGAAGGTAAAAGCACATTTCAGACACCAATCCCAGGTTATAATGCACCACAAATTTGGAGTTTCAAAAGAAAAGATAGTACACTGGTTGTGATGCCGCAAGTGACACTTCCCCATGTGAGTAGAGATAAAGATACGCTGTCATACTTGTAGGAACAACAATGGTCATCCAAGTAGCACACTTGCAAGAAAAAAAAAAACTAAATGATTCAAGGAAGTAGAATATACCCAAAAGATATACACAAGGCATTTACTTCTTTTTTTTAGGGAACAAGGCATTTACTCATTGAATTCACCTAACAAGCCTATCCAAATATATTAAAATTATCAGCATCCTTATGTTACATAAATATCTATTTTTTCGACATTCATAAAAGCTTCTTAGTCATCACCAAATTTCATCCTGACAATGACACCTACTGCTTTGCATATTACAGCAAATTATGGAAATCCGAACAATATATTCGCACATTAGAATTCCTACGATTAAGATACCTGTTGAATGAGTCAATGATGCAGTTTTAATTGGCATAAGTAATAACAACACACAGACAACACCAGGATTCAAAGAGTTGTACCTTCCATATCTCCCGATGAGTAAGATGGGTGTGGTCAAGATCAAACACTTTGGCATAGTTAACTGATGACTGAGAAAAGACCCATAAATTAACTCCCCAGAGCCAAACCATCAAAGTCTGTAGGATAAAAAAATGAATAAAACAAGGTTAAATAAAATGAAGAATTGAAAACTCTTGAATACATATGACGTATTTACAACACTCACCATAAGAAGTAGAGGATTAAAATACAAAAAAGCCTCATAGAGAAATAAATCTCGCTTATCTGCATTCATTCGCATCACTGAGTCCCACCCTATCTGCAAAATCATGAGCATAACTGTCTTTTTTGAAAGGATAAGCCAATATATGATAATGTCTTCAGTCAATCAAATATTATCTCGTCCAATAAATTATAGGTTAAGAAATAATTGTGGAACACTGACCTTGCCACAAAAGATGCCCCATAAGAGAAACAATATGACCTGAAAGTTAATCCATGGTTCGAGGTGCATCAACATTCAGAAAATGGCCGTAAATGCTAGTAATATTGCTCGATTCAATGTCAATGGAAAGGTACAAAAGCTTCTGCCTGATTTTTTTATCACTATTGATTTGTTTAATTGCTAATCCACTTACATGAGTAACCTAAGATTTGAATATTGGAAATAAACATTTGGATTCTCCTACTCATAAGAAATTACACATTTGTTGCCTTAAAAATGGATCAACGAGAGCGGAATGGCGTCGTATGATCCATGTAGCTGACCCCACCTAGTGGGATAAGGCTTTGTTGTTGTTGTTGTTGCCTTAAAAAATTAAGTATTTGTACATCATAACAGGTTCATCATTTCTCTTGGAAACAACATTGAACCGCACATAAACCAGGAGAACACATGATATCATAAAATGTTAATCACGATAGTCCATTGTATAAGACAACTTCGACGTGATGTTTTAGCTGGGGGCTTGATAGCCAATAAGAAAGTGGACAATGCAATCTTAATTGTATCAATAGAATTTTAGTTAGATTTGTTGATAAGAAGATATAAACTGAAAAGATGAATCAATAACAGCAAATGAGAAATTTATGACCTTAAATCTCCATAGGAAAATTGGCGATGGCATCATTGTAGCACTCTTCATCGCATCCACCTCAGTAGATGATCGAAAGTTTCCGTCTTCAGCAGTTCCTGGATTAAAAGAAGCTACAGACATTAGCATTGCAACAATCTGGACTGCATATCAATTCAAAATTATGTTCAGTGTATTTTACCCAAATCAGTGAAAACTGGTCTACTGCTGATCCGGCGAACAATAGGACTAGTAGACACTGGTAGAGGGATTCCAATCATAGGTGAAACATGAACGTGACATGAATGTGCAATGTCACCACAATGTCATACACCTGTAAAAAGAAACCATGCTGCCAATTTAAATATAAACATTCAAACCATTTAGCATATTCATGCTCCACAAAAAATTAGGACCATTCAATAAATTAGGAACAACAGAATCTAGGTGGCAGATATTCAGATTCAACAAAAATGTGTTCTTTTTTATATCTCTTATCTTTTTTTTTCATTTATAAAAATGCTAGATATTCTTCCAAGGTGACTACTTCCTATGAAAAGGAAAGGAAAAAGAAAAATAAGAATTCCTAATGTTCTTCACACATGGTGGAATCGTAAGACCTGAAATTTCACTTTTCGTTCACATCCAGTGTTCTGGGTACAATTCCATATACCATCCAGTTGATTTCAAGTTAGGCTGACAAGATATCTTAGGCACGTAAATCTAACCCCATTATCCATCTAGATTTTGTGGTATAAAGCATCTAAAGGAATACAATAACATTCTGCATCTAACTCGCAGCAGACACAATTTCCGATTCTCCGCACCAAAGACGACCCAAATTAAACCATATTATTAGATTAAAGTAGGAGTAACCATTTGATTATCCAGCCAAGTGTCAACCGGGAACTGGATCAACGGAAACTCCAAAGAACCAATCAAGATCCAACTCTCTCACAATACCGTTTCCCTTGTGTGTTAATAATTTGAAGCAAAACCAAGATCTCCGGCAATCCGGTCGTCCCCCAGATTCCGCCCAAAGATCTGCCAGATCTCAACATAAGAACAGAGAAAACAACAAAAAGATATGATACCTGGATAGAGCGAGAGAGGGAGCAATAAGGCACTTGCCCCCGGCTGCGCAGACTTCCCTTGGGCGAAGGCCTCCTCCGGGCACCAGCTGGCGGCGCTCCAAGTCTCAATGTACACGGCGGCGGCGGCGAGGATGGCTAGCGGGGTAGCGCTTGAGGACGGGGGACGGCCGGTGCGGTGGCGGAGATCTTGAAAGGGGGACGATGAAGTGAGGGTGAAGGGGAAGAAACGGAAGGAGGTTTGGCCGTCGCGCACTCAAATTTCTGTTCTTCCCCAGTTTGGTCGGAAAGAGAAGCAACGTAACACAACCTCCCCCCATTTAACTTAATTAATCAATAACATCTATTTATTTTAAGCAAGTATTTATTTTAACATAATAAGATGGGGTGACAAAAGAAATGGTCGGAAATCTGATTTTGATGCAATGTTTTTTTCTTACGGTTCAATTCTTGTGACGTTAATAATTATAAAATTAGTTCGTCATTTTTTAATTAATTCGATAATATCGTTTTCATTTATATCTAATGATGATAGATGAAAATTTTTTAACAATAATTTTTTAATTAGAAATTTAATGTATATCGACGTCACAGACATCTTTTTTGTCTTTCATCTAATCTAATTTGGAACATATTTTTTTTCTTGATGTAAGTTGCGCATGACAAATGTGCCATGGGCAAAATATTATGAATGCCATTTCAAATGGCAATTAAGTTTATTTGCGGTGATACATTGTCAATTTATTACAAAATCAGTTCTGTTTTTTTTTTTTTTTGTCTTCACTAAAAATGGTATTTGGTTTGAATCAAATACATATGATGTCTATGGAGACGGAAAAATAAAAGGGGGCCAAATTTTGAACCTAAACCTCTTAACCAAATAGCAAGGACATTAACCACTACGCTAATAGAGAATTCATGTATGGACAGCATACTAAATTATTTTAAGAGAAGGCAAATAAATTTTTAACTTTAAAATTTACATATAATCATATATAACTAATTAAATTTTAAAAAATTAGAAGGAGGGGGCCGGGCCCTCTAAGCTCTACTTAGATCCGTCCCTGTAATCGACTTATTATTATGAATGTTAATGGGATGATGATAAAAAGAGACGTATTATTGGTTGCAAAAATGGTTCGTCGGTACAGGTAGTTGAAGCATCGATTGCAATTTGCAAACATATTATATTTCCCATCTTTAAATATTTAAAAGTTTCTATTACTAATTTTAGTTTGGTAAATATAATGAAGAACGCAAAATAAAATTTGACCAAAAGAGCATGATTAAATCGGCAATAATCTATGTCACGTGTATTACGCAATGCAAATAAAAAGATATATATAATTAAAAGTCAACTTTCAAATGTAGAATGCACGTTGACCAAATGCCGAGCCGGATCCAAAAGCCTCATTTGTTCAGAAATAACTGACAAGGCACCGCAGCACCCATTATTTTCTTTTCTTATGAATTAATAAATATATATATGTAAAATGAATATTCATATTTATCTACTTCTCTACAATACATTTGCAAAGAAAATAGAGATCTAAAGATTTTATATTCAAAATTAAAAGTATTCATTAGGAATTGAGTCTCTGACTCGAAATAGTGTTGGATTTAAATAGCCACGTGGGTTATCTTAGTCTTAGTAGGTGGTGCGCACAAGGAAAAAGAATTGGTGCTTTTGTCCGCTCACGTTGACACTTAACTTTATACAAATCTACTCAAGTCACTGGTTAGCAAACATTTGGATCCGATTTGCCACTTTGCATTTTTTTTTTCTTTCGAGGGCCGGGTCGAATCTACAGAAAGCTTTCACTGTTCGAACGTATTAAATAGTAATGATTTATTTCTTGATCAATAGGATAGCTTGAAGACTCGAACTCATATTACTAGCACCTATCAAACGTTTGAGACTCAATTCTATGGTTCGGTTGAACCAATCAACATTTATTTTGTACACAGTTTTTTTTTTCATAAATATATCTCTGCAAATTAAATGTATGCATGTCTCTAATATATTTTTTGTGTGATAGGTGTCTGTGTCGATTATTGAATTCGTGCGGCGCTAAAAAAATTATACGCACTCTCCATAAATTAGAAGTTGGTTCATCATGAAATTTAACTAATTTGATTAAATCATCTCATATCGCATAAACAAGACTTTTTCTCGAGACATTACTTACGGAAGGAGAAGTCGATTATTATTCCATCCCAAATCACCTCTTAGGACATCTCTCGAATAAATTTCATTAAATATTCTTCACTTTGTAATCATAATGTCCTTCATCTTTTAATTTATTTCACTAAATGCTCTTTCGACCGGGAATAGATAGTTGTCCGATCATTTTGCTAATGTAGCATCTTATTTTAAAATAAACATTATATAAAATATAAAAATAATATAAAAATTAAAAAAAGAGGGGTGCACCCCTTCTGCCACATTGGCGACACGTAGAGGGGGCATCACCCCCCTTTTCGCACCCGATGCGTAAAGGGGGTATCGCCCCCTTCGCCGATCACCGGCAATAGGCACAAAAAGGGGATGTCCCCCCTCCGGCCGTCGGAGGAGGCATCCCTTTTTTAATTTTTTTATAAATGAATATAATATGATATTATTATTTTTAAAATATTTTATATTATTTTATTATTTAATCGATTGCCACATAAGACAAATGACCAACTAGCAGGCTATACTCGGTCAGAAGGGTATTTGTTGAAGCTGGTTAATAGTTAGAGGTCAGTTTAATTACAAAGTAAAATTGGAGAATAGAGCTGAGAAAATAAACAAAGTTCAAGGCATTTAGTGAATTTATCCGACATCTCTCTAATATAATATACATAAGTATGATTGCACTTCTATAGCAATTTAATGTACTTGTTGAAGCTTGCCTCCACCATAAATTTGATGTATCTTGCTCCTAACTCATATATTAAGAGGATATATAATGATTTAATAAGATACTGACGCCATCAATGATATTATCTAACTTTGGATCCTTTGAGCAATTTTTTATGTCTAATTAATGTCAGTTTTACTTTAAGTTGTTAAAATACATAGCCCAAGTTACATGACTTTGTCAAGTGAAAAAAAGGCCAAATTACATGAACCATCCTCTAACTTAAGGTTGACATCTAAACAGTCCTTCAATTTTAAATTATAACTATATTACCCTTGAACTTTAATTTTCTTGCACATATTGTCCTCCTAATCATCGATAGCAAGTTTTTCAATTGCATTACTGAAGTGACACAATAAAACTAATAAAAAAATATAATTATATAATAAAAAATAAAAAAAGATGCGACAATCTCATGGCTATAGCCTCTCGTCGGAGCTAAAGGAAGGGGACGGCTCCTCTCCCCTCCGGCATTGCCTCTACATGCCAGAGAGGAGAGGGAAGGGGATGGCTGCCCCCTCCCCTTCTGCCCACTATGGCATCGCACTTGTACGTCCTCGTGAGCCGCCGCTTGAACAACTTGGCTTAGAGGTTTTATGAGCCCCATGGAGACCTTCTCCAACATCATCACCATTGACATCACTAGGCACATCAACACCGCCACCCGCATCGTCGACATTAGGAGAGGCCACCCGCACTTGTCACATATGGAGATTAGCTGCTTTGACAGAGGAACCGAGAGAACGAGCTCACGGCCAGCTTGTCATAGCGTGCCGCGACAGCGGCAACCACATTATGCGTGTACATGTCGAGTACACCTACAACATTTTTCATTTGCTGTAAGCATTGATCAGG
Organism: Pontederia crassipes; assembly: GCA_030549335.1. Taxonomy (NCBI): domain Eukaryota; kingdom Viridiplantae; phylum Streptophyta; class Magnoliopsida; order Commelinales; family Pontederiaceae; genus Pontederia; species Pontederia crassipes. The sequence goes on along the minus strand of CM060193.1, from coordinate 68,412,874 downwards.
CCATGAGAGATTCCAGACAGAGAACCAACAACAAGAAGCATGTTGTACCTACGTTCCATGAACTTGTCCCTTGAGCTCCAAGTTCGAGTCCAAGATGACAACAACACCAATGAAGACTTTCTTGTTGGTGATGATGAGGAATCCGGAGCGTCGAAGGGGAGAAGGGAAGGGGGTGGCCCTTTCCATGTGTCTTTTGTACGTGCATAGATGCGGGGAGGGGGTGACTGCCCCTTACCCTCTCCTCTCCGATGCCTCCCCATCTCTGTTCTCGCACAAATGATAGAGGGGGAAAGGGGCACTCCCTTACCCTCTCCCCTTCTATGTCGGAGAGGAGAGGTCAAGGGGGCAGGCATCACCTCTATGCGTGCGCAGAGGACAGAGGGGGGATGGGGGCGACTGCCCCCTTACCCTCTCCTCTCCGACGCCTCCCCGTCTTTGTGCTTGCACAAATGACAGAGGGGGAAGGGGGCACTCCCTTACCCTCTCCCCTTCTATGTCGGAGAGGAGAGGTGAAGGGGGCAGCCATCGCCTCTATGCGTGCGCAGAGGACAAAGGGGGATGGGGGCGGCTGCCCCCTTCTTTTGGCTCCGGCAAAGGGCGACAACCATGAGGCTGTCACTTCTTTTTATTATTTTTATTAGTTTTTATTGTGTTACAGAGGACAATACGTGCAAATTGAAGTTGGAGGACCATCTAGTTACCACATTCAAAGTTGGAGGACGATTCATATAATTTACTTAAAAAAATGCAAGATATAGGAAATACTTCTTTAATATTAGAGATATTAATAACTTTTTCTCTTGCTTAAATATCAATATTAATACAAAAAATAGGATAGTCTCACTTTTAACAAAAATGAAATGTGTAAGTGCATTAAAATAATTTTATTAAAAAACACTATTTTAAGTCAAAATTGCACACAGTCCCAAATTTTCAATCATTGGTTAATATTATTGTGTTTGCTTTTTATGCATGTATATATATATATATATATATATATATATATATATATATGAGATTGATGTACCTTCGTAGCACATTTTACTTTGGAGGGATGTTGAGCGCATCTCAACCATTGATCCACTAATCAACGGTTCAGATAAATGATATTTTTAAATTATGAGATTTAATCACTTTTGATCAGATCCATGGATTGGATCATTGTTAAAATGCACTTAACATCCTTCCAGGCGGAAGGTGCTTTGAAGGTACATTAAACCACGTTGAAATATATAACATACATCTTATTTATTTATTTTCAATTAATTGAACTAGAATTTTGAGAAATTGTTAGGCAATAGTGGGTTGACAAATCATTAGTAGATTGCTCTAAGCCTGTTGTTACAATAGATCGAGTTAAGAAAGGAACATGATTTACTTATCAAATATTAAGTAAGCAAAAGAGAATTTATTAAAATTATTGATGTCCATCAATCATCAAACATCAATGCGAAAAATGTTATAATGTCAATAATTTTTATGTGATTGATTATATATATGTATGTTATGTTTCATTGACCGAAAGTGTAATGTAATATATTTTTTGTTGCATTATATCTTTTTTCATATTTTTTATAAATGAAAAAACACACAAAATGGCAATGAGCTTGATAATGGTAATGCTTAAGAAAAGTTCATAAACATGCAAAATTTGACAGAATTACTATAAGGGTCTTTTTAGCAACTGAGAAATGGAGGGGTGGAATTGGATAGTATAGTGAGAAATGGGGTGATAGAGTGTGGTGTGTATAGTCTTAAAAAATGTTAGGTTGAATAATAAAACTTTTATTTACTAAAAAGTCATTTTACCTCTTATTATATATAAACTATTTATAATATCGTAATAAATACTTATTTCTTTATCATAATTTATTTTCTCTTTTATTTTTTGTTACTCCTATTTTTTATCTTTTGTTATATTCTTTGGTTATTTTCTCATAATTACTTTATTAATCTATTTTAAAAAGTAAAAAAAGGATAGATAAATATTTATTTAAAAATAAAAGTTATTATATCAATGTAATATTATATGAGAGGAAACAGACAATCTATCAATGTGTGAGAGAGAGGATTTAATTTGGTAATAAGTTTGGTAACAAGATAATTTTGTAAAGTTTAATTTGGGTTAAAATTATTTATTCTTTTTCATTGTTTCAATTTGATGGAATAAAAAATTTGATGTTTGAAAAATTTAGCCACAACACCTCACTCTCTTAACTAAAATAAAAAATAATTAAATATAATTTATTTAATCTCATCCTTCGAATTCCATCACAACAATCCAACCTGACCCTAACATAAATGTTAAATAAGAAGTTTGAATAAATTTGAAAAGAACTTTTTACAAATCTCAACTAATTGACTTAAATTGGGCTCATCCCCAAAAAAAGAAAAAAAAGGCTTTATTTGGAACGGAATGTTAACACTTGTATTTTGGTTATATAGTTGATGTATTTACATCAAAGCATTTTACTAAAAAAACGGTTGCCCATGTTTCTCCCTTCGGTAATGCGTTCATATATGATCTATTGCATTAATCTTCTCATCAAACTCTTACATTTTATTATTAAGTTCGATCATAAACTGTCAACTATATATGAAAGACACTGTGTCGACATCAGTATTTGATACTCGACCGAGGCGCGAGTCAATCATAAAAATTATTGCCTTTCTTAGTTCTTACTTAGGCTCTATTTGATAACATTAAAATTAACGTTTCAAGTAGCGTTTAATAGTTCAAACGCTAATTTTTTATTTAGTGAATGATAAAAATAAGTAGTATTTAGCGTTTCTTATAAAAATATTGAAAAACTACTTCTACTGGTGTTTAGTGATTATAAATTAGCGTTTTATAACTTTTTTCAATTTTATGCTTATTCAAATATATTATTTCTTTCTAACTTATCTTATTATTTTCTCATTTTTATTTTATAATCATTTAACTATATTTATTTTATATTAATGCTTAATTAATTACAAATTATTTATATGTTAATAATGAATAAAAAATAATTTCACGATTTATATTTTTATATTTGCGCTATATAAAATTTATTGTCAATATAAATTTTTATATATTATAATATAATTTATATAGTGCTTGATTGAATAATTTGTCATATGTCTAATTGTGTCGTTTTATATTCATCAGTTAATTCTATCGTTAAGTTTATCAAACATTTATTTATTATAATATCTAACCGCTAATCATCATTCAAGTAGTCACTATTCACTGGTTAAACCGCTATTCACTGTTAAACTGCTATCTGCTAGTTAAATCATTATTCATTGTTAAACTAGTATCCGCTAATTAAACCGCTACTTATAAAACCTAGTTACTTGATCAAATATTAAAACATAAATATCGTACAACAAAAGTTTAACATTTATTGTGTTTATGCACAATATATGTACAATTATGCAACAAATGACCTAAGTCTCCCTAATATACCATTAACTCCTCTCTCTCTCTCTTAAAAAACTGATCGATTACTGATACCAAAAGATAATAAACAGCACGCAGTTCATCACTTACCAAACAGAACTCGGCAGACGAGCGGGTTGGCCATCTCCATCGAGAGGCGCAAGGACTCCGAGAGATCCACCGGGCGGTCGGCAGCAACCCACCGAAGCCGTTGCAGGAGGCACGCGAGCCACAGGTGCACGGTGGCCAGTCCCAACGCCCTCCCGGGGCACACCCTCCGCCCGGACCCGAAGGGCGCGAGCCTCATATCGGAGCCCATAACGCTGATCACTTCTCCTTTCTCCTCCTCCTCCAGGAACCTCTCAGGGTGAAATGCCCAGGGATCCTTCCAGTTCGTCTCGTCGTGGGAGATCGCCCACATGTTCACCATGGCCGTCGTCCCCGCCGGGACGAAGTGCCCCCCGACAAAGGCGTCCCGGACGGCGAGCCTCGCCCAGGACAGCAGCGGGCCCGGCGGGTGCATCCGCAGGACCTCCTTCACGATGGCATGCAGGTACCTGAGCTTCGGCACGTCGGAGTCTTCCACCGGCCGGCAGCCCACGACGTTGTCGAGTTCCCGCTGGGCCTTCGCCTGGACGTCCGGGTGCAACACCACTCTCGCCATGATCCATTCCAAGAGAATGGCCACGACGTCTGTTCCCCTGAACAACATCTCCTGCATGCATGCAAGAAAAGAGGAGAACAATGCAAGTGGTCAGCACAAGTAGCAGAAACAATCGTATGACAATGTGATAATGTTATTTTCTTTTATTAAGTCTATTGTTAGAATTTCTACACGAGAAAAATTACATAAAAAACTTGATAAATTTAAAGTGACGCATTTACTTCATAGTACGAGAACATCTTTTATTTCAGAATGTCTTAAGGTTCGGACAAATTTTCAGTTGGAGTATGATTCAAGATATTATTAACGATTGATATTAATTTAAAATTTGTTGGTAGGAGCACCCGAATGCTTTTGATTTTTCACCTAGACGACAATCAAAATATTCGTAATTAATTGACATGTAATGAATGATGTTGATAATATTTAATCAAGGAGAAACGAAGTAAGATGTATATTTAATTAAGGAGAAACGAAGTTTAATGTACAAAATTAAGATGTATCATTACAACCAAACAATAAAAAGAATTAAGAGCTTTATTTTGGAACTATTAGCACTCTCGCGACCATACGACACAATCCCCTGCCGATAATTGGTTTATCAAATTCAGTGATCATAGCACTTTCTAGTTAGTCTTCGGCTCTTTTTTAATCTCCTTGTAGAAAATATTTGAACCAGCTGCGTTCTTCCTGGACTTGTATAAAGAAATGAAAAGCGAGCTATACAAATGTTATTATATCAAACCCACAAACTAATATAGTAATTAAACTCATTTATTAGAGCGACATAATATGAAATCTTATAACACAAACTCCGAATTTAACTGAACAAGATATTATGATCACTAGAAAGTTTGAAAGGAGAAACAAAGAGAAGAAGGATTGAGTTGATGATATACCCAAAGCACAGCAATCATGTCCGAGTCTCTGAGCTGCTCCTCCTCTGGTAAGCCGAGCAACACGCCCAGGAAGTCGTCGTCGGCGTCGCGGTCGTTGTGCATGCAGCGGCCACCTAGTCTTCTCCTCTCCTGCACGACAGTCCTCCCTATGAGATCCCTGACCCTGGCCGCCAAGTTCCTGCACCTCCTCCCCACCCCATGCACATCGAGGAGACCGCCCATGGGGAAGTACTCCTCCAAGTTGAAGCTTCCGATCAGCTCGTATCCTTCCCTGACCATCCCCATCAGCCCTTCCGCCTCGGTCTCCGCCATCGTCGACCTCCCGAACACGCTCCCCATCACGCTCTCCAGGGATCCTCTCTGCAGTACCCCTCTCAGACGCACCGACCCCGTGTCCTCCATCTCCTTCCTGATTCTGCACATCATGTCCTCGGCTATCCGCTGCCGAAGGACGGCCGACGCCGCCATCCTCCGGGGACAGAACATCCCGGCCGAGGATGCGCGTCGAAGGAGGCGCCAGTAGTCCCCCGCTGGCGCGAAACCAATGGCCCTCTCGAACATGAGGAGCCTCGCCGAGAGCTTGGCCGGCCGGTCCGAGAAGGCGGACACGTGAAGGATCTCCCTGGCCGTGTCCGGGCGGCTGCTGATGACCACCGGCGTGGCGCCGAGGCTGAGGGCCATGAGGTCTTCGGCGTCGTAGGCCTTCGACAGGTTGGCGAGCTTGCGGTGGGCGAGAGAGTCTGCCATGAGAGGGAGGCTGCCGAAGAGGGGCCATCCGGAGGGACCTGGGGCAGTTGGCGCACCCCCTGAGTGCTTGCGCCATGCAAAGCCGCCGGGGACAAGCCAAGAGGCCAGGAGTGGTGGAAGGAGGATGGAGAGAGCGAGGGGAACCAGGAAGTGGAACGGCCATGCATCTGGATCAGTGGCCGCTGATCCAAGAGAAAGGAGGATAGCAAGAAAGAGAAGCAGCAAGAAGTGGCATCTCATCTGCGCCATGCAAAGTAAGTGTTGATATGTTGCAGGGCTCACAAGTTGGTGTTGTTTAGTGTGAGGAGATGATCGGCACTCCCATATATAAGGACAGGATTCATGAAAGTTGATGTGGATGGAATGCATGTGACCTGTGGGTATATGCCAATGCCATGCACTGTGTTCTGTTTAGCCACATATATGTGAGGCCAGCCCTGCTGCAACCACCACTACATATATATTTTTTGATGACATATATTTGGGTGCTAACACCTGATTTAATTGAAAGAAAAATTTATAAAAAAATAATTGGGGATCATCCGGACATAGCATCATCCTGCTTGACATCAAGCTGTACCGACGTATGTGTCCACTACAGTCCGTCCCTCTACCACGCCATTATATAGTAGCCAAAGCGTCCGTTACGTATTCCATCATTATGATCTTAATAGCTCTATGATTATTATAATTATCTTTTTCTTAATGACCATAACGATCATATATCCAACATCTTCCACTTGACCGAAATGGTCATGGTATCTAACCCTTTCACTATCCATGTAGTGCTACCAGAGATGTTATCATGAAGTCCACTATTCGTAGGACTTCGCATTGACTCAATTATTTTTTAGTCCCATCAAATCAATATTTGATGAATATCATAGGTGCAATTTTTCTTTACAAGAGAATCAATCAATATATTAACACTCTCACTTTCTAGGAAGTGCTAATTAAGGATGATAAATCGAAGTCCACTATCCGTAAGACTTCTATCCGACTCAATTATTCTTGAGTCCTATCAAACCAACACATTTGATTAATATCCCTTCTTTAGTTCTCTTGTAAGAAATCACATATCATGTTACTATTAGGCATATAGATCATTGTCACTCTTTTCTTTTCACTATGTCTTCAGTATAGTGATACTTACCCCAAATATATTTCTTTTTTGAACTGTTGGATCTACCGCGTACCAAGTTTGTTACAACTTGATTATCACAATGCATTAATCTCATGACTAGATTGAGCCCTAGTTCCTGAAGATAACATCTGAATCATATATCATAGGTGATTGTCTATTATAGACAATATACTCAATCTTTAGTGTGTGTCTCAGCACACATATTATTATTTTTGTAACTTCAAGAAATTCACATTTAGATATTTTATGGCCTTAGGGAATTTACTTTGTATCGAATGTAAGATGCCTCTCAGATATACAAAATAATCCACAATGACTCCATATAGTCTTACCGTGATTATTTTGATACCTGCTAACCAAGCATATTGCATAAGTTAATATATGTCATGTACATTATATCACATACATCAAGCTTCTTACACCACTTATACGCAGGGTTCCTTTAAAGGATTCATCTTGTATTGCGACATTGACTTTTACTAAGTCATTTTTTTGTGCTCTAAAAATATTTTAGTGTCTTATACACTGTATTCGACTCTAACTCAATATCCTTGAGTTTCTGTCTAAATAATTTGAAATAGTATAGGATATTTCTCCTATTTTCCTTATTTCAAATTTTCAACTCAGCTTGAGCACTATGACATCATTTTTATGAGCAAAATGTCACATACATATAGTGAAGCTATTTCAACTTTGCTCCCACTACTCATGATGTCCATCCAATTTATTTCCAACAAACATAAATTGGATCACCATCACATGTTATTCTACTATTACATGATGTTTCTTTAAGCCACTTATGACTTTTCAACTTACCTTATTCTCTTTATCATTTTTTTGAACAATCATGCTCACAAATGTATACACTTACTCAGTTCATCATTAAGTAAGTTTTTCATGTATATATTACAATTACTAAGGTTGTCATGTCGTATCCTTAATCAATAGAGAATATGTTTCCTGAAAATCTATTCCGGCTTACTGAGTATAATCCTTGGCAACCAATCTCATTATGTGCTATCAAAAGTGTCATCGATCCAATGCTTTCTCTTTAATTCCTTTCAGCACCCTATGCACATTGCCTACTTGCCAGCATGTCACATAGTGCAAATACATCATTCCGATCGATTGAATCCATTTTATTCTTCATGGTGATCATCCATGATTCTGACTCAATAAAAGTCATTACTTCTATAAATAATAGGATCTGTACAATCCTCTATATCAACATCGACGGAGTAACACGAAAACTTTGCACCTGTACAGTATATTCAAATTGCGCAAGTTTTGTCTTTGACCTCTTGTTGCTTGATACTCGTGGAAATAATGGGTTATTCCACTACTTCCAAAGGTATAACATCACATACAGTCTCAACTCCCACTGTTGGATAGCACATTGTATTTCCGAAGTTAGACTCCACCGTCTCATAAAATTATTAAAGAATCATCGTCGCTTTTTACATGCTCCATTTTCAATTTCTAGGAAAATAGCATTTCAATTCAATATGAGACATCTATACAAGTGGAAGAATATATATACCCTTTGGACTTATCATAATATCCAATAAACATACACATTACCATTCTCAAGTTCAGCTTGTCCCCAAACTGACAGGAATTAATGTGCGCATTTTACATCTCCATTTCCGGAGATGATCTAAACTTAGGCTTCTTGCTATTCACAACTAATAGCATTAATACTACGGACTCAATGACTCAATGGGAATACTTTGTATGTAACTCGCAGTTGTCTCTGCTCAAACTTTAACCATATCCGAGTGGGACAACATATTTCTTATTGCATTCAAAAGTTATATTCTCGCATGTACTGTGATGCATGGGCGATAGTAATATTTTACATATCCCTACTTGAATTCAATAATTCTTATTCCCGGGAGGTGTATTCCCTTCTCTACAGTCTTTTAATACTTGATTGATCTCCCCAATCTTTTCCCCTCATCTGTCTTATATCTCTTAAAAATTTTCAAATAATTTAATTATACTTTTTCCTTTTAAGAGATTGACATAGGAGAATTAGAATAATAATCAATGAATATCATCAAATATTCATCCTCTCTATGTAACACTCAACAATCATCTAACAAAAACTCTCGATCTTATAAAAAAAGGTGTCCGAGTTATTTTACCAGTCAAATAATGCTCGGATAACATCATCCTTGACCTTAATATTTTAGGTACTGAGCTCATAATTATTTATTCCAATTATGAAGTTTACTATGTGTCTCAATCTCATATTAAAGACATGACATAGAGTAAGCATATTGATTATTCTTACAATTAAAACACAAGTCATTAGAACAAGTGTTCTTAGAGACAAAAAAAGCTCTTTTGTTCTTTCCAATATACACACGACCATTTAACATAACTTCAATTCTTTTGCAAAGAGAAATTGAGATGGAGATAAGATTCAACATACTTTAGATGCGTATATCACATCTTGAAGTGCGGTGAAGCAAACTTCTAAATGGAACCTAACGCGTACATCACATCTTGGAGTGCACTGAAGTCAACTCCTTGATGTAATTTATATTGTCAATGCCTTCAACACTTAAATTCTGTCTTACATAGGCCCTCCATTCTCCTTCTGCAATTTTTTGAAGTTTAACAATCCTTTCTTTGGTCTTTACAATATATTGGGTTGTTCAAACTCAATTTCACAAATTATTGACGTGATATTTCTTTCATCGACAACTGCAATAACTTAGGCTTGTATGGATTTTTACTTTTTTCGGCACCATATCTTGGTCCAAAATTCTTGCCGTAGAATAATTTTGTCTCTTGCAAATTAAGCTCCATTATGCCTCATTAACTGCTACTTTGAGATACTAAGATATGCCCAATAATATATCCCATGAACTTCTTCGTTAGCCACCTTAGCTTTGAAGACTCTAGTCCAACCAATAACTATTGGTTGCTGACTTAATTATTCCATTAAGTCATATTATATTGTCATTCATAAATAGAATTTCTTTTAGTACTATATTTTAATGACTAAACTCTTAGTCATTACAATTATGCAATTCACATGATCTCTTACTTTTTTTTAAATAAAAAGTAATTGTGCACCGATTTCAATTTTGAAATCACACATCGCCCTTAATTGTGCATCGATTTCAATTTTGATATCAACACATTGTCCTTAATTATGCACCAATTTCAATTTTGAAATCATACATTGCTCTTATGTCATTTTCATATATCATGTGTCAATCTCATTAGAAATTAAGAATTCTCGTAAGACCATCTTTTATGTATACTATGAAAGCATTATTGTCATTTTGCTCCCACTGTTCAAAAATTTTCACATATGCCTCATAATTTGCATTTTCATCGAAAACTTTTGAACATGAATTCAGCCTTTTTAATTCGAAAGCTGCTAATTCAAACCACATATTGTCTGAATTTTTTTTAAATATAATGGATTGATAAGTTTTAATTCATTATAAGGAATACATACTTAGACTTGTTTTAAGTATATTAAAGTCTCATATGATTTGTAGGAGACTAATAAAGCTAATTTATGCAAAAAAAAAATACTCCTCTCATTTAAAAAAAATACACAAAATATTTATTTAATCTACCAAAGTTAGTAAATATATAAGTACCTTAAACAAAATATTACTAAAAGTTTATTATAAAGAATGTATACTATACTTTTTATGATTTTAACAACAACGATAAAAATAATCATGAAACTATGCTCGTGCATAAATTTTTTAATCTTAAAATATATTAATAGATATACATGTGAATATAAACTTTGTTGCTTTTGGTACAAAATATGTTTATTAAATTATATGCCGTTTATTGGCAAAAGAAAAACCACAAAATAATTTTGAGTAATTATATTATGAGAAGATAAACTATCTTAATCACTTTAGAGTAGTAACGTAAAATAATAAAAATGATGTGTGCTATTGACATACATACATATATATATTTAGGTCCTTAAAATTAACTGACATTTTTAACTAGCTGAAAAATAGGACCAAATCAAACTAATGGCAAAAATAATTAAGGCAAAAATAGTGATTATTTCCTAAACTGATAGTAATTAGTAAAAATCATAGTGATTGTCTCTTAAATTGTTGGTAATTAATGGTGACCATCGTCAATTCTATTAGATGACAATTAATCCTAATATAGAAAGTCACGGGTACGCCAAAAATAGTAGAAACGTTAAACAGTTAACAAGAATTTGTCCAATTCTAAATAATTAAAAAAATGGGTAAGCAATAATAGTTTCCTAAACTGATATCAGCATCAATATGGGCAATAGAATCAAGCGATCAGGATTTAATCTAAATATGGTGTCAAATAAATATTGCCACATTAAAAAAAACTACGATTAAGATTGATTAGTGTCATAATTCTATGACCATGATTTATTAACATTATCTACGGTTATTATTGATACTTGTAATAGATCAATGACAATTAAAAAAAATTTGCGTACCTGCGTGCCTGCGATTATGATGGATGGACAAAATAAAACGCAGAAAGAAGAGGCGAGAGATGCGCCGACCGTTATGGAGAGGAAGTGGACGTCGAACGTTCACCTGACTCCTGAGGATGCGATGTGAGGGGAGATCCGATCGAACGTTCACCTTCCAGATTGACCAAGTATTCAAGAAACAAGGTCGAGTGAAAAATCCTCAAAATAAAAATGAGGCAGGCGCCGTGAATGACGACGAGTCCAGCAGTTGATGTAAGGGAACTACGTTCATGGCCTATTCAACTCCGGCGAACGCCATAGGAGGTGATGTCATAGGAACTGATATGGCGGCAAACAGTGATACATTAACATGACGGTAGGTGATCTCGGCAAAAATGGCGTAGCGGCGCATGGATCGCATCCGTCGGCTTGGTTCGTCATTTTTTGTCGGTGGCAAAATGATCCACCAGGAAGATGGGAGAATGGATAGTGCGACGTCGACGATGCTCCGATGGTGCCAGCTCTAGAGAAGAGTCGAGGCTTGAGCAGTTGACGCCATGGTCATGCGAGACCTGCTCAACTTCTGTTGAAGCAGCAGAAAGATGTTTGGCCAGTGCATTCCATGAGAGAGAATCAACCGGGAGCTCTTGATAGCGATATTTGAGTTTTCTAGTGATAACTTGCTGAAATTAAAGAAAATGTCAATTTTTCATTTTTTTTATCTCCCAACTCACTAGCTGCAAGTGCACAAGTAAGTTGTAGTAGACTCACGTTATCGTATCCACAAGAATTTGAAGTCTAAGGCACCCTAAAACAATCTAAATTAGTTCTACTTTAATGGCTAAAAACAAATTTTCAAAGGGAAGTGAAAACAGATTTTTTTTATGGAAAGTGAAATGATAACAGATTTTTGAGTTTTGAAAATTTATCAAAACTGAATTATAAATGCTAGAATGAAGTCTAAAAAGGTTTAACTATCTATGAGGAAGGTTATTCTAGGATTTGGGATTCATCTAAATTAATTAAGGATGGAATGGAACAAGTTATCATCAAATGTCCAACTTTTGATTCAACTTGAAAATGGTTGTTCCCACAGCTCAATTGGACTCTAACTAAGCAATATATGATTATATAATTGTTAGCTAGGTTGAATCAAAAGAGGGTCCTCACTGAAAATCAAGTTATCATTGGGCTCAAAAGAAATATTCAATGCTGATTTTTTTGCAATCCAAGGAAGTTTGGAATGATAACTTGCATTTGCAATCATAAAAAGATGGAACCATTCCAATCAACCAAATCAGGATAAAATATACTCAATAATGGTGCTTGTGTTCCATGATTCATCTCTGAATTCAAGGAAGATTCAAAATCAACCTCTCGGTTGCAAAATAAATTGAAATCCACACAAACACACTCAATTGGAAATGCAAAACATATGGCCACATGAGTTCATAATTCCCAATGCTCCTTGGCCCATCTCTGGATCTCAAGGAAGTCCTTAAGACTACCTCTCAGTAGTGGATTAATATGAGGGTTAACAATGGAAATCAAAATTTAATTAAAATAAGAAAATAGGAATCAGCATTTCAGAAAAATCAGCAATGTGGATTGATGGAATTCAAGTTTGCCAAATGCCCCTTGACCCATCTCTAGACTGCAAGCGATTCCTAGAGTACACATCTCAGTGATTTGAATAAAATAGGAATTAACAATTGGTAATTCAGATTCCAAACAATCAGAAAATAAAATTTAGAATCAAACTAAGAAATCAGATTTTGGAAGAATCATATTTGAATTCTGAATTGTCAATGATCTTGATTCATTTCTGAATAAGATCAGGGCATATATTAGCCTCTCAACTATTCAATTATCCAATCCTTAATGACAATCAGATCCAAAAACTCAGGAAATCAGATTTCAGGAATTTCAGGAAATCAGAAATCAGCAACTCATTCAAATCAGGAAAACCAAATCAGATTTGAATCATAGGAATGTCAAAGCTTCTCAATTCATTTCTGAACAAGATTGGGATACATGTTAACCTCTCAGTTGTTCAATTAATTCAATCCCCAATGACAATCATATTCAAACAGCCCAGGAAAATCAGAAATCAGATTGTTAAAAAATCAGGAAACAGAAAAATCAGTAACAATTACAAATTAGAACCTTAAGAATGTCATTGCATCTTGATCATTTCTGAACTAGAATGGAACCATAAGATAACCTCTCAGTTGTCAAAACAATTGTGGCTCCACAATGACAAAACAGATTCTAAGAATTCAGAAATCAGGAAGGCATTCAGAATTCATATTTCAGAAAAAATCAGATTTCAGAAAGTAGAAATCAGTGGAAAATCTGGTTTGAGTCAAATGATTGCCCAAACAATCTTGATTCATTTCTGAACAAGATAGAGACAATACCAACATCCCAAAGACTCAATTAATCAGGTTGAGAGTGACAAACAGATTCTGCAGTTCAAGAAATCAGATTCAGAAAAAACAGGAAATCAGATTTTCAGGAAACCAAATTCAGAAATCAGATTTGCAACTAAATGGAATCCAGAAATATGACTTTATCTCTTAATGCATTCTGAAGGGTGATTAGATCAAATAACACATCTCAATCATGGTTTACAATGGATCTAATGATAATATGAATCAGTGCAGAAAAGTTCTAAAATCTGAAAACCAGAATTGATTTCAGAGCAGGATTACAAATCAGTCCATATCCATCCAAAACTAATCTAAATTACTACCATATCCTAGAAGAAATGGAGTTTAGCTCCTCATAATTACAAGATTTGACATCAAATGGGATAAGAAACAGATACAATTCATGGCTGCTTGAAGCTTCTCGGCCAGCAGCAGCAATCCAGCAGGAGCAACCTCCTTCCTTGCCTTCAGACCCTTGAATGACTAGCCTCTCTTCTTCCTCTAGAAAAATCCAGCTTTTATATCACTTCTCTCCACCCTTTGATCAGCATCTGAACATTCTTTATGCTTTGATTGCAGCCATGTGTCCTCTGCAGAATTTCCAGCTGCAGATTCCCTTTTGTGCAGGAAAAAGTAGTGGTCCCCCCTACTTTTTCCACCTTTTGGCCACCCTTTTCTTCTTGCTACAAAAACCCAAACAGCAAGCATCAAAGCTCTTGAGTAGTATTTTGACAAATAAGAATTAGGATAATACTGGTAACTAGTTCAATTATCAGATGGGATTATGTGTTGTGCAAGAATGAAAACTTATATCGATATGAATGAATTCAAGGTCCCGGAATGATAACTTTATGGAAATCTTGGAAAATATCTTAATATGGGTGGTTCAAAGTATTTCAGGCATCAAATTGATTAGAGTGACAAGTGAGTGAGGTCAGAAATCAAATATGAATGAGATTCCAAAAAGTGATAACTTGAGTGCCCCAAAAATGATAACTTATATGACTTAAAAATGATAACTTGTCATAACTTGAGTTTTGATTATCCAAATGTGATGAAATTTGACCAGAAATGAGTTAGAACAATAATAAGATGATTGCTTAAGGTCCTTGTGCAGAATTTATAGTTTTGCATATCGAAATGACAGAATTGCCCTTTAACGATAACTTGGCACTTGAAAAATGACAACTTGTTCAAATGGACTTAAAACTTTGCACAAGTTGAGATGTGACTATCCAAATATGATTTATACATGATAATGATGGATTTAGGGCAAGAAAACTATTGAAAATAAGTTCATTCAAAATAATGATAACTTGACACTTAGGAATGATAACTTGTCCTCAAAATGATAACTTGGTATAGAATTTAAATATTAATAGATTTTGGCATTTCAGAACCTCTATGCACATGGAATTAAGTATGAAATGAGGAATATCAACTAGTTATCACAATGTTTGCATTCCAAGTATAATTGGCCCAAAAATAGGTAAAAGTGGGACTCCATATGTATGAATTTCATCTAAAATGGGTTAGAATCATATAGTGATCAGCAAGTGATCAGTTCTCGTACCAATGAAAAGAAAAATTGATAAAAAATAATTGGGGTAGCATCATCCTGCTCGACATCGAACTGTATCGACGTGTGTGTCCACTACTGTAACGCCCCCAAAATCGTCCCTCATATTTTCGTGTTCTGGTGCTTGTTCTACTTCCGAAATTGGAGGATCTATTGAGTGTGTTCGTGACCTAACTATATGAACAATTCTTCTACTTCTACGTACCACTATGGTTACCATGCGACGTGGAGGCATGTATAACACAAGTTAACTCAATAACATAAGTATGATTCACATAAGAATGTACTTATTACTTACTTGAGGAGTAGAGCCGCAGATGCTTGAGAAGCTTGCACATGACTTTACTTTGAGCTATGAAACAATGTGAATCATAATAACTCTACTATGATCAATGAGGGAACCAAGAACTTAGGCTCTGATACCAAATTGTAACGCCCCCAAAATCGTCCCTCCTGTCACGTAGGCAGTCAGGTTAACCTCGAAAGTGTTACACTGCCTACTACACTATTGACCATGACCATTCAACAAATTGCACACGTGGCATCGATATTATAATAAAATATAATAAAGGACTTTATTGCGGAAGTTTAAATGGTGGAATATTAAGAGACATTTATAGATGATATAGTCTATAATAAGATGAGAAAAGATAGTAATTTTAAGAAGTTCGATATGCGGAAGATCATGATGTCTTTGAACAGACTACAATAGTTTGATAGCAACGTAGAAATGAAAGCTTAAATTTAGATATCAGTCATATGTAGCATTCTCCAAGCTCTATGCCCTCCAAAACCTCGTCAGTTAGCGTTCTCACCTGCAAAATCCCATTGCAGGAGAATCGAATACCCATGAGCAAAAAGCCCAGTACAATAGCAAATAGACGGTGAAATAAGGATCAATGATAGTCATAGGAACAATATATCATTAATGAACAATTGTACACTTTGATTTCTATACATTGACTACAAGGAGCCATACATCATGCTTCAACATTAAACACGTCTAAGCTCTGTTCTTTACTATAACTATACTTTGTCTTTACATTACTCTGCATTATCTTTATAATGCCGTGATCCATACTTTACTTTACAATGTCTCTGTTATACCATACAATACTTTACTTTGCAATGTCTTTGCCATACTACACAATACTTTTACTTTGTCTCTGCTTTACTGTGAGTTGCATTACGTCTTTTACATTACTGTAAAATTCTTAAAGTTTATTATCCTATGCGAGCTCGACTTTATTAATTAGGATGTTATACGTGCCTCTCTGAATCTCTGATGCCAGTAAGCCCAAAAAGGGAAAAGGGGTGTGTGTTAATACCTCACCCAATTCGGAATGTAGGTGGGAGAGAACTTACACCATAGGAACAGTGGTCAATTAAGAACCTGTAGGTTCACTATCTCCTCAGTTAATTACCTGTCCCTATGGCACAATACTTTAATCTCTGAGGGAATGAGTGTGACCAAAGTATCATCCTTCATTCGAGATACAGGTGGGAGAAGACCTGAAATCTCAGGAACAGTGGTCATCAAAGACCAGTAGCTTCGCTGTCTCTTCAACTAATTACCTGCCCCTCTCTGTACTTTACTCTGATCTCTGCTCTATACCTTGGGGCGGCACATGGCAATCCAGTGTCTTTATCTTTACTTTAATTTATCTTTGCTTATGATGAAATCTATAATTCAGAACTCAATTGGGCGTCAACCTCTGTACAATAGGACTCAACCAGTGTAAGTGATCTGGTTAGAGCCTCCGATTATGATTTGAATAGGACTCAACCAATGGGTCTGACTACCGGACCGGTCGACTATTCTCTGACACCGGTCGACCGATCCTCTGGGATCGGTCGGCCGTGGCCTTGGTTGGATGTCTGTGGATCGGTCGACCGTGCACATAGTGCTGGTCGACCGATTACTCTAGGATCGGTCGACCGCCCTGGGTGTCGGTCGACTGGTTATAAAATCATGAGGATGCGCGCTGCACGTCGGATCGGTCGATCGGGCGGAGGTCCGATCGGTCGATCATGAAGTCAGATCTGTACGATGATAGATAGATCGGTCAACCGCCATGGTGGGGCCGGTCGACCGATCGATACGAACTCGTGAGAGTTCTGTACGTGGACCGGTCGACCGTTCCAAATATCGGTCGACCGGTCCTTGCAATAAAACATGACCGCCAGATTTCTTCTCCATTTCCGACGGTCCTCCGGTCGTCCACTGACGAAGATCAGAATACGAAAAATGTTGCTAACTACTTCAGGATTATAATGGATCATCTTTACGCATCAAATAATCCTTAGTTCATTGTCTATGAGATTTAAACGTGAGAGTACCTCAGTTTTCAACAGTTGGAGTTCGTCGGCGTCTGGTGCTTCGTCGATTCGGTCGTTGGTCGTTCCTGGCCAACGAAAAGGGTCGCCTGGCCTCTGTGCAAGCCGAGGGAGGTCGCTGGTGTCAAAGGATTGTCGAGTGAGCCGTTGTTCATCGACGACGTCGGTCTCTGTTTTGCACGTCCGCTAGAGTCGTGGAAGAAGAAGAAGAAGAAGACGAAGCGGCGGCGGCTAGCTCGGACGTTGAAGGGGACGCGAGGGCGCCCCTTCGCGTCCTCTTTATAGCATCGGCCGGCCCTCTGGCCGGCCGATCGTGGGCGCGATCAGGGGAGGGAATCCCTCCCCTGGTCGGCCGTTTCCTTGCGCGACCTTTCCTTTTTTTTTTGAATTATTTCCTTACGTAATTTATGCATTCGTTACAACTACAATCCATCTCCCTACCACGCCATTATATAGTAGCCAAAGATTCTTTTACGCATTCCATCATTATGATCTTAATGGCTCCATGATTATTATAATTATCTTTTTCTTAATGACCATAACGGTCATATATCTAACATTAATAAGTTCTTAAGGTTGATTAAGGGGGACTTTGTTAGGACATATATATATATATATATATATATTCTTTTTGTGTATCTTGGATGATTAGTGGTAAGATATAAGTATAACGCCCCCTTTGTCAAGATTTTGTCTTGTGACACACGGCATTGGAATGTATGGGATTCGCACATTTATATGCTATTTGGCTATTGAGCCACTAGTTAACTGTTTATTGTACGTGATTGGAGTTGGGCACCTGGTTAATACAACACTTCAAGTACAGATTGATCAACTGGAGTAAAAAAAAACATGATTAATTGTCATGCTCATCACGAAAAAAAGCTTTTATAATTAGTTGAGCTCGCTCTCAAATATTTTAAGTGATCATATTTGTATTACAATCTAGAAATCATAGAACTAAGACATGATCAAATGCTCACCACGATTTTTCTGATTATTTCAGTAGATAAAAGGAATAGAGAAAAGAAAACAAAAATTTCTAAACGTTGTAGGGAAAAAAGCTTTGTGACAGTAAATGTGTGAACTATCACTTCCCCAGTGGCGATGGCGATGCAGAAAATTAATTTGTTCTAACAGCTATGGAGAAGCAGCACTCTATGACAGAGCTACATGAAACATAAATAGTTTTTTAATGTTTGATTTTTTAAGAAAAGAAAATGACGAAGAATAAATTTATTGTCCTTGAAAATGCACATGTTGAATTAGTAGGATCTTACGTTCGGAAAAAAATTATCTATATTAAAATCTTAAACAAGGATGTATACTGAATCTAAATTAATGTCTTAAGATTCTATAAATCCTACAATAATTATATCATTTCTTTTTATTCGAATGCAAGAATAAAAATTAAACATATCAGCTACTCCATTTTTATTTATTATACATATTATATATTATTCTCAATTATTTAAATTCTAATATCTTATAATAATTCATTAATATTACTTCAAGAATGAATTCAATGTTATGTTATTTCTCATCAAAACTAAGTTCCATTTTTGCTTGTAAACTAATTTAATTTTAATAAAATGTTATATTTTTAAAGGCCCAATAATCATTATTTTAATATTTATTTAAGAATATTATATTATATTCACACTATATAAAAATATATATACTATTTTAATTATTTATATTAAAAAATATTTTTTTATTTATAAAGTAGGATTTTATTCTCCTCTATCCGATCCTGTGACTTGATTCTCAAGAGATGGAAACTTGAATAGAAACAAATATGAGGGCAATTTCTGTATCGTCCACTCAAAAATGGTCACGTATGAGATGTATATGACATCACCATGAATTAGTTGATGCACCCGACGACACCTACATTTCTTAAATATGACAATCTTCGAGAGCAAAATGGCATTTTTTTCTTCGATCGAGACTCATATTAATTTGATGTTCAGACTAAAGTAAATCAAAATAATGATTTTAAGAATTGAACTATTAGCACCAACTATCTTAGAACACAACTTCGCTATCTAATTGTGTTAACTAACCCAAAATATGTCATCTACTCTACCGGTCACGAACCAAGTTGAATTCCCATGATCAGTAACTACTATTGCAGATACTCCACTATTTCTAATCTTAATACCTGAACTATGTACAAGCAAAGCAGAAGTGCAATCCTAGTATAACCTCAACATGCAAATATTGGCCAATGACCTGAGCTCTAGCAAAGGAAAGAAAACATGAAACCAATCTCTGCAAAATTCTAAATATTGAAGTGCCATGACATCCGTTTAAATTAAGATAATGAAGTGTGACTCAGAATTTTCAGTCATTAGCGCAAGAATGAGCTCTCCGAAACCTACATTGATTGAATTGTCACTTCAATGCATGTCACCTCGCTTATGTCCTTAATTTCTGATTATGAAGCAACCACTCGGACCGTCAAAAGCAATGAAAAGTTTAACTAGAATTAATCACCAAGTTGAGCCTCCCAGTTTAATGCCAGAGATAACCAGGCAGGAGAAATCTCAAAGTCCAAGCTTTTTGGGCAACTGGGAAGGAAAAAAGGGAAACAAAAATGTCCACATCATGATTAGTTAGTATCTAGTAGTCTCTTTCTTCTAACCGGTACAGAGCAAAAGGTCTTGTCTCTATCCCTCTGCTAAGCATCCATTCGAGATAGCAACGACCAAGGACTCGTCTCTTTTCTTGTTGCATCCAGGAAAAGGACTAGAGTGCATATTCTGACCACCCAAGTTAGTGCAAGACTGCAAATTTCTCTAGCAAATTGTCACCTAATAGAAAATATTTGTAACAACAACAACAAAGTCTTATCCCATTAGATGAGATCGGCTATATGGATCATATTCGTTGATCCATGTTCATAAAATTCGATAAAGTTTTACGCTGACTATCGGGATCTAACACAAAGAAAATATTTGTAAATTAACAAAAAATTATCCCTTCATCTCATCATTAAACCCGATTCCTTTATCTCCGTCGGCCATTTCAAACAGTCTTAAGAATCACAAACATTAACCATTTTAGCAGTTATCCACACTGCTGAGCAAGTTGGTGTCAAGTAGTCAAGCATGAACGAAGGGCCCCTCTGGTTGCTTCTCTGCATGCCTGGATGGGGACTAGAAAATCTGGGAAAATATTATTCCCACAAAGTTGCATAGACACACATCATACATGCTAGAAGCCTAGAACATATAGATGAAACAACGTACTTAATCAAGAGACGCACGCAAGGGTTTATAAAGTAAGAAGCATGAATCGCAACTGTATGATCATAATTGTGACCTCAAAAGAATCTGGTAACATCTACAACAGGAACCAATCAACTTTGTTGCGAATCTTGCATAAGACAAGGAAGAAGGCTAAGGGACATATGGTAGAGCTAAGCTGAATTATCAATCACTTCAGTTATATCTAATCACTTGTGTTACTAAGAATGTGGTGCATTAATTGCATAAAGTTCATCTACACCAAAATGATCCCATCAGTACCCCACCCCTTAAAATCTACGATGGTAATGCATACAACTTATCTTTCATCTTTTGGATATTGTGCATATCTGGCATCAAAGGCGATCAAGGCAAAGGCCCACTGCAAATGGTTAGAGCATAAGATAGTCTGAACATAAATGCTCCCGGGAGAATTTAAAGTGCAGAGATTTCTCTCCGGATATCACAGACACCAAGGATAACATGTTGCTATTCTGATAGTTACTTGATTCGAGCATCTCCATACAAACAAAGTTGTCACAAGGTGAGACTTCAACTTCAATTCATGTGTACTGTTATATTTATGTGGTGGGCATCAAATAAACGCAGAAAAAGTTGCAGTAAAGAGATCTATCAACAGAAGATGCTACAAATAAAGAGAATAAGGTAACCATAACAGAGAGAACAAGAAACTGTTGGCAGACAAGAATGTGCTATCAGTCACCTGATACAAAGAGATGACACAAGCTTGCGTCTTTAGCTTCACATTTATCTATAACATAAACTCAAAATATACAAATTGACATAGAGCAGACAGTTAATATCAAGCATGGGAATCTCATTGATTCAAAAAATCTGGACGCTGATAAATATTCCAGTTGAATCAGATATTATGGAATGCTAAATTTTATGTGGGTAGACATGAGATATCTACCAGTGGGCTCCCATACACTTCTATATTTCTGCATCACATGCTAAATGAAGAAACAAGCTGCAGGTTGTAGCATCTAAATGATGAAATATATGATCAAGATCTAAAGATATCAAAACAGTACCAAATGTGGACTATTTTAATCGTTGAAAGCTACACCCACCAGTTTGCTCAAAAAATTCATTAGAGATGTAGCCAACTTTTCACAGGCATTAACAAACAAGCAAATGTTTAGCACTCGAAGTAGGACGGATCACTTTACTGAACTATCAAAACACCTATAGTTACTATTGATTTCTTGGTCCTGCAGTGCACAATGCACAATTGTGCTTATGTCAGGAGAAATCAGAGAACTTCAGGAATGTTGAAGTCTTCTACTCTGGTCAATACCGAAGAAGCAATAAAGTTCAAGCATACTATAAACATGAAATTACTCTCAAGGATCCCTCTGAAAGGGTATATAGTGATGGATTATGTTGCTCAGATTTTTCACTTTGTCATCACGTTATCTCTTGATTTGAGATACTGAACAATTTGGATACCGCATAAAATTCTAGTCATTGTGGTGATTTTTCTCATGAAGGTCAACATATTTTTCTAAGTGTTCAATGGCCAGAAAAAAAAGAAAGAAAGAACACAAAAAAAGGGAATATGGTAAACGCCAGAATGTTTTTCAAAGTGCCCAATGGCCGAAAGAAGGAAAGAATAAAAAAAAAAAGGATACGTACAATACACAATACCATGAAAAACTAGCTTTGAAACGAAGGTCCAGTGGTTACTGGCAAAGAGGTTTAAGAATGAAGAACGAGTTAAACTTCATATTTGAGCTCCCCAAAACACTCGGTTACTAATAGAGCGGAATGACGTCGTATGATCCATGTAGCTGATCCCACCTAATGGAATAAGACTTTGTTGTTGTTGTTGTTGGGTAACCGACAAACTTGACCCCACCCCACCCGCCTGATTTTGACTGGGTCGGATTGGGTTAGCCCTCCTTGGAGGGTTGGATCCGATTCAATCTGACCCGGTTGGATGGTCGAATTACCCATTTTTTCTTTTTTTTTAAATATTTTTCTTACTTTTCTATTATTTAATATAAAAATATTATGTAATATTTATTTAAAAAATATAAAATAATTTATTAAACATTTAAAATATTTTACTTTAATATTTTTTAAAAAATTTAATACAAAATACAAGATGAAAATTAAAAAATCGAGTCTTCGGATCAGGTCGGGTCGACTTGGGTCGAAAAATTTCGACCCGTATCCGACCCTACCTAAGGTCGGATTGAGATCGGATTGGACCCGACCACTGACCTAACTCGACCTAAACTAATTTGGGTCCGGTCGGATCAGATTCATTCGCGGGTTGACCTGACCCGCTGAACACCCCTAGTATGGGGAGCTTAATAACTTCAACCACCCAACACTTTTTGTTAATAATGTCTTGAATCTGAACCCAGTTAGTCCCCCTACATAATCAGGCGCTTCAGCAGAATTCCCCTATGGGGGTATCGCTGTCCGGTCAGCGAGCCTGTGGGGGGTCAAGGGGGGATCCCCCTACGGGGGTTGCAAGGGGGCGGAGCCCCCTGAGCAAAATTTTTAGGGGTATTCTGTTTGTGATTCGGATTTAATTTATTTCCTTATCACGAGATAGGTGTCATATTTTCAGGGGATTTATTTAGAGTCCCAGTCCGTATGTAATTCCTATCATCTGTCAAAGGGAGTGCCTATATAAACTCCCTAGGGGTCTAGATCGAGACCCATCCTTGTAATCATCGTTATTCCATAACAAAGAGTCGCCGCCATTTTTCCTCTTCGCGTTCTTCTGTATTTCGTGTGATCCCTCTCTCCCGCTTTTCGTAACAAAATGGTATTAGAGCCTTAGGGTTTGTCAGCGATTCTCGATTAGCAGGGAGATGGCGTCGCACAACGTAAGCGTGGAGAAGTTCAACGGCAGGAACAGTTTCGGGTTGTGACAGATCAAGATGCGGGCGCTTTTGAAGCAACAAGGAGTCTGGGCGCCGCTCTCAAACGTGTCGAAGAACAAACTAAAGGAGGAAGACTCGAAGAGCAAAGAAAAAGAGATCGACCTCGCAACTTTGGCGGTACATGAGGAGAAGGCGCACTCGATGATTCTGTTGTGTCTGGCGGATGAGGTGAGAATCGAGGTCGCAGATGAAGAAAAGGCGGCCAGTCTATGGTTGAGACTCGAGAGTCTATATATGACAAAGTCTCTCACCAATAAGTTGCTGTTGAAGCAACGTCTGTTCTCTCTCCGCATGCAGGAAGGTACTCCTCTGAAGGAACATCTTGATCAGTTAAATTCTTTGTTGATGAAACTCAGAAATATCGATGTTAAGATCGAGGATGGAGATGCTGCCCTAATTCTGTTAGTTTCGCTTCCTCCATCATACGAGAACTTCGTTCAGTCTATGATTATCGGGAAGGAAATTATAAGTCTGAAAGAAGTAAGATCGAGTCTCCATACTCGTGAACTTCGGCATAGGGCATCTGAAAATTCTGCAGAGACTCAGGCCGCGGGTTTGATATCGACCGCAGAGAAGGGACAGTCCTCGAATTCGAAGAAATCCAAATCCAAGAAGAAGAAAATCATTGCGAAGGACATCTGTAATTACTGCAAGGAACCAGGTCATTGGAAGAAAGACTATCCGAAGAAGAAGAAGGCCCCCGTCGCTGCGGTGACACATGAAATAGAGAATTTCGAAGATGATTTGGTTCTGGCTGCTTCTGATCAAGGATGTCTGGAGGATAGTTGGGTTCTGGATTCGGGGTGTTCCTATCACATGACTCCGAATAAAGATTGGTTCTCATCTTATCAGAAGACTGACGGTGGAAATGTCATCATGGGCAATAACGCGTCGTGTCAGATAGTTGGGATCGGTTCTGTGCAGATCAGGACTCATGACAATCTTGTGAGGACGCTGACAGATGTCCGCCATGTTCCGCAACTGAAGAAGAATTTGATATCACTTGGAGTCCTCGACTTTAAAGGGTATTAGATCAATGCTGCAGGAGGCATCCTCACGGTCATGAAGGATGATGCTACGGTTCTGAAGGGAGTCAGACAGAAGTCCTTGTATGTATTACAAGGCAAGACAGTCTCTGGCGTTGCTGCAGTGGCTAGTTCATCCGAATAAGATAGGTCCAGGCTGTGGCACATGCGACTTTGGCATATGAGTCAGAACGGAATGAATATCCTCAGCAAACGAGGTCTTCTAGGAGAGAAGAAGATATCTGAAATAAACTTCTACAAACACTACGTATTCGGCAAACAGCGAATGTCTCAGTTTGGCAAGGCAGTGCACATGACGAAGGCGACACTTGACTACATCCACGCCGATTGTTGGGGTCCATCTCGTGTTCCATCATTAGGAGGTGCGAGGTACTTCCTATCTGTGATTGATGACTACTCGAGGATGACTTGGGTATTCATGATGAAACACAAGAGTGAGTCCTTCAAGGCCTTCAAGCAGTGGAAGGTTCTGGTGGAAAATCAGACGTCGAAGAAAGTGAAGCGTCTTCGTACTAACAATGGTTTGGAATTCTGTTCTGCTGAATTCGACCAGTTCTGCAAAGATGAAGTCATTGTCAGGCATCGCACAGTCAGGGATACTCCACAGCAGAATGGAGTTGCAGAACGAATGAATAAGACATTTCTGGAGAGGGCAATGTGCATGCTCTCTAACGCTGGCCTAAATAGGACATTCTGGGCTGAAGCTGTTAACACAGTTTGCTACTTGGTGAATCGAAGTCCGACGACTGCGATTGATCTCAAGACTCCAACTGAGGTATGGTCAGGAAATTCTGCTGATTATACTTGTCTGAAAGTTTTTGGTTGTCCAGAATACTATCACGTCAGTGAAGGAAAGTTGGAGCCAAGGGCCAAAGAAGGGGTATTCATGGGATATGGTGCAGGAGTGAAGGGCTACAGAATCCGGTCTCCTTCAGAACACAAAGTCATCCACAGCAGAAGCGTGACCTTTGATGAAGCATCAATGCTTCAGTTGAAGGTGGAGGCTGAAGAGAGTGTCAGTAAATCACTCCAACTGAGGATGATGCTGAAGGATCACATTAAGAAGCAGAACCAGAAGGTGAAGAATCTGATGAGCAACCTGAAGAGGAGTCAATTGCTGCTAGATGTCCTCGTAGAGAAGTGGGTCCTCCTAAGCGATATGATTTCGAGGACATGGTTGCTTATGCATTACAGGTAGCTGAAGAGGTGAAGTTCCTGGAGCCGTCCTCTTATAGGGATGCCATCACATGTGCCGAATCTGAACAGTGGATCGCTGTTATGGGTGAAGAGATGGAATCTCTTCACAAGAATCAGACGTGAGAGCTGGTCAAGTTGCCTAAAGGCAGGAAGGTTGTTGGCTGTAAATGGATCTTCAAGAAGAAAGCAAGAATTCCAGGAGTTGAAGGCACGAGATATAAAGCACGACTGGTTGCTAAAGGTTATAGTCAGAAAGAAGGTGTTGACTACAATGAGATATTCTCACATGTTGTCAAACATACTTCTATCAGGGTGCTATTTGCTCTTGTAGCACATTAGAATCTAGAGCTCGAGCAACTAGATGTGAAGACTGCTTTCCTCCATGGAGAACTTGAAGAAGACATTCTTATGAGCCAACCATGGAGGAAAGCAGTCTTCACATCTAGTTGCTCGAGCTCTAGATTCTGATGTGTTACAAGAGCAAGTAGCATCCTGATAGAAGTATGTCTGACAACAGGTGAGAATATCTCATTGTAGTCCACACCTTCTTTCTGACTATAACCTTTAGCAACCAGTCGTGCTTTGTATCGCGTGCCTTCAACTCCTGGAATTCTTGCTTTCTTTTTAAAGATCCATTTACAGCCAACAACCTTCTTGCCTTTAGGCAACTTGACCAGCTCCCACGTCTGATTCTTCATTCCAGGAAAGGAGAATCAAGTTTGTAGTCTGAAGAAATCTCTGTATGGCTTAAAGCAGTCTCCCGGACAATGGTACAAGAGGTTCGACAGCTTCATGATCAGTAAGGGATTCAGTCGAAGTCCCTATGATTGCTGTGTATATCACAAGAAGGTGAAGGATGGCTCCACCATCTATCTGCTCTTGTATGTTGATGATATGCTTATTGCTGCCAGAGATATGACAGACATTCAGAATCTGAAGAAGCTCCTCAGTGCAGAATTCGACATGGAGGATCTTGGTGCAGCACAGAAGATTCTGGCGATGGAAATTCTAAGGGATCGCGCACAGAGTAAACTCTTCTTATCTCAGAAAAGTTATATTGAGAAGATTTTATCCAGGTTTGGAATGTCTGGAGCGAAGCCTTTGAATACTCCATCAACTGCAAATGTTCATCTTTCTGTTGCCTTCGCACCAAAGTCAGAAGCAGAAAAGGAGTACATGTCTCGGGTTCTATATGCTAGTGCAGTTGGAAGTCTGATGTATGCCATGGTTTGCACAAGACCGGACATTGCTCATGCAGTCAGTGTTGTCAGCAGATTCATGAGCGATCTAGGAAAGGAGCACTGGCAAGCAGTGAAGCAAATTTTTCGGTATCTGAGTGGAAGGCTATACTTCAGCCATCAGTTACATTGTCCACCACAGAGGCTGAATACATGGCACTGACAGAAGTTGCCAAGGAAGACATCTGGTTAAAAGGCTTAGTTGGAGATCTCATATTACTTCAGGAGCAGGCTATAGTGCACTGTGACAGTCTGAGTGCAATATGTTTAGCCAAGGATCAAGTACATCATGAAAGAACCAAACACATTGATGTCAGATATCACTTCATCCGCACTGAGAAGAGGATCAAGGTGAAGAAGATTGACACTGAAGACAATCCAGCTGATATGTTCACCAAATCTGTTCCTTATGGTAAGTTCCAACATTGTTTGGATTTGCTTAACATAAATACTTGGTAATAGCTTCAAGATGGGACTGGCGACGGCGTGGCGTGCTTTTGTGCTCTGAAGATGATTTAAGTCAAGGTGGAGATTTGTTAATAATGCCTTAAATCTGAATCCAGTTGGTCCCCCTACATAATCAGGCGGTTCAGCAGAATTCCCCTACGAGAGTTTCGTTGCCCGGTCAGCGAGCCTGTAGAGGATCAAGGGGGGGATCCCCCTGCGGAGGTTGCAAGGGGGCGGAGCCCCATGAGCAAAATTTTTAGGGGTATTCTGTTTGTGATTCGGATTTGATTTATTTCTTTATCACGAGATAGGTGTCCTATTTTCAGGAGATTTATTTAGAGTCCCAGTCCGTATGTAATTCCTATCATCTGTCAAAGGGAGTGCCTATATAAACTCCCTAGGGGTCTAGACCGAGACCCATCCTTGTAATCATCATTATTCCATAATAAAGAGTTGCCGCCGTTTTTCCTCTTCGCGTTCTTCTGCATTTCGTGTGATCACTCTCTCCCGTTTTTCGTAATACTTTTAGATGGCAAGAGGCTGCAATCTTACTAAAGCTTAAATCCTCCATCATATGCCTATATTTATATATTAGTGAGAGGCTTCACCACTCATCTTTTCGAAGGATTCACAGCCAATAGACAAATGATTTGTTTTTCCCCTTTTGAACGGTATATGAATTTCTTTTCAAAATTTCATTTCCAGATAATTTCCATTCCTTTTTCTTGGAGGAATTTCCATTCTTTTCTTCCAAAAAACCATGGCCTGTTCATACATTCAATAAAAGGAGATTGCAGAACCAATATGCAGAATATATAAATAGACTAAACATACAAAAAGTTCATACTGATATTAAAAGCAGGTCCCAGAAAACTGGAGCTGATTAATCATAAAAAAACATTCTTGATTCCTAACAAGATTAGTATGTTTTCTGTTCTTTGTATTGAGTTGCCTGCTGTAGGAGATTTTGATGCATGGTTACTGGACGTTGATCTGGCTGGTCAGAATTTAGGTAACAATGAGAATGGAACGTACGAGGCAAAGTGGAAGCAGGAAGAAAGTAACTTATGATCTACCAAAGAATAAATGCATTCTCTGACCATTTGCAGATCCAGGCTCAATAACCTGCAAGCGTTAATTTTGAACATGGAGCTCCAAGAGAACAGAATTTGTGCAAAAAACTAAGTTTCCGATCTAAAAGAAGATTATTGAAGTTTGATAAAAAAAAATCTTCAGAGTGAATTTCTTCTAAGGGGCCGTTTGAATGTAGAATAAACGTTAGAATATCATGTTATTCCTAGAATATAGTCAAACATGCGATGAAATTGAAATAAGTCAATCAAACTTTGAAAACTATGAAATCACCTCGAAGTTGATAATACCACCGTTTTTAACCTCATAAAGAGAATATAAATATTCTTCAATTTTAGAAGAACATCTATATTCTCATTCTTTTCAATTTGTTTAATCATATTTTTAAAAAAAAATAATAAAATATTATTATATTAATATTTTTATGATTATTATAACATTAAACGTCGACTCTATATGATAAAATATTTTAATTTTTAAATATTATATTTTCAAAAGTTATTCTCTTCGAACGAAACAAAAAGTAGAATAAAAATATATTTACGTTTTTTAGAATACATTATTATATTGATTTATTCCTTTGAATTTTATTCCGTAATCAAACTGGCCTAAATGTCATGTTGGAATAAGTTCAATCTAAGCATACCCCATTAACCTAGGAGTTTAGTATAGGCTTATTGTCTTTGATATGCATTTTTTCTTCTTTGTGAGGGTCTTGGATCTGCTAGGCCCATCCCTGCCTATAAACTAACTCCAAGGATTTTTTTCCTCAGTTCCCCGTTGGAAATTACCTAAACATGTTTTACTTTCATAATGCGCCAATGTTTTGACGAATAACACCTCACCTTCTTTTGTTTTTTTGAGGTAATAACACATCACCTTTTACATAGCTAGCCTATGTACTTATGCTGGCATCCGAACCCCATCAGCAAGGGACGAACTGCCATGTAGAGAATATTATATACCATATCTCCTTTTTTATACACTAGTGGGGCTTCGAGTAGCTCTTTTGGATGCCTTCTATCGGTTTCCTAATACATGTACATATTTTTTAAAAATCTTTTGATCTAGACTTTTATTATGTTGCGATGTCACTATTTCTAATCGATCTTTCCTTAAATCGATCTTAATATTGATCATAAATCCAATTCGATCTCATATGATTATTTAAATATTAATAAAACTATATATTTTGATAATAATTAATATAATAACAATAAAATCTTATCCCACTAGGTGGGGTTAACTTTTGATAATAATTAATAGATGAAATTTAATATATTTTCTTCAATTTTAATATATATTGATGTAATTCGCATGAAATATAATTTAAAATTTAAGTACTGCAATTTATCAAAAGAATATTTATAAAATATATCTTTTAGATCGGATCTTTGATCTTATTACCTCCGGCCGATCAGATCTTATATAAGAGCGATATACGGTTATAATATTTTTTGATGATTACCATAATTAGGTAGGCCCTTTCCTGGCCCCAAAAAAGAGCATTCTCAAACGAGTTAATTTATGGCACTCATCAAAACATGAAACTGAAGACCATCTTTTTTCAGAAGGGCCATTTTATTTTGTAAACAAAGTTTGCTATGGACTACTCAAATTCACAAAGTACTAATGCAGCAATTTTCAATGTCTAACAAATAGATTTGAACCAGATATACTGTATAACATAGGTTATTACCAGCAGATACATATTGTATAGTTGCTGTCAAACTTTTTAACTTGAAATTTGTTGGAACTTGATCAGTGTACATGAAACCAAGTATAAGAATACCAACTTTCAGAAACTTATATGACTGTCCTGAGCTGATTGTTAAAAGATAGTTTTTTTTCAAGCAGTTCAAAATTTTGTTTAGCCCATAACAAATGCCCAAAGCAAGTAGGATTGTCATAAGAAAACTTGAACTCCCATCAAACAACGACCCAAAAATCCCAATCAAGTCTGAGACACTTAATAAGCAAACTTGAAGCCCCATTTATCTAAGAGCAACATAATATGTAAAATGCAAAATGAGTTAAAAAATCAACTTTCGACAAGCAATCTGCAACCAACAAGAAGTTGAGCTCATCATTTAGCATTACACATTACTCAGCAAACATATACCAAATCGAAAATCATATCATGTATTGTCGAAATGGTTACCATCAATGATCCAGAAGAGAACTGCTAGCAGATCCTTGCTAAGAAAAAGCATCAAATGTAAAAATTACGATGGCAATGAAACTCAACCTCAGCAACATTTTCCAAGTTTGCCAAGATTCAAGAGTTCCATAATAGTTAAATTCTCAACATGCACATCTAAGAGAGACGCAGCATTTATTAACAGCAAATCATACTAGGAGGAGAAAGGACAATTGCCTCAAGAGAACCTAATTCTTAAACAATTGCATGCATTAGCATAAACAAATAGGATTTTATCATCCAATCACCTCAGTTAAGGATGCCTGCACCACTCTTGCTTTGTCTTGCAATCTTTGACCACTCTGTGTGGAATGCTCCTGGGCGATCAATCCTCTCAAAGGTATGTGCCCCAAAGTAATCCCTCTGAGCCTGCACCAAGTTTGCAGGGAGACTTGCACGGCGATAAGTGTCAAAATAGGCCAAACTGGCACACATCCCAGGTGTGCTTATCCCTGCTTCAATTGCAAGCCCAACAACTCTCCTCCAAGCTGACTGGCGCTGCACCATCTCCCTCGCGAACTCTGGGTCAACAATCAAGTTTGCAAGGCTGCGGTTGCGCTCATAGGCCTTCTTGATCCTGTCAAGGAATCTCGCCCTAATGATGCACCCTCCCTTCCAAATCCTTGCCAACTCCCCGAGATTGAGGTTCCACGCCTTCTCCTCACTCTTGGCCCGCAGCAAGTTCATACCCTGAGCATAACTGCAGATCTTCGAGGCATAGAGCGCTTGCCTGACATCATCTATCAGGCGTTTCTTGTCGACAGATCGTCGCCCAACGGATAAATCTCCATTGCTTCCCATGCCAGCCTGATCGAGGGCCGCAGCAGCAGCCTCCCTCTCGTCCTTGAGGCCGCTGAGGTACCTACAGTCCAGGGAGGCGGCAATAGTTGGGGCAGCAACAGAGAGTTCAGCCGCCTGCTGCACGGTCCATTTTCCTGTACCCTTCATCCCGGTCTTATCCAATATCTTGTCCACGAGCTCGCCTTCTCCGTGTTCGTCAGGGACCTTAAAGATGTCTGCAGTGATCTCGATGAGGAAGCTCTCGAGCTCCCCGCGGTTCCACTCGTCAAAGATCTCCGCGAGCTCGGAGTTCGAGAGACCCCCGACGGTTTTGAGCACATCGTATGCCTCCGAGATAAGCTGCATGTCTCCGTACTCGATGCCGTTGTGCACCATCTTCACGAAGTTCCCGGCGCCGCCCTCGCCGACGTAGGTGACACAGGGCCCGTCGTCCACCTGCGCCGCCACCTTCCTAAGGATGTCCTCGACGTTGCGGTAGGCCTGGAAGGATCCCCCGGGCATGAGCGAGGGGCCGTTGCGCGCGCCGTCCTCGCCACCAGATACGCCCATGCCGAGGTAGAGGAGGCCGCGGGCGGAGGCTTCACGGATGCGTCGCTCGGTGTTCTCGTACCACTCGTTGCCGCCGTCGATGATGGCGTCACCGGGCTCCATGAAATGGGAGAGGGCGGATATGGTCTGGTCCACGGGCGTCCCGGCCTTGACGAGGATGACAACGGTGCGGGGGCGGGAGAGGGAGAGAACGAAGTCCCGTGGGGTGTGGTGGCCGAACAGCGGGAGATTGCCCTCCTCGGCGGCGCGGGCGACGGTCTCGTCGACCTTGGACGTCGTCCTGTTGTAGACTGAGATTGGGAAGCCTTTCTCGGCGATGTTGAGGGCGAGGTTCTGGCCCATCACCGCAAGCCCGGCGAGACCGATCCGAGAGAGCGCAGCCGCCTCCATCTCCTTCCACCTACGCCGCTGGAGATCGCCGGAGATCTCTTCAGACGTCGCCGCAAGGGTTTAGGGTTAGATATCGATCGGAGAAGGAGATGGTAGCTGGTCGAGTGGAGTGGGCGGAAGACAAATAGAGCGGATTGTTGGCTGCTTGTTTTGCTCTTTAGTCTCCGCCTAACAGATATCCATACAAATAAGTCCCTGGATATTTGAAGGATTAGGGACTTGGGAGGAGAATTCAGAATATGTCAAGGTGCTAAGTGGGTGAAAAATTTAGTTGCGGGCAGCGGACTCGTCGAGGTAGCGAAGTGGCATACGAAAAGAGGGGGTTGGTGCCGAATCACATAATATTGCTGGGTGGTTCATTCGAAACCCATCAAGTTTTAGGAGACCTGGCTCTTTATGATTGGTAGATACTTGTGGGACTAGTATGAGGTGTTAGAATGGGTGAATTCATCGGGCATTCATGTGAAGGCAGAGAGGACCCGTTGATGTAGCGAAGGGGCGAGTGGACCGTGGGATTCGAATTTGGGCTAAAACTATTGGGCCTTTAAGACTGCAAAGGGCTGGATTTGTTTTTTTTATTCTTTCTTTTATAGTATTTGAGATCAAAGGGGTCGTTTAACTTGGTGAGCTGGAAAGAGGTGCTGAGAGTAATTATTTTATTCATATGTTTAAGAAAAAAAAAGAGTAGATTTTAATCCATGAGCCGCCCTCTCACACAATTCCTTTTAAATGTATAAACATTATTTTTCCTTAAAAAATTGAACCAAGATATTGCATATCAGTTCAAAGTTTCGTAGTGTGCATGACCACAAGTTTCAATTCACGTTTGTCAAGGAATAATAAATTTATGAATTTGCACAAATATTCAATATTTTCGATTTTTATAATTAGACTTTAGTAGGGTACACATCATGAGTGTCTTTTTATAATTACTTACATTGGTCTCTATTTAAATAATTGATTGAGATCAAATATCCAATAAACAACCGATCCTTTATTAATAATTTATTGAGTCAATTAATAATTTATCTTTTAATTAAATTATGCTAATAATGACGAAACATATTATCATAAGTCATTAAGGATTAAAAAGTATTAATAATCGAGTACACCATTATTCTGTCATCAATCAGTCACGCAACTGTAACGTGTGAAAAATTAATTCTACCAGTATACAAAAAAAATTCCGAAAAAATAATCGTCACAAGAAACTAAAATATCTTCACCTCCCTATGACAAAGAAAAATAAAAAAACGTGGAAAAGTTATGACCCTAGATTATTTTTTTTACACGCACGCCACAAAGTTTCCCGCTCCTCTAGAATATATAGGCAATTCTACTTCTTGACCGTCCGATCACAATCAGACGGAGAGTTCAATGTCTTCGAAAGTAGTAACCCATTTATATGCATGGCAGTGTTTTACCGATGGAGTTGTTACTTCTGTCTGATTTAGGGAATGGCTTCATCCACTCTTCACCTCAGATGGCACTTCGCCTCGCTCAACACCTCGCCGATCCGGAACGCCGGTATCCGCCGACGATGGAGCTGTCCGGCGGTGGGGCTGCAGGTGGTGTCCCGCGCTTCTCCGGCCGTATTCAGGAACCTTGACGCGGATGATTTCCGGCATCCGCTCGACAAGCAGGTTAGTTGATGTTGTCTGAGTTACGAATTTTTCTTATTGGGACAGTTGTTGTGTTCTTTGATATGTTTATTTGCCAGTTTTTTCGGTTCTCTTGGAAATTGTTTAATGGGATCCTTTGGAGTAAAAACATGTATATTTTCCGATTTTCGCTTGCATTTGCTCATTTTTTTGGTGTTTTGTTTGAATTCTGGAACCTGCGTTGTTTCTCTTCACTTATGTCCAAGTTCTTCAAAGGAAAAAAAAAGATCAAAGTTTGTTTTCTTGTTCTATTTTGGGAATTTGCATTTAATGATGCTCTTGCCAGGAAGAATTCCCCTTATGAATTCTTTACTTTAGCCATTCTGAAGTGATACTACTAATACAAATGCCTCAATTTTAACTTAACAATTCACTTTATATTGTGGATTCAGAATTCTTTAATGATAGTGTGGGATTCAGAATTCCACCGAAAGCATTGTGCGGCTAATTGTCAATGATATGGATGTGCATGAGGGGGTAACGAGAAGGGAGGGGGTTGGTGGTTAAATAGGAAAATATTTAAGTTCGGATAGAGCTTTAATTTAATTATAAAACTTTAGGATTCCTAACTTAAATTTTTTTTTTGACCTCATAGAATTTTGTACGGTGCTAGTAAGCTTTTCACTTTATAATAATCTCCGAAATTGGCTTGGTAGAGAGCTTACAGTTTCATTTTTTATTGCTAATTATAAAACATTCTTGTATGTCTGATGAATATGTGCAGAATACCTTACTACTGAGCGCAGTTCCAGGGTTGAATGAACTCGGAAAAGCTTTGTTAGGTACTGATTTTTGCATTCTTCTCTACTTTTACTATGTTGGCTATTGTTTGCAAAGCTGCAAAAGCATGCTTGATTTATGATTCATCATATTCTTCCTTTGTCTAGAAGTTACTTTTTCATTGTAGTGGTGAGATTTTATTCCAGTTTTTTTCTTCAATTATTTGCTTACAGAACATGTTTTTACTGTGCTGAGTGGAATCAACTAAATATGCACTGGGTAGGACTTTTGAGTATTCAAACTGTCTGTTTCTTTTTGCTACTATTAAACTGTGGCATCTTTGAGTAGAAAAGTTATATGCAATAGTGCTGTTTCCAAATGAAATACTCAAACGACCAACTTTTGCTTTGAAATATATAATTGTACAATATGTAACTGAAATAATAATACAATGACGTCTCAGATGCTTAAATGGAAAATCAAAAGTCTATTTGAAGGGGGATGTTCTTTTATAGATGGTGTACACTGTATAAAAATCCTGTATTCCAACATTGATGATCTAAGATAATAGTTCAAGTCTTGTAAGTTATTATAGTTTTACAACACATGGACTATAAAATATATACAACAACAACAAAGCCTTATCCCACTAGGTGGGGTCGGCGGACTATAAAATATATAATGAAAAAAAATCCACACCTAGAGTTCGTTCCAATTACGAAAGCAACCCTATAGTAGAAAGAGTTTTTTATATGATTTCTTTGCTTAGTAGTGATTTTTTACCATTGCAGGACCTGTCTCTGAGCAAGTTATGCTTCTTGAGAACATAGGAACATCAGTTCTTGTTTCTGAAAATCAGGTTGCTTGATTACATCATTACACATCTTGGTTCATGATAGATTACTCTCATTACATTGTTTCAATTCTTAATGAAAACGATCTATGCTGTATGCAGAGCACTTTCTATGAAGTTTGGATCAAATATACAATTTCATGATTTGGTTTTGCATTCTATTATTCTCGAAATCTTGTTGCATATAGTGTTGTTCCCTTTTGTGTAACGTATGTGGATGGAAGCAACTTAGTCATCCTTTCTCTTTCTCTCTCACTCACTTTCTCTCTCTCCCAAAATAAGAAGCTTGCTAAATAGCCACCCACTGCTTCCACAATGTTTGTTAAAAGTATTTAACAGTGATGTCCTAAGCTTGTTTTTTTTAGGGAAATTTGATTTATATAGAGTACAAAAATTGAACCAGACCCGGAGGAGGTCTGTTCAGTCAAAAGTTGATGTTGATGTTGCTAACTTGGCATTGATATGTCAGGCTTGTCAATAAATTTTCTTTTTGGAGCTTCTATTCCATCATCCCATGAGTTTTGCATAAGCAAGATTCAATTAACCTGAACTTTATTCCGCTTCAGTGCATGCTGCTATTTGCATATATCATGCTTCTGAAATGTGCCAACTTTAAGGACATTCCCGTCTCAACCTAATTATCATTTTTTAACAGCTTACTGATCTGCACAATCTAATGGTGGAGGCTGCACAAGTGCTCAATATAGAAGCTCCAGATGTTTATGTCCGTCAGAACCCAGTACCAAATGCATACACTTTGGCAATTAGGGGGAGAAAGCCATTTATAGTTGTCCATACTAGCTTAGTGGAACTTCTTACCAGGAGAGAACTACAGGTATCCTATATCATTATTTGTTATTGTTGCACAGAAAACTCTGAATACTACCTTCTTTGCTCCACTGAGCAAACAACTAGACAAGATAATCAGATACTTTGCGCAATATAGATCTAGCATATAAGTCTTGCGTCCAAAGTAGTTATGTTTCTATGTGTACCTTTTACTAGGCTGTTTTGGCTCATGAGTTGGGACACTTGAAGTGTGACCATGGCGTATGGCTTACATTTGCAAACATACTTACCTTGGGAGCCATCTCAATTCCTGGTATCAAGTGATATTTAGTGGTATATATAGTAGTTTCTGTATGACATATGGTACACATGTTTAACTTCAATATATCCAGGGTTTGGTGGATTACTTGCCCAAAGTTTGGAAGAACAACTTTTTAGATGGCTTCGAGCTGCTGAATTAACTTGCGACAGAGCAGCTCTTCTAGTTGCTCAAGATCCAAAGGTAAAACTGAGAACTTTTATCAGAAAACATGAGAATTAACATGATCCAACATAGATTTACAGGAGTCCAAAATTTTCAATGTCTGATTATTAGGGTTGCCTTGATGCTTATACAAGTTAGATTGCATTTCACCATATTGTTCAGAACAGTTGTGTTCATTTCAGCCCCATTGATTTTGCTCTCTTCTACAACACATTTAGCTTGTCTTCTGTTGTTTGCTGCAACATCTTTCACTTTTAAAGCCATTATTTTGGTATTATTTGATCTCAACAGCAATGAGCTCATAATATCAAATTTTGTACACATTTAATGTGTTTCTTTTGAATTCAACATTATAAACTACGTAATTGTTTTTTACTTTGGGATGAAAAACAACTCAGTGCATTTTCGTTTAAATAATTTTCTATTAGATTACATTTCAAACTCCATGGGTATTCATTTTTATCATGTTGGAGTTATTAACCCTTTTTTGTCCTATCAAGAGGTGGTTGTATCTGTTTTGATGAAATTGGCTGGGGGATGTCCATCTTTGTCCGATCAGTTAAATGTAGATGCCTTCTTGGAACAAGCCCGCTCATATGACAAGGCTTCTTCTAGTCCTCTGGGATGGTACATCAGGTATGCACGGGACTGCATTTTCCTCAAATTCCCATCATCTTTTACAGGAGCTCTGAAAAGTTTGATGGTATCAACTTCTTTACAGGAATGCACAAACCAGACAATTATCACATCCTTTACCTGTTTTGCGTGCTCGTGAAATTGATGAATGGTCGAGGAGCCCAGAATACAAGTCTCTCCTGAAGAGTGCAATCCAATTTGGAAATTCCTTGAACGTCTGAAATAATCCTCAAATGTCAAATTAAGATTGTGCTGAGAATTCAAGTGGGCATGACAAAGCACCACAAGGCGAGCTAATAAACTGTTTAAATTAGCCATCCAAAATATTTTGTCATTTGTCTTATTTTTTTTTTCATTAGGTAACTTCCTAATTGTCTGTTGTTTGACTTGTTTCAACAGGCTTATAATTTGGAGATGCTTGGAATAAGTATTTGTCTATAAAATGAAATACAGATTGATGCAACATTTTTCATGTAATTACTAATAGCAAAAACGATTTGATATTGTATATATGTCATTATTAATTATTGATACTCTAATTTGTATGGTTTAGTCTATGTAATATTTTGGAATACATATATAGATCTTTAGTTAAAAAGAAGCGGTTTCTTTTTCTTCATGGCCATGTGGATTTCCCTTCAGTCAAATCCTTAGGATTAAGCAACATTTGCTCTTGATTGAAGCTTAATCTAATGATGAACTGCTAGTTGGCAATTCTTTTTATCAATGAAAATTCAGAAGCAAAGAATGACTAATTCCTCTCTCTCCCTCTTTCTCTCTCCCCCTCTTCCTCTTCAAATTACATAATGTCTATTCTCATTGCTCCATTGAGCTCTTTTTTTCCTTTCTTAATCTGGAACAAGATTATTATCTCCAATTTCAATACATTCAGAAGAAAGGAGAATGCTGGCTTGTAGAAGAAAAAAAGGAGAATGCTGTTGGCTTGCTATCTTTTTTATAAGTTTCGTCAAATACAACAACAACAACAAATCCTTATCCCACTAGATGGGGTCGGCTACATGGATCATACGACGTCATTCCGCTCTATTAGTAATCAAACCTTTCGGTATTCGTTGATCCATGTTCATAAGATTCGACAAGATTTTATGCTGGCTGTCGGGGCCTAACACAACCCTCCTCCTTTATCCGGGCTTGGGACCGGCTATAAAATATAGGCGGAGTTAATCTTTTTCAAAATCAATTGACATAATATTGGAGGTTTCACCTCCCAAAAAGCAAAGTTGGCTTGACGAAGATCCAGCGTTATCCTTTCCAGCAATGGAGGCAGAATCCAAAAACCCATAATAACACATCAATCAATTATAATAATATCACACTAATAACACATCAATCAATAATAATGTTGTAGTTAATTCATGAAAAATAATGCAAAAGTAAATTTATAATAATACCAGCAATTAACTCATCAATAAAAAAATTTACTATCAATCCTTAATTAACACATCACTAGTTTATAATAATAGCAGCATTTAACATAATAAATAATTTCATTATGAATCCATGAAAAAGTAACACAACAATAAATTCAAATTAATAACAGTAATTAATTTACATTTTAATAATCAAATATTAACAAAAGTAGAGCTGAACAAATATTTTAAATTTATAATATAAAAGAAACCATGTCCCTTGTCCACTAGCAAGGAACAAGAGGGATGATAAATAAAAGCTGCTCGTGCAAAGAGAGGAAGGGAGAGGGAGAGAGAGACGTGTGCAGGAAAAGAGAGAGGAAAAGGAAGAGGGAAAATACCGTGCTCGTGCAAGAAAAAGAAAGAGTAGGTGAGAGGGGGCCATGCGCAGAGAGAGAGAGGGGAGAGGAAGAGTCATCAGAAAAGGGGGGAAGAAAATACCTCTGGGTGAAGAGAGACGACAGAGCAGTAGCGACAATAGTAAGATGAGTAACCACATCGCAGGATGGCAGCCAACAGATCAACAATAGCAAATGGCAAACAAAGCAGAGATTAGCAATACTCATATATTTGCTTCTCACGATCCTTCTACAAAGGGAAAAAAAGAAAAAAAAAATGCAAGTTTCGTCAAATAAACAGAAAAAAAGGAAGTAGAAATGTAAGGATGCATTACGCTACAGAAAGCATGAAAATGCTAAAAATCTTTTAAAAAGTTGAATCCACAACAAATATTATACCACAATTATTCTCTCACCAATCCATTTAAAGAAGTTGAGAAAAAATTTGTTTGTCTCATTTTCCTTGTCCTTTTTTTTCAAATAAGATGTGAAGATCTAGAACAATACATGTGAATAAATTATGATATAAGATGATTCAACAAAGCATATTAATATCTTTTTCTGACAATTTGAGCACAGCAGCTCTCATTTTCAAAGTTAACCAGCTCTGCATCGTTAAGCAGGTTTTAAGTTCGATTTGTGTGCATACAAAAAAGTTTTACCTGTTGTAATCGGGTGCAGGACGCCAGGTGAACATCAAATTAATCAGAGATTTTATGACCGATCGAGATTTAAATTCATGAACAGTGTGTATAACTATTACCATGGCATGGGTACTTGGATGATCTTCTATGTTTTTTTTAAGGAATATACTTGAATGGTGATAAAATAAAAATGATAAAACAATAAGATAAATTGAAAGAGAAATAATATGATAAAATTGGAAAAAATATAAACCTCTAAACGTTAAAAAGCTAAACGTTAGAGAAGTAATTTTTCAATATTATATCTGTTACCGCTAAACGCTACTCACGCTGCTTTTGATATTGTCATACAGAGGCGATAAGTACTTTCCCAAGAATAAAAGTAATAGTTTTTAAGTTTTACTATTACTAATTTAGTGCATGTTTGATTAAAAAACTTTTTTTTTATCGTGATTGTTAGTTAGTGTGAGATAAAACTTAAATGCTCAAATTTTATATGATCGTTTAAATCAGATGGTAATTGGTATGGGCTCAAACCTCAAATACCCATTCCTGCCTTCTTGTCATAAGAATCGAAATGACTTTTTCTTTTCAAAGAAGAATAAATTATAAAAAAGGGTAAAGAGTAAGTATAATAATGGATTAATAACTTAAAACAATTTTCGGCAAGATAATGCTTGAAAATAGAATTTGTATATAAATTTAATTGCGTTAGAATTGTTATATGTAGATAGCTTAAATAAGATAAATAATTTGTAAGGTCGCCGGGCGTCGCGTGCCCGATGATGGGAAAAATTCGAGAACAAGGAGAGAAGATCGCAGAGAGATTGCAGAAAAATAGAGGAGACACACGAAATTTACTCAGGTTCACCCTTGAGATGAGGGCTACGTCCTGCAAAGAGGTTTCACTATATGTTTAGATTTACAGCCGCCACACCGATTACACCAAAAAATTAGGCTATTAATAGTCTCTTCAAATCGGGTTTAAAACCCAAACAAACAGAGAAAAAACCTAATCCGAACCACACGGGCCGGCTAAACAAAAGCCCAAAACCGCCGTCGGGGGGCGGGGCCCCCCGAACCCCCCTGTCGTTCGTACGCCAGCAATAGTGTTAATTTGGTAATACTCAGATTCCCCTAAGCTCACGTGGGCGAACCCGGTGTGAGAAACAAGGGGTCCTGAAGTATTCACCAACTCCAACATTCTCCCACTTGGTGGATACTTCACACCAATTAGAGCCTTGCCAGCAACATTTTTCTTCAATCCGACAGCAGTAGAGCACCACTCAAACTTTACACCTGTAACTGCTTTAGTCAGAAAATCAGAACTATTCTCTGTTGTATCAACCTTTTCAAGCTGAACCTCTTTCTTTTCCACCTTTTCCCGAATAAAATGGTATTGGATGTCAATATGCTTTGTGCGTGAGTGAAATGCAGGATTCTTAGCTAACTGAATAGCACCTTGATTATCACATCTCACCTCTATGACACCTTGTTCAAATCCGAGTTCCAAGCACAACCGCCGTAGCCATATGACCTCCTTTGCAGCATGAGTAAGAGACATATATTCAGCTTCTGTAGAAGAAAGTGCTACCACGCTTTCGCTTTGTCTCTTGCTCATCCAACTTAATGTAGCCCTAAATAATGTAAAAATATATCCGCTAGTGGACCGTCTACTATCAATGTTTCCACCCCAATCAGCATCTACATGGCCCACAATATCAAGCATCTTTCCTTTTCCCGCACTTTCAAAGCACAAAGCAAAATCTGAAGTTCCACTAAGGTACCTGAAAACTCTCTTGATAGCATTCCAATGTTCCCTGCCTGGGTTAGACATATACCGACTCAAGACTCCCACTGCTTGGGCTATATCTGGACGCGTGCACACCATGACGTACATCAAGCTGCCCACTGCACTTGCATATGGCACACGGTCCATCTCTTCGGCTTCTTCATCCGTCTTCAGGCATTGCTCTGCAGAAAGTTTGGTTCCTAAAGACATAGGAGTACCCACTGGCTTGCAGTCCGACATGTTAAATTTCTTCAACACTTCTTTTATGTACTTCTCCTGTCCTAGCCACAACTTTCTCTTCTGACGATCTCTTCTAATCTGCATACCCAAAATAAAATTTGCTGGCCCCAAGTCTTTCATCTCAAACTTCTTGGCCAACAAACCCTTCACTGAATTCACCATCTTCATACTGTTTCCAATCAGCAACATGTCATCCACATACAGTGTAAGAATGACAAACTGATCTCCAACTCTCTTCACATAAACACAGTGATATGAATCTGAACGTACAAACTTGAGTTCGAGCATGTACGTATCAAACTTCTGGTACCACATCCTTGGCGACTGCTTCAATCCATACAGAGACTTCTTCAATTTGCACACTAACTTCTCTTTACCTTGAACCTCAAAGCCTTCTGATTGTCTCATATATATCTCTTCCTCCAAGTCCCCATGAAAGAATGTCGTCTTCACATCCATCTGCTCTACCTCAAGATTATATGCTGCTGCCAGAGATAGAACAAATCTGATTGAAGTCATTTTCGTCACGGGAGAAAAAATCTCATCATAGTCGACTCCCTCAACCTGAGAGTACCATTTAGCTACCAGCCTCGCCTTGTACTTCTCTACAGACCCATCCGGTTTCAGCTTTCGCTTGAACACCCATTTGCAACCAATTGCCTTTCTATCCTTAGGCAATTTACACAAGCTCCATGTTTCATTCTTATCCAGTGACTGCATCTCATCTGCCATAGCAAGCTCCCACTGATTTGCATCATCCATAGATCTTGCATTTTTTACAGAACTAGGTTCTTCTTCGATGATGCTCAAAGCATGAAACGAACTCAGAGCACTAAGAGAGTATATCAAAGGTGCTCTTCTTTCTCGTGTCGATCTCCTGAGAATTGGTATGGTAGTACCAATATCTGGGTCTTCATCTGAATTTGCATCTTCAACTTCATTAACCGAGTCCTCTTGATCCGGTTCTGTAATAGACTCAACTGAAGTATCTTGTGCATCCACCTCTGAAGTTTCAGAATTAGAATCTTCTTCGAGCACTACCACTTTCTTATGTTCATCACCTTTTTGAACTTCAACTTGGGAACGTGATTCATGAAAAATAACATCCCTGCTGTAAACAATAGTCCTTGACTTTGGATTCCACAGTTTGTAGCCCTTGACCCCTTCCTTATATCCGACAAATATGTTCTTCTCAGATTTACTGTCAAGCTTACCCCGCTTTTCCTTGGGTATATGAACATATGCGTCACATCCGAACACCCGAAATGAGACAAATTTGGCTTCTTCCCAAACATTGCCTCATAAGGCGTCTTATCCTTCACTGATGAGATCGATGAGCGGTTCTTCAGGTAGTTTGCTGTGGCTACAGCTTCTGCCCAGAATTCTTGCCTCAATTCAGCCCAACTCAGCATACATCTGGCCTTCTCTATAAGTGACCGATTTAACCTTTCAGCTACTCCATTCTGCTCAGGTGTATATGGAGTTGTCTTCTGCCTAGCAATACCATTGTCCACGCAAAACTGTTCAAACTTATCTGAAGAAAATTCACCTCCATTATCTGTACGAAGGACCTTGATCTTGCAGCTCAATTGATTTTTCACCAAAACTTTAAATTCTCGAAACTTATCGAATATATCTGATTTATTCTTGATAAAATAAATCCAACTGTATCTCAAAAAATCATCTATAAAAGAAACATAGTACCTGGACCCTCCAATAGATGAAGTGGGAGTTGGTCCAAAGACATCACTATAAATCAGTTCGAGAATTTTCGTTGCTCTTGAACCTGTGTGTTGAAAATTGACTCGGTTCTGTTTTCATGGAGGCAATGTTCACAGAACCCGAAGCCCACAGAATAATCCGGAACTCCTTCTACCATCTGACTTGATGCTATAGTGGAGAGTCCTTTTTCACTGATATGGTCTAATCTCCGATGCCACAACATAGATTTGATGTCTTCATCTTCTTTGGCATCTTCAGAAATAAATCCGCAGCCCACAGATATTGTTTCTCCGAGCAACTTGTACAACGTGCCATAGCGAACCCATCGTGCAATTACAATCGATCCTCTGATCATCTTGCACGAATCCTTGTCGCAACTGAATATAACACCCGAGTCAGCCATTGTACCAACAGATAATAAACTCCTGCTCATAAGTGGTATATGCATCACATCTGGTAGAGTCTTCACCATGCCATCATTCATCCTCAACTTCACCCTGCCACGTCCAACAATCTGAACTGTAGTGTCATCTCCGAGCATGACATCCCCACCATTATACTCCTCATATTCACAAAACCAGTGTCTATGAGGTGTCATGTGGTATGAAGCACCAGTATCGATGAGCCAGACATCCTTATCTGACTGTACCATACATGCAGAAGCCACATACATATC
Source organism: Pontederia crassipes (assembly GCA_030549335.1). Lineage (NCBI taxonomy): Eukaryota > Viridiplantae > Streptophyta > Magnoliopsida > Commelinales > Pontederiaceae > Pontederia > Pontederia crassipes. Next base: position 68,368,072 of record CM060193.1, on the reverse strand, counting down.
TCCTGCCTCAGCCTTCTTTTTGTCCGAGGTTGACTCAGCTTCTTTCTTATGAACTGGCTTATTTTTGCAATCTCGCTTCAGATGGCCCCACTCTTGACATCTCCAGCATTGCACCTTCTTATCTTTACTCTTCGAACGCCCACGAGATTTGGATCTCCCTCTCTGATTTTGATTCCTTTCTGGTTGCCTTCCTCTGGCCGCCAGCGCCTCTTTACCAAAACTTGCTGATCCCTTTCTCCGTATTTCCTCTGATAACAAGGCAGCACATACACTTTCATACGAAAGTTATTTATCCCCGCCACCAATCACGACAATCAGATTGTCCCATGAATCCGGCAGCGAACAGAGCAATGTTATTGCCTTATCATCATCTTGAAACTTAACACCGATTGATACAAGTTGACTGATCACCGTGTTAAAATTATAAAGATGAGTAGAAAACGAGTCACCCTCCTGCATTCGAAGATTGTACAATTTCTTCCTCAGAAATAACTTGTTAACCAACGACTTACTTTGATATAGGGATTCCAACTTCCTCCACAGATCTCTGGCTGTAGGTTCGCTCATCACATTCGTAAGAATTGAATCCGCGAGACAAAGCCGAATCAAACCCTTCGCCTTTCTATCAATCCGATCCCACTCTTCGATCGCCTTTGGATCTGCCTGACTAGAGGAAGCCTTCGCCGCATCTATCTGAAGCCTTCGCCGCATCTGCAGCCGTCGCCGCTTCTTTGTCTGGCCTCTCCTTCTCGATTGTCATCCAAAGATCTCGATCACAGAGAAGATCATCCATCTTCATCTTCCAGAGATCAAATCGCGTTCCATCAAATTTTTCTATCTCAATCCGTGATCCTCCTGACATCTCGAATAAACCCTAATTCCTCGAACCACCTGTGCTCTGATACCAATTGATGGGAAAAATCCGAGAACAAGGAGAGAAGATCGCAGAGAGATTGCAGAAAAATAGAGGAGACACACGAAATTTACCCAGGTTCACCCTTGAGATGAGGGCTACGTCCTGCAAAGAGGTTCCACTATATGTTTAGGTTTACAGCCGCCACACCGATTACACCAAAAAATTAGGCTATTAATAGCCTCTCCGAACCGAGTTTAAAACCCAAACAAACAGAGAAAAAACCTAATCCGAACCACACGGGCCGGCTAAACAAAAGTCCAAAACCCGTCTAGGTTTCGGGGGCGCTGCCCCCGAACCCCCGCCCGCTCACCGGCGAGTGGGACCGCCGTCGGGGGGCGGGCCCCCCCGAACCTCCCCTTTCGTTCGTACGTCAGCAATAGTATTAATTGGGTAATACTCAGATTCTCTTAAGTTCACGTGGACGAACCCGGTGTGAGAAACAAGGGGTCCTGAAGTATTCACTAACTCCAACACCCGATAGTGACAAATGAGACAACAAATATGACTCTTAACAAGAATTTTTTACATTCACAAGGATTATTTCGACGAGGAGCCACTACCACTCAATCTCAACCCTTTTTAATTTATTGCTATAGAGAAAAAGGTAAACAACTAATTAATGGCTCATTTCAGAACATAATGCCAAAAATAAATAAGCAGTTTAATTATTTTGGAGAAGAATTTGTCCAACTGCACGAAGAAAACAAGAAAACAGAAACCCTATATGTGCTGCATCGCAGGAACGCGTTTAGGAGCTAGCAAAATTTTAGTGAACAATATTAATACTTATTGGGATGAAGTGTTAAACGATTTTTCTTTACTTAAATAAGATCTCAAGTTTGATTCTTTAATTACACAAAATGAAAGATTTTTTTATTGGTGAATTTGAGTTGTTCATCTTTAAATGACAGCCACTAATCCACTTGGCATAATCCTCACTTCAGCCAGTCCATCAGCTCCCATGGCTTTATCTTGTCATTACCTTGAGATTGCTATTTAAATATGATTCCACTTGAGGTTGCTATTTAAATACGATTGTATTCTGCAACCAATTGTTGATTGAATTATGTGTGCAGAATCAATCTCATACTCCTGCATTCGGTGGTTGGCAAGGTGTCGCATTCACGAAGAGATTTTTTATGCTGTCAGAAGGGAGAAAAAGATTGTAAAAAAGATGGTTTATCATGATGACACTAATCAAAGTGCAGAAGCTTATGCCAAAGTAGCACCAGCAACACTGTAACATCCATCCCCGTTCATGCATGAGCCTACAGCACCAGGTAATGCAATGTTTTTGCAGGAGGAAAATGGCCACTTATCACGTCAAGATGAGCAAAGACAACAGTTCATCTTCATGACTTCATCCCACTTATCAAAGTAAAAATTTCGGGTAATTCCCATATAGTTGAATGATGGACTTGTGCCTCAAACTAGTTTCTCTAAATGAAACAGCGAGAGAGGAAAGTTTTGCAGGCAAATGGCCTCAGCCTCAAAGCCCTTACAGAAATCATGTTTTACAAGCAAGACAATACCATATTCAAGGTAAAGTGTAGTGTGAGTTTGCTCTCGTTCTGCATAACGACTTCAGTTCATGAAACAAAATACTGATACTATCTACAGTTATCTAATTTAAACAACCATTTGTGGTTGCTTGTCAAGTCATAAAATTCTGCCCAAAGCTTTTTTTTTTCTTGTTTCCCTTCCCAAAGGTTGCTAAGGGCATGCAATATGTCGATTGATATTTTCGAATTGTCTAAATCAAATTGGCATTTTTCATTTAATTTTCAGGGGTGTTGGTTTTTTAGCTGTATCTTGAAGTGAGAACTTCTGCTGCCAAATTTAATGCTGAAAAGTTCATCCCTGTCGTGAAAAGGACTGGATTTTTTTTCCTATTCTATGCTACTTCCATGCCTTGTATTGTTCTTAAATCAGCTCAGAGATTGAAACAAGCTTTGAATAAATCCTTTGGAGCTATAGCTTTGCTTTTTTTTATTTAGTTGAAATGTATTAGTGAACATAATGCTCATAACAACAATAACAACAACAAAGTCTTATCCTACTAGGTGAGGTCGGCTGAACATAATGCTCACAGAAGGAAAAAAACACCATGCCATCCAAAGGTATGTCATGTGAAGGCACACCACCCCACTGTCTGAAACTGTCACAGCATCTTATTAATAGTTAGCTCTACATTTCTGGAGAGCGAAAAGTTAGCACTCGATTTTAAAAACCATGAGAACAAGTTGTCTTTTTTCTTGTCCCATAATTTTATTCATCATAATAATTTATAATTCAGCACACAAAAGGTTAACTTTGAAGTGTCTTTTTTTCTGTCCTATAATTTCATCATCATAATAATTTATAATTTAGGACAAGACAGTTAACTTTGAATTTGTTCTAGTTGGAGAATATCTAGTACTGGCATCATATTCTTTGGAATTGACAGCAGAATAGCTTGTATTGAAAGGATCCTTTTTTTTTAAAAAAAAAGAGGTTGTATTCAAATTTTCTTTTCAGTTATAAGAGAGGCAAATGAGGTTCCTAATTAAAAGAAAATGACAAGGAAACAAAGTTACCAGTTCAAGATGATATATACATATATATATATATATATATATATATATATATATGGCATATCAATGAAGAGATGAAAGAGTATGACTCTGGAGATCCAGACATTCGTTATTGAGGAAGTTGAGATCTAGGATATTGACATCGTCAGTGGCTACGGGAGCATGATCATTATCTCATTGGATGTTTGTACACGTAAAATTTGCCCTTGGATCGGCTCCGCCTTGAGTTGTCGTCCCTTACTGTAGAAACATCTTGGTTGTGTTTGGCAAAAATAAAAGTTGAGAACTTAAGTTCTCGGAACTTATTGACGTGACATCGAAGTTCTCATATTGTGTTTGGCAAAAAATGGAATCAAGTTCTCATCGTTGAGAACTTTTCGAAGCCCATGCGATCAAAATTTGCAAGTTCTTGCGCGTGTCACAAGAACTTTTTTCCGAACTCAGTAGGATTTCTGTCATTGACCGGAACGAAATTAGTTCTTGTGGGTCCCACGAAAACTTTCATTGGTGTTTGGGGGAATTTGCGGAAGTTCCGTCTGCAAATTTTCATCCAAACACTGCCCTTAAGATCTATGACATGGGTAACTCTTACCTAATATTTTGTTTTGATGACATTGAGGATGCAAGTTCTAATGAGAGGCCCTTCGGCATTCCATGGTCACCTCCCCAATGTGGTGACATCGCCTTTGAACTTTGCTCACCAGCAATAATTTTGCACATCCGACCTTTTAGGAAACCTCTCAAGCTTGATGAGGAGGCTCTTAATAGAGAAACAAGTAGGGTAGTTCATGTATGTGTGGAGCTTGATCTAACTCAACCTTTGAATTGAAGCAAGGAATCTAGGTGAAAATATTGATGGGAATAAGTACTTTATGCTTGTGAAGTATGAAAATGTGCCCTTTTTTTTGCTTCCGGTGTGGTATGGTAGGTTGCATAATGGAACTCTATCCTCGAAGGCTGGCGAGTTCTGGTAACATCGAGGGAGAGGGACAACGTCCTTCTCTTTGGCTCCTAGCTACATACTAAGCGGTTCTAGAGTGACAGCCAAAGACTCTCAGACATTGGATTAATCGTCGGGAACCTGACGGGCCTGTTGCTAGAGTTGGAGTTGGGTTTGCATAATACACGTGGCTTGATCTAAATGTCGATCCCATGGGGAACAACACTGATGTGTCTATAGCGGGTCAACGATCGGATTCACGTGACGCTCCCAACGGGTTGAAGTGCAAGACAACTAATGCTTATTCTAGGGAATCAAGTGACAGTGTTGATTGTATAGCACTAGATGGATAGACAAATCAGAGTCACATGGATCCCACTCGACTGAGCCTAGAGACTGCATGTAGGATATGCCTATCTCGAGGACGTCGATTGTGAATCATGGCCCTTCATTTCACTCATACCTTGATCACTCGTTACGTGGTTCCCACTCACTCTTGAGGGATCTACACACTAGTGGGTGATGCCATTGTCTTCTTCCCAAATGCCACCCCTATGGATCATCACATCTCATATTAGGGAAGTAGCCCTAAAGCTCCTCTTTCCACTACTCTTCTATAAACATTCACTCGATTGATCTCATGGAACACTCCTCTCCCCTTAGACTTTGTCTTCTTATCCCCACGATCAAGTGCCACCTTCTCGCCTCACCGCATCCTAGGACTGCTTCACCCTCTCTCCTCTCACACAACCCTTATGAAGCCTACCAATGTAGTCGAGAGATCGGGGCCATGAAACCGTGGGTGAGCAGATCCTGGGGGCTTCAAGGCATCTTACAAAGCAAAAGAAGGATCCGAAGATCCTTGGATGAATAACTCCTAGATCTAGAACTAATGCTCGTAGATAAAACATTAAATAAGGACCGGCCACCCATAAGGCTCCAGCTCTCTCTCTCTCTCTAAAGTCCAAGGTGGGGGAAAAAGAAGGCGGATGATAAGTTTGGTCTCTCCAAAGGTGATACACATTTACCCTCCTCTTTTGCCTCATAGGTCCAAGGAGTGTCGACACAGTTGGTAGTGGCAGACTAAGCAGTCTGTGAAGTAGTCCTATGAAGGTTCTAGTTTGAAATTGCATAAGAGCGTATACAAGTAAGGTTAGGGCCCGTCTCCTTGAGCTTCTAATGCAAATAATCCTAACATTCTAGTGCTGGTGGAAACCCATGTTGATGAGCGGCGTTCATACGACATGGTTCAATGTCTGGGTGTCTCCTAGTAGGGACTTGTTCAATCGAGCACGAGCATTCCAAAGGTATCCTCATTGCTTGGAGGCAGAGTGGTGCTCAGGTGACTTCACTCCTTTCTACTGCTCAAGTTATGCATGCAGTTGTTACTATGAATGGCTATTCTTTTCTACTTCCATGTGTAGGTTAACAATGTGATTTATGTAACTTAAACATTGGGGACACCCCTGGGCTATAGTGGGCGACTTCAACTGCCTACTAAGCCTAGAGGACAAGAGGGGTGGCACCCCCTTTAGGTTAACTAGATCGACCAGACATCTTCCATCCTTAATTAATTCTCAAGGATTCCTGGACCTAAATCCTCAGGGTAATTACTTTACCAAGTGTAATAATCGCAAAGATGCTGCCATAATATTATGTAGATTGAACAGGTTTCTTGTCTCTCACCACTGGCTTACAACCTTTCCAAACTCACTTCTGACCATTCACAATTGATAATGTCTACAACAAACACAATCTCGCACATACAATTTTAAATATGAGCATTTTTTAGTGAATTATTCGGAGGCAGGAGCATTGTTCAAACTAAGTGGGATCCAAGTATTTCTAGACATAATTTCTTATTTGTACCTAACTCTATTAGGCAGAAAACCTTACTTTGGAATAATACTAGTCCTGGCAAGATGGAGACTCAACGTGTCATTCAACACCTTGAACTAAAAGGATGCCTTTTATGGCCTATCTAATAGTGAACTTAATAGGCTTAGGTCGGCAATTGGCTTACCATGAACATCTTGCTTACCTAAGACAAATTAGTATAATGTGATGGAGTAAATGCAAGTTAAATTGACCAAAAAATAGTGTTATAAATACTAGGTTTTTCATCTATCCGCTACAATTAGGCAGAGACAAAATAGGATAGCTATTATAAATGATTTTGATGGTAATGTCATTGAAAACCATATTAGGGACATGTTTACACAACACTACACCAATCTCTGAAGCAATCATTCCTGACTTTCTATTCCTCTAGGAGATTTTGTGGCACATGGGTCTGGGTAAGGCCCCAAGTCCAGATGGTTTCATTGTGAAGCTTTATAGGATCTTGGAACATCGTTGGACCTGGTGTTGCCAAATGTATTCAAACCTTCTTTGAGCATGACTATCTCCCCATGGAGTGGTAAAAAAGACTACCAACCTATGTCAGTTAGTGGCATAGATAATAGCAAACCGCCTGACATTAACTCTACCTTTAAAGCCTTTGACCGGGTCTCATGGGAGGCCACTACCACTTTTATCAATTGGATTTATTTATGCATTAAGTCACATTCCTTCCATTACTTGTTGTATTAATGGTATGCACTCTACTTATTCTAAAAGTTACATGGACATTCGGTAAGTGGATCCTTTGTTTCCATACTTGTTTATTCATTCTGGTATCTCAAGTTTTTTCCTTTATGTTTAACCATCAAGTTTCTTTGGGTTGTATCACTCCTTTCTCGGTTGGTTCTTTTTTTTCTCAATCATTTACTTTTTACTGACGATTTGCTTATTTGTATGGCTGCAACAAAGGCAAATTTTAAGAAACTTATTGATGTACTTAAACTATATAAGACACTTACCAATCATCGAATTAATGCAGCTAAGTCATAGATCTATTTTCCACCAAAAATCAACAGGCATAGGAAATTTGTAGCATGCAGTACCCTAGACATTCGGGATGGGGGGAATTTCCTTTTATTCACTTAGGGGTGCCAATTTCTTATAAGTTAATCCTGACAACAAAACAATTTCATAACATTGAGCATTTTTTCACTCGCATTGTAGGCTAAAAAGGTAATCTACTGAATTAGGCACATAAGGACACACTTATTAATCGAGTGTTTAACTCCATGCAAACCTATGTCTTAAGTTCCACCTTTTATTTTTGTGAATGTTTTAAGATCCTTGGAGAAAATGTCTCGTTCTTTCTTTCTAGCGTTCGAGCAAAGACGATAAGGGCCTCTATCTCATCAATTGGAATACAATTCAATTGCCAAAGAATTGGAGGGGGGGGGGGGGGTGTTGGGCATAAAAACTCTGAAGTTGGTTCAATCATCCTTATTAAGCGTATTCAGAATCAATTAAACAACAAGAGTAACCCATGGGATACACTCGTTAAAAATAAATATAGGGCTTTACATCCTCGGGGTTGACAAAACATATTAGGTCATTGGCACGCACATTATATCGAACACACAACCACACAAAGCTTGGATTCAAAAAGTTAATTGGTAATGGAACTTCAACTAGTGTGTACGTGGATCGGTTTGGACACCCACATATATCAATATTGACAGGCTGCCGACGCTCCTCGGTTTAATTGTTAAACATTTGATTTTAGATAATTATTGAAATAATGTTTTATTGTCTCTTTACTAGTTTCGGTTATTCTTGCTATTATTTTCCCTATTGCGACATGTGATGTCGTGCATGGGCGGACACAGTAATGGGGTCATTTGACCCCCATTGGATTTTAAGTTAATATATGCATGTGTACATATATTAGTCATATAAATTTTATGGATAAAATGAGCGTCCCCCCATTTTACTGCGCCCGTCCGATCGGGATCGGACGGGCGCAGATGAATATCCCGGTTTAGGGTCGAAAACTGGGATCCGCTTCCTTCGGTCCGAACACCGACGCGTGAACCGGAGCGGACGTGAACCGATTTTTGGCCGAGAATAAAAGGAGCGTTGCAATGAAAAATTGCGCCCTTTACTCTAATTTTTTCACCGCTCTCCTCTCTCGCTCTCGCTCTCGCTTCTCTCCTCCTCTCCTCTCTCGCTCGAAGACGCGCGCTGGCAAAAACCCCGACGACGTCCGCCCGATCGGTCGGCCGCGAGTAGATTTGCGCCACCGACCAGATCCGCGCGGCCTCGAGCAGATCTGTGCGACTTCGACCGCTGGCCGACCAGATCCACGCCGGTCGACCAGATCCGCATGGCCTCGAGCATATCTGCGCGACTTCGATCGCCGACTGACCAGATCTGCTCAAGGCCGAACGGTCCCGATGACATTTGCCTCTTCTTCATCAACGACTCCGCCGCCTCGGGATGCTCTCGATCTCTTGCACCGCCGCCGACCATTCGACCTCTCGCCTTTTGCCGTCTCGCCGAGCTGACGCGCGATCCGACCTCTGTCGCTTCCGTCAGATCTGCGCAGATCCACGATGCCGTCGACAGATCTGCGCAGATCCGCGATGCCGCCGACCTCCTCGCCCCGCCGCCGCCGCTGACCTCGCCCTCCGCTGACCTCGCCCTCCGCCATCGAGCTCCGCCGCCGATCTTGTCTCTCACGATGTCGTCCCTCCCGCCCGCCGACTGAGCTCGCCCACCGCCGCCGCTACCCCGCGTCATCGCCGGCTCGCCATCCCTGCCGCCGAAAACCCTCAGCACCCCTCGATGCCCTAATTTTTTGTCTAATTTGTGTAATCATAAGAGTGTCAATTGCAATTTGGAATTGTAATGTTTTAATTGTTAATTTTGAGTTGTAATGCAAGGATGTTTGTGTTGCAATCTAGAGTGGAGAGATGTTTGTGTTGCAATCTAGAGTGGAGAGCATGAAAAAGTGGGATGATGTTTCAAAAGTCATTGATTTTTATCATCCGTGAGTAGCGTCATCTTTTGAGTAGCGTCGACCGCTCTTTCTGTTGAGAATTGTAAAACGATATTGTATTGGATTGATATTCTAATGCTCATTCCGAAGATGATAACATTTTAACTTTCATACCGCATTTCCCAATTTCATTTCTAATGCACAATTAACATCTCAATTTCACCAACATTCTTCATTCACAATTCACAACAAAATTCATTGAAATACAATTTCATTCTACCTCAAAAATTCATACGATCGACTCTAAACACTTTGAGGTTGGAATAAACTTTACAAATTTTTGCAAACATTACCGTTAAACTTGTGACAATCATATCGCAAGTAATATTACAAACTCAAATTGAAAAACATTACAAGTCGAAAACAACTCCAAGATTACACGATACACAATTACAGATTACACAATTATCAATTACAGACGAATTCGTTGGCATGCGACGTCGAGATCAGTCAGTGACGACGTCAGCGGCAGAGTCATATCGTGGACGGTGGGGCGGGCGAGCTCGACGGCGGAGGGCGAGGTCGGCGGCGACGGGCAAGGTCGAGGATCGAGGGCGGCCAGGCGCATGAGCTCGACGGTGGTCGAGGTAGGCGAGACTGTGGTGGCAAGGGGGAGGGAGGGGCGAGAGCGGCGGAGGGGGGCGAGAGCGCCAGAGGGGGCGAGAGTGGCGGAGGGGGGCGAGAGCGGCGGCCGCTGCTCTCGCCGAGGGCAGTGGCGATGGTGGGGCCCGAGCTCGGCTGCGGAGGGCGCAAGATCGGCGGCGAGGAGCGAGGAGGTCGGCGGCGAGGAGCGAGGAGGTCGAACGGTCTGCGGATATGTCGGCGGCCAGGAGCGAGGAGGTCAGCGGCATCGCGGATCTACGCAGATCTGACGGAAGCGGCGGAGGTCGGATTGGCATGGGTGGCCGGATCGCGCGTCGGCTCGACGAGACGGCGGAAGGCGAGAGGTCGAACGGTCGGCGGCGGCGGCAGTGCGCGAGATCGACGGCGGACGGCGAGAGGTCGGACGGCGGCGGCCGATCTCTGCTGGCGGAGGTCTCGAGAGCATCCCGAGGGCGGTGGAGTTATGGACGAAGAAAAGGGCAAATGTCGTCCGGGGGCGAGCGGCGAAGGCGTGATCAACTAAAAAGTCGCGCAGATCTGCTCGAGGTCGCACGGATCTGGTCGGCAGGCGCGAATCTGGTCGGCCGGCGGTCGAAGTCGCGCAGATCTGCTCGAGGCCGTGTGCATCTGGTCGGTCGCGCAGATCTACTCGCGGCCGGCCGGTCGGGCGGACGTCATCAGGGTTTTCGCCGGCGCGCGTCTTCGAGCGAGAGAGGAGAGCGGTGAAAAAATTAGAGTAAAGGGTGTGATTTTTCACTGCAACGCCCCTTTTATTCTCGGCCAAAAACCGGTTCACGTCCGCTCCGGTTCACGCATCAGTTTTTGGACCGAAAGAAGTGGATCCCGGTTTCCGAACCTAAACCGTGATCTTCATCTGCGCCCGTCCGATCGGGATCGGACGGGCGCAGTAAAATGGGGGGACAGTCCCCCCATTTTAAATGGGGGGACGCCCATTTTATCCAAATTTTATTATCGAAATTTCATATATTATTTTTAGCAAAATATGTTTAAAATTTATTTTAAAAATAAGTCTTACTAAACACCATATTTTATTCACTTTCTTTTCAAGGAAATTTGTGTCTATTGTAATTTTTTCTTCACGTTTATCTCAACATAGTCTCTTCTTTTGCCTTTAATTTTTCTTTTCACTTTCACGTTTTTAATCTCTCCTTTCCAAGGTTTGAACAATAGAGGAGGTATTCATCTTTTTCTTCTTTCTTTATTAATTTACTTTTCCTATGTAGAGAAAAAGGAGTGTAAGGTAGAAAAAATATTAGAACTTAAAATTATCAAGAATTAATTCTTTATTTTCAAGATTATTTTTTGTTATTGTTTCTTATGACTTTTCAGTTTTGTGAAATGAATTTCACAATTATTAAATTTATTTCAACTTGGTTTCGTCTTTTATTGTGTTTAGTTGATAGATTATTTATATATCATGTTAGTTATTGTTCATTTATAATTTTCTTACATTACTTCAATTACAAATTATTTCTAAAATTTCAATGTCTTATCATTATTATTTGTTGTGAAGTTAATATTGATTTTACCTTTCATAATTGCAACCACGAAGAAAGTTTTTCTGCGATAAAAATTGTTAAAATAAATTGCAAAGCCAAATGGAAAGCTCTTTTATGAATGATTGTTTGATCCATTATATTAAAAATATGATATTTGCAAATGTTAAGAATGAGTCGATTGTACAAATATTTCAAAATATGAGATATCCAAGGAAACAATTCTAATAATATTCAATTTATCAAAATTTTAGTTCTTTCAATGTATCATTTATTTTGATATTATTATAACATCTTAAAGTTATATTTGGCTCCCATTAGTTCAGGGGTCGGATGAATGACATGCATGGCGATGCAAAATGCTAGTTCTGTGTATCGCTTTCTCTGCCGTCGTGCCTTGTCGTCGCTGAGATCTAGAGGGCCATGCTGAGATGATATTTGGAAATTCTTAGTACCCCAAAAAATCAATTTTTTTCTTTGGAAGTTAGTGCATAACTCCCTGCCCACCATGGATGCTATACACTGCCTCCACCCTACTTCAAACTCAAGTGGAAATAGTCTCTCACTTCTTCTTTCATTGTCCCACTGATTTTCAGTACTTTTGTCAATTAAACCTTAACTTTACCTTTGAGTTCATGGATTCTTGGGAGTTTGGATCCTAATTCGCGAGGGCTCTTGTTTGGATTGCGGATCAAACTAAAGTTATAGTCTCTCATTTCCTTTTGTTTTGTTTATGAGGACGGCTATGGGGTATGGGGAATGGCTTGCATTTTCGTGCCGCTTCCACAACCATCCCAACAGTATGGGAGAAGGAATTGGGTGATTTTCTGGGAATGTGATGACATCCACTTTTCTAAGACCAACATCCCCTCAGACTCGATCCGCTAGGTGCCCCCATCCCTCGGTTGGGTTAAACACAACATCTGGTCTTCTACTTCTCTGATCACTCATTTATGTTGTAGGTGCTATTCGGTGCAAGGCGACCTCCATTGTTGAGTTAGTCCTTGTGGGACTTCAGCGATGTCAACTACTCAACATTGAGATGGACTCAGAGGTTCTTGTACACATCATTGGGCACAGAAAAATCTTGCCCCGATGCATTAGGAATCTTGCGATAGATATTTTTGTTTTATTGAATTTCTTCAACTATTGGAACATCAAACATGTATATCGTGAAGCAAATTCCTCAGCCGATTTTTGACAAATTTTGATCGCTCGATCGTGAAGACACTTTTTGGGATGATGCCCCTCCTTTGGTTTGGATCAGGACATTTCTACTTGATTTAATCGATAACCTTTACTTTTTATATATAGACATATTAAAGGTGCACCGTGCAATTTCATAGTTCTGGACCAGATTGCATAATTTTGATCCAATGATTAAAATTGTTTGTGTTTTGGATTGTTAGATCAAAATGATGCTAATCCAAAGGTTTAGAATCATGAGATTGCATGGTGCAATCACATATCCCCTAATTTAATTGAGTATATATATATATGAGGAATGTTACGGTGCCTACACATTAGGATGCATACAATGCAATCATCCACTAGCAGCATTTGATTCACGCACATTTGTTTCGACAATTGAGATGGAGCCTTTGCAGGCCATTCTGTCCAGTATGCACATTTGCACATTCACTCACATTTGCTTCGATGATCGACGATGCTCGCTGCCTTCGTTTGACGACTCTTGGAATGGCGCTTGCGCCTTGAATGCTAGAGACTCCCTTGAATGCCGCTTGCTCGCGGAGGAGAGAGGGAGATGGGTCGATGGCATCCCGCACAGACGAGGCTAGTGGCAAGGAGAGAGTGAGAGGCTAGCTGAGTCTTGCGCGATGAAGGAGGGGGGTCGACGACGTCCCACGGTGAAGAAGAGAGGTTGGCGATGATTCCACAACAAAGTACGAGAGAAGGGTGGAAGGATGTATGCGGCAAGGGAAAAGAGAGATGAGAGGTCGACAATGACAAAGAAAGGTTGGCGGCGAAGGAGAAAGGAGAGTCCAACGACATTCTGCGGCAGAGGAGAGGTCAACAACAATGGAGGTCGGCAGCATTCTGTGACAGAGGAGGTCGGCGACAAGCAAAAGAGAGGAGAATCATTTTTTTAACTAGGTTTTATTTGTTGAACCAAAATTATGATAGATGATTAAGTCTCAATTGTTATAACTAAAAGGGGCCATTTGGATGAATGTTATGTTGCTAAATAAGTAGTTATTCGGACAAATATTGTCAAACAGATAGTCGAATAAGGATAAAGCTGTCAAACTTTATTTTTATTAAAATCATCTTGAAAATCGAAAAACCACCATCGTAATCCACAAAATCTCAATATTTGTAGTCCATCCAAACATAAGAATAAGTCTATTCTCACGATCTTTCACCTTTTAAGCATTTTTTTATTTTTTATAATTCAGCCAGATATTATTACATTATTATATTTATAAAAATAATAAAAATAAATGTCATGTATTTATAATAAAATATTTAAATTATAAAATATTATATATTTAAAATTTATTCTTTTTAAATCGAACACAAAGAATAATAAGAAGATAAGAAGAGTATTTATATTCTTCAAGATAAATTTTATTATTCTCTTTAAGATATTCTAGAACCAAACGCAACAAAGAATTTTAATCTGATGACCCAGATAGAATGATTGCAGGGTTGAGTATGCACCCTTATATATATATATATATATATATATATATATATATATATATTTAACAAGTTACTATGAAATAAAATTTTATGTAAATTTTTTGTTAGTGACACTAAAAAAGAAAAAGCTTGTTTGTCTTTCTTAGATTCTCCTTTCGTAGGATTGGACCAAATGACGACCTGGATAAGTGTCCGTTTCAGGTCGAATCGGTCGGTCAGACTGGATAGTAATAAAATATTATATTTAATATGATACAGTAATTATATAAATATATATGATATAAAAATGTAATTATACAAAAGAAAAAATAACAATCATAAATAATAAATTTATAATTAATTTTAAGATTTGATATTAAAATTATTATACACTTAATAAATTAAAATCTTATTGAATTTGATTATTATATACAACTTTTCTATTGATTATTTTTTTATGCATTTCATATTTTTATCTTTTTATGTTAGAAGCAACAAATACATATTTTTTCAAAATATTATGACAAGATTGTATACTTTATAAATAAATATATAGTATAATTAGTATTTAACTATTTAATTTGACTTATTATATACTAAATTAAAGAAATTTAAAGTTGTATATATATATTATTATTATATATAATATTGTACTATACTAAGTATATTATAAAATTGTTGTATATTATACATATAACAAAGAAGATTGCACAATTCATTCATAATTAATTTTATCTAATATGATAAATATTATATTAATATAATAAATATATAATTAATTTATATTATAATATACATTTATGATATTAAAAAAATTAAATAAGATCATAATTCATAAGTTAAAGTTGAAAGTTTAATAAATTCTAGACTAAATGAAGAGAAAAAGAACAAATGAGTGTATAAAGATAGTTCCATGTTGATAGTAGTAGCAAAGTGAGAGCAAATGGATAATTATTAATAAAAGGGGAGACTAATGAACCAATTTGAATGTTTATGAAGAAAGTTCATCTTTGAATATTTTCTAAATTTATAATAATAAATTTTATCAAATCATCTCATAATAAAAAATAATAAAAAAAATCCAGTTTGACCAAAACGCGGTTCAACCCAATTTTTTCTGATTTAAACCGGTTTTAATTGATTTTATTGGTTTTTGTCCGATTCAATTCTAGGACTTCAAATGGGCTGGCGGTCGGACCGGTCCGACCAGCCTGTCCGGCCCTGACAACACTACTCCTCATTATAAATCAAGAATGCCGCAATTGTTCATGTGGATAAAAAAGGATCAGAATTTATAATATTATCGTTTCTTTTGTTTAGCTCTTCTGTTTAGACAATATTTTTTGTGTATCAACTTTGTCAATGTGATTGGTTTATATAGTGAATGATTTATTTCTACTTGAGTACGAATTCGATTTCTTATTTAAACCATTTCAATTGGAAGATTCAGACATCCTATTAGAAGTGAATGAGAATAGTAGGACGAAACTAGAAAAAAAAAATGTTGAACAAAAGATATTTTAGGAGCTTAACAGATGAATACACACGCAAGACATGAAAAATATTGAGATGTACAAAAGATAAAAAGAGTGCTATTTATTTCATCGAAAGTCTTGATCAATCTAAAAAATTTATTTGACTTGATAACGACGAACACAAAAAGGTAGAATTAAAATCGCTCAAATTAGGATCCCTAGGGAAAAAAATCATAGAAGTCATTATTTATTTATATTATTAGTTCATAAGTCATTGATATTTATTATCGATATCATAATTTTCTTATAATTTAATATTCTTTTGTAACAATATGGATCTCTTATTTGATATTTTTAATTTGAATGTTAAATTTTATGATTAAATATAATAGTTACCGATAATAATACCGTAAATCCTACTCCAATTAGAAAACTCATCTGGACCCAAACTCTGAAATAAAAGAAAATTTGTCTGTCATATTTTGTATATTTCTTTATCATTAGATTGTTAAGGAATTGATTTATTTTCTTATCACAAGACATGTGTCCTATTTTTTGAAATTAATGAGCCTCGGTCTGAAATTCTTATCAAAAGGGAGTGCCTATATAAACTCTCTAGAGAGTCCAAAGAGCACTCTAATCTAATAATCCTCTTCTGTTTCTTCCATATAATAAAACTCAGTGTCGCCTTAAATTTTTCGAGTTTTCTCGTGGTGCATAATTTCTCTCATGTAGAAATTCTAACAAACTGGTATTTGAGCGAGGCTTCATCATCGATCCTCCGTCAGGCATAGAGATTGCATCGCACAACATGAATATCGAGAAATTCACGGGCCTAAATAGTTTTAGTCTCTGACAGATCAAGATGATGTCACTTCTAAAATAACAAGGAGTCTGGACGCCGATCGTGAATATGCTAATGAACAAACTAAAGAAGGAAGACTCGAATGACAAAGAAAAGGAGTCCGACCTCGCAAGTTTGGTGGCAAAGTTAGAAAAGGCGCACTCCATGATTCTGTTGTGCCTCACGGATGAGGTTATTATCGAAGTCGCTGATTAAGAAACGATGGCTGGTCTGTGATCAAAACTTGAGAGTCTACATGATTAAGTCTTTGACTAATAAGTTGCTGTTGAAGCAACGTCTGTTCGTCCTCCGCATGCAAGAAGATACCCTTTTGAAAGATTATCTTGATCAGATGAATACTTTGTTGATGGAATTACGAAACATATATGCAGAGATTGCAGATGAAGATGTTGTCCTATTTCTGTTGGTGTCTCTTCCTCTATCTTACGAAAATTTCGTTTAGTTTGTTATCATCGAAAGATACACAATTACTCTGGAAGAAGTAAGATCGAGTCTACATACTCATGAACTTCATCATAAGACGTCTGACAAGACTATGGAGACTCAGGCTGCAGAGTTGGTAATAATCGCAGGGCAGACAAACCCTAAAAAGAGTAAGTCGAAGAAAAGCGTCAATCTGAAGGACATCTGCAACTAGTGCAAAGAACCAGGTCACTAAAAGAAAGACTGCCTAAGAAGAAGAAGAAAGACACGGTTGCTATAGTAATTCATCAGAATAGCGAATCTGATGATGATTTGACTCTCATGATGTCTAATCAGAGATGTTTAAAAGAGAGCTGGGATCTCGACTCAGGATGTTCCTATCATATGACTCCGCACAGAGAGTGATTCTCAACTTATTAGAATATTAATGACGAAAATGTCATCATGAGAAATGATGCAGCTTGTAAAATAATTAGAATCGACTCAATTTAGATCAGAAGTCATAACAATCGGATGAGAATATTAATAGAGGTCTGTCCTGTTCCACAACTGAAGAAAAAAATGATATCGTTAGAAGTTCTATAATTCAAAGGATGTCGGATGAATGCTGCAAAAGATGTTCTTACGATCACCAAGGGTGATGTTGAAGTTATGAGATGAGTTAGACAAAAGTCCTTGTACGTACTACAAGGCAAATTAATTTTTGACATGGCTGTAGTAGGTAGTTCGTCCAAATCAGAATCAGAAGCATTCAAGTTGTGGCACATGCGATTTGAACATATGAATCAGAAAGGGATGGACATACTCAGCAAGCACAATCTTCTGGATGGTCAAAAACTTCTACAAGCACTGTGTTTTTGGCAAGCAAAAACATCATCAATTCAGCAAAGTCATGCACAGGACGAAGGCAATACTCTATTACATTCACGCTGACTATTGGGGCCTCTATCGCATTCTATCTCTTGGAGGTTGTAGATACTTTCTATTTGTGATAGATGATTATTTAAGAATAACGTGTGTATTCATGATGAAGCACAAGAACGAGGCATTTGAAGCTTTCAAACAGTGGAAGACTCTGGTAAAGAATCAGACATCGAGAAAGGTGAAACGCTTTCATGCTGATAACAACTTGAAGTTCTGTTCATCTGAATTTGATCGATTCTGCAAGGATGAAAGCATTGTCAGACATCACATCATCAGAGATATACCACATAATGATGTAGCAGAACGTATGAACAGAACTCTTCTGGAGAGGGCATGGTGCATGCTCTTTAATTTTGATCTGAATAAGTCATTCTAGGCCGAGGCTATTAGCACAACATACTATCTTATCAATGAGTCCTACAACCGCGATCGATATGGACTCCTATTGAATTATGATCAAGTAATCCTACTGATTATACTAATCTGAAAATTTTTTGTTGTCCAATGTATTATCATGTCAGCGAAGAAAAGTTGGAACCAAGGATCAAAGAAGGACTTGTGAAATATGGTGCATGTGTAAAATATTTCAGAATTTGGTCTCCCTCGGAGCACAAGGTTATTCATAACAAAAACATATTTTTGGACGAAATGTCTATGTTCAAGCAGAAATCAGATGTTGTTGACTCAGCAGAAGAGGGTGTCAACAAGAGTTTGTATTAATTCCAATTCAGAATGGGCAGAAGAATCTCAGGTTGAACAACCAGAGTCCGAGAAGCAAGCAGAAGAAACAAGTTTAACTGTTGGACATGCACGCAGGTAAGTCCTCCTAAGAGTTATGATTTTGAAGACATTGTTGCATATACATTTCAAGTAGTTGAAGAAGTGGAGTCGTCAGATCAAGTTACAAGGATGCTATCGCATGTGGTGTTAGATATCTGATTGGAGGATTCAATTCAAGGTGGAGATCGTTAATAATGCCTTGAATCCTACTCTAACTGAAACCATCTAAACCCAAACTCTGAAATAAAAGAAAATTTGTTTGTCATATTCTGTATATTTTTTTATTATTAGATTGTTAAGGAATTTATTTATTTTTTATCATAAAATATGTGTCCTATTTTTTGGGATTAATATAGAGTTTCAGTTGATTTGTAATTCCTATCATCTGTTAAAGGGAATGTCTATATAAACTCTCTAGGGGATCCAAAGAGAAAGCACTCTGATCTTATAATTCTCTTTTATTTATTTCATCTAATAAAACTCCGTGTCTTAAACTTCTCGGATTTTTAACTATATTTGTATCAACTAATTTTAAAATATCATTATACCAAAATAGAGATTTAAAAAATATCTGAAAAAACTAAGTTCATCGAAGGTTGATTATTCTTTCTTCTACAATTTTAAGATGATTTTTAAATTTAAAAAAACTGGCTAAAAATTGTCGGACAATTTTGTTATCCTCGACCGGAACCTTTTATTTCATCAAGAGCCAAAGAAAAAAAAGCTAGTATAAAAGTTTTAATTTTAATAAAATATTAGCTACTTTTTTTATCTTAAAATATAATAATAATAATAATAATAATAATAATAATAATAATTTAAAAGATTCGGTTCTTTTCTATTGCACTTGCCACTGACCACAGTATGTCAGTAGTATTTATGAAGGAAATAATATAACAATTGTTTAATAACTTGTATATACAAGTACAAAGTACAAACTACAAATATCTTTTTTTTGCATTTGGACTCTGTTTAGCGAGAGTTATTGTGGGAGCGAGGACGCGCGGCGAGCAGCAGCGGTTGGTGGCAATGGCATCTGCGGCGGCGGAGGGGGTGCTCACGTCGCAGGCGTACTTGGAGGGGACGGCGGTGCGAGAGGCGCGTGCGCTGGTGGCAGAGCTCTGCCGCCAGTTCTACGGCCTCGGCTGGGTCACTGGAACCGGCGGCAGCATCACCATCAAAGTCCACGACGAAGCCGTCCCCAAGCCGCAGCAGCTTATCGTCATGTCCCCTTCAGGTGATCGCCCCTTTATCATCCATCTAACCTAGCTGTTCTTTTTTTTTTTTTTTTGGGAGACGGAGCAGTGACCAAACTCCGGTCTTGCTGTCTGGAGGGTGATCATGATCGGTTCTTATTGGCTAAAAGAGCGATCTTTTTCGTGTTTCTTTGATTGCGATTCACCGGAAGAAATTGTTTCACGTTGTTCCGATTGTATCATCAGGGGTCCAGAAAGAGCGGATGGAGCCTGAGGACATGTATGTGATGTCTGGCAGTGGGCAGGTGTTGTCCGCCCCCACGCCGAAGCCGTACCCCCATAAGCCTCCCAAGTGCACGGATTGCGCTTCGCTCTTCATGAAAGTAACCTTCCAACGTATCCTCTCCTCATCCATCGCTCGTGTCTTTGCCCTCTTTACTGTTTCTGTCACAGTTGAAGTCATCTGCATAGGAGTTGCTTGCTAAAATGCATATATGCGTCAGGACAGAAGTGTAAGTGGATGTTGTTAGGTGTATTAGAATCGTTCTGTGGTGAATGGTGGCTCGTATAATGTTGAAGATTGGATGAGATTGTGTTTAACTTAATAGATTGTGAATCTGCTTAACTAGGATGGTATTTATTTTCAAAAGGCAGTCGGCTGGGTGCATAGAATGGTTTTAATATTGCGAGCATAATCCTTCCAGTTGACATGTGACATAGTTACATCTCGCAAAGACCATAATGGTCGTGCTCATGTAGAGTTTCTTGTATCAGTTCAGTGGGAGTTGACACATTTTCCTCTGAAATATGTTTCAATTTTTGGGTCAATCTAGTTTGACTTGTTAAACCAAGTCATTGCAATATACTCAGTATTTAATTGATTAGTGTTTCTGACAGGTATCCTCTGTTTGCTCCCAAAGTGCTATGATTTGCTACTTCTTATGTTCGAGACACTAGTGCTTAAATTTTTGTCCATATGAAAGAAATTGAATTTTTCTCTCATAGGCTTATGAAATGAGAAATGCTGGGGCTGTTATTCACAGTCATGGAATGGAGTCCTGTCTTGTTACAATGCTACATCCCTTCATGAAGGAGTTCAAGGTAAAGCTTTGGTATCTATGTTACGCCCAGTAGTAGTAAATTGCAATAGCTCGTAGGACAAAAGTAGTTTGCTGTAATAAAGATAAAGTACCCAAGAAAACTTATGCATCATCTTACTTCGACTTCTTTGTTAGTGTCCAGCCTTTAAATAGTTAACATGACATGTCTAACTGGCGATGTACAATTGTACATGTCATGCCATGAAATGGCTTTGTAAACTAAAAGATGGAGAAGACTACATTCATAATAACTCGTATTTTAAAAATGACCCAAAATTTATATTCCTTCTTATAGTTCCAATAAACAGCAGTCCTGCAGCACCTTCTTCGACGCAAATAAGAGGCATATGTTGCTTACGGGAGGTGGATGTTGTATTGAAGACGGTGTTTAAGGCAATTGCTGCTTGGACAGAGGATCTGAGTCATCATGCATCTGAACTTAGAGGAAGCTCAATTGTCAGGGGTAGATGTAGCACAAATTTCACCTAGCATCAGTCCATATGTGGAGTTCCTCTAAAAAAAAAATCAGTCCATATGTGGAGTTTATATTTGTCTAATGTATGTGGATATATTTAGGATACACAGCAGAACTAATTGTAACATTTTGACAGCATGTTGGGGCAGTGTGACACACCTTGCATTGAACATTAATATTGACAAAATGTGAATCCATCTATTGAGTTACTTTGTTTCTTCAAGTTCATCTCTTGTTTACTGCATTCATTGATGCTTTCCACTTCATTAGCATGTCCATGAGATTTTAGTCCTGTCATCAGCTTTTATGCTTTATTGACACAGATAACTCATATGGAGATGATTAAAGGTATTCAGGGTCATGGTTATCATGATGAGCTGGTTGTTCCAATAATTGAAAACACTGCCCATGAGCGCGAGCTTACAGAATCACTCAGTCAAGCGGTATGATTTTGTTCTGAATTTGTCCTTTTCTAGTTCCAGAAAAATATGTAAGGTGATAACAAGTAAAAACTATACCACCGCCTGCCTCCGGCAGCCCCTGCCGGCGGCGCCACCAGCCGTTTCCGACATTCCCTGTCGGAGGCGCCACCTTCCATCCGGCAACCTAAGACGGCGGCGCAAGTCCCTCTGTTATCGCTCAATCACGCACAATGTGGCCCCGACTCCAGCATCTGCGTGACGGCTGGACAGCCATTTCCTGTTCACGATCGTCTCGCAGGCCGGCCACCCACTGCTTTCGTTGTCTGGGCGAAGGACACTTCGCTCGATCGTGCGCTGCCCCTGTTCGCTGTCTCGAATGCAAGCAGGATGGACACCGGAGGGCCCTCTGCCCTCAAGCTCAAAGGAGGCAACCTGTCGCGCCGGTGCCTACCTCCCCTTTGCTCGACAACGCGCCACCACCTGTTGTCACCGTCCCTTGGTCGGCGCAGATGCAGAGTGCCAAAACGTTTTTGCTCTCGTGTCTTGTTGGTGAACCGACCGGTGGACCCCCGGACCTGCCGGCCCTTTGCTCGGCCATCATCGCGAGTGTTGGTGCCTCGCCGCCCTTCCACCTTAGCTGCATTACGCCGGAGACATGGTTGCTGGTCCCGGGCTCGCCTCAGCAGCCTGACAGGGCTGTCATCGACATCCTTGGCCTCCCTCTTCATCTCCTGCAGCCTGACGTCGTCGCGGCGATCACACGCTCTTTCAGCTGTCCACTGTCACTCTCTCTGCCGGCGATGGGTTCGCCTGACCTGTCGGCCGTCTCGGCGGAGGTGGCGTTGCAGCCTGGCGTCTCCATTCCCCCGACCGTCACCCTTCATTGTGGCACTGCGTCCTTCCTGCTACGGCTCCGGCGTCACGCTGCTACGGCCTCGTGGGCTGACGTTGTCGCCGGCGGTGCTGTGCCACAGGGGCGTGGTCGGACATCACCCACCGAGGAGCATGATGGGGCACGTGAGATGGTGTACGGCCCGACTTTAATTCAAAACACTGTAGCTGCTACAGTGTCAGCTGCTGTACCTGGGACAGCTGTCGAGCATCTGAGCCGGCCCCCTCCCCCACCCACTATTATCCCTCAGCCACCTCATCCAACCACATCCACCCGTGGCACCAATCCGCCCTGCCAGCACATTTCTTTCCCGCCACGTCAGCCCCACCCAACTCCCTCCACTCAACACCCCCCCAAACCCCACCATTGGACCACCTGGCGCACCCCAAGCACACCTGACTCGAGTTCCAGCCGCACCCAAACCCCCAATGCAACCCGGACCGGGCTCCTCCCCTTCACTTCGACCCGTGCCGGGCGACCTTCCACCCCTCCTTCCCTCGATACTCTCTCCTCTGGCGCCTCCACTGACGCCGGCTCATCTCTCCGGCGAGCTGTTATCCCCAGCCCACTTCCTCCACCAGCCTCCCGGCAGCAGTCGCTCTCATCTCCTCCCAGGGGTGGACGTCGGGCGGCGTCCACAAGGGTCTATGGTCGTCGCCGTCGTGTAGACGTTTCTATCGCCGCCGTGCCACCGGAAGCCACCGCCGCGCCGCCAGAAGCCACCGCGGCACCTATATCCCAGGAGACCCAGGGGTCCTCGGCGAGCAGGACACCTCCTCCTCCTCCCCCTTCGGCGTTACCCCTGATGCCACCGGAGACGCCCCCGGAGGTGGACCATACGGCGAGCGAGCCCTCTCTCCTCCCGGGGCGCTCAGACGATGATGTTCTGGACGTCGCTGCCCGGGTTGGCTTTCGCCTGTCTAGGAGACATCCCCGCCCACGGCCAGAAGTGCGCCGGAGGCCACTGGGAATTCACCGCCCCTCCCAGCAGTTTCTGGTGCTCACTCGGGGCGGCCCCAGGCGGCGCGTGGCAGTGGGTCGTGATTCACCCACGGGCGGGATGACTACAGTTTCCTTATGAAGATTCTCACATGGAATGTTCGTGGCCTTGGGGACGTGGGGAGGCGTCGAACCCTTGGCCGATATTTGCGGGAATGGGAGGTTGATGTGGTTTTTTTGCAGGAGACTAAGCTTATGGAGTGCAGCACTCAGATGTGGGAGCAGATTGGTGGCACTCGGCTCACCCAGCACATTTGCCTTGGCTCGGTGGGGCAGTCTGGGGGTTGTATCATTGGGTGGCGGGCTGACCAGATCACTCTTGTGGATTCCTGGACCGTCCGTTTCTCGATGATGGCCCACTTGAGGCGCAGCTCCGACGGTTCAGCCTATCTTCTATCATGTGTATATGGCCCCTGCTCGGGCTCTCTTCGGCCGGTTCTGTGGGAGGAGTTATCGGAGGCCCGCCTCCATCTCCCTGATGGCCGATGGTTGGTTGGTGGCGACTTCAATGTCACCCTGGACATGGATGATCGTCCTTCTAGACGACAGGGGAGAGACCTTGGGGCTGAGGAGTTCAGAGACTTTATTGATTCTCAGTCATTGACGGATCTCCCGGCAGCGAACTGCCGTTTCACCAGGCGGAGCACGACGGCTCCCTCGTCGAGATCCCGGCTTGACAGATTCCTCGGCTCATTGGAGTTGGTGGAGCCGCACCAGCTTTTTGTTGTTCAGGCTATGGACCGACCTTTCTCGGATCACACACCTCTTTTGTGGAAATCCGGAGATGGGCAACATCTACGTTCCCTCTTCCGATTTGAGAGGTCATGGCTTTTGGAGGAGGGGTTCAGACAGGCGGTGGCCGACCATTGGCGAAGTGTTCCAGCTTCGGACTCTGCTTCGCGGACCCTCGCTGACAGACTTTTCAGCCTTAGGCATTTCCTTCTTGACCGTCGGAGGCAGATCCGGACGGACCGGGAGGTACGGAGGACCGAGGCTTTGGGGGTCATTGCCCAGCTCGATCGGGAGGACTCCCGCCACCTCACGGAGGCCGAGGTGGACCAGCGCAGGCGGGCCCAGGTGACCATACAGCTGGAGGACAGGTTGGTGGAGATTCAGTGGAGGCAACGCTTCCGGCAGACCTGGATTCAGGAGGGAGATGCCAACACTCGTTTCTTCCACCTGTATGCGAGCTCGCGGCGGCGGGCTAACCGGATTGACCAGCTGGAGGTGATGGGCCAGAGGATCACCGGCCACCGCATTGGGACTGCCATTGCCTCTTTCCACCGGGACTATTCCAGACGACGTCCTGCCTCGGCCTGGAGTTGGCTCCCCAGGGTATTACTTGTCTTACTGATGATCAGTCTTCCATATTAGTGCAGACCATCATTGAGGAGGAGGTCACCGACGCGCTCCACGACCTCAACAGCGAGGGCTCCCTCGGCTCTGACGACTTCCCGGTCTTCTTCTATAGAGAATTCTGGTTCGTGGTAAAGGAGGACGTCATGGCGGTCATTCAGGAGTTTTCGAGTGGGAACCATGGTTTTGAGCGCCTGAACTAGTTCCTACTGTTTATGCTGCCCAAGCGCACGCCCGCGGACAGAGTGGAGGACTTTCGGCCGATTGCTTTATCCAATGCCATATGCCTCGTGGTGGCTCGGGTACTAGCTAATCGGCTCCGGGAGGTGCTCCCTGACCTCATCCATCCTGCTCAGTCGGCCTTCGTACACGGCAGATCTATCACTGATAGCTATGCTATGGCTTTTGAGATCCTAGCACATTGGAGACGCACCAGCCGACAGGCCTTCCTTTGGAAGGTAGATTTTTCCAGAGCATATGATTCTCTTTCATGGTTTCCTTTGGTATTCATTACAGGTGCGAGGTTTCCCTGCGACCTGGATCGCCTGGATGAAGCGGTGTATCACCACTGCTTCTTTCTCGGTCTTGGTTAACGGGCCGATGGCTGGGGCTGGGTGTAGCCCCAACGTGGAGTCCGACAGGGATGCCCCCTTGCACCCATGCTATTCACATTGGCGGTTGACGGCCTTGCCCGAGCCACTCAGGAGGCATGTCGCTCCGGCCTATTCAGTGGATTTGCTGGAGGCCTCGTGCCACTGCTTCAGTACGCTGATGACACCGTCTTTTTCATCGAGGGTTCAGCGGCTCAGGCGAGACAGGTGTCTATTTTGGTGGAGCTCTTTGGCACGACCTCGGGTCTTGTGATCAACCATGCCAAATCATCTTTCATCCCTTTTGGCATGGTGACGGAGGACGCTATGCTGTGCGCGGCGGAGTTGCGCACACCGGTTGGGGCCCTACCTATCACGTACTTGGGTCTCCCTCTATCGGATCGTCATATCGGCTCTCAGAGGTGGACCCCGGTTATTGAGCGGCTGGAGCACCGACTTCAGGGCTGGAGCTCTCGCCTATTATCTAGTGGCGGTCGTCTTATTCTTCTTCGATTAGTACTCTCATCGTTGCCTATATACTTCATGTCGGTACTCCAGATGCCTGCGCAGGTATTATCGTGGATTGACTCTTTGAGGTGCAGATTTTTCTGGCAGGGGAGCAGTCCCATCCGTCGGGCCCATCTTGTGGCTTGGAGCAGCATATGTAGACCTATTTCGCAGGGTGGATTGGGTGTTCGGGATCTCCGCTGCACCAACTGGGTGATAGTCTATGGAGGGAGGTGTTCTTCTATTGCTACGACCAGGACCTCTCATGGGATTCTAGGCCTACTGTACTCCGAGGCTCTTCTTCTTTTTGGAGGGGGGTGGCAGCCATATTTCAGCGTGTGCGGCCATTCATGACCCCATCACTCGGCTCTGGAGAGGTTTTCTCATTTTGGCGGCACGACTGGTCTCCAGGCGGGCCACTTGCTGATTCTTTCCCCCGGCTACTGGCTCTATCGGCACACCCTGATGCATCTGTCGCGGATTGCTGGTCTCAGAGGGGTGAGCCCGGGACTGGCTCTTGGACCCCCCTCTTCAGATCTCCACTCTCGGATCAGCGGCTTTCTGAGTTACTAGCCCTTCACGAGAGGATTGCCCCCTTCCATCCTCACCCGTCCCGATCTGATGGCTGGGTATGGATATCAGGTGCCTTCTCGGCACGCAGTCTATATCTCCGTTTCCTGCCGGCCCCCACTGACTCAGAGGACTTCAGAGTTGATTGTAGACGTATCTGGCGTTCCCGTGTACCGCTTAAAGTCAAGATCTTTGCTTGGCTTCTAAGACGGGAGCGGATCCTTACCAGAGTATATAGAGCGAGGTGAGCGACGCATGCGGATACCTCCTGCGTTATGTGTGAGGAGGCGGCGAAGGATGTCACACACCTGTTCTTCAGCTGCCATGTGGCTCGGGAGGTATGGTCCCGGGCGTCCATCACGGGTGGTGTGTTATTGACGGTGGCGGATTTTTGGCAGAGCATGAGGGTTTTGGGTCTGTAGAGGTTGAGCTGGAGGCTTCATGTGGCGACTTTTCTGGCCGGTGCCTGGGCTATTTGGCTTCAGCGCAACTGGATCATTTTTTGTAGGGAGAGATGCCAGGTGGACAACATTGTATACCAAATGTTTTACCTTCTTCGAGAGTGGGGTTTTGGTTAGCATTTTTTTGGTTTTTGTAGCTCTCCTCCGGAGAGCTTCCCACTTGTACATGATGTTTCTTTTTGGTGATATATATATATACATGGATGAAAACCAAACTAGTGATCATCCTTTCTCCTCTAAAAAAAAACGTACTGGTACATCACTATTGGCTTTGTTGTTGTTGTTGTTGTACATCACTATTGGCTTTCATATTTCAATTCCAAGGGCTGGAAGGTGTATGCTTATAAGTTATAAATGTCCCCAATTTCAGGAAAAGTATTCTGAAACATCAAGTAGTAACCAATTTCAGGAAAAGCTAAGATCTTGCAGCAGCAGATAAAAAGACAAACTATTTTATCTACATTTTCATTGTTAAATTACTAAGAATTTGCAGCACTAACTTGAAGAAGATGCAATTTTTTGTATTGACTCTTGACTACAACTTTTGATATCAACACAGAAAATATTCTTAGATTATCTTATCAGAATAGCATATTTGTGAAATTGATTTCTTGTGATCTGTGACACGAACTTCTGATGCATGTTCTATTACTCTATTCATGCGATTGACATCTGTGTTAGTAATTTTTTTATTCATAGGTTTGTTTTACAGATAGCAGCATATCCAAAGGCAACTGCTGTTCTTGTGAGAAACCATGGGATTTATATATGGGGAGACTCGTGGATTAGTGCAAAGACACAGGTTTTCATCTGATACAGATGGTCCCAACATACCATTTTTGCTTAATAAGACCAATTGTAATAATTTGTCTTTCTGTTTGCAGGCAGAGTGTTACCACTATTTATTTGATGCGGCACTCAAGCTTCACCAGTTGGGTATTGACTGGACTACTCCTACACATGGTCTGAGAAGTATTGCAAAAGCAGTTGAAGATAACCATAGACATGTAAATTGTCCTGTAAGTGCAGGACTACAAAATGGAAACCATGCTTCTGAACCATCTAGAGTATGACATTTTTTCTCAATATTAGATATACAAATTTGTGCTTTCTGATGCTTCTTTATTTTTATTTTTTACATATATATGCTGATTTTACTCATATGTTAGTCAATCTACTTTGAATTTGAAGTTTAATGATGAATCTGGAAATTATGCAGCAATGCATTGTTCTCGATATTGAGGGAACAACCACTCCAATATCATTTGTGACAGATGTCCTTTTTCCCTATGCGCGTGATAGTGTGCGGAAGCACTTGACCTCCACCTATGACAGTGAGGAAACAAAAGAAGATATCAAGCTGTTGAAAACTCAAGTAAGATTTTGAAACAAAAATTTCACATATTTCCATACATTAGTCTCTAGAAACTTCTAAACCCTGCAAAGCTACGTTGGTTTAAGTTTTCGTGGCCTATGGGGTATAAGGTAATAAATAGACCCTTCACTTTTCTTGTATGCATGAATTGATTGATTAATATAGTAATTGATGTTAGCCATAAATATGCACGTATATGAGGGCAAGCTGCATTCCTCTATCTTTTTTTCTATTATACTTAGTGCGGTTGTAAACCTGTGTATGTTGATATCTAGTGTGAAAAGAATTATTCACTGCTTTCTTAATGTTATAAAACCTTTTTAATTGTCAATCTTATTCAGCCTATATTGTTACTTACCTGGGTACATTTCACTTGGTCTTAACCAATATTTAGAATGATATGCCATCTATTGGTCAAGAAGAATCATTACCTGGATTTGCGCCTTTTTTGAGAAATAAAAGTTCAGTCTCTAAAAGTAGCAGGATTAAGTGCTGTGTTCTGAAGTGATGAGTTGTCATTTTCCAATTTCTTAAAGAATAATAAGATGAGTACTTTATATTTTAGCCATCACGCGTCAGAAAATGGCTATGCATCATTGATCAAGGAATTGCCAATGCATTGATGCTGGTGGCTCTTGTACTTACCTCTCTCATCCACGCCTTCTATGCCTCCTACCATTCTTAAATTTCTCCAAATCTTTGTAATTGACAGTGGGCTGGAGCAGGGATGTCCTTCTTGTTTCTTTTTTCTGGGTATATATGGATGTTCCATGGAATTGGATGCTTTTGTTGTTTCATTTTTTGACTTTGATGATAAAAAAAGAAAAAAAAAATATGTGCACCTTATCTATGTTCATGATCATTTAATTTCCTTAAAATTGATATCCTCTTCATTCTCATGTAGAAGAAAAGTGAAGTTGAGGAATGTGAGGTAGGATTGAAGCACATTCATGCATATTAATAGTCTTCTTTATTTCTTGCACATGATTTAAAATGTGGCATCCATCTCGTGTATAAAGTTTGTTTTTAGGAGAAGGATGACTTCCATGGTTGGGTGTTCATACATTTTGCATTAGATAACTCGTGTATAAAGGTGTATGCACTATCTATAAATAGTTTTCAACAATATGAACAACATATGGGACACTATCTATTAATTTCTAATATTGAAAGTACCAGGAATGACAACAAGAAATCTGCGATGCTGCAGACACAGAGTTTATTTTTATTATTTTTTCTGCATGATAACTCTACTTTAGGTACTCGTCATATATGTTATGTTTCGTTCCCTTCTTTGAATAAACTGCTGAATTTGGCGGACTTTTTTCTCCTTTCATGCCATGTTGCTTTCTTTTTCTCGCCGTTTCTTTATTTTTATTTGATGCTTTCCTGTTGTTGTTGTGCTGTTTCTCAACATGTATCATTTTGGCTTATGCTAATGGTACTCAAGTCATCCATTGTATATATTAATTAGGTCATTTTCTCAACAATAAGACATCTGCACTTATGGCTTCGAATGGACAGTTCCTTCTTTTTCTTCTGATTTTTTCCAACATAAGCTTTACATGTTCAAGACTGCAAGCTATGACTTTTTCAAGTTCTCTCATTCTGTGTCCTAATTTCTGTATGTAAGTTGATTCTTAAAGATGAGATATCTCTAGGTTGAGGATGACCTTAAACAAGGGGTTCCAGGTGCTATATCAATTCCATCTGAGGATGTTGGGAAGGAGGCTCTCATTGATGCACTGGTGACTAATGTGGAAGCCATGATAACTGCTGACAGAAAAATAACTTCTCTCAAGCAATTGCAGGTCATATATGAATTTCATGTCATTCAACCCTTCAGAAATAAATTCCATGCCATTCCTTGGTAAAATATATGCTCTGACCTGCCCTTAACTGTTTATCTCTTCATGCAGGGTCATATATGGCGGACTGGATTTGGGAACAAAGAGCTGCAAGGAGTTGTTTATGATGATGTTGTTGAAGCTCTTAAGAAGTGGCATGATAATGGCATTAAGGTGATCTACCTGTTTGATTCTTGTAGTTTTATTTTTGAATGGTATTATGACATAATGTGAAATTTGACCCATGTAATAAAATTAATCTACCATAGAGAAAATGAATGGCAGTATTATTTAAACCTTATTATTTTTCTACTGTAACAAGGTAAAAAAGAATCAAGAATTGTAGACGCATCTGCTCGATGTTGATTGAAAGATTTTTCTGTCATTGTCATCCTAGCGGAAATATTTGATACCTGAAACATAGTTGCATGTGGTAGCAGTTTATATGGCACACATCAATTTGTTGCAAACAGATATTATATGTATACTGTAAATGATGCTTTGGAAAGCTTCGGTTTGGATAGATGCATTGTCAGATGCAGAACCATAACGTGATGCTTGTGTTGTAATTATTATTTTTTTTTGTGTGCTGTAATGATGGACTACAACTACAGAGGACTATATTGTTTTGGAATTAATTTAGCTGAATCTTTTTTGTTGATTTGTTCTTTTTGCATTAATCCATAGATAACTTTCATTGTTTCAGGTTTATATATATTCAAGCGGTAGCAGAGAGGCTCAAAGACTTTTATTTGGCAATACTGCTTACGGAGATTTAAGAGAGTACTTGTGTGGATTTTTTGACACGACTGTTGGGTAAGATTGCTCTTATTGACTACTAGGGAATCTCAGATGCTGCATTTTCCATTTTGTCTCTAGCTCATTATTTTCTTTTTTTCCATTTTTTTATCTTTTCTTCTTTCGGTGCATAAAGACACAAAAGAGAATCACGTAGTTACCTCGAGATCTCCCAGTCACTGGGCGTAGATAAGCCATCTCAAGTCTTATTTGTAACCGATGTCTATCAAGAAGCTGTGGCAGCAAAAGCTGCAGGCAAGTGCACCCTTGTCTATTAGTTTGTTAATTTTATCTTATTTTCCTTCTGAATATCTGTTACACTAAGCTTCTCAAACATTAACGCACACTCAGTTTTGTAGCAATACAGGGATCAACTTCTTATATTATGTGATCAGACTGTTTATGATTTTTTAACAGATGTATGTTCCATTCTTTTAGGTTTACAAGTTTTGATCGCCATTCGCCCCGGAAATGCGCCCTTGCCAGAGAACCATGGATTTCAGACTATTACATCCTTCAAAGAAATCTAAAGATAGATGCCCAAAGCAGGCTCACCAGAAATAATGATCACATGGAAACTGTGCTCTTGTACTGTTTCGTTTTCTCCTTGATGAATTGGATGCTAGGTGGCAGTGTTATTAACTACTGTTCTTGGGGTTGCATGGAAATGCCCTCTTGATGAATTCGGCAACCGGTTAATATTGTGATGAGTTCATGATTGATGTCTCTATATATTTCATTGCAGATACTGGAGGATTGACTATTTTAATTTTCATATCTTTTTTATCAACTCAAAATTAACATGCTATAATCAAAGCCTTAGTTAAAAAACAGGCCCTGCATAAGTGAGCAAGCAGCTATCTGCTGGCCAGAAGCTATGAAAAGTTTATGGCGTCTACTTCGTTGTCCAAGTAGGCAGGTTCCGATACTGGTTCTCTCTGGCATAGATTAAACATGCTGATCAATCTGATAGAAGACAACAATCTACCAAGCAAAATACTCAAAATTGGCAACTTTATATCTATCATCTCTAAAGAGTTACAAGCTCGGTTCATGACACGAGAGAGAGAGAGAGAGAGAGAGAGAGAGAGTGAGAGAGAGAGAGAGCTCGTGCAAAGTAGTGACTACTAGCAAACCAGGCTATACGATGGCATGTCTTCTATCCTCATCACATCATCCAACAGCAGTTCTCTCTCCAGCTGTGCGCGAGTAGACCTAAGAACTTCCTGCAAATAACTCAACAGAGAGTTGAACCATTATTTCACCCATAAATTGATGTGTGATCCTTCAGATGAAAAAGCCAAGAATTTAAAAAAAATCTGATTGTTGTGAGATTTGAGGACCCACATTGAATTCCATGTAGGAGGCGTTCCTTTCTAACCATTGTTTGTCCATAACTACGAAAGCCACGCAGTACAGCAAGTCGAATGCCCATTCATTCTCTGGAAACAGAAACGAAGGATCATCCAGTTCAAAAGTTGCAACTTTTATCATTTGCTTCGATGCATCCGGAAGAGTATGAGCTAAATCAAGTTTCAGCATCCATGAGATTGATTACCTGTCAGCATCTGGATGAAAACAGCTCTAACAAATGTCCTGGGCTTCGCTGCAGAGGTTACCAATCAAAAGCTTTAGCACTGATTCATCTGAATCAGCCTGACTGAAGCATTCATACTTCAGGGATAGGAATTCTTACTGGCTTGCAAATCCAACATCTGCATGATCATGAAAGTGATATTTACACCAGCGACTGCAAATGGGTACTCCCAAGTGGACCGGTTGCCACCTTGCTTGTTTAGCAACCTCTGGAAAGAACTCTGTAAAGGACAAACAAGTTCGGACGTTTTATAGACGGATAACATCCGGAATATAAAAAAAGGTAGCAGAAACAAATTGCTGATCTTACAGAAAATGTCTTTCCGAAGAAGAGCAGGTTCTCCAATGAAATGAATCCAGCACCTCTGTTCAAGATTCAAAAACCGGACAACACGTAAATTACAGAACATTATGGAACAATCAACACTGAAACTGTGCATGTAGGAAGGATGATAACACTTCTACCTGAAGTCCGTTGATGGATCCTTGCCCTGCCATCCCATTTCCTTCCATTGGTCAGAAATCAAGCCAGTAAGTTTCTTATCCGGGTAGGTTGCAAACCAAAGAGCTCGGAGAGCTTCCTGTCGACACAAGTAGAAGTGCTTAATTCAATGTGCAGTTAGTGATCCTTGTAAGATTTAAGTACAACCCGTACCTGGTGATCTCGCCGCAAAGGATCAAAATATACCTTCATGCGGTTCTTCAACCTTTGAACTCTTTCTTCCTGTAATGAATCAGATAGTACATAATATTTAAATATAGTGAAAAGAAGCTCAGAGAATTGATAAATTCCAAATGAAATATCAGCTGCACCGAGCCTTGCCTGCAATGGTGTAAGGTTGATGCAGATACGTTCGTAGATTCCTCTCCGCTGTTTAATGCAGACACATGAAAGACCTTTTCCTATCCATCTTGGTGAACCACATGTCAGGTCATCTGCAAACAAACAATAATGAGACCTCCAATCATCAAACAAAATACCAATATCAACACGATGCCAACATCGACATAATGATCTCATTACTCATTGATTAACACCTCAGACAGTGAAATTGCAGAAATATCTTCGTCTCTTTTGTTTCATTCTGTGCCAAAGAGTAATAACCACAAAACTCAAATCTCTCTTATGGTAGAATATACTCTGTGCTAGATCTTCTGTTTTTTATTTTCTCCTGAATAGTGGGTCTAATATACTTGTAATATTTGCCTAGAAAAAAAAGAATCATTATTAGATATGGAAACATTGTACAGTTCAGTACATATTCTTGACATCAGAGTAAATCACCAAGTTAATAACAGAACTAAGGAAAAACTAGTTAATCGAGCCAAAAACGTAAAGGAACCCTTATATTTGGCTCCATTTATGGAAAATTTCCATTTTTGATTCAAACAATAAAATGTATCAACGTTCTTTACTTAAAATGTCCTGTTCAATTATTGTCATGGAAGAAGAATCAGCCAAGATAAAATCACATAATATAATACAAGGACAAAGAGAGAACCCTTCAATATCTGCATCCAGGAAAACTATCATGTATGTGTTACAGACAGTTGTCTGCTGTAGAAAGCAATTCATACTGATATAATCCATCTTAACCATTTGTGGCCCATCAAACCAGCATTAAAGAACAGTGAAGTTGACAGTTATCATCAGACAGTGCCCGGATCCGGATCATGTCGAATAACCAGGGCAAAAAAGTAAAACCTGCAGAAGAGTTGGGGTTTATTTTGCATGAATAAGAACAAATGAGCACATGGCATCCTACCACCACCCTACTGTCGCCATCCCTTCCCAATGAGAGTGGTACAGCGAGCAATCATAAATAAATCAGACATCTGCAGACAGATTCTTATCACCATTTCCTAGGTCTATGTTCCTCTAGTCAATTGACCAATGCTGTAAAAATCCGATCTTGTGATGTGCTGTGCAACTCCTGGAATCCTCCACCCCCATACTTTTTTTACCGAGATAAATAACAAACTCGCATCACAGGGTCACAACAAAAAGAATTTGTACACCAAAATAAAAATGACAACTTGGAAAACAAAGCACAGCAAAAGGACTGTTCCAAACAATCGAACAGTAAAGAAACAGGCACATTTCATCAGAAAGGAGACACAAAGATCGCCCCAGACGAGATTACTTAAATCACAAGTGTATTGCTTCGAAGCAGAGACCTCACTTTAAAGCAAGGTGAGATGATACCAAAACGTTTGATGGCTACAACTACATGAATGAGGATATGAAACAAATTAAAAACAAAACAGAAGAAAATAGAGCGAAGCATGCATTTGCACTTCAAATACAGTTACAGAGGTACGAGAAAGATGGAACTTTTATTTTCTTCAGCGAAACCCAGAAACAGATCATACAAACAAACAGATGCAAACTTGCACAAATTCCTTATATTCCAAAGAAACAAAAATCAATCGATAGGATATGAGGAATCAGAGCTATTAGTTCTGACATAACAGCAAAAAGAAGCAAAGGAATCTGAACACATAGAACAATGACAACAGGTACAACAGAAATAGGAGGCTACCAGCGGTGGTGACAGCGGAAGCCATGTGAGAGCACTTGCTAGGGAGCGAAGCCGAAGGAGGAACCGCTGCCGGCGACGAGGTCCGGATGGTCAAACAGCCACCTCCTCCCACTCCGGCGCTGCTTCTCCTCTCCATCCCCATCTGAACTCCTCCAGCTCTTTCTCTCTCTTCTCTCCGTCTGGGTCGACGTGGGAGGAGAAATTTACCACGTCCTCTTCCCCGCGTCGTCTTCTTGCTCCACTCAGGTGCGCGTGTCAGAGAACAGAGATAAAATATACAAGGGAAGGATAGGGGGAGAGAGCAGGGTGGGAACAAGAGCATGGTAAGTTTATGTGTGTTGTTTAATGTTTATGGTTGATTCGTTCGGCTGCCTTTGTTCCCGGCTTTGGGAAGACCCCCTTGGCCTTCAACGGCGTCAAAGGCATTCACAGTCGCACCACAATATATAATATAATAAGAGTCCCGTGTAAATCATTACATTAATGGGCAGCATAATATACATACATATATACATATATATAATTGAATATTAACATTTGACTAATTTGAAGTGGAAGTGAAAAAAGCGGTGACTCCAAAGATACAAGCATCCAAGGAATCACTTAGGATGGTCACTCCTCGGTTCAATATGTTGACCCTTATAATTTTATGAATTATTTGTAAGTTAGAAGTCAATTCATCGTCAAATTCAACTAATTTGATCGTCTACCCGATAATCACACGAAGGGTCCATTATCATTCCACTTAATAATATTTATTATATTTAAAATTCGTCGATGATTTCGACGGACGGGACCATCGATAAATTATTATCGTCAATATTGAGAAGGATTTTTCTTTTCGTCGTAAATACTATCGAAAATTACGAAGGATGCTTATCCTTCGGAAATTACCCATCATAAATTCTTTATTTTCTTCTAGTTGTTGCAATTTTCTCACAATAAAAATACATTTTATTTTTAAAAAAAAGGTATTTTTTATAATATTTTATCCTTTTGCTCGAGGCAAGATATTTCAGTTGTGATTGCATTTTGTTTTTGCTTCAAGTTCTTGTTGTATGTATAATTAAGTTTCAAGCTCGAGTTATATGTAAATAAAATATTTTTGTAGGGAATTTTCAATTCGTATGGTGTTATATATATAGTCATTATGTGTGTTTGTACAATGCATGTCGTATATACTGTTAGTCCTCGATCTGATGAACAACCGATTGAGAGAGCTTTCCTTCAAAATCGAAGTGCAGGCGTGGTCCAAATGAATATATGAGAGAGAGAGAGAGAGAGAGAGAGAGAGAGAGAGAGAGAGAGAGAGAGAGAGAGAGAGAGAGAGAGGATGCCAAGTGACTCCTGTCGTATTATGACCTGTGATAAAACTAAAAAGTTCGCGTGATTCTGTCTCTGTTGTCTCACAAGCACTTGAAGAGGCATAAAAGTATTATCTTAAGTCAGCAGAAGAATTTGTTAAATGTCATGAACCAAATGTGTCACTTGTACGCAAATGCCTAGCAAGTAGTTGGTGTTAGGAGAGAAAAAAATTGGATCATATTGGTTACTCCATGGAGGGAGGTCAGCTCAGCTCAGCTGTGTGAGATCCACTCGCACTCAAAACAAATAACAAAACAAACCATGTCAAACTAGGAATTTGTAGCTTAATTACTGCTGATCAGATTCAGTACACATCAATTACTCACTCTGAAAGCTACATAAAACAAAACCGAATTAGTTAAAACATCATAGGGATACTTTTCAGTGGTCAAAATTATCTGACAATAGCAAAGAGGTGGCTAATCTTTTGACCCTCCTGTGCGGGCACAACTCAGAGCAATAATCACTGTTGGATCTTGATGTTCGGCTTTGAGTACTAAGATTCTCTGCTCCTGGGCTTTTGTATAAGTGCTGAAGGGGTTCTGAAAAGTCTGTATGTTTTTTTCTTCTCACGCCTCAAATCACTCTTTGTTTTTCTTCTTAATGCTGTGTTGCCATGATAGTGGTCAAAGAAAGGGCAACCAAAGAGCCTCTGTATGCTTTGTGTGGTCTGCCAAAAGTTGAGCTTACTGCTGCAAAGCTTCCAAACAGGAAGACAACACCTCCTTCACTCCCTTCCTCCCTCCCTCAGGTGGATGAGTTCTAAGGTTGCTTTCAGGGCTCCGGCCATTGGAGCAAAAAGTGGGAACAGCAAAGGTGTTGTGGCACATGTACAATGCATGGAGTTGGCCCAAAGGGAAAAAAAATGGGTTCATTTGTTGTGTTGTCTGCATCGGCTGGGATAAAACTCGGATATACAAAGTCCAAATTGACAATTCAGACTTTGGTCCAGGGGATGAGCATTTGAAATCATTTAATGGAATCCTAAGATTTTTCTTTTAGAATATATACAAGGGGGGAAAAATATCAATGATTTCAATCAATTGGTCTTCTGTGAAGGTGGGCACTGACTTTTGAGGGAATTATTAAATTCTAAATATTGATGGGATATACAGTGGTACCTCAAATGGACCTCATGAAAGCAATAGGTGGACAAAACTTGGGCTTGCTCATTTTGAGATAAGTTGGTGGCCAAAGTAGGCAACTGTTTTGGTACATTTGGCAATGAAGTAGATGGCCAAAAAATAAGATGGCATCACAGAGGTTAATCGAGCTCTTTAGAGAACACAAGCATTAATCATCAAGAAGGTTTGTCAGCACAGTTGTTCACTGAATCCCTCCTGTAACTAGAATCCAATTTCTTTGAAGGGAAAACATGTTTTGAGTCAGAGAATAAAATGAAACAATCTTATTCAGTTTTGAATAATGAATAAGTTTACTTAGTGATATTTATACTTGGATATTGAGCATTTACCTATAAGAATTTAATTATTTGACATGGTATAGTATAGTTCCAATTCTTGAAAATGGAATGTGGGACATCTTTTCTTACAAAAACTCATTATTAGTGTTTCAAACAGCGGTTTAGCGGTTCAAATGTTATTTTTTTGTTTGATAAATGACAAAAATAAATATCATTTAACGTTTCATACGAAAATTACGAAAATATTGAAAAGCTACTTCTACTAACGTTTAACGATTAGATGTTAGTGTTTTATAAATTTTTCCAATTTTACCCTTATTTAAATATATTATTTCTTTCTAACTTATCTTATTATTTCCTCATTTTTATTTTATAATCATTTAACTATATTTATTTTTTATATTCATGCTTAATTAATTGCAAAATATTTATATGTTAACAATGAATAAAAAATATTTTTATATCATGGGTGCAATCAATATATTTTAACAAAAAAATTAGTTGTAAAATTTTATCTTATTTAATTAAGATATAAATATTTAATTTATTGTATTATAATATAATTTGTATAGTGTTTAGATTAAATAATTTGTCATATGTCTCATTTTATATTCATCAACTAATTCTACCGCTAAGTTTACCAAACACTTATTTATTACAACCTCTAACCACTAATCATCATCCGCTACCCACTAATTAATTCGATATTCGCTAGATGAACTGTTATTCGCTTATCAAACTGTTTAAACCAATGTATTTTGTAATTCTTTTTCATTTATTTATTTTAATTATAATCCATTTATAGAATATAACTTAAATCAATTTAAAATAATTTCTTTTTAACAAAAAGATCCAAATGTGGAGAGTAAGATAGTTCTAGTATATAATTGATTATTTCTATCCTCGATGCTATATTTTGAAAACCAATTCCACAAGAGGTGCTTTCACTTCCACCATGAGAATCTTGGGATTGAATCATGAGACAAACAAAATCCAGGTGAGTGGTGAGTGCTCTTAGTGTCCAAAATCGACTAAGATATGGATGATCTTGGGGACCTTTTAAGAGTTGCGAGAAGCACAACTTCATAGGTTTTAAAGTATTAGCACAAATACAACCTCAGCCACATGTAGTAACATGAGTGCAAATGGAGTTCTTTCAGAAGAAGCTACAATGGAGCTCATTCTAGATTATTATACAACACAAGAAGAAAAAAGAAACAATGGCATGGGTTTTCAGATGTGTTGGCTAAGTAACCCCACTCCGTTTTAGCATAAAACACAGGAACTACAATAAGCTCATTCCGGGTTTAACCAGAATGCGGTGCCATGATGTGTTGAGTATCCCCCTCAGGTTCCATATCTGTTCAACCTTTTCAGGCTGGACACCTGCTGCTTGATCAACCTATCCATTTTGAACCAGATATCATTAAGGTTTAATCAAAACAGACATACACAGCAGATAATGTCATACTAAAAATCTTCTCCGTTAATGGCTTACCATGTGATGTGCTCTACAAAGTTTAAAAGACTTCAAAGAAGAATGCAAAATATACCAAAAAAACAATCTGAGCTAATCTACACAAAAAATGTGAATAGTATGCATAAAACACTAAAATGAAGGTAGGATTTGCATACCGCCTTGACGATAATCTCTGCTTCTGCTAGAATGTCAACAGTAGACTTGAAGAAAACCCATGCCCACTTGTCACTGCTTATATCACCAGATATATATTTAACATCGGTCTTCTGGTATCTCTGAGCTTCCAACCATGTCTTGCCTCCATCAATGGAGATGTCAACTCTCTCAATGCCGCGTCCGCCACCAGAGAGAGCATATCCAGCCACAGTAACCTGGAAAATGTACAGGCATGTGAAAGTAACAGTTATTCTCAGCTCAAGCCCCCACCATATGCATCATGGATTCTCATGGAGTGAGAAACAAATCAAATAAGTGGATAACAAAGAAAAGGCAGGGAGAACAGTACTACTAACCTTTCCATGGCGAACAACACTGACATCATCCAAGGAACAAATAGCGGACTGCATTAAAGCACAAATCATATAAAACCATATGAGATCTGTCTGAAATAATTTCTACTTTTTTCTTGGTACTTTGCATTGTGCTTTTCCTCTGTGATATGTGCTTAAAGTTGCTTCTTGCAAGTATCTTGTTATCAAGAACAATCCACCTTTATTAAATCATATGATACTGCCATATGGAAATAACAATTTGTCTTGAACGAAGTTTCTTTTCTACGAACAAAAAGACTGTTTTGTATAAGCATGGATGCCATATGCATGATGGATTGTAAGAATTTTGAATACCTGTACAGGAAAGTCCATCTGGGGTTTCCTGGTTGGCCATTCAATGTTGTGCCAATCAACAGCTGGTGGGAACATTTTATAGTCCTTTTGCATAAAAAATCCCTTCAAATGCAAAAAAGTTATGATAAGCCACATTAAAGAGGAATTATGGTCCTATGGAATATGCAATGAATTTCAGAAGTTACAAACCTGACATTCTACATCAATTATGTCAATGCGATCCAACCATTTGACTGAGCGAGCGCCAATAACCCCAGGAACAACAACCCGTAATGGATACCCATGATCACGATTAAGTATCTTCAAAAGGAAATATCATAATTCAAACTTCGATTCTGCTTATAATGAAAGCGATACTTTTGTTGTTACCGAGAAGACAAAAGACAACAATATTAGACTAAAGTGGCATATTAAATATTGAAGCAAAAGTAGGAAACATTTCATATAGGAAATTCAAGGAGGGAAACAAGAGAGTCAAGACGAAGTAAATGACAGTCCTAAGGAGACCAATATATACTTGAGACATATAAGAAAGTGCAACTACAGGTTTACTCATCTAGCCCACCTCTTTCGTGCAGCTTATCTATAAACATTTGACAATCTTGGTAGCCCCCAAGCTTTGTAATCATTCTTATTTATTCAACAAAGATTTCAAGCTTCCCTAAATCTAACACCGTGCCTCGAGCGTGGGGTGGCAACCCACAAGAGCGTCCAGTGATCAGCAAGGTGATTCATAAGTACTACAATTATCAAAATAAACATATTCATGTGCTACTTTCCTGTAACAGAAATATTATTAGATGATGTAATGTAAAGAAACAAAAAAAGTGTAAAAAAGGAGAAAAATTTAATTCGTTTGTATGGGAATGTGGGCATCTAAAAGGAAAAATGTAAGTTATTAAAAAAGCAACAACAACAACAACAACAAAGCCTTATCCCACTAGGTGGGGTCGGCTACATGGATCATACGACGTCATTCTGCTCTATTAGTAATCAAACCTTTCGGTATATAAGTTATTAAAAAAGCATAGGTGAAAAATTATTTGTGGTTACCTCTCCATTCATTTCATATGCTAGTAAGACATCTGCTGCAGGATTTGTTGCCTGATACAAAGGGACTGATGCCTTGTAAGGTCCACCATTCTCCTCCTACTTGTTGGGCCAGAAGAACATATCGCAATTAGAAAAAGACTTCCATAAATGAAAATGACAAGAGTATTTCTGTTTTAATAAGTGTGTACAAAACCAAATACTTACTGGACATTGATCAACACTAACAAATTCCACATGTTTGCCTCCTTGAAATGTAACTGGAGTGTTGTATGATATTCCCACAAGCTCAAGGACATCCGATAATTTTGCTCCTCCCCAGACAGCTGCAGTGAAGACATGCCATTTTAAAATAACGCACGAGTAGATCACAATTCTAATAACTCAAGAAACATGTCAGCACTAATTGTTATCATAATCCACTACCTTCTTGAGAAAATGAGACAACAAAAAGCAAACACTATGAAGTCTTTAGTGCTAAAACTGAATGCAATACTCTCAAAAGTTATGAAGGAGACATGTAAAAGAATTTAGCAAAAGAACTTCTAGAAGAAAGCAAAAGAGGTATTGGAGGAAGAGTACCAATTTGAAGTGACAATATTAATTTTGCTACATATATCAGGGTTGTGTTAGGCTCCGACAACTAGCATAAAATCATGTCGAATCTTATGAATATGGATCAACGAATAGGCGTCGTATGATCCATGTAGCCGACCCCACCTAGTGGGATAAGGCTTTGTTGTTGTTGTTGTTGTATATCAATTTGCATGACCAAAATAAAGTCTTGTCAATGCTCAATACTGCCTGAAGTTGACCAATAGTATAGAAACACTATTTCAGCACACAAAGCAGTGGGTGCTAACCATTCCCAAGTGCAGCATTATCCCAACCAACACCTCGAACTTTTCGTGTCTTGCTCATTGCTGTTCTCCTATTTCCTGCACACTGAACTTCTTCAATTTGGTCAGACTATAAATTCATTCAAATTCTGGAAAATTGAATCAATTACGAATAACTTTCTGTGCAGAAAAAGCAACATACCTGCAAAGTTGCAGTCACATTATATTTAGGTAACTTCCTACAAAGATTTTCATTCAACAATTCAGCCTTGTCCCTTTGCAAAGACAATTATCTAACTCCGCATTAAACAGATATTGGATTCACATTCACTCACTTGATGTCATCCAGAGACAGTTGAATTGGCTTGTCTATGAGCCCACCGATAGAAACACAATAACTGATCAATCAAACTGATGAAGTCAAGAAAATTTCAAATTTATAAAATATTCTCTTACCTTAGTAAGTAGACAAAATTTGAAAGTTTATCAGTCATCGTCGTACTTAAGCACATATTTCATTGACCAAACTCCTATTCTGACACAAAATAATGTTTGAGAGAAGAGCAAAATAGTTGATTATATGACCAGATCACAATCTTGACAGTTGACACCAAATCAACAGAGCTCATCGGAATGAATTAAGGTTGTTACAAAATTCCATTCTTTACTTTACAAACGAAACAAATTATAAGAATGCATCAGTTGCATTGAATCGCCTGAAATGAAAGACAAAAAGGCGCCATCTTGCAGCAAGATTTCAGGAGATTCAAATATCACCAACCTGTTAACATCGTCCAGAATCGGGATAGGTCCATGGTTTCT
This sequence comes from Pontederia crassipes, assembly GCA_030549335.1. Classification (NCBI taxonomy): domain Eukaryota; kingdom Viridiplantae; phylum Streptophyta; class Magnoliopsida; order Commelinales; family Pontederiaceae; genus Pontederia; species Pontederia crassipes. The sequence goes on along the minus strand of CM060193.1, from coordinate 68,324,965 downwards.
CTTGAAGAAGAACTCCACTGGAGTGATGTAGGAGGCAATGAGGTCTGCGCGCGTCGGCTCGGCGTTGAACGGCTCCTGCACAAAACAAAATGATTAAAATGAATCAATGATCCGCGCCTCTAAAAGACGGCAACTTGGATAAGCCAACTTGAATCGGCGGCGCTGGTCACCGGTGGCCGCCGCATCGCACTTTCGAGAATAGAGAAAATTTAAAAACTTTAAAAAACGGAACAAATTGAATCAAACTGAACGGGCTGCCTCAGCTGCTTCCGCCGTCGACGCTCAGTTGACAGCTTCTGGCATCGACGGAGAATGAAATATTGGCTTCGAAAATTGCAACTCGGAAAGCTTTAATCGAAATGATTCGATCATAAGAAAAACACATGTCAAAAGTTCGCAAATTAGGGCCAGAAATATTATTAAAGTCTAACATTTTAATGTTGTCACAGCCTGTAAACAATTTCTGTACATTGCTTCCTGTTATCAATGGCGTCAGAAGATGAAATGGAGGTTGCGGATCTTATTTTTTAATCAAGATTGCAACTTTTTGCTTGATCACAGAGAACGAACAACCACGGGAGAAGAGTGAGATGAGAGAATACATAAATAATTGGAGAAGTGAATTCTGCAAACCTTGGCATTGATCCTCAATGATGGATGACGAACAGGCTCCTGGGAGTAATCGGATGGTCCTCTCAGCGCTCCCATTTGCTCTCTCTCTCTCTCTCCTCTCTCTCTCCTCTCTCTCTCTGTCTTTACGATCTGACTGTGTGGGATTAATTCTTGAGGGCGCGTGGCCGGGCGGCGGAGACGAAGAACCAACGACAACTCATTATATAGTACATAGCAGTTGCAATAGAGCCAAAAGAAGAGGATTTAGGAGCTGCAGATGGAGCACGAACAAGTCGTGTGTTGAGCGGGTAATGTGGTATTACGTGTCTCATTAACCGGAACCTACGAACATATAATATAATGATCTTATAGAGAGCAAATTGATTAATGATGAGATATCTACAACAACAAGTGTAGACATTTCCATAAATTGCAAATAAAACTGAGAAATGAGGGATTATACAGAGAGACCAACTGCAGGAAAAAAGAAGATTAAAAGTCAAATTTTGAGTCTTTTTCCTGTATTTTTGGCATCTACAGAACATGATTTATTATTATATATGAGCTCTAGTTTATTAGTTTTTTCAAGGTTGTTGTTTAGTAGCAATGCAGTACATTGTACTTGTACAAGACAAGTGAAGGATCTCCCACCACATCAGCATTTTGGAGGGGCTCCTCGTTCTGTTCAGAAAAATACTGCAATCATTCAACAAGCTCTGATTCGTAACAGATCATTAATAATTTTTTTTAAAACATTTATAAATCGATGCTACATGCATAGACTTCCCTTTTGTAGTGGCAGAAGAGACTGAACTGCCTCAGCAAATACATCATCATTTATGTCTTACTCGTTTAACTTTGTATGGCATCTTCTGAATCCTGAAACCTCAGTGGCATGTGCTCTACAAACTCTCAATAGAATATGTTGATGTCCTTCTTTAACATATGAAATGTCTGAATGCCAAATCTTGGTCATGTAACTAATGGAGTAGTGAACAAATTTAGGAAAGTACATGAAAAACTTTGCCCGGTTTGGTAGCATTTGCCTCGCCCATGGTTTAGCCAACACAAACCAGCCATCTTTTCTGAAACATTAAGCTATTCGTGCAACTAAAGACTAATTGGGATATGGAACTTTAAATCTTTATAATTAAAAAACAAGATGGAACATATGTCACTGTTCTTAAAAGTTGTGAAACGATCCAACAGCAACCAAAAAGAAAAGGCATTGAACCTGGACTTAATTATCGATGGAGAGGTAGCACTGGCTATAGTCTGGTTGAAGGATTTGCAACGTAGGCGCTGAGGTCATGATCAGAAGTACAAATATATATATCATTCGGCCACAAAGCCAAATTCAATTTGGTCATCAGTGGCTCAAGCAACGGAACTAAGAAATATTTATCAATTTGACAACAAGCCAAAAACATCTGCAAGGTGGATAATTGCATATGATGGACATCATTGACATAAAAACTTGGGAACAATTTACTTCGGCGGATGCAGCATTCCTTCTTACTCATTAATTGAATTTAAGAAACGTCTCTGTCTCCCTTCTCTGGCTACCAATAGCAACGAACTTAAATAATTACTTAATGGACAACAACAGCAGCAACAACCATATTTATAAGCTGATAATGCACAGAAATCGAGGATTAAAAGTTATGCCATATAATGCACAGAACATTTGAGCTTGCGATTAAAATATTAAATTAAGAAAATGTACAGAAATTGGACACCAGAAGAGTAATATCGATTGGCGGCTAAAGTAATAAGGGCCGATCCAACTGACGTGAGCCCATGAACTACAAAAGAACACATACAAATCAATGACAATTTTTTCTACTAAATGAAACATTATAGCGGGATGGAACTTGGAATATATATATATATATATATATATATGATATAATGTTTGTGTGAAGCGGCTGCTCTGTAGCATGCGGACCCGACCATCGTCCGATCGCGATCGTGCGGTCGAGATGGAGGCGCCCGTTGGATTGGAAACATGCGGATGGATACAATCTCGAGAGATATTGGAATATTAGAATAAGAAAACGGCGAAACTCTTCCTTTTTCCCTTTTTTTCCGATCTCCCTCTCTTATCAGCGTCGTCGCTATCCCTCATCTCTCGACGGCGATCGCAATAAAGGACGAGTGAAGCCAGCGAGTGGATCCCTTCCTGGTTTGTCGACGTCGTCACCCTTCAGGTACCTCCCGATTGCGATCGCCTTCACTTCACATTCCCCCGTTCGATTTTTCCCTCTTTTGATCTCCCTCCTCTTTACCACAGAGACGGTGAAGCTGGCGATCGAGACGCTCCTCTCTCGACGCTCTCAAGACATGGATCTGGCGATCTGACCCTTGACAACTGCCATTCAGGTACCTCCCGATCGCAATCGTCTTCACTTCACATTCCTCGCTCGATTCTTCCCTCTTTTGATCTCTCTCCTCTCTACCCTTAGAGACGGTGAAGCCGGCGAGTGGATCCCTCCTCTCTTGACGCATGGATCCGACAAGTGGATCCGATGATCTGACCCTTGGCGATCGTCATTCAGGTATCTCCCTATTGCGATCATATTAACTTGACATTCCCTACTCGATTTTTCCCTCTTTCGATCTCCCTCCTCTCTACCTCAGATACGGTGAAGCCGGCGAGTGGATCCCTCCTCTCTCGACGCTCTCAGGACGTGGATCCGGTGAGTGGATCGCATGATTTAGGTTAGGGGTTTAGTTCAAAGGATTTCAATCTTTGCAAGATACAATTAGTTCCATCTCTTTTAGCAAGGTTTAATTAGTTTACTTGCATTAATTGATGACACATGATTTACACTATCTTTCTCTCACTCTCTCACACTCCCTCTCACACTCACCCTCTCTCACAATCTACCTTTCTAATTCGATTCTGCTAGGAGTAAATAAACCTTCATTTTAATGTTTACATGCTTTTGTTTTGTATTTTCATGTCTTCTTTAACTCCAATGATATTATGTGTGGCAAGGGGTTCTCCTTTAGCATTTGCTTTTCTCTTTTTTGCTGTGTATGCCATCTTTCATATTACCTTTCATATTTCCTTTCTCTTTCGGTCGATGTAATGCAATTGTAACTAATATGTTGTAGGCTTCATTGCTAATCAAAATGGTGCTCCAATGCTATTGTCACGAAGAAGCGGACGTTAAGACATCTTGGACGAAGCTCAATCCTGATCGAAGGTTCTATAGTTGCAAGAATCACGGAGTAAGCCTTCATTTAGCTTATCTTTTTTTACTACATAATGCTAACTTGAATTTTATTTAGTTTTTTTTAAGCTAATTGAAGCGTGCCGATTTTTTCATTGGATGGATGGACTTCTTGAAGAACACTACAAGAATATCATTAATGAATTACTACGCAAGATAAATAGATTGGAGAGTGAAAATGAAATCCTTCGTATGAAGCAAGAACTTGATACGATGAAAAATCCAAAACATGGAACTCCTTCGGTGTTCTAAAAATATTCTACTTTATTTTTACTTATGTTAGTTGTAGCAATGTCGATGAAATAATTCTGTGTTCTATCTAGTTAAAACATCATGTAAAACTTTATATCAGCAAAGTGGAACATTGTTGAACTTGCAAAAAAATTTGTATGGTTGAGGCCGTTTAGGATAAGAACCTTATCTAAATGATGTTAAAGAACTATTCGTTGTGGAACGTCGTGATTTCCTGCATTGGATCTTACCATGTTAAGGAACTATTATGTTGTGATTTCCGCATCTTTCTTTTCTGTTCCTTCTTTTGGAATGTATCTGCCATGCATGCAGAAGCCCTATCCACATAGATTTGAAGGACAAGTGAAGCATCACATTATTGATATGATTCCAGTTACTACTTTGTTATAAAAAGGATTGTTGCATTAAAAGAGGAGGGAGATCAAAAGAAGGAAAAATCGAGCGGGGAATGTGAAGTGAAGACTATCGCGATCAGGAGGTACCTAAATGGTGGTCGTCAAGGGTCAGATCGCCAGATCCACTCGCCGGATCCACGTCCTGAGAGCGTCGAGAGAGGAGCGTTCTCGATCGTTGGCTTCACCATCTCTGTGGTAGAGAGGAGGGAGATCAAAAGAAGGAAAAATCGAGGCGGGAAATGTGAAGTGAAGGCGATTGCGATCGGGAGGTACCTGAAGGGCGACGACTTCGACAAACCAGGAGGGTCCCGATCGCCGGCTTCAATTGTCCTGAGAGCAACGACGCCGACGAGATAAGAGGAAAAGGAAAATTGAGCGAGAGCTTCGCCTTTTTCTTATTCCAATATTCCAATATCTCATGAGATCGTATCCACACGTTTCCAATCCAACGGGCGCCTCCATCTCGATCGCACGATCATGATCGGATGGTCGGGCCCCTCCGCACGCTACAAGGCTGCTTCACACAAACATTATACCTATATATATATATTGTTACGAAAAGAGGGAGAGAGAGATCGCATGAACACAAAAGAACGCGAAGGAAAAATGATGGTGACGGCTCTCTTTGTTATGAAATAACTATGATTACAAGGATGAGTCTCTATCTGGACATCTAGTGAGTTTATATAGGTGCTCCCTTTGACAGATGATAAGAATTACATACGGATTGAGACTCTAAATTAATCCTCCGAAAATAGGACACCTATCTCGTGATAAGAAAATAAATCAATTCCGAATCACATATAGAATACCCCTAAAATTTTTCGCTCAACGAGACCCCATAGAAAAATTCTGCTGAAGTGCCTGATTACGTAGGGGGGACCACAAGAAGGGTTATAATTCAGATTCAAGACATTATCAACATATATATATATATATGATTAAATGGAGGTGTAGTGCTCATTCGTGTAGCGCCGTGTAATGCCTCATCCGTGAGCCTCGATGCGCCATCGTGCGGTCGCATGTAACGAATTAATCCGGATCGTCAGCATGAAATCGACGGTCTTGATCTGCCGATGAAAAAATAGGACGATGGCCAAATGCCCGAGCCCATCCACTCTAGGTCATCTTCGAATCGCCCTCCGTCCGTCGTTGCTGCTACCGCTCCACACCTCTCCGAATCGCCCTCCGTCCACCGCTGCTGCTGCCGCTCCGCACCTCTCCGAATCGCCCTCCGTCCGCCGCCGCCGCTGCCTCTCTAGGTCATCTTCGAATCGCCCTCCATCCGTCGCCGCTCCGTTCCGCACCTCACCGAATCGCCCTCCGTCCGCTGCCGCTGCTGCCGCTCCGCACCTCTCCGACGAATCGCCTTCCTCTTTCATCGTCGTCCTAGTTCATGATCGACTTCGTTTGAGCGGTGAGTTCCACGACCGCCTTCGTCTTTCCCTCCTTCCTAAGTGCTTTCAGCTTCTCCCACCTTGAATCGCCCCTTCGGGTTCTCCTTGTTGTCATGCCCTAGGTCACATTTGACAGACCAGCCTAGGTGAAGGCGATTATGTATTTTATGTACATTGCTTGTGAGTTCAATCTGTGCTTTCACATTTGTGCATTATGTAGATTACGTGTTTTATGTAGATTATGTGCTTTATGTAGATTCTTGCTTGGTGCCCTAAACGATATTCGGAATGTAGATGATCTATGCTTTCATTCGAAATGTTTATGTAAGCAACAAGTAGTTAAAGTTATTATCTGTTAGAACTTACATAGTAAACAACAATTATGATACATTCGATCCCTTTGCTTTCATTTAGATGATCTATGCTTTCATCGTGTGCTCAATTGAAGGTATTCTTCAACTCGATAAATTATCGTGGTTGTCAATCTGGTCACACTACATTGATTTTGTGTCTATCCATTACCTCTCATCTTGCTTAAGGTGTCTTGCTCAAGCCAGATATTGATGGACAATGATTTTGTGTCCGAACAGGATAGGTATATGTAATTTTCTTATTAAACTCAAAAACTTTTCTTTCATAGACACTTCATTAATAGATTATCATTGTAACAACTGTGAAAATAATAATGAGAATGCTTCTAAGGAAGTTGTGCAAGTTGAAGATAATGGTCATGTGAAATCCAATGAATTTAGGAAACCATTTGTTGGCGATGCATATACCTACTACAATATGTATGCTAGAATGACGGGTTTTTCTGTGCGAAAATCTTATTCTCATAGATCAAAGGTGTCAGGAAAAATCATTAGTAGAAACTTTGTTTGTTCTAAGGAAGGACACAAGGATTTGAAACATAGTAGGGGAACGACAATTAAATAGAGAAGAGAAGCCAGAGACGATTGCCTTGCTCATTTCTATATTGGTGAAAGGAAAGATGGAAAGTGGGAGGTAAGGCAGTTTATTGAAGAACACACACATCTTTTGGCTACTCCTTCGAAGGTAACACATTTACGTTCACACAAAGAAATATCGAATGCATCTACACAAGTTATGTATACTTTGCATACTAATGGAGTTGGTCCATCAGTAATTGCTAGAGCCCTTAATTACTCAAGGAACCATCTGTTACAACACAATAATGCATTGATCAATTAAGAGGAAAAAGAAAAAGCACTATTGGCAAAGAATGCATTAGTGTACTTTCTTATTTTCAAACAAAAATAAATGGTGATCTAGGTTTTTTCCATAGATGGGAATTGGACTCTGATGGTGTAGTAATGAATCTTTTTGGGGCAGATGGTAGAGCAAGAGAGAGTTATATGACCTTTGGGGATGTGGTGGTATTCGACACCACATACAGGATAAACAAATTTCTCATGCCGTTTGCACCATTTACTGGAATCAACCATCATAGACGATCATGTCTATTTGGTTGTGCTTTGTTGACTGATGAGACTGAAGAGACGTTTACATGGTTGTTTAAGAAATGATTAGAATGCATGAATGACAAATATCCCAGTTGCATAATTACTGATTAAGACATTTCCATGGGCAATGCTATTCGTGAGGTATTTCTCCACACAGGTCATATATATTATTTTTGGCATATTCTTAAAAATGCAATGTGTAATATGCAAGATTTATATGCACATGAGACCTTCAAGCATGATTTCAATTCTTGGATAATGGGATCGTCATGTATCGAGGAATTTGAGGAGAGGTGGTATTTGTTGAAGCAAAAATTTGCTATTCCCGATGGACATTGGATAGAGAATATGTACAACAAGAGACAACAATGAATAACATTATATTTTGCTGATGTTTTCACTACAGGCATGCGTACCACCCAAAGAGCAGAGAGCATTAATGCATTTTTCGATGGATTCGTTAATGCAAACACTTCGTTATATGATTTTGTACAACATTATAATAGAGCTATTCAACATCATCGTGATATAGAAGAACGTGAAAATTTCAGCACTCTCAACACTAAAGCTGCTTTAATTAGCAAGTATCCATTAGATGCACATGCAGGAAAAGTTTACACACAAAATATCTTCTCTAAATTTCAGGCGGAATATAATGAATCTTCTTTGCTAACAGCACAGAAGATTATGAAAGATAATGACAAAATTGTCTATTCTGTTTTTCCTTTAGAGACCCAAGATGTAGGGAAGAACATCGTAGAATTTAGTCACAAGGAAGATATTTTAGTATGTTGCTCTTGCAAGAAGTTTGAACAAGATGAGGTATTTTGTTCTCATATTTTACACGTCCTTTATAAGAAAAGAGTGACAAAATTGCCCGATAAATATATTCTCCATCGTTGAACGATAGACGCAAGATATGCGAAAGCACGAAGGGTTCCTTGTGCCTCGAAATTGGCTACTAGTGAAGACATTTTAACTCCAATGCAAAAATGGACTTGGCATAGTAATTTACGTAGGGTTGGAGAACTAGGTTTGCTTTCAGCGAAACATTTAAAACTTGGGGCTTTACTAGTAGACGAGATCATCAATAAGTTGGAAGCCTTCAAAGTTGTCCATAAAGAAATTAATGCATCTCAAGCCACATAGATTTCTATGCATGCGGACTCTAACACAATACAATCATCTCAATTTGACATTCGTGATGCAAATGGAAATACAAAGTACCATAATGACAAGATGCAAGCTACTGCAATATCAACTAAACATGACTTGCACAACTACAATAACAACTAAAAGAACAAGTAGTTTCCAAATCAAATTGAGTCCATTCCTTGCATCAACTCTAGCTACATATGCATCTTCAACTCTAGGAAAATTTCGAGCTTCAACTTCAGCTATGTCGATTCTCTGTAATAATTCATTTATTACTTCCTTTGGTCGATGTCCAAAATCTAGATCCAACCACTTGAAATAGTCACAAGCTCCAGATTGCTAAAAAAAATGCACTGATTAAGCTTTGGGTGCAAATAATAAGGAATGAAGTTAAGCAACAATTTTTAGAAGCTCACCCCATAACGTCGACAACCAAAAAATCTCCTACCAGAATTCCGCTCAGTCCAAGAAGTTTTTATCGCAACTTCTTATTGGCAATAGCATTTAGGAAGAGCCATGTTCTACAATTCACATATATAATACAATGAAATTAAGTAGAGATTACATTCTAGAGTTCACAAAAGGGCAACATGGAACATAAAAAGCACTCTTTGTACAAGGCAAATTTGTTGAGGTTGACGACAAGCACAGGGGTTCTCTAAGCTCCAGAACGACAAGATGATCTGCTGAGAATAACAAAGCAATGATTTGGTGTTCCAAAAATCACGTCGCGATCGGACATTGTAGAACAAGACATGAGACACATGAGAAATCAGAAAATGATAGAGCGAGCAGGGGTTCTTTGAGCTCTAGAACGATAGGGCGAGTTGCTCTTTAAGCTCGAGAATGATAGAGCAACTACGGTGGTTAGTAGAATCATAGAAAAATAAGAAACATGAATAACAAAAAAAAAAACTTCAAACCCAGAAATCACATAAAAAAAAGAACAAATGAAGACAGAGATGACGGTTCACTTTGTTGGCAAGGTGATCGCGAGAGGCAAAATAGCAAGAGCCGCCACTGATCACTTCCGCGATCAACCATTTTCTCTTTTAGGGCAAAATCAAAGAGAGGGGGAGAAGGGAAGACGGGGCAAAATCAGAAGAAAACAATGGTCAATAAAATCATTACTAGAAAAATAAGAAACAAACAACAGGGCGAGATGACATCCAAAAATAATACGAAACATGAGAAATTAGGAAAACAATCTTCAAATTCCGAAAAAGAGGAGGCGAGATCACATCCAGAAAAATAAGAAACAAATCAGGAAAAAAGGATTCAAATCCCAAAATCACATCCACAAAAAAGAGGAGGCCGGATTAGATCCAAAAAAAATTGAAACATGACAAACCAGTGAAAAAAAAACTTGAAATCTCGAAATCACATCCACAAAAAGATGACAAATGAAGAAGGGACGATGGATCTTACCTTCAAATCCCAAAATCACATCCACAAAAAAGAAGAGGCGGGATTAGATCCAAAAAAAAAAAAAAATTGAAACATGACAAACTAGGAAAAAAAACCTTGAAATCTCGAAATCACATCCACAAAAAGATGACAAATGAAGAAGGGCTCTCCGGCAAGGAATCAAAAGAGATTCCCCATTTTCTCTTTTACGGCAGGAGAGAGCGAAATCTGAAATTAGAGAAGAGTGGATGGGCGCGGGCATTTGGCCATCGTCCTATTTTTTTCATCGGCAGATCAAGACCGTCGATTTCATGCTGACGGTCCGGATTAATTCGTTACACGCGACCGCACGATGGCGCATCGACGCTCACGGATGAAACGTTACACGACGCTACACGGATGGGTGCTACACCCCATTTAATCCATATATATATATATATATATATATATATATATATATATATATGCGCTTCTCCTCCTCGTGGATTGCATGCACCATTTCTCACAATCCATGTGTTGGAAACGAGCTCGGATGCGACTTTTACGTGCCTGACACCAACTTGGAAGAACCCAATATTAAACACCTTAATTAATCATTCGTGCCACTAAATTCTATAAACAATATTATTCCCATTTGCTTCCATTCTGCACTATTTATTTTTTTAGCTTCTCTTGCTTCAACTCACCATCAGCATATCTATGCATGCATGGTTCATTCCCTTGGCAGCTTGCTTACAAACATAAAGTCAACGGACTCAAGAAAGAAAGGTCAAGGGAGTGGCAACCGCTAAAAAACTTGAAGATAATAACAAAGTAATTTCCTTCAAGATGACTTCCGTGTGTCTCCTTAACGATGACATTTCTCCACTGTGATATGGATTTTGCCAATATATTAGTCCAACTTAATTTATCTATACAGTGATAATTGTGGTTAGCATCGAAAATACCTCTGAAAGTAGAATACATGTTATTTGCGTTGACTGCACTGGATAAGTTTATTATCTAATCGCTAGCGGTAGCCAAATGGTATACTGCTAGAAGAATCAAGCCATGCACCTTCTGCACTGATCACATTGAATTGAAGGACGCCATTTCGTCTTCTGCAGCGAACAAATTCTGAACAGGAAAAGAAAGTTACGGAAGAAGAGTTCTGATCAGGGTAATTTTTAAACTTCTTCTTATCATCTCTGATGCTGTTTACTTCTTTCAATATAGAAATCTATGGAATAATCGAAAACATTCTTGTGATGCAGAAGATGGAGGATATATGCATGTAAGAGTCCTTTGCACTTACTGTTCTGTTCGGAGAGATTTGGATCTCATAATCCTAGAATGATTCCATTCACACTTCAAAGAGTTGAGAGATGTGACGTTCTCTTTTGCATGTATATATAAACTACAACGCATGCAAGATTTGCTCAAACAATTAATGGACAACTCTTTGTTCTTCTTCGCACCAAACATCAGTACAGGATCTACCAGCCCCCTCGAACACATTACCTGTCCCAACGATGATTTGGATCAGCTGATGGTTTCAAGCTATGATCACTACTTGGTCGAGGAGTTCATGTTTTTTGAAAGACGTAAGCCGATGGATGCTGATGAGCTTCATGCATTGACGAGAGACGCCTCGCAACCTGATCAGCAAGACACCGTCGATGGCGGCTCGCATGTTGATGCACCGGGATGCTGTCATGGCCACAGCCTACATGTAGAAGATGAAGCTTTATTGCGTGAACTTGCTCTCGAGGAGCATGACATCGATGATGGTGTTTCGTCACCGACCATTGCTAAGACGAGGAGAGATCGATCGAAGAAGCTAGTAGCGGAGAGGAAACGCAGAGTTCGGATGAAGGAAAAGCTTTATGAGCTGCGCTCTTTGGTGCCAAATATTACCAAGGTATGCTGCCTTGTTATCATTGTACTGCAGCAAGATGGTTCCAATGAAAATTTTTCCAACATATGTTTCCTTGACAGCATCCAAAAGACATTTCTGCAATCTGGTACACTGGTAGAACTAGCTAGAAGATAACATTTTGCAACCTTCATATTACATGTACTCTTTTCTTGATGATGGATGTAAATGTAAATACTGCATGTAGATGGATAAGGCTTCCATCATCTCCGATGCAGTTGTATACGTGAAGAACCTGCAATCTCAGAGTAGGAAGTTGATGGATGAGATAAATATGCTCGAATACTCGTCGACAGGAAATCAAGTAGTTCAAACTTCTCATCAATATGCAGCGAAAATTTCGAACTCAGGAAAGACGAGAACTCTGATAGGAAGCAAGACAGCGGAAGTGAACGCAGAGGGACTGGGTGCAGGAATGTTCTATGTGAGGGTGGTGGGCGACATGGGAGACGGAGTAGCACCAGCTCTCTACTCTGCCATTGATTCTTTATCAGGGCTCCATCTGGAGAGCTCAAACTTTTTGCTCGGCTTGGAGGAATTTTCTCTCTCACTGATTTTCAAGGTAAATTTATTTTCTTGTCCTTTGTTTTTTGTTATTTGATTCAACTCATTTACGGACATAGCAAATTGTGATACACAGGTTGGAGGATTCAGAGAAGAGATAAATGCATCGTGCATCAAAATGTGGGTGATGAGTGCTCTCTCGAAGGAGGGTTTCCTATTTCAGAAGCATCCCGTCTTTGCAAGTAATTCTCGTGTGTTGGCATGACATTAAGGTCATCTCAATTTCTAAAGTTGCAATCTTATAGAGGGACCAACTGCAGGAAAAGAGAGGATTAAAAACTCAAAATCTTGAATTGTTTTCTCCCCTTGTATTTTGGCATATATATATCGATCTGCATATGCATGATCTATTATTATATATGAGCTGTAGTTTATTAGTCTCTTCAACATTGTTGTCTAGTAGTAATGCACTACATACATACATATGTATGGAGAAAAGGAATATGTAATTTACAACATTCGAAGTAGGTCGATCCATCTATTGTAAAGGAATACGCTCGCTGAACCGAACGGTCTGATTTAGACGTTACAAGGTGTTTTACCCGAAAGGTTGTGCATACATATGCATGATATATCTATTAGTATATATGAGCTCTAGTTTATTAGTAGTCTCTTCAAGCAAGGATGTTGTGTAGGACTGCAGTACATGATACTTGTACAAGACGAAGGATCGGAAGGATCTCCCACTAGATCAGCATTTGGATGTGCTCCTCATTCTGCAACCATCAACATCAGAATATACTGCAACCTCAACAAGGTCTTTTAATAAGCATATCATTAATAAATTTTTAAAATGTGGAGTGGCAGTATGGCAGAGCCATGAGGCGGCTGAATTGCCTCAGCAAATACGTCATCATTTATGTTGTACTTGTTTAACTTTGTATCTCTGTGGCTTTTTACATTTACACATTTTGAATTCTGAGATCACAGTAGGTAACAAAGTAAGGAAAGTGGAAGAGATATATTAGAGTGCACATAATGTTGTCCTATATCAAGTAGGTAACAGAAAACAGCCGCATGCCTCCTTGTTAATTTGTCTTTTTTCTTAGCCATTAAATTTTTGTATAGCATATATGACAAGGGCATGAAAGGCTTTGCCAAGGTAGGTACCATTTGCCTCGCCCATGGTTTAGCCAACACGAAGCAGCAATCTTAATTACGACTGCTAGAATTAATTGGGATATGGAACTTTTGAGTCTTTATAATTGAAAACAAGATGGAACACAGGTCACTGTTCTCAAGGTTGTGAAACGATCCAGCAGCAGCAACAAAAATTAGAACCCGGACTGACTAATCAGCCATGGACATCTAGCAATGGTCAAATAGTTTGGTTGAAGGATTTGCAACGTACGCGCTGTGTTCACGATCAGCAGTGTACATATACATATGTAATTTCTGTAATGAACAAAAGTAATGAGAGCTTCATCATTCGACCACAAGCCAAATTGAAGTTGGTCAGCAGTGGCTTAAGCAAAGGAATTAAGAAATATTTATCAACTTTGACCACAAGCCAAAAACATCTGCAAGGTGAATAATTAATTACATATATAAGATGGGCATCATAGACATATATACTTTGGAACAGTCTACTTCAGGAGAGGCAGCATTCTTTCTTACTCATATTAACTGGATCAAGAAATGTATAATCAATGAAATTTACAACTTCCTGCATCTGTCTCCTTTCTCTGGCTACCATTTGCAAGGAACTCAATAACTACTTAATGGACAAGAACAACAGCAACAACCATATTTATAAGCTGATAATGCACAGAAATTGGGATTAAAAGCTATGCCATATAATGCACAGAAATTGCACAGTACATTTGAGCTTGTGATTAAAATATTAAATTAGAAAAATGCACAGAAATTAAACACCGGAGGAGTAATGTCGATTGGCGGTTGAAGTAATAAGGCCCGATCCAGGTGACATGAGCCCATGAACTACAAAAGAACAATACAAATCTTTGACAATTTTCTTACTAATTAAAACATTATAGTGGGATGGAAAATATATCAGCACACACACACACACAACTCTCTCTCTCTCTCTCTCCCCTCCTCCTCGTGGATTGCATGTACCGTTTCTCCGCATCCACGTGTTGGAAACGAGCTCGGACGCGACTTTTGTGTGCCTGACATCCACTTAGAAGAACCCAATATTAAACACCCCAATTCCTAGCTTGCATTTTGAGTTTCCCTTGCTTCAACTCGCCAGCTACATATCTGTGCATGCAAATATAAAGTCAATGGACTTTAAAAAGAAAAGGTGAATGGAGTGGCAACCGCTAAGAAACTCGAAGATAATAAAAAATATTTTTCCTTCAAGATGACTTCCCTATGTCCCCCTAACTATGGACATTATTCCAGTGTGATATGGATTTTGCCAGTAGATTAGTCCAAAGTGATAATTGAAACTAGTCTAAAAAATATGTACATCTGAAGTAGAATATCATTTGATTTGCGTTGACAACGCACAAGATAAGTTAGATGTATTTTATAAATGCAACTTTCTTGAGTTCAACAAATAGCTAATATTCCGATGGTTTTGGAAGTATATGTTTTGTCAATGCAAGGTTTATCTCATACATAAGAGCAAAAGGCCATCAACCCACACTCAATGCTTTATTTATTCTCCTAATTAATCCAGAGAACTATCTCGAGCACAAGGGACGCATGCATCGATCACCATGCGAGATTAGTGATAGAAACACACACTGGAGAGCATACTTATCACTATTTGTTTTTGTTTAGCTAGTCTATATCAACGACTTTATTATTTAATCACTAATCAAACAGAGTACTGTTATAATCAAGCCACCTAATGCAAGCATATTGATTCCATCCACACTTCGAATTGGAGGACGCCGTTTTCTTCTTCTGCAGTGGATAAGCTCTGAACAGGAAACAAAAGTTACCAGTAGATGAGTTCTGATCGCCATCGGGGTCATTTTGTAAACATTTCTTTCATCCCTGACGCTGTTTCGTTTTGTCAATATGTAAACACAGCGAATAATCAATAACATTCTTGTGATGCAGAAGCTGGAGGATGCATGTAAGAACCTCGTCTGCACTTACTGCTCTGTTTGGGCTCAAAGCTTGTCTTTTCCATGACAGGTATTAGAATAAAAAAGTACACCAACTTGATGTATTTAATGCTAATTAGAACCTCACATGTGTAGAAACTCTTTTTCTTAAAAAAAACTTCATGCATCAGCTGATCAATTCATCCATGGATTTGTTATTATATACAATTATAAGTACAATCCAAGCTGATCAAGTCATCCTTACAATGATTCCATTCACACTTCAAAGAGTTGAGAGATGTCATATTCTCTTTTGCATGTGTATATAAACTATAAGGCATGCAAGAGCTGCACAAACAATGGAGAACTCTTTGTCCTTCTTCCCATCAAACGCTGTTACAGGATGTACCAACAACATCGAACACATTACCTATCCCAACGATGATTTGGATCAGATGATGTTTTCAAGCTATGATCACAACTTGGTAGACTTCATGCTTTTTGAGGGATGTAAGCTGATCGACACTGATGAGCTTCATGCAGTGAGGGCAGAATCCTTGCAACCTGACCGGCAAGGCAGTGTCAACGGTCGCTCGCATGTTGATGCACCAGGAAACTCTCATGGCCATAGCCTACATGTAGAAGATGAAGCTTTACTGCGTGAGCTTGCTCTCAAGGAGCATGACATCGATGATGGTGTTTCGTCACCGACCATTGCAAGGACAAGGAAAGATCGATCGAAGACGTTAGTAGCAGAGAGGAAGCGCAGAGTTCGGATGAAGGAAAAGCTCTACGAGCTGCGTTCTTTGGTGCCAAATATTACCAAGGTACGTTTCCTTATTATCATTGTACTGCAGCGAATGGTTGCAACGAAAAATTCCAACAAAATTTTCTTGACAGCATCCAAAAGATTTTTTTGCAATCTGCTACTCTGGTAGAAGATTAACATTTTGCAGCCTTCATCTTCTATATATTCTTTTCTTTATAATGGATGAAATGTAAATACTTCATGTAGATGGACAAGGCTTCCATCATCGCCGATGCAGTAGTATACGTGAAGAACCTGCAATCTCAGAGTAGGAAGTTGATGGATGAGATAAGAATGCTCGAATACTCGTCGACAGGAAATCAAGTAGTTCAAATTTCTCATCATGAAAAAATTTCGAACTCAGGAAACACGAGAACTCTGACAGGAAGCAACATAGTGCAAGTGAACGCACAGGGACTGGGTGAAGGAATGTTCTATGTGAGGGTGGTGGGCGACATGGGAGAAGGAGTAGCATCAGCTCTCTACTCTGCCATTGATTCTTTATCAGGGCTCCATCTGGAGAGCTCAAACTTTTTGCTCGGCTTGGAGGAATTTTCTCTTTCACTGATTTTCAAGGTAAATTTATTTTGTTATCTTTTTTTGTTATTTGATTCAACTCATATACGGACGTAGCAAATTGTGATGCACAGGCTGGAGGATTCAGAGAAGAGATGAATGCATCGTGCATCAAAATGTGGGTGATGAGTGCTCTCTCGAAGGAGGGTTTCCTATTTCAGAAGACAACATCCCGTCCTTGAAAGTAATTCTCGTGTGTTGGCACGACATTAAGATCATCTCAATTTCTAAAGTTGCGATCTTATAGAGGGACCAACTGCAGGAAAAGAGAGGATTAAATACTCAAATTTTGAATTGTTCATGCAGTATAGTATACTGCATTGAACGGTAGATCGATTTGACTTATTATATAAATCGATTTTCATGAACAATAACATGTACAATAGGATCTATTATAGACCATGCAGTATATTCAGTGCCCTATATATATATATATATATATATATATAGAGAGAGAGAGAGAGAGAGAGAGAAAACGTCTTTTTTCCGTTCTCTCTCAATATATGCATGATCTATATATATTATATATAAGCTCTAGTTTACTAAGTTTTCAAGCAAGTTTGTTGTCTAGTACTGCAGTACATGGTACTTGTACAAGAGAAAGGATTGAAGGATCTCCCACTAGATCAGCATTTGAATGGGCTCCTCATTCTGATCAGAGAAATACTGAAATCATTCAACAAGTTCTTTTCAGAACATATCATTAATAATTTTTTAAAATGTGGAATGGCAGTATGGCAGAGGCATGAGGAGGCTTAACTGTCTCAGCAAATACGTCATCATTTATGTTTTACTCGTTTAACTTTGCATGAAGTGACATCTGAATTCTGAAACCACAGATGCACAACATATGAACACCAAATCTTGGTCATGTAACTGAGGGGGAGTAGTGAACAAATTAAGGAAAGTGGGAGAGATATATTAGAGTGCACATAATGTTGTGCTGTATCAAGTAGATAACAGAAAACAGCCGCACGCCTCCTTGTTAATTTGTTTTGTTTTTAGCCATTAACTTTTTTGTATGGCATATGTGACAAAGTACATGAAAAGCTTTGCCAGGTTGGTAGCATTCGCCTCGCCCATGGTTTAGCCAACACAAAGCAGCAATCTTCTCTGAAACATTAAATCATTCATGCAGCCAAGACTGCTAGAATTAATTGGGATGTGGAACTTTTGAGTCTTTATAATTAAAAATAAGATGGAACATATGTCACTATTCTTAAAGTCGTGAAACGATCCAACAGCAGCAACAAAAAACATTGAACCCGGACTGACTAATCAGCCATGGAGATTTAGCACTGGTTATACAGTTTGGCTGATGGATTTGCCACTGGTCATGATCAGCAGCATATATACATATGTAAGTTTTGTAGTGAACAAAGCACGAAAGCTTTATCATTCGGCCGCAAGCCAAATTCAAGTTGGCCTGCAGTGGCTTAAATAAAGGAATTGATGACAGTATTTATCAATTTGGCTTCCACAAGCCAAAGACATCTGCAAGGTGGATAATTGCATATATAAGATGGACACCATACACATATATACTTGTTGTTGTGCCTTAAATTATTTACTATATATCCAAAATTATGAAAGAAAAAAAAGAGAAAATAAAAAAATGAGGATCGGCGACGGAAGCGAAGGACTCGAACCATTAGGCCGACGCCCATAGCCCCTAGATCGCCATTGATTCTTGTGGAGGGGGGTGCGGAGGCAAAGCCTTCGCGATATGAATTTTTATATATGAGAATTATGATTTTATCATTATTTACCCTCTTTTGTTCATAGTGAATTTCTTCTAGTGACGGCCTTCTTTGCTCGTGGATGTTTCTCAGTTTTTCTTTTTCACATTAATCAAGAAGATTTTATCATGTTAAATTACTGTCTTCATTTTTTTTCTATTTCTCTATTTCGTTGTCTTAATTATCGATGTTTTATTTTCAACTTGTGAACAATCTACTTTAGGAGAGGCAGCATTCGTTCTTACTCATGAATTGAATTAAGAAATGCATACTTGGATACATCAATGAAATTTACAACTTCCTGAACCTGTCTCCTGTCTCTCTGGCTACCACTTGCAACCAACTTAATGGACAACAACTACAACAGCAACGGAAATCATATTTGTAAGCTGATCATGCACAAGATCGAGCTTAATAATTATGTCATATAATGATGCACAGAAATTGCACTATACCATTTGAGATTGTGATTAAAATATGGAATTAGGAAAATCCACAGGAATTGGACACCGGAGGAGTAATATCAATGGGCAGCTAAATAACTAGTGAAAGGATGAAAGTTCTTAAAAAAAGGAGTAATATCGATTGGGCGGCTAATTCAATAAAAGTTCTTGAAAAAAAGAATGAAAGAATAGTGAAAGGAGAAAGCTCTTGAACTAAGTAACTAGTTAATGGACAACAGTTCTAAAGGGTCGTTTGGTGCATTATTAATTTAATTAATCGATAATTTAGATTATCGTTTAAATAGATCATCTCTATTTAAATTACCGGTAATATAACATTATAATGTTTGACAAACATTGGTGATGCACGAAAAATCATGCATTAGTATGGGCCATTTAATTAACATTTTAGAATATTTTTATGTTTAGAAAAGGGGGAGTTTTGATTTGTTTTCATATAATTTCCTTTAGATTTAATTTCTACTTAAGTCTAGAAATTATTCATTGTAGGATATGAGAAAACGTCGAAATCAAGACAAGAAAATATCTAAATAGAAGACTGTCACGGCCGTGACAGTTCTTTTCATGGCCGTGACAGTTTTTTTCATGGCCGTGATAGAAAGATATTTCAACAGAAAATTGGCTAAGTTACTATTACGACCGTGACAGTTTTTATCATGGCCGTGACAGAGAGATTTTTCAGCAAAAATTTGGCTATTTTTCAGCCTTACAACCTTCTATCACGGCCGTGACGGCGGTCGGTTAGACCATTTTAAAACCATTTTATCCATTCTTTAGATATATTTTCGGTTTTTTTCGTTGGAGAACGAGAAAACTTATAAAAGGAGGCAGAAGATGGCCTGAAAAAGTATCCCTGGAGCATAGTTTTGAAGTCTAGAAAGAGAAGTGCGAGGACAATAGCGAAGCTCTGCCGGAAACTCGAGAGAGGACACGCTTAGCCTATGCTAGAGTTTTTATTTTCTTTTCTCTACATTTTTATTCCAAATTTGATGTTGTTATTCTCAGATTTATTTTTCATTAGGGTCATTCTAGTTGAATCCTATTTATATATTGGATTCTTCTTAATATTAGTTTGATTTGAATCTTTAATAGCATTGCAATTTTATGTTTAATGATTTCCATTGATTCCATGATTTGTGATTTGATTGCTATATGAGAAGAAGTGATTATTTTCATAATAGTTTCTATGATTGATTTTATTTATTTATTGCATGCCACAATTAAGAAAATCGAAAGAGACCTAATTTGTGTAACTATTAAGATGACTTGAGAAAGTCCTTAATATTAATTCCGTTTTAATGCATCTTATGATTTAATTAAGTAAATTAAAAACTGAAAGAATTGATTTATTTTAATTATTCATAAGATAGTAGTTAAAGCCTGAAACATTGGTTAACTAATTTTGATAATTCACTTTATTATTGATTCAATTAATTCTAAGTTGAGAAAATTCATTATTTAGTGTCGATAATTAGGTGCTCTAATCATCAAATCATTATTTCTTCAGGTTATCATTTCCTTTATTTTTATTATTTTCTCTTTATTCACATCTGAAATCATATATTTTCTTAATTTCTCAATTAACAAGATTAAAATAAAATCTAAATTATTAACTATCTTCGTGAGAACGATAACTCTACTTATTCACTTTATTATTTGAGCGACTAGTGCACTTGCTAGTGTTTGCAAATTAAATAATATAATAACGGTTAATATAGTTAAAGAGAAAATTATCAAAATACCCCTAAAAATTATTTTGCACGTTCATCATATAGTATCCTAAATAAATAAAGAAAAAAATAGAAAAGCGAATATAGATAAAATAAAATGAGTAAAAAATAAAAGTTATTTATAAAATATTCAAATAATAAAAAAGATACATTTAAATGATATTTATTTAATAGTAAAATATTAAAATTAAAAAAAATTATGGAATGAATATTTTATCAAAATACATGTTAAACAATTGGTAATATGAAAAGTCAAGTAATCAAGATTATCAGAATAATTAAAATAATCAATAATTAGTGACAGTCAAATGAGATAATATGGTGAGTCCTGAGAATTTTAAATAAAATAAGTAATAATCTATCTGCATTACCTCGTAACAAACACCCCTATAGTAACAGCAATCATATTTATAAGCTGATAATGCACAGAGATAGGGCTTAATAATTATGTCATGCACAGAAATTGCACTGTAACATTTGAGCTTGTGATTAAAATATTGAATTAGGAAAATGCACAGAAATCTGACACCCGAGGAGTAATATCGATTGGGGGACTAAAGTAATAAGGCCCGGTCCAAGTTGACATGTGCCCATAAATTACAAAAGAACAATACATCACTAATTGAAACTGTTGATAATGTCTTGAGTTTGAATTTAATTATATTTTTATGTGGCCCCCTACTTAATCAGACGTTTTAGTAAAATTTTCTTACGGGGTCTCGTTGTATATGATTCGAAATTGATTTATTTTTTTATCATGAGATATGTGTCTTATTTTGAGAATTAATTTAGAGTCTCAATCAGACTGTAATTTTTAACATCTGTTAAAGGGAGTGTCTATATAAACTTCCTACCAGTCCAGATAGAAACACATCCTTATAATCATCATTATTTCATAATAAAGAGCCTTCGTCGTTTTTTCTCTTTGCGTTCTTTTGTGTTTGAGCGATC
Organism: Pontederia crassipes; assembly: GCA_030549335.1. Lineage (NCBI taxonomy): Eukaryota > Viridiplantae > Streptophyta > Magnoliopsida > Commelinales > Pontederiaceae > Pontederia > Pontederia crassipes. The sequence continues at coordinate 68,303,254 of CM060193.1, read as the reverse complement.
CTCTCTTCCTCTTTTTCGTAATAGAAACATTATAGTGAGATGAAAAATATATAATTTCTCTCTCCCTCTCCTCCTCGTCGTGGATTGCATGTGCCATTTCTCCACATCCACGCGTTGGAAACGAGCACAGATGCGTCTTTTATGTGCCTGGCACCAACTTAGAAGAACCCAATATTAAAACACCTTAATCATATTTGTGCCACAATTTTATAACACAGTGTTAATCCCCTTGTCTGCACTATTTGTTTTTAGCTTCTCTCGCTTCAACTCACCATCTGCATATCTATGCATGCATGGTTCATTCCCTCGGCAGCTGACAAATATAAAGTCAATGGACTTTAAAAAGAAAAGGTCAATGGAGTAGTGGCAACTGCTAAAAAACTTGAAGATATAACAAGTATTTTTCCTTCAAGATGACTTCCGTGTGTCTCCCCCTAACCATGGACATTATTCCATTGCGATATGAATTTTGCCAGTGGATTATTCCAAAGTGATAGTTGAAACTAATCTAAAAAATATGTACATCTGAAGTATAATATTATTTGATTTGCATTGACAATACACAAGATAAGTTAAAATGCAACTTTCTTGAGTTAAAAAATTACGTTGACTCATTGTACATCCAGTAAATTCGTACATGACTATATATAAAATATTTGTGAAATATAATTTTTATATGTTAGTCAAATGGAATGAATTCATTTGTCATATTTCAATTTTCTGATATTGAATTATATGATTATTCATTATTTTTTACAATTCATTGTACTCTACTAGTACCCTATATTAATCGATGGAACACACGTTAAAACGTAAAGAGTTTAACGTTTGTACATCAAATTATCAAAGTAATTCACGAGTCATGCAAATTAAAATATAAAAGATTTTTAGTTGTTAAGTCATGAATGTTTAATATTATTTTTCTTTTAATTTTGGCTAGTTAAATGTCTAACTTTTGTATTTGACGATTTTATCCATAAATTCGGTCGAATTTATTCAAATTTATTCGTGTCCATCAGAGGATACTCGAATTTAACACCAAATTCGATTTCACTTGATTTTATGACTAAATTCGTAAACTCGTAAGAGTTTAAATCTCGAAGTCGAGAGCATGTGAACCTTCTTCGACAAATGACTAATATTCCAATGGTTTTGGAAGTATATGTTTTGTCGATGCATGACTTTTATCTCATACATAGGAGCAAAAGGGATCAATCCACGAAAGCATCACCATGCGTGATTAGTGATACAAACACATACACCATGACTGCATACTTATCACTATTTTGTTTAGTTCGTCAAATCAACGACTATTATTTTTTTTGGGTTCGGGTCTATTATTTCATCACCAATCAAATAGAGTACTGTTATAATCAAGCCACCTAATGCACGTCTATTGATTCCTTCCACACTTTGAGCTGGAGGACACCGTTTCCTTCTTCTGCAGTGGATGAGTTCTGAACAGGAAAAATAAGTCACTGGTAGATGAGTTCTGATCGCTATCGGAGTCATTTTTAAAACATTTCCTTTCATCTCTGACGCTGTTTATTTTTGTCAATTTATAAACACAAGGACGAACCGATAACATTCTTGTGATGCAGAAGCTGGAGGATGCATGTAAGAACCTCGTCTGCACTTACTGCTCTGCTTTGGCTCAAAGCTTGTCTTCTCCCTCATGGATACCATGTTAAGCGTAAGCATATGTGTAGTAATCTCTAGTATATATATATATATATATATATATATATATATATATATATATATATATATATATATATATATATATATATATATATATATATATATAGGCTGAGCAAATCCGGGATCGGGTCATGGTTCGAACGGACCACCCGGTCCCAGCCCGGATTTTATCGAGAATGGAAGACTTTCGACCTGGTACCTGTACCGGTACCGGGTCTGACCCGAAAAATCGGGATCGAAACCGGGAATGAATTTGGGAATACCATGAACACAACATAAAATAAAAAAAAGGCATAGCAAATAATCATTTGATGAAACTCCCAATAAAAGCAATATACAACTAGTGAACAATATACAACTAGTGAACAATAAAAGCATCAAGAAATAAAAGCAAAGCAAAGCAATATACAACTAGTGAACAATGAGATTAAAACATAATCAGATCAAGCTTGCATGGGATTAAATATAGTGAACAATGGGATTAAAACATAATATACAACTTGATGGGATTACAATGGGATCTGCATAACAATAAAAGCAAAGCAAATCAAAACATACAACATAAAATCCAATCAAGTCCCGAATATGCATAACATAACAATGGGATCTGCATAACATAAAAGCAAAGCATATTAGCATAACATACAACATAAGTTTTTCTAGATAAACACAGCATATTGCATCAAGTCTTCAAGAATAAAACACACATACAATCCAGATTCCAGGCATCCAACATCTTGCATCCATGCATGTCTTTCTAGATAAAATAGTTTACATTTCCACATAGGCATAGCAAAGCTTCTAAGTTCTAACTTCTAAAGAGAACTAAATAGGAAAAAAAACTGACACAGTGGCACTGGCATTGGCATTTGACAATTTGGCATTGACAATTTCACACTTGCAGAACCTAGTCCTAGTTTTCTAGGGTCTGAATGTCTGATCTGATATAGAAAAAATGGAGATACATCAGCAAGGAAGAGTACAAGTTAGAAAAAAATTAGAATGACTACAAGTTAGAAAAAACATTATCAATACAATGTTTGATATACACAAAGCAGAAAAAAAAAACAATTGAATTCACAGAACTCAAAGCAGCACTGAGCAACCGGCACAATTGGCCAATTCATAACAATATAATAATATAACATGACAATTGGCCAATTCATAACAATATAACATGGTAAATTCAGAAAAGATGAAATCATCATCACATCGAGTTACAATCAAAATGAAAACTTTATATTAGAATATCATATCCAAACTTTAGATTCTATCACAACAATATCATAAAGAAGAATAGATTTCACAATATTGTTTATTGGCAATTGTCTCAACAATATCCAAACTCCACCTATATTTTATAGCCGGTCCCAAGCCCGGATAAAGGATGAGGGTTGTGTTAGACTCCGACAGCCAGCGTAAAACCATGTCGAATTTCATGAACATAGATCAACGAATAAGAGCGGAATGACGTCGTATTATCCATGTAGCCGACCCCACCTAGTGGGATAAGGCTTTGTTGTTGTTGTTGTTGTTGTTTGGCAGTTTGATCAAATGAAGGTAGGAGATAGAAAGATCTACATACTCACAACACAATTGACTTGAGAGTTGAGACAATTAATTGTCGGTTATCATTTGATCCAATGATGAACTTGATGACCCAACTTGAGTGCTCCCAGTAGCTTCTACACAAGTGTCCAACAAAATTTCTTAATTAATAACATGACTAACATATAAATAAATTAAAGAGTTAGGTAATATGTAAATAGAATAATGTAACTTTAACCTATAATTATATTGTTTGTGAGCTCGAATTGATCAAAATATTCTTCAACTTTAAAATATGGTGATGAAAGCTAACTTTGTGTGCACACGAAAGCTTCTGCATCTTTTTAAATGCTTAAATAAACTAGTGGTATCATGCTTGTTAAAGTCCGTAGCAAAGTCATTTTTACAATATTTGCACCTTGCTCTAACTTCATGATCTGAAGTAAACTTTTCAAAATGATTCCAAGCTTCAGATTTGTTTTTACTAAGCCTCCTCTTAATTATCTCTATTTGATTAGAAGTATCATTAGTTCCTTCTATAGGATATGGATTAGATTGTACAGACTCGATGACGATGTCAGCCGTAATAGGATTAGACCCCACATCAGTCATTGCATTATCCTCCATTTGTAAAATTGTTACGCTAACTTTGTGTCTTTGACAAAAAAAATACACAAATGTGTTAATGATCTTTTAATCCAGGCAGCCGAGTCATTTTTTATTTATTTTATAATAAAATTAATGAGTTAGTGGGCGATTATAAAAAAATAGTACTACTTCTTTATAATCAGTCCACTGGCACTAACTCATTAGGTCTATGATAAGACTAACTCACTAAGGCATGCATGGGATATTTAGGTTCATTTCCTTTAGTCATTAGTTTCATTTCTTTTGCTTTTTAGATCAGCAATGATATGAAAGTCCACTGGCACTAATGTTGCATAATTGCATTATAAAGAAATTAGTGTCAGTGGACTGATTATAAAGAAATGGTACTACTTCTTTATAATCAGTCCACTGGCACTAATAAAATTCATGGAGAGAGGCAGTCAGGCAGAGCAAATTCATTGAATGATTCACGATGGCAACAATAAAATTGATTAAAAATAACTGATAACATTGATTATTTCATTATTAACACATATAGATTATATCATATTAATTTATCACAATAGCACAATCTTTTTACATGGATTCACGAATTGCACAATCTACAAGATATCAAGATTCATTGATTCATGAATAAAAACTTGAACTCAGCATACATGGAGAGAGGTAGTCAGGCAGAGCAAATTCATTCAACACAATTCGATAGCGGTAGAGAGCGACAAGGCGTACCTGAACGTCGTCGACCGTTGTGTGTTGAAGAGGGGTGTCAGCGCAGCAGCGGTGAGTGGCGAAGACAACTACAATGGACTAAGCAGTCATCAGTGATCAGTAATGAGAAATCAGAAGTAAAGCACTCGGAGTCGCGACCTTGCGTAGAGAGAAGGAGAAGATGAGAAAGAGAAAGAGAAAATGAGATGGGGGAGAGAACTTGTCAAGGGCGGGCGACGACGACGACAGCAACACAGCACACAGCAACGGCGTCGGCAACACAGCGGCGACTGAGGTGAGGAAGAGAAAGACTGGAAGAGGGAGACTCATGAGAGAAGATCGACTGCTCGCGGGTCGCGACATTGCAAACAGAGGGAACCTAGATGAGATTTGAGAAAAAGAAAAGGTGAGGAAGAGAGTACCTTTGACGACGAGATGGTAGAATGGCGACGACAGCGGCAACGACACACGGCAGCGGAGACGGTAGAACGGCGGTCACGGGCGACGGCGAAATCAGCCCTAAAACATAGCGGTCGCCGATCGAGGGTAACGAGATGAGATTTGAGAAAAAGAAAAGGTGAGGGAGAGAGTACCTTTGACGACAAGATGGTAGAACGGCGACGGCAGCAGCAACGGCAACACGATAGCGGCGACGGTAGAACGGCGACCGGTCAAGGGTAACGAGGGTCGAGGGTTAAGGATTTTGGATTTGGACAGACGCCGAGGGTTAGGGATTAGGGATGTTTCATTCGTTTCAACGGGTCGGAGTCGGATATCGCGAGTCCAGAATCCAGGTCCGATTTCATATTTATATTTATTATAAATAACTCGGGCCGGGTCCGGATCGGATTTCTACACTGTGAACCCGGTCCTGACCCGGAACCTGGCGGGTTTCCTGCAGAGTAGAACCGGTCCCGTCCCGGGTTCAATCCGGGCCAGGTTTATTTCTCGGGTTTTTGGTCCCATGCAGGCCGGGTCGACCGAGTCGTCCCGGTCCGTGCTCAGCCCTAATATATATATATATATATATATATATATATATAGAGAGAGAGAGAGAGAGAGGAAATCGCAGATAAATATATGACAGGTATTAGAATAAAAAAGTATACCAACTTGATGTGTTTAATGCTAATTAGAACCTCGCATGTGTAGAACCTCTTTTTTTTTGTTTAAAAAAAAAACTTCATGCATCAGCTCATCCTCTCATTCGTCCATGGCTTTGTTATTATATACAATCCAAGCTGATCAAGTCATCTCTTCTCAACTCCTACAATGATTCCATTCACACTTCAAAGAGTTTGAGAGATGTCATGTCCTCTTTTGCATGTGTATATAAACTACAAGGCATGCAAGAGCTGCTCAAACAATGGACAGATCTTTGTCCTTCTTCCCATTAAACACTGTTACAGGATGTACCAACCACCTCGAACACATTACCTGTCCCAACGATGATTTGGATCAGCTGATGTTTTCAAGCTATGATCACAACTTGGTCGACTTCATGCTTTTGGAAGGAAGCCAGCTGATCCATGCTGATGAGCTTCATGCAGTGAGGGCAGAAGCCTTGCAACGTGACCGGCAAGACAGTGTCAACAGTCACTCGCAGGTCGATGCACCAGGAAGTTCTCATGGCCATAGCCTACATGTAGAAGATGAAGCTTTGCTGCGCGAGTGTGCTCTCAAGGAGCATGACATCGATGATGGTGATTCGTCACCGGCCATTGCAAGGACAAGCAAAGATCGATCGAAGACGCTGGTAGCAGAGAGGAAGCGCAGAGTTCGGATGAAGGAAAAGCTCTACGAGCTGCGTTCTTTGGTGCCAAATATTACCAAGGTATGTTTCCTTATTATCATTGTACTGCAGCGAATTGTTGCAATGAAAAATTCCAACAAAATTTTCTTCACAGCATCCAAAAGGCTTTTTTTGCAATCTGCTACTCTGGTAGAAGATTAACATTTTGCAGCCTTCATCTTCTATATATTCTTTTCTTTATAATGGATAAAATGTAAATACTTCATGTAGATGGACAAGGCTTCCATCGTTGCGGATGCAGTAGTATACGTGAAGAACCTGCAATCTCAGAGTAGGAAGTTGATGGACGAGATAAGAATGCTCGAATACTCGTCGACAGGAAATCAAGTAGTTCAAATTTTTCATCAATGTGCTGAAAAAATTTCGAACTCAGGAAACACGAGAACTCTGACAGGAAGCAAGATAATGCAAGTGAACGCACAGGGACTGGGTGAAGGTATGTTCTATGTGAGGGTGGTGGGCGACATGGGAGAAGGAGTAGCATCAGCTCTCTACTCTGCCATTGATTCTTTATCAGGGCTCCATCTGGAGAGCTCAAACTTTTTGCTCGGCTTGGAGGAATTTTCTCTTACACTGATTTTCAAGGTAAATTTATTTTCTTGTCTTTTTTTTGTTATTTGATTCAGCCCATTCATAGACATAGCAAAATGTGATGCACAGACTGGAGGATTCCGAGAAGAGATAAATGCATCGTGCATCAAAATGTGGGTGATAAGTGCTCTCTCGAAGGAGGGTTTCCTATTTCAGAAGACAACATGCGGCCTCTGCAAGTAATTATCCTGCGTTGGACTGTGAAACGCTTGTTCTTTCACATTTAGAAATGAACAATGTATACATTAAGATCATCTCAATTCTCAAAGTTGCAATCTTATAGTCCTTTGACGTCAGAAAGCTGTACAGATAATTGTTCCGTTGCAGATAAGAAAACTGGAGCATGAAAGGAATCTTCTAACAAATGTGTGTCAGCATGTCTGGTGCAGAAAACAAATTATTGGCTACTCAACTCTACAAAGCTTATCATTGACTTTTATATTTTATGAAGTGTATGGGTACAGATCTAGTAAATATGGTTGATTTGTACCTTATGTTCAACTGGATTCAACGTAGGATTTACACTAATAAACTAACAAACAAATTCATCAATTAAAGAAGACAGGTTTTGCCAGCACTTGTCCAGTTGCATATGGAGACAAGATGTTGACTTTAGCATTTACTTATATACTTGCCACTAAATTCAACCAGCAGTTTACTGTTCAGTTTGTGATGAGAATCTTGTTATTAAGGAGTGCACAAAATGAATTGTTTGATGAAATCCAAAAAAAAAGTGATTTATCATCATTCATTCTCTTTAAACTTATTTGTTAGCATGTTTTGTATACTTCTTCCATGCATCAGAGCTGTCTAATATTCTTGACATTCTATGTTCTTTCAACTTTTTTTTTTCTACTGATATTGCAAATATTAGAATCTATTTAAGTTTTTATGAGACATGGGAAACATATTTAGATCATTGAGTTGGGATTATGGTGATGATGCCATATGTCATCATGGCTCTGGAATTCCAAGAACATTTTGCTAGCTTTGCCAACCGTGTCTTCAGAAAATACAGTGATCAAGTTTGGCATTAAGCTCTCGACCTAGCACAAGATCATGTCAAATTCATATCTACTCCTCTCAATATCAAAGTTTTCTCACTGCAATCAACTTTCATATATCTTCATAATAATCCATCACACAATCTCCAGCTCAACAACAAGACATTTCTGTCAGTGCAGATTAATAATTGGTTATAGGCTTAGATAATTACACAATTCAGAATTGCATATCAAGAGTAATAATCATCAGACCTTTTACAAGACCCTTCTCTTCCAGGAGTACAGAATTTGTACAGTGCTTTACTTCAGACATATTGTTTAAATATTTTTCGTAAATGCAATCCACTAGCTGGATAACAACTATAACAACTTTCCTAAACTATCAACAGTGTAGTGAGACAAGAGATAGTGCAATAAGAATCCATGATAAGTCATCACAGTTCTAGTTAATAGAATGCCGTTAATCATGGCAGCCCACTCAGAGACTCTTTGTTGCATTAACACTTAAAGTAATCAAACGCTTGATACAGAGAGGGCAGTTAAATAGCACTATTTTCATGTACATGTGATCATCAAAGTTTAGTATACTAGTAAAAACATTACTGCATTGGGAGAAGAGAATTAGCATACCCCACTGCACCTTTAAGTCCACAGTATGAAGTTTTGTTTGTGTCTCAAGGGCAAAGCAGTTGGCTCCTGTTCTTGTTATGTCTTTCTGGCAATGACAGCACAGGGTATCAGCATATTATTTTAGTCTAGTCCCTCCCCTTTGTGGATGAGGATGACAAGCAAACAACAAGATCCATAGACATTAGAAAGAAAGCAACCCTTTTTTTGGACAAGAGGTATAAAAGAAAGACTAATTAATGTTTGGATAAACAAAGTGTAAAGCCAAAAGTATTATCAGGGTATGTTAAAGTAATCAGCTGTTGTAGTGGAGCTCTCCACTTGCTGTTGGATTATTTCCATAGCTGTCCCTTGCTCTGATCTGTCGTTTTGGCAAACTTGCAGCAATGAAGGGTAGTGAATACTTATACACACAATAATTAATATCCTCTCGCTTGTGGGGCAGTGGCTCAAATATCTTCTACTACTTTACAAGAGCAATTTTAGTTTGGTTCTGTAAAGTGACTGAATTATATTTCTGAAATAGTCTCCTTATTTTGCACATATGCAAGTATATAAATAAACAAAGTTTGGATGTCTCATGACTCATCTTTTTGTATTTTTCAATCACTAGAGGGTGCAAAGGAGATAATGTTATGAAATACATATGGCCATGGATCCGTGATTCAACTTACCTAAATTAAAGTTCAAGAACTGTCACATATCTTAAGTCTAAATGTTCTCTAAATAATTACTTGTCTATAACACTTTTTTTTTTGTTTAAGATAGAATACTGCCACTTATAATTGGTATGTACTATGTGTAACTTTCGGTGAGTAAAGGAGAGGAGTTAAATTAAAAGCATCAATATAAAAGAATGGATAAGAAAAAGGCAGTATGGCAACATGATCTCGCCATAGTCCATTCCCAGTAAGGGTGCCCTTAATGCCACTCCACCTTTCTCATTTTACCCTCTTACTTTCATTAATATTCCCACTTCACTTCTCTCATAGTGCATTTTCATCTTCCACTTTTCAACAAACTTATTTATATTAATTAGAAAAGCTTAGTGTTTTTATTTTTTTATGATAAAAATATAATACTTATATAACATGAGATATGATACACACATATAAATTTAATTAATATGTAAAACTAAAATTGCAACAAGTATTAGAAAATATATATATAATAAAATGGAAATAAAAAATAGTGTAAATGAAAATAAAGTACTACAGACAAAACTAAAAGAATTATATAAAAATAATTTGTATATTCTGACTATTTAATAAGTTTGTCATTTTTCTAATTTTTAGAACTCATTTATCTTATATTTTTCCAAACTAATTTATATGTATATTACAATATTAAATTAAATTAATATGTGTTCCCTTTATATTATATGATATTGTTATATTTAAGAATTTGGGTGAGACAAAACGTAAGAAGAAAAAAACATAAAAGGGGTTATATTATATAAGTATTATATATTTATCATAAAAATATATATAATTAGAGTATTAAAAAATAAAAAATAAAAAAACGTAAGAAGAATTTGTTATATTATATAAGTATTATATATTTATCATAAAAAAATAAAAGCACTAACTAATATGAAAAAGAGAAAAAAAAGGAGAAAGAAAAGATAATTAGAATATTAATTAATTTAAACAAGTTGATTAAAAAGTAGAAGATGAAAAGACACTATGAAAGAAGTGAAGGGAGGGAATATTAATGAAAGTAAGAGGATAAAATTAAAAATGTGAAGTTGTATTAAGAGTTAGAGGAGTGGTATTAAGAGCACTGCCCTCCCAGTAATTTTATTCCAACACTACTTTGTGCTATTATAATATTAATTTATTTATAACAGCAGCATAAAAGCACTTCGCTCATACAAAATACGTAGGACACTCCACCAAAGTGAATTTTACCTTTTTCTAGACAAAAGAATTGCTAATCACTCTTTTAGGGCATATATATACATATTATATATACATTTGTGTTCTTTTTTTTATCGTTCATAGTGTTGAATTTGTGCATAAAATTAAAATAAAACGTAAGACATGGTAAATTTTTTATATTGAGAATCAAAATTGAAACCATGAATGTAAATTGTATGCTGCATTATGAGTGATATTTATAATGATGTGTGGAGCAAATATAAAGTGAATTGTTCATGATGGTATTAATGTATAAACAATCTTGATCACTATTTTGTTTTGTTTTGTTTTTTTTTTTGCATTACATTTTTTTCCTTTTTTCTTAGCACTATTTAATTTCTTTACTTTTGGGGGTAAATTTATTTCTTTATTTTTGCATAACTTTTTTAAATACATGTATTTTGTTTTTTCATTTTATATGTCACCAAAAACTGCCAGTGGTTCCACCTGCGATCTATGTTGCCCCGTCCGTTTGTTGTCCACCTTTTTCTTCTTCCATGTCGCCTTCCCTCAGGTTGAATAAGAGCAGCTCCTCTCCATTGCCACTTCCCACCACGAGAGGACGCGAACTGGCCTCAAGCTCAAACCCTAATCCCTTCCCCGACCCTTCCCTCTTCCTCCTGCTCCTCCGCCGTCGCACCTGCTGGTAGACCCCCCTCCTCGCACCCGCTCCCTTCTCACCCCCCTTGTCGGCTTGATTTCGGAAAAGCTTTTTGTTGGACGAATGACGCTGTCCTCGTGCCTTTCCTCGACTTGATCTTTAAGGGTTTCAGAAGTCGGATGTTTCACCATTTTCCATCGAGATCAAGATGAGCGAAAAGAGGTGGGTTTTCCTTTGCTCCATAATCATTTGTCAGCTAACTTCTGATATGATTTGGCGTTCTATCACTTACTGCATTAATTTGTACCATATTGTTTCAGTAGGTCGCATCGAGTGTAAGAAGGGTTAGGTTTTGTGTTTTGGATTCTTTCCGCATATGGTTTTAGTGTGATGGCCATTGTTTGTATTGAACCAAAAGCTGCGGTTTTGGTTGGATTTAGAATTTACGTGCGCATTGGATTCTGATTTTCTTTATGCTATTAGATCCTTTGTTTATATGATTGTAACGTTACAGGATTCTTTCGGGTGGTATTAATTGGTCATAATATTAGTTCATGCGATGCTGTTTCTGTTTTATCTGTACTAGAGGACCTTTATCAATCAAGGTTTGAGTTGTGGAACGTAGATCGTTCCTATGCTTTTTCATAATAATCAAGACGAGGTACTGAGTTGTTAAGGTGTATTCTGTTCTAGGATTTTGAAGGTTGGAACTTTGTGTTGCGCGACTGCTGGCAAAAACCAAAACATTGATTTATTAGCCATGAATCGAAGTGTTGCCACCCTTTTTATCGTGCATTTCTTTGTATGACTCGTTAACATCCAAGTTTAATCGTAAAAGAAGGAATACAGATTTCAGATCAGATAGTTTCGCCTTCCTAGTAACGAATACCAGTCCTTTATGCCTGATTTGTGAATTGTTACACATCAAATTTAAGATAAAGAAGACAGGACACGGATTTTATTACTAAACAACATAAGCATGAACCTCAAGTGATTTTTTCTGATGATGCAATTGAGGAATTGCATTATGTCTAACTTCATGCCAGTTTATTCCCTCTATTTACACTTCATCGTCACAGAACTTTTGCTTTGCTCTTTTCTGCTAGAGTAATTTATTAGATATGTCTGTATGCTAGCAATCAACCCCCTTGTTGAACTGATTGGGCCGCAGTGGCCAAGGGTTCAAGTCTCCTTAGCAATGGCTATTTTCTATTTATTTTTTCTTGTGCTTTAAAAAAGAATTATCTTGTCTTGTACTAGGTCCATGGTTCTCACTTTGTAATAAAAAGAAGGATAGTGGTTTGTCTCCATATCTTTGCTAAACTGGATAACTTTTCTTTCTTATCCATTCCTATAATTTGACTAGTAAATGATCTCTTGCTTTGTTTGCTTTCTTCAGTAAAGCTAGAGCAAAAACACTTGTCTTTAAATATAGTTGCTTCCATTTGGCATGTTTCCTTTGGTTGTTTAGATGTTGGATAGTTCCAATGACTTTACCTAAACATAATAATAATTTCATAGGGGAAATCAAATGTCAGAAGATAACGAGCTTGGGGAAAGGAGTAAAATTGATCGGTGCATCAAAGCTCGACATAATGAGGTGATAGGGGACTGCCGAAAGAACAGGGAGATGCAAGCACGTGCATGTCCCTTGGAATCTAATCGTGTGGGCTATTCTTATATGCCATATCTCAATGATGAGGTTGCTCTTCTCATATTGGCAAGGGTCCCTCGATCAGAGTATCCAAAGCTCGCCCTTGTGAACAAGTGCTACCGATCTCTCGTGAAGAGTGGTGAACTATATGCAGTAAGGAAACGGGATGGGATAAAAGAGCCAACAGTTCTCATTTTCGCTAGTGGTGAGCCGCACTGGTGGTCCTATGATCCATGTTCAGGGACTCGGCGAAATCTCCCTATGTTACCCTGTGACTCATGCTTCTCGTCTTCTGACAAAGAAACATTATCAGTTGGGACCCAACTTCTGGTTTCAGGTACTGAGATTGACGGTCCAGTTATCTGGACATATGACTTAGAATTAGATGGGTGGCTCCAAGGCCCTTCAATGATCACACCTAGATCCTTGTTTGCTTCTGCGAATTGCGGGAAGGCAGCATATGTTGCAGGAGGGGTGATTGCAAAAGGAATGAGTCCAATGATAGTGGGTAATGGAGGAAAGATTTTGAACTCTGCAGAGAGATATGATCCTGAGAGTAAATCATGGAGCCCTTTGCCAAGAATGAATATCAGGAGGAAGCTTTGTGCAGGTTGTTACATGGATGGGAAGTTTTATGTGATTGGTGGGCAAAATGAAAATTGTGACAACCTCACTTGTGGAGAGTTTTATGACGCTGACAAGAATTCCTGGCAGTTGATTCCATTTATGCTGAAAGATGCCCCAAGTCTCAACTCTCGTTCTCCACCTTTAGTAGCTGTAGTAAACAATGAGTTATATAGTCTCGAGGCTTCATCTAATCATGTCAAGGTCTACCGGAAGAAGAGCAATTCATGGAAGGATTTAGGCAAAGCACCAGTGAGGGCTGACCATAGTAGGGGGTGGGGAGTGGCATTTAAATCATTGGGGGTTCAGTTACTACTTATTGGTACTGCAGCATATTCTTCCCCCTACCGAGGCATGATAATATGCACTTGTGCACCAGATCCAAACACAGATGTTCTAAATTGGCGGGTTCATGCAAAGGGGGGTAACCAGTGGAACTCTTTCATTTTTAACTGTTCTGTAATGATCGCATGATCTTTTAGTCATACAGTATGTTGAAGCAATAGCATTATGAGCGCATAGGTGAAGAGGATTTACAGCTTTGAGATTGATGTAAATCTTTCCTTTGCTCTCTTTATCTGCATCCAAAGTTAGTGGGAACAATTGACAGGAGGAAATAGACATGTCTATCTAGCCAAGGCTTTACCTCTTGCTCTTTTATTGTTCGCCTGGTATCTTGCGTGTCACACTATTGTTTCAATGGCGCTTGAATCAAGATGCAGGACAGCAGAGTAAATTTTGCCCTCTTATGAGCTCTGGCAAAAAGGTAAAAGTTCTATGCCATGACCCTTTTCATGTTATGCTGGTCCTTGGCGATACTCTTATTCTCCTTTATATTCTCATAGCTGGATTACTTCAGGTTTCTAGTTGTAGTTCACTTTATGGAACCTCCGTTATTCATTCGCTGTTAATTGTTCTTTCGGAAACCAAAAACGCACAACTTAAATAAATGGAGATATTATCATCTGAATGTTTGTTATCATTGAACTTGCTGTGAATGCCAAATAGTGCAGCTTTGGCATCTGTCATTTAATTTGTGGAAGGATCACTACTTTCAGGTGGTGTGAAGTCAATCATGGAGTAACCACGTCCATGTTGGAAACCAAAATGTTTAGCTTCCAGGAGTCGAAACAGATGAACAATATTGAGTGTAACACTGGCTGTATTCATACATTCTTCTGCTTTGTCAGAGAGTTTGATCACTTATTGTGGCGTTCTTGAATTTTGTATTACAGTTCTATTCTAGACGGCTTTGTCTATTAACAATGGGTTGTTACATTGAAAACCCAACCTGGCTAAGCTGGGAAATGATGTGCATTATCATGCTGAACTTGCTGTATTCTGCCAAATGAGCCTGTTAAGCTGAAGATGTATCAAAGTATCACTAGTGAAATTTCGCTGGATTTGCCATCAGTCAATTTCTCTCAAAGTCGATTGTTCGTGTGAATGTTCCTCTTTTTTGTAGGTGTTGTTAAAAACGTTCACCACGTTTAAATTTGCTGAGCAATAATTCGATTCTGTTTTGCAAACTGTCATTTCACTGCTGCGTTGGTTGTCAAATCCAGGGGACCTTGATTCCTTTATTTAGTTCTCTCAAGTACTGGTTTCTTTCGTGGACAATGCACCATGAATTCCTAGTAAATCCAAAATAGAAGAAATAGGCTACTGCCATCCGAAGGGAAGTTAAAAACATTGCCGCTCATATTTTTTCTTTTGTTTTCATGTTTTAGGTCTCTTTATAACATAAAATAAGATTCAGAGATTTTTTTTTGGCGAACCAAATATGTGGCCCAATCCAGAATTGGCTTCAGAAGAGTAAAGGTTTTACATATCTCATACCTTACCTGGTTGAGATGGAATATTGTCATTATGGTGCTAATATGAGAGTGAAGAGACCATTTGCAAAGCTACTTCTTAGAAAGGTTGAAACTGTAATTGGAAGTAGCCATTCCGCTGGCAAGATGATAGACGAAAGAAAAAAGATGGAATTTCGGAAATTAATGAGTCTATCGAAAAGGAAGGCATAATAATAAAAAAACAACTACGCAATATCATTCATTTTTAAGTTGCAAATTTGTTGTCTGATGCAGCTTTCTTGTAAACAATTTCTTGTTTGATGTTTCTGGGTAGTAAAAAGAAATTAGATAGAGACAAGATATATACGACATAGTATGAAAAGGAGACTATCCTAACCAGCTACAATAATGTCTGTTGTATTCAAATCCCCAATGCAATAATCTGATCTCCCTCTAAAAAAAATGTCTGATCTTGATAACCCAATATAAAAGCGCACTATTTTCAGAGGAAAACAACATTAATGAATGCATAAAGATGCTAAATTGTAACAGCTCTAAAAAACTTGCACTAAAACAAGGACTTCAGCATGGATTTTTTTCACCTGGATTAGCATGCCATCAGAGAAACCAAGCTCTTCTACATAATTCACGTGAAAAACTAATACTTGTGTTGGAGAACTGGAAGCAAACAACATACAGCAAAGGATGTATTCCTGCCAGACCACAGTACTTACAATTTGATCCGCAAAACAGATAGTTGAATACGGTTAGAATTTAGTAGTTTGAGGTACCCTGATTGTGACTATTTCTCCTTGTCACTGTGCTCCAATGTTACAGTTTACATCGCATAACAAGGTACACTTGAAATTTCACAATTTTTAGGTTCATAACAATTTAGCTGCAGGACACTGCAAAACCTTGTTTCCACTTGACTTGCATCAGTAGGTAGATCTGGTCATGCCCTTTTTTATGTCATATCCATGGCTTGAAATTTTGGTCATAACTTCCCACCCATCCACACACACCCAACCAAAAAAAAGGCTATATCATAACGGTTCTAATTTTCAACCCACAATCCCTGACTTGTCACAATAACTGATAAGCTCAAGATGAAGAAGCACTTAACTGATTTTTGTTAATGTTAAAGATTATTACATCTAGAGTAACCTAAATCTCAAACTACTAAAGAAAGTTACAAGCTAAACAACACCCTTTACAAATGCAAGAACTATGAGACATTTCTGATGACCGTATGACAGATCAATAAGACAAGTCATATATAGCTTACCTATGTGACCAGAAAGAATAAGCAAAATGTGAACCAACACGTAGGAGCTCATTTAACGTTTGCAAATATTTTGGGGAAGCTAATGAAGCAATGTTCTCATAGTATATATACTATCATATCTCATGTACTACCCGGAGCATCACTACCAGCAGGCTTGCGATTCAGATACCGGATGACAGCATCTTCAACCCTATTGAACAAGAAAAACAGGCACAACAAATTAGCAAATGTATAATAAGAGAGATTTGTGAAAGCATGATGGATCTTTTCTCTGCAAAAGTTATACCATGGTTGGTTATAGAAATCAGACCGCCTTTCCTTTTCAGCATTACGGCTTGATTCACCAGCAACAAGCTTCAAATCTCTACTTTGAGAAGCAATTAAGGCATTTATGAACTCCACAGGTGACTGACTAAACCCAAGAAAGAATGCTCTTCTTCTTCGGTGCTCATGAATCTTCTTGATCGATGCACAGATTATTTCATCACAAGTCTCAATTTCTTTCTGTTTCTCTGTGTTAGCAAGGAAAGTACTCATCTCCTTCTGCAATGGGAAAGGAACATCGACCAGCACGTCATAACATGCATCTGCAATGGCACCATTTCCAGAAAGCCTAATCATATGCTCGAAATAAATGGGCAGTGGAGGAGATAAGTGTGGTGAGATCTTCTGTGACACCATGGCGAACTTCATCCTATCTTCTCCGAAGACCTTCTTCAAAGGAGGATCACAAACGAAATATGATGGATCACTCGGGTTCTGCAACTTTTTGGCCTTCACATATTGCCATATGCCAGCGATAACCCTAGCTCGCGTATCAACCTCAATGCCTAGGACTTCCATCAATGAAGGTGACAATTTAAACTTTTCCGGATTATAATTCATTTCCAGCTTTATATTGGCAGTGAACTCCTTATCACCTTTTCTCTTGACCTCGATTCCCTCGTGCGGAGCAGGTGTTCGGGCCTGCTCCCAGACGATTGTCGGATTCTCAGGGTAGAGTGAGGGATCCAATCCAATTGTAACCCTCTTAAAGAAAGATGAGAACTTGGGATACAAGGGATTAGGCTTGGGAAGTCCACCTGCAGGATCAGGCTCGACGCCATCCTCCAGAATCCTGCCAACAATCTTCAGTGACCAGGAGGGAGGCTCGGCGTTCTTGGCCTCAGGGATCGTCCGAGTCTGGTTGGCGAATGTATTGAAAATGTAGATCCTAAGCGTCCTCTGAATGGAAGGAGGGCTCCTTAGAGCTTCCTGGATGTCGATCTTCTTCCTTGAGAGCGCTGCATCAACCCGGGATTCGAACTCGAGAAGCTGAGTGTAGAGAGCAGATTCCGGCAGCAGTGCTGCGACTCTGTCGGGCAGCTGCTTATCCGGGAGCTTCCGCTTCTTCCTACGCGCCGCAGGAGTTAGTTCCGCGGACTTGACGCTAGGGCTTGCAGCCGCCGCCGCCGCCGCTGCGGCGGCGGCTGCTGCTGCGGCGGCAGCAGGGTTAACGGCCTGCAAGCGAGCCGGTGGTTTCTGGGGAGGCCTTTTGGCGCTGCCGGACATGCCGGCAGCCGCGGCGCCGAGAGCCGCGGCGAGCTGAGACTGGGCGGCGGCAGCTCCGGCCATGTGGATCTGAAACGGGGAGTGCGCCTGGGCCTGCGGATGGAAGAGTCCATGGTAAGGGGAGGGCGAACCGGAGGCAGCGGATCCCTGTGGGACCGGCGGGGGTCGGAAGTGAGAGGACGTCTGGGCGTTCATTAAAGCTGGCGATGGGTTGCCGAGAGGTGAAGGCCCTCCGCCTCCAGCGACAGAGGTCCTCGCCGGAGTGGTACTGTTGCCGCCGGAAGCCATGGGGCGAAGACCGGTTGGCTCTTCTAAAGCCCTAATTCCGGCATCGAGGAAGCGAATTGGAATAAAATTTGGCGATCTCAATGGGGTCCAAAGGAGGGAGGGAAACGGAAACCTAAAAATTTCGTCAATGTTTAGTGGGCTAAATTCATCAGCCCAAGTGAAAGCATATGGGGGAGTTTAGAGTTGGGCCTTACGTTGAGCCTTCTACAAAATGTAAAGTTTTTATCTTTTCTTATTCTTAGTAGCCCAAAACGTTCGTTTCCCTCCAAAAGGTGAAGACGAAGACGACCGGAAGGAAAAAAATGGCGGAGGCGAGCGCCGGAGCCACTCCTTCTACTCATCCGCCACCTCCACCCGTAGGAGAAGGCGGCATCGATCCAGATTCGGTATCGGAAAACTGGAGGAAGGAGGTGGACGATAGCCTTCGGCGTCTCCACTCGCTCCTCTTCGGCGCCGAGCTCGCGCTCGAGCGCGGAGACCCTGCCGCCGCCCAAACCCTCGCCCTCCGCCTCATTGGCTTCCTCGAAGTCAAGGCTTCCTCTGCTTTGTCCCCCGACGCGGCCCTCGCCCACATTCGCTCCCGCGCCTCCTCCTTGCTCGCTACCGCCAATCGTGCCATCGCCCCGCTCTCCGATCGGTAACTCCCACCTCTTTTCCCTCTCGTAATTTTAAATTTGTCTTACTGTGTTACTTTTGTCAATGGTCGATGATTGGTGCCATGTCAAGAATGGTATCGATTTCATGAACTTGAGCTTATATCGTGGGGAACGGTTAGAAATGTACAACCTAATAAGTCGATTTGTTGTTAAGGATTTGTTCTTGATTACTTGCGGGTTGGGCAAAGCTGACACCCTATGCTTGTGTGAGACTGGTTGTTTCTTATTTCTGGTAATAAATTATTCATGTCAGGTTCTTACATACTAAAATACGTTTTTCCAGTAAGAAGAGACGAGCACTGTAGTTTCTAGGCTAGTCGTTAAGTGGTGGTTAAGCTGGAGTCGTGCTTAACTACTTTGCATAACCCTTATGACATAAGGGAACATTGTTTTAGTGCAGAAATACATCAATCTTTGATAAAATAACAATTGAGCTTGTTTCTTTTTCTTTCTTTCACTTATTACATTTCTAAGGTACAGTGGTTGATTATTCAGCCAGGTATTTGAGCAAGCACGGAAAAATGTAGGGTGTGCTTTTGTCAAGAGAGGGAATGCTGACCTTGAAAAGATTAAGGAATCTAAATGCTTCCAAGCTTTCATTCAGAAAACTAAAGGCAATGTTGCTGATCCACTGGTATGAAGTTCACAAATGTGAAGTGTTTAACATTTTCAAATTGCAGTATGATAGCAGTACCTAAGCCTCAATTACAAGTCAGTCATCATAATCTCCTTTTTTTTTCTCTCTCTTTGTTAATGTGTAGTATCAAGAATAAATGAACTCTGTTATGGTTCTGTTTTGTTGATAATCTATATCAAGCGCCCGCCAAAAAATTAATCATCATATGCATACTTTTTGCAGACAAATACTACATCACCATGTTGCAAGAAATTGAGTATTCAACGATCTGAGAACCAGGAAGAATATCATCCTCGGACTATTGTTCTTGATCAAGAACATGAAACACTAAGTGTGCGCACATCAAAGCTTCTGACACAGACAAAGATCACATCAATATATGGCAACAAAGCCTCAATGACAAACAGTATCCCACACAACAAATTGCTGATGTGTGAAGACCGCGTCCAACAAGAGATTGTTGATGTTGAAAATGACAATTCAAGTAGTTCTGACTGTTCAAAGGCCCTAAATGCCCCTGTGATCTTGCAGCCTGATGAAGCAGAAAAATCTGTTGCAATGATCTTGAAAACAAAACGTCGGCAAAATGAGTTTACTAGCCCAATTTGTGAAAATGCAAAGTCCCCATCAACAAATGTGCAAACTAGCAATTGTAATTCTGTTAATGGATTTGTAACTGCAAGGACAAAAATGGTAATTTTCATTTTTCTAAATTCTAATGCAAGTTCAATGTACAACTACATTTCGTCCTTTTTTGAGAAAATGTTGCTTTCAATTTTTCCAATTGATGTTCTTGGCTAAATTTTGTTATATCTTCTTCGGTTTGGAATTATTATGGTCAATTTGTTATAATTTGTATAGTATTGAGCTTGCATCACTGAAACAAAGTTACATGAAATTTTTCTTCAAAGTTGTTAGCTTGCCAGGAGTTTCTCTTCATTCTAATATATGCTTGCATGTCCTCTCGTCACATGCAGCATGCCATCAGTTGACAATTGTTTTTTTTTGTTATAATTCTTATTCGTGGTCATTCACCTTTTTGCAAATTCTATTCTTTATAGGAAATGGATGCTAAGCAAAGGCAGTCTGGAGCATGCCATCCAAGTGTTGTGTCCCCACAAAGTGAAAATAACTCCTTCGGGAACAGAAAAGGAGGCTATGGCATGAGGTATGGTAACTCTCGTCGTGGATTACGGGGAAACTTCATTCCACCCATCAGATCAAGTGGAGGGAATACAAGTAATTTGATAAGCTCAGGGATTTCAGGGAAGTGTGATGATACACTTGAAGATTCAACAAGAAAATGGTTAGTATATGTTCGTCCTTCAAACTTTTTGTTTAGGAGACTGAAGCACTTATGACTTTTGATTGGTAATGCACTAATGCATATGTGATTATGCATATATATAATGTGTATGCATATTCATAAAGTAGAATTCGATTTTTGAATCTCGATGTTCATGTACCTCTAGTCATCCAGATAACTGGATTATCATTCAGCAGTCAAATTGTAGATCTGACATCACCCACCATTGGGAGAAATAAGACTATAATAAATCTAACAAATTCTATATGCCATGTTACATAAGAAACTGTTCCTATTTAAATTGTGCACATATTTAATGTTCAAAATAGATTATCTCAGGATGATACAAAAACTATAGATTAAATTTATTCTTCAATGTTGTATCTAAAACTCTAAAAGTATAAAGTATAAACAATATTGTTTGATCTATTTGAGATTTCTTAACAGGTGAATTATGTGTCACATGCTCTATAAAAGATTGTTGATGGAAAGATGGAATATATATTACTCAATTGGGTTTAATGGTAGTATGTTGGTAGACCCTACTAATGGGTGTACTGTGCATCCAGCCTCATTTGACTTTTGAGATATATCTTAAAGACTGGATGAGAAATTAGTTTGTTTCTAATCTAGCCTTCGGAGATGGATCAAATGGCTCAGGAAGAAAGGCACAAGACAGGGTGTACCGACATTAGAACCTTTTTGATTCCTTTAATACTGAATGAAGACATAATTGAAAAATGAAATCACAAAATTGTGAATAAAAGCGCTTATTTGGGTGATTGTTGTATTTTCACCTTTAAGTCCAATTTTAGTTTTGTTTGGGTGATTGTTGTATTTTTTTGCTTTCAACTATTTAAAAAATGTTAGTTACTCATATTTATCTGGAAGTGTCATTTTTCATCAGAAAATATCCACATTTAACCTTTTTTTTTCTTCCAGCTTAGAAATGTTGTGTGGTCCCGATGGAGAACTTCCTGAGAAGTTGAGAAATTTGGAACCTCGCCTTCTTGAACATGTTAGCAATGAGATAATGGACAAAGATTCTAATGTTCGATGGGATGATATAGGTAGTATGATGGCGTTATAAAAGTTGGTTTGTCTTTTGTATTTGGCTCAGTTCCTTTCTCTATTATCTGTTTAATCAGATTTTTCTATTTTTCCATTTTGAAGCTTGAATTTGTTTCTTTTGATCCGTTCTATCCAACTTTTGGACAAACAAAAAGATTATCTGACAATTCTTTTGGACTAGAGCAGAGATATAGTAAAGTAGAACGTAGTCATGTTTTCAGACGCATTACTGTGGAAGAAGATCTCTATTTTCTGAACCAGAGTAATTTATTACTTTTATTATAGGCCTGTTCAGCTTGAATTGGAAGCTTGTTAACTATTAATCCAACAGTTTCGTTAGACTATTTTACTACTCTTTCGAGCTGTCACAATTATTCTTTTATCTTTTCATTTTATTTTCTAAATCTTAAATTGAGATTTATTGGAAGAACTAAGGAGAATTGAGCTTCTCTGAAACGAAAAATTACACCAAATGCCCTTCAACTTTGACGTTTGCTTAACGATACCCTCCAACTTCACTTTGTAACACGAATGCCCTTCATCTTTAAACTTGTTGCACGGAATGCCCTCCCGATCGTGAATACCCGATTTTCCGCTGACGTGGTGATGCTCTCTCTCAGCCACGCAGGAGAGTATTCGACGTGGCAGCAAATTAATAATAAAATATTAAAAAAAGATATTTCGCCCCCCTCCCCCTCCTTTGCTTTTCGCCGGCATGGGCAAAAGGGGGGCCTCGCCCCCCTCCTCTTCTCCCTCCGGCGAGGACGCTGGAGAGAGAGAGGAAATATCTTTTTTTAATATTTTATTATTAATTGGCTGACGTGGCGATGTCACGTCGAATACTCTCCTACGTGGCGGAGAGAGAGCATCACCACATCAGCAGACCGACCGGAAAATTGGGTATTCTCGGTCGGGAGGGCATTCCGTGCAACAAGTTCAACATTCGTGTTATAAAGTGAAGTTGGAGGGTATCACTGAGCAAACGTAAAAGTTGGAGGGCATTTAATGTAATTTTTCCTCTCCGAAATCGCTAGATTTATAGTTATTTTCTCCTTTTTTATTTTCTTATTTGAATGTCCATGCCTTTCTTTCAATGGTTAGTTCTTTTCTTTTTTTTTTTTTTGTGATTGTCATTATTAGTATTTGTCATATGACATCGCATTTTCAATCATAATATAGCTGGCTTGGAGCATGCAAAAAAATGTGTGACGGAAATGGTGATATGGCCTCTTTTGAGGCCTGACATTTTTCGTGGCTGTCGATCTCCAGGAAGAGGTCTACTATTATTTGGTCCACCAGTATGTATCTCTTTTTGGTGTGGCATATGTTGATAAAAAAAGGATTATTTAGATGGGTTCAATCTATAACCAAAATTTATGTGATAGGGTACAGGTAAAACAATGATTGGTAAAGCCATTGCTGGTGAGGCAAAAGCTACTTTTTTCTATATATCTGCAAGCTCATTGACAAGCAAGTGGGTATGCATTATATTGCAGTGTTTCTCATTTAGTGCACATTATTTCGTGGAGTATATTTTGCATGCAGATTATTTGGTTTACAATTTGATGTCATTTTGCCTTAAACAAAGTTCGATGTCAATGCTAGAAAGATGGTAATACTTTATGAATATTTTGTTCAATTTCCAAACGTGGTTTCCGCAGGGCCTCTGAATAAATATTCGAGTCCTCAAATGACGTTTTGAACTCATTATGTCAAGGGATCATGTTATACAGCGAAAAGCAATTGATATAACATGTTGTAGCAAGACCTTAGCTAAAATAACTTCTTGATTTGTGTACTATAATGTGAGCTTCTCAAAAATCCAATAATATGCGACCTTTTGGAGTTCAGAATTCTGTATGATCAAGAGGTTGCAAAACTGAATAATCATTTGTCTTGGTTCCAATGTGTTGCACCAAGTTTGAGTTCTTATTCAGAAAGTTCATTTGAAGCGAAAATCACTAATCTGTAGCTAGCGACTTATATAGAATTTGGTAAAAAAAACAGTGATGTTTCTTTCTTATATGGTAAAAATTGATCGACTTGATGTTCCTTCGTGTTCCTTTAATGAGGCTTTTGCTTAAGGGGCAAATTTTTCTGCTCAATTCTTGGGTTTGGAGATGTCAAATTTCTCAGATGCACTATTTCTTCATATCTTATTTTATTTTCATAAATGAAGATGAAGACTTAAATGATTCTTGTGATACAAATAGATTGGGGCAGACCATATTGAGATAGGCATGTCTAAAACTTTAGTACACAATAAGTTGTAAGTTGAAAAGACTTTTTTATGGAATTCAAGGATATCGAGGAATAGATGTTGCCATTAACCTTTTCGAGGATTCAACCTTCATCTTTAAATGATGACAAAAATTTACTCTGATGTTAATCACAAAAATGGAAGACCTATTTCTGGATGATGGCTTAAATAAAATCTGGTCATCAATCTGTTGTTACAAAAACTATTTATCTCATTGTCCTTTGCTTTCTCAAATGATACGAGATGAAGTCAACCAATCAATTATTATCAGGTTCATCTACTATCCTAAACTTTTGTTTTTGCATCAGCTTGTTGTTCCCTCAAGGCTTAAATTGGTTCTGCTGGCCTTTTTTACCATGCTGCTTTAGCATAATATAAAGAGTGCACACACAAGTTAATGACATTGCTTTGATTATCATAAAGTAAGCATAATGATTACCCTAGATTTTTGTTTTTTGCACAAGTATTCTCCAATTCAACTAAAATTCAATTATCGTTATGAGTGAGAAAAGGTAATCAAAATTATATTCTTGTTTGATGCTTTTCCGCAGATTTTTGAATTAGTTACACTTCGTAATTTTCAGTTACAAACACTTCAGCATGCCATTTGTTCTTTGCAGCAAATATAAATGCCAGAAATGTATGGAGCATGACATGTTATATGCTATATGTGATTTAAAATCTAGTAGTCCTTATCTTATAGGCATTTTTGTCATATTGTTTTTTAGTTATTATTGTTCTAGCTTGTTTTATAACCGGTCCCAAGCCCGGATAAAGGAGGAGGGTTGTGTTAGGCCCCGACAGCCAGCGTAAAACCCTGTCGAATCTCATGAACATGGATCAACGAATGCGGAATGGCGTCGTATGATCCATGTAGCCGATCCCACCTAGTGGGATAAGGCTTTGTTGTTGTTGTTTTGTTGTTGTTAATCAAAATATTATACAAATTTGTGTAATTTTACAATTTTATCTTTGCAGATTGGCGAGGGTGAAAAGCTGGTGAGAGCACTTTTTGGGGTTGCCAGTTGCCGTCAGCCTGCTGTTATATTTGTTGATGAAATAGACTCCCTACTATCTCAGGTACTTCCAATTAGTGTTGTTTCGGTATATGTCCTCGGTTATGGTAAGTTAAATTTGCAATTATACTTGCAGCGACAGTCTCAAGGTGAGCATGAGTCGAGCAGGCGACTTAAGACACAATTTTTGATTGAGATGGAGGGGTTTGATAGTGGAAGTGAGCAAGTTCTTCTTATAGGTAAAGTGCCTAGAATATGCACCATCTTATACCCTATTAAACATCAGCTGAACCATGGTTCATGACTTAAACAAGAAATTAAATCTTACCAGCACGTTATATGTCCTTGCCATTAACTTCTTGGCATGACACATACAGCTAAGAATAGTCCCACCCCACCCCCACCCCCACCTACCCCTGTGGTCGGCCAAATTTTAACTGAGAAAACTAAGAAAATAGCACATATGGAATGTGCCTGGATTATGAAGGACTTTCTGGGATAACAAGTTGAAGCTAATAATTGTTTCCAATGTTCTCCTAGTGGCTCTTAATCTACATATATTATGTCAAAAATTGATGACAAAATATTAAACATAAATGTAATGAAGTGTTATTAGAAAATATATGTTCATTTGTTTCCTTGGAAGAAATGTAGGAGCTACAAATAGACCTCAGGAGCTTGATGAAGCTGCACGCAGGCGATTGACTAAACGACTATACATCCCTCTGCCTTCACCAGGTGTAATCTATTTCCAAATTTTCGTCATATTTCTTCATTACCTTGTACATTTATTGAATATTTCTTTCTTTTATTCAAATGGCTTGAAGAAGCAAGAGCCTGGATAATACGTAACCTTTTAGAGAAGGACGGTTTATTCAAACTTTCAGAAGAAGATACAGCTGTGATCTGCAGATTAACTGAAGGTAATGCCTTGTGGTTGGGTAATCAGTTTCATAATGACATGTACTTTATCATTACCAGGTTTCAAATTGTATTCCATTTCTCCAGGATATTCAGGATCAGACATGAAGAATCTTGTTAAAGATGCATCTATGGGACCATTGAGAGAAGCCCTTAAACAGGGTTTTGAAATTACAAAACTAAAAAAGGACGATATGAGACCTGTTATGCTAAAGGTAAACTGATATGATAAAAGACAAGTACCTACACTTTAATGATGCTTTTGACATGCCTTTGGGATCGCTGATGTTTACTTCGAAATTTGAAACTGACTGAAATAGGACTTTGAGAATGCATTGCAAGAGGTGCGGCCTTCTGTTGCCTTGAATGAGTTAGGCACATATGAGGAATGGAACAGGCAATTTGGCAGCATGTCGATGTAGTTGTTCAATTAATGTCTATCATCAGAATGAGTAAGTTGCACATACGTGGTGACATGCTATCAACTCTTCTGGTCTCGTGTTATGTGATGGAAATGTTTTGTGGTTTTTGTACTTATCAAACTAATGTCTCAAAGCTCCATAGATTAAATAGCTTAATTCTCCTCTTCTTTGTAGCATATGCGATCTATTATGGTAATCATTGTCTTTTCAAATTCCTGATTGCTACTTCTACATATCTGGCCATTAACATAAATCAAATCAAGCTGTCTTTCTTGGTTTAAGATTTGGAATGGATTGCTTTCTCTTTCTTGCTTGATCTTCAGCTATTCTGGAACACTTCTTAATGGTAAATTATTGAGAGTGTCAACCTGGAGAATTATGAAAATTGAACATAACATAAATCCGTATCCTAGGAAAAAAAAGCTAGAAACCTAGTGTAAGCCTTACAAAGTTGTCATATGTAGAGTATGATCGTCTGATGACCCTAAACAGTAAATCACAATCTACTTTTTACAATTATACATTAAACTTTTATTGTTATAAGGATATACTACATGCCATTATCCCCAAATGTTTTAGGCTTAAATAGAATTGGAAAGAAAGGTTTAAAGAACTTGGCAATACTGACACACGTAGTGATCAAGAAATTAAAAATGTTAATCATTTGCTCTGAAAAAAGAAAAAAATATATGTTAACCATTTGGATTGATGGAACTAGATTCAGAATGATCACTTGATTAACTATGTTAGTAGATAAATCGAAATTTTAGCTTAAGGCCATCAACTGTTTCCCAAGTGTGGAGATCATTGAGCCAAGACTGGTCTACCCTTAATATTTAGTGAATTAATTGCATGTATGTCCATACAATTTCTTGTATCATACAGGACAATAAAGTTCTCTATAGGACATTTACGATTTCTTTGCTAAGGGAAAGTTGTGTGTAATACTTTTCCTTGAGAATTGGCAGTAGGAGAATTCCAACTTTGTTTAAAGTTTTTTGAAGGTCCAATGTCCGATCTTTTATTTTCAAATTGTAGGTTCAGATGTCCTCATGGACATCAGCTTTCATTACTTTTTTATGTTTTATTTTGAGGGAACATTACTATTTTATTATAATTAAAGAAGGATTTTCTTCTTTTATCAAGGGGTTTCTATCATTTATTATAATTAAAGATTCCGCCTATGTTTTATGGAACTCCGCCTATGTTCTATAGCCGGTCCCAAGCCCAGATAAAGGAGGAGGGTTGTGTTAGGCCCCGACAGCCAGCGTAAAACCCTGTCGAATCTCATGAATATAGATTAACGAATATCGGAATGGCGTCGTATGATCCATGTAGCCGACCCCACCTAGTGAGATAAGACTTTGTTGTTGTTGTATCAAGGGGTTTCTATCATTTAATTTCAATAGATTTTCATAAACAATATTTCTTTGCTTTGAAGAAGTGCCAAATATTAACCCGGATTTTTCACATTGTTGTTCTTTGCTGCTTAAACTATTTTCCTGAATAATATTTTCGCCGGCTTGGTAACTAGCAAAAGATATTTTATTGACTAAATGGTTTTAAACAAAGTTGGATAAACTTTCCTATCTCATTGATTTTTTTTAAAGGGAAAGGATGACCACCAGAACTTACGGTTGTCATCCATGTATATATATATATATTAGTAAAAGATATTAGCATGTACAGGTAAAGTGCTCTCAAGAAGAGAGTGACAAAAATATGGAAATGGCTACCCAAAACCCCACTTCCGAAGAAGAAATGAAGAGTGGTGTACAATGTTATCCACCCGACATCTCTCCCCCCTAAAAATGGTTCGGTTGCGCTGGAGTCAAATAGCCCATGTACCGGTCAAAAACGCTGCCAGAAAGAGTCTCCATCGCTGCCTCTGTCTCCCATGAATTCGAAGAGACTGCCAAAATGCATCCGCCGATGCTGGGAAACCATCCAAAAAGACCACCTGTGACCACACCTGCCGAGATATAGAGCATCCAAAAAATAGGTAGCCAACATCCTCCTCTGCCTCTCCACAGAAAACGCAAGATGTGTCAGATAAGGGGGCTCATCTCGCCCTATATGCTCTCATGAGCACCCGTCCACGCCGCAGGAGCCAAGCAAAGATCCTGACCTTTAGCGGTACTCTGGAGCGCCATATGAGTAAGCATTCAGCTCTGAGCGCATCAGATACCAAGGATTCTGGAAGAAGGCGATGGTAGAGACTACGTGCCGAGAAGGAGGCAGAATCACATATCCACCCATCCGTCCTAGAGGAGTCCGACTGTACGGATGCAATCCTCTGATGCAGTGATAATAACTCATGAATCCTCTGGTCAGATAACAAAGAGCTGAAAAGTGGAGTCCACGAACCCGTGCCTAGACCACCAACCTCAGACCAAAACTCTGCAACGGTGGCCTCGGGATGTGTCGCCAGAGCCTATAGCCAAGGAAAAGAGACCGCAAGAGGGCTGCCAGGATACCACTCATGACGCCAAAATGAGAAATCCTCCCCCGATCCGAGCAAGGGGGTCATGAACGGGCGCATCACAGGGAAAAGGGCTGCAACACCACGCTAAAAGGATGAGGCCCCCAGTGGTAGAATGAGCCTAGACTACCAGGACAAGTCCCGACCATAACAAGCGAGAAAAACCTCCTGCCAGAAACTGCGGTCAGGTCCCATGATCCGTCCCACCCATCGGGCAAGTAAAGCCCGGTTGGTGAGGCATAAGTCCCGAATGCCTAGACCACCCTGAGATGTGGGCTTGCAAATATCTTGCCAAGCCACTAAATGAACTCGACGCTCCGAACTGGTCCCCTGCCAAAAAAACCTGCTCCTTAATGTATCAATCCGTCTCACAATCAGCGCAGGCATCCTGAAGACCGACATGAAATATATCGGTAGAGCAGAAAGAACCGAACGAAGCAAAATGAGACGCCTGCCACGTGATAATAGCCTCGAACTCCACCCCTGAAGACGATGTTCCAACCGCTCAATGATCAAGGTCCAACCCCGAGAAGTGATGTGACGGTCGGAGAGGGGGAGGCCAAGATATGTAATCGGAAAAGTATCGATGGCAGTACGAAGCTCCCCTGCACAGCCATCCGCCTCCTCCGTGCTCATGCCGAAAGGTATAAATGAAGACTTAACATGATTAATTTGAAGACCAGAAGCCTCCCCAAAAAGCTCCACCAAAATGGCAACCCGTTTGGCCTTCAGCTCTGAACCCTCCACAAAAAATATAGTATCATCCGCATACTGAGCATAGGAACCAAACTGCCGGTGAAGCCCCTAAGCAAGCTGGCCTGACAAGCGACCTAAGCACATCTAGCAAGGCCATCAATAGCAATCACAAAAAGCATAGGGGCGAGAGGACAACCCTGGCGAACGCCCCTCTAAGGTTGGACCCAACCACCTGCTAGAGCTCCGTTGAGTAGGACCGAGAATGAGGACGTGGTAATGCAGCGCTTCATCCAAACGATCCAGGTCTTCGGAAATCCCCTGAGCTGTAAAGAATGCTATAGAAAATCCCATGAGAGAGTATCATAAGCCTTAGCAAAATCTACCTTCCATAAGAAGGTCCGTTGGTCGGTCCTCCTCCACCGGGCGACGATCTCCGAAGCCATAGTGAAGTTGTCGGTGATAGAGTGACCGCGAATGAAGGCCGACTAGGCTGGATGAATGATGTCCGGAAGGATCTCCCGCAACCGATTAGCCAAGACCCGGGCCACCAGGAGGTATATGGCGTTGGATATGGCTATCGGTCTGAAGTCCTCGACATGCTCTGCTGGAGTACGCTTGGGTAGCATGAAAAGTAAGAATCGATTGAGGTGCTCAAAGCACCGATTCCCCCTGGTGAATTCCTGAATCACTGCCATCACGTCTTGACGCACCACCAACCAAAATTTCCTATAGAAGAAGATAGGAAACCCGTCCGGACTCGGTGCAGCATCGCCATTGAGGTCCCGAAGTGCCATTGAGGTCCGAAGTGCCATTGAGGTCCCGAAGTGCCTGTGATAAGAGAGAAGAGTGAGCATCAGAAATCTGGGGATAGCCCCGGGGGACCACCTCCATGGACTCGTGGGCCTCCGCCTGGAGAACTCCCGATGAAAGGATGTAATAGCTGTCCCGACATGCTGGTGACCAGTGAAAAGCTGCCCCTGAACCTCAAGTCGATCAATCCTGTTCGCCCGCCGGCGTGAACTCGCATACTGAGCCTGCCTACGCCGAGCCACCTCAACCTCGGTGAGATGGCGAGAGTCCTCCTCCATATCATACCGTGCGATGATACTCAAAGCCTCAGTCCTCCTCGCGTCCCGGGCCTCTCGAATCTGCCTCCGCAGGTCCCGGAGGAAACGTCGCAGGCCGTGCAGCCGGGAAGCGAGGGTCCTCGCCGCCGTGTCTGAAGCGGGGATATTGTGCCAGAACGCAGCCACTCGGTCTCGAAATCCGTCTCCAGTAGCCATGATCGCTCAAAACGGAAGAGGGAGTGCAGGGTCTGCCCATCATTGGACCGCCACAAGAGAGGCGTATGGTCCGAGAATGGCCTATCCAGTGGCTGGACGTCTGCCAACTGGTGAGCCTTAGCAAGCTCCAATGATCCCAGAAATCTATCCAATCGTGATCTAGAAGTAGGCGTTGTCGTGCTCCGCGACGTGAATCTACAATTCGTGGTCGGGAAGTCGAGCAACGAATGAGAGTCCAAGAAATCTCTGAAATCCACAGCCCCGGAGTCCCTCCCCATCCGATCAATGGGACAATCCTCCATGTCAAGAGTGACATTAAAATCTCCCTCGATCATCCAACGGGCATCCGGGAGGTGCAGGCGCACATCCGATAATTCCTCCCACATGGTGGCCCTTAGAGACTCCGAACATGGACCATAGACACAAGAGATGAGGTAGGTGGAGCCCTCAGCACGGTGTCTCAGGTGGGCCGACATCGAAACCTGCAAATCCAAGAGTCCTCCAATGTGAAAAGGTCATCCCGCCAGCCAACGATACGGCCCCAGACCGACCAACGGAGCTGAGGGAGATATGCTTCGAGATGCGAGAACCACCAATTTGTTCCCACATGGGCGCGCTACAGTCTGCTAGTTTCATCTCCTGGAGGAGAACCACATCGATCTCCACTCGCGCAAATATCGGCCAAGAGTTCGGCGTCTCCCCAGATCGCCAAGGCCGCGAACATTCCAAGTAAGGATCTTCATAAGGACACCGTGTCCATCCCCCTGGTGGGCGAGATCCTTCCCACAGATATCCTCCTCTTTGAGATATTTCTAGCACAAGTCAGAAGACGCCGAGCTGGACGGTGGGCAGCCATTAGCCTCGAAGGCGCGTCCACCCGCACCATTGCCCGCCGGCGAGAGTGCTTAAAGCTTGCAATCTGAGCCACCCTCTGAACTTCATCATCTGGGCGGCCGGCGAGGAGCTCTGAATCGCTAGCAGGGTACCCCGAGCTCGCGTCCAGCTCCCCATTAGCGGCAGCAGTCGCCGTAAGCGAGTGCAACTGGGGCGCCAGCCGCGATGGCCTACCACAAGATCGCCTGCGCCTGTAGACTCGGGGCCGGGTCTCCACCCCTCGAGTGGCGAGTTGGTTGGCGTCCATGCCGCCGGAAGAAGGAGATGCGAACAGGTGAGCCAGCGACAGGGGAGAGGCATCTGACGTCGACTGTTATGAGGGAGCTCCAAGAGGGATCGGTGAGGGAGGGGCACGTCTGTGGTCGGCGAGGCGAGGGGTCGGGATGAGGTGAGTGGTTGGCGCCGAGCAGGAGGGGAACGAAAGGGGGGTCGCGGTCCCGCATAGAGGAAGTCATATGCGGGGGGGGGGGGGGGGGGGGGGGGGGGGGGGGGGGGGGGGGGGGGGGGGGGGGGGGGGGGTGGGAGCAGTGTGAGTGGAGAGCTGGCGTTACGGTGGTAGAGCTGTGAGGTGGTTGCAAAGGAGGTGTGGATGTAGGCTGGTTCAGGTGCGGCGAGGTGGAGTCAATTTGATTTAGGTGCGGGATGGTGGAGTCAGGTTTGTTTAGGTGCATGGATTCGAGATTTAGGTGCGGGATTTGAGATTTGGTGGGGTTTGGGTGCAGACTTGGTTGGTAGAGGGTTCAGGTGATGGAGACTTGGGGATTTGAATTAAAGGTGACCCGTACAGCTCCCACGTGCACCTCCCACGTGACCCTGAGCTGTCGGCGTCCGAGCAGCAGCCTGAATGCCAGCTCCATCGGAGGGCATCGACTCACAGCTAGCGGCGATGTCTGCCCACGAACGAGTCCCCCTATGTCGCCGCAGGTGAACGACGAAATGGCCAGCGCCGGCGTGGACGGTGACCGAGGATGGAAGACGAGTGTCTGGCCTGCATTCAACATCGGCCGAGACCACCGACAGGTCTGGCGCACCGATGGCCCATAGGACGACGGAACAGGGATAGCCGACCGAGCGCGCCACTTCCATCACCACCTCCGGGCGCAAAAGGTGAAGCAGAAGACCCACAATTTCGACGGTCTCCCTGGCCGCCGGCAAAGCAGGGGTTGCCCCATCATCTTCCTTCCATGGTCGCCAACAGATACTGATCTCAGCCGAAAGCTTGGACGGAGCAGTCATCAGCCGTTCCCGCTGCAGTGACGAACCGGGAACGAGAAGCCAGAGCTTCAACGAAACCCGACTAAGATGGAAAGGGGGGGTGGCCCCAACGTCCACTGCGATGGCCGTGCGCAGAGCCGCCAGGGATGTCGACCCACCATTCGCCTCACCGATGAGGCAATCACGAAGAAAGTATGAGTTGCTCTGGAGCTCAAGGGACCATGGGATGACAACAGAGGAGTCGGTTATGATCGTCCCCAGCTCCGGCGAGGCCGCCGCAGCGGTTACGGCGCCTGGCGGAGGCCTACGAAGTCCAGGACAGTTCGCCCGGCGGTGACCATCACCCCTGCACCAAAAGCACCGGATAGGAGCAGAGCAGACATGCACGAAATGTCCTTCCAAACACCTGAAACAATGTGACAACGGCCGGCGAGCAAGAGGAGAGGAGCGGGGAGGAGGCCGAGAGATGGTGGCCCACTCGTCCCTAGCAATCTGCACCCTGGTGCGCATCCTGTGAGCAAAGCGAGTGCTAAGAGAGAGAAAGGAGTACTGGTGCCACCGGTAGGGGCTACCGGAGGTGGCGAGGGCGCCGCTGGCAGGGACTGCCGGAGACGGAGGGTGGCGCCGCCGGCAGGGACTGCCGGAGACGATCGTGTGGCGCAGTTGCTCAAGTTTGAGCTGGAGAGGAATGTAAAAATTTTCTTCCCCCAATTTGCCTGAAATATCCTATCACATTGATATAATTACCTTTTGACATAGTCAAGTGTAAAAAAAAAAATGTTGACTTGTTTATGCATAATAATCGAACATAGGGAAATGATTAACTTTCTCAAGTTTTTTTTAAAGAGTGTTTTCTCAAGCAATTCTTCCACAATCATTTTCCTCGAGAACTTATTTTCCGCCAGTGAGAAATCATCAATCAATATGTGGTGAATTAGCTATCTTAGGAAGTTTTCCATTTGATAGATCGCATATCCTATAAGTATGGCACTGTGGCACCATGTACGTAGATGGATGCCTTTGATCTCTTTAAATCAAGAAAAATGGCCTACTAGGATATTTTCATTTGGTTGTTGTAATAGATAGATCTCTTTGACCTCTTGAGATACTTCTTGAAACTCTGATAAGGTGAGAATGTTAAATAACCACCTTACATGATGTCTTAATTATCTAATGGCCTTGGATATATTGGTTATTAGAGAACGTGATCCTATTGCAAAGATGAATACGATTAGAGTATTTCTGTCATTAGCAACTAACTGTAGTTGGGCACTACATCAGTTTGATGTCAAGAATGATCTCTTACATGCGGAACTAGGAAAGAGATTAATATGGAGGTCCCAACTTTGTATGGAAGAATTTCTCTGCCAATATTGTGTGTAACATAAAAAAAAGCATCATATGACCTTAACCACTTAAAAGCGCATCGTTATCTATCATGGCTTTACTATCATCAATGTATATTGATGCCGTGATAGTAGCAGAAAATGATGTTAAGGAGAAAAAACCTGGAATCAACATTTGGCTATGGAGATTTGGATTAAAGCATTAGAACCTTGAGTCAACATTTGGCGATGGAGGTTTAGATTAAAACATTTTGTAATGTTGATTTTTTCGTGGAATTGAAGTTGTTCATAATAAGAAGGAAACTTTTGTTAAGAAGAATATTTCATAGATTTTCTCAAAAAGAAAAAAGTTCCAAAGCAATATGTAAATCTCATGGACTCTGATCTTAAACTTCGAGCAAAAGATGTAAAGAAATGAGCAATGCATCAAAAACTTTTAGGTCAGCTTATTCTTTTGTCTCATACTTGACCAGATATATTTTAGTAGTGTGATTAGTCAAGTTATGCTTAATACAAGGGAAGTTCATTCGAAAGAAGGTTTGGGTGCTACATTATCCCAAAGGAACACTAGGAATTGACTGTTTAGAAGGAACGAAGTTTGATACCTGAACCATATCTTAATGCTGATTTTTCTTGATCAATTGTTGGTTGAAAGGTAAATTTCAGAACATTGCACATTTTTCTGGTGGAAGTCCTGGGATATGGAGAAGTAAAAACAAAGTGTGATAGCTCAGTCAAGTGCACAGGCTAAATTTCGAGCCATGGCTCAATGTACATCTGAACTATTTTGATTGGAATCATTCTTCAAAATCTGAAAATAAATAGATAGTTAATTAATTTTGAATAATTAATAGATAGTTAACTAATGATGGACAGTCAGTATTAATTCAAGATGTGTTCAAGGCCAATAGAAATTATAATTCAAGTTTACAACTATAAATATGCATTAAGGAGTGGGCTAAAAATTTTAAATAGTCAAACAATATCTTTGCACCATGAATCCTACTTTTCTTCTTATTTCAAGCAATATGAGATATACCAGAGGGTATTAGACGGTAATTTCAAACCCTCATATAGGCGATCATTGTCCAAGCATTGGTTGAGAGTTTCTACACATCATTCAATCGCTAAAGCCGGCTAAAGTCTCGGTGTTCATGCAATCCTAGTTGATTTTTCAACCAATTTTAGATATGCAAGGAGCATCCCATGGTGTTTTTGGACTACTCTTCTTACAGAGATTTCATTGATATAACTTTTAAATTGATTAGACAACGAATGGAGATTTCATTGATATAATTTTTAAATCGATTAGAGACCGTATGACGTAGATATGATCGAAAATTGTGTCGAAAGCATGACTTTTCGATGGTGGTAGAACCCGACTCAGCTTCTATTTAGCTTGGCTCAAGTTCAATGGAACTTGGCCGGAGTCATTCAAGCCGAGTTCCTATAAAACCAGACCCATGTTATTGATAACATGGCCCGAGTTCTGCTATCCGAGGCCAAGCAAGAGATGGACGTGCCAACCCGGCCCCAGTTCCCTGTACACCTTGTCGAGCTCGGCCAAATTGAGAGTCCAAAGATGAACTAGGACAGCCCAGCTCCAGTTGACATTATACTTTGTCTGGGTTTCCCCAGACATAGGGTAATTGGACTTTTCATAACACAACTCAAGTTCCACCTGATATGGGCCGAGTTCTGAGGTACAAAACTTATTTTTATATGGTTAATTATAGTTAATTGAATTATTATTATTATTAATAGTTTCTGATCATATGATTATCATATCTAATTCTATAGAGCCATCATATTATCATATAATTTGGGTTTTTTTTCACTAACCCTCCCCCCCCCCTAACTATGAACTTTTTTTGCGTATATCCACGGCTTTCGAATATTTCACTGACCTCCCCTGAATTATACCACATTTTCATTTTAAGTCATCCGTCAACATCTATCAACTTTCTTGTTAATTTTTTTCATTTATGAAATGGACCAAACTACCCTTCCCTTCTTAGTTTTATAGATGCAGTCACTTCATTCGGATTCTATCGCAAGACATCATCATCTGCTCGGAATGCGACGACTTCCTCGAGGAGGTGGACATGCCCCCACCCACCCCACCCCCCCCCCCCCCCCACACACACACCCCATGCCTTGCCCAGCGTCGGTTCACCATGGCCGCTCAGCACGCAGACAACAATGACAGCGACGACGCTTCCCATCCCCGTACCCCAGGGTTGAGGTTTGGGTGCAATCGTCGGGTATCTTTCAGAGGTCGCGGTCTCCCTTCAATCTCGTCATTGTTCTCCGTGGCCCGTCGGATGTGGGCAGCGGCGATGCGGAGCGCACTGCGGCCAGCAACT